>OX345659.1:10000000-12400000 GCA_947044415.1 Eupithecia dodoneata
TTGCGTCACAGGCGGACCATCGCACACCGCGTCACAGAGGTCGTCAGTGGTTATTCTAGGTAAATTGCAATATATACAGAACTGCAATATATTATACATTGAGACTCATTGCTTTATCTGCAAGAAGGGGTCACATTCCGAAATCTCAAAGGAGCATGTTTGATTGGGATCCGCTGGTCGCAAATTGTGTTAGGCCAACTACGACGGGGCAGGAAAACGAATATGTAGCTTTTCATAGAAATATCTAACGTTTCGTAAATAAAGACTCGTTTATACAGTAGTTTATATAAAAACCATCAAGTCATATTGCCGCGCAGACCTGACAAATTATCATTGGATAATATTATACTTCCTAAGATAATTATCATTATATCATATAAATAAATTTAAAAGCCTAGCCTATGTACTAGATGTAAGTGTGCACCGGTGCTTATATGTGTGTGTGTGTGAATAAATCACTCGTAAGACGGCCATCTTGTGTTTTACTTCATGGTGACAGCGGTGAACTAAAAAATATCGATAAACAGTTAATTACCACGTAATAATCGAAATTGTAAACAGAAAAACGTAAAACGGTAGTGTAATTACATTTAAAATAATGGAACACGCTCGTCCTCCTGCGCAATTGGTTCTGGAAGGCGGCCCGGCGTCTCGCGCCGACGCATGGCGACGATGGCTACGCCAATTCCAAGTTTTCATCAAAGCATCGGGCGTGCACAAAGAAAAGGGCGACGTACAAGCCAGTTTACTCGTAAATTTGATTGGACCCGAAGGATACGATGTATATTCCACGTTGAAGTTCAGTACTGATGCAGAAAAAGAAGACCCGGACAAATTGATTGCGGCATTCGATGCACATTTCGGCACGAAACCTAACCTAATTATGGCAAGATTTAGATTCTTCTCCCGTGTGCAAGAAACCGGGGAGAGCATTGACGAGTACGTTACAGCTCTAAAACTGCTTAGTCAAAAATGCGAGTTCCAGCAATTGGAAGATGGCCTGATACGAGACAGAATCGTTTGCGGCGTCGCCGACGGAGGCGTACGGGACCGCTTGTTGCGGGCTGACGATCTAACATTAGAAAAAGCTGTGAGAATTTGTCAAGCAAGTGAAAGTTCTATTGATGGGAGTCGGCAGATCGAAGGGTTCAAAACTGAGCCCAAAACAGTGGATGCCCTGCGAAAACTGAGAGCAGGTCGTGGCGGCGGCGGCTTTGGCGTCAGCAGCGGGACGAGTAGGACTCGTGGCGGCGGCGGCGGCGGCGGCGCGCCGGGCGGCGCAAACGGCGGCGGTGACCGGGGGTCGCGCGCGTTCTCGGGTGGCCCGGGTGGTTCCGGCCGCGGCGGCGGCGGCGGCGGCGTCGGCAGGCCTGCACGCGCGGGTGCGTGCGGCGCATGTAGCAATGTTTATTGTGATGGAGGTGATCAGTGTGCGGCAAAGAAAGTGAAGTGTTTTATGTGCGGCAATAAAGGCCATTACAGAGTGATGTGTCCTATGAAAAAATATAACTATAACAAGGTCTATGAGGTGAATGAGGACAGTGACTCTGATGCCAACGGTGAGCTATATTACATATCTACTATAGAGTGTGTGGATTCTATTGCAAAAACAAGTAGTGATAAGTGGCATGAATCATTTTTCCTCCCTGAATGCGGGTCAAGTCATGAGTTCAAGTTAGACACAGGCTCTGATCTAAATGTTTTATCAAAGGAAAATTTTGTCAAATTAGGATTTCCTTCATCTCAGCTCCGTGCTGATAATGTACGGGCAAAATCATTCTGTGGTAACTTCTTATCTGTACTAGGGTCAACTACAATTAACATAGAGCATAAAAATCAACAATTCAAAATAAAATTTGTAATATCAGAGGAAGCATGTCAGAGCATTTTAGGGAAAAATGCACTAGAAGAGCTCAAACTAATACAAAGAATTTACTCTATAAACTTAGATAAATATGAGGATCTGTTTAAAGGCTTAGGTAAATTGCCAGGACATTATAAAATTCCATTGGAAAACAATGCTACACCTTGCATCTGCCCTGTCAGGAAAATACCTATAGGTGTGCGCGATCAATTAAAAAAAGAACTAATTCGGATGGAGGAGTTAGGTGTTATTAGGAAAGTTACACATCCAACATCTTGGGTGAACGGCATTGTAGTTGTTGCAAAAAAAGATGCCAGTCTTAGGGTATGTCTCGATCCGCGGCCTCTTAACAAGGTAATTAAGCGACAGCATTACCCCCTGCCTTCCTTAACAGAAATAGCAACCAAACTTAAAGGTGCTCGGTATTTCAGCAAGTTAGATGCCAAATCAGGATTTTGGATGGTTCAGTTAGACAATGAAAGTGCTGATTTGTGCACTTTTGGGACGCCCTATGGTAGGTACCAGTACTTAAGGCTACCTTATGGGATAAACTCAGCTTCAGAAGTATTTCATGCCAAGGTCCGGCAGTTGCTGGAAGACCTGGAGGGTGTTGACTCCTTTGTTGATGACATCATTGTCTGGGCATCCTCAAGGGAAGAGCACGATGCTCGGCTCGCTTGTCTTTTAGATAGGGCACGGACAGTGGGCATAAAGTTCAACCGCACTAAATGTCAATTTTGTGTGCAAGAGATCACCTATTTAGGTCACACATTTAGTGCAGCGGGCATGAAAATAGACCAAACCAAACTAAAGGCCATCACTGAGATGCCCAGCCCGAGCGACAGGCAGGCGTTGGAGAGATTTCTTGGTATGGTTAATTATGTAAGTAAATTCTTACCCAACTACTCTGAAATGGTCAGTCCGCTACGTAACCTACTCAAGAAGGACAGCGAATGGATCTGGGGTCCTTGTGAGGAGCGGGTGGTAAGTTCCCTGAAGAGTGCACTATGTAGCGCTCCCGTGCTGGCGCTGTTCGCGGCGCGCGAGCCCGTGCTGCTGTCGGTAGACGCCAGCTCGCGCGCGCTGGGCGCCGTACTACTGCAAGGCGGGCGGCCTGTCGAGTTCGCTTCGCTCGCGCTAACGGAAACGCAACAACGTTACGCGCAGATTGAAAAAGAAATGCTGGCCATTGTCTTTGCACTGGAGAGATTCCACCAGTACATTTTCGGTAAGAATGATGTTACTATAGAAACAGACCACAAGCCTCTCGAAGCACTTTTCAAAAAGTCACTCGATTCCGTACCCGCGAGGCTGCAGCGTATGATGCTTCGAGTGCAGCGATATGATTTTCAGGTTGTTTATAAACCAGGAAAATACATGTACATAGCTGATACCTTATCCCGAGCGTCCTTGCCCGAAATCATGCAGACAAACTTGGCAGAAGAAATAGAAGACCAAACATGCTTCCTGCTTCAGAACGTCAGGTTCAGTAGTGACCGGTTGAATTTAATAAAACAATATACGAATCACGACAACGAATCTAGATTATTGATCGACTACATTCTTCATGGCTGGCCTAGTGATAAGCATCAAACGGATGAACGCGTGCGTCAATATTGGAGCGGTCGAGAATGCTTCGAATATGCGAAAGGGGTAATATTCTACAATAATTTAGTTTTTATTCCTAGCGAGTTAAGGAGTGAAATGCTATCACGTGTTCACGAAGGTCACCTGGGCATTGACAGGTGTAAGCGACGCGCGCGTGACGTCATGTTCTGGGCGGGCATGTCGCGCGACGTCGAGCAGGCGGTTCGCCGGTGCCGCGTGTGCGCCGAGCACGGAGCGCGCCCTGCGCGCGAACCCATGAACCCGCACTCCATCCCACAGGTTCCATGGCAGAAACTGGGCTCTGACATATTCGAATATGCTAAGGGTTATTATTTAATCATAGTGGATTACCTCACCAACTATGTTGAGGTAAGTCCGCTAAAGGGTATTACATCAAAACAGGTAATCACCGCAATGAAAGATCAATTTGCGAGGCATGGTATTCCTGAGGAACTCATGTCAGATAACGGGCCGGCCTATGCGTCACGAGAATTTAAGAACTTTGCCCAAGAGTGGGGTTTTAAACACACTTCATCTTCTCCAAATTATCCACAGTCAAACGGTCGTAGTGAGCGCGCTGTACGTACTGTCAAGGAATTACTAAAAAAAAGTATCAATTCGAATTCAGATTTTTATTTGGCTTTGCTTAATTATCGAGCAGCGTCAAGAGATGGGATAGCCAGCCCTGCTCAACTTCTTATGGGTCGACGGCTGAATACAAGGTTACCGACACATCCTGATAAGCTAAAGCCGGAAAGAGATAACGCGGCCGACATTAAGAATATATTACGTAACCAAGAGAGAATGCGCCTGCAGTACAATAGACATGCCCGGGCGCTGACGGAGCTCCGTCCTGGTGACGAAGTGGTGGCCGTGGACGGCGCGGCGCGGCGGCGCGCGCGCGTCTCCGCACTCGCTCCTGAACCGCGATCCTATTTTATCAGGGACGAGACAGGTAAAGTTTTACGTAGGAATAGAAGGCATCTTATCAAACTCCCAGAGCCCTTATCTCCCACAACATCGTCTAACGAGACTATGTGCGAGGATGAAACAGTGTATGAACCATCATCCGAAACCACCATAGACTCTTATTCATCATGCGAAAATACAGATGAGGACTCACCGAATGAGCTTCACCAACAGAGTAGGTCACCTCGAAGGGCAGCTGCAATGGAAGCTCTTAAAAAACTAAAGAAAATGCTCTAATATTGTAAACATTACCTAATATCTATCTTTAGTTTCCAAAATATCTTAATCTTAAGTTTCGCAAGATGTTGGGAAAAATGTACTAGATGTAGTTAGTTATTAGTCTCTTGATTATAGTATACTATCTTTACCTTTAGTTTCTAAAAGATGTTTGGGAGGGATGTGGTATGTGTACTAGATGTATTTAGTTATTAGTTTCTTAATTATATTATAATATCTTTATCTTCTAAAAGATGTTCGGGAGAGATGTACTAGATGTAAGTGTGCACCGGTGCTTATATGTGTGTGTGTGTGAATAAATCACTCGTAAGACGGCCATCTTGTGTTTTACTTCAGCCTACTGGTAAGATGACCTTCATCTTAATAAAATGGGTAATTCTTTATTTAAATTGGTATTACCTTGTAAATAAATACCATGAAAATAATAAATGAAGTAACTACAAACCAACGGATCTACCCAATAAACATCAACAAAGGCTTACAGCCAATATCGGACTGCATTCAACAGAATCCGAAACGCGAAATCAAGTTTATCCCAAAAGCATTTCAAAGTCCGGTCTCACCACACGTTCTCCTTTAAGCGCGTCGCAAATTCCTGGGAATCCTTTAAAATCAGCAGAGCGATGCCTTCTCCGAATGACCACGTCGTTCGTATTAAGGGGGGCTCCCCCCTTTCTAAAAACAACGTACGAAAGTATCTCTTAATCTACCCTGGACGTTATAACGATATTATAAACCATTGCCGGCGACTACAATTCGCTTTTAGAAGGGCATTAGCAACTTCAACGCATTTAATCTGAGCCCCTTATAGTCAGGGCTGCCATGTCAATGTTTTTCAGATCGTCTGATAAGATAATCCTGTAATGAAGTTGGAACTGTGATACTCACTGATACAATCATGCAGACATTAGTCTGGCAAAATTAAATTGGACTGTTCTTATGATAACTTTCGGACACTAAATCGGACTCATTTAGGATTTTAATGGTGTAAGGACTGGCCAATTCTTTGCACGCATATGTGATATTAGTGAGATGACCGATGTGGTGCGGTGGGCGAAGGTCCGCCTGTGACTCAGGAGGTTGAGGGTTCGATTCCCGCCTCGGAACAATTGTGTGTACGATCTGCAGATATTTGTTCCGGGTGTTCTGGTCGTTTTCTATGTATAATAAAAAAATATCTATCTATGTAATGTATTGTATTATGTATATCAGTTATCTAGTACCCATAACACAAGATCTGCTTACCATGGGGCTAGGATAATGCTGTGTGAATTGTCCAGCATTATTTATTTATTTTATTAGTAGGTATGTGTAATGCATAGAGTTATTATATTAGATTTTATTACTAAAATTTCAAAATATGTTTTATTTAACTGAAAACTCTTGTTCACACGCATGCTTTATGTTTTCCCAACATTTTTTAAGACCTAAATGTACGTTACGGTTTCCAAGCGGAACATGTAAAACTTTAGCTAAACACGTCCAAACTGGTCCGAAACTTCACAGACGATAAACTCGACAGCCCTACCGCAAGACAAGGGTCAGCGCGAACACGGGCCACTGTCCACCGTACCGGACCGCAAGGCATTTGTGTAAAGCAATTAGCGCCTCTAATGTGGCCGAGCCTTAAGATATAGCCCGGCCTTAAGATATAGCCGAGCCTTAAGGGTTTACTTGGGCTGTTGCATCGAGGTAGCAAGTCTTGATTCTTGAATAGTGAATAGTCAGTGTTACGTATTATTTGTTGAATGGTCATCATCATCATCAGCCTATTATAGTCCACTGCTGGACATGGCTTAAATGGTTACCGTTGATCAATTGTTTTTTGTTTTCATCGTGCTCGAGTTGAGCCATTTTTTTGCGTCATGAACGAACACTCTTTAAATATGAAGTGTTTTATTTTTTTCTACTATTTATTTAGGATTTGGAGTTCTTAGAGTATCCCTTTTCTTTTGTGTTTTTAATTCAGTCCGTCTGTCAATCATCAAGTGTCCGTTAGGAATCCGGTTTACATAAGCTAACCTATACAAAGCTTTCATTTGATTTTTTTGTGTAATAGAAAGTCGTAGGGAAAAAATGCAGTCCATTGCCATGTGAACAAAGCTTAACCCGAACTAGTCTTAAAATAAACCATCTTGGAACGCCTTTACCAAGAAATTCTTGGGCAACGGACCACGCTGCATTCCACTACAAGAATTCCCTATGTTTTAATGTAAGATTTTATAGTCTAAGATGGGGTGAAATAATTCCGAGCACCACGCTGCCCGCAGAGAAAGGAATCTTAGTTGCATGCATAGACTTACGACTATTCTTAGAGGGTAGGTGTCCAAGGACTTTCCCCTCACTGGTCACTGAAATCAGAATTCATAACAAAAACCTATTTCTATTGAAGTGCAAAATATCTGAAGATATTATCTAAAGATATTTTATACCATATCTAAAGATATTTTATAAGATATCTAAAGAAACAGGTATTTGTAATCAACTATTTACTTCTTTCCGTCCACTATTTTGAGATTTATTTGTTCGGTTGCATATAAGGTGGCGGTGGTGGGTGGGTGATAAGGAAGAGCCCTATACCAGGGACCAGTTTATATATCTGGTCCCTGCCTATACTATACTCAGCAGTGCTACTAGCTGATTAGATAGATAAATAGTAGTATAGCTGCAATAGCAGCAATACCCTACCATATACCATATTATGGTATAGCAGTTTCTATAGAAATTTCCGAAAGAAATCTTGATACCTGCTTTTCATTTTGAAATAGTAATAACAACATTTTTAATGTAAAGTGAAGACTTTAACGTCTAAATTCAAATAAAATTCCATAATTGTGTTTATGGTGTTCATGAGGAACTTCCTAAAGTTCCCCATAAATACCCAAAACGACTGTCGTCTCGAATATTTATGGAAATTTTATTTGAATTTAGAAGTATTTTGAAAAATAAAACTTAAACAAAACTCCCAAGCTACAACCCACAATATTACAATCAGTCTTCCAAGATGTCCAATACTGGAGCGGGTGGCGCGTAGTTTCAAATATGACATATCTGGGAGCCGTCACCGCTACACTGGCAGAACTTGGTCTGCGGCCAGCGCAGATGTGTGCACACTGGTATTGGGTGTACCGGAATAAACAGAATAATTTGGTATCGACAATTATTTCTTGATACAATCGAAATGAGGTTCAACGTGTTGGTATTGTGGTAGGTTTTGTCTAATTTCTTATGTCAACTGCGACTAACTTTAATTGCTCGATGACTTCTAAGGCGCGGTGGGCGAGGGTTTGCCTGATACGCAGAAGGTTGCGGGTTCGATTCCCGCCTCGGAACAATTGTGTGTACGATCTGTAGATATTTGTTCCGGGTGTTCTGGTCGTTATCTATGTATAATAAAAAAAACTATCCATGTAATGTATTGTATTAAGTATATCAGTCAGGACCCATAACATAAGCTCTCCTTAACCTGGGCTTATGTGGATTGTCCAACGTTATTTATTATTTATTTATATTGGCAAGATACAAAGTGATACGAGTTCGAGGAATGTACGTGTTAAAAATGAGTTCTAATTTTTTTTGGTAGGTACCTTTTCACATAACACTACATCACCGGCCACCTTATACAACAAGTATGTAAAGTTTTACAGTACCAAGGGAAAGCGCCTCAGGCCAGCCTACGCTCAGTTATTAGCGGCTATTGAGACACGACTATTTACTTACTGGGATTCTCCTGCCCAGTGGCGTTTTATGTTGAACCCATATACGGGTTTCATTTCAGAATGCATATAATCAAGAGCTGTGCTTTTAACGGGTATTTACTTCCTTGTATGATTGCTTCTTAGAGGAAAACCCTTATTAAATGTGTCTTTCAATAAGAAATTAAATTAAATGAAAGTTTATTTCTTTAGGCTTACAAATAAGCACTTAGACAAGTCATATTTTATACTATTCTTTTATATATAAGATAATTTCTATTGGAATACGGAAGAAAAGTCACAAACCTCTTTCTTATTGAAAGTCTTTGAAATCATAGTTGGTACTCGTAGTTATGATTGAGGCGCTACGTATCAAAAAGATGTGTATATTTTAAAAACGGAAATAATAAACAACTGTAGTAGATGAAATTAAAACACTACGTACAATTTAAAGTTTATTCCCGGTTTTACAAATCAAGTCCAAGTAACACAAATGAGAGAGTTCGTAGGTACGTTCCCGGCAAGTACGTCCGTAGCAAGTACGCGACGTTACAAGTGAGGGCGCGAATTAATGCCATTGCATTCAATATTTACAAGTTTAAATTAATTAAATAGAAATACAGAAATACAATTTATTGGTAAAACTTTCGTATATAATACATTATATTAAAATTTTAAATAAAAATAAATAATATAGGAATAATAAATTAAAATAAAGTCAGATTTACAATTGTAATAATTCGTTCACAGAATAGAAATTCATACCGACCAATATATAAAAAACTGAAAATAACTTAAAAATTATACTCAACAAAGTAAGTACTTATGCAAAGTTTTCTTGCGTTTATTTGTAAAGACACGTAGAGACCCAACAGACTAGTAACAATGTACTCCGAAGAAGCTTTCAATAACCAGGGAAACTTTCAATAATACCGGACGGGACTAAGGGACTTTACACACTCAGCTTTAACCAAGTAAAATAAGTAATAAATGGTTGGTTGTTTGAGAGCAAAAATTACTGCAAATTCTTTGTGTATTTTTAATAAATCCACTTTGGTCATCTGAAATTCTGTAATTCTGCATTGTACAAATAATCCTACTTATATTATAAACGCGAAAGTTTGTGAGAATGTATGTATGTTTGTTGCTCTTTCACGCAAAAACTACTCAATGGATTTTGATGAAACTTCACAATATATTTATTTATTTATTGAGATAATAACATCATAACAGGTTTTTTTATTAAGCCCTAAAGCGATGTTATAACTACTTATACTAAAAATTACATATGTTACATAAACACAATACTAATTAATTTATAATTGTGTTTCAATAACATTTTGTGCCTTTTTCATGGCTTTCGGCAGGTTTTCGTAAAATATATCTACGATGTTTTTGGACAGAACATTGAGTAAATATATAGCGAGTGACACAGGGGCAAACTTAAGTAGGTTGGTCCTACAGTTAATAAATCGAAAAGAAAGTCATCATTCCAGTATTATAGCAAATACGTTTCTCTGTGTTTTTAGTAAGTGCTCAGTAACTTATCAATTGCTTGTTAAAATTGATACAAAAATAGCTCGATAAAAATTTCTTGAAAATGTTGAGCTTAGCATAATGTAAAGTTAAGGACTAGAATATTTAAGAAGTAAGTTAAACTCAGAAGATAAAGAAGAGAAGAGCTATGCTCGGAGTTTCTCTGAAGGATAGGATTCGTAACGAATAAATCCGACAGAGAACCAAGGTTATCGACATAGCTCAAAGAATTAGCAAGCTGAAGTGGCAGTGGGCCGGCCATATCTCGCGAAGAACCGACGGCCGCTGGGGCAAATGTGTTCTTGAGTGGAGACCACGACTCGGTCCCTTCTTGGATAAGACGTAGTGTAGGACGCCCTCCGACCAGGTGGGATGACGACCTGCGAAAGACTGCAGGTAGATGCTGGATGCGGCAAGCTGAAGACAGGGCACTATGGCGCTCATTGGGGGAGGCCTATGTCCAGCAGTGGACTGATATAGGCTGATGATGATGATGAAGTTAAACTCAAAATACATTTAACAGTATCCGGTGCTAGCATATTAAACGGAGATCTATGCAAGGCCCACCAAAGAATTCAAGTGTCGTATACCAGCATACACCCTTACAATCCACTCTTTTATTATTCACCGCAGTTCCATTGAATTTCTCACTTCACTATGTCCAATTTCCAATGGCAAACATTCGGCCGGGTCTAAATCAAATTTAAAATATAGATATTTTTGTAGACCCTTCGCATCTCGAACTCATGTGGGTGACACGCTGTAGTTGATTCTAGTCAGTATAGGGGCTGTGCCTTTGGAGAGATTATTTAGGTTTGCCGGTTTTTATAAAAAAAACTTTTTTGTCCCGATTGCAGAGTATATATTTGTGAGACCTTTGCCATTAACGATTTGCCATTAATTAGTTGTAGTTTTTCAAGGCGATCAAATTATATAGAGATCAAGTTTTTGCCCGCGACTTCACACCTGTTGTTTTTATGAAAACATCGATACATAAAAACTTTCGCGTTTATAATATTAGTAGGATATGTTCTATCTCTGTTTAGTTAGACTATGCCATTTTGTATTGCCATTGTTATTAGGCATACTTTTTTTTTCTACAGTGTTTAGAATAAGACCTGTTAAAAAGTTGTGTTTTTGTGGTTACTATAGAAGATACCACTATCTTCTGTAGCCATCTGTAGGTTTTTTTAATTAGAGTAAACGTATCTTTATGCCCATGAACAATACTTATATATATCTAGCTGTGTAACCACAACATTATTGTTAAGTTTTCGAAGGCAGACTAAGATTTTGTTTCATTTCCTCTACTGTATAGGACCCTCTAGGAAGCACCAATGGTTCGAATTTATGCTTTATGCAGTGGAAAATGATAAATTTATGGATGTCCAGTTTCCTGCTTCAATACACTCTGGATTTTATGGTTGAGAGTCAAAACATTATTTATATTTATTTTGCGTGCGACTTTGAGCTTCTGCCCTCAAAGTCGCACGCGATTTTCGTTACTAAAAAGTCGCTTAAATGTTAATCTAAGTCTAGACCTATGTTAAATGCCTGATTCGTTTTCATTTTTGTAAGAAGAATTTATTTATGTATTTAAACTTTTATATATTAAAGGATATTAAACCTTCGTGTATAGACGGCACGCTCAACCAAGGCAGACCTCTTTTCTGCTGCGAACCATCGCCAAGGAAACATCTCTATGCCCGTTTGGCCGGACATATTCATCGGTGTTGTTGGATAGAAAGGGTGTCGATGGATAGATGTGCTTTTGTTAAGGAGATGTAATTTTTCACGAGAGAGAATATTTTTGGCTGTTTTTACATTTTAGTTTGATAAATGTGTCCATTTAATTCATGTTTTATTAATTAAACAATTTCAGAAGTGGGATCTAGCATGTTTCCTAACGTGTTTTATCCCGTCTTCTGGTCCACGAGCCCTTGGCCAAATTCCAATATCTTTGTTGTTTTACAAACCGTAAAATTTCAGACTGAGCAAGTCGTCGTAGACGAGATGATTCGGTCAGACGTCACAATAGTTACCGTACCGTACACTGGAAAGAGAGGTCCAGCGGATGTTGGAGACGTAACACGCTGCGTGGAGGAACGGCCTGCTTTGCGGTCATCACGGTCGCATGAGCGTCGTTCATCCAGCAGGCGTCATTGGGCCGACCACCGTCGTTCCACGTCGGCATCCCGAGACCGCAGCACGGAGTAAGGCGCTCACAGCGCCATAGTAGGCGTTCACCTTCGCCGACGCATCGCCCAAGAGGCGCCCGCTTCCGTCGCCATCACCTGGCGCCAACGGGCGCTCGTGGTCATCATGCGCTGTGGGGGCGTCCGCCACTGCGTACGTCAACGTGTACGTGTGCACATTCGTCACCAGATGTACAGCACGCTGTCGCAGTCGCCACCAGTGGTGTTGTCATTAATGACGCCACTGTAGGAGCATCCACTGCCGGAGCCATCACATGCTGGCGCTGGCGCTACGCTGGCGCCGTCACCACCACTATCCTGTCTGTTCGCTCGCCGGCCGGAGAGTCTCAAGGTGGGACGAACGAGACGCAGGCATAGCACACAGTAGCGGATCACATTGTGAATGCGCTCTTGTCCATCAATACTGCGGTAAGGCCGAAACAAAACTTTTATGTTTCTTGTGCTGAGGTATATAGGGTCAAAGATTTAAATAATTGGAGCGATTATATATGCCTTTCACGTATAGGGCATTGTTTAAAAGGAAACACTAAGGCATGGATGAGAGAGTGGGTCACTAGTGACTGCTCATGGATAAGTTTCAAATGTGAGACATTGTGTCCAAAAACCCCAGACGTTGCGTAACATACGCTGACTATGCGCGTCGTTCATTACTTCCTTCGCATAGTTCAGGGACTTGTGATGAGCTTATTTCTGCTATTGTTATTCGGGGTATTACTACTGACCCGTATGTTCGAGCGTCAGCCACAGACACAAAACTTTTGCCTAGTGATTTAGTGCAGTACTTTTCGATTTATATAAAGCCCAGCACCACTAGGACCCGTACAACTCCTCAAGAGTTCTTTCAGCTCTAAATTAAGCAGCTATCTTCTCCAATTTTCGATAGGAAGCGAAAGTTTGAAGCAGGTAAATGTTTTTCCTCTGGTATCTAGGGACATAAGCAGGTAAACTGTAAAAAAGCTAAAACCACTAAGCAGGAATCAGGTACAGTACAAAACATTTCAAAACCAGCTTCACTTCCAAACAAAGACAAACCCATATGTTTATTTTGTAAGAAACTGGCCACACAGTTGAACAATGTTTTGAAAAACAAAGGTCTGAGTTACGCAATAAAAATCAAGTCAACTTTTGTCAGAAAAATGTTGCAAATTGTAGTAATAATGAGATAGTAGCAGCAGTTGATGTTTTGATCGACAATGGATCTACCATATCGCTTGTATCATCATCATTGCTTAAACATTTTCGTTGCAAACAAGACAACCGCTGGTTCACGTTTACGTGTTCTTTAGTGGAGATCACGACTCGGTAAACGTAGTGTAGGACGCCCTCCGACCAGGTGGGATGACGATCTGCGAAAGAGTGCAGGTAGATGCTGGATGCGTCAAGCTAAGGGCGCTATGGCAAAAGCTTCAGTTTCAGTTTATTTATTCAAAAACAATTTACGTTGTGCATGAATTAATGAATATAGCTCTACAAATAAATCTTACAGGTATCATAGCATTGAAAAAAAAACCTAAACACATTCTAATAAAAATTTTGGTAAGTAAATTAAAATCATTAAATTATAAATAATCAAATTCATAATAATTACTTTTGTCTGATGAACTAGTTTCTATAAAAAAATTGATAAAAACGGATGTCAATTGCTTTCTTTAGTAGTGGATTTTGTACAATGTCCATATGACAACTAATATGTATAAGCAAACGGTGAGAATTTCTAGCTTTCTAAAGTAATCCTTACATGATTATCATAGAGGGATGCGCACAATAGTGCGAAATGCTCGTTTTTATATGACAAAAACCCCATTTTTGTTATACAAATAGCTATTACCCCAAAAACGTATACTGTATCTCAGTTTGGTCTACTAAGGCATAATAACCCGTTTTTAATTGCTCTAGGCTTATAGACTTCGCAGCGCATTGCACGTGGAGTTAATTGTGCTTTCGATAGCACCTAGTTTGGGTATTGAAAGGCTTAGGTAATCAGGAGATAGAGAGTATTTCGTATGTTGCCTTACCTTTTGAGTTCGATGGCGTAATTCTAGAGGTAGACTCGTAGTAGAGTTTATATGAACACGTCAATTATTGTGGGAACTAATGTGCTAAATACACACGGCATTACAGAAATACAGAAGTACAAATTACTAGGTAAAATCACTTTACATGTCAAATTCTCCTAAACCATTACATTTTGTTTAAATTAAAATAAATCATATTGGATCAAATAAATTAAAAATAAAGTCAAGTTAACAATTGTAACAGTTCGTTCACAGAATAGAAATTATGCACGACAAGATTTATTATTTTAAAGTACGATGGACTGCCAACAGATGTGACAGAGTCTGGTACATAGTTAATTGTGTAATGCCGGGCCCATCACATGAGTTAACTTTGAGGACTTCGTGAGGGAGCGGACGATAATTGATAGCTCTTCTGCTTTCTGCGTTCCGCACGAGTGGGTGTTGCCGTTCTTCATGAAGCTGCCCAAGTTCATACGAACATATACCGTCACTTGCATGATCACAATGCAGGGCAGTGTGAGTATCCCGAGCTTTTTAATATGTGGTTTGGTAGAGACGTCCCGCCGATTGTTAACTAGAGTACGTGTTGTGGCTTGTTTTTGCATACGGAAGGCGCATAAGATATGTATGTACGCACACGTGGCTCTCAGTTGCTTACTAGGGAAACAACCGAACAGGTTAGGGTTGTTCAGGCTAGTGAGCCAATTGTAATGAATACTGGTGACGGTGTCAGATTCAACGAACTGACACGTATCATTAACGAGTTTTCTGAGCACCTTATCACAGGTACCGCGACGTCTGCTGTAAATACTGGTAGTATGTCTATTAAACAAAACAATACCTCACCTTACCATCTATGTCGGATGTCTTAGTTTGATACTCGAGAGTACGGGGCGTAATTAAAGACCTATTAGATGAAAATATTATACGCGAATCTAAATTGAGTACGCGAATCCGATTCTTTTTGTTAAACAAAAAATGTGTGTCGATTATCAGATATTGAATGACGTTACCATTAAAGATCTTTTTCCATTGCCTAGACAAGTCGATGTTTTTCAAGTTCAATTCACCAGATCCCTGTCGAAGAGTAGTCAATATCTACCTCTCACGGGTTTGTTATAAATGAGGCTCATTATAAGTGGCTTAAAAATACTTTACGGCTTAATTAACGCTCCTTTAGTTTGTCTGCAAATAATATCAAAAACCTTGCATAAATTTATTGAATTTAGTGAGACCCTTTTCTACATTGATGATGTGCTGCGTTCTTGAGGGTAAAGAGTGCAGCCACTGAAGGTACATGGAGCATTTTGTGTTCCTGTACCTAGAGGACTGGCTTAAGGAGGAGGCAGCCCCTTCTTCTTAGCTTGGTGGTCTTGGTGGCGCTAGGACCACCCTGGATATCTTACGCTTCACGTCGTGCCTCTTAGGTATCCAGTGTCAGAGTGTTGTGGCGTTATTGGTCCGTCCTCGACCAATAACAACCTGTAAGGGTTCTGTTGAGGGGTAGCTAGGTAGTTACAGACTCGTCGACACGTCGTGCTTCCTAGTTACTCGGTAACAGAATCTAACTTCTCTTTTATTTGACTAATGCCTCAGAGTTTTGTCAAGTCATTGATTTCGCCTCACGTCGCGCATCAATGACCTGTAAGGATGCTGTTGTGGAGTAGCTACAGCTTCACGCCGTGCTTCCTAGCTACTCAGTAACAGAATCTCATTACTCTTGTTACCTTTATCTCTAATTTATGACTCATTGTGTGTCTAGCTATGGGCCCTACGCTATACACATAATGTGGTCGTTTCCCTGTAGAGTTTTGCTTGAGTCACGAGTTCACCATAGATTCTTTCTCACTCTCTTTCTTCAGTTGTAGGACGTCCACAACCGGACATAAGCTTCCCTTAAAGACGCAAATTAATGTGTTTTGCCGTACTTGCCGCATTTGGCAGGCGGGTTGGTGAGCACAGTATTTGGTGTTATGCTTCTCGAATGTATTTACTTCTACTGTTTAATCCGGCCTTTTTGTATGTTACATACACCTTGGCCTATTTCTTTCGTGTCGTGTTTAGATGCAGACAATGATGATGCGGAGTCCATCAAGGTTGCTACTTGTTCTCCTCATTATGATAGCAACTGCTAGCATCTGTACAGTTATCCGCGAGTGGTAGCCAGCAACCCTGCACGTCGCGGGATGCCGTACTACCAATGGACGCTGACGCAAGCGTCATGTTGGAGCAGCGTGCCAGCGTGCCTCAAGAAGAGGACCAGCCAGGAGAGGAAACTTCAAGCCCGGAGACAGTTTTACCCGAGAATGGAGATGCTCTGTCTCTTGCTAGATACCCAGATAGAGACCCATAGAGCTAAAGAGTCCGTGGCGTACTCAGTCAGGACAGGCCGTAAAGGATATTAAACCTTCGTGTATAGACGGCACGCTCAACCAAGGCAGACCTCTTTTCTGCTGCGAACCATCGCCAAGGAAACATCTCTATGCCCGTTTGGCCGGACATATTCATCGGTGTTGTTGGATAGAAAGGGTGTCGATGGATAGATGTGCTTTTGTTAAGGAGATGTAATTTTTCACGAGAGAGAATATTTTTGGCTGTTTTTACATTTTAGTTTGATAAATGTGTCCATTTAATTCATGTTTTATTAATTAAACAATTATATATATATACAAATCTATCAATTCATTTTCATTTTGTTTGTAATATCGAGATCAATGAAATAACTAGATACCAATGACTTACTTGTTCATGATAAACCATTAGAATAATTTTCTTAAATTTCCTTCAAAAAGGCCTTCCAAGAGATAAACAAATTTCAGCTGACTGAAGACAGATGGCGTCCCAGATCACGTAGGACGCATGCCCTCAACCCTTCTTGGATAATATCTTTAAAAGTTTGCCAGCCCCGCATCTAACTCCCTAGGGTTCGGCGTTCTCTTCAAATTATTAGTCTACCAATCAAACGTTGGAGGTGAATTTCACTGGCAAGTCTCGTTTGTTTGCTATAGTACACCTACGACAAGTTCTTGAATTATGCGTATCATATGTTTATTTTATTTTTAATTTTATTTTTATTATATTTTCATATTCTTACGCCATTCACGGTCTGAGTTAGGGTCGATTCTTACGCCGCGACTGCCTCAGCGATGACTTATTTTGATGAAATCAACAATGAAAACATGACCGGCCAAAGACGAAATTCAATATCTCAAGTTCTAAGGACTTTTAAGCATCTCAAATTATATCCCAAAACGCTATCGACTTCAAAGCGGAGACTTCATTCGTTTAAGAGTATTTAATCCAAACTTAATTTTACTGAAAAGATTATACACCACGGGGTAGGATGATTGATTTAATTATTCTTCTAAAACGTGTCCTCTCCTATAATTACGCTTCATTACTTAAACATCGCTTTATGCTGACTAATTACTTAATAGAAGTAACGAGTTATTTCCATCTCAGAGTTTCTTGAGACTGGAATGTAATCAACGGAGAACGGAAACGAATTACGACGAGAAACAAATAAGATCGAACGGTGAGTCTGTTTACAGGGTTGAAGAACAATTCTTGATGAAAATATGAGACAGAAAGTTCTAGGTGTAGTTAACTATCAAACTGGGTCAAGGATCTATAAGCGCTTTCAGATGGAAACTTGACTTGGTTGAATCCAAACTACTACAGAATTGAATGACACTTATCACACTAAATTAGGTCCATAGGTGACTTGACTGTCCGTAAATTATCTATCCATGAAGCTAAATGAAAATATCACCTGAATCGCGTCACAAATTCTACTCTTCTGTGGACGAAAAAATTTAATTCAGCCGACTTCAGAACACCTCGGGAGAAAATAGGTCAAAGGACTCCCTCTTTGTTGGAAAACTGTGATAAAACTTGGCGAAACTTTTGTTTTGTACGCCTTGAGAGAGCAATGTAACAAAGCGAAATTTATTACGGAAAAAATGCATGGTAGCTTGAAAATTTCGTAGAATAAATAAGGTTAAATTAAAAGTGTTAAAATGTTATCTATCTTTATCGACGACCGATGTGTCGCGGTGGGCGAAGGTCCGCCTGCGACGCAGGAGGTTGCGGGTTCGATTCCCGCCTCGGAACAATTGTGTGTACGATCTGCAGATATTTGTTCCGGGTGTTCTGGTCGTTTTCTATGTATAATAAAAAAATATCTATCTATGTAATGTATTGTATTATGTATATCAGTTATCTAGTACCTATAACACAAGCTCTGCTTACCATGGGGCTAGATAATGCTGTGTGAATTGTCCAGCATTATTTATTTATTTATTTATTTATTTATTTATATTATAACTTTATAATGATTGTCTCAAGGGTGTGAAATATTTTTTTGTTGTGGAATCCAGAGGCAGGTAAGACAGGTACGACAATTATTATTAGGTTATACAAAATGTCAAAAACAAATGGTTGTTTTGACGCTCAACTCCAAAGTCGAGTCCAAAACAATATATTATCAAATCAAGCCTAGAAAGACAAAAACAACCACTATTTTGAGGCAATCAGTTACTTTGTCTCGTGACCACTGGCTCGCGGCAAATAGGGGACATAAATGTGAATGGATGTTAACGTGTTTTTTACGACGGCACGGTCAACATATCGTTTTGTTTGCGACCGCAGCCGATATCTTTATTCCCTGGTTCGCCCCAAAAGTGGGGCTATTTTTTGTTGGGTCTATTTAGGTGGAAATATCCCACACGGAAATGTATTGACTTGCATTAAGTTCTAAGTCAATTGAATAAAGGCTTACATATCTTTACAAAACTCGATGTAGCGTCATGCTACGAGTAGTCATTCAGACATCTTCTGATTTTGAGTTGCACGTCATTAATAATCATTGTATTAAATTCGTCAAAACTTTTAACTGTACCTACGAGTACGACCTCACGACTGCCAAAGTTAGAACTACATTGAAAGTTAGTTATAGGATTGCGTGTATAACAAAAATCGATTGTCGTTTACTGCTAAGATAACGTGAACATACCTACAGTAAATCTCATCTAGCAAGCCCCAATAAAACACAGCAATAAGAAAATATATTTGATTCTATTATCCATAACTAACAAACGAGATCATCGCAGTAGATTGACAAAGGTAATTTATTTATACGATTTCTGTCGATATCCATGGGGGAGGTCGGGGCATGTCAACATTGACTCTTTGTCAAAGTGTTTGCGCTGTGTAAAGGCACGGTATTGACCTGTTCTTTGCTTTTTTCTCACTTATTTGTTTCAGTGGCTTGATTGATCACTTTATTTGTTAACCACATGCTATTTACACGAATAATGCTTACTCTACTAATCAAGACACATAAGAACAAAATAGTCCAAGTGGAATCTATCCCGTAAACATTTACAAGCGACATCTAGTTCAAACAAACTGAACTATAAGGAAATGTTGTTCATTTTTACACATATCCCTAGCGTAATACCCGGGGGCCTATTGTCATGTCGCATTAACGAATATCGCATCATAACTCCCGATAATCTACGTTTATTGGCTCCTCTCCTGGTTTATTGCACTCTTCAAATATATGTCTTACCTACGGGAGAGTTTGCTGAGCGATAATGGCTCTAAAGTAAAATATTACGTTCTATGCATGCCGTTCTAGTGGAAAGCTTTAGAAATCTACAATATACAGAACTTTTAGAGTTTACAAATTTAGATAATTCTTGGAATGTTTAATATAAATTCCTTTATATATAAGATCCTTTTTTCAAGCTTTTATTCTACTTGTCCTGTAAGTATGTGTGGGACAAATCGTGAACTGATTTTTAGACCAGTTATCCTCAACTGATTGAGCTGAAATAATGCACGCATATGTAAGTTCGGTGACATTGCAATGTTCTGGTACCATCGATGTTCTGATGATGGAGACAGAAGCCATGGGAACTCCTAAACGAAAGTAGTTAACCCCGTCAAAGTTGGGTTTGTTGGATTTGTCTTCTTAATCACTTTGGTCCTAGATGACAAAAGCTTGATTTAAAATAGTTTTTTATGTTTAAAATTGATTAGTTTTTATTCATTTTTGCTAGATTTTTTACCTTATGATGTTTTATTCGTAAAAGTTAAGAAAACTCTGTAGGTTATAATGTTCTGTAGATAAAAGAACAATAGCCTTATAGAATCACGATCCGACATTATATTTATACTAAAGAGGATTCATTATTAGAGTCCCGTTAGAGGGCGTAATCGGCAGTTATCGCCCTTTTATAGCGAATTTTATGGCAGGAACTATTCACCCGAGAAATGTTCTTGTTTCTCTTGTAAAAGTGCTATTGGATTAATTATGTTGATAATGCAAGGCTATTTCATTGGATGGCTTTAGATTATTGGCGTTTATTGTGAAAATGATCAAAATATCCATTCAGCGAACATTTGTCAGTTTCTTCATATCAGAAATTTGAAAAAATGGCGATTGCAGTGCACTGCACGCACAATGATCATTGTTTTTCTCGGACTTACATCACACATACGTAGGTTTGTGTGTGACGTAGGTGTGTGTGTGTGTAAGTTATAGATAATATGTGTAATGTGTAGATATTACACATTATCTATATTATTGTATTATGTATGTATATCAGTTATCTAGTACCCATAACACAAGCTCTGCTTACCATGGGGCTAGATAATGCTGTGTGAATTGTCCAGCATTATTATTAATGTAAAAAAACTAAATTATCTCGAACTAACACATCACATCAATAGCCCTTCCACCCTACCTGTTCACTGCTGTACATCGGCTTTCCCTGATAAGTATAGTAAGATCTCAATACCCCATCTCAACATTTGTTTGTGTAATATAAGTTAATCATAAAGCTATTAGAACAGTTGCTACATCGTTAGATAAATAAGTCTATTTTCAAATTAAAGGAAAAGTCTTCGGAAAAAGTAAAAGGCACCCTCCTATTAAGTTGTAATAGTTGTTTACAACCGGTACCGACGGCGTTTACAATATATTACGATCTACCAGCAATAAAAAGGGGTAAAAAATGAAAGGAAAAAACGTTAAAATAAAACCAGGAATATATACGACTTCCTTGAGGAAATAATAATGCTGTTTGCAATTCATTTGGCTACCTGGTTACCCTTCGCAAGAAAACAACGGTACAATATTAGGGGATTTTTTTCTTGGAGGGCGCGATTTTTCTTTCTTAACCCTTTGCAAAATCAAAGCTTGATAGCGAGTGACTTTGATAAGGCAGTAATTGCATTTTCTAAATGTTTTTTATTAGTTACTATCCGTTTTATCTTTCTGATTATTAAAGAAACTATGCGTTACAATAGGTACGTATACCATATGCGAATGAAAGAAAGCGTCCATGGTTCATTTTGAAGCTATTAAAACGTATAATTTAACAAAGAGGTATTGAGAAATTTGAGGTAGAAAGAGTGCTCGCCGCAAGAGCACTCTTTCTGCCTGAATGGGATCTCAATCCCCCTCAAATCTGAATCACATCTCTATTGTTATAGGATAGCACTTGAATACAAAAATCCTCCAATCTTCCAACTCTTACAACCTTTTCTTCCAAAACCGCGACCCTGATAAATGTCTGCAAATGGCGAACGGCGTGTCGCACAAGAAAAATCAAATGCCAACAAGAACCCGGCTTGCTTACATTTAAAAACGTAATTGTAACTAACCGCCCCCTTTCTTTTATTAATTCACCTCATTCATCCTACAACCCCTTGACGTCACGTTGAAAAAATTTAGGAAACAACGAGAATAACACGTGGTTCAAAGGGTTCCTTGGAAATTTTAAAAGTTTCGACCATTTTCCGATCATTTTTTACTTTTATGGCTATCTCTAAAGTCATTTAAAACGGGATATTTACCATGATATGATTTTTGAGTTATCCAATATTTTGGCACAGTTTCATGCGCCATGATCACGGAGTAAAGGCACTGCGAGTTTTGGGCAGACATACCTCTCATTACCATCACATACTCAAAAATCAAATCATGGTAAATATCCCGTTTTAAATGACTTTAGTGTTAATAACCATGATTGTTTCTAAAGTTTTTTTAAGACTATCGTTTCGATGTTTTCATTTGAGTCATCGTCTGTCTGGAAAATAAACCACATAAAAAAGATAAACATATCAAGACTACTATGGGCCTATTCTAAAACCCCAAGAGGCAAGTAGAAAGCAATAAAATATGTATTAGTTGATTCCTTGTTCGCGCTAAGCGATGGCTGTAAAAGGATATAGAAAGTACCTAATAACATTTGTACGGAACCCTAAAACGCAACTTTTCCGTAAAATATTCATGATACCGCGACCTCGCAGCTTGAATACGCGATTGTTTATTTGAATTTTAACGAATTTTGTAGCAAATTTGTGTTTTTTGAACTGGAATTTTGTAGCAAATTGAGGCTGTTTATTTAAGAAAAAATCATGATGGTTTTTGCATGTTGTAGGATTTTTTCCACCATTAGGTATTAAACTGACAACACAATTTGACAATGCCATGCCACTGACAATGCCGTCCATGATAATATTTTATATCAAACTAGCTGCGCCCCGTGGCTTCGCCCCCGTCCAAATCTATGTGTCAAATGATTTAAATTATAAAAAGTATCCTATGTTAGACTCTTGGTTCTAAGCTACCTCTCCACCAATTTTCAGCTAAATCGGTTCAGCCGTTCTCGAGTTATAAGTGTTGTAACAAACACGACTTTCTTTTATATATATAGAAGATACTCTTTATTGCGCATCAAGATAGAGAAAAAAAGTAGAAAAGAACAAACAAACAAATAAAGATAAACATGCACAATGGGCGGCCTTATCGCTAAGAGCGATTTCTTCCTTCCAGGCAACCTTTGGAAGGACAGGTAGCATTGTATAGGTTTAAAATTCGGTGTCGTTATTTATATTTTGTTTCCTGATATTTCGAACATCAAACGATCGAAAATACCACATCCAACAAAGAAATGGATGCAAAAAATAATCAGAACGATTACCCAAATGAACATCAGAACAAGTGGCCCTTTTTCAAAGCATCAAAGCCCTCGCATTCCTACGTCTGGGCCCTTTTTTTAAATCCTGGTAACAAGCCAATAAAAACCCTTCGCATTCTCTCTGGCAACCCTAAAAAACCCTCTAGATTACATCCAAATTTACTTAACACCTACACATTAAACCGGCTAATAAGGTTTTTTAATGCAATTTTCTTATCCAACGGATACCGTACCCGTTTTAATTATATAATCGAATGAATTTTGGGTCTTGTGTAAATTTTAACAGAACTGTCAGTGATTAATGGGTCTACTAGACAAAGAAGAGGTGATTTTACATTACGTTGATTGGTTGTTTGCGACATTATTCAATAAAAGTCGCCGCAAACGAGCCACTACCTGAAAATTGATTTGAAATAATTCAATGACACGAGATAGGGATCCAAATTGGAAAATTTCAGATGGGCAAACAAACCAATTATAAAACGACTAAACGGGTGCGTAATCAAAAGATCTGATATTATGTCGTTTTGTAATCCACGTAGCTATACTACAAACGAGCTTATTCTACGATCCGATGGCAGAAGTGGAAATGCACCATCATTTCCACTTCTGCCATCGAATACAAGAATTTATTAATAAAAATAACATTTTACACGTCCATTGATCATAATTATCCTTCATTATACTACATAGTATAAAACACAGTCTCTTCCCGCTGTCTCTCTGTCCTTTTTATGCTTAGATCTTAAAAACTACGCTACGGATTTTGATGTGTTTTTTTTAAATAAACCATTCGATTCATAGATTTCCTCGCGGATGAAGCCGCGGGGCGCAGTATATTTAATAAATTCATAATATTTCAGATTATTTTGTGATACATTATAATATTGACACATGATGATGTTAATTATTAATGATGATTATAGTATTAAGTCATGGTCAGTCACGACCAGTTCGTCTGCAACGCCCTTGAGCGGGAAGGCAAGGTAGTGATTAAAAGTAGTTCGTTAGCGGAACAAACATTGGTTCCGGTAAACAGGAATGAGACTGGAGATTGCTTCGACGTACTCTTTTAATTAATTAAGTGTATAAGTTGGAGATACTGCACACATATGCAGTGTAAAGGGACGTCAGCGGTGCGATTTTTGGTCGCATCCCTCGTTTTAGACAAACCGTTGATAACAGAACATTTTTGATGGTGTTTTATATATTTTTTTTTATGGTTAATCAACTAATAACAAATCGCGAAAGTTTAAAAAGTCTACCAAGATTTATCTTTTTATTTATATATAAATGTCAAACCACCCAAAGCTAAGAGGCGACGTGGAAGGCCCAGGATGAGATGGCGCGACGAGCTCGAGGTACATCTTCCATCATGGCCTGTTGCAGCGTTGGATCGCGAGGAGTGGAAGGAGAAAAGGGAGGCCTTTGCCCAGCAGTGGGACAATAACGACTTAAAATAAATAATAATAAATGTCATGCAATGCAATGCTGAACACAAGTTAGATTTCACTCGTAAGCTATGGCATAGTCGCATGTCGTGGTTTGTATCACCACGGTTTAAAGTAGAAGTTGCCAAGCAAAATGACTACGTCTAATTGGTTTTAGCTTTACTATTTTGTATTATCTCAGCAACCATCTCAATCTTTGGATTCGGATACGAAATTGTAACACAAACCATACTGAGTTGACTTAATATTTTAGTGCCTGTGGAATATTATGCGGCTACAGTTTTCCGTAACCAGTGTGCTTCTGGAAGTTTCATTTTCTTTAAATAACAATACAATACAAAAATTCTTTATTGTACACCATAATCAAGTCAATCATTACAAAAATACATTATATGCGACATGTACAATGGGCGGCCTTATCGCTTAGAAGCGATCTCTTCCAGGCAACCTTTGGATGGAAATAATTATATGAATTTAAGAAAAGGCAGAGAGTGTACCACTGTTTATCTAAATAAGAACATAACAAGAATACTAAAAAACAAATAATAAATATTACAAATACCAAAATAAATAATACACTACTTAAATACATAAATAAATAAATAGTAAGTACCAATATTCATTCTTTTGGCAGGAAAAACTCCTTGACGTGAGCTTTAAAAACTGGCAAGGATATAGTTTTTCTAATAACATTCTGTCTTTGATATTAGAATAAAAATAGAATGTAATATGATGAAAAACAAAAGAAAACTCTAAGAGTAGGGTCTATAAAATTGGCTTTTCCACAGTTCGCGGCCAAATTATGATATTAGTAAGATGAGGTTATTGAATATGATATTAGCGTGTTTAATTTTAGCGTCTGTTTTTTCCCTAAATCTCTCAATCGAGTTCTTTAAGTAGAAACAATTAAATGTCAGAACATTAACCAAAACAATTACACTAGATAAACCTCCCTGAAACTTTCCCTCTACCTACGAGCTAACATCTTAGAGTATCATCAAAGTAAATAAATTATTGAACCCCAGGTAGACCCCAAGACAGGACTTAAGATTGGCCTTATTACAAATTCACTTTGGCCTCGCCTAAATAATCTGGGCCATTAGCAAATGTAACCTCTCCACTAATTTCGTTTCTATAACACCTGACATTGGTCTCATCGAAGGTTTGGGAGGTTATAGATGGGAAGCTGGCTGGTCACTTTCTTTTATCATATCATTCTTTAACTTTCATTCGGTTATTGATTTATAATTACAGACAAAGGGAAAGACGACATCTGTGGCGCGGTTGGCTAAGGTCCGCCTGCGATTCAGACGGTCGTAGGTTCGGTTCGCGCCTCTGGACAAATGTGTTGTACGATCTACAGATACTTTTTTTAGGTCCTCTGGTCGTTTTCTTTGTATCATAAAAAATCTATCTTTGTTATGTATTTTATGTATATCCAGTAATCTAGTACCCCAAAAGTACCTACTGCTTAGCTTGGGGCTAGATAATGCTGTGTGAATTGCCCAGATTTATTTTTATTATTATTTATTAAAAGACTAAAAATTCTGTTACTTTGATAAACTTAAACCCCTACTTCATACCTATCAACTCATCCGATAGGTCAAAGAAGTAATTCGGTTTTGGTGGTCCGTTTCCTTCAGCGCGGTCATTCGATACGGTCAATTGGACCCGTGATTTGCAAAGGACTTGATCAGATTTCCAGCGCCTTCGAGATACCAATCAAGGTTCGGGTCCTGATTCTAAATCAAACGGTATTTTCGTCCATCGGAGGTTTTAAACGTAGGAATCTATCAAATTAGCAGTCAGAAGAGCGAATGAATATCGGAATTATAGTATTGACTAGGGTCAAAAAAATGAACTCTTCGAACTTATTAAAATTTTACGGGAATACGAAAGAATAATCAACAACAAATATTTGCAGATCGTACAAACATTTGTACGATCTGCAAATATTATTATTATTTTTTGTTTAAGGTAATATATTACTATGGACTATAGAATAAGTTAAATAAGATCTGTTACTTTTCTATGGTCTGAATAAATGTTTTTTTTTATTTGTTCCAAGGCAGGAATCAAACCCGGAAACTGCGTCGCAGGCCGATCTTTGGTCACCGAGCCACATCGGTCGTCGTAATACCAACACTACCGCATACGAAATGTTTTCGTTATTCTATTGGTAGATTTTCACTTCTCGCGTCACCCTTAGATATTCTACATCGACTATGTCTCAAGACCCACGGACCAATAAATTGCCAGTATAAATTATTCACATCCGTCATCGGCCAGCAGATTAGTACTCAGTGATTACTACTCACGACAAGCACAGAAGGCGCCCATTTGCAATACGTCACCAGTAAATATGGCAACACTTATTCCACAATTTATACGGAGGGCTGGTAAGGCGGGTTTACACTTACGAGATGGCCGTATATATTTTTGTTCAGATTTTGCTTGTTAGATTACCTGCGTAGCGTATAGCAGACTGCATAATCGATTACTTAAGCTTTAAAAGCCGACTCATCACAGACATTTTAATAATATCCCAAAAGAATTACCCCGAGTGTGACGCACTATAATAACAAAAACTTTCGCAGAAAATAAATTAGTGAGGTTGGCAATAAAACCAAGATTGGTAGGTTTTTTTTATAAAAGTTCCATACTAATATTATAAAAGTGTCAGTAGATCTGCTTGTTCTTTTTAATCCTTAAGTGGCTGGACGGATCTTAGTGAAATTTAACAGCGAAGTAAACGGTATCCCGAGGATAGACAGAGGCTACTTGAAAAGCGTGTGCGAAGCCGCGAGCAGAAGCTAGTTAAAAACAAAAATGAGTCTAAAAAATTACGGTCTACAAATAATAAAATAATAACCGGTACCTACATCCACGCTTTTGGAATAAAGTAACTTCCCCTTACCAGTAACTTCCCGAGATGTTCCATCACAAACAAACTTACAGAGCATCATACAAATGTTCCCTCTTAAAATATTAACTTCATACCACTAGCAGAAACACTCGACGTTGATCAAGCCCAGTGTAAAACACCCTAAGCGGGACTCGCCCATAAATCTACACCAAGTGATTTGGTACAAAGCACTCGGCGGTAAGCTGGGCCCGGTCAGGACATCCATTGTGGGACAACACCCGTGGAATCCGATAAAGCTACTGAGATTGTCCCGACTCTCCTCTAACACCTCTAGTGCTTAATATTAGAGTATGGTTCTGAGAAGGTTTGTAATGTATGCAAGTTAAAATATGAAGATGAACGCTAGCCACGATAAAGCTTTGAAATAGAGCTATTATGATAATATAATGTATGGTGTAAATTTGACTTGTCTAAGCGCTTATCTTTTAAAGGGCAATGTATACGCTTCTACGACAAAACTCCAAGTGAGTTGCAAAAATTATCAATAAATAAATTTAAAAAATTTGTGAAGCATATTCTTTGTAAAAAGGCTTATTACAAAATATCAGATTATCTAGAAGATAAAAAAGCTTGGAACGAGTTTTGTATTTTGTATTTTAGTTTTGCTCCAACTCAAAATCTAACAACTTACAGATAAGCAAATCATATGTACTAGACACATAAGTTATGAACATACTAGTGGTTTCTTCTCACTTCTTCCACTGGTGGACAAAAAATTGAAGTGAACATCAATATAATAATGAATAGTATAATATATGACTTGTCTAAGTGCTTATTTGTAAGCCTAAAGAAATAAACTTTCATTTCATTTCATTTCATTATTTTGTAAGCCTAAATAAAAAGGTTTTTTTTAATTTAAATTAGACCATAAATAAATTATTGAAAAATATAAATATATAAAGATCATGGATCATGGATCATGGCCATAAATAAAGATCATGGACCTGACTATAAACACTGATAGATTTCTGTAAACAAAAATTACTGTTGTGTCATCAATTAAGTACACAAGTAATCAACATGATTATGTTGATTAAACCTTACTGACCCGTGCGCATTCTCAAAGCTGTGCCATTGAATTTCGGACAGCCGAGCAGGGAAATTAGAAAGGATTTTATTATGTCAGTGGCGCCATGTGCGGGTTAAACTTACGCTATAAATCAAGAAGCGAAACTATTTCGTAATTAGATCGCATTCAGGGGCACAACACCTTCTTGAGACGCCCAAAGGGTCCGAAGGTAGGCTCCGTTGCCTTTCAAGCACCTCTTAAACGGCTAATATCCTTTGTAAATGGATCCCAAATATTTTGCTCCATAAATGTTATAGCAAAACGCTGTAGCCATTATTGTAGGTAAGGGTCGGTTTGCATGAGACGGGGTAATCTCTAAGAAATTAAATAATATCCCAAAAATTTTGATTTCCACGGGACTTGAACCCGCGATCTTCCCTTAACGGCGCTAGAGTTCTTTGGCTCGTAATAAGTCCCAAAGATTTTCGACTCGACTGTCACTTGATCATGTGGCGCAGCGCGTATTCAAGACCCGTTGAAATCGAGAGTTTATATATTATGTAGTTCTTGGCTTTTTTTTCTGGCTCTACCTGTTTGCCCTTCTCTTTCTACAGCCTACATATGTACCAAGGGCAAACGACGGTCGAAAATGACGATAATTTCGAAACTGTTTCACCAATTCTTTACCTACGTCATAATAAATACCACAGTAATTCAAAAACTTTATTAACAAAAACCTTTTCGTAAAACGAGGAATAGTTTTCAAATCATTAGACAAGTCGCAAATTTTACCGTAGAACCCAGAAATTATTAAGTACCATAGACAATAACAAAAATTTCCCCTCTTCTTTGATGCTTTTGATGTCAGTACTTAGTGTTTTAATAAGTTGATCCTATTACAATGTCCAGGTAACGTGCACAATGGAGTCTGCCCTAACAAGATTAAAACTTTCCGTGAATTAATAAAAATAATGAATAAAAGTGCGTGTGTTTGGATCTCCCCTTCTCTCTTCCATGCCGGTGATATTATTTGTACCTGCCGAAAAGTCTTTGTTTGATTGTGTTTCGTTTATTTTAAGATCAACATCATCATCAGCCTATAGCAGTCCACTGCTGGACATAGGCCTCCCCCAATGAGCGCCATAGCGCCCTGTCTTCAGCTTGCCGATATCCAGCATCTACCTGCAGTCTTTCGCAGGTCGTCATCCCACCTGGTCGGAGGGCGTCCTACACTACGTTTACCGAGTCGTGGTCTCCACTCAAGAACACGTTTGCCCCAGCGACCTTCTTCGCGAGATATGGCCGGCCCACTGCCACTTCAGCTTGCTAATTCTTTGAGCTATGTCGATAACCTTGGCTCTTTGTCGGATGTATTCGTTGCGAATCCTATCCTTCAGAGAAACCCCGAGCATAGCTCTTTCCATAGCTCGCTGAGCGACTTTAAACTTTTTAATGTTAAGATGATGGATGTCTTTTCTCCCGCGTATAGATACACCTATATTCGGAAGAAACAAGAATTAGTCTTACATTATTTTTAACCATTTCTATTTTTCTTATAATTAAAATTTTTATTATTAAAGAAAGTTACAATTAAATCATCTAAATAAATAAATTATTATTATTTCTTTCAAGTATCCTATTTAATTCATCTTTATTTAAACGCAAGTTTTGTAGTTGTTTCAAAAATAACAAACAATTTTATATTATAATAAAACTAAATGCGCCCGCGGTTTCGCCCGCGTGGAAATCTAAGTGTCAAATGGTTTATAAACCTTCCTCTTGAATCACTCTATCTATTAAAAAACCGCATCAAAATCCATTGCATTAGTTTTGAACATCTAAGCTTACATAGGGACAGACAGACAGCGGGAAGTGACTGTGTTTTATATTATGTATTGACATAGCTACAGAGATACATTCAAATGATATTAAATTTATGTTTGTAACATTACAAACACCCAAGAGAAACATAAATAATATCAACCCGAAGGCTTTGATATCTTAAAGCAGTCACCAAATCCCGTGTTAATGAAACAATAAATTCGTATTCCTCGTGCACATCATATGTCCAATCTCCCCTACTTGCGCGAAACTCTGACGCGTTGTCTCTCATTAACTTAATACGGCATGGTTTGTACTTCGCAATATGTGCGAAATGAAATACTTTGTGGATACAGGATGCTTCAAAACTAATATTTCGTCCTGCAAAAAAACTGATTTTATGATTTTAACTTGTGGTTATCCATATTAGTTCCACCAACACCAATCATCAGTTTAAAAACCGTAGCACGCTCTAAACCTAACAAATAACTGCGATACTAATTTTTGGTTATGGTATAGAAAGTAACATTAGAGCGTTCCAATAAATAATACATTAAAAAATGTCACGGGATATAGCGTAGCGAACTGCGGAAATACAGTTAATATAATGTACGAGCATCAAGCACGAATGTAGCAAAAGGCGGCCCCAGCAGTTGCCAGCTCGTTTACTAATACAAAAACCTATCCGAGAATTCCAAGATATATTTATTACATATTACAAATTACGAATATTTTATTTCTTTCTATAAACCAGAGCACCCTGTACCAGGCTACTTATGGCTCATCAACAATATTGCTCGTACAAACGAGTTGACGTAACTCGCGCCGCGGCGGACACTTGCAGTAATTTTATGAAGATCCGCCCTCCAGCAGTTTTGTTCATCAGGAGGATTTCACTTCGGTATTGTTTACATTTTGTATGGTGGTATTTTGCTAATCCTACTGTGCCTTCCACGTTCCATACGTAGAAAACATAGGACGAGATAGCTTGATCTGTAGAAAGCCCAGGACGAGATGGCATGATCTGTAGAAAGCCTAGGACGAGATGGCTTGATCTGTAGAAAACACAGGACGAGATGGCATGATCTGTAGAAAGCCTAGGACGAGATGGCTTGATCTGTAGAAAGCCCAGGACGAGATAGCATGATCTGTAGAAAGCCTAGGACGAGATGGCTTGATCTGTAGAAAGCACAGGACGAGATGGCATGATCTGTAGAAAGCCCAGGACGAGATAGCGTAAATCTACGTACTTATGTTACTTATTTATTTGGTCTAAGATATGTATATAAAAATAATACCCTAATTAGTCCTATACTCGTAAATTTTATTTCGATCACAAGCTGAGCCATTTCCTATATGATAAATGAGAATAGGTAAAGGTTTTATATGTATAAGTAAAGTCACAAATATCTCCGATCTACACGCATTAGGCCCCATACACAGTCAGGGGGTAATGAGCGTAATGAGCCGGCGACTTCCCCAAGAGTCGGGGATTACTGTTAGTATCGATAAGCTTTATTTTGTATATTAGTTGATCTTACGTGTCAGGAGGGTTGCTTATTATATTTGGACGTGGTGGTGTCGCGTTTTGTTTATTTGAAGGATATCTTCCATGCCAATTAGGGTCTTTAGTCGTTTCGCACCGCGAGCGATTCGAACCGCGGTGCAAATCGCCCAAGTATTCCTTTTGAATGGGTTCTTTCGCACCGCGGTGTGAATAGACTAAACCTTTTTTGAATTAGTCAATTCATATCGCAGAGATACTTCTAACGGCGAAATTAATTTCTGGTGATATTCTCCAATACCTGTGCCATATCTTTCTTATTACAAAGTAGTTTCTGTCCGCGGCTTCACACGCTGTATTTGTATGGAAACCTTTTAAGGTTATTTCTATCTCAAGATAACTGATTTATGTGATGAAAGCCTATGTTTTATTCTAAGTCGTAAGATCGCAAAACTTCAGACTAACTTTTGACGTGAAGAGTTAACAAACATCCAAACTTTCCCATTTTTAATATTATGATGGTGAAGCGTTTAACCGCCATCTAACTTGAGAAAGTGAAGATGTGTCCTAAGATACAGCACGCTACAACAATCGTTAGTTTCTGAAAATAATTCAACCTGTACTTGGCGCAAAGGTTGATTTTGTACTTGGTTTTTTTTTATCTATGTGTATAAATAATTATTACCGCTACTCACAGCTTAGAGCTCAGTGATACCGATCAAATTATATATGGTCTACATTAAAGGTCAAAAATAGGTTCACACCAGCCTTAAAATACCACAAGCTGCTTGTTTGGTGGTATAAACTCATATAAATCCGAGATGTTATAAATCCGTCAATCTTATCTCTCTACATTAGGGTCTCAGAAAACGTTTGGAATGACTACGAATGGTCACGAATGGCCACGAATGGCCCTTAATGACCAGCGCTGGTCACAATAACTCGCAGAGAATGCGCGCTTGATTCTCTCGCGCCTCTAGGGAAACATAGTTACGATGCTATTCGTTGCTCTGTGGAAATGCAATTTTCTTGTGAATACCGTTGGATAAAAATTCCCTGGAATTCTAACAGTTTTTATTCTACACCCATAAAGTATCATGTTAGGAAAACTAGACATGCAAATTGTCTAGCATTTGAAACATTTGTTGATTTTTCTACTTTTCATTATCATCTGCTAATTATTATTATTAAAACGACAGATGTGCAAGTAGATGGTTGACATTTGGTTATTATTTCTGACGTTTAAATTTAACCCTTGATTAAATCAGCCCAATCATCCATTTAGATTGCATCATGGGGCTAATGGTCAGTAGGCAGGTAACCGATTACCTGGCAACCCTTCTAGAATTATGATTAGCGAATCGGCAAGATAGCGGCGTATTTACTTTGATTCCCGTCGTTAAAAGTTTGCGGGGGGCTGACGAGGGCCGTCGTTAGGCCTCTAATGGCCACCATTTGTCTTGTCCGGCCTGTAGTTGTGCTCCGCTAATGAAATTATTGCCGCAACTATACTAGGGATACAGGCGTCGTTGTAGACTGGCGACGAAAGTGGCTTGGTTGACGCTGGGAGAGGTTATTTTTAAATATTGATTCTCAGTGACATTTCTTCAACACATCCATAGGCTGTCCAACGAGTATTATATCTATATATTATATTATATCCTGCAGATTTTGTGAGGAGGCGGATGAAACGCCCCTCCATCTGCTAAGTGAGTGTGGAGCACTGATGCACAAACGCAGCATCCATCTGGGCAAGGATCTGCATAGCCCAGACGAGCTGAAAGACATCACCCCGAAGAAATTCCTACAGTTCCTAGCAGCCGCAAGGGTTAGTGGCGAACTATGAACGCCACGGCTTCGGGACTGAAACGTAAAAATGGCGATAACAATAGGCCTGGCTATCATGGCCGCCGTGATACGAAAGCCACCCCAAAGCAAATAAAAAAAAGCATTACCACCACCCATTCGTAAAGTTGCAAGTCTACATGAATCCTGTAACGTTATAAATACGGGCAGACCGGACGGCACCTTGTGTCCACTAATGGACCGGTCAAACTGTAAACTGTGTTATCAATGAAATTACAATTAGGATAAAAATGGAGGGTCGGAAGCATTGTTTACATTCTGGCAGGAAATTGCACTCTGTTCTGTCGCTTAATTTAATTATGAAGGTTTGATTGTTCGTAGTTTGGTTATGTTTTTATTATAGAAGAAGTGTCAATTTTTTAAACCTGATTAAGTATAATAGTGTTTCTTGACTGCTCATATGAGCAGATAAGATTAGAACATTATATACATACATATATAGGTAGATACATAGAAAACACTTTATACACACAAAACAGTAATAAATACTTAGAATAAAAGTAAGTATAATGAGCGGCCTTATCGCTGAGAGTGATTCCAGGCAACATAATTATATATTGACCAATTAATCTACACAACATTAGGAACAAATACTAATAAAAAATATGGACTGGCCTCGCAAACTCTTCCTCTACCTACTTATTACTTTGATGAGTGAAAATGACTAAAGCTTATTTTCTATTATTTTGGAATAAAATTATCTATTGCTTAAGTTTTTTGTTTTCCTAACATAACTAAAATAAACATTTCCATTGATGGCTCGTAACAATCGCTCCACCTTCCCAAATGACACTTCGAGTTCACCACCAAACTTATAAACACAATAAACAGCGGTATTCCCAACCATTCGCGAAATGTGTCCAAGAATGCCATCTGCCTTGGACAATCAAAACTTCAGCGGTATTTTCTGTTCAGCGTCCAGAGGATTGGCGCGGACAGCTTGGCCGCTGTCTTGGACATAATGCGAGTCTCGTGTCTCTTGCTCAGAATTTCGGGTAATTTTATTAGAGACTGTATTTCTAGAACGACTCATGCCTGGGAACGACTCATGCCTGGAAACGACTCATGCCTGAAAGTTTAGTACCTACTTGTATGATGGCTTTAGAATTTATAGCACATACTTTTAAGAATCACCGGAAGCATTTAGGAAATGCAATACCTATTTGGGTTATATGAAGATGCTTTGTTTTCCCAGGTATCTTTTGAAATTTCGTACCGAAAATTATAAAACATCGCTCTTATGCGCATAACTTCACAATCAGCCACCCAGTTCTAACTCTGTAAAAATAATCAATCGGCGATGTAAGCCAAGCACTGAATAATTTATCAGCAAAGCAGCCACATCAAAAAACCGTTTCAAACAATGTAGGCGCACCGCAGAAAGGGATACCAGTATCGAAGCTCATTGCCCTTACAATGAAAAATACGAGTTCTCATCTGCAAATACCGTAATCTTTACATCAAACGGCGAAACCAAACCTTGATATTACACGCGTCATTTGAAATGTTTCAAAGACATTCCTCGCTGGGGAAAAATTAAAATAACAAAGCGGGGGCGCGTGGGATGCGACTGATTTGCGGCACACATTGGAGGAGCTGATGAAATTAAAAATTCTTAGAACATTTTGCTTTTTAAAGTTTGTCCACGATTTTTGTTCAATGCGTGGAGTTCAAATTGCTTCGACACAAAACCTCTTTGTCAACGTCCCCGAATACGAATCGAACTATTGTCTGCAATTCCAGTTTGATCACAGCCGTATAGTTTTGAAAATGGAAGCCGCATTCCACATTCGAAAACAAATGGGTCCGTTCAAAAACCGCAGCGAGTGAGCATTCGCGACACATGATGGATCAGCCGGTAGCTCTTTGTGCCTATTTCCGAGCGGTTACCTTCGAATACCCTCGAACACTCGCAGATTTTAAACGGAATCCGCCATTTCGTGCGCCATTAGTCGAGGTGAAAGAGCCAGTGATTATGATTGATCGCGCCGCCGCACACAATGTGGTTACTTGACTTGTTGAATGGGGGCCCCTCACGTGTGCACTTGGTTTATTTGTTGAAAACTTTCTAAGACGATTGGAAGTTTTCTTTTCAGCCTGATTATACTCCATTAATTTTATATTCATCCCATAAGCTTTTTAATGAAGAAGTTACAATTTGCTAAAATTGATTAAGTCTGGCTTTCATGAGATCGCTACGAAATAAGCGTTCAATTCGTGGCATAATAGTGTGAATATGCGAAATCTTAGCCTCCATCTTGGAACCGCCGCGCCGCCGTCTCAGTTCAAATCTCTGTAGACATTCTCCAGACTTCGATATTGTCCAGTGCTACATTATAAAATAATACCAGTAGCACTCCAGTGCATCTATTGTGAGTCGATACCATTCGGAGCAAATCGAGAATGAACTGATTAACTCAAAACTTGGCCTGGAGATGTTAATATTGTAGGAGTATTTCTGTGCAGCAAATAGAATGTTCAATGCTAAAAGCTGGAAGGTACTTTAACTTTAGGAAGAAGCGATTTTTACCCTGCGATTAGGTTATTTTTATTTTTATTCATTAAAGATCACAAAACACAGACGAAAAATATAATAATTGGTAGTAAAAGTACTTATTTCTGCGAGGTGAGTTTGAATGAAACAGAAACGTTTTGATACGTCACAAACAAAATAATAATCAGCTTAAAGCGACTCCTCGAAAATGTAGAAAAAACAAGGGTTCCTTTATAATAAATATTTCTCAGAAATGGCAGCTATTTGTATTGTAATTCACGGTGACGGAAGCAATTATTTTTTATCGACACGCACGAGTAGACGAAATGGGGAAAGAATTACAAGTACCTGCCTAGTGAACTCGTATTTGAGAAACCAGCTTTGTAATCTTGTAGGTAGAACAGGTATAGATTTTTGGTAACAGGGACAAGGAGGATGGAAGAAAATAAAAGCTATTTTTAAAGAAAAAATTAATTATATTGAAAAACGTATGAAGATTACGTCTGTCTCTGAAGTCTTTAATTGGTTCAGAATCAGAATAAATTATTTAATTTCGTTAAGCTTACCAAAAAAGCATTAAGACAAGTTGAATTTTAAACAATAAACTCCTTATTTTAAAGTAATTATTATCAAATAAGAAATATGATGTTAGGTATTGATTTTTCTATTTTAGTTAGTAAATAAAAATCCCTTCTTCATAAATAAATACATACATTAACAATACGCTGAAAATTTACTGCCATATTTATTTTTCACTAACGTATTACTACACTTTTATCATTTTCTTATAAAATTCCGGCAGACAAAAATACCTAAACTTGTCACTAAGTGTACTACAGCCCTTAGATGTAGGGTGAAGACGACATCGACGCATTGCACCCGCGGGAACAAAGCCCTGATAGGAGACAAAAAGAAGGTTTAAAGGGAAAACTGTGTTTTGGGGGACCTTTGTATTGCGATAGTGGCGCTTGGATGGTTTTTGTATTGTTTTATTGCTGACCCTAATAATATGGTGATTGTTGATTATGGGTCGACGGCGAGGGAATTTCGACGTTCGGAATAGCAAAGGTCCAAATTTTGGTTTATTTTTTTCATATTTATTTTAAAAGCTACACTTGCCTTTATGTTGTATATATGACATAAAGGTAAGGTCAAATCTCTTTGTTTATATTATTTTGTATATATGACATAATATAAACAAAGAGATTTGACCTTTTTCCAGTTGTAGACAAGTTTTTGGGTTGATAATAATCTTGAAAAACCGCCCTCGTACTCGGGGTAATCAATAAGATATTAAATACCTTTATAACCTAAAAAATTACGTATAAACCGAAACCTATATTTAAGAAAATGACTATAACTACTGTAAACAAGAAGAATTATTTATAAAATGCAGAAAATACCCATATACATTAAAAATAGACATGTAAAAAATAGTGTATCTGCAAACAATTACAAAAAAATACAGATATAAATAAATTTAACCGAATCATTAATTTGGTTGACCAAATATATCAGCTGAAAAAATAGCACCATGCTTTAGCAGCAGTATTTTCAAAGTAATCCGACAAAAAATATACAGAAACACAATTTCTTCCACCCAAAAATCTGAACATCTCAATGAATACAAGTTAGCCTGGAGGGATGGAACGGGGAACGAAATGTCTTTTTTATAATCTGTTTACTTGTTTCCGCTCTTACCAGATAATCTTTTTATACAGAACTTCCGATGTGTTTGAGGATGATAAAAATTTCGCTGTATATTTTTGCATGTGGAATTATTTGGGTTTGCATTTAACAGGAAGAAGTTTCAGATTGGGATCCTGTGAGGATTTCGTAATATTTTTTTATAAAAAATTTGTACTCTTGTTGAGTTCTATTAAAAAAGCTGTTTAGTATAATGGTTTAATTTTCCGAAAATCTGTGTCAGTAAGTTTTTATTGCTCTTAATTTTTTTATATAAACCAAAAAAAATTGCATCCTTCGTATGAGCGAAATTACACATCAATTTTAAGATGATGTCACTCACATACGTGACATATCAAAATTTAGTATTAGTTTGAATGAAAACTAATATTGCATCGACAAAAAAACGAACATGAGGCAAGTTTATTCGCCTTATTCCCCGCCAAGACGAACCGTTTAACAAAGTTTAACTGAACATAAAATTTTATTAACCCATATATGAAATAGTGAGACAATCCCGCCTCCAATTCGAGTTTCTCGAGTCATTAGCCGCATTTTTATTGCTCTATGACGATAAACATGTCGCGAGATACCGACTGAAAACATTCATAGAATTAGTTCCCTCGTTCCGATGTTACGATTCGATTATTACGTTTATTGTGTTCGATTATCGAGATTTGTTTGAGTTTTTATTGGACCGTTACTTGGTTAATAGTGGAATTACAATTTTATTGACTGCACTTTACAATCATATTGCGCGTTAAGAGTCGTTTTCGAAATTGCCAATAGGAAAATGATTTAGCCAATGTGTTCATTTTAAATGAAAATCTAATAGCTCAGTTTCAAACACTCGAAATTCATTTTATGTACATTCAAATCAATTCTGTACAACATTCCTTTTATTGCATCGTTCATTAACTGCATCTGACTGAAATTTTGACACTAAATTGTCTTACCCATTTATTTTAAAGCCCTCATTTCTCAGGAACACAGACATTATTTATTGCGAACAATTTCGCTTACACCAGGGAAATATTGGTGTACATTTTTCGCTCTCACTCCTCAAGCAACTCCTAATTTCTAATGGGCCATTTGCCACTTTGTCAATTGCTCCGATAAATCTGAGTGGCCACCGGAGCCGTGGGACTGAGTTACCGCCACGTCTTGGCATAAATTCCGCTGTTCTTTTGTTTTATCTTGTGATACTTGAATGATTTGTTTGACCTGCGAGGAATCATTTGTTTCTTTTTGTTTTGTGTTCTGATTTTAAAATTGGTGGAATTTTTGTATCACCTCCTTTTGTTTAACCTGCGTTCGAAAATTACTGTTTTATATTTGAACGTGGAAACTCACTTTTGTTTTGATTGTCACTTTTGTCTTGTTAAACACTAGACTATGAAAGTGGGAACTTGCATTCAAAGGCAAGATATTTGTCCAGGAAAATAAAAAGAAGCGTTGGATGTTTCTGATTCCTTCTACGTATTTAATAGACAGTTAGAACAGTTAATAGATCAAATCTGATTTTATTCAGAATTCCATTAAAAAACCTAAAACCCTAGCATTTATGTCGCAAAAGTTGAACCTAGTGTTCATTAAAATAAATTGAACCAGGAACGTAGATTGAAAACATAAATTAACCATTGGAATAACCGATTCTATCCGTTATAAATAGTGTTTGGTTGGACGGGGTAGGAGCAAAGTTGGAAAGCAGTTTTTTTTTCATTTCGACAGTTTTAAATGATTTTCGTTCGTACGTTTCTAATGTTAGTTTACTGAAATGTTACATTGTATGCATTTCTCTATTTTTGGTCAAGGTATGTTATGATAATATTTTTTATAACGGATATTATTTTTGATTATCTACTTCAATTATGCGTTTTTAGATACGAATTTAAGCTCTATTTTACAATAAAATCTATCGTTATTACGGCAAGTGAACTTATGTAGCTTAGAATATCAAATATTATGTTCAGCTAAACCCGAGAACAGTCGCGAGATAAAGTTAGGTTTTAATAATCCACAACTCCATTAAAATTTCGTAAATTTCGCACAGCAAACACATACTCACACATACCTACATACACACACACAAACAGGCTCATGGCGTCTGTTTATTTAAGGCTGGATAACAACTCTAATTCAGGAGCTGGGAGTGAAGCCTGGTCTTTGATTCACACGTCAGGTGGACGTGTGGCGTGATGGACTTCGTCTTTATGTTGCTGGCTAAATCTGAAATCAGACTATTTATAAAATGCTTGGACGTATTTTTTTTATTTAAACCATACTAATTTATTTTAAAGCGAAAGATTATTAAATAATATTAAAAAGGTATGTTGGTAAGCTGAAGTAATAACATAGTATATTTGTCTGTTCTGACAGTCAAACATAGTAACAGAAAAATCAAAAAATTTAGTATTATTTTATTTCATTAACCATAATAACGTCACCGGTATTCATTTCTGGTCAGACAACTGCTTTTCCCTCTACTATAATAATAAAGAATAAAGAAGAATAAAGAATTTATTTATAGCCACACACCAAAATAAACAATTACAAAAAAAAGGAAAACACATAATATACCCTGAATAATAAAACTTCTGAAACGATCATGCTTATTAACACTAAAGTAATTTAAAACGGGATATTTACCATGATTTGATATTTGAGTTTTCTTCCTTTTTTGATTTTTTTTTATATTTCGACACAGTTTCATGCGCCATGATCACGGAATAACTGAAGACACTGCGAGTTCGTTTTTATGAGCAGATATACCGATCTGCCCTCATTTTCTGTCTTTTGCTACGAACGTTACCACTACCACCAGTTCCATTATTATCGAACGCAGCTCGATCACGACTCACAACACTGACGGTATCAGAACGCGGCGCGGTTGCTACATCACTTCTTCAGTTTTTACACATTGTCACAACAGGGTTCAGGTTTCTTTAATGTCCCTGAATTGTCAGAAATATTTATGTATGGTAAAATCAAATAAGCCATCTATCGCTTGTCTGAATTACGCCGTTTTATTAAAATACTAATGCCTAGCCGTTTTATGAATCCTCTGGTTTCATATTCCCTCACCAACATTTAGCTATACCTTGCTTTTCAGCTGCGCCGTCGGAGTTCGCCGTTTCAGCAGGCCGAATAGCCAACTACATTAGAATTGTAAAGTTACTCCAGACACCATCACCCTCCATTAGTGATGATGCGTCTAACTGCTAACTTTTTAATAGTTACGGAAATTTAATTAAGGCCAGTCATCAGTCAACCCGTCGCTGCTCTAGATAGATAACGGCGGGTCAGGCTGCACTAACCCGCCGTGATGAATGTGCTAACGGACCTCAAATATGCCGTTGACGGTTGTTTGAATAACCCATGCAATTAAAGCGGAGATGGTGGCGGTGGCCTCGAAGAAATCGATTCATCCTTGAGGCACGGACTAGGGTTACACCATATTTATTGACTCAAAATCGACTAGTAAACTAAGTTAAATAATATTATGATATCGTCGTATATCAATACAATACAATACAAAAATACTTTATTGTACACCAGTTACAGATGTATCATTAATATCGTATTGTTTTTATTAAGTAACAGTTTATTTAAATTTACATATTAATGTATTTATACAAATAAACGCATTTGATTTGATTTTAGTACGGAACAACTTATAAATACTGAATATTTACGCCGACTAAAGCAGGTCTGAAAGTGCGTCTATGAGATACTGTGTGGCGCTTTCGTCCACTAAAGGCATACGTAACGTGTACCGTACGGAACGGGAACGGAGCGGGAAATTTTTAAACATCGTACAACATACAAAATTAGTATAGTGCGCAAGCAACGAGAGCGAGGACGACTAGTCTTATTCTTTTCTATGTAAAAATGACCCGTTCCGTGTCTATTCTGTTCGGGACACCGTACGTATATTAACCGAGTAAATTGATGTGTACCCTTACGATATAGATATGAATAACTTTTATTAATTGAATCTAGCTGTTTCTGCGCGATATATGTAGTGTTTCCCATTGTTAATTCTAAGGCTTGTATTCACTCATGGGCTAATAAAAAACCAGATAATTGTGGAAATCTCGCGTTACTGTGATATTTACGACTATATCTAGTGCGCAATACCCAATGCACATTATCATACCTAAGGCTACAAAGATGCTTTTCAGTCAACAACTTTTGACTATAATATTTTTTTTTTATAATAGACTGTCACAGTAACGCGGAACAAATTAATGAATTTGCTAAAATATATTTGTTGGTATGTCAAGCCATTTGTCAAAGACCATCACTAGTGAACAACGTGCTTTATCTCGCATTATTCATAAGGGTTCTTGGACGGTCGAAATGCAAACAAACCGCTACTCGTTAATAATCATTCAGCCTTGTTATCGAATAGTGGTGGCTTGATGAAGTGGCGGCTACTAATGATCGCTAACCTGGTGTCCGTCCGCAGTGACCACTGACCACAGGGCATCGTCTATTTAATTACTGACTAGTACCAACCAAGGCATTTCACTTAGGTTTGGACGTAGGTGGGATAACGATCTGCGAAAGACTGCAGGCAACTAGATGAGTTCTGAAGACAGGTCGCTTGGCCCTATGTCCAGCCGTGGACAAACATAGGCTGATAATGATACCTAACTAGAGGATAACTAGTAAAGTCAATTGACGACTTTACTAGTCATAAATTACCTATATGAAAACAACTAAAATCTTAGCAACTTGGACATAGGACCTCTTTTTTCCTTTTAGCAACTTTGACTTAGTAATATTATATAATATTACTGAGTCAAATAAGTTGCTCAGATGTTAGTTGTTCCAGAAGACGAAGACGAATCGAAGAGACGTAGTAACAGTGATAAGTAACCTATTTAAACACATCCAAATGTGATCCTAAATTATTTTATTGCCATTCTACTGCTAGGGAAAAGCTCCTATTCCCTTTAAATATCATCGTCTTGAGCTAAGTATTTTTCCGATGCATCAAAATATTTTATTTAAATCTGTAGGATTATCAATTAAACCCAAAGTAGCAATAGTAAGCATAAATATCACTTTAAAATACTTATTTTTGTCTCACGAAATGCGAGGGCCAAAATGACGAATTCATTGTCCAATGTTCATCGCCAAAATTACATATCAGCCATCAACTTCCACGTGTATTCAAATTTCGCGGCCCATACAAAAGCCTTTACGTTCACCTTCTCACTCCTCATTAAAATTTGTACTACAGCTTCTAAATACTCTTTTCTCCGCACCTCCATTTCAATATACAGGAAAAAGTGGGAGAGCGATGTGTTAGTACCGCCGGGTTGGGAAAAGTTTTACTCCCCCCCCGGTGGGGGCAAAAAGTGGAGGTAGGCTAGCTATAGCTGTGTTGGAAGAAAGTTTTCCGTGTTGCGGGTAGGGGGAGGGGGCTAACGCATGCGTGGTGGTGGCAAGTAAGGCTACTGCTACAGTCCTGGTCGGGACTTTGGGAAATGAGCAGGGGTTTTGCGGCTTGATGACGAAAATGCGCTGTATCACGTAACTGTTGATGGATTTTGATGACTTTTGATTTATCATAGAATATTTTTTCCTATGCATGAAGAAAATTTTTGCCTTGTTTTTTGAGTAGGTAATATGAGATATGGTAGCAAAAAACTAAATTTTGATGATTTAAAAATGCCTACGTAATCTGCGGGTATATTCAAAAACCATATTCAAATCCATTGAGAGCCATGTTTGAATCTAAACTAAAGCGTATAGAGCTAGTAAAAACCAGGTCATAAAGCCCAGGTCATGCTCACAATCAATACAGCCTCACACCCCAAGTAGTGGCTAACTTTGGCACCGCCTACGAGGCTACGCCGTAGCCGCTCTACGGACCGCTACGGAATTCCGTAGCACTCGTAGCACTGCTGATTCGCTGAAATCTACATCCCGGATTTGCTGACATTATGCAGGCTCTAGCCAGATTATACGACTTCCATTTACTGGTTGAAAATCTGGGTGGAAATTCATGTGGTGAAATTCTCAACTAGAAATGAAATTGAGGACAGGAGTGGTATTTGAGATTTTTCGAGGAAAAACTAGAAGTTTTATAATTTTGTACCGTTAAATAAATCTATGCCTGTACCATAGAAAACACAACGCACTATTAACCGTTAAAGTAACGAATATTTAAAAATGATGGTGCCTTTTATTTTTATGAAACTGTTATTAATTTGTTGTTGTCTCAGTTCATGGCAAAGGCTTTCACACTTCATTACTGAAACTGTATTCATTTTCATATTTCTTACCATTCTCAAAATATCCGTCAGCGACTACTCTCCCGCATATTTAAAACAACTAACAACCCTTCCAGCACAACTGCAAAGTTCACTAGCACACGCACGCGAGCCAACTCTCTGAACTTGAAAACGACTCTCGCGCAACTTCGACTCCCCGCGACTTGTTGTTACTGTTTGTTACCAAACTAAATTTGAGTTGCTAAACTAAAGTTGAGGATATTTAAAGGGAACTTTTTCAGAGTCAACGGCCTCCCGCGTCACCCAGTTTCTGAGCAGTCGAGTTATGGCAGTTGTTGGAAAGTAGTGGACTAAGGGCTGCAGAAGGTCATGGTGCTAATTCGACCTTGCGCAGAACTTCAGTTCTGGAACAATAGTTTAGCTTGTTCAGGTTGGGTTTGGGGCAGTTCGCCGGAACTTTGGTTTTGTTGCTGGATTTGGCCTTGGCGAGTACTCATGTTGTGTCTTGCAAGTTGGGATATTGAGTGCGCGGGGTATGCGTTGTCATCGATATTGTATATTTAATTTTATAAAAAAAATCAAGGGAACAAAAAAAGTCACCCTACTTAGTGAATTATAACGACCGATGTGGCGATATTTGTTTCGGGTGTTCTGGTCATGTATAATAAAAAATATCTATCTATGTAATGTATTGTATTATGTATATCAGTTATCTAATACCCATAACACAAGCTCTGCTTACCATGGCTAGATAATGCTCTGTGAATTGTCCAGCATTATTATTTATTATTTGTTTTTTTTTGTTATGGTTAGATGTTACTTTTTATTTTAATTATTCAGGCTAAGATAATCTTAGATAATAATGCTAACGATACAGTTCACAGTACGAGATAGTTACTAAAAAGTGCCGCTAGAGTTTATAAACAAACAGAATTTTGTTGGAATTTTAGATATAAATTTAAATTTGAAAAATAAATTACTTTGTTGAAAATATCACAAAAGGTTTTAGGAAAAATACAAAGAATAAAAATAAATTTTAACTTCTAGTGAGATAAGCTTTTGTTGACTCACACTACATATAAATATATCAATGTATAGGAAACGTACTGTTTGTATGTATTGTTTGGGGACAGCTTAACAAATACTATGCACAATTTTGTGTTACAATCGAATCATTTCACTCTTTCTAATTAAAATCCGGTTAGCAAACCCTTTATCAAAATCACCGATTTCAATAAATCCATAATTCTCTTCATCTCCTGATTAACCGCTCTACATCAAAAGGCTTCAAACAAATTGGCCACGACGGAATATTAGAAGACAATATCCAATACAGCGGCACAGATTAAAACACAGTTAGTACTTCACCGTCTCGGGATAACGACACAGATTAAATAGTACTCAGTATGACTCCCTAAGGATATCGGCACAGATTAGCAATAAGTTAGTATGACTCCTAGCCCAAGGCCGTAGTACCTGAGTAACCAAATTAATTACCGTCCAATAAGGAAATATTAACCGGACGGTTAATAAGCCGTTCGCCGCAATTAAATTGCGAGGGTCTAGCAGTTGTTATTTATAAACAATAATATATCAAAGCGATATTTTCAAGATGGCGCTTACCGCAAAAGCTATGCATCATAAAGCGCGCACGGGCGGGTTAATTTATTTGTTAAGTTTTGCTTATGCTTAATTAGTGCTTGAAAAATTAAGTAACTGAATCTATGAGGAACTTGCTAAATAAAATAACGTGGTAAACATTTCCTACATCTTCACGCACTGTGGTAAGTTACAGTTTAAGCTAAATTACTTATACAGACTCACATCTGTATATTTTTTATGGTATCGCATTTTTTCTGATAAGACCACTTGACGCATAAAAATATTATGCCAATTCTGTCGTTTTTATAAACAATTGTAGCCCAGACGAATAAATATTTAAAATAAAAAGAAAATCTATTTTTTTTCGATATTTTTTTTATCACACCTCTTTTCATATATGTAACTATTCTATAAGTGTATTTTTTGTTAATTTATGTTGTTAGAAATAAATGTATTTCTGTTCTATTCTATAAAACATTTCCAAACCAAAAATCTAAATAAGAGAAAAATCCTGCAGCTCTCCTGGCATAACATCGAGCAAAACACGAGCCTCGTGCAGCGTATTTATGGTTATATGGGGCAAAAGTTTCGCCGCGTAGGAGCTGAAGCCATCGATTTTCAAAACTTTTTCATGGAAATAAACCTACTTTCGTTGTACGCGGCCTCTTTTCGTTGTGTGCGTAGCTGGTAACACAGACGAATGGTGGAGGTTACACGATTTCTGTGGATTAAAAGGTGGAAATTACGCTGAGTTTTGGTAAGTCCTAATGGCAAGTTCTAGAAAAATTTACTGTTAAGTTTGGCATCGCTTAGCTAGCATCTTTTTAGTGAAGATGATACACAATTAGTTTCTTTTTTTTGTTACAAAAACCTGCTATAATCTTTAGCCTAGAAATGTAGAGGTCCCAAAGAGATCTCTCAGATAACACACAACAAAGAAAAATACAAACGAATAATGCAACGTAATGGGCTCCATTATTCCTAGAGACATTTAAAAAAGTACGTTGTTTACGCCGTTTTCAAAACCTAAGAAGTATGTATTTTTAAATGTTAAAAACAGTGTCGTTAAATATTAACACCTGAGTTTAAGCTTGTCCCATGTTTCTAAAAGTCCATCGACCGCTTGTATCGAACGAAACCAACCCACACACACAAGTCGCGTACTTGTAATGGGCAAAGAAAACTTTTTAAAACTTTTCCAGCGAGGCAATATGGCTTGTGTTCTCAACCGTTATGTTTTATTTAGGCAACCCTGGGCCGTCTCTTTCTGCTCCATGAAAATATGTGCTCGATTGAGCGAGATAGCTTTATTTTTATGTGGCGCTTTTCTGGCGTTACGGCGCCTTGCCTGGGATACGAAGTAATTATTTCTATTCTGTCATTGCCGTGTATTTTTTATTTGTAGTCGTCATTTTGTCTGGGTCCTAGCTTGAGTAAATCCTAAATGAACTGCTGGTAAATAAACAACACCATAGTTTGACCCGACGATGCTTCAAAAGGCTCTGAATTTTTTCGACTTATTTTCTTATTTGCTTCGATTCTAGTCAAAGTTTGAGGAACAATGCAGTCATTTATTCTTATGAAATCCCTTAATAAATGTTTTTGTTTCTTTCATCATGATTTGAACTCTACGGACTGTTAGAACAACTCTACTGAACTTTATTCCGCCCTTGCTGATCCAGTGAACTTTCTTTCCATTCCACTCTTCGCTGTTTATTGCTGCAGTAACAGTGCCACTTTCTCAGATGAGAGCCCAGCCTATAGAAGGTCTTCCACGCGTTGCCTATGAAACAGTTAACCTAAGGTAAAGATAGAATATATGACGACGATAACGACGACCTCTGTGCGGTGGGTGATGGTCCGCCTGCGACGCAGAAGGTTGCGGGTTCGATTCCTGCCTCGGGGAAATAGTGTGTACGATCTGCAGATATACATATATTCCGGGTGTTCTGGTCTATCTGCTCTATGTAAAATAAAAAAAACGATCTATGTATATCAGTCATCTAGTACCCATAACACAAGCTCTGCTTAGTTTGGGGCTAGATGATGCTGTGTGGATTGTCCAACATTATTTATATTCTGTAGGTATATAATTTCCTTCCCCACTGCAATGTTCAATTATTTCCAACAGTACCTTCTCCGCTGGTTCAGAGAGTGCAGTCTCACGGCTGATCGTTTATCAAGATCGCCCGATAGGGGGCTCAGCTGGGCTTTATTGCCGAATTACAGGCCCGCTCTAATTTTAATTTATATTTCTTGAGTTGTTCATTCCAGTGAACAGATATGATATCTTGGAACAGTAAATATAAGGTGGAGGAAAAGAACATTACTTGTAGGGCAAGTTTCCACAGGCCACAGCAGAAAACCAGCGCAGGTGTTTTTACTAACACCTGCATATGCTGAGTTGGGACCATTTTGTAGTTAAAACTAAGTTTAATAATATTATATTTTCGTTGTACGTCGTATTTTCTGTAAGTAGTAACGATTTTTTCTGTTTGTACATTTATGTTTAACTACAAATAAACGCTTTGATTTGATTTGTCGTAGTTTTAAAGAGGCAGGTTTTTTTAAAGAACTAGGACCCACTCAAAGGAAACATTTCTTTATCTATACTACTAATATTATAAAGAGGAAAGGTTTGATTTTTTATTTGTTTGTTTGTATTGAATAGGCTCCGAAACTTCTGGAACGATTTGAAAAATTATTTTATCCGCGGTAAACATAGGCTATATTAAAATTTAGAAATGTGAAATTTGAATTTAACGAGGGTGAAACCGCGGGAAACAGTAGTGATTAATATTTTAGCATGTTTTAAAAAACTATAAACCGACTTCAACTTACTGTTTAATGAAAATGGGTTTGGAAGTCTAATGAGCGCCACATCGCCCTGTCTTCCGCTTGACGCATCCAGCATCTGCCTGCAGTCTTTCTCCAGCATCTGTGTATGCCTTCAAATTTAATAAAAATATTTAATTCCCTGCACCATACTTAATATTCAGTTATAACTGTTATAAGTCAAAATAGCCATAAAGGATAAAAGTTACATCGTAATAGACTGGAAATCTGCTAAATAAATACAATTTGTCGACAGCTCGGCGGAAGCGGCGCGCCTTGCCCGGACGCCGTCGATGGCCGTTTCCGCAAAATAAATAATACAGCTACCCATTGCTATACGTACTCTTTGGAGTCACGCGTAAACAGAAGAGGAATGTCTAAAAGATCAGGCAAGCAGTCATGCAAATTAATTCCTGGATGTAATCGTTGGATGATAATTTTGAGGAACGATTTGTGAACAAAATTCTATTGTAATTACCAATTTTTCCGAGTGTTGGCCTAATGCCTTTTCCGTACCTTTCAATTAATCCTTTGAACAAAATTTATAATATAGTTAATACAATATGCTAGTAGGACACGCGGATGCGAAAGCTTAAGACGAAAAGGCAAGCAAGAATAAAAGGAGACAATATGTATGTATATATAAAGTCATATGACGTCATCGTAGTATATGGGCTATTCTGGCGGCGAGGGTGACGAACTCAGTATTTTCAAGCGAATATAATGATGCGAATTACAGCTAACTGCATTCCCACCCAAAACTTCAATATAACAGCCGCATATAATCAGTGAAGCGTAAAATAACGGAATTCTCAGAAAACGCCTGTCACGTCCTCAGCGCAATAGTGACATTCCGGTTTTATCTGGAAAATCAATTAATGACGCCAAGGGGACCTTTCTTGCATACCCTTAGCTTATAGTAAAGACTATAGTGTCACTTCTTAAACTATTGCTTTGTATTATAAAGCTCGGAAAGTTTTCTTTTGTTACTCCGTAGCGCTACGAGCGCGTAGCATTCTTGTAGTGCTGTACAATACGATATCTTTTTTCCTATCGCTAAACATTTAACGAATATTTATCGCAATTTTTTACGTATTTTTCCCAACGTTTTAACGGGTTTACACACTGTCGTGGTCACGGAATGGCTAGAGTACCTACTGGAGCTACTGCCTCTGCGAACAGGGGGCAGGTTTATTTGTAACTACCCTCAGTTGATTTTTGAAACTAGGCATGTACTACACTCGGACGACATACAACACTAACAGTGTCCGCAACGCACTGATAAACCGGTTTACGACGAGTACACTTGGCTATAACTGGATTAATAGTACTTATATTTAATTGTGTTCAGATCGCGGAAGTTAAAAAATATTTATAACATTTAAACCAAATTTTTTTCCTGTGTTGTGTGTATTAGTATGATTTTCATTACCTACGACACTTTATCCAGTCCCGTATGGTGACTATGTAACTCGCGATCGGTTTGCGACAGGCGTAAATTAAGCAATCAGTGCTGTCAAACGCCAATTTTGACCAATTTTGACGTTGTAGCTGGTGTCAAACTAATACAAAATTGACGTTTGACAGCACTGATTGCTTAATTTACGACACTTTATCCAGTCCCGTATGGTGACTATGTAACTCGCGATCGGTTTGCGACAGGCGTAAATTAAGCAATCAGTGCTGTCAACGCGCCAATTTTGACCAATTTTGACGTTGTAGCTGGTGTCAAACTAATACAAAATTGACGTTTGACAGCACTGATTGCTTAATTTACGACACTTTATCCAGTCCCGTATGGTGACTATGTAACTCGCGACCGGTTTGCGACAGGCGTAAATTAAGCAATCAGTGCTGTCAACGCGCCAATTTTGACCAATTTTGACGTTGTAGCTGGTGTCAAACTAATACAAAATTGACGTTTGACAGCACTGATTGCTTAATTTTCGCCTGTCGCAAACCGGTCGCGAGTTACATAATCACCCGGCCGTTATCAATCTTCTGCTTGCATTTCCAAAACATAGATCCCATATTATTTTTCCTTTGAAAAGCCATAGCATCAAAACACCCCAGAACAATCTATGTAATGAGCGCGCATAAAACAATGGGGTGTAATTTACGGGAGAACTCGGACTGTGGATAAAGACCGCTTTAAAACGCTAAGATTAAGGGAAATGTTATTGGGGATCGAAATTGGATGGTTTATTGTACGGTTTTGAATTTTGAAATGGATTTTATAAATCTTTGTATTTGAGTTTTGATGGTGGCCAGATTATTTAGTTCGTTATCGAAATATGTTCTCGTTATTAAAACTTTAGGTAGGTATTAGCTAAAAATAGTAGATTGTTTGAATAAGCGCTTATTTTGTTATGTATTTTATGTATGTAGTTTTGACGCATGTGTGACATACAGTTGGTATGGTCATGAACCAGAGAAGTTTTCAGTGAGTTGAAAGGTCAGTAGTTACGTTTTTAATTCAATACAAAGTTAAACGCTTTAAATTTCCACTTTTTAACACGTCGCATGCCTATAACTACTTTAATAACCGAGATGTATCGTATATATTTATATTATTATTAAGATGTAATGTAAATTATGTTATTTCGTACAAATATATTTACAGCGCTTAATATGTAGGTTCGCATTTATAATATTAGTGTGATTAGTATAATGAATAAGCTAATTAGTATTTCCTAGTAACATATTATTTTAGTCCCTAGCACGCACCAGCATCGACTACCGAGAACTCTCAATCGCCGAAAGCTTAAACGACGTAGGTTTTGCAGACTGGACAGAGAACCAAAGTTATTGACATAGCTGTACGAATTAACAAGCTGAAGTGGCAGTGGGCCGGCCATATCTCGCGAAGAACCGACAACCGCTGGGGTAAACGTGTTCTTGAGTGGAGACCGCGTCTCGGCAAACGTAGTGTAGGACGCCCTCAGGTGGCATGACGACCTGCGAAGGACTGCGGGCAGATGCTGGATGTGTCAAGCTGAAGACAGGGCGCTATGTCTCTCATTGGGGGAGGCCTATGTCCAGCAGTGGACTAACATAGGCTGATGATAATGATGATGATGATGAGTAACTTATTATTTTAGTCCCTAGCACGAACCAGCATCGACTACCGCGAACTCTCAAACGCCGAAAGCTTTACGACGTAGGTTTTGCAGACTGATTATAAAATTACCGCAGTAACTTTGTAATGGAGTGTTGTTTGTGCTCGTTCTAGCGCATTCTGTTACGCTAAAAGCACGGATGCGAAGGCTTACGTTACTTTTAGATCACATTAAAAGTATTACGTTGGAACAAGGTTGTCGGCACCGGTTTATTAATTGATTTTGAAAGGGATGTTTCCACATCATGCTTCACAAAATGATGTTTTAGTTTGCATTTTCAAACGTTTTGTCTTCTTCACAAAAGTAATTTATAACAGGATTGTTTGCCGTGATTTAATTTATTAATCACTAGCGGACATTCCTGGCTTCGCACGATTTTAGTACGGATCCCTAACTTTTTTGAAAATATAATATAGCCTATGTTCACCGCGGATAGTTTAGCTTCCCAACGGTGAAAGAATTTTTCAAATCGGTCCAGTAGTTTCGGAGCCTATTCATTGCAAACAAAAAATCAAACATTTCACCTTTATAATATTAGTATAGATTGATTGGTTTTTTATTTGATCAAGCAACCACGATAGCTTCAAAAGTTTTGTCTGCTAATTTTATATTTGTTTTGTTGCAGGTATATCACTTCTACATCTAAATCCAAAGAACTGAATAAAGCTAAAGAATGGTTGGTAATCTTTCTTACGAGACTAACCAGATGCGCAGAGCACAAGTGTGTGCGCAAACACAGGTGCACTGTCTTTTCCCTCAGTCTCATAATAATATCCGATCCTTGATCTTAGAGGAAAACAGACTCTATAGTAAAAAAAAAGAAAGAAAGATATTTTATTTTTAACTACAACCAATCACACATACAAGATCTTAAAACTAATTATAAAAGTACATTTGGTAGCTATACCATGCGGATTGTAGCTAAAAAAATAGGAAATGGCTCAGCATGAATCCTACGGGTACTGGTAAGAAATAAGAAGTGTACACCCAGTTACAAACCATAGACAAGTACTTGAAGAATGAATACAGCTTCAAATCTTTAACGTAGAACCAGAGATTTATCCTTCATGTTTAATCCTACAGTGTAAAGTACCTAGCAGTCTGTCGTCATAAGTTCTCATAAGCCACGTATCTAACGGGCATAGTTTTAAAGTGTAAATTGCAATAGCTCTAAAGCTAATCGCAGTATATCAGAGGAATCCGCGCCACTGCGACACTGTCACGTGCGAGCAAACCGCCCGCTCTGTTGCAAGGGAAGTGATTCGCGGTATTGATGGGAGATTTGATGCTTATTGGTTCATTTTACATATAAGCCTAGAGAGATTGTGCAAAGGCAAACTTAACCCTTAAAATATTTATCTTCCAGCTAACCCTTTTGGCAAAGAGGGTAGTTTAAAATGTTGATGAAAAATTAAATATTTTTATCTATAGTAATATATGTATATTGGTTCTCTGTGTTTAATTTTGATAAAATCTGGCTGATTGGAAGGTTCCTAATATGAACGAACATCACCTTTACCTTCAGTGAAAAACAAAGTTTTCCGTGTTAAGAGGGCTGCGACCTTTTTTTCCCCAGTAACGAAATTGTTCTTTAAAGGTTAGGTTTATATTGAAGAGAAAAACAACGGCATGACCAGATTTATAATTTACGGGAAGTTTTTTAATAATTTAAAATAGAAAATACATATTTTTCCAAAAAATACAGTATAAAATACAATTGTTATAAAATGTGGATCGATTGGGCAAATGTTGATTTTCTATGATAATTTGTTGTTTTCGTTGATTTGGCACCATTTTCAATCCTAGTCAAGACACAAGGCTCACCCAGACTCAGCTTACATTTTCATACGCTAATATAATGATTGGTATCTAACTCTCCCGCCGTACTGCAAGTATAAATCTAGCGATTTATTTTGTCGCTGCGCCGGCACGAACGATCGCGTTTGCAGTCGCATAAATACCGACTGTAATTAGCATCCTTAGTGGTATAACCTTAATTTTTACTTCTCGTGATTCTTATCACTGAAGAATTGCAGTTTCAAGTAAATTTGTAGTGCAGCTACAATTTGTTTGGTCGGTTTTTGAGATTAGTGTTGGGAATTAAATTTCTCGTGATCTTGACAAAAAGTTCACGATATTTTTTTCTTCATAAAAATTAAAAAGAACTTTAAAGCTGAACGTTGACATGCCCGCGTCATAGGAGCCACAATTGTCACAGTCATCGCATTTTCTTTTTTTATATGAAATAGTATGCAACAATGCGCACCTATCCGCGCCGAAAGCGCCGAATTTCAGTAAAACCGAGTGCGGCTCCTGCGGCGCGGACAGCTTTTAGATCTCCACCTCATTTATTGTCAAATATTTTTTTTGTACTTTTAAATAAACAACTGCAAATACCTTTAGGTGTTTTAATATTTTCAAACTAAAACATCCATAATTCACTTCACATGATAAATACGCACAAATTACGATTAAATTACATCAGGAAGCGTAGCGACATTTAGCCTCACGTGCGTGGCCTAACTGCCGTAGATTAGGGCCGCGTTGACAGACTGCGTGCGCGCCGCCCGTGCCAGGCACCACTATCGTGCACCATCGATGACTAATAAACAAACCCACCCAAACAAAAAACAACTCTTTCCGCCTCACAATACAGATTCAAATACAAAACCCCGCGCGAAGACAATCTCGCTATCCAGTAATCAGAAGCAATCGTGATTTACCGTGAAATTGAATCTTGTGCAAAGCACATAACGACTGGTTTCGAGTTCTCGAGCAGCACAGAAAACTTGCTCAGGTTATAATCGTGACCACTTCTACCAAACACTTTAGAAGTTCACCCCCGAATTGAGCGGTCCGTGTCAGATTCGTGTATACGCGTATCGACGCATAATTCGTGGGAATATTATGATTTTATTTCTTCATTTCCATTTCGGTTGCACGGTGTCGTAACAATTTTATTAGGGGTTATCTATCAAGATATATTTGTGCGCCTCACGCATTATTTAAGCTCTATCGTTCAGGGGCCGAATTCAAATCATCAATCGCTTCACTATAACAATGGTATCGTCTCAGAATGACATTATTTAGGCATTTTACCTTTGATGAAAGAAACTACAGCTGGAGGGACGCTTGTCAAAAGTGTCAAGGATGAAATGGTTGAAACCAATCTACCAATCTCTCAGCTATTTTCACTGAGAGATTGGTAGAATGGTGCACTATAAAGAATTTCTTTCATCTAGTTGATGATTTTTCACCGATACTATTGCCATAGTAAAACAATTGGTTAGTAGAATACGGTCAGTATATTATACCTACTATGATTTAAATATTTCGGAACAGTTTGGCATGCGTCATGATCTTGAGATCTATGATAGTTTTAAAAGTTTTAATCCCTATCAATGTTCAATATCTGATAGTTTCTATTATATTTTGTGTATTAATAAATGATAAACAAAGGGCGATAACTAATTAAGATAAGTTCCTAAGCTTATTTTGGCTAGATCAAGCGAAATAATCGGTCCGCTCTCAAGTAGCTCGTCTGAAAAGTTTTATCTCCGAGCGCACCTTCAGATTACTCATTTCGCAATAGCCCAAGGCAATTAAAAGCAAGGGGTAGTGCTATCATTAACCAGGAGCCGCGTCTTAACAAGAATATAATGCAATTTTAAAATAATCCCGCAAAAAAGAAATTAATGCAGGCACCTCGCTGGATTCCCTTTTATCTCCTTAATTGGTTTTCACATCTTACAGTGTAAAAAATATCGTGTTCTTTGTAATCTCGGGCGATGTTTTAATAAATATAACGAAGTGATCTCGGAGTTGGGGCGGGAAAAAAATATTGCCGCCCTTAAATAAACGTTCACACTTGAAAGATCAACGCGGCAACTGGCGCGTTTAAGATTTATTGGGAAATAATTATGGACGGACACTTTGAGCAAAGTAATTAAAGTAAGCAAATTAAAAATGTAGATTTTAGAGCTTTTATTTATTTAAATGACAAAAATGGTATTTGGGTCATTTGTATTATTTTCTACATATTTTTGTAAATATCCGAATGGTTAAAAAAAACTGGACTATCCACGCAGGGTCATCTAGACATTCTAGACCCAAGCTAAGCAGAGCTTGTGTTATGATATGAGTACTAAATAATTGATATACTTAATACAATACATTACTGTTTTTTTATTAAACGTAGAAAATGACCAGAACACCCTGATATATACATTACATATAATATCTGCAGATTGTACAAACATTTGTCCCGAGGAGGTAATCGAACCCGCAACCTGTACCACAGGCAGAACTTCGCCCACTACGCCACAGCGGTCTGCAATAGAAATTGTCGAATCATTTTGTAGAATAGATGTTTTTTTATATTGAAATATACAAAACATAAGATAAGCTCTACTAACATTAAAACAAGTCTTAAAATCAGTTGTCAGAACTCATCAGCCCGCGTCTAATAATGAAATCTTAGCAACACTACAGCGTTATGTAATCCACTCATAAACCCTGCCGTAATCCTTCCACTCTGCCAGTGCTGGGCTGTCATCAGTAGTCACGGTAGGGATGGGGTAAAGGGTTAAACTCCGACTCGGCCTATGATACTCCGAAATGTTTGAGACGACGCAAATACAGCGGAAATAAAAATGTTAGTTGTCGATTCCACTCTGCCAGTGATGGGCTGTCATCAGTAGTTACGGTAGGCATGGGGTAAAGGGTTAAACTCCGACTCGGTCTATGGTACTCCGAAATGTTTGAGACGACGCAAATGCAGTGGAGCTAAAAATTTTAGGTGTCGATTCTACTCTGCCAGTACTGTGCTGTCATCAGTAGTCACAATAGAGATGGGGTAAAGGGTTAACTCCGACTCGGCCTATGGTACTCCGAAATGTTTGAGACGACGCAAAACGCGGAACTAAAAATGTTAGATGTTGATTAATCTTAAAAAAATGCCTGACAATCCACACAGCTTTATCTGACCCGAAGTAGCAGAGAATGTGTAGATACTACCTATGTATATATGCATGAAGCATGTGTGGTACTAATTAACTGATTTTTTGAGATATAAGATGGTATTATATGGCAGATACGATGGTAAGGAACCCTCCGTGCTGCCGTCCTTAAGCTAAAATGCCGTTATCTAACATTTGGCCATACAAAACATATTTTTACATTATTTGAATTATAGTTATTAGATGAAAGATAAGCTATTAGAAAGTACTTCTGAAGTACTATTTTTTGATACCTTCAGGTCGAACAAATTGTTGATGGTTTCAAAACAGCATACATTTTAAATTATTTCCCGCTATTTTGCGCATATCTCGAAATTAGGTTTTGGTAGTTAACGGCATTTTAGCTTAAGGACGGCAGCGTGGGACTCGACTTGCACTTGCCTGTTTTTTATGAGTCAACCAAGTAGTTTGATGTTCGTTAAAACAACAACGCATCTGCATAATATTATTTACTTCCTTGATATACAGTTATAATTAAAAGATGAATTCTAAAGGTTACTGAGTACACTTATCCAACTTTAGAATTTTCTAATAGCGATCGCGATTTCTTTAAATAGTAACATACAAATATTTTTTTATACAATACCAAATATTTATCAATAACAATTATTTATTATTCAAGGCCCATCTTTTTAGCTCATCTTCTTCATCTTCAGTTCCTGTCAACGTCACAACTCTATTTGAAATTTTAATCACCCCCTCCCCGCAGCCCTCTCAGTCGCCTGGGGCTCCGGACGGCCGCTCCTTACACGATATTCCCATTACTTAGTCCAGGGCGATAATAAAATTTAATATAATGCCACGGGGCAACGGATGCGACCACCGCACCACAATGCCAGACGGCATCGGCTCGGAACGAGAACTTTCGAGATGGATCATCCTGTATTTTTATTTTTAATACATTTTTACGGAGCAATTATTTGGATTTTTAATAGATATTGAGTACGGTGTGTTTGACGGATGCTTGCTGCCTCTCTTGAGGTAAGATGGATAAATCATTATACGTACCTAAAGCAGTTTGAAGATGATAAAATGAATAAAGGAAATGAAAATTATTAAGTTGACACATATTCACTTGACCTATCTTAGGCAGAATTAGCTATACTTAAACACTGCTCTCTTCTATAAGGTATTCTGACTGAACGCAAAAATAAATAATGCTGAACAAGCAACACAGCATCATCTAGTCCCAAGGTAAGCAGAGCTTGTGTTGTGTCTAACTGGCTTACTACTTAAAACAATACATATATTATATATACCAAAATTTGTTTTTTTTTGTGCAAATATTTGCAGATTGTACCAACATTTGTCCCAAGGCGGGAATCGAACCTCGCAACCTCCTGCGACGCAGGCGCACCGTCGCCCGCCGCGCCACAATGGTCTTCAAATGGCATAATTATAACTGCCATTGTAAAATGAAACCTTCTGTTCTTATACCCCCTGAAGCACGCAGCAAATCTTAATTATCAAAGACTTCATCTACCTTATATTTACCGACCTTTATTCTACGTTAAATTTTCCACCAAAATTCCTGATAGCAATAAAATACACGGTTTCTGATTCTGTCGAAGTGCCTTAGGCTGAAGGGTTACCGATAGTACATCTATTGTGCGTCCATCGCTAAGAATAAAGGGGTCTTACCAGCGAAATGCGTCCAACGCTACGGTAGCCCGCATTCACTAAGAAAACAGGTTTCAAAATGTGTCCAGAAAAGTTTGGTATAAAACTACTATTTATTCCAGTTAACTTTCTAAAGGTTTATAGTATTCAATTCAATTCATTTATTTATCTTTTGACACAATATATATATTCTTAGATAAGTTACAGTACATTTAAACTTATAGCTAATTAACAGCAACCTTAGCTTTAGTATAGGTATTATATATTAGGTATACAAGTTTTGTCTGTTTGTAAACATAATTATTCAAGGACCATTAAGAAAAAAATAATGTCCTAGGTCATGTTATAATGCGATTGTTTGTAGAAATGTGTGTATTGTTAATAACTAGAAAAATACGAATTCTGAATACGAATTCGAATCTGTTGACTATTCTAGATTTGTTCATTTTAAATACAAACATAACATTTTAAACCTGCACAACTCTGTGTGCATCTCATCATCATCATTATCAGCCTATGATAGTCCACTGCTGGACATAGGCCTCCCCCAATGAGCGCCATAGCGCCCTGTCTTCAGCTTGACGCATCCAACATCTACCTGCAGTCTTTCGCAGATCGTCATCCCACCTGGTCGGAGGGCGTCCTACACTACGTTTACCGAGTCGTGGTCTCTACTCAAGAACACGTTTGCCCCAGCGGCCGTCGGTTCTTCGCGAGATATGGCCGGCCCACTGCCACTTCAGCTTGCTAATTCTTAGAGCTATGTCGATAACTTTGGTTCTCTGTCGGGTATACTCGTTACGAATCTTATACTATCAGAGAAACTCCGAGCATAGCTCTTGCGTGTGCATCTATGTTACCATAAACGAGGTATTCGTGCGTGAGATTAGTCAATTCCTTTGCCTGTGATTCTATAAAAAAAGTGGTGGGAAACAAACCAGCGCTTGTTGCCTGTTTTCGATATAAACGTGTAAGAATAAAGGGGTTCTATGGGTAAAATTGAGAAATGGACCGGTTAACGTTGTTACGGCCCCCTAGTGCCACCGGATTAGAGCTGCCTCTATGAAAAATGTTTTGTTTTGCACTTCAATCATTAGGAATTTATTGCAGTTCTATGCAATTGAAAAACTAATAAATATTTCGTATAGTTTGGTCCACTAAGACAATTTTTCGGGACTAGAAAAAAATCAACTTCTATTTTGGTTATATTGAAAATTGTAATAGAAGGAAAAACATTTATTTCGACATAACTATAAAAAATATTTATCATTGAAAACCTCTTCTTTTGATCTTTTAAAGTAGCTAAAACAATAAATACGAAACCTGGTAGGCCGAGTTGACTCGAAATTTTGATGCATGGAAGGAACAAGATAAGGACTGTACCTAGCAGTGAGAAGTTGTCATTTGATAATTATTAAACCTCTTTAAAAAAGGCTTATTATGAAGTTTAAAAAAAATCAGATTTTTTTTTCTTTGTCATTAATTGTTGACTTTACATCACAAAATTCTCTTGAAATAATTATAAAACTGGACAATTCACACAGCATCATTTAGTCCCAAGCAAGATCTTGTATTTAAAGACACTACATAACAAGTATACATAGGTACATTACATTGTTACCAAATTACCAATATGTAACATACAAATCATAACCTAGTCTTACAATACAATACAATACAAAAATACTTTATTGTAGGAACACCAGATACAGATTACAAAAAGACATTACATGCGACAAGTACAATGGATATCGCTTAGAAGCGATCTCTTTCATGCAACCTTACGTATAGGGTAACAAATTAATATTGTAAAGCATTTGATCAATCTCCCAACAGTGCCAGCGCAATTTAAATTCCCCGCAAACGAATTTCTCTAAAGCAACAGTTCATAAAGTTAAATTGCCTCAGTCGTTGCTACTGCAAGGTGGTAGGACCCAACTCGTGCACTTTTACAAGTCGCTTGATGCAAACTCATTAGTAGCTCGTATTTGTGTTGTGGGCTGCTTTCGTTTTGTAGGCACGTTTTTCAGAATTCATAGGATGATTGCATAGGAAAACAAAATCTTAGTAAAAAAATTACTAAAGATAATATACAAAATAAAAATACATACGTGAAATAAATAATAACATATGAATCAACTTACATAAAAAAATATTGTCATCCAGCTTCACACAGTTCAGTTGGTTTTTTTAAGAAATAAATCATATAACTATTGCATAAAATATGGTAGGTACACCATTATATTAATTTCTCAGTGCAAATAGCACCGCACACACTTGACATATAGAGTTTCTTTCATCTATAGACGGATTGGTCCGACTGGAACAAGTTTACCCAAAATAAAATATATGATCAACCAGTTGGTTCGATTGGAAAAAAACCCTTCATCGACTTCCATTCTGCACAACCAGTTGGTCGGTTTAGTTGGTCGGACTGGAAGACCTGGGTTCTATTTGTGACGATACCGCTGTCATAGTGAATCAATTTTGGTGATTAGGAAAAAACCTTAAGAGCCGGGTTGATTATTCTATAACATGCAATTAATTAACTTATGTCTAAGACTTAAAATTAATAAATTCACTAACCAGAAAAAAACGTTCACATATTAACTCTTTGAATATATTTTAGCGAGTGTTATTTCTACTTTTAGAAATAACACTGGCTTACACATGCCATAGTCCGCGCTAATAGTGATCCTAATTCGCTCGTTAATTATTATTTTCTCAGTCAAAACACATCTTTTCAGAACCCCATAAAACATAACTCATCAAGAGCGCAGTAAGACAGCGTTCATACCCAGACGAGGTATACCAGGAGCAGATATATAACCCGAGGAGGTTTGGGTAAAACCCCGAGTCATAAGGTTAATTACTGTACGTGAGAATGTGTGATTTACTGCTGGTGCTTCCCTAAATACCGGAGATGTAGGGATGTATGCGGAGATAAGTTTAACTAGAGTTTTTTTAGTTTTTGTAAATACAATGTGAGGTTGTATGATTATCGATCTCAAGATCATCGATCTAGTAAAAACTAAAACAGGTTGTTTTAGTTTTTACTAGTTTCTCTCCGCGGCTTCGCGCGCTTTGTCTAAGGAACTTGTTAAAGGTTATTTCTATTGAACTGTTTAAAAATATTTTATAAAACAGTTCTCAATAGGGTTAGAAATAATCTTCTAGGCTACCTTTTATTCCATAATAAAAAGTAGCCAATATTTCTGAGCTTGTGTTATGGGTATAGATGACTGATATACATCATTAAAACCGTTACACATACTTATATTTTAGTACACATAGAAAATACCAAAAACACCCGGAACAAATATTTGCAGATCGTACAAACATTTGTTCAAGCGGACCTTTGCCCGTCGCGCCTCATTAGTCGCCACATACCTTACACGTAAATATACATATATACATATATGTGATTTTTATATACGCAAAGAAAGCATTAACACTTTGACTGCTGAAATCACACGGTGTGTGTTTTCTACAAGTGACGAATATGCGTAAATCCACACTAGCGCAGCGGCTGAGAAAATACAGATCTTGGTGACTCAGCACAGCCGTAATATTTTTCGAACGAAACGCATGTGCGGCGCAACACAACCGCTGTGTAGAGCGGCAGCACGAATTTTTTAGGTTAAAAAAAAGATCGCAGTCGTCGAAAAAAAATCGCAGTCTAAGTGTTAACTATGCTTACTTCGACAATTATTACAATAACTATTTCCAAAGTTCTTTTGAGACGAACACAAGCTCGCTACATATTCTCTAAAACCACTATCTTCATTACCTCTTCGCCTTTACGACCTTCTAATAAACCTGACGTAGGGATAGTGCTGGAATAAAATAATAATGAATTTCAACCGAACATTATCCCAGCGGTTATCAAATGTTCCGCCGCATATGCATTACTTGCAGAGCAGGGTTGCTTTCAATCTTAAGATATACTAATGGGTTTAGAATGCTGTTTCTGTATTCAATTTAACAAAAGATACCTGAAAGATAAAGATAAAATTTAAGATAAACAGTATTTAGCATAATGTCGTTTAAGTTTTTACATGTTGACATAAATTGCTTTCTAAATTTTTCGTAGGCGATTTAAAACTTTCATGAGTTAACAATAGCCCACTGCTATTCTGATTATACAATACAATACTTTACATAGATAGATATTTTTATTATACATAGAAAACGACCAGAACACCTGGAACGAATATCAGCAGATCGTATAATACAAACATATTTATCCTGAGGCGGGAATCGAACCCGCAACCTTCTGCATCGCAAGCGGACCTTCACCCCTTGCGCCACAGAGGTTGTCATCGAGGTGTTGAATGCAATACGAGGTAGGCTATGGTAGGTTTTTTCAAGTTCGGGGCTACTAATCTGTTTCATTTTGGGTCTTGACGATAAAGCTTTCCTTCAATTATTACTTTTGTATCTCGGTATAGTGTCTCCAGACCACGACCGTCACAGCGTCACTAATGGCGTCGCAAGAAACACAAACACCCAGCTAATCGCTTAATCAAAATTTATTCCGCACTTTGATTTTAAATTTGAAACGCAACATTTATTACTTCGCCCTCAGAAAGCAACCCTTCGCTTCATTATCGCGGATTAAGGCTGCGGAATATTCTATCGATCGCAGTAGATATTCATTTTCAATTAAGCTCCAAGTATTTTATTAAGTTGGAGCGCGGCATTGATGAGTTTTGCGAACTAATATTTACAATGGCTTGCGTGCCACCTTAGCTTGCGGTCTCTATCCGAACCAATATCTTGTACGATGTAATTAGTTTGCTATTCCTTGATCTTGTTCGTACACCTTTGATATTAACTCTCAGCTTTTTAATATTCTGCTATAGATCTAAAAACGATCAGAACGGATATGTTCATCATCAGCCTATACATATAAGTCCACTGCTAGACATAGACCTCCCCCAATAAGCGCCATAGCGCCCTGTCTTCAGCTTGATGCATCCAGCATCTACCTGCAGTCTTTCGCAGGTCGTCATCCCACCTGGTCGGAGGGCGTCCTACACTATGTTTACCGGATATATTATTTACTACTAAAACTATCGGAAATTGTACGCTACAGCCACGCAGTTACGTATTCAGAAACGGTACCGTCAAAGCATTTCAAAATGTTACCAAAAGTTGCATAAGCTTATTGAGAATGCAGCAATATCCGCGCCACTAATAGAAGACAAACAATAGTAACACAAAGCGAAACAGAGAATCAGACAACAAAGCGTATTATACAGGATGCTGAATCGATATTCAATTTAAATCGTTCAAAACAACTCGCAGATAAATTAGACGTTCTTTCGCAAAGCATTGTTCGTGAGCCTTGTGGGAAGTGACTTCAATTTCCTGAGGAGCCACGAGCTCAGCGTAGAAAGTTGTGAAGGCGTCATGCAGTCGATGCACCTATGCGGCTTACACGCCCGTGAGCAAATAGGCTATCGTCTTTCTGGATGTATACGGGCGGGTTTTACATGACAGTTATATCATTAATACTGGGAAGTCGGTGGGTCGGTGTTGTGGATAGAACATATTGATGACAGACACGGTTCTAACTCTACAGTAATTCCGTTACATAAGATAGACGTGCTTGCGTAAATTAATATCCTTTTTTATCCATTTTTTTATTATTTAGTTCAAGTTTATTTAGCAATTCAAGTAGGTAGGTAATTGAAACGCATTGAAACGGGTGTACCGTGTGCATTTAATTCCGCCGTCATTTTATTTGTCAAAAACATCAATTCTTCTTAATAACATATCCGTAAGCATGACATAAAAACATTACGGATTTATTACCCCAGTCGGTACATGGAATACCAAGTGGGCAACGAAAGTGTTAAACTATCCCATAGATAGATCGTCATTTTTGATGATCCTAGGGATTTATAGATACGTCTTCTAGACAAACTTGAATTTAAAATTATTACGTCAATTGATCCCAAAAACGGATAAATCTGTATATTTGGGGACCCCTTTCCTGGGGTTATTTAAAATTTCCCCTAAAACATTGAACATATTCCGGCACGTCTGCACATCCCTAAACCTAAGAGTAAATAGCAAGAAGAGTTAGCACCCTGCTGCATCCTCCTGCATCTAATACAATTTCCGACAAGGTGTGCCCGATAATATGTCCGCGTTTATGCTGAGCTAATAAATACAGTGGTTTATTAGACGGGGTGCAACTTCTGCTGTAGAAAATTTGTAATGAGTTTGTGTATTTTGTAGGTACAAATTTTGAAACCAGTGTTTGTTTAAAAGATTTAAAATGGTGTTAATGCAATCTACTGAAGTTTTAACGCCATCGTGTTCATTTCTCCGTCACCCGCCGAGGCTTGTGTGAAAGCTTGATGCACATTACTTTTACAATATGTAGCTTTTCTGTTAACTCACTCTGATGAATATAACGGCCACTGATTCTTGCACTTACCCTCTAAGTCCACGCATTTTATTTCCTTGACCTAATGGTAGATAGATAGATAGAAAATTCTTTTATTGCACACTTACAAAATAAAACAAACAAGACAGAATAAAATACAAAACATGTGACAATTTGGCGGTCTTATCGCTCAAGAGCGATCTCTACCAGACAACCGTGAATGGTAATATGGTAATATTTGTTATACTCACGTAAACTAACGAAGTTCTCGTTAGTCCCGATATTTTCGAACCGATAGATTCGCATCACTATTCTTAAAAAGAAGCAGTCTATGAAATATTGCATTCTTTTCATTAGTAAAATGATACGTGAACGGCCTATACACCTTAGAAAACGCAAACTTCATCTGCTTTTAAAATCTCCTCAGAAAAGTTCACCTAATTGTGGTGATACAGACACTGAAGATGTTGCTATTTTAAAAAGTGCGAGTTTTTTTTACAGACGTAACTACGAAATATTTTCTTTAAGGTATAGAAAACTATCAAACAACTCCACGAGCACAACTTAATTCCGACGTCTTAACGCCAAATAATAATAGCCCTGCCGTAAATCTGCACTCACCAGGACTCATTATATTTACGCCGCAATAATAAAACTTTCCAGTCCGCTCTGAATATTGAATTCGTGGCGAGTAAAGGTGTGTCCACGTAGCATTACCCAAGTAGTCCGTGAAATTTTGTAAAAGCAGTTATGCATTATTAACGGACTTCAATAAAATCTGGGGGCTCTTAATTCGACTACATAATATTATTTGAATGTGGACGGTACTTGACAGTTTTTACCGATTCCTAGATATATTTCGGGATACAAAAACTCAGAAGTAAAAAACTATACAGGATCCTGTATGGTTTTTGTGGTTTTTATTCCTGTTATGTTCTATCACTGTATTCAAAGTAAAAAAAATAACACGATTTGAATGTTTTTTATACGGCTGTTATTCTGTTATGATTTCCGAAGAAGTCCAACTCAAGTTGAAAGCTCAAAAGTGTACTAATCCCAACTCATCGCCGTTAGTGCGCTTTGAAGTTGAATATGAAACAAGAGGACTGGTGAAACAAAAGAACTTGATCTACTAGACTCTAGATTACCAAGTTCGTAACAAAGCTAATTTCTTGTCCACTGACGTATTTTGTTCTGGTCTTGCTCATGGCTCGCTGTGTCTGTGTTGCCACAACACTGCTAGTATCCATGTCAAAATAATAATTAACTCTGACCATTAATAGAAAGTCTGAAGTAAGTTATTAAGCTCGATGTAATTTTTTTTTTTTTTAATACAAATCTGTCAGAAAATAATAACATAAATTTAAGTGGTGGATAGTTTTGGTATTATTTAGAGTAAGTAGTGCCCTGCTACACAGTTTCGGTTATACCGCTTTATTATTTTATTTTTTGTTTATTTAGGCACAGTTACAGAACATAAACAGTTTACAGTATTCTTAAAGTTCACAGTAATATAATTTTGTATACACCAATCAAGATACCACTAATAGAAACATTATTTGATAAGGTACGTGTTGTGTTCTTTATAATTTTAATAAAAAACTCAACAATGTTACAGCCTTAGCGTCTGTAACATTGTTTTGTTTTTTGGAAAATAGTAATAAAACAAAAAAATAGACAATTCTTATTGTATCCTATGCGTTTTATTTATACCAAGTCTGTTTACAACATAATCGAGGCAGAATTAGTACTGTACTGCGCTCCACGGTTCGCGAATTTAATAAAGGCTGGTCGACGGGGCATTTCCAAAAGTTTTCGTTTCGTGAAGGCGGTTCATGGCAATGAGCTGCGCTGAGCCCTGTCGGGTTGAATTTACGTTTTCGTCTTTTATATTATTATTGCACATACATCGCAATACAGTACAATGCAAATACGCTTTATTGCACATCAAACACAGAAAAAAAAACAGTAAAGAACAAACAAACAAAGATACAGATAAAAAATGGGTGGCCTTATCGCTATACATGCATGATTCCTGTGACCTGTGATATAGAGTAGTAATTATTCGAATTAGCTATATTCTCGTCCATCGACAAATTGTCATTGTGGGCACAACGTACTTGTTTATTTTACGCACCTCTACTCAATATTTTAGGAAACTGGCCGCAATCCTCATTTCTTATAATTTATAAATCAACCTTTTTAGATTTTAGTTTTTAAGAACTCTGTTAAATTGCTTGCAAAATAAGCTATGGACAAGTCAACGTTTCATTTTAAAAATTATTATCAAATAAGAGATACCTCGATGAAGAACATTTTATCTCCTGAAACCAGAAGCCAACAGAATTTGGCTTGGGATTTTAAAACGTTCTTACGTATTTTGTGAACCATATAAAATAAATAAACAAAAATATATGGGCTTAAATTGCAATAGAGCCAGGGCTGTCACAGCTGCGGTGACCCTGCATTTCGCGGCGAACCTTCGTCACGCGGCGCCGTCACTCGCTTGCTTCTGATAAAACACTGCGGTTTTTCACATTAGACTATTGCCTTCCTCTTAAAAGCTCGTAATAATAATATATGAGAATGGAATTTAAATTTGTGACAACCCTAGTGACAAGCCTTCTATCATTATCTGCACAATTAAAATTCAATGCATGTTTTTTAGATTTTCTTTCTTACAACTACTTTGATCGAACAGCATAGGTTCCTTACTTGTTGTCGTCATTTCTCTATTCGTTTCTCCTTTTTTACGATTAACACGTTTTCGATTACCGTTATTCCAAGCGTTTCTTATTACACCAAAATACAGAGAACAGCGAATCTCAATTTAAATGTCTCCGGGTCTATGATTACCCCAAAAGCAGTGTCCCCTAACAAACACCTACTAAGACTCTCCGAACAATATTTAAACCAGATAGCCGTCACATAAATCATTACCTTACCTTCTTCCTTGTGAGTTGTAGGCTTGCGCATATTTCATACTTAATTCTTTCCCGTTTGAGAACACCCTGTGTAGTTTATGGCCGTCAGTCTTGCATGCACCTGTACTGGCTTGCCTTTTAGGCTAATAGTCTTTTAAATAGACGTCAGAGCGTAAATATGATCCGCCTGTTGTGGTAAGGAAAACAGACAGATTTCTAAGGTTTTATGCTCTTCAGGATATGAGGGAAATTTGCTCTGTTTATTAGCTCTCTTGGATTTTATTAAATCTAGAATAATTATAGACGGCTGTGGCTAGATGGTTCTGTATCATGTAGGCATAATGTTGCATTTTAATTACTAAGACCCATCTTGATAAAAAAATTAAAAGTTAAAATTGCGATGGCTAATCTACCTGTAAAATGGGTGTTCGGCCAGAACTTTGCTACCAGTGGAATAATATCAGATAATACTGGAATAAATAATGCTGGACAGCAATTGTGTTATGGGTACTAGATAACTGATATACATAATACAAAAGATATACATATATCACGTACAAATCTACGCAATTACGTAGAAAATATTCGGAACAAATATCTGCATATCGTACAAACATGAGAAATGTTTGTACCAGGCGGGAATCGAACCCACAACATCCTGCACCGCAGGCCTTCGCTCGCTGCCACAGAATTCATCCAACATACAAATGCGTTTATTTTCTAAAAGGCTCTGACGCTGATGTTTTATATATTTTCTTCAAATTGATTAATATTCGTATAGGTGAGGCTATAAATCTATTTGTGAATCTCAGCTGCATGACGCGGGATCTCCCCAGGCAGCCATACATCCCAATAACCGCCCTTTGAGCTGCGTCTGTCTTGTCTTAGCCCTCGTGTGGAAATAACTCATGCTAAATCTTAAGCTGGTTGAAGCTTAGATATTGGATTTTTTTATATTTATTTTGTATTTATTTATTTTTAAAGAATACTCGTATACATAATTTCTTATATTAACACTCTTTAAACCCTTGGGTTTGACCCGAATGTTACATTCCTCGGGTTTCAATCTTAAAATAAAGTATACATATATATATGTAACTTTGTACGTATGTACAAGTGAAATTATAATAAAAAAATACATTAAAAAAAACTACTCCTTTACCTTCAAACAATTACATACCTATACTAATATTATAAAGAGGAAAGGTTTTATTTTTAGTTTGTTGGTATTGAATAGGCTCCTTAACTAGTGGGCCGATTTGAAAAATTATTTCACCGTTGGGAAACTACACTATTCCCGGTGAACATAGGCTATATTATATTTAAGAAATGTTAATTCGAATTTAGCTCGGGGAAACCGCGGGAAACAGCTAGTATTGTACTAAAAAGTTCAAAGGAATCAGTACGATTATTTATTATTTCTATTCATTTTATAACAAAACGCAAAATTAGGAACCTTCTCATTTTTCTAAAGGATATTTTGACGTCCAAACTACTGATTTTGGACGTCAAACGTTGACGCAAGACGTTTGGCTTAGGAGTTCTTCTTTGAAAAACGAACGAAGTTGACGGATGACGTCAGATCGCACAAAACGAAGGACGGCCAATCCGTTCTATCGGTGATCTTACTTTGAAAATGATTCTTATATTATTTCTTAGAAATCCGAAACGAAAGGTGTCAATTAGTGACACGCCCGAAAACAATGGTTGTAAGGATGTTAGATCAGTGCGATATACGTCATCCGTCAATTTCGTTCGTTTTTCAAAGTAAACCTACTCAGCACTGAGTTCGGAGACGTGTCATTTTTTGTATTGTTCCATGTCTGCGCGCTGTATCAAATCCTATAGAAATATTAGACGTCAAGATATCGTTCCGACACAATCTGAAGCGCCTTGACGACGGAATAAATTCAGCCAGAAAGGAAACCCCAATTATTTTGTAAGACAAGAGAAAATTGAGAACAAGCAAACCGTCGTAGAACAATTGAATCGTCCCAAATTGCTCTCAAAAGCCAAAATGTTAATTCGAGCGAGCCTCCACTACATACTGGGAAGGTGGCGTCCCATGTAAATGATGGACATCACAATACACCCAGTTCTATCTGCTCTTTGATTCCCAAATTCACGCCCCGTTTTACGCTCACTAATTTTCTTGTTCGGACACAATTTCGCCTCTGTGGACCCTCGCGATAATTTTGTAGGGAAACTATTATACTCGTAGTCGAACCTCTCTAGCCAGTAATTAATTTTCCCATAAACTGGCTCAATTGAAGCGTAAAGATTTCGCGTAGGCTGATTCGGGGAGTTTTGCGAATGATAATTAGTTTTAAGCTTCGTTCGCTGTGTTTTTTAACTTGTATTTATTCAAAGTACTAAATAAATTTAAAGGCTCGAGGGTTTTAGTTACTAATTGACTGTGTTCTAGTTAATTGAATGATCTGTTTGTGAAGGATTTATGGAAATAATGTACAGAGTTTAATGATAGAAATCGTAGATTTCTAGATTCGATTTTTTACGACTTTACAATCAACTGTGACCTTTCTCATAACCTCCTTTTGATATCTCTACGGGCAAATGTTTACCACAGGATTACATGTAAAAAGTAGGGACATAGTAATCCAGCTAAATAAATAATATACATATATTCTTATTGTTATGATGATATTGTCCTCGTGTTTAAACCAGCATTAATGTAAGCCATTACGCTTACATAAATGCTCCTAATAATTACAATAAATATAAAGATCATAGATAAATCCTCAAAAAAAGAAGATAGGGTATAAAATAAGGGCATTACGTGTGCGCTCACGACAACTACCCCAATAACCCGCCATCAAGCTGTCGACAGCAGGCCCGAGTTTTTACTTGTCCTAATTAACTGCCGAGCCACACCGGCACGTAACAGCTACCTCCACCATAAATACACCAAGAAATCGGGACCATCCTCATAAATTCCTCTCGTAAAAGGCTCCGCGATTATGTTAGAGGGTGGTATTAGCAAAGTTTGTCCGATCAGGGGGGCTCACCCCCTCTATAATACATTTTTCGTTGATGTAACACGATTTCTCCGCGGCTCTCGGGTACGTGATGGATTAAGAAGCGGCTTGCCTCGCCACCGATGGATTAAGACAGGGGATTCCATATTTAGGGCATCTCGAGCTAATATACAATGTTTGCTCGTCGATAGACTTAGTCGAGTTATTCGGGCTTCGGTGAAAATGGATAAAGGAATTTCTGAGTTGCAAGGGGCTTACCATCTGCAATGCAAGGGAAAACAAGTGTTTCCGCTTGGAATTATTTGGTATGAAAGTTGAGTTATTCCCAACTTGATACAAACCTCATTAATAAAGTTGATGAAAAATAGTGGGACAACCATGAAACCATAGTGACCAAATAGCGTCACAGGGCAGTGACGTAATCGCAAACGCGATCATGGGATACTTTTACCTACCTTACTGGAGAAATCTCATTTTTATATCTAACTTGCTGCGCTCCGCAGCTTCGCCCGCGTGGAAATCTATGTGTCAAATGATTAATAAACCTTCCTCTTAAATCAGTCTATTTATTCAAAGAAACCGCAACAAATTGCGTAGTTTTAAAGATGTAATCATACATAGGGACAGATAGACAGCGGGAAGCGACTTTGTTTTATACTATGTAGTGAATAGCAATCTGGTAGTAAGTCACGATTTCACGACCAAATTACCTGCAATCTTTTTATGATAACAATCCAGACTAGACCAATCCGAGAAAGATCCATAGACAACTGGCTGACAGCATCTACCATTCTTTCAGCAGCTCCAACCCCACTCAGAAGCTTCCATACACCATTGAGTCTTCCGTCTCCTTACCCGCATGGCTGGAACAATAATCATAAATACATTACGCGCGATTGAGAACCTGATCCCACCGTAAACAAGATCCGTTCAATCTAACTCCTTCGATCCAACTTTGCAGGGTTTTATCGCAATATCTGAAGACTGTTAGAAAACGATTTGCGTCTATACTCCGGTGAGGAAGTGATTTTATAGCTACCTACTAATATTACATTTTCAAAGTCTTATTTTATGCAACACAAATGAAAATGAAAATGAAAAGTTGTTCACACTACATAGTATAAAACAAAGTCGCTTCCCGCTGTCTGTCTGTCCCTTTGTATGCTGAGATCTTTAAGCTTAGGAAAGCCTATATGTTTTTAAAATGTACCTAATGTGTCGTGTCAAATAAATTATTTCATTTCATTCAATTAAAACTACGCAACGGCTTTTAATGCTGTTTTTTTAATAGATAGTATGATTCAAGAGGAACGTGTAATGTATATGTATATAATACATGCATTTGCACCCGTGCGAAAACGAGGACGGTCGCTAGTTTATGAAATAAATGTCACGTAGGCGCTACGCGCAGGGAATGGATTCTATAATGTCGTGAAATCTGTGTAGGCGGCCGAAATAGCCATAATATACGTCATAGGTTTTTATTTAGAAATAATTTTACTAGCTAATAAAAATCGTAAGTACGTCATCAGAATTATTTGTTTGTGTTTTCATAACGTGTTTATATACAAGTTACGGATGTAACAATAGATTTGCTATCTTTGAAATAAAACACAAACTGTAAATCAAAATCGTTTATTTTTATTAAAATATACAGCTTTTGACGAACCTGTCCACAACTTTACCTATCCTGTCTATCTATCCTATATTTTAGACATTTACGCACAAATCTAAAATAAATACTTGCTTATTTTGGACCATTTTATGGAGAATCCAAATACATTAGTAGGTATTTCATCAAAATAATGATGAATTAGACTGACCATGTAGGTCAGTCTTTCGCAGATTTCTTCATTATATAGCCCAGGAGGAAAACAAATATGGTCTATTCTATATAATGGTTTTAAGGGCCCATACAACCTCAACTTTGTGTGAAAAGGCTAGACATATGATTTTGCGTTCATAAGAGCGGGACAGGGCATTGCAACGCAAGTTCAAAAATCAAGTTTTAGCTTATTACCTATTAATTAGGACATTATTTGAAAAAACCGAAACATATAACATTTTTATATATACTTATCATCTGCGGGTTGACCGTCACTAAATCAACATAACGTACGTCTTGCTCGTAAATAAAAATTGTTAAAACAGTGTTAAAAGTAATAATTCAATTGAGTGCTTTATACCGTGGTGAAGCCCTTTGGACGCTCCTTATGGTGGTGTTTCCCCCTTCGCAATTTATTAAGGATTCAGTGAGTTATCAACGAAATAATTATCTTATAACTTGTGCATTCTCAAAAACCTGACCTACGACAACTCGCAAAGCGCTCACTGTGTTACTGCATACAACATAGTTACTAAAGTACACTCTGCGTTCACGCTGCCGCATCTACGCCTAACGCCAGTTTACAGCAAAACGACTAACTAGCTTGTTGCTAAGGATTCCATAGCAGTAGCATAGCAATGGACAAAACCTGTTTTGGATGTAAAACTGTTATTCCCAGCAAGGAATATATGAAATGCGAGAGCTGCAAGCATAAGTACGACTTACCTTGCTCTGACTTATCACCCAAGCGCTTTAAAAAGCTTTCGCTAGAGTATAAGCGAAATTGGAAATGTCCAGAGTGTAAATGCAAGCTACCGAAACGGGATAACAGTAACACGCCTGTTCGCATACTGCCACCAGCTGAGAGTCAGCAATCACAGGCGGATGACGAGACTGACACCGAGCCCCCGGCTGCCGCCCCTCGCGCAGACCCTGGCGTCTCAACGCGCAGACTCAAAGCTTGCTCTCCCCAGCCTCAGTACGTCACGGAGGATGCAGTGCGAGACATTTGGCGAAATGAGATGAAGCAGGAAATGGAGACTATAATTGAAGCCACCATCAAAAGAACGATATCCAGCCAGTTGAATTCTATTAATAGCCAGTGCAGTGGATTTCAGGAATCTATTGCCTATGTCAGTACGCAATATGATGACCTCAGAAAGGAAATTACCGACTTAAAGAAGCTGCTGAGTAATACCACATATGAGCTGACCAATCTCAAGGAACAGAACAAAAGCCTTAAGGAAAACCTCACTACATGTGTTGTTCGCGTAAAAGTTTTAGAAGAGGAAAACCTTAGACAACAGCAGTGGGTAAGAATGCAGAACGTTGAAATCACTGGCATTCCTGAGAAAAGTGGAGAAACCCCAATTGACTTAGTAAGACAAGTTATTCAACACATTGGAGTCACAATTCAGCACTCAGACGTAGAGTTCGCACATCGAGTGCAGCCGCGGCATGCAGCGAGTGCGGCCCGCGCACGTTCCATCGTGGTCCGTTTGAGACAGCGTTCTGTGAAGGACCAGATAGTCGCCGCTGCACGCAAACGTCGCAACCTTACCGCCGGAGAGATGGGAATCGGTAGCGAGACCGATAGAGTCTTTGTTAATGAACATCTTACTAAAGACAACAAGATGCTGCTTAGCGCGTGTAAACTGAAGGCTAAGGAAGCCAATTATAAGTTCATTTGGACAAAAAACTGTCGAGTTTTTGTCCGCAAGAACGAAAGCTCGCCGCCGGTTCCAATAAACTCAATGTCGGACCTCGTCAAAATAGCCTAATATTTTTTAATGTTAAGCCCTATGTGCTCTTTGTTAGGTTTTCTAGGTTTGCAATATCATACTCCTTCTTTTACTACGAATGTAAACTGCTTTATGTACTTATATATCCGAGATCTTATCAACAGATCGCTAAACTAATGTCATACCAACTTCATAGAAATTCAACGATCATTATTCTCTTCACAATATTCATTTACCGAATTGTATTAGAACTTAATATTACACTGCTTATTTTTATAATCATTATACACTGTACTTTACATTTTCTAAAACTTAATATTACACTGCTTATTTCTATAATCATTATACACTGTACTTTACATTTTCTAAAACTTAATATTACACTGCTTATTTCTATATTAATTATACACTGTACTTTACTATTTATTCATAATATTTTACATAATATTTTAAAAACTACTCTCCAAACGATTACAAACACTATTTTGATCACTATTCCACAAACAATAAAACAAATTACTTATCTGCAATTAATCTATACATATAAAACTATTTATAAATCCAACCACGCGTTAGCGCATGTCCTGAAAATACAAATGGTTTGCCGTAAACCACTTTCAGGTATTATGTGTCTGTCAGTAAAATCATCCCTTCTTATTCACAATGATTGATACTATGAAAAGTTTGAAACTTTTTGATCAAAATGTCCGGGGGCTACGAACGAAAACTAATGAATTTTGCAATAATATCTTACTTAATGAATCTGATATTCTCTTGATAACTGAAACATGGCTTTGTGAGGGAATACTTGACGCCGAGCTCTGTGATAGTAAATACTCAATATTCCGTAGAGATCGAGGATCTGGAAAAGGTGGCGGAGTAATGATAATGTGTGCCGAGTATTTGTATGCATGTGCGAGACCGGAGTGGCAGAAACCAGACTTAGAATGCATATGGGTAACTATTCCAGCGCGGTCACTTGGTTCCATGCAAGACATGCATATTGCGGTTGTGTATATACCTCCTAACACATCTATTACAGTGCGCACTCAGTCATTCATGGACTTATTATCCCACGTCATTAACTCTCATCCTGATGATCACTACATGGTAGTCGGTGATTTTAATCTGCCTTGCGTGGACTGGAGTTCTGAAGAACCGATTATTTTAAAAAAAGGATCTATTGAGTCGCAAGGTTTGGCATCTAATCTTATCTCTCTGACGTCACTTCTCGGCCTGACACAGTACAACGTGCTTACTAATAAATGTAATAATACCCTGGACTTAGTTTTCTCTGAATCACCTGTTAGTATTCAGAAATCAACAGTTCCTCTCGTAAATGAAGATGCTTTTCATCCACCTCTATCTATACTGGCAACTGACATTTTAATTCCTCCTTTTAAAACACAGTCTCGTATAAAATATCAGTTTAAACGTGGTGATTTTGATAGCATCAATACTGCATTGAACAAACAAAATTGGACATTTATCGGTGAAGGTGAAAATATTGAAGATGTCATAGATCACTTTTATTCTATTTTACGCAACTTAATAATAGATTTCATACCGCAAGTACGCTGCTCTGGCACCTACAACTATCCTATCTGGTACAGCCAAGCTCTAATAAACTTAATTAAAGAAAAATCTAAAATTCACAGAGACTGGAAACATTTTAAGAATCCCAATGATTATTATTTTTTTGCAGAGCTTAGAAAAAGGCAGAAAACACTTCAGGACGAATGTTATAAGAATTATATCAATCATTCTCAGCATAAAATTAAATCGAATCCTAAGTTTTTCTGGTCCTTCGTTAAATCTAAGAGGCAAAATAAATCGAACTACCCTCAAAGAATGTCCTGTAATAATGTGACGCTTAGTACTCAAACTGATATCTGCTCAGGGTTTAATCAGTATTTCGAGAAAAATTTTAATAAGCCAGCTGACAGCTACGTTCTTAATGAGCCTCATGATAACTGTTATAACACTATTTACGATATACATATTAATACCGAAGACATTAATAAACTCTTAAAAAACTTAGATATCACAAAAGGAGCTGGGAGTGACAATATTCCTCCATTATTCTACGTCAAATGTGTGGACACATTGTGCACTCCAATTTCCTTAATTTTTAACCGTTGTCTTAAAGATGGCTGCTTTCCTAACATCTGGAAGCAAGCTTATATAGTCCCCATACATAAAAAAGGTTCAAAAGCTGAAATTGAAAATTATCGTCCCATCTCCATTCTTAATGTCATCAGTAAAGTGTTTGAAAGGGTTGTTCACACGCACTTATACCCAGTTATATCCACTTCAATTCCTCAAGAACAACATGGTTTCATGAAGGGACGCTCAACGAGCACAAACCTTGGCGTTTTCATTGACCATATTGCCAATAGTATGGATGGTGGTTCTCAAGTGGATGTGGTATATACAGATTTTGAAAAAGCATTCGATCGTGTAGACCACATCCTACTCCTCCATAAACTCTACGAGCTCGGCATCCGCGGAAACTTGTTAAGATGGATGGAGGCATATCTACGAAACCGCTCTCAAGCGGTGGTTGTAGGTGGCTTCTGCTCAGACTTTGTTTCCATCCCTTCTGGAGTGCCCCAAGGATCCATCCTTGCTCCTCTTCTATACTCTTCCTACCTGTATGACATCAGCTCTTGTCTACAGCACGCACGGTTCCTGATGTACGCAGATGACACTAAAATTTTTATGAAAGTACAGAATCACGCAGATTGCTTGAACCTACAATCAGATCTTGACAGGCTGGCAATATACTATAGTAGGAATCGTCTAGCCATCAATGTTTGTAAATACTCCTATGTCTCGTTTACAAGGAAAAAGCTGCCATTACAATTTGATTACCTAATAAATGGTATCAAAATAGGTAAACTTGATTATATTAGAGACCTTGGAGTGGTGGTAGATGCAAAGCTTTCGTTCTCTAAACATGTGGACTCGGTAGTTTGTAAGGCTTATAAAAGCTTGGGCTTCATACTGAGAGTCAGTCGCCCTTTTTCAGATATTAGCTGCGTAAAAATTCTGTACTACTGTTATGTTCGAAGCATCCTGGAATATTGTAGCTCAGTATGGAATCCACAATATCTCATATACACGCAAAGCTTAGAAGGCATTCAACGGAAATTCATGAAACACCTCAATTATAGATGTTTCCGTGGTTATGGATCTGTTGACTATCGAGAATCGTGCAAATTCCATAATATAACAAGTCTCGAAAATCGACGTAAGTTGGCGGACATGTCTTTCCTCCATGGCATATGTAATGGCTTTATAGATTGTTCCGAATTGCTCTCAAAAGTTTTATGTTTAAACGTGCCCAAAAAGCGAACTAGACATACCAAAACTAAACTTTTCGCTGTGTCTAATACTACTTCTAACTATGCTCAACATTCTCTTATTAGTCGTCTGCATAATAGCTATAACAAAATATTTAATGATATAGACATCTTCAACATTGGTAAGCCGGGGTTCAAACGTGATGTTCTACTAGTCTTAAATAATCTAGAACAGGGTACGGTTGGCGGGGTAGAGTCAAACGCGCGTACGAAGTTGGTGGATTAATAGTGTGGTGTGGATCATTATAGGTCGGACGCATGTCTATATTAGTATACTTGTATTGCATAGACATAAATATATATATATATATAATTATAATACATATTATAAACATATATGATTTATAGTACACAGTTAACTTGCAGGTTTTATTATCATTAAGTGTAATTGTAATGTACTCGTATTTAGTTATTCCCAATGACCTAATTTATAGTGTTCATACATTCATCAACAGTATGGCTGTAATAGTTTAGGTACTGAGACACTTGAATAATGAGATTTGTATTTAGTATTTTAGTTTTAATTTTCATGTTTCTTTTGGTCTTAAAGTTAGTTTATACTCTTTTTTGTCTTACATGTCGCACCCTTAATAATAAAACGCATTAATTCGAAATTACGGGTTTTTAGTTTTTGTCATAAAGTGCATTAACTTTGAAACGAGAATACGCTCGCTCCAACAGCCGTTTCAATACGACGTAAATAAAGGAGATAGATGGTCATCCGTCTCTTTTTGATTAACGATCGCTGTCAACTCAGCAATCATAAAACGACGAATTCAGTGATGCGCCGGCACTGTTCAAGGACACACCCTAGTTTCGAGATATTAAAACGAAATAAAATGGAAAGTTTCATTGTTTGACTACAAGGTAAGACATTTTATTTACTTTGGCTTAATCATAAAGTGACGATTGTTAGTTTTAGTGCACTTTATTAGAAAAATGTTTGCAGATATTTTTGTATCATTAGGATAAATTTCATTTTATTTTTAAAAATATTGCAGTTAGTGTGAATGATTTCAGTTTAACGCAGTTTAATATTAAAAGTTTATGTTATTACTTGGTTCGAATGTGATTTGTTTCATTATTGTATTAAAATTTGTATGAAGACAAGATTCTTATGAGTTTTAATGCTGTTTATGATTAAAATACAAACAAAATCTGTGTGTTATTGTGAATTGATTTACTTTAATATTAGGATAATAATGATTTTGGCTAAAAATATTTATTATTGAACTGCGTCTTATTAAATAAAATAGGTTTTGCTACCTATTACATTAGTAATTGTTTTATTGATCTTGCTTCCGACGACACAACAAATTTAATATAATCTTCTTTTAATTTTAGGATGGATTCAAGGGCGAGTAAGATATTAAGATTAGTAACAAGCCAGAATGATTCACCAGGTCTTATTTCAAAAGCCGAGAATCAACATAATAATGTAAACAATCTTTATGACGGGGTGAGATACATTTTTATAACATTGTTTCGCTTTCTATGTTTAGGTAGGTAGTTAGGTACCTACTTTGCATTTTCTAATCAAACATTTTTTTTAGTTGCAAACAGAAATATATGATGGTCCGGGTTATATGGAAATAGACAAAGAATTACTAACGCAAGAATCGACATGCTGCATAAATGCAAATAATGAAGAAAATAAAGAGGTATGGAACTTAAAAAATATATTTATTTCAACCTATTGCAGGCTGTTGCTAACCTGCGATTATTTTATATTATTTAGGTAAGTAATCATGGATGTTTGTGACTGTCACTTTAAGATCTTGCTGGAAGCCCAAAAACATGAAAACAATAGGTACCTTTCATCTACTGAAATGTGATTTAGTAAAAGGTGTTTGATTATTAATTTTTGTTACAGAATTCCCATTCGGAGGTTATTCAACTTGAAGGAATTGTTAAAGAAACAACAAATGTAGAAGCGGTAGAGGTATGAAGCCAAATATTATTTATTTATTTAATCCTATCGTTGTCAACCTGCAAATAGTGAAATTTGTCTGTTCATCTGTCTGATATTTTGTCTGTTTGTCTGTCTATGTGTTCTGATCTTGATGAAAATTGATAGAGAAGTTGCCAAAACCCCGAGAACGGACATAAGATACATGCAAAGCGGGCGATACTGCTGTACAGTCGACCGCACATCAATTAATACTTATTACAAGGGACGTAGGGGTTGATTTTATAAAATAGTAAATAAAATGTTTTTCTAATTACAGACTTACCACTTGGAAGGTGAAAAAATTGAAAGTAGTTTGGTGCCTTATGACGATAGCGACACTACTTTGAGCGAAGACGATGCTTTGACAGCAACTCTGAGAGCCTCGGAAGTTAATAAATCTTCCTCAAGTTCGAGTTTGTCTCGCTCCAGCTCAACATCTTCCAGCTCTTCGTCGAGCTCTAGCTCTTCTTCAGACTCTGACAGCTCTCAATCTCCAAAAGTACCGCCTCGGCCATCATCGACATCAACTAAAGACAATCGTGACCTCTATGAAGCGAATGACGAAAACTTTATAGAACAGACATCTCCGCAACAACAAAATGAGGAAAGAGTAAGTACTTTACTGCTTTTTATATTATTAGTTATTGGATTAAATTGAAAATTGTAAGACTAATTCATTATTATATTTTTAGGATACTGGTACGCGTCACTCAAGAAAGTCTCAAGAACATCATGATTATCAAATATCTCCGCTTAATTCTGACGAAAGTGAAGCCGACTTAAGCGATGGAGATCCTACTTTTGTGAGTGATGAACCGGCAAGAAGACGAAATTATATATTTGCGGCATCAGACACTTCTTCTAGCAGTTCCGTTACTTCAGAAAGTACGCCCCAAGTAAGAGGCCGCAAGCGTACAAGAAAACCTGAAAAATGGAAGCAAAACAAAGCTAAACGCTTGAGAAACAAAGGAAAATCGTACGTATCTTTGTCCGAAACCAAAAAAAAAATTGAAGCTCGTTGCCTCAAGCCTCCTTGCCCAGATACATGCCGACAAAACTGCACTAAGAAAATTGATACGGAGACCAGATACGAAATCTTTAGCCGGTTTTGGGAACTGGGAGATGTAGTAAGGCAAAGAGCTTACATCAGTGCGTGTATGCTCGATGTTGTGCCAAAATACAAGTACACCAATGCTGAGACACCTAGACGCAACAACAAAGCATTCCATTTTGTTGTTGGTAGCATCCAAATTCGGGTATGCAAAGCTTTTTTCAAAGCTACACTAGATATAACGGACCGTATGATACTTACGACACAGACTAAAGTCGACGAGAATGGGTTTTTGCTTGAAGATTTAAGGGGAAAACACCAGAACCACAAGACACTCGCCCCGCAATTAAAAGCTGACATAAGGGCACATATTAATTCCATACCTCGGATTGAATCGCACTACTTAAGAGCTTCTACTACAAGAGAATACATAGACGGCAGTAAAAATATAAAAGATTTATACAAAGATTTTGAATCAGATCAGAAGGAAAAAGGACAAGATCCCGGTACATACAGTGCATACTACAAAATATTTACAACTGAATTCAACCTTGGCTTTTTCCAACCCAAAAAAGACCAGTGCGATTTATGCAACGCTTACAGTAACGCCAATGCTGACCAGAAGAAAGAAATGGAAGACAAATACCAAAAGCATATTGAACAGAAATTTGCAAGTCGAATAGAAAAGCAAAATGATCGCAAAAAGGTAAACGCAAATACCAAAGTAGCTATTTATGATTTGGAAGCAGTATTGCAATGTCCCAAAGGTGAATCTTCATCGTTTTACTACAAATCTAAGCTTAATTGCCACAATTTAACAGTCACGGAATTAACTGATGATAAATCGAAGGTGGCCTATAAAAACGTTCATTGCTATTTTTGGACGGAGTCAGATGCAAAACGGGGAGCTAATGAAATTGGCTCGTGTATATGGAAATACCTGAAAGCTTTAAGCGATGAAGTGGAAGGAGAAGAAGTGGAAGTGATATTCTATTCTGACAATTGCTGCGGGCAAAACAAAAATAAGTACATCACCACTTTGTACATGTTCGCCGTTCACACTTTGAACATAAAGAGTATAACGCACAATTTTTTGATCCGAGGACACACCCAAAACGAAGCCGACAGTGTTCATAGCCTCATAGAAAAAGAAGTTAAAAAGAACCTCAAATCCGGACCGATTTATACCCCCGATCAATACATAGCTCTTATCAAAAATGCTAAAAAGTCGCAGCCCGCTCTTAATGTTCACGAGTTGAGTTTCGAATCATTTTATGATTTGAAATTACTTCAGGAAGAGTGGGGGTATAACTTTTCAAAGAACACAGAAGGCGGTAATGTCAATTGGAACGAAATAAAAAGTCTTAAAATAACTAAAGAGAGTACAAAATTTTTCTACAAGACGTCGTATCTGGACGACAGTTACAAGGAAGTAAACGTCAGAAATAAGAGAAAGAAACTGGAACCCATCACTGCTGTTAGGCTTTCAGCAGCTTACACAGAGAAACAAAAATTGAGTGCGAACAAGACCAAAGACCTGAAGGAGCTTATTTCAAAAGCATTGATACCTTCCTTCTATACAAGTTTTTACGATTCAATATTGTAGGATTATCTAAAAAAAAAATGTAGGTTTGTAAGCTTACTTTATTTTTTTAAGTTACGCCCGAATTGTGGCAAGTTTTTAATACCTTTTAGTATTTACTATCCGTTCTTTGTTAAGTTTAAATTAGAGCCAAAAAATAGGCTTTAAATAATTTTGTTGATTTTGTGATAAAAATTGTGCCTTTAAATACTTAAAAATAAAAGTTCCTATTTATATAGACTTAATTAAAAAAAATACTTAAGTTCAGTTCCAAAAATAATAATTAAGAGACTACGTATGAGAGTATTAAAGTTACAGAATAAAAAAATTACTACAGTTATTTAATTTTGTATGGCAGATAATATTTTGACTTTTAAGTTTTTTTTGTTTGTAAGCACTTTTAGACTGTAAGAACAATGTAATATTTGTCTATTTTACGTACCTTACTCAAATGATGATCTCATGATCTAGAAAAAATACAATTACTTGACATTCAAAACTAACACTGCGTTTTATTTGTCAATAAATTTAATAAATTTATCATGTAATTTACTAAAACACTAAATCATTAATGTTTAATTTGTATATTTTTTTCTTTTTCATTCATTAACTGCATCATTTCCTAATAATCTCGCAAAGTTTAAAAAATTATTAAAAAACATTGCATCATTTCAAGTTAATCCATGTAAACTTTTTTTTTCTGCATAGAATTTTAGTCATAAAGTGCGTTAAAAACCAACTTTTTTTTTCAATATTATTTAAAAATACTTACCGTATAAAAAAACAATTATAACACATGCAACTATGTTGCCTATTAATCAAACTAGCCGTATATACAATTTAAAGTTTCCTGTCACCTTTATTAACTTTTTTATGGATTTTTGAAGTGTGGTGTTTAAGGTTCACAAACTTTAAACGCGTTTTCCCGCACACATACAATTTCGAATTAATGCGTTTTATTATTAAGGGTGCGATGTGTCATTCAAATTGTTTTATCGTTTAATAATTTGATTTATAGTGATAGTCATTTTTTAATTTTATACAAAGTAAATCCTTTATTGGCCTTAAGTTTAGTAATTAAGTATGTTAATATTAGTTTTAAAGGCTGTGGATTTTGTTTCTTAAATAAATAAAAATAAATAAATTAATTCTATTTCCACGCTTATTGTCAAGATCTGAACTTCTGTATTTATTGAGAAATTTAGGTTTTAGTAAAAATTTAGAGGTAACTTTGCGATTTTTTTCTATCGAGAAAATTTTATGGAATCGTGTTTTCGAAACACATGATCGATAGATTAAATCCTGAACTTTACCATATATCAATTTCAAAGTTAAATATTCAGTAGTTTAGACGTTATGGACATCCGGCGGAGTTGAAAATTAGCAGTTTGAGGTATTATACACTCTTAAGTAAGCGTAATAGTTGATATTTTAAGTAAAGTAAATATTTATTTAGGGTACATAGGTGGTGTATGTTTAAATAAGACACAATGTATTTCTACCTTTGTGGCGTGCAAAATCTAGTTACAATAATTGTCACTTAATTTTAATTTGTATATTATAACAATAATAAATTTAAATAAAACTGATAAATAATGAAAAGCTAGAGATGTCATCTGCTTAAATCTAAAAAGCAAACCATTTAATGTTTTTAGGCATTTCACACATTTGTGCTGGATTATGAGCCATCACACAACAATCAGAAGCAAGCTGTTTATAACACAAATAAAATAAAGCATTTATTATAAGCAATTGGAATAATTATTCCGAAATTCTTGCATTCGATTCCCCCAATCGCATAAATACTGAATAAGCAGTAAACTGTATTACTTCCGAACCCTTTTCACTTGGCGAATTAGTAAAAAGCTACTGGGGAGTGAAAATTTTAACTTAAACGGGCCGTAAGCCGTCGGTACCTGAGTGCGTCTGACAGTACTATGTGATTACATCGCATACCCCTCCTTTTGTTTGTTTTGATTCGGCTTAATTTGATTCGTGACGTTTTTCAATTGGATATTAGAAAGTTATTTCAGCATGGTTTTGCATATTTGGGGTAAATTATTCTCGCGCGAGACTCTGCGTTCTCGAATGGGTGTTTACTATTGCCCAAGACGCCAGGTCAAGCTTCTACAGGCTGTCAAATTTGTCATCACGAAGGAATTTTGCGATGATTCATATTTTTCATTACTTGCTCGGAAATGGTGTGCATAATTTCCTTTTGTTAAATGGTATCCACAGTTGGACATTTGCAAATGTAAAACGCAAGCAATTGCTTGGTTTTGTCACGATTAATCCAATAGTACCGAAACAGAAAGACATTACATTACATTTTATCTGGATGTTTTTTTATCTGTTTGATCGAATAACAATATTTACCTAAGCAAATTTACATTTTTTTCTCCATAAACAGTACCCATGTAAATGAGCGAGGGAATAAACACATGTCACTCAATAAGCCACTTAAACGATTAGCCCAATGTAATTGTGTATGTAGGCTGTATCCCGTACGTAATTAAAAATGCCAACATACTCGAGCCTCGGGCCTGTCTAATTAGCAAAAAGTTAATAAACAGACGTATGCTTGACAGTGACATGCTCCGTGAAAATGCCAAGATGAAACGTTTAATTTGCAGCGTGGAGTTGGGTATGCTAGGGTATGTATGTATGTATGCTATAGGTACTGGGTACTGACAGCAACACTAATAGCATACTCGTACCTACCTATGAATGTAGGGTACAGTTTAAACATCGACAAAAACCCAAATTTTATTGATTACTAGCTGCGCCCCGCGGTTTCGCCCACGTGGTGATAGATATTTTGGATAATATACAATATATATATCTTTATAAATTGTAGCCTATGTGTTCTTCTGATGTATAAGCTATATTATTGTAAAGTTTCATTAATATCCATTCAGTAGTTTTTACGTGAAAAAGTAACAAACATCCATCCATCCATCCATCCATACTTACAAACTTTCGCGTTTATAATATAAGTAGGATTGGGATAATTATAAAGAAATATTTTAAAACACTTACATTTAACCACGGCTTCACACGAAATTTTCCATGAAACCTCAAATTTCCCATTCCAACAAGGCTTGATTGAAGAAAACTCGTTGAATAGAGTTAAGCTTGACTTTGGCATGATTTTTCCATTTGATTCTAGGTTTGCACGTTTTGTGCGCAAAAAAAATATAGAATAAAACACTGCAAAGTGCATCCCAATCGTTTCGCCAATTAACTTTGTTAATGTTAGTCTAAAACTTACGGCTAAGACTTAACGACTCTACTAATACGCAGACTTCAATAATGTATTCACCACCAAACCTAACACGGTTCATCTCATCAGGACGTTCCTTTTGCACATAATATAAAGGGGTAAAGCCACTAGGGTGAACATATCTTTTGCTCGCACACGAAATTTGACGTTTCCCTATGACATAATTTGCATGCAATCAAGTGGAACATGTTTTATTACTGTTATTGAGCCACAAAAGCTTGAGGATACAGACATACATAACTAGGACCGCGGTCCCAGTTACCTGATCACATTTTTGATTCGGTCGACTGGGACCATATACCTAATTTGCTTTAATGTACAGTTAACAGAAAAATCAAGTTACATAACTCAGGATTTATTTTATGTAGTATTACAGTGAAGTATTTTTTTAGTAGTCCTATACTGCTACTTCTCTGACAAGATAGCGCAATGTAAGTACAATATACATTATTATACATCATGTATGTCAGGCAATATCACACTAAAAGATGATGAATGACGTCTGGCGTCAAGTAAACATTAGCTCCGTAATGAAAATTTAAAAAAATACTTAAAAGTGATCAAAACCTCCCAAATATTAAATAAATACATCATTATTATATTAAATCATACGTACAAGTGTTATCCAATAAAAGCAAGTGGCACAAATAGAATAAAGTCGAAGACAAAAAACGTAAACAACTTTCGAGTCTGTTTTGACGTTTGGAGTGATCAAAAATTGTCACAGAGAACTATGTTGTGATTGTGAACGTGTTTATCGAAATTGTTTTACAGAGGAAAAGTATATATGATACAGTGGACTTCAGTACTGTGATAATTAACTTGTAACAACAAAATTGGAATCCAACAAAATACCCTGAAGGTAGGAGTAAAATTATTATTTTACGGCTAGCACAGTGAGTGACATGAACACCCGCAGTTCCTTGTATTAATTGAATAACAACACCAGGCCTACGTTAATTTCGACCGAGAGTTCAAAGCGTCGTTGGTCGAATGGTTAAGAACATTGCCTGAGTTCACGGTGCCCGTGGTTCAAATCCAAATGAACTTGAATTTTTGAACTTTTTTCATTTTGATTATTTGGACCTTCCATCCAAAGGATAAGAGCATACAACGATTGTTCTTCATGATGAATACAAGATCCAGAGCTAAAGTAAACATGAAAATGAAAGAGGAAGAGACTAAGTACTTGAATGATTATGTAAGAAATTTAGAGTTATTAAAAAGAGAACTAGACGACAAATGTCGCGAAAATAAAGAACTTTTGGAAGAACTTGACAATAATTCCAAAGAATTTGAAACTATGTGCAAACAAGTAACGTCTTTCAAAAAGAAAGTTTTTGAGGAAGAAATAAAAAATATAGACCTAGGGAATAAAGTTGACGTACTGCTAAAGGAAAATAAAGAGATTTTATTAGAACATGAAGAATGTACTAAAAATGTATCGTGTATAACAGATCTTAACAAAAAACTTGAAACGAAACATGATGAAATGATACAACTACAAATGAAATACAGTGATCTTTTACTCAGATCAATAAATAACAAAATGGTTAAAATTGGAAATAAACGGCACAAGAAACATCATTTCAACAAAAAGTTGACACTTAAAAAGAAACAAAAAACGAATCTACATAAAATAAATAAACTTAAAGAAACTAAAAGAATTTTAGCAGAAGAACTAAAACATAGAGAGGAAACCATAGCCGCACTTAGGAATGAAAGTGAAAAATTATTGAACATAATATACACATACGAGCAAGACTTAAAAAAAAATGAGGTAACCCTGAAAAAAGTTTATTTTTTGGAAGGGCAACTTACAAAACTTCAAGATATAATAGAACATAAACTACAATATACGCTAATGAGCTCTGAGAGACTTACAAATACAACCGAAGATGCATCAAACCAAGATAATGCTGATACGATAACAAACAGAAAAACAAAGCAATATTCAGAAACAATAAAATACATGCCTAATGTACAGAAAACAACTGTTAACATGTATTCGGATATGTATGGAAAAGAAATGGCCAGGAAAATACTAAACTACCTGCCGGAAAATTACAATATCATAAATAACTGTAAACCGGGATCCGATATTAATGAAATTCTGAACAATTGTAAAGAAACGAACAGCAATGACCCAATTGTACTAGTAATTAGTGATCACCGAAGTCTCCAAGGAAATACAATGAACTTTTTCTCCTACATAGACACACTAGCAAGAGCCAGAGTAAACAGAAGAATTGTAATTACAACCATAGCACACGCACATAAACTTCAAATGAACAATAAAATACATAAGATAAATAGCAAACTATATACATTGGCAAATCAACACAAGAACATAAATATTATAGAAATTAATAATGATGGAAATATACTGAGAAAGGAAATAGTAGCTAAATACATAGCTTTGGCATTCGATGGCCAAACGAAGCTATGTAATTTGATAGTATTAAGCCAAGACGAACACTCATGTCCAAATTTTTTAAACCGCGCACAGCCAATGCAAGTCACATAGAAATGCATCAAAATTATCAAAGTATAAACAAAAAAAGCCAGTGTGATAAAGTTATAAATCTAAGAAATAACATGTTGTACAATGTAGGACATCAAAATGTCCAAGGTATAAAAGGCAAAAATCTCTTGTTAAATCTGTTTCTAGAAGATGAAAAACTTGACATATTTTGTGTAACAGAAACATGGATGAAAGAAGAAGAAGTAGATGGTATTGTTTTTGATAACTTTAAAATTGTTAGCGCTAACTGTAGAAAAGTTAATAAATGTGGAGGTACTGCAATTATAGTAAATAATAACATTAAAGCCAAGCCTAGAATAGACATATGCAAATTAAACATCGAAAAAGATTTTGAAATAAGTTGTATCGAAACAAATAAAATAATTGTCATGGTAGTTTACAGATCTCCTAATGCTAATTTGAATGTTTTTGTGGACAAGCTGGAAGAATGTCTTGAAATAATAACTAAGAAAAGCAAGATTCCCAAAGATATTGTACTATGTGGGGACTTTAATGTCGACTTCTCGGCAACGATAGAACACAACATAAATCAGAAAAATATGCTCATAGATTTACTAGATTGTTATGCACTGGATCGAAAAATTTTTGACGTTACGCGGCTGGCCAAAAATTCTCATACCTGTATTGATAATATTTTTGCAAATATAGATGTTATAGACGCTAAAGTAGTTATGGGCATACAATCAGATCATTTTGCTCAATGTATACATATTAATATTAAAAAAGACCATAATAGTACGAATAAATTCATTAGTAAAAGAAAAATTAATCCTAATTCTATTGAAAATCTTAAAGACAACTTGCACAATGAATATTTAAACTATGAGAATTGTAACTTTGATGATTTCTTTGTATCTTTTTTAAGAGTGGTTAATGGGGCCATGCCTATCAAAACCAGTTGTATAACTGCGAAGAGGTCATTTAATGATTGGGCAACAGTAGGACTTAAAATTTCACAAAACAATATGAAGCATCTTTATTACCGCCTGTCCTTAACAAACGATGAAAATGTAAGATCTTATATCAGATGCTATAGTAAAATCTTTAAAAAATGCTGCCTACAAGCTAAACAAATTGACATTCGCAATAAAATATTTAACGCAAAAAACCCCATAAAAGCTACTTGGAACATTATTAAAACCGAAACAGGGAAAAATGTATCATACAATAATGACATAGAATCTGTTAAAGGCTGTAATAATAATATTTTGACATCTCCTTCTGACATTGCGAATCATTTCAATGACTTCTTCGCGCAAATTGCAACGACTTTGACTAGAGATCTCAAAGATTCAATAAATGAATCCATGAAATTTGTTCATAAATTTACAGTGCAAAACGAAAGTCAGTTTGTGCTAAGTGAAATTACTCCATTTAAAATAATTAAAATAATTAACCAGTTAAAATCCAAAAACTCTTGTGACCTCTGGGACTTATCTTCTTCTCTGTTAAAACTCATAAAGAATGAAATAGCTACACCTTTAACAAACGTTATAAACCAGTGTATAAACCAAGGTTATTTTCCTGACGTGCTTAAAATAGCTAAAGTAATTCCACTTTTTAAGAAGGGCTCTCGTAGTGATACTAATAACTATAGGCCCATATCTCTCTTACCTGTATTTAGTAAAATTTTCGAGAAATACATAACCAATGAGCTGTACTTATTTATAGAAAAACATAACGTATTGAATAGTAGACAGTTTGGGTTTCAGCGAAAAAAGAGCACCAATCATGCAATAGCCTCCTTAATTGAGGGTATTTTACTCGATTTGGACAAGTCCAAAAGTACATACGGTTTGTTTTGCGATCTCTCGAAAGCTTTTGACTGTGTCTGTCATAAGATTCTTTTAAGAAAGCTGGAGCATTATGGTGTTCGAGGGAAAGAACTGTCGATATTAGCATCTTATCTGTCTAATAGGAAACAAATTTTGGAATTAAATGGTTTTAAATCAGAATGTAACAGCATAACGCTAGGAGTTCCACAGGGATCTATCCTAGGTCCTCTTTTATTCATATTATATATTAATGACATAGTAGTTTGCCTTGAGAAAGAAAGTGACATGGTCCTCTTTGCGGACGACACGACTGTAATTGTAAGTGATAAGAATAAGGAAAATGTGTGTGTAAAACTAGATAATCTAATAAGTAATATCAAAGAATGGTTTAGTGCTAATAATCTCCTACTGAATGTAGATAAGACAAATATTGTAAAATTCTTTCTAGGCAGTGATAAATCTGATGACATTGTTAAAAATATTATTGATAAGCACTTTTTGAATACCCTTGACATTATAAAATTTTTAGGTATAAATATTGACTCAAAATTAACGTGGACTAAACATATTGACGCCCTAGTTGGCAGACTTAAATCAGCGGTTTTCGCTATCAAAACTATTCGACAACTTAGTGATATTAAGGCTTCAAAAACTGTTTATCATGCGTATTTCCATTCCGTCATGATCTATGGTATAATAGCATGGGGAAATGCCTCCCAATCAAAAAGAGTTTTCATCTTGCAAAAACGGGCAATACGCGCGATTCTGCAAATGAAAAACACAGAATCGTGTAAGGAAAAATTTAGAGAATTAGGAATTATGACAATGACTAGCGAATATATTTATCAAAATTTAATGTATGTAAAACTAAACATTGATAAATTCAATTCAAATGGAGACACACATGGCTATAACACCAGAACTAGAAATGCCATTACTTTACCTACTCATAGACTTGCAAAAGTGGGTAAAAGCTTTTTATGTGTAGGCGTTAAACTATATAACAAACTAGATCATGACATTCGAAATTCAGATAATATAAATAATTATAGTATTGCAATTAAAAAAATGTTAATTGAGAAATCATATTATACACTTGACGAAGCTATTGCTGATGATCTCACTGTTATACCTACCTAATCATTGTATGTACTCTGCCTGTACCAATTTTACTGATTTTAACTTACATCGTACGTTTTACTCTGTAACATAAAATATGTATAAAATTTGACATCTCCAAGTGTACTAATGTATCTTTATGGAATAAATAAATACAATACAATACAATACTAAAATGCTGATCTGATCTGTCTGTTTGTTTATTACCTTTTTCTCACCGACACAGATCTACCACGGATCCTTATTAAATATAACAAGATATATATTATATTGCATGCGTATAGGTTGCCAAGCCAAATCAAAGTTAAATAAACAAAGGCTAAGTATTTTTTTTTCGATTAACTTCACTTATGCGCTATAATTATCTAAGAATCTATAACTAGTGATATCTTATCTATACTCCAGCGAAACCCATTGCGCAACGCATGCAAACAAACCACAGCAAGATACAAATTCACAAGTTTGTCGCTGCGTTTCCGTTAAAGGAAATATGTAGGTATAATCAACAAGAAATATAAATTGCGGAGGTAATCATAAAAATACACTAGCAAAGTGAATCCTAGGGCGAGAAAGGGCGCCTGGTCTACGAACATTATGTTTCAGATGAAATCAGATCTATACCTACGTAACATTTCAGCTCTCTAAGGCCAAGTGTCTAAGAGCCATCGAACAAGAAGTCATTAAGGTCATCTCACACTATACGACGGACCATCGATCTGTCAAATTAGTTGCGCAGGCCCCGAGTGTCCTCAGGTGGAAGACGAGAGTCGCTAACAAAGCTAATCAGCACGTGCTAAGGGTGCTGATACACTATCGACAGATGACATTGATCAACGATAAATGATGATGTATTAGAGCGTCACTATAGGAAAACTTTTAGAGAAGAAAGAAGTAAGAATGTATTTTTCTCGAAATGTATACCATAGAAAAGTCACGGACAAAATATCTGTAGATCCTACAAACATTGTCCCGAGGCAGAATTCGAACATCTTGCATTGCAACAAAACTTCACCCACCGCGCCAAAGAGGTCGATCGTCAGTTTGAAGAAGCCTTTCCATAGTGTGTAGTGTAACGACACCCTAACAGATGATCTATCAATTCCATAACGACATCAATTTCCCACCTCCATCGGGCTACGTGACTGACGCAGCACAAGAGTTCGCATCATGAGACTTGTACTCGAGTTTAGAGACTAATAAGAAACATCAAAATTGTTCAAATATTTATATAGGCATTTTTTATCTCAGAATAGAGGAGCGAGATTATGACCATGTGATATGAGTAAAAACCTATAGGCACAAATAAAATGTAAGTAATTCTTTAAACGGTGCACTCCTTAAAAGACATTGCCTCAACACGAGACATGTCATGACAGCTAGAACCAAGGAAACGTACATCAGCGTAACGGATCCGAGCGTGACGGTCCAGTTCCGTTTACTGTACAAAAAATCATCTAAGATCAAATTAAATCATCGTCAATCAAAATACATATTGTACAAACATACGGCTTTTCGACAGTCTTCTGAAAAGAGAACGTGAAATGCCTTCGTTTATAAGAAAACTGCAGAATGTTGCCATTTGATATTTCAACTTAACATGATAGATATCGAGACTGCATTGCGCCAGCTCGTACTAGCCGGTACGTAAGAACTCTGACTCCAGTCTATGGACTGCATTGTCCTTGAACTAATTACTGTTTTGAAGTGAACTAAATCCACAACAACCTTGCATCTCAGACGAACCTTTTCCACTGCATCACTGAGGTCGTCACCTATCTTTAGTACCTTCTGTTATTTCGCCTCACATGCATTTTAGGCAGTAATTTGCTCACGTAGTGCATGTCTCATCACGTTATGACGTCATATGCCTTAAAGCGACGTCTAATAACGTGCTCTGTGGTAGCAAAATGGCTCAGTGCGTCCGTCTCAAATGCTTATAAGTTCAAAACATGTATTACGAAAAGAGAACAACTAAAGAGAATGCCTTCGCATCAGTGGTTGTCAATGAGCTGAAATGGGTATAGTCCACGCCCTTCATTGCGACACACATCTATAGAACACTATGTTGTCAAGACAATATAATTTCAAAGAACTATATGGGAAGCGAGTTTCCCAAAAACCTCTATTCGTGTGTCAGTCTCCAAACAAAACATTCGTAAAACCCTCATTTAAATTACGTTTACACAGCCAGATAAGAAACTCAACAATCACATGCCTAAGAAGGGGGGTCGGGTAAGCATTGGGGGTACTCTTTAATGAAGCGGCCGCGGTGCCGACGTCGAGGACCATAATGGTTTCCTCTCGAGGCCTTTGTCGAGCCAACTTTGCAACTCTTAACACAGACAGCGTAAGAGTTAGTGCGCTAACTAGAAGTGACGCGGAAGTGGATGCGCTGTGCGAAAAAGGAAATTTGCTAGTTAATTGTGTTAGTAGTTGGTGTGTGGCAGGATCTCGTCATATACATAGACTATAGTTGTATTTGAATGCCTTACTTATCAAATTATCTAGGTTTTTAAATCATATAACCCAAAGGATCCAAAATTACCTTCAGTCACATTTTTGTTTTTAACGAAACCTTATATTATCTAAACGCAATAGAATGGTCCAATGGTTCAATCCAATTAAACCACATAATAATATAAAATACAGTTTTTTAATCTTATGTTGTTGTCGTTGATTTATCCAATTAAACCAAATAATAATATAAAATACAGTTTTTTAATCTTATTTATTGTCGTTGATTTATCCAATTAAACCACATAATAATATAAAATACAGTTTTTTAATCTTATGTTGTTGTCGTTGATTTATCCAACTAAACCACATAATAATATAAAATACAGTTTTTTAATCTTATCTTATTGTCGTTGATTTATCCAATTAAACCACATAATAATATAAAATACAGTTTTTTAATCTTATGTTATTGTCGTTGATTTATCCAATTAAAAAACATAATAATATAAAATACAGTTTTTTAATCTTATGTTGTTGTCTCGAAGTATTTCAACAAACAAGCGTTTCCACGCAAATCTTCTCCACGTTCCTCCATACATCCTCAAATAAACAAACTCATAGTTTCTTAATACTTCTTCAGCTTTCATTTAGACGCAAGCAGATAGGTTCCCTGATTAAACACTCCTTATTTGTATACGACGTAATTAAAGATGCCGCGACAGCGCGACATCTCAAAAGAAACTTTGGGATTTATTAATTTGTCGGTTAATATTTGCTTTTGATAGTCGGCTATGCCTATTAGGCTTTGATGAGTGTGGAGTAAATAATTTTCTGTAATTTTGAAGGGTTTGAGTTACTCTTGGTTTTGATATTTGGTTTGGATGTTTTGGTATTTCATAAATTAAGCAGCCAAAGTCGAAGACTTTTTCTCGCGTCGTGGTAGATTATGAATACTTATGTAGATAAAAGCGAGGAGCATTTATAAAGACATGATTGTCATTAAAAAGAAAACTTATCACAAAACTTATTACATACTTGTATTTTTTTTGTAACTTAAATATTTAATTATGTAACTTTATAGATGCTGTATGTAAACCAGTGACTTTATGTTCCCAGTCTTTTTTATTATATTATTCTATTCCTTGATCATAAAAGTAAAAGTAAAAGTATTTTTTTTTATTTATTGACAAAATAGACACTGAAGCAGGCAATATGGGTCCATAGGCCCCTGAACTAGTAAAAAACTGTGTTTCAGGAACCAATGGCTTCTCCAACTAATGTTTACATTCAATTATGTCTATGCAATTATGGATATCTTATAACTAATTTTAAATTTAGGTACAGAGTAATCCAGCTAAATAAAAACATAAGAATAACATGTAGAGCAGTAATCTCAGACTATGCGTACAGAAATACATTGCAAAGTATGGATATATTGTTTAAGACTAAAATAATAATATAATGTAATGTATATATTTTTTTAAGTTAAGTTATTTACTTCGGATATCAATGCTCATATTTATTTATTTATTATTATAGTATATTTATGACAAATTCTATGTTATCATGGCACCTGAAACTATGCCGAAACATTGGAAACACAAAAATCTTATCATGGTAAATATCCCGATATTAATTATGTTTTTATTTATCTCCTTATAATTTTTTTCTTGTATTCTTTCTTATTATGTAATGTGTCGTGTTTTGTGTTATGTATGGTGTCAAATAAATGTATTTTCTTTATTTCTTCTTTCGATATACCTAAATAACTTTCGTGTTAATAACTAACTACGATAGTTTCAAAAGTTAGAGAGATATTTCATTTTTAACTACCAAAATAATTGTATTATGAACCCTATTTAATATTTTGTTGACATAAAACGTATCAAGAAACCCAGCACGATCTGCAAACTTCCATAGAAACTTCGCGAATGTAATTATACTAGAGCGTCACCTGTGTGAGCTTTATGCTAATATCAGTTCGCGGGAATTTTCTGCACCTTATTATAAAAAACTCCTTACAAACGAATTATATGAAGTCGTCTGATAAACGTCTGTCAATTTCCGCGGGTTCCGTACAGTTAGCGAAGGGTGGAAATATTGGTAGATTCATTTAAAGAGGTGTGAGTAAAATTTCTTGGTTCGACAAAAAGAAAAAGTTATAACGTCAAAGTACTCATAAATGTGAATAAAATCTCATTTTATGACTACGAGAACTACATATGTAAAATTATTGTGAGAATTATTGGGTTTTTAAATCCATATCCGAAATATATAATTCTTATTAAAAACGTATTTCTACATAAAAAGGCTAACAAAATAAAGGCGCTTGTACCTACCTGCCTACACACAATATATTTTAATAACAAAGGTTGGTACTCTCATGAGAGACAGCCCTGTGATACCCATAACGAAGTCGAAAACATATTTTTACGTTTCCATGGATTGTGCCTCAGTAATTTAAGGGGAGAAAAATTAAGTGCGAACTCATAAATTCACATTAGAGACGTGATATTGTATGCTTATTAACTGAAGCACGAAACGAAAATACATCACAACTCTCTAATATTCCCTAAAGATACAAGGGAAAATTGTTGGCGCGAAAAACATAATGCAAGTTTTGATCGAATAAACAACATGTTATGATCTCGTTACCGCAAGTTCGCGTTTTATATTTGCCGTGAATTATAATATCAGAGGAAGCTGCGGAAGGCTTGTCAGCGTTCACCTTTTCCTGTATTACTTTCGTCGCCGGAAATATGAGTGGAGCGGGTATCAGAACGCAGGTCGCGACGCCCGCAGATTGGATCGAGTTAATTTCGCTCCACAAACAAATTGACAAAGTTTAGAGCGGGGCATATTTCTTCGCTGCTGTACCCCGCCTCCCCTGACAGGTTCCCGCATAGCGGAAATTAAATTTCACATCCGAACAAGAACGGGAACACTCGCCGCTTCGTTCACGTGTCGCAGCGGCGTCGCAACGTGACGCGATGCGTCGCGACGTTAAAGTATCGCGCGCACTGTGCCGCGGCCTTACACAACAATGCCTTGATTAGCTATTGTTAATACGTCGATAAGACTTTCCGACCAAGGTGGAGTGGATCCGTATCGATATTAATATAAGCAACTTGTAATACTTGCGTAAAGTTTCACATATATTTTGCTTATAGGATCCTCACTAACTAATCTCCTGTTGGAAATTAAGACTATATTTTGATCTTGGAATGGAGCATTTATGTCAATTTAATTGCCATAAAGCTATTCACAAATTGCGTACACAGGCATTAACGGTTCACAAATAGGCGCGTAGCAAAACTAATCCGGCTGTGCTCTATCAAAATTGCAATTAAAAGGCCATTTACAGCGGCGGCCTGAGACGGACCGGGGTCACCTCGAGGAGGACGCTCGAATTGGCCATTAGCGGCCGCTTCGGACCTTGTTTACACCGCGCTTGCCCTAATGACGACCTTTGCTCTGCTTCCCTTCGTTAAGGCGAGCGAAAACCTCACACTAAAAGGCACGGTCCCCGCTGACCCGCCGAGACGCAACATTGCCTCACCACCGGAGAGAAAAGGACAAAGGCGATGGCTTTCGGATTAATACCCATGTACAGGGCTGTTAAAAGGCTAGCCAACTCGCTCGGCGCGCCAGGGTTAACAAGGTTATTACGGGATCATCCCGACCAACCGCCGCCGTAAAAGTGTTAATTATCTTTTAGAGGACCTTATTTTCCTCTGACATATTTAACCTGCGGTGAAAAATTAGAATGCATAATTTGTGGTCAATTAAGTAGACAAAAATCTTGGTCCCAATTCGGGTCAGCTTTTGTTCGGACCCGTACGACTCTGGGGGCGCGATACATACGAACATAAAAAAACTTGGGAATCCGTTGAATCCTAATGGACTCCATTGACATAAATGTTTTATTCAATTGGAGCCTGCGCCAAAACAAAAGAAAGTATGTCCTCATCATTATGAGTTGGAAAAGTTTTTGCATTTTTACTCGTTACCGTTCCTCAGCGGCGAAGTAGACATCTACGTGAGTCTGGATGTTTCTTCTCCAACTTTGAGCGTTTATAGATTTTTTCGACCAATAAAATCCTAATACTTAGCATAAATTTGCTGAACAATAAAATAATGTTTCGAGAAGAGTACTGATAGTCTTAAAATAATAAAAATCAGCGAGTAGTAAAGTGCAACGAACTGTTTACGACCTATTTAATACCAAACTAAAGTTTACATTCGACCACTCCCTAAATTTTCCACTCGCCTTCCCAACTTAATTACGCCACGCACCACGTGTGCAAATTCACTATAAATCTAAGCATTAGGTAAAAGCTTTCATTACTTAAGTCCCGTAAAACCCTTATCCCATAACGTTAATAACACAATTACTATAAATCTATCATCGCTGAGCAAACACGGTCCGAATCTCAGCCTAAGCTAATACATTTTGTCCACACCCGTATTCGTACTTAACGACCGGGGTAGTATTTGCTAAGCACACACGCGGTGCCCGCACATCGCAATAACCTGGAAGACGGCGTCCTGCCTCGGGGTCCTTCGGCCTCCCGACCCGAGAGGACAGTAATTACGGTAGGCAAATTAAGCAGTGAGGGGCCAGAACCCCGCGCCAGGCCGTGTCCATCTTTGTACGGACGCGTTCGCCGGTTTATTTTAGGTTATTCCACGTCTTATTACAATGTAGCCTCCCCCGCGGCGCGCTCACCTCCGAAACTGATTTGGGCCCCGGCATCAGAGTTTCATTACGGTCTGTCGAAAACAATCCACTCTAAATATCTATTCTTGGGAGCGCACTCCGGAATTACATTAGTCTGAGGTGGCGAAGGCTCGACTCAATTTGTTTGGCCGTAATAACTACGCTATCAGGTTATAACAAATGAGCTATTGTGAGAGCGAATCGGAGGAAAACGGTTTTGCAGTGTCTGCTTGATTTTATAGTTCCCGATATGTACGGCGTGGGATATTGTGCAGAGCACACATTCGTAATAATATTATGTTCATGCACTATCGTTTTCCGTTTACGATTATCGTTCTCTGAATTGTAATTTGTCACAGCTTTGACGATCATTTGACACCCGGCACTGAATCCCTGTAACAGCTCACGTAGCTCAGTACGTGTTAAAAGTTCGACAGCTATCAAAACTTTTAAAAGCAGCGAAATACCTCCATCGCATGCGGGTCTCGCGTGTCCCCTACGGCTTTAAAAGGCTCACCACTTCGTACAATAGAGTCTGCCACGCGACTCCGCCGGGATTTCTCGGCAAATATAATTTGTCCATTAAAAAAAATCAACAAGCATTGACCACACTTGACCGTGGAGATGGTCACAAAGCGTCTCGTTAGTACGTACGTGCCGTGTCACGCACTTCAGCCCATCGGCCCTTCGTAAATAATGAGAGGGCAGCCCTTGAGCTTGAGATGTGGGACAAAAATACCTAATGGAGAAGGCGTGTAGTGCGAGGGCTGTGACATATCGGTAACGACGATCTTTTTAGTGTTACATCACGTCCATTACGTTTTCAAGTCCCATTTGGAAAAGGACACTCGACAAAACTAACTTGTTTGAATGACATCTAGGAGTCAAACGTTAGTTAAACTAATGGCAATGTTTTTTATGCTCTAGCTCAGCTTTATATCAAACGCTTAAATGCTGTTCTATTATAGAAGTTAAGGTTCATCTGAAACTAATTATGCTGATATTTCTTAGGTAAATACCGCATCCAACTCCCTTGTTTCTAACATGTTCACTCGTCACATCCAGAGGTCCTAACCCCTTGGGAACCAAAACCTACGTGGGGCTGGCCTGTCGTCGGCCAAGGCTGAATACCTCTTAGATTGCCTCCTCCGAATATAGCCAAACAAGCAACCGACAAGGCGAGAGAAATGGGTTTTCTACCTACCTACGAAGATATGGACGAATCTTAGGGGATCTTAATAGGGTTGTATTAAGATGTTATTGTATGTGGAATTATCAATAGCCGAGTAATTGCCAAAGGTTTGATTGATCTTGTATACGTGGGGTAAATAAATTAGTGTTTAGTCGGCGGTCACTCGACCCGCACTGCTAAGGTTTGTTTACTATTTCCTTCTCTCACAGTAGGTATCGAAGAAATCACTCTAAATCCGAGAGTTGCTTATTGAGCATCTAGCTAGACTATTCTATAGTTCGCAGCTCCCCTACCAATCAATCGAAAGTGGGATTTAAAACAATCGCGCCATTGTTTAGAGTCGTCGTAAAGAATAGGCGTCTCGCGAACTTTTCCCATGGAGGGCATAAATTGGATTCGGAAGCAGATCACGTAACGGTTAAGAGTTCACAAAACTGTGCCATAAATCGGACGGAGAGGTGCGCTGGAGACAAACGGCGCCGGACCGGAACAGGGAACGTGAAGAGACTTATTTTCAATTGGGAATGCCGTATCTTTGTCGCCTTGTCATAATTCGCGAACTATGGGGCTGTTTCCTGTGGTGTGATATTATATTATGTCCGATAAAAATCATCGAGCCGTGAGTGAACCTTTAGTATAAATCGAATGTCGTTTATTTCGATTTATTTGCACCATGTTCTATATACATACATTATATATTTATAAAAGTCCAGTAATCTAGAAACACGAAATACGAAGTTTCGAATGACGGCTCGCTCAAATCGAATAACCATCAAGTTGCTTTGGACGACTACCTGTCACCTTACTGAGTAATTTGTATTTCGTCAAGTTAGTAGAAAAGGTGGAATTCTAGTTGAGTTTTTCCCTCCTTGTAATAATAATAAGGCCCATGACCTGGTTTAAGATGGATGATTATTTAAATTTTAGAAAGACTAGTCAGTCGTTAGTTATCTAACTAGCCAATTTGCATAGTAAGATCATAATTATCTTATAATTATTATGTGTCTCGTGTCTGAAATAAATAATTTATTATTATTATTTATGATCATTATTTGCATAAAGGTTTGGTTAAGGTGCGGTGTTTTCAGTGAGTAGGCAATGCATAAAAACTCCGTCAGGGCGCAACAATTTTTGGGTTCGCTCTTGTTGTATTGGTAACTTTACTTTTACACTTCACATTTATAGAATTAATTAATTTAGGAATGCCATTTTTAAAAAAAGTGTTCATTAAATAATAAATAAAATAAAAATAAATAATACAGGACAATTCACACAACATTATCTAGGCCCATGGTAAGCAGAGCTTGTGTTATGGGTACTAGATAACTGATATACATAATACAATACATTACATAGATAGATATTTTTTATTATACATAGAAAACAACCAGAACACCCGGAACAAATATCTGCAGATCGTACACACAATTGTTCCGAGGCGGGAATCGAACCCGCAATCTCCTAAATTAATTAAATAATTTATTAAATAAGGCTAGAATAAATATAAATTAATGACAGATCAGGAATAGTCAGATTATGTCAATTTTATCTACATACATATGTATAGATCATATTATAAAGTATTGTCATAATTGCGCTTTTAGCTTCGCCTCAAAATGTTTCTAGAACATTATTACAGTTCTACAAAATCCCATCCACACACTAGATCTTCCTTCCACCATACATCAAAACTTCCTCCCAAAAAGCAGCTAGCTTAGAACCAGCCAGGATACAGCGAATTTGCATACATTTCCCACAATCCTCTCTTTGGTTTCGCTTATAGATTTCCCGCAAGGAGCTATTAGAGATAGCAGTTGGAGCCGGAATAACCCCCCAGGCGCTGGAGCGGGTAAGCAGCGGGTAATTCATGACATGTAGCAAGGAAATTCATGACAAGTACAGCGTGACAGGTTGATGGTGTTATGCTCTTTGCATCGGATTGGTTTAAAATAGAATGAGTGTTGAGGCTTTGCTTTAGGCATGATGGTTCGGATGTGTACGCTATATATTTTTGGGTTTTACTTTTTGCGGGACAGGAATTATATAAAACTATTAGAGCTGGGGTAAACGTGTTCTTGTGGAGACTGCGGCTTGGCAAACATAGTGTAGGACACCCCCCAGCCAGGTGGGATGACGATTTGCGAAAGACTGCAGGAAAAGATTATGACAGGGCGCTGTGGCGCTCACTAGGTTGGGCCTATGTCCAGCAGTGGACTGACATAGGTTGATGATGATATTAATGAATAGGTTAAAAGATTAACATGCTAGCTTTTCGACAGACCATGCACTCACTTGCATGCCAGCATATGTAAGTGGTGAAATTTACAAAATTAAATATTTTTAAACATTTACCAAATAACAGTTTAACCAAAACAAGCTCCAGTTTCATGAAAAATGTTACCACAAACTGATTTTACCACTGAATATTCTAAGCCAATTTGCCAGCTCACCTTGACATAACTCGTATCAAATCGCGTTACTTTCACCAATAAATAAATACAATATAAGGCAGGTAACTGGGGTCGCGCGCGGCAGAGCGGTTAACGAGCGAATAATTCTCTCTCCTACCGCCAGGTGGCGCTGCGGTTTGTCTCGGAGGAAACATAAATGTCAGCTAATTCATGTAAATAGCCTGCTGATGTTCGATTTTTGAAGGCTAATTTTGGGAGACACGGCAGAAATCCTTAAATTTTCCATGTTTATGGGTGCGTCTAAGTTACAATTGTTTTCTTTTTATTGGGTTCGAACATAGAAAGGTACGGATTTTAACTTTTTACTATTACAAAAGTTACTGTGACGCTAACAGCGGCGTTATAGAGGTACCGAACGTGTGTATTGTGTGTGCATTTAAATTTGTAACTCCTAAATTAATTAAAAGAGATATTTTTTTTATAAAAATCCGTAATGCTTAAAATAATCGAGCTTAGTTTAATAATTTCAGAAAAATCACACTTGGCTGCACATTGTCCAGCAGTATTGTGGTCTGAAGCTTCGACAACGGCGAGACTTTTCCGAACCTCTGTGGTTTGAGCGCCGGCCGGGTCGCGAATATGAAAAAACTTTTACCGCGAACGGATTTTTTTCAGAATAAGACCTCTTTTTACACGGAAAATCGGGAGCATGAAATAAGGAAACCGTAATGTATGTATGGTATTTAGTTTGTAAAATAGTTATGCATGTATTTCGGTATTATATTATATTTACGATAATATTTCGTGCACAAACGTATTTCGCGATTGTGACAATCAAACATATTTTCGATCGAAAACATATTGTATACGTTATACGGGGTTGGTTATTTAGTACATATTAAAGTTATAGGTATCAGCTATAAATAAAGTTTAAGATATATTTTCATAAAAATAGTGCAGTGCGCTATACTACTAGGGTGCTTTCAAGGCGGCGGCGCGGGCGGCGGGGCGCCTGGCATAGGTAATGTAAAATGGCCACCGAGCTATAGAACCTAAGAAATAATCCATCCAATCCTAAAAATATCTAGTCGTATTGAAGCATTATCTGAAATAAAAAAAAAACGATTCGCAATTCAAACTTTACGAGTAGGTAGTTGAAATTAATCAAGCTTTTAACAAATCCCCATCGTCCACAAAGCATTGGGCCAACATTCAACATTCCGAATGTTGATTAGAATCGAAAGCCGACGAATCGAGTGGAAAGCTTGACCCAAACATTCGTCCTAACAAAATAGATCCTAAATAATTAGCAAGCCCCTATTGACCGTTGTGTTCCGTTGTTATTGACAGTTTTAGTCCAAAATAATGTTCAATGCTAGTAGAGAGACCAAAATCAGTGTGAATAAGGTTAAAATCTTATGCGGTAAGGGGCGAGATTTGTACAGTCGAAACTGTACTATAAAATGCACAAACTTGCTCAACCTGAACGTGTCACCATACAATCTCTTCACGCTAGAGAAAAATACAAGGGTACGCAATACCAGTAGGTAGCTCTAACAATAAAGCAAGAAAATAATATTTCACAAACTTTCGTGCGTATTGAAAAGTCCTAAACAGGAACAAGCCGTATTGGCGCCCCCAGTCACCCATTGGGCATTTAGCATTATTATTTATAGACTCGCTACGGACCCCGGATTCGGCTTTCACTCACCCCTACCCTCGGTCCGAGGTAAACAAAACGGAAGAAGTAATTATTAAGAATATTGCAAATAGAGGGTAGTCGAATATCTCTTATTTATTGGATGTTTCGAGTGTGTAAATACGATTGATATTCAAATTACTTTGACTTGGAACTCTCAAGGTGGAATTGGAGATATATATTTTATTGTTTGTCTTCATAAAATATTAAACATTTCCAAGAAACAAAATATAAATAACGAAAACTGAACCTATCCATCGAACTTTTGAAAAAAAATCATACATGCTAGGTGCATTGATACTTCAAGAGAACATTTGAGTAAAATAGAAAAGAAAATGCCCAAAATAAAATAAACATTCATCTTATACGAGGATTGGTAGTTTTGTTATTTCGCGCGAGAGTTCCTTTGTTGCTTGAATTCGCGTTAAATGGCAAGGAAGTTACTACAGGGGCTCAATCGGCCGTAGAGAAAAATCTTTGTTTCCTATGGTCGTCGAGACGACCAACCTCGATAGACACTTACATGACTATCATTATCTCCTCAAATATCTCGTCGTCTATGATGAGTAAAGGGCAGGGTAGTTCAAGTTGTTCTGGTTTCCGATCGGTGAAAGAATGCGTCCACCCTTACATGGTTACTGGCGAATAAATCAGAATCTAATATGGTATGACATCATTGCCAGATTTTGTGTTTTTTTTTAATAAGAATCTAAATTCTCATCTAACCTATATTTTAGCGATTTCCATTGATTACTGGTTGACGTGATAGAGCACGACGTCCTGTCCAAAAATCCCATGTAAAATAAAGAAAGAAAATGCTTGAGAGCTTATTAATTCCCGTTTAATAAATGTTAAGAATTTAAGTTTGTATCTACTTTTTCCCTTTTAATAATTTAAATTTTTAGTAACCTACCTCTTAGTTCACACCCAACACAAAACAATAAATCAATAGATTAACAATAGTCTGGTTGTAAGACGGTTGCAACATGGAAATCGTTTGTCTGCGGCGAGCTCGGGAATTAATTCCATTCTGTGTGCGGGCCGTGTAATGACGAACCCTGACTCCTATGGTATTAGTGCTCTCGTCTGATTTTAGATTGGTTTTATAATGAAGACCACGTTCAAATATAGCACGGGTTCGAGTAATTCACAAAATAAATGACTCGGGGTAGGTAGCTACCTTTTTTTTATAATTAAAAAGTATATCCAACCAAACCAACTTGTCATATTATTTTGTATTGTTTTATCTTGTTTGTTGTTTTTTAAGCACATTAAAAATAAAACAAGATAAAAAAATATATCTATATATCCTTCGCGACGTCAAAATCTATCTACTTTCCGATATTTCATTACAGTCTGTTTAGCCGGTAAGTCACAAGAAGGGTACAAATAGATATTCGTAGTTCCTTCGCATTTTATATATACTTTTTTTTATTAGCTACGTATTTGAAGTCGAGAAGGGAAATTACTATTTATCTAAATTGTCTGTGCCGGTGCAAGTAACCAGGACCGATAATTAATTTCATTTTATTCGCTCCCTCGGTGTTGCCAGCATAGAATTCTCCCAGTAATTGGGAAATTTATAGCAAGGTGTGCACACAGAGCGCCGTGATGTTTCACTTTCCCGCCAATGATTTATTGTCTTCCGAAACAATTTTAATTGCTCTCAGTGACACGGTGTAAACAACTATTCGATTAAGTTAATTCCATTATTTTGCTCTCTTGGCAATTAATTTAAAAGCCTCAACACGACTTCGTATTATCATTGAGGATTTTAAAGGTAATGAACTGGAAAATCAAGCATTTTCGTAATTAAAACGTGAATTATCTAAGCGAGCATCAACATGACGGTGGCTAATAATTCGAAGGCAAAATTGAAAAGAGAACAAACATTAAATTCAAACCGGAAGGTTAAAAAGACTCAAACTCAAGTGTTGCCCACTCGGATTTACAGACTTCCCAAGAATTATCTCTACTAAGCTTAGCTAAGTAGCCATTTAGACCGCAAAAGCCTCATTCTTGCTACATGAGTGGATTTGCATGGTCCATGCATGCTCAGAGGACGTGTGCTCTGCCTTATTTCATGCTCCATGGAACATCTTATCGCCGGAGGTCGCTGCTGAGAGCTCTAATTACAATTACTAATGCTCGCCTGCTCAAAGTTGTTTTTGAGCTTTGGCGGACGGGTTTTTAGATAAACAGTATTAGATAGTGTGAGTGTGTGGGGTTTTGATGTGTGGGTGATCTCTTTGAGCTTCATACAGCGTTAACTAGGGGATAGGAAAATGATTTTGTAAAACTAGTGATAGCAGATTAGATTTTTTTATTGGTGGACATTTTTACGTGGCATATTTATTAGTCCACTGCTAGAGCAATGGAATAATAAAGGCTGAATTTATGATAATTTTCACTTGGCGTAATGTATGAATTCCAAAGTAAGAAGATTCGAGCTTATATTATATTATTTTACCTCTAGTGCCAAGATCTAAAAATGTCTTTGTGGAGTCTAATCCTGGCAATATTATGTTTTAGTTATTATTATTATATTTTAATTCTAGCTTTTTAACCCTAGATCACTAAACATTAGTCTCACAGGCGACACGGTTCCCGCGCATTAGCTGTTTAGGTATGTTCCCGGCACTACCATACCCTGCCACGCTCAGTACCTTCCTAATTTAGTGTTTTAGTACCCTATGCTTACGCATTACTTCCGCAGTAAAATATTGGCGTTTAATTTTGTTAGTCAGAACGACTAATGTGTAGTGACTGTGTAACTCGAAAATATGTTTAGTGACCTAGGGTTAAAAGAGTCAGCTATAGTATTGTAAGGTGTATCAAGACTTACTCGTAAGTAAATAAAAAATAAGGCTATTCAATGAAATCATACCGACATACCTATTTTTGTACATAATCCAAGCAGTTTTTTTCAGCATGATAATTAATGAAAAAAACCCAGAAGAGAGGTTATTTTTTATGTATGTATATTTTGAGAACAAAAAACTAACATAAAATAATTAATTGTTTATCTAACTTTCTTCGTCCTTGCTAATAGCAACATCAAAACGTATCATTAAATAGTCCGACCTAGCATATTTAATGAACGTGGCTTCAACTCCAGCCCACAACTCTGTAGGTTCCTAGTATTTTCAATTAGCTAGTCAAGTTCTGCTTGAACCCCACGAGTAGAAATGGAAAATCAAAATACTATCCGCTTTACCTTGCGACTAATATATCTAAAATTTACTTCGTTAGTTAAGTTCGATATTAGATGCTGGAAATTGTTAAAATTTTATTTTAAATTATATTCTGGGAAATATTGGTCTAGTTTGACCGAAACCGCTGTACCGCTCCTTAGAAAAGTGCGGCGAGGTGGGGGGCGAGGAAAAAAGAGCAAAAGAGCAACGTGTTGACGGCAGACTGATGGATCGGAGCGGCCGATATTTCCCCCCCGTCTCGCCGCTCGCTACCTCAGGCGCGGTACAGCGGTTTCGGTCATTATAGAACCTAACCTGAACCTATATAGGTATTATAAGTCTATATTATTATTATGTATATACTTGATTTTCTAACAATATTATTGAGATATAACAAATCATGGATACCAAAAACGTGAAACAAAGTGTTGGAAAACCATCCACGAGTCGATGGATAGAGGCGGCTCAGGAACGTTCTTTCTGGCGTTGTATGGGGGAAGCCGTGGTCCAGCAGTGGATATATATGGGCTGATATGATGATGATGAGACATCCAAATACATACTTGGACCTACAGGCATTATACAGGGTTACCAACAAGATATGTATAATCAAGATATGCCAATTCACCTACTGCATTTCCGTTTACCTTTATGCCCCACTTTCATGACCATAATGACACAGAATTCATCTATTTCGAGCCTCAAGATGTGACATTGTGTACACATTTCCGCACTTAGCTCCGTGTTAATTTGACGATGACTGTCGCTCTGCCATCCGTCATAGCCGGCGGCGGCTGAGACACGTCTTTATGACGTCTAATTTGAGCATCACCCTGTATAGAAGGGGTGACTTATTGTGAGAGGATGATTAGCTATTTTTATGCAGTGACTTTTAATATTGAGTGCGTTAAAGTTGGTAGAGTCTGCCCAAAGAGGAACATAGGAAATTTGAAAGATTTAAGACTTAATAATAGTTGGTCTGTACCTAATCCCATTGAAATATTATTTAAATATATCTTACTGGTAAAAGAAAGATGATATTAGAATTCTTAAGCCAGGCGTTGGTAGGTGTCGTAATGCTACTAATATTATAAAGTCGACAGTTTGTGCCATAGTGAAGATGTTTGATTGAAGACAACGCCATACAATATCTTTATAAATTGTAGCCTATGTGTTATTCTGATGTATAAGATATAATAAAATTTAATAAATTTTATAATAATAATAAATAATAAAATTTTATTGCCAAAAAAGAATTATTACAAACACATAACATAATTCATTTGTAGTTTACATTAGAAACAAGTCCAGTATATTGAGATTCTAATCCAAACTATATATATATTATTGTAAAGTTTCATTAAAATCCATTCAGTAGTTTTTACGTGAAAGAGTAACAAACATCCATCCACTTACAAACTTTCGCGTTTATAATATTAGTAGGATATATTAAAATAACCTTGGGGCATAAAAGCTAGTATATTTTAAGAATACATTATCATTAACGCGTCTCATTCGAACATTCCCTTTCACACCCAAAAATGAAAACAGTTACCAAATTGCGTTCAACTTGTTCCTAACTAGATATGAGCAATTTTCACCAAATTGAAAGGTAAGGAGCTCGATCGCACAATACGTACAAAATCACAATGAACTCGTCTCGTCGTTACATATTCTATCGAAACCAAAACGCCTGAAACTTTGCTCGAGTAGAAACAAAGGTTCTGCGATAATTGGATGTGGTCGTTCTGAGTCTGTATCACGAATAAATAGATTGGTGTAGACTAGCTTCTGCCCACGATTTTGCACGTGAAGTTACCTGACTAATACTTACTTGCATGAAAGGAGTGGCTCGGGTGTTCTTGTTTGGTCCGCGCTTGCATATGAATTATATGTATTGCAAGGTACAATTTGCCACATGTACCTCTATAAACATTATTTTAGATTAACTTATTTGTATGGTTTGACCATAAACTATGTGTATTTCGTCTGACCAGTCTAAATACAATAAGGATTCGTGAACGCCCCAGAGAATCCAGGAAAACCAAAATACTAGTAATACTAATAAGTCTTATTTTGACACAATAAGGTAGGTATGGTGGGTAAATCAGTTTTAATCCACTGGCAAAGGTTTTTCTAGCATCCTTTTCTGCGTTTTAGAGCGTTCATCCCACTTAATGCAGAAAAATCTAGACAGCTCTTATTTTCACGCATTATCACCATTTCCTATAATATTATACACCTCTGGTATTAAATATTATCGCTTTTTGTTAATTACACATATAATGGCGCAAGCACCCATGAATATATTATGTGGTTTTACCTAGTCGCACTATTTTAAACAATGAAGTTTTATTTATTTATTTGTCTTATAAACCGATACGTCATTTTACTCCTGATAGAATAGAGTCCCGCTCTAGACGAGACTTAATTGAGGTTTTAGAGTCAGGCTAATTCGCCCACCTTCGATCAGGAACCCTCGGCCTCTGAGGCTTCGTCTGCTACAATAATACCGCGGTGGGGTTAAGTGAGCCTTAATGTTTGGTGTTGTGTTCCTTGTTAGAGATTTTAGATGTACCTGCTAGGTTGAAATTGGTTATTCAGTTTAAGTCCAATGGTAAAGATTTTTCTAACGTCCTTTGTAGTGCGTTTGTAACAGAGAATGTCTAATAAGTAATAAGATACACAAAAATCTATTTGGTATTATGATTTTTTTTACCAGGTGGGTACTTCAAAAATAGAAAGTGCTATGAATACAAAGCTAAAAACTTTTAAGCCCATCTAAACAGTATTATCAGGGCACAACAGCCCCTCTACGTGCTAAAATAGATATTTGCCTGAAAAACTTCCTCAAAGCGAAACAGGCCAGAATGATTAAGAATTCTCTCACGTGCTGCCCAACAAAAAGTAACAACTAAATATTTCGGAGACGGTCCGATAGAGGTTGGGTGCGGATAACAAAAAGTAGGGGCCGGTGGGGTCCGCGACACCCGAACAGATATGATAATCCCAAGTATGTAAAATAGTGAAATTTAAGGTCTCTTCATGTGAAGAATTGTACGCTCCGCTGGAAAATTATTCTAATGCGGCCCCTTTATTCGAGGCACACTCGTGTGGGTCGCGGGGCTCACTCATTTGTATTTCGATAAAACACCAGGCCTATCTAAACAAAACTATCGTACCATCGATCGTGAAATTGAAGCGTGATATGTTATTCTAAAGTTTTCAGTGAATTATTTTCGAATGGTTCGACCGTTAATGAAATTTTAATACACTGAACATTCATCAGTTTTTCTTTCGGGTATGAAGAATCTAAAAACGATTATCCCAAAGATTTTTCTAACTGCTAATACCCGGTAAATATTAGTGCGTTTAGAATCTCCAAGCGTGACACAATGCTAGAAAACAAAACGTGCTACCGTAACAAAACTGAGTACATTAATTGATATCAATATAAACACAAACCAAAATAGTCCTACAACTACTTACAATACAATTCAAATCTGCTTAAACCCGACCTCTTCCTAAAACGTATCAGCGTATCCGGAATCTACCTACCCTGTCCGATTTGCATAGAAAGTCACAATCGCATTCGCCTCATCAGCCTACGGGGAGCATAATTCTTCGTTCCATCTGGCGTCTTCCTGTATCCTCCCTACTTTTTGCACGGGTCCACGGGTCCAGCCGCCGGCGTTGTTCGCGATACATAAATTTCAACAATCGGTCATCCCTTGAAAACCAGTTTAGCTCTTTATCCGGAGGAGTAAGCTAAAGAATGGCTCAGCGTGCGTGGCCCTCTCTATTCGTTACGTATTCAAATACGAGCCCATTTGTTTGGTGTACAATTGTATGGGTCCTGGTTCAGTGCTATTGATTTTGATTAATTAGAGTTTGTATTTGTTTGGTTTTTTGTAGACTTTATGTTAAAAAAGAACGTTATGCTTAAACATTAAGATGGTTAGTGTCTATCTACCAACCGTTTTATGTTTAAGCTTAATTTAAATAGTGTTATACCGATTGATGTCTGTACCTTTTTTGGCGAATCTTTATCTTGAATATAATAAGATTGATTTGACGCTTACTATTTTTGTAATATAGCTTGTATACCTCCGTGTTCTATATTTAGTTTTTTTTTTTTATGTGTCGTAATAAATGCTATTATATTTGAAGTTTGCATAAAAATAACAAAAACTTCTATGTATCATTTATTTCTCGCCCTGACATTAAAAGTCCCAAAATTTAATTTATCAGCACAGCATGTGCTAAATACGTATACAGGATAGGCGTAGGTACAGGTTGGCTCAGGAGAAGTTCGCTTTTGCCTAATTAATCACGGCATCACGGACAGGGCGGCCGAGACAGGTCTGCAGGAGTTGGCGACGACTTACGACTCTCATGTGATTCCCTATCTAATTAAATAATGAGGTTTAAATCCGGCCTTCTACCTCTACATACATACGTTATTCCAGTTTGAAGGTTTGACCTTTGACTTATTAAGATTGAAAGGTGATGTGTATAGTTAAGTGTTTTTAAATAGATAGGGAATTTGGCAGTAAGGTGTTTTAATATTACTATTATACTAGGACCCAGAATTGTCACTCACTCGAACACAAACGGTGTAATTTTTTTCTGTTTAATAACTTCACTAGACTGTTATTTTTCGTGTTGCAAACGTTTTCACACTTGTATCTTGCGTTATATTGTCTCTTTTCACAGTTTATTGTTGTAATCACTTCGTATTTTTAAAGAAATCAGAATTAATGTCTGGAGATCGTTTGAACCAATGTTTACGTTAGCGCGCCCTCTCGCGGAGCCGTTTTTATAGAATAGAATAAATTTATTGGACACAGGTATCAAATTCAGGCATAGAATAACAAACGGCAAATAAAGTAGTTTATCATGGGGGTATGTGACACAAATAGGTGATATTAAGAAAACTAAGAATACCTCCATGACCCTGCGCCGAAATAGGGCATACAGTTAGATAAGGTAATAGTCGGAAGAGTAAAGAGAATTAATTTTATAATGCAGAATCTACACGTTCAGATCACAATGCGTCTCACAGTCACGCGACGTCGGACCTAATCTACGTCCGCGTTATTCACGGCGACGAAAACTTGCAGATGTTAGGGAGTGTTCACAAAGAAGGCTACGGAACAACATTTAAATACGGATGCAAATGATGAGTGATCTTGATGGTTGATCTATAGCGTAAGCTAAAAATATCTTTTCTTGCTCAAATTATCTTGGAACGAAAGTCTATACCGAAAATTTAGTGAAAGACACAGAAACACCGACGACCGATGTGGCGCAGTGGCCGAAGCCTGCGACGCAAGAGGTTGCGGGTTCGATTCCCGCTTCGGCACAATTGTGTACGATCTGCAGATATTTGTTCCGGGTGTTCTGATCGTTTTCTATGTATAATAAAAAATATATATCTATGTAATGTATTGTATTATGTATATTAGTTATCTAGTACCCATAACACAAGCTCTGCTTACCACGGGGCTAGATAACGCTGTGTGAATATTATTTATTTATTTATTTATAAGCTTCCTCAAGACATCAATGACATCGAATACCGCCCATCAACCTACTCTTAAAATAACGTGTCACAGGTACTTGGTACGACAGAACCTCAAGTCTGAAATCTCCTTTATCACTTCGAGATAAAGCCTGGTCATGCATGCGGCACACGTCTACTCTTTACAAATTCAGCGCTGATGTGGAGCCATTCATAGCGGATAAGTTTCTCGTGTGCGACCGCCTGAATACCGTGATAAGTCTCTACATGACAATGTCTGTCACTTGATTCGTGCGAACGTGGCTTAAATGGACTGTACTTATCTGTGCTCTTTCCGGAATCCGGGATTTGGTGGTAGTTTTCAGATTTCCAGTTGAAACAATTTACTGTCTTACGGAATGGTAACGTGCTTCTTGTCTTTTAATTTAATTTCCCTAACTTAAGTATACTAAGTTGGCACGTAATTGTATAAAATTGACTAACATAATTCTGTGTGAATTGTCTAGCATTATTTATTTCATTATTTATTAACTTAGTCAGTTTCGCAAGTGCTTTAGTTGAAGAAGACTTGATTATTAACTAGGTACTTCAAATTTATTGGTTTAGAGGTAAAATAAAAAAAATAAACCTAGGAGTGTAAAGTTATACGGTGGTTATGCTAGATGCATTAAATAGAGAACTTTTTATTGATATTTGTAAGCATAACAATAGGAAATTTTCTGACTTAAAGCGTTTCTTTCCAGGCCAGCAGAGCGCAGCAAACTGACGTTTATCTTCCAACTATTGGAAACTTATAATCATGACAAAAGTGGCGGACACATGTCGCCGATGGCATTAGCGGAATAAAAAGCGGAGAACGTAACCGTTGAGCGGAAAGCCGTAACCGAGTGGCAGGGGCGTATATAGGGACTATTATTTGGGGCTAGAGTATTTTATGTTGAAATTGTTTTTCAGCGCATAGGTACTGGCTGGTGTTACGTAGTGTCATTTGCAGCAAGCATAATACTTTACACTGTGTGCTTAAATCCGTCTCGTTGCTCGTCGCGAGTGCCTTCTTTCCCCATGCTGACTGCATGAATTCTTGCTATGTAACGCGTTATATTACGTGCCGAAACGCTGATCATTACCCACCTTAAGATCACCAAGCTCTATTCTAGAAGTTAATTCATTTAACAAATAGCAAGATCAATACAAAAAAAAAAGTTATCCCTGGCTTGATGATAAGAAATAATTACAGTAACATAACAGTTGGGACGTTTCCTTAATTATAACAATCAGTATTTGGCAAATGTTAAATCAATTTCATCGATTCCTACACAAAAACGTACAAATCGCTAACTTGCCCCTTTACTATGCCCATCTCCGACCCTGGCCAGAAGTTTCTGTGCCGTTCGATGGTCGAACAAAACGTATGGTAGGGGAGCCCAGCGGAGCATGCCGCGTGATTCATGCAGTTATTCAATAAGCCAAGACTGTCGTGCGGATTTACCGGCCCCGGAGCTAATGCAGTAAAGAGAACATTTCTACGTCATACGTAACGTAGATGTTATGAATGGCATGCCTTTTGGAAGCTTATTGAATACATTTTAGCAATCTAAATTGATTATAACGATGTTTCAACTGCTTTTAGTGGAATACGACATTATATTCTTATCCGACCGCCTCTGAACAGAAGAAAATTAAGAAATCATAGAAATAAAAGAATTTTTTTGGATAACCTGTGTGCTGAAGGGCAAAGAACTAAGAAGTAAAAACCTACAATACTTTATGGTTTCATAATTAACTTGTTTTGAAATTTTGTCTTTTCAACAACCTTAATAACGTTTTTTAGGTAAGTTTTAGGTAATAAGGACTTCAAACAATAAAAAACAGCGTTGTTTGTATAACTTACAAACTTCGTTTTTTTCGTTTCTTCTGTTTACGCAAGGACGCACGTGGAATCGACACGGGACTTATTTGACCCCTGCGCACAAATCATGCGACATGCTGCGCGACCTTCATGGTGCTTTCGCAATAATTCATTCTACTACCAAAAATGAAAGAAATCTAAACGTTCGAGAGGTTTTCGCAACTTGAGTCACGTTGCGAACAGAAATAGTATCAGAATTATACGGCTACGAAAGCTCCGCGTAGAGAAATCAAATAAGTAAATTTTGTGTTAGTAATTATTATAATGTCTATTGCCTTCTGAATTTATTATTATGATTACCTTCGCCTTCCGAGGCAGCGATGCGCAGAAATTTTGTCAAACCTAAACCCACTGCAGTCCAATTTAATAACCCAATAAAATATTGAAATAAAAATTTGTACGCGAACTGGCAATCAAATAAAACGCTAACCATTTTTACGGCGCCGACAATATAATGAAATAATCGTAACGGCAGTCGACGTCATCGTGAATTGCCCAATAAATCTTCCGCGGGTCATATTGTCCACAGTCCGGTCCTGGCAACACTTTAATATCGAGAAATATCATCTCGTAATCGAAGCGCGCACTACTCGCCGCGGATAAATCACCGCTCCCGCACTCGTTTATTTTTTTAGACTTTCCATTTCCAAATAAAGTCCCCGAGCAGCGGGCCAGTGCTTCCTCCTTCCGGGGCGGTTTTGTATGATTTGTCGACTGTCGGCCATTTCCCTTAATATTGTCGATATTTCAAATATTAATTGTTATAAATCAGAGAAAGTTTCTCGTTTTTATAGCCGCTCTCGAGATTGGATTTTTATTACAAAAAATTAGCCATATTACCCGCCAACGCCGGACCTATCATTTTATTGTTTTCAAATGGGAATAGAATCGATTGACTAGTCATACCTTCAAGGGGAAACGTGTTAAATTATTAAGGTACACTTAGCGCGTCAATCTACGCACTACTTTGAAAAGTTCCGCCCATAAAACATTAACAAGCACTCAAGAAAATTCCCGAGCGATGGTGGTCCGTTCGTTAAGTAGTGTCAGGCTGTAGTTTTTCCCACCTCGTTGCGAGCGTCCAGTCGAGCACGGAGGGTCGCTGTCAACGCGATTGGCGAGCCGATATCTCCCAGGAGTGGAGCCCTCGGCCCTCGGCGCTCGAAGGGACAAGCGCAAGATCATCGCAAAGCCTTCAATTAATGACAAACAATGCCTCGGTGTCGCGCGCCCAATTTTCAGTTGTCGCTCTCGTTTTGCGCGGTGACAGTTGGCACGGGTCGACACGCGAGCCTGTCTTTATTCCCAGTGCCATTTGACTGTGGTATTAAGTTTGTGGCGACAGTCTATCAATGTTTATGGACGAATCAACTACTTTTCTGACCTATTTCGATTTCCCCTCATAATAGAGGTATGGCTATATATAATAATACCTTTGGTTAGCCATACTATACATATACATAGTTATTGGACAAACTAAAGGAATGGGTTATATAATTAGTATGAAGTGTAATTGAAATAAAATTATACATGTTTTTTTGTTTAATTACCTATGGATAGGGTGATTATGCTATCCATAGGCAGCGTTTGCATAAGACCTGATTAAATCTCAAGTAAAAGCTGCACAAAAATGTATCTCAAAAACACGTTTTTAGCGTCAGCTTTCATTTGGGTATCTTGTATCGTATTTATTATTCACATTTATTTACTAAATCAGCAAGCACCATTGTAAATGCCAGCGCAGCAATCAAGCCATGAAAACTCCAAACTACCATGACACACCTCTGGACAGGACAAGCTCCAAACATTCCCTGCAATAAAGCAATGAAATCTCCCAGCCACTCACAAGAATTACCAAATACCAAAACACGTCATGGTAAACTGTTGTCCGGTATTTTCATGAGGCTGTGTTGGCTGGGTTGGTCTGAGTTGGCGCTCGCTCGGCGCCCGTATCGATCGCGGGGCGGCGAGGGGCGAGGGGGCTGAAATTTGGGAAAACTTTGAAAGTTTCGCGTCTAATTCAGGCGCACGCACACAGCGGCACAAACAGCTCAACTTTGGATGGTTCCGCACAAGGCTGGAGGTTGCGTCGTAATTTTGTTTTGCGCCTGTTGTTTTCTAAATGTCACGTGTTTTCGACCTACGTGACTGGACCGCTTAGAAAGGGTTTTCAGTTGTGAAATTGTTGCCAAATTAATGACTAATCAACGGATTTAGAGCATGCGTAATTTATACTTAGGTAAGCACACAAGTTGCTCTGTAACTTAACCATCAATGATTGAAACGACGTTATCGTAATTATGACTTTGAATTCCTTATCTATATGCAAAAAACCTTCAACTAAGCATTTCACAAACTAACTTTCTTCTTTTCTAATATCTGACGCTTGTATGGGCAGCAGTATTTTTTAAGTTTTCTCGACCTCTGAAACGTAACAACAAAGTTCTTTCTTTCTAGCTCTATAAAACTTTGTTCCTCCATGGTTTCATCTCTAAAGATCTGAATAGTTATTATAACGAACCATCCATTTCCAACCACAAAAATGGTCACTGGAATTAGCACTGCCAATGCACTCAAAGATCAAAGCGTGATCAACCATTGTGTTGGGAGTGCAAAGAAAACAATTAGAAGATGAGACATGGATGGACAATAGCACCGGACACCACGGCTTCCTGGCGAGATCAAAGGACCTCTGTCATTTAACCAACTTCAAAATAAAAGCACCTACTTACTAGTACATTACATGATTATATTTGTATATGGTTTGAATTAGTTTCACTGCGAAAACGCGTCGCTAAAATTTTAATAGGTATAAACGTTAAAATCAACATGAGCAACTCTATTAAGATGGTGAATGATAATACTGCAGCCCCAAGATATCACCAAAAGTTTGCTTTAGGTTTTTTACAGTGGCAGCAATTGAGTCAATTTCGACTAAACGCTACATGCGAGTAAGTACTTATAAATGTTCGGGGCAAAAATATACTTTTACGTAAAACCTAATAACTCTTTCATCTAAAAAATCTGCCTTCAATTTATGGCTGGTATAATTTAAAAACGTCCTTTGTCGTTCGCTTTCGGTAAACAGGCTGTTTGCAAATAAAGGGATTCCATTCAGCCCTTTTGAACGGAGAACAAAAAAAAACAAAAAATGTTCCGCAAAATAAAAACAAAGCGCAATTAGCGTGATTTAATGGCCATTTAATAAGACTATAATTAATGTGATATTTTTCAAGTTGTCGCTTTTTCGCCGGTCGGTTTTGTCCCGTTTTTCTAAGCCATTGTCTTTGTTAGATTTATACGTAAAGTGTTTTAGGATTTTTGGGGGAAAGTCGTATTGTCATGCGAAGTTTTTCTCGTAAAACAGATTTGGGAAAATAAAACTTGCTGAGTTACATCGCAATCAATTCAGTAAGCGCTAGAGGTGTTTTAGGATTCTTGTAGATAGGAATTACGATCGATAGTAGTAAAGGTATAATCCCTAACTCAGAATAAAATAGAATAGAATAGAAAAAACATTTATTTAGACACAGGTACAAAATACAGGCATAGAATAAACAAACAAAGAAGTTTATCATCTCAGCGTGTGGATGTAGTCAGAGACAACTAAGAGAGAGCTCCTTTATAAATTAAACACCTCTACTGCGATTACCAATACACCTGTCAAGCGTGGACGGTTATGGCAAATTATAATAATAAATCATTTATTTTAGATAGAAAAGTAACAGATCTTATTTAACTTATTCTAGGGTTCATAGTAATATATAATATACCCTAAAACTAGCATACATAAAATATAAAAAATACTAAATTAATAACACGCAAAACCCCCTTGTTTGGGGGAGCCACGTTCAGATCTGTGCTGATGATACGGATACCAAATGTTTCTCACTAAATATCGCGGAATAAAATAATGCTGACTAACCTGCAGAATTTTACGAAAAAATCTGCTCTTGCTCTGTAAATTAATATATTAATCCTTAGAACTCGCATAATGTTTAAGCGGTAAAAAGGGGTCGTGATCTGTCTGGCAGGTTAATTATCTATCAGGGTTTGCACCGCGTTAAATGAAATGTAGCTATCATGTCTGACAGTGGATCAGACGTGTGTTTTAAATGGTTTATTATAGAGGAACAGATGTTCTTGCTTGCATTATAAATTTAGGAGTTTCATGTTGATTGCAGACTGGAAGACCATGGCTAAGGCTGTAAATCGATATTTAAATATATAAAGAGAGAAGGTAGATTTTTACCAAGCAGTGTGTCTGACGACCACTGTGGAGCGGTGGGCGAAGGTCCGCATGCGACGCACGAGGTTGCGGGTTCGATTCCCACTTAGGAACAATTGTGTGTACGATCTGAAGATATTTTTTCCGGGTATTCTGGTCGTTATGTATAATATGTATAATAAAAAATATCTATCTATGTAATGTATTGTATCAAGTACATCAGTCATCTAGTACCCATAACACAAGGTCTGCTTAGCTTGGGACTAGATGATGCTGTGTGGATTGTCCAGTATTAATTATTATTGTATTATTTAGTATGGATGGAAACCAGTTATAGATGATGATGATGATGATGATGATCAATGAGGGGAAGGAAACCTTGCCCAGTTGTGCAAGTGATATTGATTTTATAAAATGCCATTCGATTATCTTAATTGACACAGGTTTTTTTTATTATTGGTCTCTGGAAACATTTTTAGGTAGGTAAGTAGGTAATCCTGAAATGCTATAGTACTAAGAGAGACAATTTATGTCTATAAACATAATTCGAAATAATAATTTGTGTGCAATGATTTTGTGTACAAATTTTTGTATCTGTATTTATTATTTCCCAAATTAAAAGTACATTGCATCATAAAGTTTCTGCCAAACTGTACAACATTTTGTCGGCTAAAAGTCTCATGGCTTGCATCGCTTTGTTATACCTAAAGTGATTCCCTTCGCTTTCTTTGATATAGCGCTCACCACAAATGTTATTACACCTAATAAGAGCTGAGTAAACCGCAGTTTGTGCTAATATGACGTGGATTTAGGGGAATTTAAAAGAGCGGTGGCAACAAATAAACACATCGGCAGTCGGGTCACGACACGGGATCAAGTGCAAGTTTGGGGCACACGAGGTGAGAATGTTGGGATATGTCTGGGGATTATATACTGATTTTTTTTGCTTGAAATTGGATGCTAGGTATATCTAGCATCCAGTTTCAGCAACAAAACAACACAATTAATAAAGTCGAATTTCACTTTATTAGGTGATTACACCTTGGGTTACATTATTGGAGTTTTAGTAAGGATCCCTATCTTTTTTGAAAATAGAATATAGCTTATGCTCACCGGGGATAGTGTAGCTTCCCAACGGTGAAAGAATTTTTCAAATCGGTCCAGTAGTTTCGGAGTCTATTTAGTCCAACCAAAAAGCCAACCTTTCCTCTGAAAAAACTAGATAGGTTTACAAATTTTTACGTAGTCATTAAAGTCAAATGCCTTTTTAAATAGTTCTCGAGGTCCGTCAATTACGTTGATAAAGCGTACCTACCTAACATTTTCCACAAATTTAAACTTTGTCAACACAAGGTATTTTTTGCCAAGCAAATTGTCACAAAAACACCTCGTGTGCACCGAAACGTCCACCTCACAAGCGCCGGAGTGAAGTAATAAGAAAGGTAGGAGTGCCCCATTGAATGATAACTCCGACTCTTTTGTCTCGCGAGTCCGTCTTGACGAATCGAATTAAAAGGCTTATTGTGTCTACGTGACAGCTCAGCCCCTTGCAAGGAGCGTTTATAGGTCAAGAGACAGTCATAAATAGTGGAGTTTTTACCACAGAAAAGAGATTGAAATAAACTGAACCAGAAATAGCATCTACGTAGTTTTTAAACATTTTACTTGATAGTCTTGTACAGTTCTATAGAAATCAACTAATATTATAAATGCGAAAGTTTGGATGTTTGTTTCATCTTTGACACCAAAACTACTGAACAAATCGGGCTTAATTTGGCGTACCTACAGGTAGTTCTAGGCCTGGAATAAAATATTGGCTACTTTTTATCCCATAAATAAGATCCTGATGGCATAGATGGCATAGAAATAACAATAAATAATAATAATAACGCGTGTGAAGCCGTGGGCAAAAACTTGTAAAATATATTGAGTTTGTTCTCCAGTCTAAACCTCAATCGTGCGTACCACAAATTACTTCGACGAAAATGGGTTTTGCTTCCCGAGTTTTAAATGCAATTTTATAGCATCAAGTTATGCGAACGGTTTGTTTTAATTCAGTGAAAGCAAGCTACCTTATTTGTATTGCATTTATATTGCATTCGGTGTTCTTTATATGAATTACCAAATTTTATAATCATGCTAGATGTGGCAATATAAGGTACAAATTGTAACCTGTCCTCTTAGTCTACAAACTGGGACTTTTTGTTTCAACCAAACTAAAATATTACAGACCATTCACTACAACCCCAGAGGGGAGAGATTCGAGATTTGCTACGTGAATTTGTACTCAATTTTTAAGGGACCCTTAATTAAGAGAGTTGCTCTTTATTGGCAAGAGAAGTCTTAATGCGTTAATTGTCGAAATGCAATCTTCTCGAGGGGTTTTTAATCATTCGAATGCGTCATATTTTAATTTAGAGAAAGTTTACTGATTGATCTTGGCAGGACGCTAATGAATTTCTTGAGAGATTAAGAAGAGGTGCCACAGATTTATTTGTAGTTTATCTTAATGCATTTGTTTTGTTACAGGCTTCTTTGCGGCATCGAGCACCGTCCCCTACAGATCAAGGTAAGAAATCCTGAATGGGTAAAACTTTTTTATATTCTTTTTTAAAACCAAACACAACGAAAAACCATGGAGTTAATTTAATTAGCACCCTATTATCGTATGCTAGACCTGGACGTACCTAGGTCTGTTTTAATGAGCGTACCTACATATAGATGAATCTACAGTTTGACGAATTATGATCTTGTATGATTTATTACTAGTAGCTCGCAGCTTCACACATTGAGATTTACTTTTCACATGAGAGTTTTCGAACAAGACATGACAAGACCGTGGCCGAGATGCTATCGTTTTAATTTTCTCAAAGTATCAGCGCAGACTTTACAATCAATATCAAAAAGTCAGTTTCGTCTCCGTCCCCCAACATGTCTTAATTATTCATTGCATCCCACGACGTCTTGAGACCAAAAAGCTAGTATAAAAATGGTTCTGTATAAAACGAACACGCACATTAATGAGGGCCGTGCAATATTTATACACAAGGTACCCTAATTGCTAGGGTGGAGAGTGGAAAAAATGGGCAATTTCACGTAATGTAATATGTATATTTAGGGATATGAAGTCGCGTTTGGTGGCGCCGCTACTGTGTGGCCATAATGTCAATATTTTTTTTCATGACACCAACATTTTAAAAGTATGGCATAACCTCTATTATAAGGACTAGAAACCGAAAGCGTTATACGATGCTTTTTAGCTTTGAATTAGGAAGGTTTTTGGGGATTTGCGGGCTGATGGTGACTGGTAAAAAGTAATATTACAAGCTTATGCCATATATTATGTAGGTACTTAGTCACTTTGACATCTTTTCTTGTTTACCCTTTGTCTTGAACTACACAGCCATCATGTTACTACAAAAATTACACCCACAAATTTAAAAATATAGAGCAACTCAATCCCAACATTCCCGATTTTTTCAATGTGGGCACCACCGCTTAAAACAGGATTCTTAAGGTGAGGTTCTAAAAACGGAGGAATTCTGTCGCGGTCGTGCTTATTACAGACCACTTCAAACGTCTTTCTGTGGCGATGGATAGGAACGAAAGTGGCTCAGGTTTGTGGTCGAAGCGAACTTTTGAGAATAGGATTGTCTTTTTGAGTTCTTTGATGTTTGGACTTAACCATTCAGGTAAAAGCAAATCTGAAAGGGTTTTAATAACTCTGTAATTTTTTTCACATTTTTTTTGTCTCAGTAAACGATATGTTGTTAATTGTTAGTTATCCAATGTCCAATGCAATGTGATCTATGACTTTTTGTTTTAGCAAAACTGAGTACCTTCCCTATAATTTAGGAATCATCTCTATGTGATTCATGTGTACCAATGGAATTAAAAAACAATACGCAGCATAATCAATTAAACATCACTGGATATTAAAAGAAAAAGTATCTTCTAAGTAAATGTAATAGGAAAACATGAAGTAGAGCACCATCCGTACCGCACGCAATAAGTAGCCGGGATTTTTATTTTTTCAATATGTTTAGGTGCTCGGCTCCCCTCGCCACAATTTCCTCTTGACGGAAACCCTCGATCTAATGATACGGCTGTGTTAAAAAACACAAGGAAATTTAATAACGGCAAGATCCCCGCGAAAACAAAGAAAATTTAATTTCGACGATTCCCACATGCTCAATATCGCTGAGGAGTTACGCCCTTGTAAGTTTTTATGTGGAAATTAAAATTGCGTGGTTTGATTTCAGCAAATAAAAATAAAATTTGGTTTAGAGTACTTACTTCCTCAGTAGTGGTCGGCTAATCTTGTTTTTAACGCAATACAGACTATCATCAACACATTATTTTTATTGCAAACATGTTGTTCACGTCATGTCATATTGTGAGCATGAAGCTAAACCAGGTATATGTGACCCTAGTGGTTTCTTGCTTTACATGGTTACATGCTAGTGGTTTCTTTTTCACTTCTTCCACTAGTGGACAAAAAATTGAAGTGAACAGTAAAATAATTTTATTTGATAATAATTTAATGTATAAAATATGACTTGTCTAAGTGCTTATTTTGTAAGCCTAAAGAAATAAATGATTTTTTACTTTACTTTACTGTACTAGGATCACACACATTGTTTTCGCTTTTGCCAGCCTCTTTTGTTCAAGTGTGCCGTACTTATTAAATGATGCTCCTTTTTCATTTGATTAGAATTATTCTCACAGTCCTAAATCAAATCTTGTCAAGAAGCATAGCCCCTAAAATACATCTTTACCCCTAATAAAAGCTCACAGAACATCTTCACCTAATGCACACATCATAATAATTATAAAACACGTACTCACACATTATTTCTGCCCAATAAAAAGCTTTACCACTTCCCACCTACATTATTAGCTATTCACGTCGCGGCGGGGAGTGAGGCTTGAAATAATTATTGCTCGCTTGACAAATTGCCTGCAAAGCCTACGTGTCGTTGTAACAATTTGATACAATTTTACCGCAGTTCCTTTCCCGTGCGGGCCGACAGATTTGCATACGTGCAGGGCGGATTATGCTAATATTTTTTTACGTACTGTTTACCCACCCCGTACGCGGTGTTGAAACGGCTGGTTCAATGTAGTGGAGCCAGTTACGTCATGTATCGTACCTTCCTAAGTACCGATACCTATCTTTCACCTCTTCTTCTTAGTCACTACACTCTTGACAGTGGTCGTGGTCGTCATGTATGATGACCACGACCACTCTACCGGCGTCATTCCTCTAGCATATGATGCGTAGCACTGCAGCACTTCGTAGCATAACGCTGAGTGAAGGTGATATTTGCCATGAACACATATGCACAAAAAAATTTAACATATTATGTCGTATTAATTAGCGTAGTTTAGTAGATTAAAATATTTTCGTTCTTTCTAACACGTAGCGAGCTATTACGTAGGTATCCTTAATACGGGCTACGGGCTTACTGTTTCATTGACTTTATTTTGTCTGAACGAAAAATAAACATCTCTTACAATATCTTACTACGCTCAAATCACATATAATATGAAAAGCCTGAAAATACATGACACTGTAACCTGCATTCATGATAAAAAAACAGACTGTAGGGTTTCCATACATATTGTCTTTTTTCCGAAACGCTATGGAATATATAAATTCCCAAGTAAAAACGTACACTTTGGGAACCACCTGACTGATAGGACACTTAGTTTGCTTTACTGAGATAGAACTTACCCAGTTGTTCCTACAATTCTGTGTCCCACAGGAAAAGGAAACACTTGGGGCGCGTTTTAAAAAGATTTACGCGCTTTGTCGGGTCATTAAGTGCGGAACTAATTTGCTTACCTTTGAAATGTGTTAGCCTGTCCCCTGTAATTACAGGGGTAACTGTCCCAGAAATGTGATATGCAGATTTCAGTGTCAATGTTGGTTTTTTCGCACCCCTGCCTAATGTGGAAGATCCGGTTTATAGGACCGCGAGCAAAAAACGAATGTGATTTTTAAAGAATCTTAAATCTAATCAAATTTTGAAACTATCGTGGTTATTAACACTAAAGTCATTTAAAACTGGATATTAAATAAAAATTAATATTGGATATCTCAAAAATCAAATCATGATAAATATCCCGTTATAAATGACTTTAGGGCTTGGTTAATCTTCGACAAAGTCAAAGAAGCTGAAGTAGCAATGGGCCGGCCATATATCACGAAGAATCGATCATCGCTGGGGTAAAAGTGCTCTTGAGTAGAGGCCGTGACTCGGTAAACGTAGTGTAGGACGATCTCTGGCCAGGTGGGATGACGACCTGCGAAAGCCTGCAGACGGATGCTGGATGCGGCAAGCTGAAGATAGGGTGCTATGGCGCTATTATGGGTTGATGATGAAAGGCTGTTTGTTTCTCTCAAAATACGAATCTTCTTTATCAGCGCTGTAATGCATTAAGCAGTCGACCAAAATCACATCATGAGAGATACGTACATAGAATCCCAGTTAAGCTCCATGAAGGCCCAATAAAAACAAAAACGCATCCCCTTATCCCTTTTAAATAAACAAGTACCTATCGGGCAATTTTCCCACGCTTTTCAATAAAAACAAACTGCGCAAATCGCTGGGCTGGCTTCGAATTAAGCCGGGTGGCCATCGTCGGATGTCCCGAGTGAAAAATGTTATTCGCCACCTGTGGCTCGTGCGTGTAATCGTATGCGTTTATCTCTGGGACCGCATGCACTACAAAGATATAGCTACTTATGGAACAAGTTTATACTTTATAGCTCTTAGTATGCGGAACAAAACTAGCGGCTTAAACTGGCTATGGTTGATGCATACTATATTTAAAGTTTTTTTTTGTATTTTCAAATCCTGACCATAAACTATATTTCTTTACTTTTTGTCATTATGTTTTCTTATTCTTATATCTTTATTTCTTTATAATATACGTGAAAAATTTTAATTAGCCCTCAGTAGCATATCATGCTTATCTTAACCAAAGACTTTATTGTAAAATCATAGCTGTAAGTTTAGAAATTGAAAAATAAATTAAAAAAAAAACAAAACAAATGTACTTTGGTTTTAAATGGATGTTAATAAAGTTCAAGAAAAAATAACAATAACTTTAACGATAGCATTCTGAAATGTCATTACTGAACTTGTATTAATTTCGAGCGAATGCAGTAGTTCTAGGTCACATCTTTTCGTGATATCACTTCTAGTGATCTCACATCCGTTATACCAAACATCAATGATCCCGCACCGGGCCGTGTTTGTGGATCCATTCAATTCCACACCAATAGACCGAATTTATGCGGCATCCGGCAGCGGGCAGTGGCAATTATCATCCGCAATGACTGCTCACTGTCCACCCGCTCCCTCGAGCGGCGATACATCCCGCACCCAGCCAATTAACACGCCTATTGCATCCCGCTCAATTGACCAACGATTTATCGGCACAGTCCAAATCAAAACCAGCCCGTTTTTCCGACCTTTTTTCACGGAAGCCACGCAATTTTCCCACGGTTATGAGGTCTTAATAGTGAACCGCGCTCCTTTATGAAGCCGAGCGGACACAATAACGGTAAAGGTGAGCAGAAAATCCGGACAATAAACCTCGACAAAAAAGCTGAGCGAGGGCTAGTGCGGGCCAAATAGTTCGTGAAATTTCGAAGGGTCCGCTTCGGACGGGACACTTTACGACGGTCCTACCAGTAAACCTGCCCATTATGTTGGGTTAAAGGATCCGAGTCCTCCAGTTATAAAGATGCCGAATGCTCGGCTAAGATTTGTTGCCGGTTTATGGATGTAGAAGGGTTGTCGGATGCAGCGAAGGGTATTATGATCATGTCGAGTCGAGAGGTCGTATCGTTTCCAGGAGTCAACATTGCGAACGCGATTGAGGACTTTCAAGGGCCGCTACGGAAATATGAAACTGATTTTCTGAGTTGAAATTCTTTTTGTGGGCGTAGTTCATTTTGTGGGATAACGATGCAAGCGCAGTCAGGTTTTTAATAATAATTGAAGGGCATATTAGCTTATAGGTATGCAAGTACCTGTAGAAACGCTAGGGGTACGGAGTCGAGAGATACAGATTCTTATTTACAAATTAACACTTCAAAAGCTCAACACCTCGATTCTCAAAAGGCGACACCATCGCAGACACCAACACTGCCTTTTGAGTATCAAATGGCCTTTCTGTAGTTGCCATAGAGACTGTATTCCTCTGTATCCCAGAGATTCGCTAGTAAATACAATCAGGTCCGCAGGCGAGACATCTAAGGCTAATTGTACACGGCAATCGGGACCGTCCAGTGCAAACAGAGGCGAGGTAAAGGCGTTTACAGGTGTTTGCCGACAGCCCTCACGTAAACAGCTCACTTGGCAGCTCCTTTCGTCTGTCTAGTGCTTCAGCTCGGTTAGATTGTTTGTAGTTGAATACGTTCTCTTGTAGACGTTGAAAATGCTGTTTGCAATTTCAACGTAGTTGGCACAACCTTACGTAGAACATACAATGTTTTCATAATAGTGCTTGTACAAGTTTGAGACCCATAAAGTCTTGGTATTCGTGGCGTATGAATTGACCCCTCCAGCAAAGTCCATCGGATCCTTCCGGATGGCGTAAGAGGCAACTAAGGGAATGTTTTGGGAACCATGGGAAGGACAGCATCTTTCATCGGTGTATAATTAGCATACTGCGATGCGTTTTGCTATTACCTCCTCGTTTCGCGGGCGAAAACAAATTTTTATAATCATTTAGGCCCATGCTTGGAAAGGTAATTCCAGCGAACTCCCGCAGAACTCCCAATTTTTTTTCCTGCACTAACTAACAGGACAAGTAGAATAAAAGCTTGTAAAAAAAGCATTGTTCCATTTGTGTCCTAAACATTCATTGTTACACTGACTTTTAGGGAAAGGCAGCAAAATTGCTTTCTTTCCTCGACATAACATAAATATATCTTTAGACATAAGTTTCCCTAAATAGAGTGCAAATTGCTGGGTAAACACAATCCTGAATGCAAAATGAACCTCAACGATCGCCTATTCACCAAAAACGCCAAACGGCCCAGGCTGTTTGCGGCTGGACGCATCGGTCAATCCTTTTGACGCCGCCGCGCCGGCCTTTGAGCTCTCACCTCTACCGCAAAATGTTTGTGTGAACTCTAGGGAAGCGTTTATGATATAATATTACTGACATGGGTCTATAAATTTATTTGCAATTTGTAGTCAATGGTCGACCAATTTATTGGTCGACCATTGACCTATACCTACAATACCAGATACATAGTTACACTTACATAGTTGGTATGACTTACTATTGAACTGTGACTTCACTTGACTGACTTGATGAGTGATAGTTATATTCGATTCAAACTTAAAAACTAAAGACAAATCTGTGCATTGAGATACACAATTCTTACAGATTTTTATAAAAAATACTCAAGCTAAAATAGCTTTTGAAGCTAGCATATACGGATCAAAACAAAATGTGCAAGCACCGCCACGAACGCGAGGGCGGTTCCGAGGCCGCCCAGCGCTGCATATTACATGAGACCAACTTTTCCTGATTCCTTCAATATTTCATCGTGGGAATCCTCTGCCCTGTCTTAAATTCAATTTATTTAGCTCGCGTCTCCAACGAAGCGTGCAAAAACGGTAAAACTACAAAGATATTCTATGGTATTCTATCTGATGAAAAACTCACAACGGGGTATAATATGTTTTCAATATGAAACTTACCTCACGTTTCAAGATTGAAAAAACCTGACAAATTGTGATAGGGTTTTATTTTTTTAATAGCTGGTGATCGCCAAAAAGAGAATTAGCTATTAAAAAAAACATTTGAACTGACATTTTTGACAAAATATTTCATACATTAAACGTCAAAGTTAACCGACGAACCTGCTAACTATCCGATTATCTTTTGATTAACACCTTTTATATGGCCAGCTTTAGTATGACAATAGGGACAGTCAGTATACATTGTTGACAATATTTGACGACCGATGTGGCGCGGTGGGCGAAGGTCCGCCTGCGACGCTGAAGGTTGCGGGTTCGATTCCCGCCTCGGAACAATTGTGTGTACGATCTGCAGATATTTGTTCCGGGTGCTCTGGTCGTTTTCTATGTATAATAAAAAATATCTATCTATGTAATGTATTGTATATTGTATATCAGTTATCTATGTAGTACCCATAACACAAGCTCTGCTTACCATGGGGCTAGATGATGCTGTGTGAATTGTCCAGCATTATTTATTTATTTATTATTAATAGGGTGTCTGGAATTGTCAGCAGTGTAAGTATTCTAACACTTTCCATTAATTAATATTATTGCTCCCATAATTAAAGCAGTATAACTATAGGCTCGACAAAAAGTTTTAATTCGATTTCCATTAATTTTAGTTTAACAAATTGCAGTGTTCGAACTGTGTTCTAATAGAGCTCGGTCCCATTATAGCCACACAATAGATGCATTATTGAATGAGTAGATTGCTCATGAGAAGGGCCGTTCTACACGGGATGATTTTTACCATGCCACTGACCAAAAAGTTACCTCCGACCAGGTGGGATGACCAACTTGCGAAATACTGCAGGTAGATGCTGGATGCATCAAGCTGAAGACAGGGCGCTATGGCGCTCATTGGGGGAGGCCTATGTCCAGCAGTGGACTAATATAGGCTGATGATGATGATGATGAAAGAGTTACCAGTAATGAAAGAGTTACCAATATCGGAAGACTCGGTCACACTAATTACATCACACTATTATGATACAAGTGAAAGCTACTACTTTAAGATGGATGGATATTTGTTACATCTTCATGGCAAAACTACTGAACGGATCAGACTGATATTTTGCAGAAATGTAGCTATAAGTCTGGAACAAATATAGGTTTTATTCCATTAAACTTAGTTACTAAAAATTTGTGGATTATTTATTTATATAAAAACGCGTGCGAAGCCGCGGGCAGAAACTAGTACACCATCATTTTATACGGTAATGGTATAGAAGACCGGTCGACCACTTTTTCAAAACATTTTGAAAAGATGCTACGATTAATTGTTAGGTCAAGTAGCTTGATGTAAAACATTATCTGTATCATAGATATCCTTTCCTCTCACATTGACCATTTCACATCCAAATATCGGTTCGGGAGACCAGCTGACAACTTTTTTAATATGCTTTGACTAGTGGCTGAGGTCGGTGAGTCAAGAAGCTACTTGAAACAAGTGTATAAATAATAATAGTCACACTAATATTATAAACAATTTTTTGCTCGCGGCTTCGTTACACCGTAGATGTTCTACAGCGTGGTACTACTACACTGGTAAAGGCTCTACGCCATAGTAAGTGCTACGCCGTAAAGCCTCTACGCCGTAACAATATCTACGCCGTGGTACTAGGCTACACCGTAGAGCCTCTACGCCGTAGTACTATGCTACACCGTAGAGCCTCTACGCCGTAGTACTATGCTACACCGTAGAGCCTCTATGCCGGTAGTACTATGGTAAATCGTAGAGGCACTACGCCATAGTACTCTTAATAGGAGGCTATGTACTATATAAACTTCCTATAAAATCAGCGCTGGGTGGACATTAATGTGCATAGTTTTGGGTTGCGGATGAAAGTTCCTTCGAATATTACTCTGTACCTAGATATTTTTATGTTAAATGAAATTGACGAAACCAAGTATTCTTTGAGTTCCTATAGCGAATACAATGAGTAATTTAATAATACCCCAAAAAATCGATTTTGACAGGACTTGAACCCCGCGGTTTCACCCGCGTGGTGATAGATATTTTGGATAATATACAATATATCTTATGAATTGTAGCCTATGTGTTATTCTGATATGTAATCTATATTGTTGTGAAGTTTCATCAAAAACCATTCAGTAGTTTTTGAGTGAAAGAGCAACAAACATACTTACATACATCCTCACAAACTTTCGCGTTTATAATAAAAATAGGATAATATAATATTTTTTAATTTCTTAGGGCTTACGCACTATAACAATAAAAACCACTATAATAATAGAATACATATAGTATATATATAATAATATATACATATATACGTATTTACATAATAGAGGAAATTATTTTGGTTTTTGTATATCTTAAGTTTCGTACTATTCAGTTTAATGTACTGTTTACGAGTATTTACCAAACAAAAAAAATAAAAAAAGAATAAATGAGAGTTACAATAAATTTCACCTCATGTGAATCAAGCAAGAGTTAATTTCATTTCCTAATACATCTCCGTGTTTGCCCAGCAGTCAGCATCCATCTATTTGCCCTGCACCGCATTTGTTCCTCGCTAGACGGATACCATATTTTCCTTTTGTCTAGACGAAATCTTAACGAATATTTAAGTAGTACGAGTTCTGATGAGATGTGAGTGCTATTAAAATTTCAAGGTACAAAATGTAAGATGGTGTGAATTATAACGGAGCCTGTCCACGATATCGAACATTTATTGCGGGAAATTTCATTATAGTTGTAGAACTATAATGAAATTTCCCGCTTATTTATAACTGCAATATGACCATAGTAGTATGGTCATATTGCAGTTATAATTACTAGTATAACGGGTATTTATCGCGTTATATTATAAATTATAATAATGTGTTCAGATTTTTTTTCTGTATGTAAATGTATCAATTTCATTATAGTTGTAGAACTATAATGAAATTTTCCGCTTATTTATAACTGCAATATGACCATAGTAGAGTTAACCGTACACACACCGTACACACATAGAGTTAAACGAATGAACCGAGTCTTTCGAATTTTGTAATTGTACAATTGTTATATTAAATTAAATTTTTATTAATTGTTATATTGAAGAACCGACGGCCGCTGGGGCAAACGTGTTCTTGAGTGGAGACCACGACTCGGTAAACGTAGTGTAGGACGCCCTCCGACCAGGTGGGATGACGACTTGCGAAAGACTGCAGGTAGATGCTGGATGCGGCAAGCTGAAGACAGGGCGCAATGGCGCTCATTGGGGGAGGCCTATGTCCAGCAGTGGACTGATATAGGCTGATGATGACAATTGTTATATACGAATAAGTATAGGAACATACTGTTAGCCCGCTACGCCATCCCTCGGTGACCACCTACCCGACGGGAGTGTATTGAACACCAGCGCACCAGCATGTCTTGGCATGCAGCACAATGCTGAATACACTCCCTTTGCCTGTTATCAGTGATTTATTTTTGTGTTTAATATTATTTATAGGCAATAAATGATTTTACTAAGATTTCGTAAGTTTAAAAATATTTATTAGCCATAAGTTTTTTTGTGATAAAAGATGTGGTACCGCTTTTAGTAACAACGCAAACAACTTCATGAAAATTTTGGTAGAGTATCCCTTTAGATTTTGTAGGCAATGACCGCAAAAACAAAGAACAATATAATACCCAAGAAGCGTGTTACCGAATGCGAGTTCGGAACGAGGGGGGTATCTCCAAATTGCTCATGTAAGACAAAATTAACCCTCACCCACATTAACACAGATAAGTCGGCGAGCTCATTTGCGAGCCTTCCGGTTGGTGCAAGTTACATCTTGATATTCTTTACCCCTTCGCCGATACCAGCCACACGAGCAATAAATGGCGCGGAAGGTACTATCGCGAGCGCCCGATATCTTCCATCCGAATTAATTCCAGAACGTTCGAAACGAAGCAAGTTCGCGGACTTGTTATTTCCACGTGCAGCGAAGCGCGCACCCGCGACTTCTAATCGCAAAGTCACGAGATAAAATGGCGACCCGTAATTACCATAACGCCTTTCGAAGATATGTGGAGAATCTTAATGGTACGGTGGCTCCGTAAATAATGGGCTCTTATGGGAAAGTTGGTAAAGAGCACTGTTTCGTGTGTAATTTTAAGGGTTTCCTGCCTCACGTGCTTTTTGAATAATGTTCTGAGCGGGTGCGTTAATGATGGCTTTTGTTTTGATAGAATTCTACCCATAGATTTTAATAACGCACAGGAGCGTGTATAATAATAATATTTTGTCAGAGCTTCTTCGAATCGCGTCTCGCAAGTTTTCGTATTACCTACGAAATATCTACGAAATTTGTCTCGGTAGAAGCCGTAAGCGTTGCCATACCTCGGCAGTAAATTAGCCGTGTAAAATGCATCGGGCGGCGGAACAAAGCGCTAATACCTAAAGACTGGTAGATCTTGGTATCTGCGGATGCATTGCTGCGCGACTGTCACCGATTACGGCTGAATTATGAGAGGAGCATGAATTGTGGTCGCCCGCGGCGCGGCGCGCTCGCGTCTTGCGGTATCGCGTCTTTTGTGTTTGGTAATTAACCATGAGGCGTTGTCCTAATAGAACGCGATTACGGGATTATTGCCCCTATAAGTGTAATCTAAGTTGCAGGGCTAATGACACTCTGTTTACATTCTGAATATACCGATATAAAGGTTATATTACAGTGAAACTCAGACGAAGTATCGGTGACTTAGCTATAATAGCGAAAGTAGAAACATTTGTGAAGGTTATTTGCTCGTCTGAAATTATCAGATTTTCAGAGGCAACATTTGCTCACCGCACTACATTGTTCCACTGTGCATATTTGCGAACTTCACTAATACATTAGAGAATGCACACATAACCCACACCTCGCCGTGAGGCGAACGTGTTCCCTCGAATTACAAGCATTGTAAATTAGGCACCAAAAACAGTCTCATTTTCCACCCGGGTGCAGCTAATATTGTCTCGCTCCTGAAATATGCAGTCTTACCTGCGGGATACGCTGTAATTGTCGAATATATTGCATCGTTTAATCCACCTACATCCTCTGGAATGTTCGAGAACGCAGTAGAGATTTGCGGCGAACTCTTGGCCCCGGGCCTAGCGCGGGCTTACCCGACTTAACTTACCCGGGAGTTCTCGAAGCAGCCGCTTTTATTAACACAACTAAGCACATCTGTAAACAAACATTAAAAACTCGTTTACTTTCTCCGAACCCTTTTAAAAAGAGTTGAAGTTGCGACGCCCCCAGCCTCCTTCGAGTCCCGAACTCGTGCCACTGCAAACAGCCGAGAGGCGTCGTAGATGAAATTGCAAAAATGTAAAAGAGCTAATGTTTGCTCACCTTAAACCCCTTCCCGACCCCGAACCGGCGTGACGAGCCGGATAAAAGGCTTTAATACACCCTCATCCCTTATTACGAAACTTGAAAAAGACAACAATATAGATCCAATGTGTCGCGGCGCGGGCAATCATACGCGCATCAAAGGTGGCGTGCCTGCGAGCTAGCCAAGTGTGGAGAGGCCTTTATTTTCGTCGTTTTGTAATGCCATTTTGTATGGAAATGCCGAGTCAAAGGGCTACACGCGTTATGAGATCTGGAACAATACGGATTGTGACAATCCCGTTTCCTTCGTACGTGAGGAAATGTTATTTGAATGTTTAATGACGGCCCTGATCTGCCTATCGTAAATATGGATCTGAAGTTTGTGTCTGTTCTGTTGTAACTCTGCTCTAACCTTGAATTTTACGTCTTATCTCAATATCTGAGACAAATTGTTATGGAAATCACAAGATGTTGCCAACGTTGTTTGTTAGTTATTTGTTCATTTAATTTAATTGAACAGCTTTGAGAGAACTTCATTATTGTTTTTAAAATATCCATTTATTCAGTTTCATTTATCTGTTAATTTCCCACTGCTGGGCCAAGACGTCCATTCTCCCCTTTTATTACTCGTTATTTAACGAAGTAAAAGGAACAGTAGTTTTTGAACAATTTCCATAATCACGCGGTTCAATGTGCAAATGTTTCTACCTACTTAACTTTATTTATTCAATAATACTTATCATACTAAGAGGATTCATTTGTTACGGATAAAACAAATAACGGTTTAAGATAGCTGTAGATATAATCTGCGAAAAAGAAACTAAAAAAACTAACTCTTGTTGTTTCGTTTTGTTAAAGCCTTACTTTAGATTTTTTTGGGTAGAAGAATGTTCTTCTCCATACTAGTACAGCATCTGGGCACATCAAGCAGTCATTACCTCCCTTCTGAAAAATCTCCGCGCTGTTTTGCAAGTCAAAGCTCCTTGACGTGTGAGGCGGTACTCAGGTAGGCAACTGTGTGAATTTTCATATTGGGCGGCGCCATCTGTGTGGAGCTTTAAAACGGTAGCAATTGGTAAGGGGTATGAAACAGCTAGTTAAATAGGATCCGATTTTCAAGGAACCAAAATAGTTTTCTGTTTTTGGGTTCCGTACCATAAAAGTAATAAATAAATAAATAAATAATGCTGGACAATTCACACAGCATTATCTAGCCCCATGGTAAGCAGAGCTTGTGTTATGGGTACTAGATAACTGATATACATAATACTATATATTACATAGATAGATATTTTTTATTATACATAGAAAACGACCAGAACACCCGGAACAAATATCTGCAGATCGTACACACAATTTTTCCGAGGCGGGAATCGAACCCGCAACCTCTTGCGTCGCAGGCGGACCTTCGCCTACCGCGCCACATCGGTCGTCAATAAGGAACCCTTTATTCCTATTATGGTACGGACCATATAGGATCACTTCATTGTCCCATTGCCTCTGTCAAAGCATGTTGCCTGTTGTTAGATTTTAAGTCTTATTATAGAAATTCAATATTCATTCATATTAATATTTATTTAATATTCATTCGATCTGCAAAATACTATAATAGTTGTAATGTTGAAATAGAAGTTGGCAAACGTCAATAGAATAGTACCTCTATTCTATACAGGTTATATTTGATAGGTAGGTAGGTACCACCAAAGGTAGGTACTATGGAAGCCATTTGCTAAAAAATAATAAAAAAAAATAGATATTGTTAGACAATTCACACGCCATCATCTAGCCCCCAAAAAAAGGAGAGCTTGAGTAAATGAACTTGACACTATTATTGTTAGGATAGTGTCAGGAATTAACTACAATCAAACAATACATTTTTTATGCTCACTACGACAAGCCGGATAATGTAATATAAGTAACAGCTCAACAGGGTGGTTCAAATTCTAAGAAATCGTGCGAAAATTTTAAATTGATATTGGAACTGTTTTTAAGAATTACCACATTCAGCGCACGCCGATCCACACATCGTTAAGGCGACGTGTACGCCATTACGCGAAATTATTCGCACATCCCTCAAATTGACATTCAATCAGTGTCGCGACATTGTTTCCCTATCAATCCTTATTGGTAGCAGGCGCACGCGCCCCGATGCTTGCCGATACGCGGATATTCCGCCATCAAAACACAATTTGTTTATGAAAATTTATTGTATTCGCCATTACCGCAGGATTTTTTTCCTTTGGGAACGACCCCGCGGAACGAAATCACCTTATTCAATTCCCTTTTTGCATACATCTCACACATGGGTGTCTTGAGGGGAGTAGGTTTTTGTCTGAACACGTGAATCTCGTTTGAGGCCCGTGTATGCTTCTTATTAGTCTGGATTGGGTGAGGTTTTTCTTATATCGCTCGAGGGAGAATTTACATCTCATATTCTGCGTGAATCCGTATAATTTGTACGCTAATTTCTCTTCAAATAACCTGGTAAATCGCTATTCGGAATATTTCTCATCCATTTTCCCGATTATCAAATATTTTATCTGAAAAACACACATATATGCGTATACATTCAGTCCTACTTTTACAAACTATTTGTGCAGTTAAGGATTATAAATTTTTATTACTTTCATTATATTATAATTATTATTTATTCGTCATTTTAATTTATAACATGGCTAGATATACTGAGTTTATTGTCCAGCTTTATTTATTATTCAAATAAAGTTCAGGATCGCATACAAAAAAAAGTTGTGTGCAAGTACAATACCTAAAAACGTACAGCATTTCCAACTAACTACAAGCTCAGAGGGAGACAAACCAGAAATTTCCATTCCTCAAATCATTTATCAGCGTCGAATTAGCGCGTCACATATGCAAGGTGTCGATGGCTTCAAGATATGGCGCCCCTTCTCGAAGATTCCGCAAAAGAATTGTTCCAGGAATTGTCGCATATATCAACGTTAATAGGGTGAGGAGAGAGCACTACTTATGCCTAATGCGACAAGGGAACATGGCACGCGCCCGCATCCGAATACATTTCAGGAAACTGGATTTTCAATGGCAATAAATACTGCCGAGCTTCTCCAGAAATATGCGAGGATTATGCGAATGCTGAAGTTTATCAGTTAATAAAGTATATATAAGTTGTTGAAACATATTTGGTTTGAAACTAATGGTAATGCAGTTTAGAAAGACCGTCAGGTATTGATTTAAAATTTCTTGTAACCAAATTTCACGGAATGTACGTCCACTCTGCGAGTCGAGTCTTTTATCCAAGTATGGAGTTGCTTTAAAAGTGAAGTGGCAAGACCCTTTAGATGGTTAGCCCATCATCTTACCCGCGACAAAGTGGTACCTTTACACCTGCAGTACAAAAATGCCCATAACCCCTTTCACGTCTTGTAACATAACAATAAACCGACAAGCTCGTAAACACGACAAAATGACGCTTCGTAAAAAGCAACGATCTCAGTAAATATGGACAGACGATGTCTTGCCGACGTCAAAATGACGGTAAAAACATAGACGCTTTTACCTGCAGACGTGCAAAGGTAATTATTTATTGATGCAGTCTATAATAAAATCATTTTTTTTGGTTTCACAGGCCCTTCCATTAAAATTATCATGGGGCGATCATTTCTCTTTGATTTTATGGTAAACTAGCTGATTTAATTTCTTAATAAATAATAATAATAAGGTTAATACACTATATGAAACTAGAACTTCCGTTTGCATAAATATCTTGTGGAATATCTAGTTCGACTATACCAACAGTATAAAGCGATAACAATAACACAACTACCAAATAAGTAGAACCTTAATACACACCAAATGCCTATATAACAGTGTTAAATCTCTTGGCAAGCCCATATTAGATAGCTGAATGGTAGGTACATATTAATAATGTGGTTTATCGTGAGAAAGCACGACCCTCGAAAGAGTGGTAAAGATGCAAATCGCATGCTCTACGCCTTAACGACACACATTTTCATTCCCTCATTCACATGCTTGAATCTCGGGGTTTTTACTGCAATTTGGTTGTTATAGCATAACATGCCTTATACCCGTAAATTGTAGATTCAGTTTCGCTCGAATGCTGGTACTGGTTTTCGTCATACAATTTAGCAAGACTTGTCGTCCCTCTTGGAGTTTTTGAACGGAATAAGGATTTGGAGTGAAGTTTCGTTCAGTATTCGTGTCATTTATTCTATGTTTCAGCAATTCTTTTACATAATCATGTGTTGGAAATATAACAGCTTCTGTAGGGGCGCCTGATAAACTCCGCTAAGTATGCCTTGTTCGTAGAAATTATACATACGAGTACCTATTTAGCATAATCTACGAGTGCACTCATAAAGATTACCTTGGTTACCATTGGTTTTTGTGACAAATCTTAACATTTTGATTTTTCTATTATGTATGAAAAACTGGCGGGTTGATTTTCAATGTAATTAAAATTGCATTTCAATTCAAGAAAAATCCACAAAGAAAACACATGTAAACAGTCCACCTGAAAGCCACAAACAATACCTGCAACAATCATAAACCAATCAAAATAGTCGTGAACTTAATGACTCAAATTAACCGACTCAGCGAACAACTTCCTGGCAACTTATTAACAAAACAAATTACCAAAATCCTCCAGTCAAAACAATCCATCAAAATATTAAGCAAAAAACTCCATTATTATCATTTAAATCCTCGAAATTGCTGGCAATATAGATATAAGTCTGGAATAACCCATTTAGCGGGATAAGAAAAAGGGATGGTAGGCATTAGCATATAATGAGAGTAATTAAAATACACAAATAGAGCTATAAAGACGGGCCGGCGTTGAAGGGTGTCTTCATCATCCAACATAATTTATACGGCAAATATTTTGAGTGCCGCTCAGTACTCAAGGAATACAACATTTTCGTAGAAAACTGATAATAATCTTAAGAAAAAGAGCTTACCCACCAAGCGAGATGTGAAAAAAAGATCTAGCGCATTTGGTTTGATTCACCCATTTTTGCTGCGTACATATTGTGATTGTGTTCTTGAGTGGAGACCACGACTCGGTAAACGTAGTGTAGGACGCCCTCCGACCAGGTGGGATGACGACCTGCGAAAGACTGCAAGTAGATGCTGGATGCGGCAAGCTGAAGACAGGGCGCTATGGCGCTCATTGGGGGAGGCCTATGTCCAGCAGTGGACTGCTATAGGCTGATGATGTTGATGACATATGTATTTACATGCAGGTCTTCTTATCGACCTTAATCAAGAAATCTAAAGTAATCAAACACTGTTTTCTCGACTTACATCAATGTTTGATATAAATATAAAAGTAATTTCAGTACGGCTACCCGCTTCCATTGTAAATGCGGTAAAATAAACCACACCGCATAAGAATGGCCGCATTGTTTAATTTATTAATTAATGGAGTCAGTGTGGCGGCACCGATGATGACGCCGTAACAGATTAGATGCCCTCTCTTGTCTATTTTCATTTATCAGCCGAATATTTGTGATATTCGACATAATTCACTGTGTTCCATTTATTTATAAGACTTTGCGCTTAGCAATTTATAAATTTTAATAATTATAAGCACTAAGTGATGTGTTCAACATCCACATTTACAAATCCTTACAATACGATAGTAGCTAAATACAGACCGGAATTATTTCAATTCATTTCTCGGGCTCCGCGCCACCGCTCGCAGACAATGCCCAGCTAATTACGAGATGTAAGGCTTTATTAACGCAATCGGGCGGTTATTAACATAAAAAAATAATATTTACTGGCCCCAGTCTCGAGAAAGGTACTTAATTTACGAATATTGCGGCATTAGGCTCAGTGCGCTCGTCTCAACCCTTCTTACAAATGATCGCGGCGATGCCCCGGCTTGAGGAATGGGATGAGCGAGATTAAAGCCCATCTCACTTGTTGTACTGAAGAGATTTTGCATTGTAATAACCGACATTAGACTTAAGCATAACGTTCAGCATAAATTCCTCTCACGACTGCCTTGCCTTTCAGTCAAGAAAACGTTTCGCAAATTACCCATTGATATTTTAATGAACCATCCCTTCAGAAAGCAAGATTTTCCAATATTTGCATATAAATAGACAGTAAAATATGACATCAGCATTTTAATTTTTCGATATTACGGAGCGATTTACAAATTAGCGGGTAAGAAAAACGCCTTGGAAGCCATGAGGGTCGCTCGCAGATGTTCTATTTAAATGTAAATTTTTGACACGACGACGAAACGGATAAAAAATTGGAAACGAAATATTTGACGAGCCTGTCTCATCGATTAGTTCAGTAATCTTTACTGAACTAATATATTGTATGATTAAAGAATGCTTATTATTTCTCGACCTCATAACTCTAAGCTTGAGTGACGTAAAAATAATAAATTATCAATCATAAGTTTGCCTACAAATATTGATGAACCCATGAATCTATATGACCCAAAATAAAAGGCCCAGCCAGCCACTCGATCCATTTGTTCGTAAAGTTTAAAAAACACCTCCAAACTTATCACTCAGGAAGGAAAAATTAGCCAAATTGTGACAGGAGTATTTAATCAAAGCACAACAAACAGGAGGGTGACAATTGCACACTCCGAAAAAAAGAAAAGAATGAATTCTTTTGAGCGGAAAGGGCAACAAAGAAGGAGCTTAGAAAAGAACCGGAAGTGGGAATGACAGATCGTCGACAATGGTGAAAAGTCACACCTCTTGTTTACGGGACGCCGGGCACGAGAATTAGCTATCATTTACTTAAGCACTTTATATAATTAAGTCGAGCGCCCATTAGTGCGAGGGACGCCATATTCTTTCTCTAATTGCTCTCTCTTGGCTTAGACTATTTTGTCTCGTTACGTCGTGTTGTGTTTATAGCTACGAGTATGTGAACTCATTAACGCTGGAGTTGAGGAGGGATAGTCGGTTAATCAACAATAGCTTTAAATTTTGACGTCATTCGGCCTTTTTGTGTTGGTTCCCTCTTGCATCTCGAATTAACGAATCGATCATAATTGATTAAGTACAGCTCCGATCTAAGGAATACCACAAAGGAGTCCATTCGGCCACCTTCAAAACAAAAACAAGGCCCACTCCCCTCGTTTTTCGGCCGTCGAAAGCGAAATCTGGCTTTGTTCATTTACTTGGTAAACCGATAATTTCATTAAACAACAAAGTGGGACTCGTCGGGAGCTCTCTGTAAACACGGCAAGAAGCCAATGTCCCCCAAGATGCGAAATTCATTTGATGAAAAAATCTTAGACTCAACACAGCGCGGCAAATTAGGAATTGCCCCCTCGTGTTTATGCTTTCCGCGTAAAGGAACACTTTGATTTCTTCTAATTAGTGGGCCGATATTCGAAAAATGTGTAGCGCGTAGTAAATTGATAGGAAAATGGACTTCTTAAACCCTTTCGTGGCCTGAGTTATACCGACAATCCGGTTAATTTCGGACGTAACCCGACGCGGGTGCATTCCGAGCTCTAAAAATCGCGCAGTAATTTGGAGCATTCGAGCGGCTACTCGCATTTAAGTTGGTACAGGGCAAATTAAGCCGACCCCCGATATATTGCGTTTGTTCTTTTGAAGCTACCGGTGAAGGGTTGAAGCCAAGAATGCTTTGCTTTTTATAGAACTCAATAATCCGGGGGTGAGAGCGGTCCGAAAGCTGCCTTATTGTAAACTGGTCCAGCAGAAATATTTGGCGTATTTTTGATCTCAATTTACGTATATTCACCGTGAAATAATAAGGCGAATGATAACTTCTATGGAGCCAGTTAGTATTTTCAACTTATAGGCATGGGCCTTCACTAATTTTTCACCCTTTGGCCCTTTATAATAATTGTGAAATAAATATCCCACAACAAACACACGCTCCACAAAGCCAATGAATTATACCTCAGTCAGGTAATTAGACCGAATATACCATTAAATTAATAAATAAAAAACAGGAGCGTACCCCATCGGCTCTCAGGACGACGCATGGTTCCCTCAGTCGAATAAATTTATGTAAAAATTTTCATTAATATTTTTGAGGCCGAGCGTCCGCCCGCCCTTGGGAGTGGAAATCGAGTTCGCGGTCGCGATGGAAAAATGCAAACCGAAAATTATGGGGACCCTCGCCTTGTATTTGCTTATGAATACCGGCCGTACCTGCCCCATATTGTGAAATATAAATATACGATACGATACGGGAAAATAAAATTAAAACATTGTTGATGGAGTCATTTTATATTAAAACCCATTACTCAATTTGTGCCGCCAAAAAAGCGTGTTACCTTTTTACGTGAAGTAGTTTCTTTGGTCCGAGTTCAACCTGTAAGGGCGGGTGTGCACTATGAAAAACGCCCCTCGCGGGATCTTGTGAGATTATGAAAGATTTGTGAGTTCTCGAGTGGCGCCCGCGGCCGGTCGCTGTGAGCTTAAGAGATTTAAATCGGTCGCTGGCCCGGAATGCCAGGTACAAGCAGATTTCTTACGGACACACGCTTTGTAGGAATGATACGATAAGAGGCAAGCAACTTCTTGGGATTTATAAATCTTTTAGTGTGGGTCTGTTCTCTCCAAGCTCCACTCACTTTAATTATGAATAAACTTACTTGAAATACAAATATGATTCCTAAAGTGTTCGTTCATTCAATACCGAAAGATGAGAAGAAGGAATCCAAATATAATTTCCCGGAACTTGCTAAAGTAAAATGGCTCCATTCCGGCACAATGCAACCAAAATCTGTAAGCGATATCTCCGCGAAACCTGTAAATCTCTCAGGCATTTTTATATTCGGCTGCTCTGAGACTTGAGGGCTAAGCGCTGCCAGCCCCAGATTATATCTCGACACTTGATGGATGAATGGTTATTGGATCTCAACATTTTTATCATTTTGATACAGTTGCGGGGGCAAGGTGCGCTTTAGTTTGCGCTGCAGGGGACATACTTTGGGAGTTTAAGGAAGTTTTGTGTGTACCTGGCTTTAGGTGGTGATGGATTTTAAATACATATACTCGTATATACATATACTGTAAACAATTTAAACTTTACCAACATATCTGGTTCAGAAAATGTCGTTTGTAGTGATTGAAATGTAGGTGCCCTTAGACTAAAACTAGACTTTATTCGTTGTTTTACTATTAGTTATATTATCATTTAGATTGTTTAGAATTTTAGGCTAACATTTGATAAGAACCCAAAAATTATTTTGCCCTGACAGGGTTTTTATGCATTGCGTAACCTACCCACTAAGACTACACCTAAGAAACTACCTGTATGCATGAAATTACAATAAATGATATGAATATGCAAATTAATTAAAAGACTGTTAGAACACGTAAAAAGTTACGTAAGTAATGATATTTTTTTGCAGATCTGCTAAAACGGACGTTCAATACCGTGAAATCTTTATAAACGAGCGTCAGAAATAAATCACGATGATATAGGTGTAACATATTCAGGGTGGCTGCGAGGTGATATAGTGGGATTGGCAATGTTCCTACTAAGCGTCTGACACTGCGACCCGATCGTTTGCACTCTTTACTACATCCCTTTGCCACACTTCATATCGCGAGTACTGATAGGAAAACAGTCGCTAGATATAACAGGTAGAATATAAAGTAAGTAAAGCAGAGTATCGACAGACATTTTTTTTCTCGCATGATAAAATGTGACACTTATATTATAAAATGCGAATGTTCAGACTTCTGATGTTCAGGTAGATGTGTTATCGCTACACGCTTATGCCCTATACAGACAGAACAACTATTGCAGCAACTCGAAACTAGCTGTTTAGATACAAACTTGTTCTTAAACTGTGCCTTTAAGACACAGCATAGGAAGAAGTTTGTATGAATAATATTAAAAAAACACGTAATATAAAAATTATATTTTAAAAAATTATGTAAAGTTGCTGTTTCTTCAACAAATTTTTGTCTGTTTTCATAGCGTCATAAATCTACAGAACTGATCCAGGTAATTTTTTTATACGTGTAGTTCTTGGCCTGTATAACGTTAAAATAAATATAGCACTGTGTATATTTAATATGGTGTTTATTTATGTTTTCTATAAGAGTATTGTGCTAATACCCTTCCCCGGAGAAAATAATACAAAATATACCCGATAAATACCCTTAAATAATCTTTAATATATGTACATAATAGTTACCTCATCGCGAAAGTTTAAAATATTGAATATCATCGCTTATAACAAATATTTATTACGACATCCAAAACATACTCACCTAGACAAAAATAACAGTTTCTCAGAGACCACGACATGGATGTTTCGTTTTAGTAACATCGAAAAGCAGAACACTTTTTCGTTGCTCAATTTTTTTGCTAACCCTCCGAAACACTTTTCCGGCCGCTTGGCTCGGATCATACGATACGTAGAAATGTTCTGAAAAATGCCGCGGCCGCACCGTACCGTTAGCGGAAACATATCAATTCAATTTGAACGCACGGTGCGCGTGAAATAGAGCCGTCACGCGCTAAATCATGGCGCCACGCAGTGATAAACATATCGGAAGGGTTATGTTTTATTAGCTGTGACGGAGGATTTCTTATCGCGGACCTAAGTCAAAAAGTTTGGGAATGCTTTTGCTTGAGGAAACAGTTTTGTCAAGAAGATTTTAAGGGAAAAATCGAATGTGACCCGTTTGGTTTTTTGTGTAAGGGCATGAAATATAACGAGAAGGCTCACTCTTCCAGTTTCTCAGTCGCTCCATTCGCTGGTAACAGAGCGTAGGTATTGTAATTTTGCTCGCGCGCCGGACAGTCGATCATTGTACCGCTTTTACTTGCAGGGTGTGGCCTGCTTTTTAATTATGTAGATACGAGTAAGTACATATTTTAATTGAAATGTTTTAATTAATAGAGACTAAGGAGCTTACGGTCAAACGGGATAACCGTTTAAGTTAGCTTTTAGATTAATATGCAATTATTGTGAAATATAAATAAAAGAAAAAAAAAGTTATAAAAAATAAATAATGGCAATCCACACAGCATCATCTAGCCCCAAGCTAAGCAGAGCTTGTGTTATGGGTACTTGATGAGTGATATACATAATTCAATACATTAAATAGATATAATTTTATTATACACAGATAACGACCAAAACACCCAGTACAAATATCTGCAGATCTTCCAACATTTTTCCCGAGGCGCGAATCGAACCCGCAACCTCCAGCGTCGCAGGCGAACCTTCGCCTTCAGCGCCACAGAAGTCATTATAATATTCATTATTATTAGTTATGTTATGATAATATTGCAGCCATTAATACAAAATCTAATAAAATAAAAATGTGATTTATGTATAGCTCTTCATTAAAACTCGATACTATATCATAAGCTGTATGATATGAAAGCAAAATGCAACCGACTTGTTATCTCTTGGCAGTAGGGAAATCACTTGAAAATTCGTCTACCGTTTAGCAAGTCGCGGACGCAGAGAACTATTTTTATCGAAAACTTCGCAGACGGTTCTTAACAACTCAGTTCTCACGAGCACATAGATTATTCATATCGTGTGAAATGTCGTTAGAAATATTGAAGTAACTATATATTAATAGAAAACTTTTAGATAACAAACCCTGCGAGACGTTTTTCTGAGAAAGAGCGCGATCCTCCCTATTAGATTAAGATACTGATAAAACTGTTATCTACAGATAACATTTAATTCCGACGATAATTTTCATAATTTTATGAAAACGAAACCTGATCTAACGACGTGAGGCCAGGGGCTTTTTATATTTATTAGATTTATTATTCGGACACACTTACTGCTAAGTCATTGAGACAGCAATTAAAATCTAATAGGATGGCAAATAAACGACAGACTTAATAGCCATCACAATTGTATAGAGTACGAGTTTGTTTAAGTAAAAATACCCGGACCTCGATAGGTGGTTGGTGGTGGGCCTGCGAAAGACTGCAGGTAGATGCTGGATGCGTCAAGCCGAAGACAGGGCGCTATGGCGCTCATTGGGGGAGGCCTATGTCCAGCAGTGGACTAATAAAGGCTGATGGTGATGATGATAGGTGGTTGGTATCTGGGGCTGCATTCTGGTAACCAATCACTTTACTATTACAATAGTATCGTCATAGAATCATCCATAGATGAACAAAACTCTAGATGGTGCGTAGACAGCTATTTGCATGAAGAGTTTGATAGAATGGTTTTTCAACCTTACCGCTTTTGACACGCGTCCCTCTATAGTTTCTTTCATCAATGGTAAAATGCCAAAACGTGTAAATCTGAGACGATACAATTGTTATAGTTAAGCTATTTATTTAGTGGAATAAGCTGGAATAAGCTAATGGTTAGATATAACTACCGAAAAGTGTTCATCAAGCCACAAGCAAAACTAAAATGTTTATTAAAATACTTAGCTCACCTAAAAGGCAACAGTTTAAAAACCCCCGTTTAATATTTGAACTGGTTTCACGTTGAGCATACTTTCCTTGAAGTGCCGAGCTTGTGTGCATATTTTATGTTTACTACCTGAGCTGCGGATGACGCGATGAATTTTTACTGAGCTAGCCACTCTCTATCTTATTAACAGGGGTCGGTTAATAGTCACTTGCACCCTTATTAGATTGTTTGCTATGTTAATTTTGGTAAACAAAGAAAAATTTTATGAAATTGGAGAGAATAGTCGCTTCATGCGACAGCCAAGCACATATTTTTTATAGAGTATTTTGACAAAAAAGTGATGTTGATTATTTGTTAATGGAAATTATTGTGTCTGGTAGGACACCTTTCTGCCAGTGTCAAGTAATGGAAAAAAATTGTGAAATTAATGAGTTATCAAATTATGAAGATTGTTTGATATTTTCACCAGAGTCTAGTTCGTTATTCAGCAAGGTGTACCACGTGCAGGGTCGCGTCTTCCTCGTTTCTGGGAGCGCCACCTCCGAACGTACTGTAAACACCGGGTACAACACGCCCGGCGACATGCCGTTCAGGACTATGTTGTGACTGGTATAAACAAATTCATGGTGGTACGGTTGGGAACTTTGAAAGACTCTTGTCAGAATAGGCACGGTCATAATGTACGACTAGATTCTTGTCAAGGAGCTGATGTGATTTGCCAGACTTTGTCTCGGCATCTTTCTGTATTTTTTGTTCTTCTACTACGGTCCTGAAGAAGTCCCCGAGTATTAATATTTGATATTATTAAGCAAACGCATAACGGAATGTTTTTCCAACGAATAAAATGACAAAGTACTATATATGTTTTTATTGTTTTATAAATTCGCTAATAACCAGAGTATGCAGAAACCAGATCTTCTTCAAATTATTTCGATGTTTACAATGAAAACAAAAGTTTTCCCACACAATATCAAAGTTAGACAGTGAAACCTCATATTTCTAGAAAATTCGAAATTCATTCTGACGAGAAGCAATCTTCTACACATGTACCTCCGATAGCTACCGATTTAATATCCCACTCATAATTGAAGCGAGCGTTCTTCCAAACCCATTACCCGGCTCGTAGGTACTAGAATAGTTATATACAGAAAGGAAACTCAGGAAAACCGAATAAAAATGTTGCTTGTTTCATCAAATAACTTTGAATGGTAAAATTCTTATTACATACCAAGTTTACTGCTACGTCGTAGCTATGCCGCCATCGTTGTAGCAAATCCCGTAGCACAGGTTAAGAACAAGTATTCATTTCTTGTTGAAATGACTTTACAGAAAAAAAAAAAAAAAAATTGCATTGTATAAAGTTTACTGATGAATAAGCTTGTATTATGTCAATTAAGTTTGTATCTTTTTGCGTAGTAAATAGAGTCACATTTTGAATCAGTATCTTAAAAAGTGTTTGCAGCGTCGCATCGCGTCGCGTCTCGGTGCATGCTGACTATTACCTAGTCATCATCATCATCATCAGCCTATGGTAGTCCACAGCTGGACATAGGCCTCCCGCAATGAGCGCCATAGCGCTCTGTCTTCGGCTTGACGCATCCAGCATCTCCTTGCAGTCTAGTTACTCTAGTATTAATCAAGTTTCTCATAAACATCCAGTTATCTATGCAAGTTTCACATCTATACGTAATATTCTCATGTAATCTATGCCGGCAGAGTGTAGACTAGTCATCCTGTAATGAAGACACATTATAAATGCAACGAGGCATCGCCGCGATGCACCTACACTCAGACGCGAAGAATTAATTCATTTGCATGTACTTAAACTTGCTCCTTAGGTACTTGAAGGGTAAGGGAAATATCGCGAAGGAAATGATTATGGACTTTTCAGGTTTTTGGCTATTTAATTGATGATTTTAATCCTACTAGTTCTACTAATATTATAAACGCAAAGTTTGTAAGTATGGATGGATGTTTGTTACTCTTTCACGTAAAAACTTATGAATGGATTTTAATGAAACTTTACAATAATATAGCTTATACCTCAGAATAACACATAGACTACAACAACAATTTATGAAGATATATTGTATATTATCCAAAATATCTATCACCACGTGGGTGAAACCGTGGGGCGCAGCTAGTAAATAATACTTTTTTAAAATCATTTTATTTTTCACTTTATGACAAAGGCTTAGGAATTAAGACACAAAACAAACGGTATTTTTTTCAGGTAAATTAGTGATCTATACTGTAAATTCTCAAAAACTTTAAGTTTAGATAAAACACATACAACTCCCCTTGTACTGTCCAATAACCCTATTCATCCATGGTAACCTGGTAGAGATCGCTCTTGAGCGATAAAGTCGCCAATTGTCGCTTAGCTTTTAAGTGGTTTTGTTGTAAATAGTTTAATTTTCATTTAAGTGCGCAATATAGAATTTTCTATTGTACGTATCTAATAATTGGATCAATCTAGAATTGTAGTGAATTTACTTCCAAGTCTCAAAGATGCCCTACGAGTGCTTCAACATGTACATTCGCTTAATAAAATATTTTTTCTCTCATAAGCTAACCCATTAGCGTTTACTACCCAAACATTTTCCTAACTAGACAAAACCCTCGATACTTAGCGGAACCACAGAGGTTCGTTTGCCTCGCGAGACACCTGCATTGTACAGTCAACTGCATCAAGACCTTAACACCTACATAACATCACATGAACCTAATTTGTTTGTCCACCATTTATTCTCTTCAATACCTACTCTTTTCCACTATTTGTGAAACTTTTAACTGGCTGTCCTTATATTTATATTTAAGCTTAGCCTTAAGATTTCCTAAAAATAATATACAGGGTTATTGGTTATTAACTGACATTACGTGAACCGCAGGTTTTGCCCATCGTCACGAACACGATTATGTTCTCTTCAAGACTTCAAAAAAAAAAATTAAGGTCTTTGGCTGAAAAACAGCGCTGAATAAAACAATGTTCAGCACACGCTGAGCCAACCCCTATTTCGGCGCAGGGTCATGGAGGTAGTCTTATTTTAGTCTTAATATCACCTATTTGTGTCGTTTATCCCCATGATAAACTTCTTTGTTTGTTTATTCTATGCCTGTATTTTGTACCTGTGTCTAAATAAATGTTTTTTCTATTCTATTCTATTCTATTCTACTTCTATTACCAAGTTTACTGCTACGTCGTAGCTATGCCGCCATCGTCGTAGCAAATCCTGTAGCTCATGTTAAAAACAAATATTCAATTCTTGTTGAAATGATTTTACAGAAAAAATTAAGAAATAATTTGCATTAAGTATATAAAGTTTACTGATGAATAAGCTTGTATTATGTCAATAAAGTTTGTATCTTTTTGCGTAGTAAATAGAGTCACATTTTGAATCGGTATCTTAAAAAGTGTTTGCAGCGTCGCATCGCGTCTTCTAGACCATCATGACACATAGTCGGCCATTTTAATTTCATTCGTCGTTATAACGACAAGTGCGACATTTATTACGTAGGTACAGTATCCCATCGACTGATTATAACGGATGGAACGCGGATGTCGGATAAAACAAGTTCTTGCTTACTTCAACTGCTTTACTTCAGCACATTGGGTAAGCTGAATCCACGGCGCATGAAAAAAACAAATCATATACTCGACATCTTGAAACTACTCCAGAGAAGAATTGAAGCGCATAGGACATGCACTAAGCACCTGATGGCAGCACGGAGATACATTTTTATTTTGATATTCATACGTTTTTATATACCAGAAGAATTAAGAACATGACATGTTACACCAAAAAAGTAATCAATAAATAAACTAAACTCAACTGCTTCGTAAACAGCCAGTACGATAGGCTGTCATATAGCACACACACAAAAGTTAACTTACTCGACAGGCATCAATAAGCACTCATTGCTATGACAAGATACGTATTTAGGTACATCTTATCGCAGCCGACTGTACTTAGCCAGGTACAGTAATACCGCCACGTTAATGGCCCCGCAACCCCTGAAGACCTGCTTCTAATTCCACCTACTTCAGTTAAGTACTTTTTGTAGACACTCTAGACCTCTTGAAGATAATCAGATGCGAGATGGTGACTTGGTTTTGAGTGATTGAGAGTCTGGATTAGCGTGAGATTTTTGACTGTAAAATATTATAAAATTCTGTAAGAAATAATATTTGGCAAATTTGAAGAGTTTTTTTAAAGATTGATAGAAAGATAGAACATTATTGCACACTTAACAAATCAACAAAAGATAAAATAATGGGTGCGGTCTTTACGGGCGGTCTTCTTCTTCTTTGTCGTTGTCTTCATTGCTGAAGGTCGTGCCCGTCCTGGAAGACTTTCACGGTGACGCTGATGAACCGCTTCCACACCACTCTGTCTTCGGCCTGTCTCAGGGCTGCAGGCAAAGTGAGTCCCGGGTCCCATTTACGGGCGGTACCAGAAGCTATCTGAACCTTATAGCTGGAAGGCTGGACACGGACTGCGCTTTTATGAAGCACTGGACGCACACACATAATGCCATGCGTCTGTAAAGGCAGGATGTGTCCCTTCCAAATGTTTTTACTTTTAGTTTTTAAACTCTTAACTCTCTATGGCATGTACTTTGTGAAGTTAAAATAAATAAATTTAATTTAATTTACACGAGAACCATGGATGGATATGATTGTTGATGTGAATAAAAATTTTAAAGTATAAAGTTATCCCTTCTAGGTATCTTCATTACCTTATTGGATCTGCGTTAGTCAGAAAACCTAACAATATATGTAAATTACAGATTATATCGTTTTTCTCTGGATCCAACTTAATTCCTACGTTATAAAAGTCTTTGTATTGACTTTGTATATTGGTTACAATTTTGACAATCGTGTTGTTTGCTGAAGAATATTCGGGATGAAAATTAAATGGTCCGTTTTATTCGTAAGTACTAACAGACACCTAATAAAACCAAGCCAATCTACATATATTTTTGTAAGATTGTTGTTTTCCCCAGAACATGAAATTTGATTGCCAGCAATAAGCGCACAGTGTAAACGACTCGCAAAAATAACAAAATAAATTAAAGAGGGTTACACAATGGCTACGCAAGGCCTTAGCCTCAAAAAATTGGGCCCTCTTAGGTACAGTTGATAAAAAAAGTCAGAGAGCGCATGATCGCTCCCCTGGGCGCGCACTTATCATTGACATTAACTTTTTTGTTGTCCATAACATTTGCATAACTCTTAAAACTCTGTGTCGGAGCGCCTCGGAGCCCGGAGGCAGTTCTGGGGATGCCTGTACTTTGTAAGATCATTTTCAGTCTTTGCTGAAGCTAAGGTCTACGGGGGCTCGTTCGTGGAAGACATAAATTACTTTAGCGGTTTGGAAATTGAGGCAGAACTTGACTTTGTAAAATATATTCAAAGGTATATGATATAACAGTATTAAATAACAGCGGCTTTGTTCTTGTGATACGAAGCAAAAAAATTAATGCTCACACTTAATTTGTATTAATGGTTGATTAACCAACAAATATGACAGCTGTCAAAATATTCCAACTGTGAATTACGGGTAGAATCTTGTATTTCTATTAGCTCTATACAAGAGATGATAACCGCAAGGTCCAGATTGTTTTCACTAGTCAATCATGCCATTTTTTTAAATTTTCATGATTATAAACATAAAAATAATTAATATCGGGATTATATTTTTGAGTTTTCCAATATTTCGGCACAGTTTCATGCGCTTATTATATTAGAATTATATTATAATAAACATCCCGTTATAAATGACTCATGCCATTTTTTCAATATTTTTCGTATCCGTTAGAAATAATATGAAAAATATGAAATAAACAAGTTAAATGTTATTAATACCGAAAAATCAGCGAATAATTTTAAAATTGTAATATTTTGACAGCTGTCACACTCAGACAGCCCTTCGGCAAACGAAGCTAATCCGAACCCTTCAAGCCTGTCCCAGATGTAAGTCATAATTCATTCGATATCTCGATTTTAATAAGACTGGTTTAATGATAATAGTAGCTAGCTTAGCCAGAAAATATAATTACTAGAAATATAATATAATATTAATATTATTTCTAGTAATTTGTAACGAAAATAATATTAACATAAGAGTCCATAATAATAATTTTAATCTGTTTACTAGGATATAATTTGACGACCTTTTTGGCTCAGCGAGTGAAGGTCCGCCTGCGACACATGAGTTTGGGGGTTCGATTCTGGCAGCGGGACAAATGTTTGTACGATCTTCAGATATTTGTTCCGAGCCTGTGTATTTTCTATGCCTTTACCTTAATTTGATAATAATAGTACTTTTATTTATTAAATAAATAAAAAAAACTGTTTCTTATGTCCATTAAAAGAGTCAATTTCATATGTAAAGAGCTAATATTAAGTTTATCAATTAACTAGTAGCACAATCAATTATCTGATCATCAATTATTTAGTAGCATAATTCTCTGTTTATCAAAGTTCTACTTACTTTGGGGCAGGATGGTCCAGCTAGTACACTAGAAAATAAAATAACACACGTGATCTAGAAAAAAAAAAACATTTTCCAAGGTAAAATTAATCTCCCCATCTCATTACATAATGTCCCAAAAGCGGCCGTCTCAGGTAAAACAAAGTTAATTGGCTCGCAATTTTTCCGTAATCTATCTGCAGATTATAATTTAAAAACATGAGGAGCTTGTAATGGAACCTCCTTGGACGTGATAGCAAGTAGGTATCGTTGGCGGCAGCTGATGCCGGCCCAGTGTCGCCGCATTCACCCTCAAAGAGGTTTTTTTAGCTGGATACAGTGGAGGTGGCTTTTTAGAGTAAGAGATTTAGTCACTGTAGGTTACTAGTTTTTACCATCGGAGTATTATTTATTTTTTGCCGTTATTGTCTCACTGCTGGGGAAGCCTTTTCTTTTTCTTTTTTCAGTACCCTAGCTCTGAAAAACTGACACGAAAATACGATGTCTTTCATCGTTTCGGCACCAAAATAATGGGTGCTAGTCCTCTACTAGGACTCCATAAAAATTCACGACCTCACGATATCGTTGTGATGCTAGGTATCCATGCCTGAGTAAAGTAATATTGAGTAGTAGAATAAAGAGTATTTGAATTGTTGCTTATTAATATCTTGTATATTATGTTGTATCGTAAAACATAACTATCGTCCTGGCGCAGTCGGGTAAAAAAGGTAACATCCAGATAAAGTTACCTCTCCATACTAACCTAGCCGAAGTACTTTAAGGCGATCGTCTTTTTCTCGCCCCAACCTTCGAAAAAAAATAAGGGGAGATCCTATCTTGTCGCTTCTAATTTACTTATTCCTCTTTTAAAGACTTATTTACCTTCAAAATCCCATTGTGACCGGCGCGGGGCCAAGAGGCCTCGAGTAACGAGCCTCCAAGTCTCTACAGACGTGTCAAACGAGGCATTCTTAAAAAAAGCAATAACAATTTACATAAACACCCGGTCCTAGTTAACAGTTAATAAAGAAAATGTCGCAATTGACAGAGCAGTCTTTAAACGCCTTTTAGATGGAAATTCTGATGGCATATTGTTTAACAAGATGTCTCCTTTGCGACGTTATAAAATGTTAAATCGAATTGTTGTTCATTGTTTGTTTACTGCTCTGTTTGTCAGTTTCACAAGCAATCCTAGAGGCGAGTATGCATTGAAATGTTTAAATGAAAGAGGAGCTCGGAGCGTAGTACGCGCACAGCCGAACACAGTGACCTCATTTCAGTTAGTTCCGAAATTGTTTCATTAAACCGACCCAAAAGTTTGACGTGGTCCGCGGGCGCTACCCATCCGCGATCGATCCCGGTTCATCGCTCCCTATCCGCTGTGCAGCAGGCTCCAAGGGCCAGACCCCAGACCGAATAACCCCATCATATTTATACCCGAGCTAGTGACACGAACTGTCCGCGCCACGTCAACCCCTTCAAAAACTTCCCACCCACTAATAGTAATCTAAAGTTCAACCGGTTCAAGGTCGCAATTTAAAGTTTTTCCAAAACTTCTTTTCCCGTTCACTTTTTTATAAGTATATAAATCTTTTTGCCGGCAAAGTTGTACAAAGTTTTTGGCCCAGATTGTCATCGATTTTTGTTTGAAGAGTTTGTTTTTTCATTGTTCTTCTTTACTTGTTTGACGGTTAATTCATAAAAACTTTGCCGCCAGCACAATCGATGGCGATCGTACTGTCAGTTTGTAAACAAAGCCACGCGGACCAACTAGCCAACACTTGGCTCATTTTACCACGAACATTAATCTTTATATTTACGTCTTTAGTTTCCTTATTCTCAGCTCCGCATCTCATGAGTGCGACACTGTCATATCCATAAGTAACTCTGTAAATCCCTAAGAAAACCCCAAAGAACAGTTACGAGAAAATAAACGTTTTCCGTTGATTTATGTTTAAACGCTGCAATAACTTTCAATCACACGAACCCGATGTAAAACAATAACGCGCATCATCGTTCCCTCGCTGTACTATTTTCAGTTGCTTCATAAATATTACGTTTTTGCGCCGGCTGTAAATATTTTCCCCATAAAGGCATGCGTGGCCGGAGGGCTCTCATCACCTCGGCCCTGAATATTTTTGTATATCCTCAGACCCTCTGTCACAACTTATGTAAATTCTGCCCTAACACTTTCTCAGTTTTTCTCGCATTTGACGCACAATACGGTGCAATTTGACGGCAGATCCTGACATTATCCGAACGGGGGCACACCTCCACTCGAAAGGTTTTCCGCTTTCCGAATGGAAATCCTGATTTAGACCTTATTTCGGGGATTCAGAATAAAATACCCTGAATATCGTTATCTATTGTAAAATCACAATGAAAATCAGGGGAAATCAAAACGCATTAGCATTTTTTTTCATTAATTGCTACTTGCGTAGACAAAGAGAGTGGAGTGAATCGCGTCCCCGCTGTCCGTCTCGGCTGATTTATTTCATGACTTCGGATATGCAAATAACATTAACATTCAAAGATGTACGGTCCCCTTAAGAAATCCGTAGCGACCACAGAATGATGCCAATTCAGGGTGAATCTTAATATTTTATGTTGTGTTATTTCCCTTTCTCTTTTCAACGCGCTATTATTTATTTCCTCGCCGACAATGAGATTCCCACTTTGGCGCGTAATAAAAAAGAATTATTGTTCATCTTTTTATAGCGTTTCGTTTTGTTGAGGTTTATATTATCGTGATTGAGAAGTGCTGCTTTTAAATCGTGTCTTTTGAAGGCGTTTTTGTTAAGTTTATCAGATTTACTTGAACCTAAGCGGTTTTTATTTCGATAAATTGAAAATAAGAAAGCCTAGTTCGGTAACTCGATAGTATCGTGAGTCATCAAAACTTTCCATTTTTATATGAGATTTGGTGAAATACAGCGCATCTACCATGCAGATATGGAACTACGCTAATCCCATACAAAAATAGAACCTTTCTATACTATCGAGTAACTGAAACTTAGGGGTCTGGTTAGTAGTCCATCTACTCGTCATCGGAACCAAAGTTGAAAACAATTTATTTATTAAATATTTTACGAAACTAAATTTTTAAAAGTCAATGGTAAAATCTATCAGTATCCCACGTACCCACACGAGTGATTAACAAGTCCCATCGGCCCACATGGAACAGCGGAAAAATCATCGAAGCCTGGGGAGTGATCGCTATGATAGATCGCTCCTCTAATTGGATGATGGATGAAAGGAAGCTCGCTCAAATTCTAATCTGATGGCTGGACTTTGGAGTTGAATGCAAGTGCCTTATCGGGTAATCTAATTTGTTTAGGTAAGAGGTACGGTGATAAGAGTAGGTACCTAATTAAGTTTCAGTTTCAGTTTATTTATTCAAAAAGCTTTAACATCGGGTATGAATTAATACTATGGCTACAAATAATCTAAACACATTCTTATAAAATAGTCGTGCAATGACGATCTTTGTGGCGCGGTGGGCGAAGGTCCGCCTGGAACGTCCTGCGTTCCAGGTGGTTGAGGGTTCGATTCCCGCTTAGGGACAATTGTGTGTACGATCTGCAAATATTTTATTCCGAGTGTTGGTCTTATCTATGTATAATAAAAAAATATTTATCGATGTATTAAGTATATCGGTCATCTATTACTCATAACACAAGCTCTGCTTAGCTTGGGGCTAGATACTGTGTGGATTCTCATTTATTATATATTTATGTTATACTGCAAAACTAATTTATCGTTATGTTTGTACAAACCTGACAGAAGAAATCAAAAATCAGGTCAGTCAAGTAAAGTCAACGTAAGTCAATGAATTATACTCGTATATCTTATTGTAGAACCTCTTTCGAACATTTTATAAAATGAATTAATGCTATAATTCTATCGAGTCTTTTCGTCCCACTATTGACGAAATCGTTCCCAAACCCCTTCCCAACTCTATTTACTAGTCATCAGCAAAATACCTCGCTGTCCCTTAATAGGCCTGTCTTGCTGCCTTCTTCCGGCTGTAGTTGATGCCTCACATGAAAACTCATCACACAGTAACGTTCCCGGGTGGGGTGCGTCTAATCAGCTATGAAAATTAGGTTCCGTATCTTACGCTTTGTACTCTAATGTGGAATTTAATTACTATTTCCAAATATTACATAGGTTTGATGGCAGGAAGCGTTTTGATGTTTAATCGTGGATGTAATAAGTTATCAGCGTACCCATAGACCACCCATTTTGTAGACGGAAATGCTGAAAAATGTTCTGTACAAACATTATTTATTATTATATCTCATTATTTATTATGCATCTCACTTACCATGATCTCGGGCCATAAAGTGACTCGGTCCTTTGAAAGGCTTGCGTGGGGCCGAAGCCAACAGCACAGAGGCCCTTTGAGAAGTTAATCTAAAGGCGATGGCTACATATAGCGGGTATCATCCTCGGGTGCACAATATCCGCCAGGTGTAGAGACTATTGCAAAGAAAAATTAAAGAAATAAAACCAGGCTATTGTGATGGATGGATGGACTGGGTAATCGGGCTATAGGGGAGATTGCGGACGTCTGCCGTAAACAAGTCAATCATTATGGATTATTATTATCGATATTCCTCTTCATTTATTGAAATTCTTGTAATAAAATACAAATTTTATCATAGTAATTACAATAAAATATTATTAAACTACAGTAAAAATATATATCCAAACGGTAGATCACCTGAGCATGTATTATATTATCTGTGCCTAAGCTAAGCTCAAGCGGCGTGACTAGGGCTCATATTATTTATACGGATCTCATATGTATTTATGAACTCAGACGCAGTGGAGTCGCTGCTCGCTCGTGATTGGTGGATCGCCTGTGTGCGGCTGCCAAGCCATACAGCGGACAGCGAAGTCACTGTGCTTGTTGCGTGAATGCCTACCGCGCTAATTACTTTAATTTTAATTTTGAACTCTAGTGTCTAGATAAACCTATGTTAGGATTTAAGATACTATAAACAAAATGTAATAAATTTGTATCAATAAATAAATATATCTATCTATCTATGTGAAAATGGATCTCGTGCCAGGAAATAATGAATTTATTTTATTATTATTATATATACATATGTACGTCTATGTACATAAATGTATACATATATTTATATGCGTATATAGGTAATTCGTAAGAGATAAAGGACTAGGTGGGATGACGACCTGCGAAAGACTGCAGGTAGATGCTGGATGCGTCAAGCTGAAGACAGGGCGCTATGGCGCTCATTGGGGGAGGCCTATGTCCAGCAGTGGACTAATATATGCTGATGATGATGATGATGATGAAAGGACCAAAAAATGCAAGCTAGCAAGTTTCTCTATCAAATATATATATTTCCTTCGCTCCTCAGCCGATGGCTTGCTATCTCAGTAAGTTTTTAACTGTTTGCGCAAGGTGTTTGGCCCCCATTATGCGTACTGCCATATACACGAGCCTCGTAAATCCACTTTTGAAATTATCTTATACCTCTACTGTTCTCGCTAAGCCTAATTAAACAATCCGCCTAATTCTTAATTGGGGAGATAACCGGCATATTTTCTGTTTGTTTTTCATCGGGAAGACGTCAAATGTGACGTCAGCGGTGACGTGGCTTGCATCCGACAGATGATAGGGGTAGCTTCCGCGGTGTAAACTCGAGTTTAGTTACTGGCTGTATTATATATGCGAAAGTTTGTTTGTTTGTGACTGATTTAAGGATTCAGAGGTCGTGACTGGGAATCTTATTTCCATTTATCTGGATTCCGGATGTAACATGATTTATTCGCTCTTTTCTCTTTTGATTAGCGTTGTTTTTGTCTAGTTTTGTATGAATTTTTAAAACCTCAAAGTTCTTCTATTGAATCTTTTTGTGATAATTACATTTGAAATCAAATTCAAGATGATATTTCTTCTAAGTAATATTTTACCATCAACCAAAATATAAAATAAGTCAACTTCAACTTCTTGCTAGATGGCTCTGCGTCATAAAATGATTCAGCATGCTAAAGATCAGAAAGGGCAATTGTCAAATGTCAAACAACAACCCAGTTAAGTACCACTGAAATATACCTCAGTTAAAGCCTGTTTCACACGCACACAAGGTATGCGCCGCATTCCGTACCTATACCCGTACTTGCTGTAAGTCGGTGCATATAAAAGCTGTCTAGAAAGTTTTCTGTCGTTCGCTCGGATCGATAAACTGCCACAGAGCGGGTAGCAGTCCTTGTGTTCTGGGGTTTCACTCGGATTCTGCATGATATTTGCGTATAATTTACAAGTTTATTTATTTAATTTTTTGAAGTATATAGGACACTTTCTCTTCTTGTTCATACATTAAATTTGATACTTTCTCCGAAATATGTTAAAAGAGAATAATTTGGAGACTATTAAGACCAAATATTATCTAAAAAGATTCTCACAACATACAATTTATAGTAAAGAAATCGTTTTCTTTGCTGATGTAGGTATTTATTTTCATGATACAATATATAGTTTTTTCGAACACTCTAATAGCACCTAACCTTGGTTGCTCTCTCGGACGTTTTAACTGTTCATTTTAGTATCTTATACGGAGATGTTTCTCAGATTGAAAGTGATACAAGTCAACCACTGCTCGACAGGGAATCGCAGGGGGTAACGAACGTAACAACAGCTAGTTTTACTCTTTAATTTGGGTTATTATGTCATTATGGATTGTCTTTTGGCATTCATGTGAAAAGCGCCTACAGAGTTATAGGCTTAGTTAATTGATGTTTCATGAAAAAATACTTTAAAAAAGCCATGCATATTAATATTATACTGACTCACAACAACTTCTAATTAGTTTTTGCTCACACTGACGCCTTCAATCTCAAAATCAGTCAAATGTCATTTCTCTCGGTTTCAATCAACACATAAACAGTGAATTAAAATGATTATGTAGATTCTAAAGAAAATTATAAATATATATATAGCTATATGATCACTCACATACATCATAATAGCCCCAAGCTAAACAGAGTTTGTGTTATGATTGATATACTTAATAGAATACATTACATAGATAGATATTTTTTACTATACATAGAAAACACCCAGGACGCTTGAAACAAATACTTTCAAATCGTAGAAATGTTTCTTCAGTATCAAATGTTCGAACAAATGTTTGTTCCAAGGCAGAAATCAAACCCGTAACTTCCTGCGTCGCAGGCGGACCTTCGCCCGCCGCGCCACAAAGTCGCCAATTGTGATGAAAATCTCTAGATTTCTGTTTTAAAGGCAAGCCACACGTGTAGTTTCACATCTACCAAAACCACATAGGGTTGATTTGAAAGGCCAAATCTAATATCCACAAATTAGTCTCCCTCCATTCAGGTTTACCTTGTATCGGTTAATTTCATTAATATCCCTCCGAGCACGCACTAAGAAGGCTGTCCCTTCGAGTTCCAATAGGGATTTGCTCCCAATTATATATTAGAACTTGGCTATATCGTGCGTGAGCCGCAAGGGACTTAGGATTTTGGAGGTATTATTGGCGACACACGCAGTGCGCTAATTGTTTTCTAGAGTTGATGCACTAAGTTGAAGTTGAAACAATGACTAAAAAATATCAGGAAAATATAACAATAAAAATAGAGAGTCAACTTCAAGTAGTTACATTCTTAAAATATGTTCTCCTACATCCTCCCATGGGAAAAACAAATGTTTTTCGACTACGGACGCATTGTACAAATTAGAAATGCCCTTATTTACCTCAAAACTTAATAGACGATGGGACTCGTAAAGAGGGTGACAATGCAATGGTATGGTACATGCCAAAATATGCATATATGTATATTAAAATCGTACACTTTAATTGGACTTACCATACTAAGTAAAAAGCACCGTCTATTCTGTTCTGTCGAACTACTATTAAACTGTATTTTTTTATAGAAAATATCTCATTGATACACGCAAGGATCTCCATAAAATCTTGACAAGAAATCCATACTAATCAACAATAGATTGACACAGACTAACGTCACATTAAACTTTCACCATCACGTCCAAGGGACGGATTACGTGTGCGGACGCATGCACGTCACGCCGCGGTGCGGTGATTTACCACGACGCCGCAGTGTGTCCTCACCTTTATGCTGGTGACAGGCAAGATTTATAGACCGGGTACTGGCTAAACAAATCTACTAGTTACGGTTAGGTTAAACGGGACATCAGCGGTATTGTGGAGTTAACTCCTATCCGCGTGTTTGTAGGTATGCGTTGTTATTTTTTTTTTGTTTTAATACTTTTGTTATTTTATCAACAGAGCTAAATAAATCTCATTCAGGGTACTGTATGAGAAATATTCTATAGATTATGAGGAGAGTATTTCAGCTCATTAAGTACACAGCAACTTTAATTTATTCCCCCTCGATGTTTCCACATTTTCAATAAACTTCAAACTCAAACGGCGCTTTGATTATGCTCGTTCACCTCAATAAGGAGGTTCTTTCGCAGAAAACTAAACTGTTTCCAGTGCGCTTCTGTTTTCGCTCCGCAATTAAACTGCTGTTAAAGTTCTTGCAGGTGTGTTTGCAGAGCACCTGAGCGGTCCGCGAAAGTTGCGCCGTTCTGCTCCTTGTTTGCCTGCTAATTATCCCGGCTACGGCGCAGTCAGCTCCCGAAACGCTGACCCGATCTAAATGGTCAAACGGGGCTAAAAGCCTTTCAGCGCTCCATTCAAACAAGGCTTCGGGACCACCCCGTTTCCATAGTGACCGCCCACGGCGCTCTATTATTTCATTGTAGCGACATTCATATCGTCACGTGTAGCTCGATTAAATGAGGGTCTGCCCGAAGCCAGATTTGTCGTGGCTCCTTTCAAATTAGACGCCACGGTCCAACATTCGCACTTCACGCGACGTTTAAAATCAAAAGCGCAAAGGGTTACGTAATCCGGACCTTTTTGCGTACTACTTGTGTTTGTGTGCATGTCTCGTCTTTTGTCACGTAGTCTTAATTAAGAGCCCCCGCGGGCGCGCGACCCCACTCGTCACATTTTCATATCGATTGCAAGAGGGTGCACTCGCATGTTACTGCGATCTGAATCGATAGGATTAAATTTTTCGCCAATAAGCTTTACACCGAAAATGAATCTGCAAACGGCCCCTCTGTTTGGTAAACGGAAGTGAAGCCTAATAAACCGGCGCTTAACCTCTCGCGACAAAGCCGATACAAAGTGAGTGACATCCCGCCTCTAAAGAGATCTCGCGAAAAAATCCGGCGGCGACGTGTCAAAGACACCGCGAGGCGACGGGGGAGAGGCCCTTTGTTGCCTATCGAAATATTTTTTAAAGCTTAACTCCTTAGTGAATTGAGAGATTAGTCTTTTTTGAAGAGGCGACCGATCCCAGGGGTCGCGCGATCGTTCCTTCAGATCTCATTTCAGCGGATGGTCTATTTGATTGTTATTTTTGTTACTCTTTCCCGTTTTGTCGCGGAGTCGTCGGGATTGAAGTGACAGTCGACGATTTGCACTCGAGCGCGATAAGTGTTTTCCAACGTTTTTTATAAGGAGCTTTGTTAGTGTTTTCTTGTTTCTTTCTCATTTTGTATTTTTAAAAACAAAGAGTGGACTTGGTACTGTTAAATAACAAAGTGTTCTAGATGGCACTTGTTTGCTATTGACATTTATTATTTTGGCGAAACAACACAATTATCTGAATAAAACTGTTTGAAGCATCACTTGAATGTTCGATGTAATTTTTCATTCAATTCTTCATTCCATGTTCAAGTGTTAAGTAATTGTTAGGGACAAGCAAAATTAAAGCAGACAATAGCTTGTCGACACACATATTAGGATGGTAATAAGCGCTCACACTCGCATCGTCGGGCTGGCATAAAGCCGCAAGAAAATATGCAAATGCCTATAAGGCAGTAGGTAACCCTTAAGCCATGTAATTATTCACTGGATTTGCAAATCTCGCTCCGAGCGTAAACTGACCCTTAGAAAACACATATGCTGAGAGGTGGCCGGCTTAGCGGACGCTGATTTTGAGATGAGGGCTGCCCCTTTTTGCGGGTCCCTGCGTCGATTCCTTGGCGGGCGATGATCGATACCCGGCCCGGACGAGACCCCCGCCCTCTCTTAATTAGGACTCGGAATCTGCGGCGGACACACACATACTCGCTGTATAATGTTAATCAACTTTCATTATGCACTAAGGAATTATATGGGTACGCCTAAGGAGTGATTATCAGAGTTTGAGCCGCGTCCCCGGCCAAGAAATCATACTTTATTATGATTCCGCGTTTGGGTACCGCGCCTCGTGACGTCATTAGAATTTACTGCGCATATATCATGGAAGTTCTTATTGTGTCTTGCCAGAGAGTGGGGTGATCAAACTTTTGTTCGTATTTGCCGTGTCTAGTTTACTCTTCTTATCTCCGCTCGACTGAACTATTGCATTATTTAATTCGCTTCGAGTTAAGTATACCACGTTGCAAGGTGTACTTAACACTTTGACTGCGATTTTTTTTCGACGACTGCGATCTTTTTTTTAACCTAAAAAAATCGTGCTGCCGCTCTACACAGCGGTTGTGTTGCGCCGCACATGCGTTTCGTTCGAAAAATATTACGGCTGTGCTGAGTCACAAAGATCTGTATTTTCTCAGCCGCTGCGCTAGTGTGGATTTACACATATTAGTCACTTGTAGAAAGCACATACCGTGTGATTTCAGCAGTCAAAGTGTTAATTGGGTAATATCATTTTGGTCTGTCATTTATAAACAAAACTAGCTGCGCTCCGTGGTTTTACCCGTGTTGATAAACATATTTGATCATCCCACGGGGACACAGCACAAAAGTAGTATAATGTGTCATCTTAGCGTGAAGGAGTAATAAACATGAACACACAATACATACACACCACACACACACACACACACTATTTGGAAATTTCCTGTAACTTTTAATACTTTCAGTTTCTTACACATTTGACATTTGCTTTGGCATTTGACGTTGGCTGTCACTTGATGAAAAGAAAATCTTTCGAAAAGGATAATAAGCTAACAGTATATCACCAACACCATTATAAAAAAAGTTTGGTTGAACTAAGCAACCGAACCACTAAGACCACACCATAATCTTATAAACTTACACTTTAATATTTTTGGTGTGATTGTAAATACTACTAATTTGTTTCCATTATTTCATTGTAACTTTCTTTATTAATAGTAAAGAATATGTAACTTAAATTTACCCACTACCTAAATACATCGTTACAGCATGGTTTACTAGAAAACATAACATTCCGGGACCCTAACACAAGTTCCCGCTATTGTTTCCCATCTGATACCCGGCAAAGCCTCCACTTCAGGCCTTTAATAGTGTACTCGACTCGAAGACCCGCTATTGAGTAATGCCTCTTAAGCTAAGGTTATGAGGATAGACCACCGATAAATCGTTCATTTTGAACCATCCCTTAATTAACGCATGTAATAAAACTTAATTGACGGAAATTGTAAGTTCTAGTGATAATATTGACAGTTATTGGTTATTCTTATCCTTTGGCTTGCTAGAAAATCAGATTATATTGTTTGTAATGTAGGTATTTAGTGTATTTGTTTTTATTTTTTACCAATTATTTATTAAAGTGCCACCGTCTATATTGTTCGTTCATGTCCAGTCCATCCCAAGGTTGCCCGGAAGAGATCGCTCTCAGCGATAAGGCCGCCCTTTATACCTTTATTCTAAGTTTTTATTTCTGTATTGTTTTTTGTTTTGTGTGGTATAATAAAGTATTTTCTATCTATTATTTAGCTACAGGATAAAAAAGCTTGGGACGAGTTTCAACCTAACACAGTAAAGGTTTCTTGTTCGCTTCTTACTTTACCAACAAGATTGAAGTGAACAAAAAATTAAAATTAACCCTTAAGTCTCTAGTTTTACGTATGTTATTTGAATGTTGTGACGTGCCCAATAGTTATACAAGGTCTAAAGGAAATAAAACACTTTGTTTGATTCATTATAAATACTATTTCATTCTTGTAAAGATCGATTCAGGATAAAACTCCAATATATAAAAAAAAATTGTAATCTAACCACCAATTAGGACAATGATGATTATGAAACTTTTCGTCGCGTTGTGTCCTATCTAATAAAATGTAAAACACTATTTGGATTTTTAAAACGTTTTTATCAGATAAATATTTTTTTAAATATTTCTATGCCTTATAATAAAGCACAATAAACATCTACTGCATACACTGTGTCTAATCTCACACTGTTATGATAAATGAAATTTCTTACTTCATCTTCCGCGCAATTTATTTATTCCAAGACTGTAACACCACCAGCTTACAACGACCTTTCACACGTACGATTTCCCTTCTTACATTATTCCTTTGTGGGTGGTGTGATGTGTCTAATTACAGTGGTGAATAGCTCACGTGTGTTCACGGGCCCTTGTACTAATTTAATAGATGAGGTGTTCACATTAATTACAAAGAACGTCGGGACCACGCTGCGGGAACTCGTGAACAAATTAATAAGATTATTAACTACATCCGACAGTCATTCTTTCGTACGTGATCGTATGAGCGATACGAAAGTTTGGAAAGGTATTTTCTTTGCGCATGTACTTATTATAAGCTTATAATGTGTAGGTAAACATTATATTCATAGAAATTCTTTCTACATCTTGAGGGATTATATGTATAATTCTTGAGGCGTAGCTCGTAGCAGCGTAGCATCTTCGTAGCACCTCTACGCCGTAGCAGTATGTTACTGGTGTTGCCAATGGTGTTCAAAATACAAGTATATTCGAAAACTACCATTTTTATGATCTTGAGTTACTGACGTTGAAATATATGTTATTAACCATTTAAAACAAGTAATTTAAACCCCTCAAATTTCGCTAAATAATACGTAATATCACACTTACACTATCTGACCACTCTTGATAAGTTTTCTTGGTTTTTATTTTTATTTTCTATGTGATTATGTTAATTATTTCTGTTTTTTTAATGTATTTTGCTCTATTTTTATATATCTACGTTTTTAAGATAAATAATTATTATTTTATATACAATTTAACTATCTTAAATAATTACGCCACCGTCAGCTTTAATACGTACCGATCCTATCCATCCAAAGGTTGCCTGGAAGAAATTGCTTTAGCGATAAGGCTGCCGATTGTGCCACTAGATTTAGTTATTATTAATATCCTTTATTATTATTGTTTTTTTTGTATTAATGGTGCAATAAAGATAGATTGTATTGTAATATAATAAAACTAAACGTATAACCAAACTGTTACATGTTTGTTCATAACCATAATAATCTTGAAAGTTATATCAGTATCAAGTATCTTTGAAACTCATGTCCCGTTGTACTTACCACAACCGTCAGTTTCCCTGAGATTCCACCCTGTCATAAGCAGTTGATTAATAAAATCTCCAAGAAAAACCAAACGCAACAAAAAAACTGCCCACCGCAACCCGTCCGGACCGTTCACCAGTGATTGATCGTTAATGAAGTGGGGTGTATAGTTATTAATGACCCGCAACTCCGCTTGCACTCTTTATTCACCCACTAGCGCCTATTAGAACGTACAGGCCGATATATCATCCAATATGAGAGGATCAATCAATTTGGAGGACTGGTCTTGTGGGCGGGCTTGTAGGTGCTTTGGTCTGTTTCTGAAGAAAGTAACAAGACTTTGATTTTAACAATATCTCGTCAGCATCGTCCTGTTTAGATCTGTCAAAGATGACTTAGGTGGCATGTGTTTGGTTGTCACCCGAGTGAGCCCCTTCGTTCGTTTGTGGTTGGTAAGGCCACGAAAAAATCCAAACGGTTTTACGAAATCGAATTATGTACCAAATGACGGTTAGGTCTTTGTTTTTTTTTTACGAAAATTTACAAAATAAACGTTATTTCATTAGAGCTTTTTGATACTTTTCGTTTAATATAAGAAACAATTCAAAATTTATTGAAAGTTATTCCACGAAAATAGCTGGAGGGTGAACCATTTCGAAGTCATCATCAGCGAAGGGTTCTGTTTTATTTCAATTAAGCCACAATCACAACGGGTTCCATCCGCAGCAGTCACTCTATCGCCAATTTAAACAGATGTCGTGTTAAGGTGGTCCTTTAGAATATTTCCTAAAATCTAAATTGCAAATTACCTCCGCGGCAGGTGCAGTCTCCCAATTGAATGTCAACCTCTCTTTCTAAATCGCACAAGAAAACCAACCCCTCTCACTCGCACCCCTCTCCGAAAATCAACGAGTAATGAACGTCAACAAATAAAACTGGAGCGTTACTAATTACTCGAGCCGCTCAAACGAAGAGAGGTAATTTTTGCACTCTATTCCGAAGAGGAAATCTCGAAGCTAATGGCGTTAATTTAAAAAGAGGCCGATGACTGTGATTTTTCTTCTCTTGACTTTTCAAGTGATTTATTGGTGGGGCGAGTTGGCTCGGCTATCTTAAGCGTGAGCATAAAATGTCAGTCACACACTAGCGGCCGAACAAACTAAACAGGGTGATTCATTATGAATGAGCGGACGCAGGTACCGCAGCCCAAATTAAAGTTTAGCTCATCGGCAGTGTGCACAGGAGCCGGGCTTGGCAGGCCGATCACGGAGCTGCCGGCTTAATGAATGAAGAAATTCCGAGGAACCCTCACACGTGCCCCTCGGCGGTAGCCTCCCTCGCATAGATTGTAAACTTTGAGAGTAGTCACCGCTTTAACGACCCGTTCCTAGCTACTCCGGAATAACACAAAGATGACCTTCATTTACCCGCGGAGGCTTACCGAGAGATCGAATTAGATTTTGTTTAATCTTTATCGTTACCCCATTTTGGTCGCGGTAGCCGAATAATTAGCTTTCCCATTTTAAGAGCGCGGCGCTCCGTGCCTCCATCAATCCGCTCCCTTGCCCGACACCGAATCGATAATAATTAATTATTTTTGACATAATCACAGCCAAAATCCATTCTCTTTTTGCTAATTCACGTCCCTATAATAAAACGGAGCGACGCTTTTAAGGCTCGCCATGGTGAAATTGATAAAAAATAAATAACGCCATAACTTTTTGCCAAGTCAAACAAAATTAGCGGTGGCTTTCGAGCGTTGCGTGATTAATATTCCGATGTTATCGAGACTAGACTGTCTCCTAGGAACCTATATTATCAATCTGGCGAGTTGAATGCACAAAGATTGAATGATCTTGTCGAGGAAGCAACCGAAACCCATATTCAAGGGAACTGACAGGGGATCATTGTAAGCAGAGCACAATCGCCGGGACACTGTGTCAATATTGGACACCTCCCATAATAGACGCATGATTCGGATGTGGGCGATGTCGGATACAACAGAGCTAATAGATGTTTGAGACCTTTCTGATCAGTACTTGAGGTTTGTTTTCAGTTTGCTAGCTGATACAAATCTGTTTAGTGATAAGTTCTGTGCACGAAATAATAAAATCGATATTTCTACCTAAAATTTACGAGGAAAAAATGCAAAATCTTGGATGAAAAAACCCAGAGCTCTATAAGAACATTGCGAGCAAACCGCGAGTTTCGAATACTGGTAGGTGCTTAAAAAATACATAGTGAAAACATTAGCTCCGCCCGAGGCGGGGTCCGCCTGTGATTAAACCCAGCGAGGCATGCATAACGAGGCCGGTATGTTTGAACGCTTACGAATACTTTCCAAGTTGGTCCGGACAGCGGTTGAGGCGGGTACTGAAGCACACACCTGCGCTTGTTTATCGCTAAGACTCTCCACCGCACAGAGATGTATTGTTTGTTTAGGCAGGGGGCCCCTGACCCACTTATAATACATTAATAATACCGAAATTAACCAATCGATCGCGCAAATTCAAATCAACCTCCTTAAACAACATCGTTTTATTCCGCTGAAGTAGCACAGGATCGCTGAGCCCAAACTCGGAACGGTTAAGACTCTCGACCGAAATTAAATAATATTTTGAAGGGATTAGTATCATGATTGGACGGACACATGCTAATGCAAGAAGTTTTTAATTAAAACCGTCCGCTGTTAAGAGGCTGCGTAATGGCTGATCCTCAGGAGGGATCTGATATTGGGTGTGTACAGTAAAGCCGAAATACAAACATATTTAGGTCCGGTGCGTTGCTAGTGTGCGCTGGCTAATCACTGGCCGGGAACTGGGCTTGTATACGCTCCGCATTATACCCCTTTCTCGATATTAACAATACGTAATTTTAGATTCATTCGAGTTTTTTTTTCAGATGCTCGAGACGGCATTGACGAGGAGTCCAACAAGGTAAATAATTTAGTTTAAGTGAAACGTTTAGAACTTAAAAGTAACATTCAAAAAGCACTCGGTACAGCAAGCGCAATCCAAAGTTGTGCGACGAGTTTATGGCCTCTGTGACCGCCAAAAGTCGAGGAAAAGTGCAAGCTTGTTTACTCATATATCAGCGGTCGGTAGACATTTCTTTCCGATAAGCTCCCCTGCTGCCAATAAAGTGATTAAGTCACAAATCGTGGCGGCACGGCGGCCTTTTACTCGATACTGATATACAGTTACCAGGAAAGGAATATTGCTTTTTAATTTTATTTTTTGCTTCCCGTTTCTTTGTCTTGTGTTTTTGCCCTCTCGCGTTTAGAGCTGACTCGTGTAAAACCGAGTTATCTTTACAGCACTTTTATAAGTGCTTTACCAACGTTTCATAACTGTTTACTACGACGTTTCACTGACTCATATGGTTTTGAACCGATTTCTATAAAATATTAGTTAACTATAACTTGAAATGAACAAATTACAAGCTAAATAATCATCTTTAACTGCTGTGGTAAAAATTTTAGCTTTTGCATCAGCTGCGTGTAACCTCTCTTGCCTAAAGGCCGTTTTTTTCCTAAAGAACAACTCTATTACAAATAAATTGCCCCTAGAAATGGTTCCGTGCGTTATAAATTTCATACGTGCTGAGAAATGACATACGGTATTATTTATTACGAGCAGTTTTTTTCTGGAAATACAAAGAAGACATTTGTTACGTAATTGAGCTTCGTTTTATTGGGGCACGCTACAATTTGAAGGCAATTTCCTATTGTAAAAGAAAATAGACTTTTAAATTGGGATTAATTTCCCTTTCTATCTGTTACACGTAGCGCGTAGGTGAAATGAAATACTTGATTTTTTGGTAACAAAAAAGAAATATAAATCGAAGTTTTCCTATGATTGAAAGAGGGGATCGTATTAAATCCTTTTTATAAAGAATGGTTTCAATATTTATTTTGTGCGTAAGTGAAGGCTAGCTGAATTTACATGACAATAAGTATAGCCCGGGTTACCCATTGGGTATCCCGGGGTATAGGTATGATATATAGTATAAATTATACCCATACCCATGGTATACATCCTTTTCCTTTTCCTAATCCTAATGTCTTGCATGTAGAGTAACATATTTTATATAAATAAACAATTTTCAATGAAGTAAAAGTTTTCTGTTGCTGGCGCGTTACAAATCATGTCAAAAACTGCAATGTCAAACAAATAAATCAAACCACTTATCCGCATTTAGCTGCAATCAGCACAGCAATCGCCCCAGTGTTTACACGTCGACATGGAAGGCGCTATTAACCCTACAAATGACACTAAAATGAAATCTATTCATTTCCTCGAGTCAATCGTCGGTAGATATTGTCCAATTTCACGCGATCCGCGCATTACCGCGCGTAGGATCTGAGGGTATCTTCACAATTGTAATATAAACTGCTGTGATTTGGCGTAAATTTAACGTTTCAATAAATAAGCAGTATTTTTGTGAAAATCCTGTAATTTGGGAAAAAATATTTGAAAATAGAGATCATACCAAAGCGGCCACCGACAAGTTAAGAGTGTATAATACCTCAAACTGCTAATTTTCAACTCCGCCGGATGTCCATATCGTCTAAACTACTGAATATTTAACTTTGAAATTGATATATGGTAAAGTTCAGGACTTAATCTATCGATCATATGTATGTTTCGAAAACACGATTCCATAAAATTTTCTCGATAGAAAAAAATCGCAAAGTTACCTCTAAATTTTTACTAAAACCTAAATTTCTCAATAAATACAGAAGTTCAGATCTTGACAATAAGCGTGGTTATAGAATTAAGTATAAATAAAAATGTTATATGTTTCGGTTTTTTTAAATAATGTCCTAATTAATAGGTAATAAGCTAAAACTTGATTTTTGGACTTGCGTTGCAATGCCCTGTCCCGCTCTTATGAACGCAAAATCATATGTCTAGCCTTTTCACACAAAGCTGAGGTTGTATAGGCCCTTAACATAAGACAAACCACGAACGGCTGTCTACAACATTCATACTTATACTGAAACTAGCTGCGTCCCGCGGCTTCGCCCGCGTGGAGTCTGTGTGGAAATCTGTGTCAAATGGTTCATAAATCATCTTCTTGAATCATTCTATTATAAAAAACCGCAGCAAAAATCTAAGTACATAGGGACAGACAGACATTGGGAAACGACTTTGTTTTATATTATGTAGAGATGTCACTTGTATTGGCGGGCTCAGTATGTACAATCAAAAGGAATAACCTAAAAAAATAAAGACCATAAGTCAAACCAAGTACCATAAATCTACCTTACAATAGAAAAACAAGTGTAATATTTGTTTACGCATGTACACCGATCTAATATTTTTCCCCAACTATCCCACGTACAACCCTTCCGTTCGTATCAGTTTAGTCAATGTCGTTATGGCGTAGATGCCTGATAGCGTTGCGTATCGTATTGGGGCCGCGGTGCCTGCCGGGTTAATTTGATACTAGGGATGGGACACACTCGTTTTGAAAAGGACTGGACAGAGTCAGGACAATTGTCAATTACAGTAGCATCGATTCAGTTCTTTTGAAACAACTAGATTAAATTCCGAAAAACTTAAAAGTACAACTGTTTAAAACTAGGATAAATTAGGATTCACTCATAATATGCCTGAAATAAATGATTATTGTTGAGGTTCTCCTTTACTGCGACAACACTTTACTACTTTTTTAGCTATTTAAAAAACAACTTTAACTGAAAACTGCGATACCCGACAACCTTCGACAGTACCCATTGTTAATCATGCCTCTCCCAAGCAAGAGGGATTTTGCCTTTTTGTTTTTGGGGGTTTTGTCACATCACCACACTTGGCAAGCGGATTGGCGTATAAGTGGTGTTAAAAATACATAGAAAGAAGCTGCTTCCCTTGCTCTGGTAGGTCTTACTATATCCACGTGTTGAGTTGATGGAGTCGATTCTTACTCCGGGTCCGCCACGACCCGACAATATAAAGATTTTATCGGGGTAGGATGTTGATATGTATCGGAACATCCCTACGTCGCTTATCGGGTCCAATCGGGCCGCAACGTACACGTCCACTCGATGCGGTGCGTGTTTAATTTTGTCAATGTCGATCAATTTGTTTGCGCTGTATTTCGGCCAATAACAAATGAGGGTCCTTGTTTGACATATCGCTACAGGCTGAGGTCCAGTAAAATATATAAAACTAGATAAATATTTATTCAGAATCCAATTTTCTAGACTTAAATATAGACATAGACATATAATTTATTTGCCTCTACATATACACACTAATATGTCTTCGACAGTACATATAGCTGTTATAGCTGTGATAGATCTTTGTCCAGGAGCGAGATAGTTGGATTATTGTGGAAGCGTCGCAGGGCGAAAGAACAGGATTTAGGGCACCAGAACTTGAAGGCGCTTTATCAGCATTGAGTAAAGTCAGACTATACTATGATGTTGAGAAGTATAAAATAATGCAATCCCACAAGGAATAAATCAACGTCTTGCCATATTTCCCCGACAATGGGGCGGCTTCTGTCATAATTCATTAGATGACCTTGGCTACAAGATTGATAGCAGAGGCTGGCTCGTTAGCTTGCCTTTGTAGACGCCCATCGATTATCAATTTGAGGATAACAAAGCCCAGGAGACAAATTGCGGGTAACACCCTGAGGTTAGATGGATGCTAGTCAAAGGAGGTCCTATACAGTTTGTTGAGAACGGTTAGAACAAGGTGATGAAGGCGTTTTTTTTTTTGGGTGGCTTGGGTGTCTTTGCGGTCATAGGCCTATTGTGATCGCCACTATATACGTTCAGCCCTGAAGCTGCGGCGTTCATAATTCGCCACTTACCCTTGCAGCTGTTAAGAACTGTAGGGTTTTCTTCGGGGTGATGTCTCTTAGCTCGTCTGGTCTGTGCAGGTGCTTGCTCAGGTGAAAGCTACATTTTTTATCAGTAAAGTGACAAAAAACAATACATTTTACAAGGTAGATAAAGCGACTGTAAACCACAACCAATACAAGAAATTATTTCGTAGCACTACTACGGCGTAGAGGCTCTACGAGTTCTAAAACAATAGCTATTTCTTCAACATGAAATCACAACTTTTTTAATTCATGATGGTATGTTCAATTCTGAGTTACTATAAATCTTACAGCAAAAAGAAAACCAATAGTGCTTCGTAAACAAAACATTTCAATACACATTTATTATGCGATACAAAAAGCATTCTATAACGATCAAGCAAATTACTTACAATCGGGACTAACAACCCCGTCTTTAAATTAATAAATCGTAACAAGAAAATAAGATAAATTGGAATCAAACGACTTTGAAATTGCCTACAAATGACACGCCAGACACTGTAATTTACTCCTTACTTTAAAGAAATCCACTCAAAATTGACTGCGAGGTATGATCAAAAAAATTGGCTTATTATGAAACTATTTGCTCGATGACTTGTTCGAAAAAATTGTATGTCTAAGGGAGGGCTGGTGCTGTCGGCAAATTAGTACAATTGGTCAATCTTACTAATTACCTATACTTACTTTACCTTCACTTTTAATTTTATTTAATTCCGTGATTAAGTAACTGCTTATTGAGCGAGTCTTCGAAAACATTTTTGACAAAACTTTTGAAACTATCATGGTTATCAACACTAAAGTCATTTAAAACGGGATATTTACCATGATTTGATTTTTGAGTTATCCAATATTTCGGCACAGTTTCATGCGCCATGATCACGGAATAACTGAAGGCACTGCGACACTTCTATCGCCAGTCCCCTAAGACTACTCCGTTTTTTTGTGTTACAAATTTGTTACAGTTTACCGTTGATAGCGTCTTAAATCATATTATAGGTTTATCTAGACACTAGGGTTCTCTTATCAATACGTATAGGTACATAGGTAGGTAGTAGGTAGGTAAATATACGTAGTAGGTATTTTACAAGAAAACGTAACACTCGACTGTTATTGAGTCATGACCATACTCTGATAAGGCAATTTTTGATAAATTTGATCGTGCTAACTAAAAATAATTTTGGAAGTCGTTTTAAACCTGGGTCAGGTTTCAGTTTTTAGTTTTATAAAACACACCAAATTAATTTGTAACCATATTTTCATTCCACCTTTTCAATATTTTGATGGTAAAGATTAAGACACTTCCCTCGATTCGAATTCCCCCAAATGGCGTTATTACAATCCGCAATAGCATCTCTACGTGTCGGCATGCGACGAATGTAAATGTTCTTTTTGAATTTCATTCCAATTACAAAATCAATTAGGCGGGAAACGTGGCTGAATAGATTTTTTTTCTTGTCTGTCGAGATTAACCAATACTATGGCATCAAGTCGACTCGATTAGCTTGCTGAATCTCTTTAGAAATGTATTTGTTATTTTTTTAACATCGTATTGATAGAATATATTTTTTTAAAAAAGCTTTTTGTTCCTTATCACATGAGGTGATCTTTATACTTAACTGAAAAGTTTATATTTTATTACTTTAGAAAGTATTTGAGTCCCTCTCAAATTCTTTCTGGCAATTTTATTAGAGAATAAGTTAGCTTTCGTCATTCTTAAACATTTAATAAAGAAATCAATAGAGCCTTCAATTAACATCGTACCCAAAAATTATTCATCACCGAGATTTTAAAACTGCCGCCTCGCTCGAACAGTCAAAAACAATACTTATTCAAATGAAACAAAAAGCAATTAACGGCACAGATATCCCTCCGTCCTCCGTGGATACAAGAGGAGAGATTATTGAAAAAATAATTAATAAATATTTATGGCGAGCCACCTGAGAAACGGGGACACTTTCTATCCACTAGTACGCATCTGCAGCGTAACAGGCAAAAGCGGTTTATTACAAATGCAAAATTTTCCATTCATATTCAAAATTTTATATCCTGATGTGGCCGGGAGGAAGCTAATTTATTCCGAGGGAGCTAGGAGACGGCAGCTCGCGTCTTGAGGGGGATTAGAAGGGTTGAGGCACTGCGAAATTGACAGGTGCCTGTCAAAAATTACAATTAATAATTGAGACAATTGCCGCTGCAACTGCGGCTTTTGGTAAGACTTGATAAAATTCTCAAAATATTCGCTTCGACCTAACTTTTGTCGGTCTTCATTCGGTTTCACCAAAGCAAATACCTCAAAAGATGCTGTCTATTCAAAAGACTTGCATTTATATAAGTCAAATCTTTATCTTTCTTTTCAGTATTTTGGCTTTTATCTCATTAAATCTCAATTGGCGTTGGCTCTACATTCAAGAAACTTTCGATTATAGCTGATTCTAATTTCAGTTTTAAGGCCCATCAGTGCTATAGCTTCTTTATAGGCTTTTCTAAGTAGACTCTAGAACGAAACTTGTACAGCCTTATCTTGCTTATTTCCAACGCAAAAAAGCAATTTTTACAACCCATGTCCAGTGATTAAACAAGCTTATCTCCTCAGCGTCCAATAACAACGATTAAAGTGACGTAAATCCCCTCTCATACACCGGCAGTAAACATTGCATCGATCACTGGTTTACAACCGGTCCGTTAATGGCGTAATCCGCCACTAAGAGCGTTTTACTGCACAGTTACGGCCGAAATCTACTGCTCTGAATCATGAGGATGAATTAAAATATATACTACATAATTATAAATGCGAAGGTAACTCAGTCTGTCTGTTACTTTTTCACGGTTGAACGGTTGGCGATCTTATAGAAATTCGGCAATATGATGGTAGGTCATAGTTTATTTTTCTGGGAAAACTACATGTGAAGAAGTTGGCAGTCAATCATATCAAATCATTTTTTGCTGTAACAAATGGATGCTATGATAATATGATATGATATGCTATGATCAGTACTAGTTTCCAATGGGTATAAACTATTTTTGATTCACTTTTCTTATTTCGAATATTACAAAGCTATTTTTTGATGATGTCAGGATCGAATCTATTCAATTATAGACCAAAACTCTGTTTACTCAATTTTTCCATATTACTTGCATAATTTTTACATTTGTCTCGGAAATCCAGCAAATTTTCTTGAATGCTTGTTCTTCAGGAATATTCCTGGACCGGGTTTTATTTTCAAGAGATTTAAGTCGTTTAGATGGAGACGTGCTGTTAGTTTTACTTCTGAATAAAATAAGAATCAAGGACTACATAAATACCCATTGATATAAGATAATAATTTAATTAGTCCAGCTCAGAAAAAAAAATGGCAGTGTGTAAGTAAATAGTAAACTTCAAGGTTTAAGTACAGAGGTACCTACTACTAGTTTTAAATTACAGGGTGTAAGCACAGGGTGTACCAAATACCTATAAGCTATATTTAAAACATGAGCTACACACTTAACACTTTGACTGCGATATTTTTTCGACGACTGCGATCTTTTTTTTGCTGCCGCTCTACATAGCGGTTGTGTTGCGCCGCACATGCGTTTCGTTCGAAAAATATTACGGCTGTGCTGAGTCACAAAGATCTGTATTTTCTCAGCCGCTGCGCTAGTGTGTATTTACGCATATAAGTCACTTGTAGAAAACACATACCGTGTGATTTCAGCACTCAAAGTGTTAAGTATTAGCAATGAATAAATAAATTCAATTTTTATTAAGGCATCTCAGGGTGCTTACGTCTATATGTAAAGTATCTTCAGTTATGATAGAAATGGTCAGAACATTTTTTGCCTGTGCTATGCCGTGAGAAATACCTGTTATATCTCGAGATGTCCCAGGTATTTATTTCGTACTATTTTGTTCTTATGACCTAACGTGTCGTATGGGTTGCAGCGTTCGTAGTCATTCCATATATTTATCCTGTAAATAAAATGTATGAACTTTGCTCTCATCGATCAAAAACCTCATTTGTCACAAGTAACGCCCGTACACTCAATCAAGCATAGGTTTCCAAACAGCCTACGCGATAACACACATAACCACACGTGGAAATATCGGACGCGACCACAGAGAAAGGAAAATTCCTATGGTACAAGGAGAGGCCTTATCCGCGATGTTTTGTTACGTTTTGCTAGAAACATGAGCATTGAGCAACGCCGCCATTTTATGTGCCCAATAGGTTCTCTTGAATCACAGGACGCAACTTACGCCCGAAACTTTGTCAAGGATTTTATACAAAACAAAATCGAGCTTATAAATATTTTAATCTGTGAATATCTCAGAATCTGACGTTTTAGGACGTTATTGTCATTTTTTATTTGTATATATCCAAAGATCCAACTTCCATGGTGGCCTGCAACTTAGAAAAAAAACTGAGTGAGTGTGAAAACAAGTGGTCGCTGCCGTATTAGGTCCTTACAAAAATTTCAAATAAAAATCTTCATCACCATCCCATTTTTGAAACGTCACGTTTATAAGACCTTTTTAAAATGGATACCTACGGAACTAAAGCACTAATGAGAAATAGAAAAATAAATTACTTTATATTTTTATTCGTTCCAGTTCGACGTTTTCCGCGACCAAAAGTCGCGACTCCTGCTCGCCCGCCCAGCTTCACTCGTCCGATAACGTGTTATTGATAGGGCGTGTTTTTCACTGGCCGCGGGCGCCACTCTGTCTCTATTACTGCACCGGAATCATTCGGCTATCGGCCGCAGTTTTGTCGGCGATATGTTTCGTGTCATGGTGAATAGACGCGTCCGATGGAAATATATGTGTTTTTTAATAATGATATTTTTTTTGTCTTTTTTGGCAATATTTCTTCTTTATCACACTGCTAGGCAAAGATTTCCATCTTTCTCATGTTCCTTTCACTTGTAGGTTGCAGTGAACCTATTGGAATTTAGGGTGGATGATTTCATCATTTAGTTAATTAAATCTTTAAAAAATATGTATAAGATTGAACAGGTGCACCGATACTTATGAATCACGCACCTATGTCCCTGCCTCACAAGTTTCCCCGAAACGCAATCAGAAAAGTAATTAAAGGGATCTCCCGCGCAAATTTTCATAATCTTTACGATCCAACAGAAATTCACTTGTGCAATTTCATGGTGGAATTTTCATCGTGTCTGCGTCATAAATATTTTGTCCGATAAACCGTTCGTTCGACAGCCGCGAGGCGTAAGAAAATGTTAATTAACGAATCCATTGTTTTCCCGCCCGCCGGCTCCAAGATGGTGCCGCTTCCGTTTCCGGCGGGCCTGCTTCTTTATGTGCGTTTCTATTTTTCTGTGAGTCGGGTAAATCTGCGGGTGCTGCGCGCTGGAGTATAATAATTTTAATTTCCTCTAATCAAGTGCCTTTGGCGGGGCTTAAGAATTCTAATCATGCACGCCACCATGGCCGCAGCCGCACCACTGACAGAAACATCACCACTTATTCTGATTGCGTCGAGTGTGGCGCGGAATAATTAATTCGCCTTTATTTTAACGCTGCGGTGCCTAAACAAAAGAAGGCAGCAATCATTTCTGATTTCAAACCCCGAATTTGGAGCTTTTGACAGCTGTAAAATTGTCACACAATTTTCTTGCGTTGGAATCGCTTTAAATGTCATGTTTTTGAGAAAGACAGACAGACTCATTTTGAACACAGTCGGTAACAAATTATTTACCTATTTCCGGGTTCACCGGAAAAATAGCGACACATCGCAAAAAAACATAGTTTCAACAGTGGTTTTAGAACTGTCAGTTTGAAAACTGAAATGAAACGTTCTGAAACTATGCACTCTCGTTACATCGATGACTGCAGGCTCGCGTTCAAAAACAAACTAGAACTGGCGACAGATAGTTTGATATTTTCAGTGAATATTTTCAACGGGTGAAGTTTAATTATATCGGGGCTTAAAACATCCCCTACCCTTTGGTTGAATTCGCACTAACGACCACATTTCGGTCGTCTAAATCACGGTGACGCCAGTTGCAATTAATTTTTTGACTATAAAACGTGGCTTTTATTGTGATTACCTTGGTGTGACAATGGCGACGGGATGTTCATTTTATGTTCCTGCCTGGTATTCCTATTTAATTGGTAATCCTTTCTAATACTTTTTGGCCTTTTTGCATAATTTAGGTTATGGTTCCGGGCCCGTTAGGCTTTATATTCTAATATGAATTTGAGTTTGATAAGATGGACTACCCGAATCATTTAAAAATTTAAAAAAAATTTAAAGAAAGAACATAGAAAGAAAATATATTAATTTGATATACATAACACCTAACACGACATATTACATGAATAGATAAGTATATAAACAAGAAACAGAGTTATATGCAGAAAGAACATAAAACTTGCAAATAATGTGTTTTATAAAGAGCCAAAAAGGTCCATGACTCAGCAGTATACCGCTACAAGCCGAATTTATAGCGGCACTGGTTTTCAGACAGGTCCTCAAAATACGTTGACTAATACCTGGCCTAAGTTCAGGTGATAAGTAAGAAAAGCCGCAAGCAAGATCTTGTATGCCACCATTTCCCGCAGCACGTCTCATCGACCGTTTGCCGGCTTCGCCGGGTGCGGTAAGAACCGCACAATTAAGGGAAACCCTTCCGAAGCGTACTTAGCATTCTAATCACTTCGCAAGCAGACGCGCGCCACAATACAACGCTTAACGCCACAAAATTAAGTGCGAAAATAACAGGATCTCTCCCAGTGAATTATGTCGCAATTGTAATTTCGAAGATACATGGTGCTGGGCCGGTCCGAACACCTTGGCTTACAGTTCTTTATTCAGAACAAAATGTTTTGAAATGAGGTAAATTAAATTAGAAATATATAATAACCGTCGCACGACTAATATCCGAAAATAAAAATGTCCAAGTGTTTAAAAATGTCGAATCAGTAATTTGTCCATCCATAAAAGTATCCTACTATAGAATTTCCGACCACATACATGACTAGCTATAATAACGTCCAGCTTTAATGTAATATTATAAAATATAATAATATTTGTTTTTTGAAAACAATCTAATTTGTGAGCTTATTTACGCGGGCAGTTGCAATTGTCTAGAGAAAGAGAGAGTCTAGAGAGTAACGCCGCTTAGAGAAAAATATTTTTGGATGGAGTGACAGAACGTTATATATAACCGTACATCAGACGCATTAATTTTATTCCAAAGCCACTAATTTCAAAAACAAAACAGCGCGAAACACGCGACCCTAGCTCTCGAAACGAAGTAGTACGGTAATAAAATGCGAAAAACGATTACGGATCAATGAAGCGAACCTTTCCCTCTCGGGGCGCAAATAAAGCGGAGTACACACTTCAAATATGCTTTTCTTAATCGTTCTCATAAAACAAAGATCAGCCGATCTCCCCCCGTGCGGCAAAAATAAGTAAAAAATCGGTCCGCTGCTCATATCGCGTTGATCGCGCGGATTTTTACCGCAAATTGTTTCCTTCCCTCGCAAATCGATATTGTTTGTATTGGCGTCGCGGGTTTTCATAATATTATTGGTATGGCATTATAAAAAATGGAATTAAGTTGGAGTCCTTGCGCTCATTTGCGTAAACGGTTTTCAATGTTTCCGATCCGCTCTTTGGACATTTTATGATCAGCAGACGGTAGGCTTTGCATAAAGATATTTTATCTTACTTATTTACTGAAATATGCAATGTAATTTTTTCATACAATTTTATTTTTATTTATTTGATATACCTATTGCAATTTTCCGTTAAATCTCAGTTATGAGCAAAGGCCTTTTCAAATCCTTACTCGTCTCCGTCCCCCTATCTATAGCTGGTTTAAATACACATTAAATCAAAGGTGTGCTTACATGAATTTTAAATTAACAAGTTCTTTTGTGCTTACTCCAGTTTTTAATGCTTAAAGTGCAAAAAAACACTAAATTCAAGCTACTTCATTGTGCATCAATAAACAAATTTTCTTTCGTACTTCTTTATTTATTTCTAATCCCAGCCCTATAAATAGAGTCCAATTACTTAATTCATATCGAAATTCACCTTTTAAAATCCATCGCTATCAGGAGTCCCCAAGTTGAATTGGCTTAAAACCTCCCGGCGGATGTGTCATTATAATTTCGAGGGAGAGATGACGAATTCCGCCTCAAGCTCGATACCCTAAGCTATTTTAATCTTAACTTAGTTAAAAATCTTGCGACCGACATTAGCATTAATCATTTTTGACATACCCTGTAATGGATATTGCACGCTGATTCGCGAGTAATTAAATTTTGTAGATTCTGCTAATAGTATAAGATATCTATACATACTCTGAAAATATTCGTAGTCACCTCTTCACAGCTAGCTTTAGATAGATAGATAGATAGATAATTCTTTATTGCACAATAAGTATAAAATGACAATGTAAAATAAAAAACTTAAAAAAACTAGATACAATTGGCGGTTTTATCGCTCAAGAGCGATCTCTACCAGACAACCATGGATGGATAGGATCGTGGACAGTACCAGGGGATCTGTGTGCTTGCAGGTTATACATATATTATAAAATAAAATAAAATACTTACATGGAAATATACTACATACATATCATAAAATATATATACTTATATACATAGGGACTCAGTTATGCATTAGTGACAGCAGGACAAATAGTGCTCCTTTAACATAGTTTTAAAGGTTGGTAGTGACTTAGCACGCCTCACCGAAACTGGTAATGCGTTCCATAGTTGAACAGCCCGGGCAGTAAAGGAATGGGCTATGTAGATAGCTATGTTTAAAAATCAGTAAAAATTGGGAGTACAAAATGTATATACCTACTATACAGTTTTTGCCCTGCAGTGAACGTGTGGACAGAGTGACAGTACAAGCTGAAAATAAATAAATAATAACCACGATCAATTTCTTCGGATTTTCAACTGTGCCCAAGCATACTTAAAATGTAATCGTACCTTAATAAGCATTTCAGATGGATATCGCAAATAGAATCAAATAGCAAACCCTTTAATTAATTTTATTCGAGAAACAAAGAAAATGCCTTTATTAGGCACGAAATCTAAAGCTTAATTGAACGTCGACATTGAGAGATTTCAATTCAATTACTAAACCATATTTAACGAAATCCAATCCCCTTTCCCTCGAGGAATAATATTATTTATTCACAAAAAATAATACAAAACGCGGTAAAGGAACGCTCTGTTGGTTCAGCGGAGATCATTCGATGTAAAAGTTGGGAATAGAGGCAGGAAGAAAACTTGGATAAGCGAAACCCTCTAAAAATGATTGATGCCGCACTGCCGGGGGACGATCGCTCACTGGCACGTTTTAAAACGAATAAACGTCGAACCGTTCCAAATTTGAAAATGAACATCATTAGCGCTATTGGCTCCCGCCGATTCATTGCCCAATCGAATTTGAGATTTTTCTCGAGTTGTTTATTTTTATTCCCGCCAATTAATGAGGGTGAGTTAGTGAGTCGCATTTGTGAGTGGTTTTTTTGACATTTGCGTCTGTAATTTAAACTTACAAATAGCTGTGGGCTGACTAATCCCAGTTCTTAAAACTTTCATAAAATAGCTACGTAATGGCAAAACCCGAGAGTTTCCAATAAACTCAATAGTGCTGGATATCAAAGGACAGATTAATCGAATCGAAATCGAATAGTCGGCTAACAAAAGCGCATCGACATCGGCAATTTCCTAACATACCTGACATGTTATTACACGGGCGTTTAGCTTTTGTTTCTGGTGGGTCTTTGTTAGGAGTATAACAATTAGGTAGACAATGCCGGTCGGTCGGCGTTATCTTATGAGCCAGTACAATAGACTGACTGCGCTCAATATCTTTATGCTCCTTCTGGTGAAGGCCGATGCACTCAGCTTCTTGGGTGTTTATTATGAGACAAAGATTAGTTGTGTACAGAGGAGACTAATTTTAGAAGTTTGAGGGTGTAATGTTTCTGTTTTATGGATTTTACAAAGAGATGACAAATCCTACTTTTAATCTAGAGCACAATGCTTTAGAACGAAAAAGAAGCTTATCTACTTGACAAAATAGTGAATACATACCAAATCGTAGGTATGTTATTCTTTCAACTGCCAGTAAATCGAATTACTGGAAGCTGTGAGTAATGAACTGAAATCTTGCATTCATTTGTATTTTTTTCAACTTTACTGGGCTTCTACCTCATTTGTAATTTATTACTGCTAAATAAAAAGCAACAGAATTTTCCTTCGCATATTACCTACTCGCTTCGCTCACGATGAACACTTGGTCTCGAACGAAGCGTCCAATATTTTCATGTAAGAAGTCTGTTCTGTCCACCCATCTTACACAACTACCTAACTTCCACTTCGTTCTCTGGCAAAATGTTCGCTGCGCTCGCGAGGGTAACTTTTGTAACAGGGTACATTTTAACCAACTTAAAAAAAGGAGAAGGTTCTCAATTCGACTGTATTTTTGTTACCTCAGAACTTTCGACTGGGTGAACCAATTTTGATAATTCTTTTTGTATTTGAAAGGTGGAGCTTCTCGTATGGTTCTATTTCAATTTTTGTTCAGTCTGACAATGGCATCCATGAGAAAACCATAATATAAGTCTTAAATTTACACTAAGTACATATGTGGACGACAAATGGACGAATAACTCAATAACACGCCAACCGATTTCGATGCTTCTTTTATAAAACTAAGTTTTAACCCCATTCTCATTATTTACGAGATTAAAGTCGGTTTATTTTTTTTAAACACGCCAAATTATCATGTAAGTAGTCTGTTCTGTCCTGTCACCCATCTTGCGGGAGACAGCGTGGGTTCTCCTTTGTCCCGCTTCCTTCCTCGGACGTCTCTCACCTGTATGCAACTGCTCCTCACACGCCATTCTTGGGTAATGAGAATGCATTGGTTGATGGTAAGAATGTTGATATTATGGACTGAATTTAACTTTAGTAGTGTCTATTGATATAGGAATTTTGAATACCTTCATTTTTTTACTCGCCTATTTTTAAGTTTTTTTTATTTAACAATTTATCGATACGAGTGATTGTTGAGCAGTAGGTAATAAGCGCATTCGATTGAACGTTTAACTCCACTGGGCTACTACCTCATTTATAAGAAATTTGTGAGGTACCTATTGCCGTTTTAAAACCAGCGAAAACACTATTTCGTTTCATGGCAAAGTTTTCGCTGCTCGCAATTTTTAGACCAGTGGTGCTCGTGTAGGCACATTTTCATGTAAGTAGTCTGTCTGTCCTGTCTCCCATCTTGCGGGAGACAGCGTGGGTTCTCCTTTGTCCCGCTTCCTTCCTCGGACGTCTCTCACCTGAATGCAACTGCTCCTCACACGCCATTCTGGGGTAACGAGGGTGCACTGCTTTGTGGTAAATATGTTCATCATATGGACTGAATTTAACTATGCTGTCGGTTGAATGCTGAGGTTTGTGATGCCATTTAATATTCTACTTTGTATTTATAAATTTATTTCTTCTTATGTACCTACACGCATTTTGCCTCGGTACTTACTCTAATTAACTCTAAATTAACCTTCTTGAATTAATAATTTTGCAAAAATTGTTACATAGAAGAGTCGGCAGTTAAGTAAATGAATTAATAATGCCAGGAAATTCACACAGCATCATCTAGCCTCAAGCTTAGCAGAGCATGTGTTATGGGTACTAGATGACTGATTTACTTAAAACAATACAATACATAGGTATATTTTACTATATATAGAAAATACCCAGAATATCCGGAACAAATATTTGCATACGTAAATTACAAACATTTGTCCTAAGGCGGGTATCGAGCCCGCAACCTTCTGCGTCGCAGGCGGACTTCGAATCACCGCGCAACATCAGCAGTGTAATAAAAAATTAAACTAATAAAAAATAAATCAGTAAAAAGAAAACAGTTTACGTATCACAACGCGACTCTATTTAGCACGCCTCATTTTCAAAAACCGCTAAATAGTTCACCACAGGTAACAAACAGTCCAATTCTGTAACAACATGGCATCGAGACTTGAGCGCGAAGCTCAACGTCTGACAGATCAACGACGGCTGTCGACACCTGCGGGGTATGTGGAGCGTTTAATCGCATAAAGAGCTAATTGTCTGTGCGGATTCCACAGGTAAACACTACGCGCCATTTACACACAACCGCAGCTAGGAGGTTCGAGTTGATGGAGGTGGTAAATGATTCTAATGGTAACGGGAACATATTAATAATTATAGAATCAAATAGCATTTACTTCGACATAGACGTTAAAAATAATACGATTTTATTGTTTATTTTTCTGAATATGCAACTATGTTCTATAGTCTATACTTATATAAAAGTTGCAATAGCCGAGCACCCTTTTTACCACGGGCCTGGCCTGCGGAGCTTGCCCCGTCAGGATTTCAACATGTTTTTTTTAAATATCAGTCTGTCTGATAAACAATGTTAAATGCCAGGTTAAAATAAAACCAAAGGTACGCGATCAATAAAAGATAAATAAATAATCTATAATATTTTCACAAATCGCGGAAGTTTCAAAACTGGTATTTTCTATGCAAGGTTCCGTCCGATTCTCTTCGCGTGTGGACGATCCCTGTATTAATCTTGCAATTTTCAAAGTCAAACTGTGACACACGATTCGTACCTCCTAGTTCACCTCTACAAATACACATCAACACGAAGCATCGATGTAAGCGGGGATTACTCCACGACGAGTGATTTAATTCCTACTGATTCATTACGTATGTGCTCACGCGTAGCTACCTTCAGACCGCTTCGTTTGATGACAATTACACTCAATAACCGACGTTGGTATGACGTATGGTTAAGGAATTACATTAATGGTTGGGGTCGCGAATGATACTGAAATGAGGTTTAGTGGTTGAATGGTTTCATTAAATGATTATGCCATTTGGTTTGATTACTGTATGATTTATATAGTTCAATTTCTGTACCTATTGATTTACGTGGAAATGAAAATGTTTCGGTCACTCCTGATGCTTACAAGGCCACCTTCAACACCGTTTGGCACACTTGGTGTAAGTAAAAAAGACCATGATGTTTGACTTGACGTTTAATGCATTCACTTCCCGCCGCTACATAAAATATACAAAAGACACACTTAGGTACATAAAAAGACACAAAAAGAAAGACTTATAGAAATAGATAGACTTTTTTTCAAAACCCTATAAAACAGTTTGTTCGTAACTAAACAGAATCCTATAGAAAGTAAGGGCTATAGGCGTCCTTATAGCCTAATGCAAACTTATTTATTCGCAATAGTGCTCGTTTATTATCATAAAAATCCAACTTCAAGCTTTAAAAGTCAGTCAACATTGTAAACCTTGAATCAACTTAACATTACGATTACGAGCGAACAGTGTGCATAGGTTTTATAGCTCGGGGTGTTTTTATGTCAAGAAGGGGAATGCTGGATGAAAACACAAGTCAGTATGGAAATCCGAGTTATGTTTTATAGTGGACGTGCGGTGAATAAGGACATTTCTCATTCTCACTCGTAGCGGTTTGTTACGCAGAATGCTAAGAGATTTTGCTTTTGGCGATTGGTAGTTATACCAAGTGGCAAAAGTAAAAATGTACTAATACAATAAAATCAGAGGGCTTTTTTGAGTTATTCCCAAGATCTTACGAAAGTGTAATAATAGCGTTGTCTCATGAAAGTCAGAGTGTCGTGATTTTCACAGACAATAATCTATTTATTTGTCTTTAATAGTGACTATGCCTCCAAAGATGAATTAATTAGATTATCATTTTCAATGACTGCTGTCAAAATGAAAAGAAAAATACTATCATTAGTGACACTAATCGTTACAAGCTAGTACGTATAAAAAACAGCTTTAGTCAGAATTTACAGAATATGTCAATATTACACGTATTTTACAACTCATATGACTTGTCCAAGTGCTTTTTTTGTAAGCCTAAAGACATAAATGCTATTAACTTTTACTTTGTACCTAATCTTTTAAGCATTCTTTGAGAAATCAAGAGTACCTTTCTAAATAATTATATTGTAGGATTCTGGGAAAGAAGAAAGGGATATTATTGATAGTTTATAAATAAAATTGTTAAAAGATTTGTTTACCATGTTTTTGTTTGTTTTCGTTATTTTACTAACTTAATTAGCTTTAGTTTTAATCAAAGTGTGGAAAGTTGAAGACATCATTGAGAATGCCTGAATTCACTTGACACTCATATCATATTATAAAGTATATTTATATAGTAAGTAAATAAACTTCAAAAGTGATAAATAATTAAATATTCCAAACGTACCTACCAGTGTTACTCGAAGATGATGTATAATTAAATATTCCAAACATCAGCCAGCAAAAATCGTCGCAAGAGACCCGTACCGTCGTCGCCCGGCAATTCTTTATTATTCATGGAGCAGTCTTGCTCCAGTGTTTTATATGAGCGACTATCGAGTATCAATTTGTGCCGAACGGCCCATATTAGCATTTCCGTGGAAGCCTACTTTGTTTCTATGAACGAGGGGGAGTACGAGTATTTTTACAGCGTGTTTTTGATCTTTTGTAGATTTTTCGGGCAAGTTTGTAGGTTTTTTTGGAAGTTTAATAGATAATGTAAATTCATGAGACTTTAGACTTCATTGACGTTTAACACACTAGAATTTGTAGGTATAAATAGTCCTTTCCTTCAAAATGCCCGCGCGGGCATGTTTTTGTATGAAATTGATAGTCATGGCCGACCGATTAATAGAATCAGATATATAAACTAACTATGGTCATGAGTTAAATTCGAGAATACGACAATTTAAAAATATGAGCAGTATCTACCTTCTCTGTTAAGTTAAAGATATTTTGTAGGTAATAGCAGTTAAAAAATTAAATATATTATACATTTCAAACGTGTACTGCAGCATGCTTAGGAGACCCAAGCCTGACGTCTCCAACACATTTCGCTAAACAGTGTGTAGGTACGCTTATGAGTGTTCATTAAAGATAAAGACGGAGGATGCGACGGCTAAATTGGCTGTTTCTGACTAGACTGTGCTGAGAACTGGCTTTTGGCTTTTTGGTTTGCTTTAGTTTCTTAGTATTGGAAATGTGTCTGTAATATAATAAAAGATAGTCACTATGGTTTAATTTCTGAGCTAAAGAGTACGTAGCTGTACCTAAATGTTTGGTTAACTTTATGGTTATAAGAACTAAACTATAATTGCAGCTGGGTATCTGCCTATAAATGCTCTATTTACCTAGTGGCACTCGTGCACTTCTTACCTAGTGGCTTGGAGCACTAATGCAACAACTAAGCAGTCTACTGGGCACGGATGCAACATCTTAGCGTCTCACGTGAGACCGTGTCATGAAAACCACCTAGAATAAATAAAAAAAACATTTTTAGTTTTTAGCGCACACCACAGTCAGCTCAAATGTCCGCTTATGTATATATCATATCTTCGCTCGAGAAAATTTACTTAAGAATTGGTAAGATTTTAATCCAAAATGCCTATGACCTCGTTTGGTCAATAATGCGGCTGAGGTCTAACACCTACAGAACAAGATCACATTTTCCAAACCACATTCCGAGATTCTCTACCTCGCATAAAGTCTGACGATATTCCACCAAAATCTTCTCTCGCGAAGTTCATTAACACTATCTACACTAAAGCTACGTGTGTATACGTCACTCGCGACATCACAAATGAACATTCATTCTCAGCTGTAGCATAGTTTAACTAACAAGGGGATGTTAATTTAAATTTAGTATCTTAGCTCCCGTAATGAACGGGAAGATGATTGTTATAATAGGATTGTAGATTTTGTAGACGCTGTAGTGTTTGCCAAGCTCGTTTGAACGAGGTGGCTTGATTAGGTAATCAATTTTGTCAATGCAGTGCTTTGGTAAACAAACACTCCATCTAAAATGCTGTTGGTCTTTTCAGATGTCGTGGTCTGTTCTTACTGCGGATTTTCAAAAATTAATGTCGGTTTGATAACACTGGGTTTCCAGAATATACCTTATCTTTCAGCTTTTGAAAAATTAATCTCAGTTTCAAACCTTGTTGGGCTTCCCCACGCAAGCCCTCCAAACGACCGGGTCACTTTGTGGCCCGAGATCATGAGAATGAGAAATACATACTAATAATACACATAAATATATTTATTATTTCTTTATTGCGGTCAACTTATTAATAGAGTACGGCTTACCCGGTAGGCAATCTCGTAGGCGTATCTGGGTACGGAAACCAAAAACAAGAAATCTGACTTGAACATTTTGAAATAACAAAGTGTAATAAAAGCAAGAGCTTTCCAAAGTTTTACAATTCCAAAGCGATCGCACATCAACTCGCATCCTTTCGCCTCTCATGCAAATAATGTAACGTGGCAATTTTTAATTACGTCTAAGCATCTGTGTCGAGACGATCGCTGTGTCGAGACACGTCTTAGGTGTCGCCTTGAGGCAGTCTAGTACAGGAAAATATGGTTAAAGTGGCGCAACACTATGCTTACGAAAGTAAATTCGCGTAGTTTTAAGGTTTTAAGGATTTTGTATAGTAGTTTTGGTAAACAAAAATATATCTTCTTCTTAAATTGCCGCTTTTTTATCAGATTAACAAATGGAAACTTAGACACACTAATGATGGATGGATCTACGTTTGTTACTAAAGTAAAGTAAAGTAAAAAATCATTTATTTCTTGAGGCTTACAAAATAAGCACTTAGACAAGTCATATTTTATACATTAAATTATTATCAAATAAAATTATTTTACTGTTCACTTCAATTTTTTGTCCACCAGTGGAAGAAGTGAAAAAGAAACCACTAGCATGTTCATCTCTTATATGTCTAATACATGGTTATTTGCCTATTTAAGTCTAAATATAATATGATTCGATACATGTCAATATTTAAGTAAAGCTATGCACAATAACAAATTACTTACATACTATTATCGGTGCGAAACTGAGCGACATCTGGCCAAGCATTAACATCATTGAGATAATCATTTATGGAGTAGAAAGCCTTCTTGATGAGATTTAGTTTTATGTAATTTTTTAATTTACGAATCGAGTTCGAGCGCAGTTGCTTCAGATGGAAGCTTATTATAGAAGCGCACGCTATTCCCCATAAATGACTACTACAATTACTTCTTCTTCTTTTTATAGATAAAGGCCTAAACCTGAAATAACACATATGCCATAATTCAGTTCCCATGGGATAGCCTTTAAACGTATCCATAGAAAAAACGCGTGCGAAGCCGCGGGCAAAAAAGTACTCACTAAGTTTTAAGCCAAAATCTTATATCCAAAACAGTATGCCTAAGCGGTGTTTTTCTAATTGCGAAATATGTATGTCAAACAACCTACTCTTAGCTATTGCTTCACAACTTTATGGTTGTAAGAATACTAAGAGGTTTGATGTTTTTTAGTCACCAATGTATATCCATTGATCGTTCATTATCTCAACCATCAATTTAAATAAAACAATACACTTATTACCACTAATCAACGACGTTATCCAAGAAACTATGAGTTATTTACAATCAGCAACCTCTCTGAACCAGAGATATTAATCTTTGTCATTCCCTACCGACATGCCACAGGCGTCGGGGGCGGTTAAGTGTGGCATTTTACGGCTTTTATGCATATTTGATGGCACCACCATAATCTCTGCGGTGGGGAGGCTGTACCTGTATTGGATATGAATGCCCGAGTCACTGTGGTGAGTGGCTCTTCAGGCGTGTTAGAAAGGATGGTGAATGGAGTAGGTCTTTTCTTAGTAGAGAAGTGTGTGCATTTGATAGGCTTCTTTCTATATTGAAGGACGGTGAATTGGAGAAAGAAAATAGGAACAGGAAACATCAGTTAAGAATAATAATTAAAATTGATGCTAAAGAGTGATAAGCCGCGTAAGTCATCAAAATATCATTTTAGCTCATATAGTATCATCATTAAATATTCAATTTGACCTCAGATCCCGAGGTTATTCATGACAAACAAACATACAAATATAATTATGAGTACCTAAGCTGCGATAAGCCAAGCAAGACAAAAATATAATTCAACATACCTCATGTGGTATCTTATTTCAATATAGCACTAAAAACACACTAGATTAAATTTTCAATTTGACCTCATATCCCGAGGTTATTCATGACAAACAAACATACAAATGAAATTATGAGTATTACCTAAGCTGCGTGTGGTTAGGTTTTGTCCTAAGTGAAAATAAAACATATTATATCAACGACTAGCCACAAAACAAACTAACCTAAGTTAAACACACGTTCTACCCTTAAATTAATTTCAAAAGCGTAATAATCCAGTAAAATCCTGTGCCGATGAATTCGAAAATAATGACTGGCATTAGACGCTAGCTAAGAGGGACGTATCAATTACTGGACGAAAGCAAACAGGGCATTATAGGGCTCAATATTAAAATCGAATTTACGGAACGCCCTGCTTTACTGCCTAAGCATCGAATGTTGCCTGGAAGAGTACGGTTGGTGTAAAAATAAACGTCGGTTTTATGTACAGTTTGAAAACTTTTATGCAACTAGCTTGATAAAAGCCGATAGGGACAAAATATTGTTTTCCGTTAACAAGACTATTTTCCATTATATAAGAAAAATAAATTAATTTGTATTTCTCACAAAAATGTTGATTCAAAGCTAAATTTGCTTTATATAAAAACCACCTTTCTTCTTCTCTGTAACACACTTGCCAGGTCAGAGCGGTCGTATTCATTTTAAATCCTATATGCGTCTCACCATCTTTCTCTTTTTTGGCATTTCTATATAGGTATAACTCGCATTTCTATACAGGTATAGCACATTTTTAATTATTCTCATATTAACTACGGGTTAGTTACTTAGACCGACACCGTAAGTATTTTAAACCAAAAAAATACAGTTTCTGTAAAATGCAGAAAATAATTTTCTCTGCTGACGCTACAATTTAAAGTGTTTGGTGACCGAATGTAACATCAATTAAAATCACATTTCTGTAGTTCCACGACACGTGAGGCCGTCATTTCCATGTGGGCGAAACAATCCGATAGCGAAGCCGGGGCTTACTATTACCGATTATACGGATTATATATTGATATTTATTTGGGAAATATATTAAAATAAATCCTACTATAATATATATCTATATATATAAAAGAAAGTCGTGTTTGTTACAACACTTATAACTCAAGAACGGCTGAACCGATTTAGCTGAAAATTGGTGGAGAGGTACTTACTGGATACTTTTTATCATTTTAACCATTTGACTTGACACATAGATTTAACGGGGGCGAAGCCGCGGGGCGCAGCTAGTAATATTATAAACGCGAAAGTTTGTGAGGATACATATATGTTTGTAGCTCTTTCACGCAAAAACTACTGAATGGATTTTGATGAAACTCCACAATAATATAGCTTACATATCAGAATAACACATAGGCTACAATTCATAAAGATATAAATTTATATTATCCAAAATATCTATCACCATGCGGATGAAACCGCGGTGCGCAGCTAGTGTTAAATATGTTAAAAGACTTTTTAAAAGCTTTTATAATCTTCTAGGACCAAAGAGCTCGGAAAAACAAATACAACGAACCCAAACTCGACGGGGTTACCTAAGTCGTTTCGTTTAGGAGTTCCTATAAATAATTAATAAATAATGTTGGACAATTCACACAGCATTATCTAGCCCCATGGTAAGCAGAGCTTGTGTTATGGGTACTAGATAACTGATATACATAATACAATACATTACATAGATATATATTTTTTATTATATATAGTAAACGACCAGAACACTCGGAACAGATCGTACACACATTTGTTCCGAGGCGGGAATCGAACCCGCAACCTCCTGCGTCGCAGGCGGACATTCGCCCACCGCGCCACATCGGTCGTCAGCATAACATCATCATCATCATCATCCATATTACCATAACATTGCATTGTGTCCCACCATACATAATTAAAAAAAAAAGAGAAAATCAAAAACTTTTTTTTTTTCTTATTTGATAATAATTTATATTACAAAAATTTACTTTTATAATTGCTTATTTTTTAAAGAAAAAACTATTAAAATCTGAAATCTAATATACAATGTGTTTTGTCGAACCTTGATCAAACGAGATGTGCGAATACACGACATATATTTATCGATAAAAAACAAAAAATAAAAAATTATATGTTACCTATCTCAAAAATAAAGCCGATTTAATATTTTTTTTAATGAAAACTAATTCATCTGGTTTTTTCTTCGTTTCTTTTTGAGTAAACGGTGTATTTTATTCAAAGTGGTCTCATTTGAAAGCTAGATAGTTTACCTAGCAAATAAAATAAGAAAAACAATCAATTTCATTTATGGTGATTAACATGAAAAAAAGAGATAGGCCCATAATTTTTGGAGGATTTGTAGACTAAATTGTGGAGTTTAATACAACATGCAAAAAAGTACACCACAATAACCCAGTTTTAAAGTTACAGATCAAAAATAAAATAAAAATCGTACTTTTTTTGCATTTTTTTAAAAAAATATTGATTTTACTAGGCTTATGTACCAAAATTGTATTTTTTTCTTATTTTCTTAGCTAGGTAGACTATCTAGCTTTCAAATGACTTACTTTGAATAAAATACACCATTTACTCAAAAAGAAACGGAGAAAAAACCAGATGAAGTAGTTTTCATTAAAAAAATAATTAAATCGGCTTTATTTTTGAGATAGGTAACATATAATTTTTTATTTTTTAATTTTTATCGATAAATATATGTCGTGTATCTGCAAATCTCGTTTGATCAAGGTTCGACAAAACACATTGTATATTTAGACGTAAGTTTGTCTTTTGGTCTCTCTTACTTTTACGTAACTTTAATACCTACCAAATTTTTATTCTATTTATAACACGCTGCGTCCCGCGGCTTCGCTCGCTTGGAAATCTATATATCAAATGCTCTACAAACCTTCCTCTTGAATCACTGTATCTATACAAAAAAACCGCATCAAAATCCGTTGCGTAGTTTTTAAGATCTACATACATAGGGACAGGCAGACAGCGGGAAGCGACTTTGTTTTATACTATGTAGTGATATATTTTATTATTCTGTTGCAGGTTGAAGATGAGCGACCCATCACACACAAACTGTTCAGACCCTCTACATCCATGTGAGTACAAACATTTTATGAGCACTATCTATATTCATTTTATGAGTACTATCTATATTCATTTTATGAGTAGGTACTATCTATATTAATTTTATGAGTACTATCTATATTCCACGTTCTATTTTTCCATTCACAACACAGTTCAAAACTCAAGAGCTCTCAAATCAGGTAGGAATCTATACTCCGATAGAATCCAAGATATTTTATGTCAACAAAGACAATTTATAAATGAAAACTTAACAAAATGTGATATATAGTAAAAGATAGTAGCGTAAGAAGTTTCGCTAGTAAAAGTTAGCTAGGAGGGTTAATCATCATCATCAGCCTATATCAGTCCACTGCTGGACATAGGCCTCCCCCAATGAGTGCCATAGCGCCCTGTCTTCAGCTTGCCGCATCCAGCATCTACCTGCAGTCTTTCGCAAGTCGTCATCCCACCTGGTCGGGCGTCCTACACTACGTTTACCGAGTCGCGGTCTCCACTCAAGAACACGTTTGCCCCAGCGGCCGTCGGTTCTTCGCGAAATATGGCCGGCCCACTGCCACTTCAGCTTGCTAATTCTTTGAGCTATGTCGATAACCTTGGTTCTCTGTCGGATGTATTCGTTACGAATCCTATCCTTCAGAGAAACTCCAAGCATAGCTCTTTCCATAGCTCGCTGAGCGACTTTCAACTGGTGGACCAGCCCTATAGTGAGTGTCCACGTTTCAGCTCCGTAGGTCATAACGGGTAGGACGCACTGGTTGAAAACTTTCGTTTTCAAGCATTGCGGTATGGATGACGAGAAGACTCGACGTAGTTTCCCAAATGCTGCCCAGCCTAGCTGGATCCTCCTTAATAGTAAAGGAGGGTTAATAGTAAATACTAAAGCACAAACTTCAACAACCCATAATCATTTATATAGATTTATATACAATTAATATAGAGTTTAGTAACGCTAAAAATTAAAACACTTCAGTTTAGAGAGTGTCTATATAGGTCACCAAGTTACGTAGATAGATTTTTATCATCAATTATTATCGAAGTTTACTTTTTCGTGAGACAAGAAACGAACCCCTGTAATTTGAAAAATTCACGAAGCATCTAATTGCAACTATATACCTACAATAAATTTGAATTAATTAATTTAATGTTTTTCATGAGACTTAGACATAGAAACTATTCTTAACAAGAACATTGGAACTACTTAAGTATAACCCTGTATTGAAATATATGTACATTGTATCTTCGATACAATAATAATAATAATCCGCAATCTCCCCTATAGTCCAATTACCAAGAAATAAAACCAGGCTATTGTGATGGATGAATCCATCACAATAGCCTGGTTTTATTTCTTTAATTTTTCTTTGCAATATTCTCTACACCTGGTGGATACCATCTTTGGGTGTATCATATTGTGCACCGAGGATGATACCCGCTATGTGTAGCCATCGCCTTTAGATTAACTTCTCAAAGGGCCTCTGTGCTGTTGGATTCGGCCCCACGCAAGCCTTCCAAAGGATCGGGTCACTTTATGGCCCGAGATCTTGGTAAATGAGAGACAATAAAAAAACAACAAAAATGCTCATAATTTTATTGCATTACTAGCGGACCTTCCCGGCTTCGCACGGTTTTAGTACGGAACCATAAATTTTTGAAAATATAATATAGCCTATGTTCACCGCGGATAGTGTAACTTCCCAATGGTGAAATAATTTTTCAAATCGGTCCAGTAGTTTCGGAGCCTATTCATTACAAACAAACAAACAAAAAATCAAACCTTTCCTCTTTATAATATAAGTATAGATATAGATTAGTATAGATGAAATCTACTTCAGTATAACCCTGTATTGAAGTATACATTGTATCTTCGTTACAATAATATAAACAACAAAAATGCTCATAATTTTAATGCATTAAGCAGTCGCGAGTCACGAGCGTAGAAATGCGACAGTATAAATTGGTACGACTCGCCCGCGGCGCCAATTACTCTAGCCAGCCCATAAACTGCAAGTCGCGTGCGATATTTAGATAAATATATAAAAAGCTGGCGTATCTGACTTACGGAACATTTTAACCTGATAAAGACTCAATGCAGAGAAGTATACAATTGTATCTTCGTTACAATAATATAAACAAAAAAAATGCTCATAATTTTAATGCATTACGCAGTCGCGAGTCACGAGCGTAGAACTGCGACAATATACTCGTAAAGTGGTACGACTCGCCCGCGGCGCCAATTACTCTAGCCAGCCCATAAACTGCAAGTCGCGTGTGATATTTAGGTAAATATATAAAAAGCTGGCGAATCTGACTGACGGACCATTTTAACCTGATAAAGACTCAATGTATTATTATATTATTGTTTACAATAGCAGCCGTTTCTACCTTCGTGGAGACAATATAGACATAAGGTAGAATTGAGAAAATTCGTATATTTTGTGGAAAGTACTTGGCCGGCCATATCTCGCGAAAAAATCCTTTTAATTAATTTAAGACTGCCAAAGAAAATGGATTATCAAATTTTTTACGAAAAAAAGTCGGGAAAAACCACCAGTACATCGTATATTTACTACGTAAACCTTATTAACAAAATAACCCTTAGATAATATTAATTTAAGACTGCCAAATAAAATGTATTATCAAATGTATAACCAAGAAAAGTCGCGGAAAACCACCAGTACATCGTATATTTACGTAACTTGCATAAATATGTGCGGGGCGCGTGATCCCGGAGTCGCGGTAATTATTGCGTGACTTATTGGCACAGGAAGATAACACGTACAAACCAACCAGAGCTCCAAGAACCCCTCTTCATCTAACTTTTACAAGTAGCTGGCAACACCAGGTGGATCAGAGTAAGGTGGCGGTGTTGCTTTATCTACGCGTTTTGACTGTTTCGTGACTCCCGGGCAGAGAATCTGGTAATTACACTGATTATGAGATGAATGCTGTATTTTCTGAGTCATTTTCTTGGGCTGGGGTTGAAATATCCGTAAATGTACGTCGATAATTGTTGGTATAACCTGCATACTTATAGAATGGGATTGAAAATGATGTCCATCATCATTTATTTATTATTTATTTATCTCTCATCCAGTCATGCTCAGTTCAAATCCGATGAGCATGAGAGATGATATTATTGTCAACTCCATTATGTATGTACGCACGTTATTCTTATATCTATTAAATTTTAAACTATTAAAATAAATTATATTCTAAAAATAATAAAAAATAATAATATTTATTTATAGCCACACACACACACACACACACACACACAATGTTAAACAGAGTTACAAAAAAAAGGAAAAGACACATAAATACAGAAAAACATAAGTAGTAGAGTAAGAATCTATCTTTGTATAAATGAATGATTGGATTTCTAAGATGAATCAAATCTTAGAAACAATTTTCAATAAGAAGATATTTATATGGCCTTCAGCTTTCATATTCGTGTAGGTAAATTCCCTGTTTATGGATTCCCAACAACAGTTAGGTAACTGTTTCCAAGGATTTCTATATTTGAACCTCCTACTTACGTGTTTATTTCAGCAGGTAAGGCAGAAATAGCTTTTCATACTTAAAACGATGTTCCTTAACATATTTCGTTTACCAAACAAGAGCAAAAAACATTGGTACACTCGTAAAAGTATTTCCAAATAAAACACACACAGTTAGATCATAATTTGTGAACAACTTGAAGCTACCCACGAAGTACGAAGACACCTACCGACCCACTTAGCCCTGTTGGGAAGTTTGATCCAATAAAACAAAGTTCCGAACAAACGAATGCATTAAAGTCACCCAAAGTGATCCAATCGTAATATCGCACTTCCAGACATCGAAAGTTAGTATGCATTGACTTTGAAAAGTCGTCCAAAACTAAGTTGGGTTATGTTTATGAAACTATTCGGATGCGGGTGTGTGCCGCCGATACACATGCAAGAACTCGCGCCAACTCCAGGCATAGTTCGCTAAGTGGAACAGCTGTAAAACAAAGTAGCGAAGGGTCTAGGAACTCACTGTGTACGTTGGCAAGTATTCGGCTGGGCGTGCGACGCGGCGGCAGCGGCGGCCCTTGCCGGGGCCCGAACTTTGACAGTTTACGAGGACTACACCCAACTCGGCCGTCGACCGCTGCCGATTTATAAATAACTTAAACTAGGTTTTAACTAGAGTATGAGCGGCGGGATGATAACGAACGCGGCGCCTACGCTCCACCCCCACCGTCGCGGCGCGCCCGCGTGCAGATAAACTTTTAAAATGACTTTGGAAGCTTTTGAGCTTTTAATCGGTAAAGTTGTACAGACAGACAGTTCGGGCACAATCCTTGAACCGCTTGCGCCGGCGACGGCGGCGGCCGCAAAACTTTGTTTTACAGGACTACTTTTCTTCTTGTTTCAAGGTTGGACTCTTAAAACAAACTCCGGTTCGACGGAGTTCGCGAACTCGGGCGCGAACAATTTACAAATTTCTCTCTTTCATAACAACTAACTGCCGCTCGGCGCGCCGGCGAAAGTTGTCCTGCGTAGATCTTAATCGCATTGTCTGTTGCGCTCGCGACTCGAACAGCTGATTGTGACGACACACTTTGTACTACTTCCACCTAACTCATGCACTATCCGTAACAACCGAGCCTTGAATGAATCACTCGTTAAAGGAAATCCAAAACACGATATGAATATGGAGAACCCTTGACAGGCTTTGAAAGCTGTCGGTGCGATAAAATCGGACACGACGCGCAAAAAGGTTGAAAGATAGCGCCCTCTGATGCGCTTATTCAATCCGTTTAAGTGACATCGATAGCATCGGCTGCGGTGGAAAAACTCGTCTGCCGAATTTGACGGGCGTCCCCTCCGGCGAATGCAGACACTTCTTTTTTCAGTTTACGCCTCACCTGCCCGGGGCAGAAGTGGTCTCGCGTGAAATACACTGATTGGCGTTTAATTCGGGGTCGTCTGCCTTTTATTTGACCCTTGATTTCTGAACCTAATACCATTCTTGAGGCCGTATGTTGAGAAAAATACTAAGGAAATTCGTTGAATTTGAGGCGAGGCTTGATTGAAAAAGTTGCAGCAATATTTTACACAAAAACCTTACTATACAAGCAAGGCAAGATTGTAACATAAGCTAAATGCAGTATCGGGTATTGCGCGTAAATTTTACGTAACTAGAAATAAATAGGTTGCGGGTGTTGGGGCGGGGCGGTGGGCGGTTGCGTGCGCGCGCAGGCTGCCCCGCTCGGGGCTCTCCGCACAGCGAGCGAGGCGCGCGCGCGGACCGGCCGCACCGTCACCGTCCGACCTCACTCCACACCCGACACCTTCCCGCTACGGCAAAAGTTTTCCGCCGTAGACCCGCTACGCGCCGCGCTACGATACCCCACGACCAGTGAAATAAAAAAAACGGTAAAAATAGTGAGTTCTGTGTAGTGTACTATAAACTGTAGTGCGCGATGAGGATTCCTCTCCGTTCATAATGTCGGCCCTCGTTCGACCTGTCTGGTAAGTCGTAATTGCGGAAGTTTTACAACTATTTTCTTTTCGGGCTGAATAGTTGCCACTTTTGTTTAGTCGGTTTATGCGTTCGTGTTCCGCGATGCGGTGATATTTCAGCGGTGTTATTCTTCGTGAAGAGTGATAAAAAAATCGTTTACGCACAAATCCCACGCTCGTAAAACCATTTCACAAAATGCTTTCAATATTGGTATATTATTTGTAGGGAGTATGAGGCATTGACTAGAGGTATGTTTGAATATGCTTGTGGGTTGATTGTTGCCCCGTTTCGGCAAGTGTGCGGTAATCGAATCACAATTAACCGCTTGGAGGTAAATAATGCGGTGAGATGCGGAATACTAATAGGCACAATTGATGTGTTGACAATTAAATCACATAATGTTGGGTGGTTCTGTTAGTGGGAAAATGTTAGGGCTAATTTAACTTACAAAAAACGTTGTAAAAGTTGAGTCGCTGGAGATACATTTTAAATAATTTTATTTGATTGTAAAATATCCTTGTTATGTTTATTATAGTAGGTATAAAAAAATTGAATAGACACAGCGCGTAATTTAAATAAAGGTTGTTATACATAAAGAAAATACTTATAAAAACTACAAACAACCTGAAACGTGAGTTTAAAAGAACAATAAGAATTAAGATGGTTGTTTTAATATATTTGAGATATAAAATCTTGTCAGTGGACCAGAGTTATAAGCTCCTACTCGTACATAAATAAGGGAAAAAACTCAACCAGCTAAAAAAGTTGACTAAATTACTATGTAAAATGGATATCTGTGGAGTAAAATACTAATCCATATGTTTTTTAGAAACCAAATAGCCGACTAACATAAGTAGTACAAAATATAATACCTACGCGATCAGAACAAAGTACACATTTACTTTATTATTTATAAATTGGTCACTAGTACTACTAATAATAGTTGTACAGAACCTACAGCTTCTTGATCTTCCCATTTAAATAATGTAAGCATATTTAAACCGCTGAATTCAGGTAAGCATAAACGATTTTCACGACTAACTTAAACATAAAAAAAATAACTACGCGATCAGAACAAATTATACATTTACTTTATCAATCTTTTCTCTAGTGCGTTTAACAAATAAATATACAGAACCTACAGCTTCTTGATCTTAGCATTTAAATAATGTAAGCATATTTAAACCGCTGAATTCAGGTAAGCATAAACGATTTTCACGACTAACTTAAACATCAAAAAAAATAACTACGCGATCAGAACAAATTATACATTTACTTTGTCAATCTATTCCCTAGTGTGTTTAACAAATAAATATACAGAACCTACAGCTTCTTGATCTTACCATTTAAATAATATAAGCATATTTTAATAATACAAGCTGAATTCAGGTAAGCGTAAACGATTTTCACGGCTCGCCCCTTGAAAGCAGCAATCTGATAACTCTCAAGTTATCACCTTAATGGTGCCAGGGCTTTATTCTACTGTTTAACACTTAGGTTGGGAGTCTTCATTTTAAGTTAATTTAGTTGTTTTTGAAACGATGAATGATAGAAATGCAAGAATTTTAAAGAGCTGGTTGTGTAGTTCATGCAATTTTTATGAAAAAACATTTATGAAGCTACGACTTTTAGAAACATTAAGCAATCATTTTACGTAAGAAAGACGATGAATAAGAATGGTTAAAACTTGAATCAAAAAGTGAAAGCTTAAATAGTGATTGAAAAATAAAAAACGACACAGAGAACTAATTACATACCAAAGTTTAAAACATTTATAAAGGCATAACAAAAATAAAAAATAATAAAAATATAATAATAAAAAATAAGTACAAAAAAGCACCACCGTTAAAATAAGTTTTCTAAACAAAATTCAAAATTATTTATTTTCTTTAGGCTTACAAATAAGTACTTACACAAGTTATATCTTATACATCTCTCGATACCAGAGGTAACTGATAAAAATCCTAAACTTCTTTCCATACTATTATATTCTTATGAATAAAATGCAGATTATTGATGCGTGTAGTGTCGTATTGATGGAATCATGATCATCATTCCACTCGACACTCGCTACTGGGTAGAATAGGTTTCCTTTTTAACATGCTTACACGATCAGTCCTCTCCAAACCGCATGCTCGTATTCAGACAGGTGATAGAATAACTAGGTTCAAATATACCTAGGTACCATTAAAAATATTATGCAGTTCAATTTAATTGTATAGAATAGACGAAAGAAGTCAAGTCATGAATAAACAATCGAGAGTGAATGAACATCGCCAACCTGGAACACCTCTTTCTTGAGCGTTCTTAGAGGACTTACTATTAAGAAGAAAAAGAAATCTAATCGAAACCCCAAACCAAAGAATTCTTACAATTACTAGCACAATAACGTTAGGTATACTCATTCTTATTTATTTACTGTAGGAAATGGCACACATGGTAACGTCAATTTACAATATAGGTAGGAAAATAAAAATCTCACTCGAATCTGGTCGCTTATTTCACCGTTACTGCTTGTTTTATTATGATTAGTTTAGCAAACATTTTCTGCAAGCTGAGAGAGTCCCATATTTGTGAAAACACATAGATAATAAGATTCTGAAGTGTACTATTTTCAAGACGAATGAATTTTATAACCGACAAATGAAAAACAAAAGAGAAGGAGGTTCTGTGTTCGACTGTTCGTACTTTTTTGTACGTTCGTCGATGTCACCTTCAATTTGGACTGATTTGGAAAATTCTATAGCTATTGTATGTATTAATGATCCCGGGTTGTCTCAATAAAAATATATGGGAATAAGTATAAGTCGCCAAACACTTAAAACCCCAGTGTAAATACGTCGTTCTTAGTGTTTTTAAAACAATCAAAAAATTTATAAATAAACTTTGACTCGATATCAATATAACACAGAAATATACTGCTGAAATTTTGCAACGAAATGTCAGCAACATTTTAAAATGCCTACCCCAAACGCAACAGTTCACATAACGTTTAATTCAGGTAGCCGAGCCCATCTGATAACGCTGAAATTGTTTTCACTCATGCCACTCGGCTATCTGATGGGCGGACGAGCATTTTAAAGCTTGTTTTTCAATTTAGATCCGTGTATTTCAAATTTGTACCGTGGAAAACTGGCTTTGATTTTATTTTGGATGTAAAAAGTTAATTCGTATGTTACTTTTTTCGATTTTATGATTTAGTTTTTATGTTACGTATTTTTCGATTGTTCCTATGTGTTGGTGGACTCTTTATTTCCTCCGAGTACCAAAACGGCCAAGATATTTTGATATTTGAGGTATAAATCAAACTCAGGCTCGCTCGCGTATTTATTAATAACTAGCTGCTCCCCGCGGCTTCGCCCCCGTGGAAATCTATGTGTCAAATTGTTTAAATGATAAGAAGTATCCTATGTTAGACTCCTGGTTCTAAGCTACCTCATCACCAATTTTCAGTCAAATCGGTTCAGCCGTTCTCGAGTTATAAGTGTTGTAACAAACACGACTTTCTTTTATATACATATATATACTAGCTGCGCCTCGCGGCTTCGCCCCCGTGGAAATCGATTTGTCAAATGGTTTTTTTTTTAATATCCTATGTTAGACTCCTGGTTCTAACCTACCTTCTCACCAATTTTCAGTCAAATCGGTCCAGCCGTTCTCGAGTTATAAGTGTTGTAACAAACACAACTTTCTTTTATATATATAGATAGATAGTTCGAGAACATCACTGAGAGATGGTATGTTTCCACTCATTTTTAAAATCAAGCTGATTTCACATACATTTTAAAACCTTTTGAATTGAACCATCATTAAATATGTACGGCTGCACAGATTTTCATCAAACATGGCTCTGGAAGAAGACACCCTTTAAACAATAAAATTTATACAAAATCAGTTCATCTTTTTAGATGGTGTAATGTCAAAGACAAGTAGGTACAGTTAACTTAGAACAAATTAAGAACACCGTTTTTAGTCGGGGCTTAATAATTCAATACATTCAAATTTTCCTTTTTTTTTTAAATGTGGAAAAACCGTTGTTTATATATATAATATAATTATAATTTATTTATTAACTTTTAATATTAACGGTGAAAATTGCAGCGTAAGAACCAACTCGTCCATCTTACCCCGTAATGTAGTTTAAGAGCTAAAGCAAAATCTAGCAGAGATTAACAGCTTTTATGCATGTTTAACACCTTGACTGCATTCACCAAGTCCCTGCCAAGCGTGGTAATAGTGAGAAAACCTCCCTTGTTCAGGGGAGGCGTGTTTAGATGCGGACATACGTGTGCTGATGAAGATTTACAAACAAAAAACTATGCTCTAAAAAATAACCTTCAAAATCTTCAAGGCCACAATAAGGAAAAGCTTCATACGGCTTTATGAAAGAAACGTGTTTAACGGATAATAGTAGCAAGCTAAACACGGGAGTGTAGTGTGGGCCGTGTGAGGGGTCCGATCCTCACTGCGATAACCCCTCGTGTTGTAGGAACCCTTGAGTTAGGGTTGTCACTAGATCGGTTTTTGACTGGTTTGTAGTAGGATTTTTTGTTTCGATATACATACTTACAAAACAACACGTTACATACTTTTTAGTTACTCCCATGATAAACTACTTTATTTGCCGTTTGTTATTATATGTCTGTATTTTGTACCTATGTCCAAATAAATGTTTTTCTATTTTTTTCTATTATATAAAAGACTTGCTTGATCGCGACATTAATTCCCATCCTTACAACAAATGGATAAATTCTTGGGAAGGGATTTATGTTTTAAAGGATGAAAACTTTAAAAAAACCTGACTAGGTTGTCGCTTTTTCACTTTTTTATTCCTTTAAATGCCTACAACATGTAGTTAAGAATCATACACACCAGACGAGTATTTTCATAAATTTATTTCATTTATTAAAATTGCTTTAGCCGTTTCGATGCTTGTATCTAATAAAGAGTGTCCGCCAACCAGATACATATAAACACATATATAATATTTTAAACTATAACGTTAACGTTATTCCAACCCACAAATCGCGGGTTATAATAACGTTAACGTTATAGTTTCAAATATTCGATGGATATTCTACGTGGCAACCATATCGCGCAAATTCGCGAGGGTTAGGGCGCACGACAGTCAGAATGCAACGCACGAAGTACTATTACCCTACTTATTTTAACTCAGTTTAACTATTGTAATATTGATTTTTACACTCATATGTTTCTTTGTACTGGGCTGCGATCTAATCAATACGGGGTCATGACTTGAACTCTTGAAGTGTGCGCTGTTTAGGGTTAAGTTTTAGGTAACTGCGGCTAAACTTATAAGTTTTTAAAAAGGTAATCGAGGAAATATTTTCTTTTTAAAAATATATTAATATATAAATTTTTCTGTACAAAATGAAAATTCTAATAAAATTATCAATTATGGTGCCAAAACTTTTTAGGGACAAGTTCTTTAGCAACCAAAATAAATCGTACCTTTACTATACCTACATATTGTACCTAAGCGTGCATATCTACCTAAGCATATATCCATACAAACCGTTAAGATTCACCCGAGAGGAGACAATCCTAGCTGCATCACCAGATTTTCTTTAAAACTGAGCAAGCGTGGAACTGAGCAAGCAAGGAATTCATTGTTAGCTTCTCAGAAATACAATTTATTGGTAAAATCATTTTACATGTCAGGTGTTCATCAAAATAGTTATTAATAATTATAATACAAATTGTATTTTTTACAATTAGTACCGTAAGCATGATTTTAATTTAAAAAACATAAATGAAAACAAAATAAATAAATGGAAAAATTTATATAAAAACAATTAAATACGGAAATATAATCACATTAAGTTCAATTCTCAATTCAATTTCTTCAATTCAATAGGGATACATTTTTAGGCAGGCTTTTATATTTGTCAAATAACAATAATAATTAATAATTACCGTTCTCTGAAAAAAAGTCTTATAAACAATAGTACGCTTTTTCTTGTAGCGTCTTTGAATGATGTTTTAACAGTGGTATAAGTTAAACTTGCACGATGTTAGTTAATTATTTTATTAAATTTTTTTACTCCGTTGTAACATACATAATTTTTTTTAATTAATAACACGTTATTTGTGATAACGGTGACGATGTGTAGATAATGCAAGCCTACGTTGCTAATGCAAGGTGGCTAGGCACCGTGTCCACATACAAGCTTAGAGAGTGACCATAGATCATAGAGCGTGACATTTTTTAAAAACTTGCACATTGCACATTCATGCACATTCCTGTTCAATTAGGCTAAAGTAATTGATAAAATAATCTATTAGATTCTTTTATCAGTTCACAGATCTATTAGATATAATAATACCTTTTTTATTAATAATTGTTATCTTCTTTACAAATAAATATTTTTGTGATTGCACCACGCAAAAATAATGTAGACTTTAGCTTTTCTATAAAATCCTTACAATGGCATCAAGCGCGTTGAACTCTTCTGTTTGTTATACCTGTAACTAAACTTCCAACACCTGCTATAGATATTCATTCATATTACAAAATGATGTTAACAATGCCGCTGCTGGTTCGGAGATTCAAAGTGTCTACCTATCTAGGTATAGATAGATACCGCTTCGTAAACTTTGACGGCGCTGCGCTAAAGCCTGTCCACTTATCAGGCAGTCTCAGTTGTTATTCGCTATAAACTTCATCCGGGCTTCGTTTTAAGCCATTTAAACACGAAACTCAATTCCAGGCCAAATTGGCAGAGTATTTATCTTCGGGGTAGTCGATTTAAAAGCAAAATCACGCGAGCACACGACGCCATTATCTCTCGGGTGGGATCCGCAGGCCGCGCCAACTCTATGAATCTAATCCAGAGGATTTACCCGCTGATTTACAGTCGAGAGAAGCCAAGGAGGGCGCTGCTTGAAAGAAAAGTGATAATGTCTTAATCCTACCACACTCGAGTTTGCTCGTATTCACCCCGCCTCCCAATTTTATGGTCGCCCGCGCAGACGGCACGTTTTGATTTATGATTTCAATAATTAAGAATTCTAAGGTGCAATTTGAATTTGGAAGCCAAGATGTCTTAGGGGCTGCGGGAGACCGACGCGTGTTTGTTATTGCCCAAGGGCGGGAAAGGGTCTCTTGACTTACCTTTCATTTTCTAAGGAATTATAATGGAGTTTCAAGGAATTATGGGAAATTATGAAAACGTGCGTGTTTTCATTGTAATGAAGACTTTACCTCCTTCGTTTAAACGAACCACAAGCTCTTGTAAGATTACGAAATTCGAAATTCGCCATGAGCATATTGAGCATTACAAAATTGTTGTCTTCTCCTTTACCTGTCTAAATATTTAAACTGAAACGCAATCTGTCTATATCTTTTAGCTCCAACATTGGTACAGCCAAAATCAAAATCCAATCAAAACTTGTTATCTACCGAATCGCAACAAAATTAACCGCCTCGAACCTCGAGTTTCCAAAATCTGGGGACACTCGGCGCAAGTGATCCTAGTCACGTTTTCCGCGCCCCGTCTTATATCGCGACCTAATCTCCGCATTACAATTAACGCGGCCCGAGATAACCCGACTCGCCACCCACTGATAAAGGTCTGCCTTAAACTGGTTAAGCATCCACCCTTAGGGTTTATCTAATTACGATGCACACAGACATGAGCTGTGGCCACACCGCTCATGTGTGTACGGTCGGCTATAAAAACTATCAAACTGTTAGTGAAATCGTCACGTTCGACGTCGAAAAACGATTTGTAGGTAGGTTGTCTAAAACAATGAACGAAGAAATAAAGTTCCTGCCAATTGACGAAATTAATCTATAAGAAAAAACTGGTCAGATAACCTCAGTGTTATCTTTTATAACTATAGCCATTTCTAGGACTATACGAGCAGATAGGATCTTTTTACTTCTAGGACCTACGACTCAAGGTACGTCATGACAGTGTTGCACCTGAAACAATTCAAATTAATGATAACCTAATTCCATTATCTAATATAAATTCTGCCTTAGTAGGTAGTGGGTATTTTGCCTACCTAGTTATATTATTCCGTTTTAGGAAATTCTATTCAGTTTTAGAAGCTTCTAAAATTGCACCTATGCGCTATTAGATGTTACTTTAGGTCGAGTGTACATGTGGCTTACATATACGAAATGTGGCTACAACGCCATTGTATACGTAACGTGGGTTGAGGTTGTGGCTAGGTTCTTGCTGCGTCAGAGTAGAGCAGTTTATTGAATTGAGCGAGAAATGAGCATGCATTTTCGGTTTTGTGCTGGTACAATTAGGTTTCATTTTGTGCTAGTGAATAATTTAATCTGATGAATTGTATTTCGTTAATATAGTAATTGTAATTGTGTGTTCTGATGGCGTAAGTTTAAAAATATTTTTTTGTATTTCGAAGTGTCTTTCTAGAAGTCAGTGTATTCAAATGAAGGGAAATATAGTGTTAGACCTTTTTAGACCTATCGTTTCGAACCTAAGCTGGCCAGTTTGTGGTCATAGAGGTTTTTATTACCACAAAAGGTTATTTGTTAGTAAAATCAACCTACTGCAAGTTGTTTCTTGAAACATCTTTGCAATATAATATCACACTCACTACTAAACCTCGATGGTGCGACCCGCAGGGGCGCGCTGTTGCCATACTTGAACTGCAGACGGTTATGTGCATCATGGGCAATGAAAGTGTTAATAAATACATAATGCTTGACAATCCACATAGCATCATCAAGCCCCAACCTAAGCAGAGCTTGGGTAGTACCAGATGACTTATATACTGAATACAGTACATTAATGTCTATCCTTATACTACCTTATTATGAAAATGAATTACTCAATTCGTCATAAATTCTCCTAAACTAGCCGCGCTTTAAATAAAAGTCACCTCTTTTCCCCGAATAATTCTCCTAACCCCAGTTTCTCAACCTCTTAGCTAGGGAGAGCCCAGTCACGTATAAATGTTTGCCCGGCGCCATGTACCTACCTATCGGTAGTCTCGGTAGTCTCGGCAGTCTTGGCCTTCCGGTGGGGCCTTCAAGGACCATCGATTGCTATCTCCACTCGCATATTGCACAACTTTCGAGAACAGCCGAAGATTGCCGATCGATAAATCAGACCCCGTGAAGTTATGACTTTGTTATTAGTAGGGAGGAAGATTATGCTGTTTGATAGCGGTAGTTCAAAGGGATGATGTAAAATGTTAGGCGACACCACTTTACCAACGATATTACCGTAAAGCTTTTAAATACGCCCCGCTCTCTAAATATTTTAACCAAAAAAAATTATGAAAAATGTTGCATTGATATGAAGAATAAACGATATTCAAATAGCCTTTCGCGTCAAAAATAAATGGCTATGTTTCATAACACGTTTAAATCAAGCTAGAAAGGAGAAATGAAGAACGCTAGAAAACATACCTAGTCGGTAAAAAATTAAAATAATGAAAACTGTGCTTCGTAAAAAGCTTTCTATTGAAGCATAAGCATAACATATCAACCCATGCTACGTGATTCATTTGATTCTGGGATATCCGTGTATTTGAATGCGTGTGTGTGCGATTTTGGTTTGCGTGTGTTTGTAGAATAGTGCAATTTGATTAGGTCTAATCTAATTACCTGTATTATTTACGTTACGACCTCCAAACGACGACAACTTACTAATAATTCTAGCTTCACTACCGCTATACAACTATTCTACAGACCCCTATCAAATAAACATAACATATGAAACCTCTTTTGTTACCGGTAATAATTTCCTGAAATCGCCCTTAACCAGAGACAAACCAAACCAACCTTTTTGTTTTGTTTATTGTCACAAAAATTCAGAAAGTTTAAAAAAGTTTTGAAAAACTTTGACACAAGTTACAGAAACATCAAAAAAAGTTTCGTGGAAGTTTTGTCCAAAGTTCACAAAGTTTTATTTTCCGAGTTTTTTAGAAATTGACTAAAACAAATCCGGGCTCAGGAAACAATGAACGGTACTTCGATTTTTCATGATCTATACCCAAAAACACAACTAAATCGCGACCCCGGTTAAAATAGAATAAGACTCGCGCACGTCATTATTCACGTCATACTTTTTGTACCTCGTTCGTATTAGGCATTTAGTTAGATTTATATTGGTGATCTTTAATTGCCTCATAATGCTTTTATATCCTTATCCTTAAAACTATAACCTGGTCTGAAAGCTCTTGAGTGAAATGGTTTTTACGTGGGAACGATTTTTGTGCAACTATACAAACAATCAAGTGCTTCAAAAGTGTTAACGTCGAAACAAAACGCCGAGAATCATTTCCGCGTAAAAATATTATGGTTGTGGATGGAAAATCGAATCGCAAGTACAATGTTTTACTATATTTTATGGATGTTGTGTTGTTTTGTGTGTAGCTAGATCGTGGGACCTGACACTGATGTTTGTTACAGGACGACGCCGTTGAGTGCGCAGTCAGGGCTCTCCCAAATCACGAAGAGACGGTTGGAGTTTGGCGTGGATGTTGAGACGTTTAGGCTGAACGACCGACGACTGGGAGCCAACGACGCCTCAATGGAAGAGGAAGACGTATTTGCAAAGCGTCGGAGAAGACTGCTCGATGATGAGAGACATGACATAGACCGACGACGTCCCTTTCCCTTACACAGGCCGCAACTGATTCGACAGATTGACAACGAAAACGATAACCTTATACGTGAAACCCAAGTCGCGCTGAAGTCTCTTTCAGGCAACTGGGTCCGTCACCAGTCCCCGCCGGTCAGCAGTGAAGACAACGACGACGGAAACGGCTTTGATAACCTTTTCGACGACAAACGCTCAGATAAAATGCTTCCTTCTTCCCCTTCACAGTCTTCTGAGAGCGCTAGAAGCTTCACGTATAACGATGACAATAGAACTGAAAATCTTCACACAAACGGCACAAATCAAACTGTAGAAAAACGTAACAGATCCGACGAAGAAAAGAGCGAGTACGGCGGACAAAGCAAATACTCCCATTACGAAGCGGCAAACTTCGACGATCTGGGCGACTCGTCGAATGAACTAGAAATTGACTGCGATGATGATGAAAGTGACTACAAAGAAGAACTTAAACCTGAAATGGTTACTGTCAACAAGCAATCCCTTTTCAACGCTTATAAGGCTGCAACGGCCGCGCTGCCGTACTCTACGCAGTCCGCGTTCAAGCCTCCGGCGGAGGTGAAGCACAGGCTGCACAATCCATCGCTGCCGAGCGAACCGTTCGGTGGATATTCCAACGATCACGAGAAAAGTGCGGGCAACAGGGGTTCGAAGCACTACACGGTGCTGCAGCCAGCAGGCGCGGGCTCGCGCGCCGCCACGGCCTTGCAAGAGGCGCGCACGGTGCCCACCGTGCAGCCGACCAGAGACACCCGCCCGCCAGCTACCTTCTCCCCGACTAACTCCAGAGGTACCGGCCACGTTCACCTCAAACAACGATAGCCAAACTTTCTTAACGACCTGGCCGTAACGTAGAACTCCGCTATGAACTAAGTCAAAGTTTGTTTCAAGGTCGCCCCGCGATATCTCATAACGTAACAGTTTCGCCGCTTCCGAACTGAACAGCTGATAGCTGAACTTTACTATCGATGCTTGCATTTAGCTATAAAGAGAAACAATAAATGAAAAATACTATCCCCGCTTTTAAATCTAGTCTCATTTTCCGATGTTCTTATTCAAATCGATGCTCGTTTCCTACGGACAATGGAAGCCTGAAACAAATCATGCCTTATTTGTAAGACGTCTCAATAATTCAGTTGGCGACGGTCAAAATAAGGTTAGACTCCACCTACGCAGACGTAGTATATTGCAGTACCTAAAGGTTTTTCCTCGTATTGCTGGATGATAGCCGGTTTTACGTCAAGCAATAAAAACGGGTCAGGACGGGCATGGGCGGGGCGCTGCGCCGCCCCCCTTTTTCCTGAAAGAAAAATTGTTAGTCCGCGCGCAGCCGCTTTACGTTCTTTATTTTTTCTTTGGAGTTGCGTAGGGCGGTGCCGCGCAGGTACGCCCCGCCGGCGACACGCCCGGCCGTATCGATCGCGCACGCCCCCCTCCCGATGATTAGGAAAACACTAATTTGTGCACCGGTCGATTTGTTCGCAGAAGGCAACAAGTGTCCTACGCCCGGCTGCAATGGGCAGGGCCACGTCACCGGACTCTACACGCACCATAGAAGGTGAGTCATCATGATGATTCGTCAACGAGCTAGGCATGACACCTCCACGTTCCTACGAACAAGCCTAAGCACCAACGAATTCTCCGCAGAGAAACAGCCTTATTAACGTCTCGGGTCGCCGAGTATCGATTTTCAGAAGTTTGTTTCTGGTTCAGACGGAACTTTCCCGTAGTTGCAATACATGTTTGCTGTGATATTGCATCAGCGCAGAATTTAATCACTGCTTAACAATAGAACTTCAACTTTATTGCTCGTGAAGCTAAATGCTCTTTGTCTTGAGCTCCTGAGGGTATCTGAAAACCTTTGTAACTTTATAAGTAGTAAGATTTAATTACTGAAATTTAATCCCTTTTCTCAGTCTGTCAGGATGTCCAAGAAAGGATAAAGTTACACCAGAAAGTGAGTACACGATGCTTGATTTACAAGTATTTTGAACTTGAGTTGCAATTATGTTCGTAAAAGTTTTGGTTTTTTATTTATCTTCTTTTTATTTGGTCACAGCTACAAAATATTTTCAAGTACTTATTATTATTTCTCGGAATCAAAACACCTTGTAAATAACGATAAAGATTTTTTAGAATATATTTTTTTATGTTGTACTGTTCACTCCTAGTATTTTTACTGTAGTATTATTATTTTATTGAAAAAATAGCAGTTGCGTTATTAAATTTAAATAAGTAGGTTTATATTTTGCCCTTTTGGTTACAGCTTTGTTTTTTTGTTCTTTACTATTCTTCATGTATAAGAACTTAGCTGCCCATTTTAGCTACATAGGTGATACTGTTGCAAAATCATTGACTTAAATATGGGGGTTTCACCCAAAAGGATTATGAACTGATTACATAAATAGATTCAAAGATATTCTTGAATGTTAAAGTTTCATAGAAGCAGTTTATCAAACAGCTAACCTCAAAGGCCTGCCCAGAAACCTCAGATAGTAATAGTAACCTCAAGTAGTAGCTTACATTATGTACATTTTACATACTTTCACCTTAACAACAATATATTTCAATATATCCTAACTTATCTAATCACTTGATCAAAAAACAGACAACATAACCTAATATCTGGACCTGTAGGTTAGGTCACTTAGGTAGTAGGAAAATCAAAATCGGGTCTTTACTAGTTTGTAGGTTCTAGAAGAAATTTAGAAAGCAGATAAGAAGTTTTACGTATATTAGAAGCCATTGGCTATGAATCTTTACAAAAACCATCGTTATAGCTTTGGTGTATAGTAGTTTTTGAGTCTATTGACTTAGTATTGATTTTAGTAACAGGCCAAAATCACCTTCAATCTTCTTGGTACCAAATCCACTCTACACTCTTCACAAAACGGCTCGCTAACTTCTGATGTTTTACAGTTTTGGCATTGCACGAGACAATCCTAAAGTGCCCTACGCCAGGCTGCAACGGCCGCGGCCACGTCAGCTCAAACCGAAGCACCCACCGCTCACTCTCCGGATGTCCCACTGCTGCTGCTAGGAAAGCAGCTGCCAGATCTCAAAGGATCCGACCTCTATGTAAGTTTAAATCTTTGTTTTTGGAGAGAGCTGTATTGCCAACAGTCATCTACTCGTATTCTAAGGAGGAGAAGAGACGAACAGTCTAAGGAGGAGACGACGAAAGAAGGAACAAGCCAATCATCCACTAAGACAATTGAAAAAACGTGGTTGTTTTTGTCAGGAAAAATAGAAGGATAAGTCGACAAAAAAACCTTGTTTAAAAAGACGCGTCAAGCACCTTGATCCAATTCTGTTTAAATTGCCTTTGTGGCCGATTGGCTTGTAGGTACCTGACTGGATCACGCGTCTCAAAATTTAGTGTGGATGGCGAGATAGAGATGTAACGAGAGAAAATTAACTTTATGAACCTACCTAACAAGTTATAATTTTTAACACTTTATAGTGAATTTTTCACTCAACTTCTTCCATAACTAACTAAGGAGCTACCTATTCTAATGAATATGTGTTACCGCTACATAACAAATTAGTCTGTCTATGCCCTGTTTCTTTTATTATCTTCCTACATGTCCCTGTTTTGTGTCAAAAGGTACCTTTCATATACTTTCTCATTTCGAATTTTAGAAACGATGCTCGTTCCCAGCAGAACAAATGAAAATATTATTAGGTATTCTATCAGTTCTCTACCAGTGCCGCCTTCGGTGCCAGACTTTATTTCGTTCAAGAACGCTACTGTGTGCAAGCGCGAATGAGTTCGAGAGACCTTCGACCCCTGCTGTGTAGCTCAACATTCTCGAATTAGTTTCTCTCTGCATTATCCAAAACGATGCTTGAGTTCCCAGCAGTAAAAAATGAAAATAATATTAGTATGATCTCTACCAGTGCCGCATTCGGTTCCAATCTCCATATCGAGCGAAAGCGCTAGCGTGCGCCAGCGCGAGCGAGAGCGAGAGGCCTTACCTTCGCCCCCCGTGGTCAAGCGCGAAGCTCCCGAGCTGCTGGTCCCGAAGCGCGAGGCGGCCGAGGCGGAGCGCGACTCTCCCGCCGGACCCGCCGGGATGGAGACTCGCCACGCCGCTTACGGCGCGCCGCCCGACCAGAGGTCGCCGTATGAACGGCCCTCCGATGACCATGTGAGGTCGTACAGGTTAGTTTTTGTGCTTTAGACTTTCTTCTTATACAGTGGCGTAGCTACAGGGTGGCAAGTAAGCAAAATGCCACGGGCTTCCCCCTGTCAGAGAATCCGAACTCCTAATATTTTTTTTATGAATTACACATTTAGTAAACAATATTCAAAGAGACAAAGGGAGCGCTTCCGGCTGGGGGTCCGTTATTATTGGTTCAGGTTCTGTATAAAGGGGGGCGGGGCTCGAACGGTATAGATACGCCACTGTTCTTATAATCAACTTTTGTTCTAGTAATCCATTTTTTATTTTCTAATAATTCACTTTCGATTTCCAATTAAAATCATGTGTTGAATGTATAAGTGATAAGTCTTAATTATTCCGTTATATTCATAAACATGTTGTTATTAAACACACTCAACACTTTCTAATCCCAAAAACATTCAAATCACTTCGAATCCTTAACGTTAACTCGATTCAAAATTCTCAATTCCCGTATTTCTCTGTTAGTCAAATGAACGAAAACCGGTATGGCTATGAGGCCCGGTGCTACGAAGGCGCGCCGGCGTTCGAGAGGTACGACCCCGCGCAGTGTCCGCAGCGGCCCTACGGCTGGGAGGAGGAAAGGTACCACGACCCGCACCTACCCACGCCGATGAAGACAGACCAGTCGGAGGAGACCCCAACCGGACCAATTTACCCTAGGTACGTGCCTGCTTGCGTTGCTCTCTATGTTTCAATTATGTGGTAAACGAGACACTCTTTCGCGGTCAAATAACGGTCAGATCGGCTAACAAAATTAACTAACTCAAATCGAGATATATCGCGGTATTTACGGAACACTCTTTCGTCCAGACCAATGTACCACTACGAAACGGGTACCGGAGTAGCCGGTGTGGGCGCGGTGGGCCCGATGGGCCCCGGCGTGCCTCCCGGCTTCTCAGCCATCAACCTGTCGGTGAAGATTGCGGCGGCGCAAGCGCAGCGGCCCCGGAGCCCTACGCCCCGCGACCCGCGCGACCCCCGCCCGGCGATAGATCTGTCCACCTCAAGCGGCAGTCCACAGGTGAGACCGAGCGCTTGCTGATGCCTTCGACATAATAAAAACGTACAAAATTTATCGAAGGACCATTCAGAATTACGTTAGCGATCCCAATATTTAGTAGCAGGATCTTAGTTTTGCTAATTGCTATTAATTTTTGGTTGCTCTTTTTTATCGAGCCGAAAGTAATACGATTTGTAAAAGTACTTTTCACAACAGGGTCCATACGCATCGCCGGTGTATACGAGCGCCGGCGGCGGCGGCGGGTGCGGAGCCCGAGGCAGCCCACAGCCGGGAGCCTCGCCGCAGCTCACCGCCAGCCCCCAGGTGCCCAGTCCGCAGGGCCAGACCCTAGACCTTAGTGTCCGTTTACCACATAGGTGAGGCATTCCTTACTCTAACTGTGCATCATTAACCCTCTATGTGAATGCTTATGTTTGGCTCTCTTGTTTACAGTCGCAGCTTTCCTGGAGGTGTATCGTACAGTCGAGAATCAACGCCAGATAGTGGCGGTAGTCATCCATATTTAGAAGCCTATCATCGAGACACCGCTGGTAAGTCTCATACACTTACCTTATTGAAATTCAACATAAAATAAGGCCTTTTCCTGTAATTGCTACAGCAAAACAGCCTCTACTCGACGTTCATTATCTCTTAACTGTAATTTTCTAATGGAGATAAAATTTATAAACATTAGACGTACGAAGAACATACACGAAATTGATTAATCTCGCTTAAAATTTTGTAATCTAGTAGATGTACCGGCTGCTCGCCCCCACAGGGGGGGGTTACCCCTTACACAAAACACGTCGTACAAATTAAAACGCGACCGCGATAATCACTCCGGCCGGGTTCCGTGCCGCAACACGCCGCGAGCAGAACGTAGCTAATCCCACTTCACCGTGCCAAACCTTGCGGCACCTTGTGGTTTCATACACTCGTATACACTGGTATCCTACGCTTTTTATGAATAAACTAAGCTCTCTAATTAACATTCATGAACGCGCTAACTCTCACGCTCCGTTTTACGCTCCCACGGAGATATGGTGCCTTTAGTGTGTGTTTTTGAAGCTCTCCGCTCGTAATAAAGGAGTTCTGTGATTTCAGTGCTTCGTTTTAGCTGTTGAAGGTACGCTCTGCATACTATTAGGTACACGTTTAATTTCAATGTGAGTTTAACGAATAATAAAGTCTAAACTGGTTCATTAACCTGAAATTATTCGGAGAGGAGGGTTAAAGAATAACACAATACGTGCCACAAAGCCCTGACCGTCAAAATGATCAGCTGATTATCAACACTGATTAAACATTGAGTGCCAATGACGAAATGAATGAATAAACTTCAGGAGCTTGTAGGTAGGAACAGTCTGGCGCTCTCAGTTGGGAAGTAGATACATGAACGTGACCTGCGAATATAGGTACAGACAGACCAATAGGTTTATTCCTTTTCGGCCTCTGTGACGCGGTGGGCGAAGGTCCGTCTGCGACGCAGAAGGTTGCGGGTTCGATTCCCGCCTCGGGACAATTCTGTGTACGATCTGCAGATATTTGTTCCGGGTGTTCTGGTAAATTAAGATTGTTTGTACAGGTTACGGTGGAGTCAGTCCTCACCCAGTAGCAGGCTACGGTCTGGCCCAGCCAGACTACGCGGCAGCGGCTGCCGCAGCCGGCTACGGCGGCTACCAGTACCAATGCGGAGCGTACCCCCCGCCGCCCACTTACCCCCCGCACGCGGCGCCCTACTCCCCGCCCTGCTATATGCCGCCGCCGCACGCGCCACACGACAAACCTAAGGATAGCAGGTGAATATTCTGGATAACTTGTGACTTTCAGGATAATTCAAAACGTATAAGGATAACACTAAATGTAGTGTAGGACGCCCTCCGACCAGTTGAGATGACGACCTGCGAAAGACTGCAGGTAGATGCTGCATGCGTCAAGCTGAAGACAGGGCGCTATGGCGCTTATTAGGCCTATGTTCAGCAGTGTACTAACATAGGCTGATGATGATGAAGCTTAACAGACTGTGTAGTACATAGTAAGGTTCTGAAGACAAATGCTGCTTTACGTATTGGTTGACTTCAAGAGTGGTTAGAACAAGGAGGACTTATTTGGAGTCAATTCGTGTCTACAAGGACTTACGAGGATAGATGGATTGGATCATAGTAACACCACCCATAAGGACATCAAAAAGTATTATACTTACCGTCTAAAATGGAAAACTTCAGTGAATGATCATCAAAGTAGTAGACGCGATCGAATGAATCCACGTTTCTCCCCGCTTTTTTAAAGCTCCACAAAAAACGAGACAAGTGACTCTTCTTCTTGTTTCGGTCTACTTACCGTTATAACAGATTTACTTAACAATCATTTTAATATAAAATGGAGCATCATTTCTCTTCTACTTAACATAACTACCTAATGTGTTTTAACAGAAAAATACTTGCCAAAATAGGGGACTTTCTTCAATACGTAAAAACAAAGGTATCTGGTATAAAACGCATAAAACACAGCTGTTCCGCAAATACAACAAATAAACTGGTTCTTTTGTTGATGAACACACAATGAATGAAGCTAATAATGAAAGGGATCTCGAGACGGTTTGACACAGTCCCGCCAAAAAAACATGTTCGGATACATGTCACTAAACTTGTGAGCAATTCTACTTACAACTTTATGCAGAATATTTAAAAATAATAATAAGCTGCCATACTCAATAAATATCCATCAAATTTCATAAATCTAGTTTAATTTTAGGAAGGTATACACAAACAAACTAAATAACTTCTACGCTCAAAACTGTTTTAGTAAACCTCTAAAACAGTTTTGAGCGCAGAAGTTATGAGCTCAGCGTATCCAAACAACAAATGCAGACTTGTTGGTAGATCATTCTAAATATACCGTGCGTGCGCGCAGGCGCGTTCGCGACACGGCGCATGATCATGTCAGATAACCAACACATAAACGATAAGAAACATTCATATAAATATTTCTACATACACAAAGACAAGGACATCAATATGCGGCGGAACAGGTAAGAAAAAACTTTTTTTAAATAGTTTGGAAACTTTCACGCGATAAAAATAAAAGAAGTTAAAAATAGTTGAAAACTTTTCAAACTATTTTACGTGTTTACTTTGCGTAGATAACGCTATTTTAAGGTGATTCTGTTCACTCATATCATTGGTTTCGGTCGTGAGCAGTTCATGACATACATTTTGTTTATCATTCAAACACTTATAAGTTTCCGCTTGTTTAACCAACTTATTATTTTCCTTTTAATTTATGCTCCAATGTACATATTTATATTGTTCGGGTATTACAACTTCTATATAAGATAATGTCCGTATTATTAGTTAGGTACCTACTACGTATTGAATCAGCCTCTTTTACTTTTTGTAGGTACATATTGCCCATATAGGTAACAAACTATTATTTATTTTCTGGTAGGTATAATTAATACTAGCATCATGGTATTAACTATTTACAATTTTCATCTCTCACAATCAATTTTCTATTTCTTTTTGTCCCCTTTGCTGAAACAGGCTTACATTATATATATTTATCGCATATAGCTACCGCGATGAGTATTGCGGGAGACTGTTGTACCGGTTTCGGGACTTCAGGGAGCTGATCCAATGTCCCGTGGAGTACTGCGACGGGACTGGCCATATATCTGGCAACTACGCCACGCACCGCAGGCAAGCGGAATAATTAGCGTGATTTCTTTGAATTAACTTACTGACTAACCCCTAGTGGGTACGCACGATTGTTGTTTTTTAAAGTTAATGAACATCTAACTAACTTAACATGTACGTACAATACAATACAATTATTCTTTATTGTACACCATAAAAACAGATACACTGGACAGGAAAAAGACAAATAAATAATGTATTGTACAATGGGCGGCCTTATCACTTAAAGCGATCTCTACCAGGCAACCTTTGGATGGACATTAAGTGTTAGAACAAGTATAGACGGTGGTGTATTATATAGATTAATATTTAATTACGTACCTACTATACTTACTATATTTTTTCATTTGAGAAAACCTTGCGCTCTTAGTATGTTACAGTAGATTAGGTACCTACGTTTAAATACAGTAAATAAGTATATGTACCTTCTCAGACAAATAAATCAGTTCATGCAGTCAGTATATTAAGACTATCAGCAAATGAAAGTCTACTCAAGGTCAAAACAGTTTAATAATCAAAATTATGTAGCCACTTACCTACATTTTAAAATAAAGAAGGCACATGCGAATATAAATTTTCAAGACAATTAAACAGAACACGGTTTTAAATTAGAATTGCAACACTTGAGACTGTATGACACAGATAAATTTCAAGTGCGAAGAGTTCATGGCTGCGATCATTAAACCACTCGTCAAATCTTGTTATTCCACTAATGCGCAAATTTCTTGTCACAAAAGTTTTGTACCTACTACTTTTATATCAAAGAAACTGCATGATAGATAAGTGCATACAGACACAGTACAAAAAGTTCACGGCTGTACAAATTTAAACCAAAACTCAACACTTGTAAAATATGCTAATGCGCAAATTTGTTCCTTAGTTTTTTATGGCAAAATAAGAAGTATGGAAACTAGAATGTATGTATGTATCTAGAACATTATTCATAAGTATTTTGCATTTGCCGACGACAATTGCGCCCCTGAGCAGCAATTTGAGCATTTCCGTGCCAATTGGCTTACTCCCACGAGATTATGATGCAAAACTAACAGCATGCCTTGTTGTTCCGCTTTTCCTATCCCGATTGATATTTCATCCTTATTCGGCTTTAATTTTACTGCTCCTATAATATAGTTGGTTTTTAAGTGTTGTTTTTTCCTTTTGTTTGATGATACGATACGCTTTTTGTCACTGCCGTTTGTGATCGATTTGACTTAACAAAACCGTGTAATGAGGAAAATATGTTCTGGATATTAGGTAGGTAGACTTTTGTTAGTGACTACGTAGCTGCATAATTAATGGCATTTCAGTATTATCGTTTTTATTCCCATTAATTTTTAAAACTGACACCATTTTTATCGTTTGCCGTTTAAAGGCTACTTACAGGTAGGTACCTAAGTACATTATTTCCCTTAAACCTCTGTAAGTACCTCAAAGGAAATGCTATATATGCTACATATCAAAGGAATCCTATAACAATATTCACACATTTACACTAGGTAGGTCCGATCGTCTATCCTCCTAGGCCTTATTCAAGAACGAAATTGTACAAGCTCACACTAATCGAAAACATTGCGGCAAAAACAGCCACCAATGCAACACAATACCATCAACTTAACGAACCATATACTTAGTCCTAAGAATGAATGTACATGCAAGCGAAAAAATATGAAATAAAATACTTTCGACTACGCACAAAAATGATCTTACCTAACCGTTTGGCTTCTAAAAGCTACAATATTTTGCCCCTGCACGGCATTGTAAGCAGTCTGTATATGTGCAGCCTATCCGGTTGCCCGCGCGCGGACCGCTCGCAGCTCCAGCCGCACTCCCAAGAGCTGAAGTGCCCCACGCCAGGCTGCGACGGCTCCGGCCACGTCACCGGGAACTACTCGTCACACCGCTCCCTCTCCGGCTGCCCTAGAGCCAACAAGCCCAAGAGCAAGCCTAGGGATGGGCAGGACTCTGAACCCTTAAGGTGAGTAACACCACAGAGATTTGATGCCCCATTTCTATTCTCTTTTCCTCCGCGTTTTCCGTCACTTTAATCAGTCGAGTCACAAAACGCGTTAAACAATACCTCTAGGTCAAATGACGTAAAACAGATGTCTCATTCACTAGCTAGCTACTTTAATATCTTTTGTTTGCCTTTACAATAAGATTTGGTAATTTTCACGCTGCTTAGATGCCCTATACCGGGCTGTGATGGATCTGGACACGCTACAGGGAAATTCTTATCGCATCGGAGGTAAGATTATGACAGTAGATGTTTGGATTGTAGATTGTGAGTTTGTGCTGCAATGTTATACCTTGAAAGTCTTGTAATTTGGGCTTTTAACTAATCTGGGGTTGTCCAACAGCGCATCAGGCTGTCCGATTGCGAACCGCAACAAAATGCGAGTTTTGGAGAGTGGAGGAACTGTGGAGCAGCATAAAGCTGCTGTAGCTGCGGCGGCGTCAGCTATAAAGTTCGATGGCGTGAACTGCCCGACCCCTGGTTGTGATGGCTCCGGACACATAAACGGGTCCTTTCTAACGCATCGGTCCTTATCAGGCTGTCCAGTAGCTGGGGCTACCACACCCACTCCTCAGTCGAAGAAACCCAAATATCCTGATGATATCACGCCGCTTTATCCTAAGCCATATCCAGGTACCTATATCATACACTGCTATAATGAAGTATGTTCTTCCAGACTGAGTTACTAGAATAACTGGAAGTTCCAGTTATGCCACGAAGTTCTAAGTGGCATTTCGAAAAATAGAGCTAGGTAGTTCTAATCTCTGTGTTTTTACCAGGAATGGAGATGAATATGCAAACGGGAAACGGTGAAGACCTTATGACTCTTGAGCAGGAAATCACAGAGTTGCAGCGAGAGAACGCCCGTGTAGAGTCCCAAATGATGCGTCTCAAGTCTGATATCAACGCCATGGAAACTCATCTCACGCACGGAGAGAGGGTAAGTAAACATTGATAATATCGCTTGTGGAACTGAAACATGGCTAGCCATTAAAAAACACTTGCGAAAATTCTTGAAAGGTCTGTTTTGCCAGCTTTTTTGTTTAGTCCTAAGTTTTTTCCACGAAATTGTAATCCAGTATTTTTTGTTTAACAACTTAGATGGTTCAATCTTGGCTACAAACTTCGAACTTTGAGTGTCACACTACATCCACTTGTGAGTACAATTTAATTTTCATCGATTCATGTAACCGTACCACAGGGGTACTAACCAGCAGCCATGTGCCAGTTTCACCAGAAAAAAACATATTGCTATTTGTCATGGAGTCACTTTAATAAATTATACTCTTATGTTTCAGGAAAACCAGATCAGATTGCAGCATAACAACAATCTGAACGAATATTACGAGAATCTGCGCAACAACGTGATAACTTTGCTTGAGCAAGCGAAGATACCTGGCGGAGGGACGGTGCCCCCCTCAGCATCAGCGACGCCCGGCGGGCCTCCGGTCTTAGTCGCAGGCGAGAAGCCAGCTCATGATAACTTCGACTCCTATCTGACAAAGTTACAGAACCTCTGCTCACCAGACGGCTACTGTCCCGACGAAAACAGACCTATCTACGAAACCGTAAAAAACGCGCTTCAGGACTTTACAGTGCTTCCTACCCCCATATAAAACACGCCCAGCGCCGCCGATTCGGACCGTCAGTGAAAGCCTAGGCATCGGCGGAGCTTATTCGTAAACTAGTGCAAATGTGTCGTGTACGAACACTCAGCTCAACACCAAAGAGTTAGCTATGGACAAATATTCCAGAACTTGGAATTGGAAGTGTCGCAAAGACGCGGATTTGTGTTCTATTTTAGGGTAAAGATGTCTGTTTTGTAAACCGTTGTATACGATGTGTGACTTCATTAACATCACATAACACTCGATTCATTCGACTTTTAATCACTAGGCTGGACTTGTAGACCTAAATTAAATTTTAAATACTGTTACTCGTATGCTTAAAATTAATGTTAGGTGAATTTATACCTACTATTGTATTGATAAGGGATTTTAGCCAACACGTACACTGAAAGTTTATGTAAATATTGTACCTAATGTCTGTTTTAATGATAAGATATCTCTGATTTGTCTGGTTTCTGAAGAAGCCACTGTATTGTCTAGAGTAAATATTCAGAAGTCTCGGGTCTTATCAAACTGGTTTATAGTAAAATAGTGATTAAGTAAAACTATTCTGTCTTAAAATTTCATACTGGGAATGTGCCAAAAGCTTCTGATTCACAGCAGCTCCCAATGGTGACGTATTAAGACTAAATATTGAGATAGACACGACGATGTAACAAAATGATTCCTTAGAGGACATTCTAGTCAGTTTTTTGTAAATAAATTGTGAATATTGATAGTTGTCGCGTCGCAATGACGTTTTTAACTATTCGTACTAGGAAATAATGCGATCTCACTAGATCAAGTTAACATAATTCAGTCATTAATTGATAATAAATTTTAGGAATAAAATAATTCATACTTTCTTTGTTAGCCAATGTTCACTTGCTGTGATTATGTTACATGTTATTTATTGTTACTTACGGAATGTGATAGATTAATCTCGAATTAATTGTTAATTTGCTATTTTTGTTTCAAACGCTTTATGGTACGTATTACTTAAACAATGTGCAATTAAACATTTTGGGACAACCGCAAGGCGTTCAGTTATATTTTTATTACATTTGATACAAAGGATTGTAACGGTATTCGCATTTAATAAAAAAATATGTTACTACTCTGATTGTCATTATATGTTTCTGTAAAATATGAGTATGTGTTGTTAAAGAGAATAAAATAAATACAAGATTAAATCCATTTTTATTCGGTTTCATTAAATTGTGAATTCCTTAAATAATTTTCCTATCCCCTCATAGCAAAATTATCTATGCAGGTCTATGATCCAGAGGGTGTGGGTGGGTGTGATCCAACCCTATAATCACTACGTGTTAAAGTAGGTCCTAGTTGGCTGTTAGCAGTGGTAGGTACTAAAGCTAACTATGAGCATTTTATGCTCGCGGGTTCACTCACGCGGTACCTAGCTAAAACATCGCGTAGGTATGTCATGCAAGTAAAATGTAGGTACCTAGCTATCTATTAGGCCCTTAGGGGTATACAAGTCGACGACGACGTCGCTAGCTCCTTGGTAGGCAAGCCTATATGTATCTCACCTGACAAATTTATCAGGTGGAGGGTGTCCAGCTCTGGACCAATATAGGCTGTTGAGGATGAAGATAAGGAATGTGCGAAAAGGCGCGCCAGGTTGAAATGCACAATGATTCATTCGTAAAAAGACCGATTTAACAAAATGTTACCTTTAGGACAAGGGAAACTATTGAGGAAATCTTTTCAAAATAAATTTATTACAAGTTATAAATAACTAAGTCGGAACGGTCTTTATTTTAGGGTTTTCTTTGTCCGTAGGTATATCATTGATTTTCGGCCAAAGCTGGGCTGAAATACCAAAGTTTAGAAGCTTATATTATATTTTACTTGTATTTATACAAACATAGATAATGTAGAGATAAATTGATAATATTATTCTTAGTTTTGGATGGTCAACATCAAACAGTTAGGTACCTAGTAGGTATTATCTTTCCACGTTTGTATGTTAAACTCTTAGTAGGTACCTACCTTAAATATGAAAGCGTTTTATATGGAAAAAGCAAAAGAAAAAATATTATATCTGATATAAAAAATTCACTTACAGAACAACTTACGAGTATATTACCTAATGAAGGACTTAATATTAGGTAGGTAGGGTCTATAAATAATCCCCAAAATCCGACAAGTTAGGCGTTTGAGAAATCCACAACTCACAAAACAAATCCTAACCATTATACTGAGTCCTAACTAAGTTATCTAAATGTAAAATGAGTTAAAATAGGGCTAAAATGTTATTATACATTCACTGAAAGATTGGTGATTGATTGGTAATGAATGTCATGATTGTTATTTACAAGTTACATCCAATATTGTTTAGGACCTACTACTGCCGTTAGAATAGAACTCTGCCAAATAAAAGAAGTCAAGTCATGTGAAATTGGCTTGTGAATTTTTGCCTGCCTGTAATATAAAAAAACTTAAATTCGATTCGACGAAAAACGTCATTCAATGTTAAAATAAGACTTAATATTTTTTTTACAAAAAACCGCGCTTTCTCCGTTAGCTTTGCAAAAAAAACCGGATGAGTAAGATGAGATGAGCTCTATGGTCATGAGGCGTCCTAACCTTTTCTTTGATGTGTGAAAGTCCATGTCGAAATTCGATGTTTATGTCACTGTCAGTGTTAGAACGATCAAGCTATCAATGTCAACACCGCATGTTTATGTTGACATGGTAATTAAATGAACAACCACCAAAATATTTCATATTTCTAAATTTTATGAATTTGCTACTTAAAAAGCCTCTGGGAACTAACTAACTTTGCAGAATGAAAGCAGAAAGAAAGGTAAATGTCCCAATTGGCACTAAATTCGCAACATCCTTTTTATATCCAAATAAAAGCCAAATATAAGTCTTCTTCTCGTATCGAACTTTTAGTTTACTATTCTAATGTTTCTAACCAAATAAACCACTTACAGAAACGCTATTTTGACTCAAATGAAGAATCTAAGCTGCCTGGAAAAGTGCCTGGAGGGATAAATAAAAATAAAAATTATAAGAATGGAAGGAATAAAAAACTTCAGGCAGCAGAAGCACAGACACATAGTAATAAATCTAGTAACGATGTAGAAGTTTTCAATGTAAACCTCACTGCACGTATGGTAAAAAGACACATGGCTAAGGTATGTTTATATCATGTTTTTAATCTAAGTTACTATGTGTCACTCCCCTGTAAGCCAAGCATAGGAATTGTTAACCCAGTCACAGGACATATAGTGTGTCAGGTCACACATCGCTGACACTATGTGGTAGTAAATAGGTTTATTTTATTTTATTTTGCTTTATTCTGAAGACAAACAGTTGTACACACTTAACAGATAACTTAAATAATAACTTATAACCCTATAGTAGCTAAGGGATTGCTTGCTTGCAGAGGAGAGGATGATTTATGTATGTTAAACTAAGGTAGAAGAAGGTATATTTTTTATGGGCCATAGTTTTTAAGTATTTACATCCTGTATTAGACTTACATAATATGGTAGAACAGAGAATATTCTAATAAATAATGATTTAGGTCACATCACCATTCAATTTGTTCATTACTTTGTACAATGTATGACAATGCAATGTATATAAGTTTTGTCTATTTTTTCTTATACAACAATCTCTCTGCTCGGCCTACTGACCTTATGATTCTCTATCGCAAGGTGTGAATACTACTGGTTTGTATTTCAATCTTTGTTGCTCATCTCTGTGCTTTCTTAACAAGTGGTTCTTTTCTTACAGATTGCTAAAAGACCCCAAAAGCCAATAAGAGAAAAAAAAAGTAAGAAGTTTCCTGGCAAAGCTCCTGTTGACCCGAAGAAATTAGAAAATCATTCAAGAGGTGAAGGTATTGGTTTTGGAGTCAGACATCCCTTGTATGCAGAGAAACTAAAGAGGAAAGAAAAGAAACTCAATTATGCTCAAGAACAAGCAGCTCGAGCTGAAATATTACTAACTGAGAATCAAGGGTAAATTTAAGATTGCAATAAGCTGCTATGAACTTACATGAAATAAAATAGAACAACTTAAGACAAACCCCTCTTCTTGACTAAGTCAACTAATTTTAAATCTGGTTTTTGCTATTATCGTTCAAAAACTGGGGGTAATATCCCATACATATGGGTTCAAGTCTGATTAAAATATGACGTGTCTAAGTGCTTATTTGTAAGCTTAAAGAAATAAAAACTTTTCATTTTCATTTTCATTGAGTCGATTTTTTTTGGCAAATTATTAAATTTCTTTGTAACCTAAAACTGTTTACCTGCATTTCCAGAGGCTTAGAAATTAGTGATGACACCAAGACGACAGCCATTCATCAGAGAGTCATTGCTCAAAATGTTGACATTGCTGCAGCTTCAAAAATATTTGAATTGGAACTGGAGTTTGGTCCGTACAGAGCCAAGTATTCCAGGAACGGCAGACACTTGCTTCTTGGCAGTAGAAAGGGACATCTTGCTGCATTTGACTGGGTTACAAAGAAGCTGCATTATGAGACCAATGTTATGGAATCTATACATGATATCAGGCAAGTAATCATTTTCGAATCATTCAAAATGTTAGCTAAAAAAATATTAATAACAGATGTAAGCAGGTTCACTACGAACCTTATTTGTTTTAGATAAAACCAACATTTAATTAATTTATCTAACTGCTATAGTTTTTATAGTAAAATAAAATATTATAATGCTGGATAAATAATGCTGGACAATTCACACAGCATTATCTAGCCCCATGGTAAGCAGAGCTTGTGTTATGGGTACTAGATAACTGATATACATATTACAATACATTACATAGATAGATATTTTTTTACTATACATAGAAAACGACCAGAACACCCGAAACAAATATCTGCAGATCATACACACATTTGGTCCGAGGCGGGAATCGAACCCGCAACCTCATGCGTCGCAGGCGGACCTTCGCCCAGCGCGCCACATCGGTCGTCAATATTGACAAAGTAAACTCCTTAAAATGTTAATAAATTATTGTATTTGCTTTCTATTCTTGTCTATAAACTTATTTTGTAATGTTTTCGATTTCTGATTTTTATCTTTAATATTTTTTCAGCTGGTTACATGTAGAAACAATGATGGCAGTGGCACAAAAAGAATGGCTATACATTTACGACAATCAGGGCACAGAATTACATTGTGTGAAGAAAATGAACAAGATATTGCGAATGGAGTTTCTCCCTTATCATTTTCTGTTGGGTGTTGTTGTGAGTAATGCTACCTTGTTTATGTTTATCATCCCTTTTCTAGAAAAGGGAAGATAAAGAGGCTCCACCATTAGTAGTCCAAGCATAGTGATGTTCTCCAGGTTAGAATAACGAAAAATCACGTTAAATAGCCATCGAATGAATACTCATTTGATGGAGATTTAACGTGATTTTTCGTTTTGTTACATACGTAACATATTTGAAACTGATTCCATCTCCAACTTTGAAAATTTACGTAATGTATGACGATGCGATGTCAGTTTTGTTTATCCTTGCTTGGACCACGATGGAAACAATACATTCTTGAGCAGAGATAGTTTCAATTATTTTCATATAATTTCAGAATGAGTATGGTTTCATGTCATGGCTGGATATATCAGTAGGCGAGATCGTAGGCCAATACAAGAATGGAATGGGCCGTTCTTCAGTCATGACGCAGAATCCATACAACGCGACACTATGTCTAGGAAACTCGCAGGGCGTAGTGTCGGTTTGGACGCCGACCGTTAAACAGCCGCTGGCTAAAATACTGTGCCATAAGACGCCATTGACTAGTATTGCTGTGGACAGCAGAGGACAGTGAGTATACCTACATTTATCCTGCTAAATAATACTTAATCATTTGATCACAAAAGATAGGCAAAGGCCCTCCTCACTAGAGAAAGGAGCACAAGATGCGTATTCGTACGTTTCCGCACGAATCAAATTCGACCAAAAAAATTTGAGCAAATGTTGGCAATTGTTGAATCGTCCTAAATCGTGTTGACGCTGGAACTTATCTCGCATAGAATTAGCGAAAATTACTGCCGCCTAAAATAACCTCGCCTATAAGAAATCAAAGACTTGTTCATACTAAGGTGCTTATTGTAAGCTTTTTTTGAAAATAAACTTTTTGTATTTTGTAAGAAAATTAGGAACCTTATGAAACAAAACACAACTGCACTTTCAGATATATGGCAACAGGGGGCGTTGACAGAAGCCTGAAGATATGGGATATCAGAAACCTGGATGGACCATTGCAAGTGTACCGACTGCGGACCCCTGCCGTCGATCTCGAGTTCTCGCAGAAAGATATGCTGGCGGTCGGCTTGGGCGATGTTGTGGAAGTTTTCAAGTAAGACAAACAACCTAGAAGAATAAGCGGTGAAATGCACTGTGAATAATGAAACAAAATATTCGTGAACCAATTAATTACATTCCTACCGCTTCTACACCCCATCTAAGCAAAGCTTGAAGATTTAATAGCGTCGCCATCAACTCTGCTCGATGCGCTTTCGCGCCCTTATTAATTTTGCTATTATTTCATGGACTAGCCTACTAACAACGTCTCATATTAGCCCAAAGAAAGATGTTGGGCTGACATGACGAAAGATTGGGCTGGTTTAAGAAACATTTGAAAGAAGTTTTTTTTTTTCAGTGACTGCTGCGCTCAAACTTCGGGAAGGCCGTACATGAGGCACAGAATGGCGAAATCTATCAGCAACTTCAAATTCTGTCCGTTTGAAGACGTGTTGGGAATTGGAACGAGTAACGGTTTTACCAGCATTATAATTCCAGGTAAACTTATTTTTAGCATTCTTCATTTTTTTCACCTAAGCCCTAACTTAGTCAGACTAGATGGCGCTGCTGTATAAAAAACATTGTTTAATTTCCTTCACGTTTTCTCTAAAACTACTATAAAACCAAATTCCATTTCATTTTTAAAACAAAAGAATAGCCTCGCTATGAACTTAAATAACTAACAAGTACCAACAATCTCTGCTTAGTTTGGGGCTAGATGATTTCGTGTATTGTCCAGTATTACTAATTTGTGAAAAGATGACAAGTGAAAATAATCAAAATCTTTCAGGTTCCGGCGAACCGAATTTCGACGCTTTGGAGAACAATCCGTTCCAGAACAAGACGCAAAGAAAAGAGGCTGAGGTCAAAGCACTTCTCGACAAGATTCCCGCGGAACTTATTACTCTCAATCCGTTTGAAGTTACAGAGGTCGACGTACCTTCTATGCAAGAGCTAATGGAAGCCAAGAAGAACCTTTTGGTTTGTATATACCTGTATATCAGTTATCTAGTACCTACTTTACTTACACAACTACTCTACTGAGCTTGGGGCTAGATAATGTGTGGTTTTTTTATGTCCTTTGGGGTGGCTTAAGTGTCACTGCAGACATGATAAGCCTATTGTGATCGCCACTTTATTCGTTCAGCCCCAAAGTTCACAATTCCCCACTAACCCTTGCAGCTCCAAGGAACTGTAGGATTTTCTTTGGGGTGATGTCTCGTAGCTCGTCTGGGCTATGCAGGTGCTTGCCCAGATGTTGTGTAGTTTGTCCAGCATTATTTATTTAAGAAAAATACTATTTGAAAATAAAGTAACTAACTTATTATAACTGTTCTTTGTTACAGTATCTAAAGCCCAGGAAAGTGGATACGACTCCCAGACGCAAAAACAAAGGCAAGACTCAAGCAACCAGAAAGAAGATATTAAAGGCAGTTGGGCGCCAGGTAATAACAGCCTTATCCAAATCTTTTGAAAAAACTTAAAATTTAAAAAGCTATTTCAATTTTCTTATAACACCTACACTTTTTATGCAGGGACAAATACTGAATTCTAGAAAACATTATCTATTTATACAATAGCAAAATGTTTGCCGATTTCTCGGTCAGCTTTGGACTGATTTAAATGATTATATGTAATCATTGAAAACAAAAAACATATGTACAGCCATACATAGAAACTTCTTTTTTGTTTCAAGTTGGTTTTTAAACAACTTGAAACAAAAAAGGAGAAGATTCTACCCCAGGCTACTAGTTAAATTCCTCAGAGCTTCTTTGAGTGTTCTTAGTTGAATAATTTGCTGGTTGACCTAAACTTCCTACCCTACTAATGTTTTCTTTTTTTCAGGAATTTGTTCAACAGGCCAAAGAAGCACAGAAACTTTTGGATCTACCTGTGCAGAACAAAGCCCCCAAGCAGTCATTTGGGGTCCTAGATCGTTTTGTATCTAAAAAATAAACATCTTTCTTAATTCTTAAAATTATTTTATTTCCTTTGAGAACAGGAATAATATTTACATGATTTATGTACATTTTTAACATGATTAGAAAACAATAGGTTTTAAGTAAAAATGTCTTACAAAAATTAATGGAATATAAAAGTTGTAAATAAAATATTACAATGAATATGATTTTACATCATTGACACCGAACTTCTGCCTCTTAAGGTTAAATGAGTCGCTCATCTTTCTTTTGCAAACATGGAAGGTATATATATAACTATATATACTATAACTACAACTACTACACTGTTTGATGTTGACCGTTGTAAACAATATTTTTCTTGCCGATATTGATGTGTGTTTTACATTTTAAAAATACAGGCTTCTAAACTTTCGTATTTCAACACACTTTAGTTTATTAAAATATACGGAGAAAGAAATATCTTAAATAAATCCCATTCTTACATAGTTATTCAAAAGTTGTAATAAATTTATTTTACTCAATAATTACCTATTCTATAATACTTAAGCCTTGTGCTAAAAGTGGGTCAAATTTTTTTACGCGGTCGTGTTAGCATTGAATCATTGTTCATTTCAGGTGATTTAGCATACATTTAGGCCTCGCTAACCAACCAGTTCGCGCCTTTGACTCGTTTAACCTTGAACATGATTTTTTAAATCTACTTAGGAGCTTTTTTTAACAACAAAACCTAGCTAATGTTAGCAAGGAATATCGTAGAGATCACACAAGCCTTCTGTTCCGCACAATGAGAATGCAAAGTCACATTTTCGTATCGGTGGACTCAATCTTGGGACACAATCTGAAACAAAAAGCTATGATTATCCAAGGAGTACAGGACTATCAGATAAACATACATACTGATACAGTCATTTAATATCAAATGATTCTGTACATATAGAACTTTGGAATTGATTTTAAATGTTTCTAAGTTTTGTCATCACAAGCTTTTTTATAATATTAATTGTCTAGATTTACTGCACTTACGTTTCGCACTAAGAGTACAATTTGTAGTGAATCCTTCCACTTCACTGTCCATGGAGTCATCATCATCATCAGTGTCCTCTAACTTCTGTAAAAGTTTAAATTATAGGTATTCGGGTTACTACAAAGAATAGTTCATATTTGTTTAACATACAAAGTATGTATTGAATGTTTTACCTTTGATGTTTCATTCAAATGTATCACTCCCATTGATTCGTTTGCTTTTAAATGGAGGAAAAAGTTGATTTCATTATCCTAAAACAAAACAGATTCTTTTAGCTTAAGTATATCATTTTCCAACATTTTTTTTACACATTTGTATTTGTTTCAATTCAATTCATTTATTTATCTTTTGACACAATAAACAGGTTCTAAGAGTTTATTATGTAACTAACATGTTTTATACAAAACAATTACACTAGTTACTTATGATTAAAAATATCATCATGCATGTTTAAATTATTGTAAAAAACCTTTTATAAAATAAATTGGTACAATTAACAGTGTTAAAAACTAAATAGTCACACATACCTTATTTGCTTCACTGCCAACAGATAAATTAGCACCTAAAGGTGCCTCCAAAACAAGCATTTGATTGTCTTTAAAACAATTCTGAATATCTGTGTTTGATACATAGCAAAAGTCCTGGTTGTCTGTATCGTCCAGCACATTTTTAACACTTTGTTCGATATAATGTAGCTGGCTGAAAGATTGAAAACTAAATGTAAGTACAAAGTATTCAAGAAGCGTTTGTCCATCCTCGGGATATTGTATACCTCCTGGCCATATTTAATTAAGATCTGTTCAACCAGTTAGGCTGTTATAATATTTTATATACAGATAAGATACTCATTGAGAGCGCAATTCAAAACCCAAATTATACATTACAATACAAGTCAATAGGTTTACTTACTTGTTGAGCATTGTTTCATACTCATCCAGTTGACTTAATTGTTTACGCATAGTAATAACTCTTTTGGCAATATCAGTACTATTGCAGTCAGGACCAGCTCCTCTGTAAAATAGGGAAGATGTATAACTACATTAGCTAAACGAGTACTTTTTCTGTAACGAGTTATGGTCCACACTATTGCTGATGTAAACAACTTACTTCCATTGAATGCTGTTTTTGCTCTTTTTCTCAATCAAACCGATTCCCTCCAAAACATTAGTAATGTCGTAAATTCTTCTCTTTTGGCGCACAGCTAATAAATTAGTCGCCTGTAATTACAAGTAATGCGTTAGTTGAATTTGAATATCGTTGTTTTTGCCCCCAAAGCCAAACTGGCGTTTAGACTCACAATTGTTTACAACCAATACTCACTGTTTTTAAATCTAAAACGCCGTCTTTGGCTTTTTGAAGAAGGTATACAAACTTCGTTGTAAGTAAGCCTAGTGATTTTTCGTATCTTTTATATTTTAGATCAGTCATTGCTAGGTAATTGTAATTTATCAGGTGCACGATTATTTTTCTAGAAATTTGCACCGCGGCGGGCTGAATGAAATTAATGAATGAATCAAAGAGAAGAGAATGGAATGATGAATGAGTGAAAACACGAAGCTTATTCAATTTCAATTTAATTAATTTAAATCAGCTTCACAAAGTAGTATGTACGTACATGTAACAGTCATAGTTAGATAGAACAAGGAAACTTACATAATTTAAAAATAAAATAAAAACATTCTAAGCAGTGGCGACACATCCTGCGTTTACAGACGCATTTCATTATGTGTGTGCGTCCAGTGCTTCATTAAAGCGCAGTCCAGCCTTCCAGCTATAAGGTTCACTTCAGATTGTACTGCCCCTCACCCGGCGTGGCAGGGATGCTGTTCTGTTACAGATGATTGCGTAAAAGTTATCAACGCGGATATCCCAGAAAATAAAAAATAAAGAAAATAAATCCTGGACGCGCTACAGAACGGGGCAGTCCCGGTAGCGCCCTGAATGCGTTCTTATACTGGACGCGCAGGGCATTCCAGCATTAGAATAGTACCTATACATATTCTATAACTAAAGAGAATAAATACAATAACTTGTTTAAAATTAATGTATTCACTAGAGGCGACTAGAGTACTTATAGTTTTCTTTTCTTATTGTCTCTATACTTATGATAATAGTAGATTGTATAAGAGAGCAAAATAATATACGGCGAGGGCGCTTTTTAAAATCCTTCACTTCGCTCTGAATTAAAAAGCACCCTCGCCGTAAAACAATAAAATTTTCATTATTGCGAAAAAATCTCAAATGTATACGTACCAAGCAACATTAATAATTTGACCTCAGTAGGTACTTTTTTCTGGAATCTTTGTCTGAATGCTACGTTTGTCATAATAATACAGTCCCAGATTTTTAGGAAGATAAACCCAGAGCTCTATATCATAACTCTCGATTGGCTTATGGGCTTGCTTCTTTAAGTAGTTTTTGAGTTCAAGTTTCCGAGTTTCTGTTGAATTATAATTTCTTCCACTCAGCCAGTAACTACATCTTTTTGTAGGGAAATTCTAGCTCGTCTTTTTCTTAACATAAGCTTTCATATTGTACTAATAATTGAATGTTACACCTATCCACAGTATGTCCACAGCCTTGGTTTAAGACTAGGGTTTCAACAACTTCTTATTTTTATGGCTCGCTGTGACTGTGTTGCCACAACTCAATTTCAAGTCATAAAACTGTCATAATGTCAAGAAGACGTTAAGTCAAGTCATCAGGCAGTCACATCTCAGAGACACAGTTTTTGTGACGTGACGTGAGTGAAGTGAAAGAAAGCAAAGGAAATAAATTATCCACCGGAGAAAGAAATATTTTTCGTTTTCCATTACTCAGTAAACTTGAATCGATGTTGAGCTAACATTTTATAAACAATTTTATTTTAATCACTGCAAAATGGCAAAGTGTGGTGATTTTATCAAAAAGCAATTTCCACTTATTGATGACGAACTCAAAGATTATGTTGAAGGTATGTTTTAGGTTAGAAAAGTTATTTCTCTTGGATTAAATTGTGAAGGAATAATTTAATATAATTACTAAAGATATAATGGAATAGCTGATACCATAACAGCCAGCTAAAATTTAAAACAATTATTTTGACACACGTTAAATAAAGTAATCGTAATCCTGTCGCTATATCTAATATTTACCACATCTAGGTATACTGGACGGAAGTGCTGGCGAGTTTGAAGATAAGGACGAAGTTTACGAGGCCGTCGGCGAAGTCCTGCTTGGAATCTCTGGAAAATCCGAGGATGACATAAGGTATGTAATTAACTTGCACCAATTGCTATGAACTCTGTCATACAGACATCCTGTTAATCACACATCCCAAGCTACAAAAAATGCTGTTTCTTAAATTACAAGAGAACTTATCTCAAGATAGGTACAATTGCTGGTTGTCCGCCTAAAGGCTAACCTGTTTCTAAAGCAAAAAAAATAAATAAGCCAATGTCAACAAGGCATTTGCCTAGCAGTGGGACATTAATGGCTAAAAATAAAATAAATAATAATGTAAACAATCTCATATGAAATGTTTTTTTTTAAAGCTTTGAGTATCTTACAGAGCAATTTGCGAGAAATTACTGCACATGCTCCAGCCTAACATGAGCTCAATAAATAATGGTCCGAGAAAAGTCCTAGATGCCCCGATCCACTTAGCCTCCATGACAGTTCCTGTGAATGACACTGATGACCTCAGGAGTATATGGCTTCAAACGAGAGATGATAGTTTGGTGAGTTGCTCAAATTATAGATTCCATAATTTCAAACAACAGATAAAGTCCAGCAACAACTCTTAAAAAGAATGGATTCAGTTACCAACCTCTGTTAGGTACAACTCTATTAAGTTCTAAGCTATGTACTAATTATCGGCAATAATTAAGATACAATAAATTCATATATTTTATAATACCTAAAAACACAAGAACAATAAGAAAAAAATTACTGGAAACAGGTTATTTACTCAGTTTTTCCTCAATTAAAAGATATAAGCCATAAGCTAGTATTACTATCAAACACAAGAAAAACCTTGATTTTGATGTCTAGTTTTGATCTCATAACGAAATTAAAATTAAAAACCTTTCAGAAAGTAGACGCAAGAAAGCTAGAAAAGGCTGAAGCAAAAATCCAGCAAAAACTTCAAAAGGCAAAAGACGTAAAGAACATACCAGCTCCAGCCCCTGTCCTCCAAACAGCCACAGCGTCACAGGTCACATCGAAGAAAGATAGCAAGCTGGAAGCTAAAGGAACTAACCGTACACAAGATATTAGGATAGAGAACTTTGACATCGCTTATGGTGACAGGTTTGTTACATTTTTATCCTATTAATATAATATTATTTTAGATGGCCTCTGTGGTGCATCGAGCTAAAGTCCGAGGTTGCGGTCTCTGCCTAGGGACTTAATGAATGAATGTTTGTATGATTTGCGTGTTTTCTATGTTTATAAAGATAACAAATTTATATAATGTAATGAAATACATTTATCATTTATCTAGCACTCTTTATCATAACACAAGCTCTGTGAACTGTTCAGCATTATTTACTTCTTGATAAATAATGCCAAGCTCAGCATGGAGATTAGAAAAGACTGTTGATGTGACAAGTTTATAGTTGAAGAAACATACTCACACTAAAAATTAATATACACTTATGCTATCATTTCCAGTGATAGGCGTTACTTGTGAACAATTTAATATCCTGTGTTGGATGTTATGCTTTAACAAGTAAGGGTACCTGCCTACTCATTATGGATAAAAGCCAATTCACTACGAACCTTATTTATGTTGGAAGAACATTAACATTTCATCCCTAAATGCTAATATTAGGAACTTAATTAGGTACTGTGTGTCCTGTACTCAATTGGTTAAACTTCCAAACACTTAATAACCTAGGTTCCCTGTATGATTTGCCTATTAACACTTTGACTGCGATCTTTTTTTTAACCTAAAAAATTTGTGCTGCCGCTCTACACAGCGGCTGTGTTGCGCCGCACATGCGTTTCGTTCGAAAAATATTACGGCTGTGCTGAGTCACACAGATCTGTATTTTCTCAGCCGCTGCGCTAGTGTGGATTTACGCATATTAGTCACTTGTAGAAAACACATACCGTGTTATTTCAGCAGTCAAAGTGTTAATAAGTATATTCTGCAGTCTTTATTCCGCTCAAGAGAAATATTCAGTTTGAATATGATGTTTCCTATTTTATGTAACTTCATCCATTACTTATCTACAAAAAAAAGTATAAGTAAGAAAATCATTTAATTAACCAACACTTCCGCACTACTTAATTGCTACGTAACCTTTGAACTCAATTACCAATAATTGCACTCCAGTTTACTATCATATCTTATTTAATCTACTTAAACTCTTTTATATACTGATTTAATAACTTATATCTGGCGTCTTGTGTCCATTGTCTCGAGACGTTTTTCCTCAAATGATTTAACGCTGATACAAAAACAGAGACCTAAGTTCTCCTACACTTATACATACAACTCGTCGGGCCAACTCTACTGCCATACGTGCCGTAGGGTATTCAAGACCAAGTTCGGTCTAGCGAGCCATATTAGAGCTCATTATAGAAGAATCCGTGATATCTAGAGTCGCCGTCATCGAAATCGATGAGGAGGCCTATATATATATAATGTATGTAATAACTTATAGAAATTACCTGTGATGATGATCTATAGATTCTTATCTGTCGGTCTGCTACCTTTTTACGCCACAACGGTTGAACAGATATCAATAAATTTGACATTTAAATTGAAAACCTACGTGGCGCGGCGGGAGAAGTTCGGCGTACCACGCAGGAGGTTGCGGTTCGATTCCAGAGTTGGGACAAATGTTTGTACGTTCTGCAAATATTGGTACCGGGTGTTCTGGGTATTTTCTATGTATAATATAGAAAAATGTGTGTATCATAACACAAGCTCTGCATAGCTTGTGACTAGATAATGCTGTTTGGATTTTCTAGATTTTTTAAAATATTTATTTGAAGTCTTTATCGCTTAGCGATAAAAAGCCAAATTTCATTAAGCTATTTCGTTCCTGGCGATACCATAATACCGTACATAAATGATACATGATATCGCCAGGAACGTTGTGTAGGACGCCCTCCGACCAGGTGGGATGACGACCTGCGAAAGACTGCAGGTAGATGCTGGATGCGGCAAGCTGAAGACAGGGCGCTATGGCGCTCATTGGGGGAGGCCTACGTCCAGCAGTAGACTGATATAGGCTGATGATTGATGATCGCCAGGAACGTAATAGGGATCCAAGAAAAACGCGTTCAAAGATACAGACTGAAGCGTATATAATACAAGTTATTCCAATATTTCCAGGGTGTTACTACAAGGAGCAGACTTGGTCCTAGCATTTGGCAGACGCTACGGCCTCGTCGGTAGAAACGGTCTCGGTAAAACTACACTTCTACGAATGATCTCCGCGAAACAGCTGAAGATTCCATCCCATATATCAATACTGCACGTGGAACAGGAGGTTGTGGGGGATGAAACTTTGGCTTTACAGGTAACCTTAGCCACACAAATAATATTAATTAGGTTCTACCCTCAGCTTCGCACGCGTTGTTTCTATGGAAATGTTTTAAGGTTATTTCTATCCTGACTGACTAAAATCTTGAGACAAATGAAATTATAATGAATGAAAGCTTTCGAAACTAACATTGTTTCGAACTTCTGTGATTTGCTCCAATGATACATACCACTGTCACATTTTTTTTTATTCCTTTGTTCCCAAAAGATATTATTCTAGAACCGAGTATTTTAATTAATCAATTATACAGTACATAATATTAATCAATTATACATCAATTAAAATAATTGAATCATTTACGAGGACCAACAGTAGATGTTTTTCATTACAGAACTAATTCAAGGTCTAACTTCTGTTATGTGTTATGAAAGCGTTTTCCAAACATGTAACAATATTATGTGCATTGAATGTCGACTGTAAAATCAAACATGTATTGAGTATAGCTTTAAATGTTTGATTATTTAGCGGCCTAAATAGAAAAAAATTAAGGCCAAAGCCACGCGAGGTTAATATATTTAATAAAATAATCAAGTAGATTTAGATTTATTGAATACCTCAACCAAGCGTCTGAAACGCTGGTTGAGTAGTTTTTACTTGGTTTAAGTACCTATTTAATGTAACTTAGTTTCTATTTTCAACCAAATGTGCTGTCTTTTTCCTTTTTCGACTGTTTGTATTGAACTTTAGTATCTTTTTCTCATATCTGTGGAAACGTATAATTAGCCGTTAGTTACACACTGTGTTTAGTATTTAGTAACCTAGCTGTTAGTTTTCCCAAAATTAAAAAAAAACAAAAAAAAAAATTATATTTCCTTGATCTCGGGCCATAAAGTGACCCGGTCCTTATTATTATCTCCACTGCTTCTCTTTACGAAAATCTTTATTTTCTTCCAGAGTGTACTTGAATGCGACACGGTTCGCGAGGGATTGCTGCGACGGGAGAAAGAGATCACGGCCGCTGTGAACAATGGGTAAGTGACGCACTTGAGAAACGCTTGATGACTGATATGATAATTGCTGATTGTTATATAAATTTATGCGTTTCATGGTCTATCTATGGGAACTTAGGCTTGCGTTTTAGCGTTTAATTGGATGGTATTTTAAAATATTATCGTGAACATCTTGATAATATGTGGAAAATGTTATGGTAATAATATTGCTATGCTTACAGGGTGTTTTAGATTTATGGCTGGCTTATCGAACTATTTGACAAGCGCTTTGCCATAGAAAAATGCATAATATTTAGCGTTCGCAAAGTCCATATTTAGCGATTGGTTAAAGATAAATGATCTAGCTAGCAGACTTATCAACTAACAATAAGTAAATGATATCTTTGTTCAAATTAAACCCAATAAGTGCTCTTTTTCTGTTATGCGGTTTTCCGTTGCGTGCGGGCGAGCCGAAACGTATAATATCAGTTAATGTTTTCCTATAACGCGGACGGTTTCGGTTGGCCCGCACGCGGACCAGATCCGCAGGCGTGCGGAAATAAGAGCCCTAAGCACTTGACAACGGTTTAACTATTGATTTGAGTTCTACAAACAGGCGTCATTCGCCAAATATTACTTTCAAAAAAGAGCCTAAAGTTTATCCAAATAGGTATAAATATTCTATGACAACATATTGTTTCCCTTAAGAATAAGGTATATCGTTTAACTTTTTGTTCGATGAATTTTTCTTGGCAGCAATTTCATGCCATATGTACGATGGTATGAAAATTCTAAATAACCATACATAAAAATAACCATAAATATACTTCCAGATCAACAGACACAAACCTATCATCAGAACTGAGTGAGATCTACGTGCAGTTAGAAACAATAGAAGCGGACAAAGCACCTGCAAAAGCTTCCATAATACTCAGTGGTTTGGGTTTCACTCCGGACATGCAGGCGAGAGCCACGAAGACCTTCTCTGGTGGATGGAGAATGAGGCTGGCGTTAGCTAGGGCGCTGTTCTCCAAGTAAGTTAGACTTACGCCCAAATATTCAGACGCATCTCAAATTTGAGTTCGTCTCAAGTGACGAATATTTGACATATTTTCAAAATCGCTTCTTGAGACGACCTAACACTTATGGTGTCTAAACTACTTAGATTTGTAAAAATGTAATAGCCAGAAGCAAGCAAGCCAATTAAGTCTTAAGTTGCGTGCGTAGACATGCAAACAAGTTGGCCCAATGAGCTGGTGAAGGTCTTGGGAAACCGCTGCTGGATGGTAGCTTAATACTAGTTACTATGCCGATTTTAGAGCTATGGCTATACTCAGGGTCTCTCTGAAGGATAGTATTCGTAACAACCGGCCATATATCGCGAAGAACCGTCAACCGCTGCAGGGATAAACGTGTTCTTGAATGGAGATCGCGACTCCGCAAACGTAGTGTAGGACCCCCTCCGGCCAGGTGAGATGACTACTTGCGCAAGACCGTCAGCTTGCCGCATCCAGCATCTGCGTACAGCAGATGCTGGATGCGGCAAGCTGAACACAGGGCGCTATGGCGCTCATTCGAGGAGGCTTAGGTTAGGCAGTGGACTATAATAGGTTGATGATGATGCCGATTGGGTCCTATGCCCCACAGTATTTGGTCACTTTCGTTGCCTGATGTGGTGATCGTGTTGAATATGCTTTAAAAAAAGCATTGCTTGATAACACACATGGTCACACACAATTCTCTTTGTAAGCAGCACATAATTTAATTTTATTTAAGTACTCTTTTAGGTTTTTTTAAAGGTTTGCATTTTAATCAATATTAAATTCTAGGCAATACATGATTTATTTTACTTTATAATTTTATCCAATCCGTCTGCGCCAGTCAAAACTTTAATACCCAAATATAAAATTGTAAGGTCCAATTTCTCACAACAACTTTGTTTCAGACCCGATCTACTCCTACTCGACGAGCCCACTAACATGTTGGATATAAAAGCCATCATCTGGCTCGAGAACTATCTTCAGAACTGGCCGACGACGCTGCTTGTCGTCTCTCACGACCGGAATTTCTTGGACACTGTACCGACTGACATCATGCATTTACATTCGCAGAGATTAGATATATACAGGTAACGTGTTTTTGCAGAAGTTCTGACAAAAAATACACATACAAAGATTATTTCCAAAATCTTATAAAATTATTGCTGAGCTGATGAAAGAATTTGATCTTTATCTCACAAGAAAAAGTCTCACATTATCTTTTATTGCGGCTTTGGTTTTGCAAAAGCCAGACACAATACTTTAAATCTATTTTCATTGCTCTAAGAGTAGTATAAAAGTAAGACCTTGTTGATTTTCTGCTAACGCCTAAAAACATCACCAAGAAACATTACTTTATTCGCATAACAAATGCCAATGTTCAAGAGACCCGTAAAGAATTAATAATTTAAAAACACTCCTTACCTGTCTAACATTAAATCCCAAATTCCAGGGGCAACTACGAGCAATTCCACAAAACAAAGACAGAGAAGCTAAAGAACCAACAGAGGGAGTACGAGGCGCAGCAACAACATCGTGCGCACACGCAAGAGTTCATTGACCGCTTCCGGTATAACGCTAACCGAGCGTCCTCGGTACAGAGCAAGATCAAAATGTTGGAGAAATTGTAAGTATTTTAATTGCACTCAATATAGAGAAATACCGAACACTAAAACACAAATTCACAACCAATTGCACAATGGGCGGTCCTATCGCTAAGAGCAAACTTTGGATGGACATGTGACTATTGCACAGGTGTAGTCGTTCAAGTATTTTATTTTTCAAAATTATAGAGGAATCTTTTTTTAAATACATCTTTGAAGACGCACAATCTTGAAATACATAATTCTGTTTCAACCCCAGTTTTCTTGCTGGCCTAAGTACTCTGATTCTTTAGTCGAAAATGATAATCAAGATTTAAGAAGTATAATTATTCATTACATATCACGACAGACAGCGTCGTCCTTAATTGAATATTTTTTTGTTTTATAAAATAGAAAAAAAAACATTTATTTAGTTTAAAAATATCAAACAATAAAAAGTAAGAACTTATATCAACTGTGAGAATACAAATAGGCTACCGTCTCTGCATTAAATGCTCAATTGACACGGGTGTCAATGCTGCGCTGATTTTCAGCGGCGCCAGACAAATAATCTGTACAACAATCTGATAGGTGTGATCGCCTCTTATGATGCGGATCAAATCAAATGAATATTATAAGAATCGACCTCTCCAGTTCAACCCGCAAGGGCAGCCACTAACTAGACTTCGATCACAGCAAGGCGAGCGAAGCGAGCCGCGCTGTGTGATGGCATACTCACTGATATAGGTATCGTTTTCGATCAACTTGCATACGTCGACTACGAAAAAGATGTCCATTTCCAAATCCAAGATGGCTGACATCTCTATATCGCAGTTTATACTCGCTTTGAGCCGGGCACCTGCATAATAATGGGTATCGTTTTCGATGGTGATTATGGCAAAACCCACCTTTGTTTGGGGGAGTCATGGTTAGCTATGGCGTATGTGTACATGGTATATTCTATCTTTGCAGGCCTGAACTGAAACCCATAGAAAAAGAGATAGACGTAGTCCTACGGTTTCCAGAAACAGAGCCTCTCTCTCCACCCATCCTACAGTTAAACGAAGTTGGATTCTACTACACTAAGGATAAAGTTATATTCACGAATGTCAACCTCGGTGCCACGCTTGAATCTAGGATATGTATAGTGAGTACTTAATTTTAAAGCATTACTTACTCCGCGACACACCGCTGGGGTAAACGTGTTCTTGAGTGGAGACCGCGAAGAGATGAAAATAATGGCGATTCACCATTGAGAGATCACCATTATTTTACCACCGAATCCACCTTATCTAGATTTATCTATAGTTCTACTCACAATGTAATAATTGTAAAAAAAACATGAAAAATGAATGTAACAGCACAAGTAATCTTTACTTTCAGGTCGGTGACAATGGAGCTGGTAAAACAACACTACTGAAAATTATCATGGGCATCCTATCACCTTCCAGTGGCATCCGCAGCGTGCACCGGGGGCTGAAGTTCGGCTACTTCTCACAGCATCACGTAGATCAATTGGAGATGAATGTAAATTCAGTTGAATTATTACAAAGGGAATATCCTGGTACGTGACGTTCTATAGGTCGCTTAGGGTCAGCCCATACCGAAACGCGACGAGTGCACTTTTATTCAAAATAGAACTTTATTTACTACGCAAGGGTACAAATTTTATTGACATAATACGAAAACTCTTCGCGGCGCCACGCTGCGACGCGCTCGTGTCAATTTGTATCTATTTGCGTAGTAAATAAAGTTCAATTTTGAATGTAAGTGTGTGCGGCGTCGCGTCTCGGTGTGTGCTGACTTTTGGTTATGGTTTGCACTTATAATTTAAATAGGAGTGTGAGTGCTCACACTCCAGATTAAAATCATGCACTTCTTACTGGTTTACTGGTACAATTTTTTTTGGAAAAAAATGGAATAATGCTTATCCCTAGTGCCACAAACATAACATAAAAGATGTACGTACAAATACACCCTCATAGACACGCACCAGTCCTGAAATGTCCTTAGAAAATAAAGCACTTTTTGAGTCTTGAATTTATTTTTTGCCTTATGCAATCTTTACTCACCTCTCTGCTTACATACTTTTACTTTCTCTATATATAGAGAAATCCTTTATTTGGCCTTATTTTAGCATACGTTTTTGGTTTTGATTTATGTAAAACTAGCTGCGCTTAGCGGTTTCACCCGCGTGGTATTTTGGATAGCATACTATATATCTTTATGAATTGTATCCTATGTGTTATTCTGATATGTAAGTTATATTATTGTGAAGTTTCATTAAAATCCATTCAGTAGTTTTTACGTGAAAGAGTAACAAACATCCATCCATCCATACTTACAAACTTTGACGTTAATAATATTAGTAGGATGTTCCACTGTGAAATAGTAAAATAAATTATAAATAAGTTAAATATTGACCTCAGACTCTATTTCCAGGCAAAACAATAGAAGAATACAGACGGCAACTCGGCAGTTTCGGCGTGAGCGGCGACATGGCCTTACAAACGATCGCCAGTCTCTCCGGAGGTCAGAAGTCGAGGGTGGCCTTCTCCAGAATGTGTATGGGCAACCCTAACTTCTTAGTACTGGACGAGCCGACCAATCACTTGGATATCGAGACGATTGAGGCGTTAGGGAAAGGCATCAATAAGTATAATGTGAGTTTGTATTTAACTTTTATGGTTTGTTGATTTTTATAGTTTCACTTCTGCTAGACCATAACGACGGCCGGTCTAGCGGTCGAGCATTACCTTGTTCTGTTATTCAAAGCTGATCCCCCAATTTTTATACTTACTTTTTGTTACATCCTGATTGAGTATTTACATATCGCAACCACGACTCGGTAAACGTAGGGTAGGACGCCCTCCGACCAGGTGGGATGACCACCTGCGAAAGACTGCACGTAGATGCTGGATGCGTCAAGCCGAAGACGGCGCTATGGCGCTCATTGGGGCAGGCATATGTCCAGCAGTGGACTATAGGCTGATGATGATGATGACATAACGCGATCGGTATTTGTCTGTTTATATTTCAAATCTATTCTTTTATTTCAGGGTGGAGTTATCCTTGTATCTCACGACGAGCGGTTAATACGAATGGTCTGCAAAGAGCTGTGGGTGTGCGGCGGCGGGTCGGTAGAGAGTATAGAAGGAGGGTTCGACGAGTATCGCAAGATAGTCGAGAGAGAACTGGAGGCGCAAAACAACAAGTAGACAAAATACGGGCCGTACGTATCTTTGGATATGTATTTGTAGGAATTTTAGATAGAACCTGCGTACTTAAAGAATGGGACTGAGAAAGTCAATATCTCAATCATATTTAATTTTTCAATATCATATTTTTTTAGGCTTTCAAAATAAGCACTTAGACAAGTCAAGTGTTATACTATAAATTTCAAAAAATATAATTTTAGTGTTTCACTTCAATATTTTGTCCACCAGAGGAAGAAGTGAAAAAATTACAAAATTACTTCATCTCAAGCTGTTCCGCTCAGATCGGATAGGAACATCGTTATTCAACACGCGTCATTAAAGCTGTTATGGTTTGAGCTTTTCAATAATTCGGAACTATTTTTGAATAATTTGGAATGGTCAAAAATCAAATCATTTTAAATAATCCCTTGAAAATGACTGTAGTGATTAACGTCATTCTCAATCCTATTCTATGAGTATGCAGGTTATGTGCGTCAATACAATTGAATGTACACATTATAAAAGGGTGGTCCGATAGTGTTGTCTCGCTTGAACCTGGATTTTTTCCTGATTATTTGACAAAATCAGCTAGCCACAAGACCCATGGCGTGGCCCAGCGAAATATTTATTTTAAAACATTGTTATAAATTTTCAATGTGATATTTTATCCAATTATTGGAAATTTAATGAATATAATCAAAGAAAGAACTCATTATCAGGAAATAGTTCTCGTAGGTCAAGTGTGCAGACAACGCTGTCAGACCTTCGACTCAAAAGGGATATATAGGTAAATATACTCATGTAACAAACATAACATATACCGCGTTCTGTGTAGGTATGTACTATTCTTACGAATATATATCTAAAATATGACAGGCCTTAGTTATATATACAGCTGTGTATATACGCAGAGATTTGGTCCGCATTGGTCGTTTGCAATAGCTTTTTTAGTTACATATTTATATTCAATCCCGTCTGATAGATACATATTATTTTTTATAGTACTTCAGCAATTTTCAATATACAATGTTTGTAAATAACACAAAAATAGAATATTCTATTTTTGGTGTGGTTTTCGAAAATTTATTGTCAGGGTTTTGCATTTAAGAAAAGAGAAACAAATGACAAATTGAAAAGTGATTAGTACTAATTCTGTCCCAAAAGCGATAGCAAGAAAGTTATTTTTAGGTTTGGGTTAAGGGGGCTACAATATGTGTATTCAGTTAAAGATCTTCCCTGTTACGTAGCTATTTAAAATAGTATGTGGTAGCGATCGCAAATGTTCAATGCGGGCCAAAGCTCAATATAATCTTTCAATATTTATTTTGTTATCACCATTTAAAATAAAACGAAAGTTAATATCAATGCAAATTTTTATTTATACCTTCAACCTCTCACTGTCCGCATTTAAATAGTTGCCATTATTACCATGGCAAATAAAAAATATTAACTTAAAATGCATATTTACAAATCAAATTCACGATACATAATATACAACTAAAATAATGACTAAGATAGCAACAGAACAGTTAAGAATTAAAAACTTGTTCGGTTTAAATTGTCCAACATAAAATTCAGAAACTTAGCTATGCCATTTGAGACTTTAGATTCTCTGAGTTTAAATGCAAATTAATTTGTAAGAACATGCTTTCGGTTTCGGAGGGAAGTGTACAATATTGTAATAAATAGTGGATTATTTAAATGATTACAATTACTATTGTGGTATATGTTCTATACCGGTTCGAATTATGGCAATTTATTGTGAATACAGTAAGATACAAACTAAAGAGTTATACATACTAACAGATCACAAATCCTAAACTAAAGTTACTTATGTCCAGTTGGCAAAGACAAATGGCGATTGGATCACGACTCTTACATCATAAGAGGGGTCGATGAAATAAAATTACTGGTGCTTCTTGCGCCTGACTTTGGTTTTGTCGGCGTTCCTGAGCACTTCAGCGTAGGAAAGCTCTAGTTTCCTGAGTTTGTGGATCTCCTGGGAGGCCGTGCTTTGTTTGACTTCGTAGGAGTCGGTTTCGGGGTTCCATCCTTGGTAGACCTTGCCGCTCCGGCCGCTCGTGCTAGGCGTCGGCGAGTTCATGCTTCGGTTGTAGAATTGGAGCGTCGACCCGTTCCAATCTCCCTCCGCGGACCTTACCAGCGGGCTTACTTCTATTGGTCTGTAATCCCTACGCTTCTTGCTCGATGACTTCTGATAGGTCACTTTAGGCGGGGATGGGAACACAGGGGAATCGGCTCCACTCTGTCTGTCGGAGCTTTGTTTTCTGTTGCGATGTCTGGACTTCTTTCTAGTGGCCGCGATGTACTCCAGTGGCTGACGCACCAGCGGTGTCAACACTCGTTCTTTCTCTTTGTTCTCACTCTCTGTTACTTTTTGTTCTGCTGGTTTCTCCTTCTCTGTTTGTTTTTGTTTTTGTTCTGTAGGCTTCGCGGTGGTGCTTTCAGCCACTGGTTTCTTTTCTTTGATTTCCCGTTTCTTTTCTTCCTTCTTTTTGATCGGTTCGGGAGCGCGCTCCTTTTCGCGTGGGATCCTCTCTTTGTGTGTGGGTGTGTCGGGAATCGTTATGTCAGACACTGGAATCGATTGTTCAGACATCGCTGATGATAGAACGCTCTGTGTATCATCCGTGTAGTTCCCAGGTGCCTCTTCATTCGCCGGGGTTACTGGAGGAACTTTCCCTGAATCGTCTAGTAGCGGCAGTTGTTCGCCGTCGTCTTTATTTTCGGCCGCTTTCTTGAGGATTGTAAAGATTTCTTTGAACAGTTCCCGGTATTCGGGTCTGTTGCGGAAGCGACTGTCCATTGGGCTGACGTCGTCGTAAATACTGAAGCGGTAATCCTCTCCGTCGGCGATAGTGCAGAGGAATGAGCCAGGGCGCTCTTTATCCGTCTGCGTTGCCTTGTTGCTCGTTTCGTCTGAGAAGCCAGAGCTTGATGTTTCGGCTTCGGAGAAATCTGGGGTTTGAATGATCTTCTTTCGCGATGGGTCGGTCATCTTTTGTTTTTCGCCTTTCTCCTCCCCATGACCGCTTTCATCATCAGTGTCTTTAACGCTGAAGCCGCTAAAGTCTCCGGATGTTTGTAGCTCGTCTTGCAAAGAGATGGGTCCTGATTGGTTGGTCACGCTCAAGGATGTTGGTTTCTTTTTGATGTTCTTGACCTGTGACAGCTGGACCTCTAGCAGAGCCTCGTATTTTTGTACAAGCTCTCTGTAAGGATTCTCATGGCCGTCCTCCTTGTTCGCCCAGATGCCTTGCAGCAACTTTTCCTTGGCATTCTGTAATGCATTCGTTTATTTTAGAAACAATTTTTAAATATATTGTTCATGAAAATGACGATAATGACTTAAGTATGTTAACTCCATGCCTTGTAAGTTTAGATCAAGAAATAGTTGAACCTGTTTATTATTATTGCTTATTCAATGATTAGATCTGTCAGAAGTTGGAAAGAGAAAGTTGATTCAATTAAAATGTAATGGAACTAAATGACAATGGGGAATGATCAAACTACTATGATTAAGTTATAAATTAGTCAAAGATACACCCATTACCACAATTAAATTTGGTAATAAGATATCACGACACTTGCATTTTATTATCTGTAAAATAAACAACATAAAATAAAATATTCCGTAAGTTGTAATCTGGCACTACACTTACTGCGATAAAAAGTGTCATTTTATGCTAACGTGATATCTACAACACGTGTATAAAATAATAGTAAGCAGAAAGGATACTGTAAAGAAATAAATACTGCAGCACCTGCCTATCTACAATTGATAAGAGAAAAAACGCTGGTTTGTTTTTATGTTCTAGACCAGTCTATGAGAGTTGGTACTCTAACAGAGTCTGATAAAATCGTCGTCGTCTAATAAATTAACATCTTCAGGCTATGTTTCCTCATATAAAATATTGAAATAATAATAGATAACATTTTTAAACATTTTGGCACTGAATACTAAATGCACTAAATAAAATAAAACCCCATTAGCCAAATATCTGTCCTCCCAACAAGTTCTCACTCAATATCAGACTTTTTGTGCTATTTACATTACAAATCAGCATTTCTTTCCAGTGTCCTTACTGCACAGTTAACACTATCGTGAAGAATACAACCACCACCGTTTTACATTAGCGTGTTCTTATTAATCGTGTTATATATCCGGCAATGGACGTACCTTCGACTACATACGATAAATCCAAAGAAAACTACTGCAGATGCGCTTCATAATGCATATGCAAAGCGTGATCAACAACATCAGGGGCAGTTGGAAAAGCTTTGACGCCTAGAAATGCGAAACGATCACGTCAGAGGGATATCCGTGATTTAGAATAGGGAATTATACTTGCGGGTAGATGAAGAACTTCGCAACGATACAGTAGGAACGATTGCGAATCATTTGGGGATGATAATCAAAGCCTAACAAAATTTTGGAATTTTCTTGGTAAATACAGGTTTGTGGAAAGCAGGACTCAGTTTCAAGTTTGATTTTACGATACTTATTAGAAAGCGCTATGTGTGAGTATAACGGTAAGGAACAACTTATAGCGGCAGGGGGAAAAAACATAATTTTCACACCTATTCGCAAGTAAAATTACCCATTTCCTTCCATGACATGTTTAATGTATTTACAAGAGACATGGTCATGTTTTATGCGGTCAAATGATTAAGTGGTTAATTTGTTAGTCAAGTTGCGATTGCGGGATCGTGAGTTATTCGTTTAGTTTACAAGGAATTAGAAATTTACACATGTTAATGTACAGGGCTAATCTACACAGAAGATAAGCTAAGAGAGAGTTTGTTATAACATGCGTAGAGAAGTTCTTGCAAATCACTGTTGTGCAACAGGTTTAGGTAGAATAAATACGCTCTTTTGTAGAGGAGTGTCTTAAGATACCTCCTCATAGATCAAATATAGTTAATAACCTTGTATAGATCCAACCCGGAGGAGTCATGGAAGTATTTTTTTATTTTCTTTTGGTGGCTTGGGTATGTCATGGAAGTAAGAACTATGTAGATTCCCAGAAGTTATAGCTAGAGTTAATTTAAGGACAGTGTGAAAAAGACAGATTCATTTATACAGTGCATGTTCTAGGACCACTTTTGTTCAGCTATGCCTAACCCGGTAGATATGTTCCACTCCGTTAATAAAAATGATTTCCATAAGCTTTTGACTGCTGTGAGGGTGTCAGGTGTCGTTTCTAGACAATTTCTCACACTTTATTTCGCAAAACATAAACCCATCGCACACCAGTGATATGTAAGAGAACTCACAGAAAACCTTACTTGCAAAAAACTTACATCGAACTTAATGAGCTTGTTATTTACAAGATCTTCTCTGGGACTGTCCTGGCCAGATGGTGATAGAATAAGGGAGCTGATTGCGCTCCTATCGTCGTCTCCGTCTAGCATGGAGGACATGTCGTCCTGCTCTGCGCCTCGCAAGCATCTGACGCATAGTTGTCCTTGTCTGGAATAACAGAATTTATTTTTAAGGTTGGCAGAGAAGCACCGTAGAAATATTTTCGTCAGAAATGATTCAATGGTGTTAAGCCTTTCAGTTCATTAATGAAAGCGAAATATGAAGTCTGAGAAACTTCACAGACCTGACAAAACCTTCAAAGAATTTGTGTTATGCAGCGTTTTGCTGGTCGCAGGCGTATATTGCATAGCAACCCAACAAGGTTAGTATGCAATATACGCCTCCTCCTGTGAGGTTGCGGGTTCGATTCCCGCCTTAAAACAAATGTTTGTATGATCTGCAAATATTTGTTCCGAATGTCTGGGTATTTTCTATGTAAAGTAAAAAATATCTACATTATGTATGTTATATACTTTTAAGTATATCAGTCATCTCGTAAGCATAACACACGCTCTTTCTTAGATTAGGGCTGGATGATTGTGTGTAATGTCCAGCATTAATTAAATAATGATTTATTTATAATTCGCACAGCAGCATCTAGCCCCAAGCTAAGCAGAGCTTATGTTAAGAATACTAGATAGCTAGATATCTTCTTATTTCCCGAAACAGATCGGGGTACAAGAGTATCTGTCAGATGATATGGGTCAAAAAGCAAAATACATGGTGCTGATTAGTACCGACCTGACTTCCTCAAGGATAGAAAACTCCTCATGCATAGACTTGGCCTCATCCTCCCCTCGGTGCCAATTCCTCAGCTGCTCCTGGATCCTGTTGTTCTCCTGGACCATAGACGCTAGCTGCTCCTCCAGCTCAGTCACCCTCCTTTGTTCCTGAGCGAACGCGACTTTACTCTCCCTCAACTCATCGCTTATCCTCAACAAATCCTCGTCTTCCTTTGTCAGTTCTGGAAGCGGGACTACAGCTTTTACAACATTCACATTCACTCCTGGCTTCTTGGCCGCTACGGTCTCTTTAGGAGTTTCTTTGGGCTTCTCCGCTTCTGGTTTTCGTTCAGCTCGCCGCCTGGTGATCTCGAGTTGAGCGTTTAGGTCGTCGACAGTCTTCTGTAGTTCGTCGCATTTGCCCTCAAGGGTTTCGATGGTGCCGCATAACCTGGAATTAATTAAATTATAGCTTAGTTTTTTTAAGTATCTTGTGAAGTTCTTATGATTTATTTATGAAGAGCTACGCATGTTATGCATTGAAAATTTTAAATAAGTAGGTATTGTGTTATTTATCACTGCTATAGGTTTACGTAGTTAGATGACCAATTGAGGATGAGAATCGAGTCGGTAAGACCACGAATAGGAAACAACAGTATGGAGATTTAGGCGTAAGTACCTACTCGATAATATCGATTATTTTTGATTGAAAAACTTTTTGAATTGAATGAAATCTTTTTATACGAAAACAATGTCTTAGACCATTAAAAATAATGCAAAATGTATATATCCATATAATATATACCATGACAACAAAAGCTATTTAGCAATGCGAATGCAACACGCCTTGATCTTGATAAGAAAAAGTAATTTAGCCCGCCGTAATGTCTTTCTTGTCACCTTGGAAGTCTTTTAGCATCCAGTTTCTCTTGGATATTATTACCTATTGTATTTTTAATTGAAATTTATTTTGCCTACACCAATAACTATTTCTGAATCCGTAATGGAACGGAGTCAGAAATAGTTCCATTAATGTTTGATTACTTTCCATTGTTTTCAAGTTCAAAGTCACGCTTTTCAGGAAATTTCCTCTGATAAGTAGTTGTGACTTAGACTTAGTTTTTTAAATCAAATCTCTAGACGTGATTTAGATCTCATACTCTTCCGTTGTTAAAGACTCTGTAGCAATTGCCAAGTTCAAACCAAGCTAAATTATTAGCACGATGATATTGATAACATCGTGCTAATAATGCTTATTATGCATATTCAATGCTAATAACATTAAACAGCCGCAGCAGCCAAAAGCCAGTGTTAGCATTGAATATTAAGTTATTATAATACAATAGACGTCTATCTATCAATATAATATTAAAAGAATAATTAAAATCGGTCATCAATAGAGGATCTGCGAATATCCTTCTAATATTATAAACGCGAAAGTTTGTGAGGATGTATGTAAGTATGTTTATTTCTCTCTCGTGCAAAAACTACTGAATGGGTTTTGATGAAACTTCACAATAATATAACTTACATATCAGAATAACACATTTTAAAGATATATTTTATATTATCCAAAATATCTATCACCACGCGAGTGAAACCGCGGGGCGCAGCTAGTACCTATTTAAAAAACCATTTAGCCGAACATATATAGAAGGCTTCCTACTTTTTGAAAACTGTTAAAAATAACTCACGTTTTAATATGCTTCTTATCAGCGGCATGGTCGACCGCGAGCCGGTGGTTCGCCCGCTCCAAGTCCTGGATGCTCACTTCCAGCTGCTCGTAGATCCTCAGCCGGGAGTCGTTCACCTCGCGCAGCGCTACCGTTTGCTTTGTTAGGTACTGCGGAAGAACAAATATTAAGATCACTTTGCCTTGTGTATTTGCTGCATTTACTGCTGCATTATTTGCTCTTCCTGAAGAATTATGTAGGTAAGGTACTTAGGATTATTAGACCACTCAATATTAACCCTTAATTACTCGCGTGGGGTGTTTAACACCCCAGCGACTGTTTGATCGTCTCTAGTTATTGGAGTTTCGAATTTACAACGCTTATTTTTTAATCTTTATCATAAATAAAAGTCTGATTGTGTATGTATTTGGTAGTTTTTTCTACGCGAGTACTTATGTATGTTTTTATGCGCGAGTAACTAAGGGTTAAGAGTGTTTTCTTACTAGTGAAATAATTTCCAAATATCTTGAATTCATGTAGAGTTTATTAGTCTGGAATGCCACGTTTTGCGAATGGGATCTTGAATTGTATCGAAGTTTAGTAAAAAAATTAATGAGATCCATATACTTCTTGCTCGAAATTATTTAATTTTAATCATATAGGTAGCTCGCTGTGCTGTTTTGATTGGATATTGTAATTAGGGTCAGATTAAAGTAAAACATATTATCCCAATAAAAGTTCCATTGAGTCCCACTAAGCTCATTATAATTTAGTCAGCAGCGTAACTTTGCCTAATGTAGATATGGAAATGGACTAACTAAAATATGCGTCTTTTGTGCCAATGCGGCAGGAAGTCGTCGACGACGTGACAAAAATATTAGTATTTGCAAGTTGCAAGATAGAAAACTGTAGCTAAGTCAATGACCGACTTTGACTCTCATAGCGACCAGCGTAATCGAGCTCGATAAGCATTCTGATAACGTGTAGTTCGACAGTAAGCCCCCGGTCAGGGTTAATGTTGTCTAGCAGATAACATTGAACCTAACTTTATATGTGAATAATAACATTTTATGTTAAAAATGCACGTTTCATCAAGTTCGAAGTTCTTTACAACATAGGACCATTTCTTACTTCGATCTCCTGTGTTTGGTCTTCGATTATGTTCTGGTGTTGGCGCAGTGCAGTCTCTAGCTCCTTGTTTCTCTCCAATAATGTCTTCCCGAGTTCGGCTGCTAGTTGCAAATCTGGAAAGAACGAAAATTTATGTTAAACATTTCTATACTAATATTATAAAGAGGAAATAATATGATTTTTGTTTGTTTGTTTGTAATGCTCCGAAACTACTGGACCGATTTGAAAAAATTCTTTCACCGTTGGGAAGCAACACTATCCCCGGTGAACATAGGCTTTATTATATTTTCAAAAAAGTTAGGGATCCGTACTAAAACCGTGCGAAGCCGGGAAGGTCCGCTAGTATTTATAAAGGAAAAACAACATAGGATACAGTGGCGTGCTTTGTGCGATGCCAAACCTATATTATTCAGTAGGTAAATTATAAGTATTGCCAGGAAAACGTCTGTTTGTCTTTGAATTGGTAAAATAGGTGCTACCATATTACACGCTGCCGAAAAATCTACACAAACGGAGATTACATACCTACCAGCTATGAAATCAGTGTGTACCTAATTCCTACTATTTGCCCAATGAATCGGCAATTTTACGTTACAATGTTTGTAGCTCGTAATACAATCATCTCATCCTAGTTATGCCGGCTGTTGCATGACCGACGTATGTTACGACAGACTTCGTTTAAACGAGGTAAGATCCATTCAAAACTTTGTCGGTTGTAACAATACACGAGCCATACTCCAACACCAACTCGATGTAGAATGTTTGTAAACAATCCACGACCTAAAAACAAAAACTTATTTGCTTGGCGACAAGTTTCAATTTAATTGTAAGCGATATTTATTTCAGGAAAGATCTCAAACCGTAGTAATGTAAATTGTATATAAAAAGACACGGCAACAGAGTGTATTGTTGGATAAGTAATGGTTGGTTTATTTACGGATATTCTACACCGAGTTTGGCTGGTGTATAAGTATAATATTACGTGCCATTTTAGGACGCTGTGAATCTTAAAAGTGAAATAGGTAAGTATGTGGATATTTATATCCTATGAGAACCTCGTTATGATAGAAGCCTCGCATACAAAAGCCAATAAATTGTAGTCAGGTTTTTAAAACTTTATAATAATACTTAATGTTTGATCTGTCAACCAGAACTAAAGTAAGCTTATCATCTGTGGTAAACACTTGGGTAAAATCAACTACTTCAATTCATCCGACATCAAATCATTTCGACTACGAATCTACTTGCGTGGTACTAATAACCAGTTCCTCGAAAAGTACCTATACCAAAACTGCCATGTCAGTATAGTAGCATACCCTCTACCTATCCATCTGTCTACAAAATCGAAATCGGACTATCTGTTAATCGACATCCATCCACCAATTAGATCTACCATCTGTCAATCGAATCTGGAACAGGTGTTGGGGACAAAGCATCTGTGGCACGTCTCATGGGTCGCTCGAGAAAGGAGCTGAATCAGCTATTAAAAAACAAAACATTCAGGTCAATGAATGTCTGAGATGAAAGCTGACGCTGACAGCCATAGCAAAGAAATGATAAATGCGCTACGAAGAGCTCGAGGGTAAAGGCCACCACACATAAGTGTGGTGAATTATTGGTTATGTTTATGATAGCTCGTACACCGTGAAATTCCGCATTAAATAATAAATTAATGCCTTAGCATGTATAATGTGTCTCTACGTAGGTACTCAATGTAACATTTCGTTTGCTTTCTGCTAATGAGACAAACTTATAACGATCTACTAATATTTGTTCCTGGGTTTCTGGGCATTTTATATTTTATTTATTAACAAACATACGTTGACCGGGTACATCTATTTGACCGGGCACACCCAATGCAACAGAGTACCTTTAATAATGTACCTATAAGAATAAAAAAAATCTTATATATCAGTATTATTATATCAGTCATTTAGTACCTCCCCATAAAACAAGCTCTGCTTAGCTTGGGTCTAGAAGTGCGATTATCCAGCAATGTTTATTATGTATTATATTTATTTACTTATTGTAACTACACTCTAGCCAAACTAGAGTATAGTACAATAAAATAGTAAGATACTTAACCCTTTAAACTCATTCTTGTTGTTGATATTTAAACAGTATTTCTACTACTTGTCGATTTGAGTTCTTTTTCCTATTATGCGAACATACCTAATGCTGACAATATTATCTCAAAATTCGACGCCGAAAGTAGAATTTTTGATTTCGCATTGCGGGTTTTTCACCAACATATCGTGTGAGAATCGCTTGAGCACAGGAGCAAGTTATATTCGGGGAACATTTTAGTAATTCCTCTGACAATCAGAGCATTTTCTCGTGACATTGGAGAAGCCGTGACCCAGCGACTTCAAGGTTCTCTTGTATCGATCCAGGTAGACTAGATTGCGCTGTTTGCTACTTGATTCTAGAGACCTAGCTGACACTTGAATTCAATTTGATAATGAATTCAAGTGCTTGAATTCAAATTGAATTCAAATCTTAACTTTTGATGCTTCTGATTCTGACGGTTATCACATTCTTGGGCTCTAGTGAATTTCTACACTTTACACACACGTATTACTTATTATAGCGACCTCTGAGGCGCGGTGGGCGAAGTTCCACAGGGCGAAGGTTACGGGTTTCGATTCCCGCCTGGGAACAATTGTGTGTACGATCTGCAGAAATTTGTTCCGGGTGTTCTGGTCGTTATATGTATATAATAAAAAATATATCTATGTAAGCTATTGTATTAAGTATATCAGTCATCTAGTACCCATAACACAAGCTCTGCTTACCGTGGGGCTAGATGATTCTGTGTGGAATGTCCAGCATTTTTTTTAAATTTATTTATGAAAGTTATGACATTTGTCACTTCTCTAGTCCTCCGACCAGAAAAGTGACATAAGAAAGTGCACAAGAGTGCAGTGTTATTTTTATTATGAAATGTATTCCGCATTACGAGTGAAGCCGCCGACAGCCTATTATCCAGTAAACGGGCTTTCTTCCAAATAACATTGCATGTTAAGTTTGATTGACGAGCCGAGAGACACGGTTTCGCTCCAACGCTTTCGCTTATCTAACAGTCGGTTAAATTACCTATTATGTATACCTACATAATTCTGATGTTTATAGAACACAAAACACGCGAAAATGGTTTTATTTAGCTGCGTATAAAGTCGCTTTTTACAAGCCTTCTTTACTCTACCTCCTTTACACCACAATGTTGGATTTCCAACATCTCAAAAAACCACTTCAAAGAAAAAGACTGTACAAAACAAGCACTTTTTTTGTCGTAATTCGGTGTTAATTGTTTGTTAATAAAATTCAACAAATAAAACTGAATTTCTCACGCTTCACGTCGAGTTTTGAAAATAAATAGATAGAACATTCTTTATTGCACACCTAAGTATATTAAAAAATAAACAAAATAAAAATTAAGTAACAATCGGCGGTCTTATCGCTCAAGAGCTATCCCTACCAGACAACCATGTATGGTTTTAGTATAGATACCGGACTATTCAAACCTATCCAATAAAGTTTTGTTGTCTGTTGACTAATATCTTACTTCCTGTCTTAAGTGGTTCCTAATCTTCTATGCTAATAAACTGGTATGGTACTTGGTATTTACATGATGATTACATAGAGGAAAACACGCATACATATGAGTTAGGTAAGTATAGGTAGTAAGGTAGTCTTAGTAAATAATTAAAAACTTCAATTAATTTTAATACCTAAGCATTACTATTTTTTCCGGTTCTTAAGAGTCGGATACATACTGGACCGGTATTTTTTACCCATCTACGTGCGCAAGCGCAGTCTGAATTACCTTCTGCGGTTTGCATAATATGATTATATGTATTATTCATCTCTTTGCTCAGGTCATTCACTTTATCCCCGACTTGCTGGCATTTATAATATTTATGGCCAATCAATAATTGATTAATGAGTAATTATAATTACTAACTAAAATTACTTCCCTGAAATTTCATTTACTGTAGAGAAACTGTACTAAAAGTTAAATTGGTACTTTGATAAATTCTGTTTTACCTATTTGCAAATACAAATATATTTGTTCGGCTGTATCTTTATCTATGTTTGTCGATTTCTTCGTCAATTATGAACTGATTTTTTTGGAAAATTATTTTACTATTGTATGGAGAATGATTCCATAAAATTAATCCAGGGGCATAAATAATTGCCCCAAAGATACTTCAGATGATAAGATTTAAGTACTTAATTTTCTTTTGTTTTTCTGAGTAACACTACTATTTTTGCTAATAGGTATATTTTTGAAACTTTGGTAAGTCCTTCCACCGGAGCCCATTGATCGTGACGTCTCATATAAGAGATTTGCGTACCTACAGTTCCCTGTCCGCACGATACAGGCGCTGTACCAAAACCTATGGAAAATGAGACTTCACGATCACGTCTCGATACCATCGTCAAAGTGACACGGGGCTATTGTACCGTGATCGTCTTCAATACAAAAAAGTAGACTTGCTTGCAAAATTATAGTAACGCGAACAATAGTCAATCATAGACCACAAATCTTTGTGCATCGCACAATACGCTCGCGATTTCTAATCACAACTTTTATCAAATTGTGATGTGAGACTTTCTACATGCTATTCTGATCGCTATGGCCGAACTGAACTGTTTATTTTGAAGTTATTTCACGTCGTGGGAATAAATCTTAAATAGCCTTTCGTTTGCGATGAATGGTTGTGCTGTTATTTATTCGTTTTGGAAAATTTTACCTACAGCTAGAAGATTTCGATGTCTGGAACATTGTTGCATAATGATAGCTTTAAGTTTAGTTTAGATTTTTTAATTTAAGTAATACTTTATCGCAGTTTCTTGATTGATATTTTTAGCTCAATCGAGGTATGCTGTGATACTTACCGTGATTTTGACATTTAGACTTTTTTTAAATTATTAATTAGAACGGCAAAATCACCAATCACACTAATTAATTAGAATTACATACAAACAATGAAAAATAAAACTGACAAAATTGAAATTAAAATTATAATTGATTGATCGTGATTTGGTTTTTGGGTTTATCCTCATAATTTGCACAGTGAGGCTTTCAGGCATACCATACTATATATATTTTTCTTAAACGTTTTTGGTTTTTATAACCATGGCATTTTCAAAAGTTTTATTGTTACTTAAACATAAATATTTTTATTACTTGCCATAAAAGCTGTAAGTTTTTCTCTTAGCTACAACTTCACCGCGTTCACAGTACAATACATTCTATATGGTGTGATTGAGGACAATTAAACACGATGCTAATAGAGCAATTACGTTGGTGACTAGACAATTGGACGATTAACTGCTCGACAGTGTAATTTAACCTCGATGTAGAAAGAATGGGACTTTTTCGAAAGGGAATATAAACAAAGCAAAACTAGCGCCTCGCTTATGATAATTAGGTAATTGCAAACGCTATATGCACAAATAGTTTGTATGGTTACATATCCGAAAATATTATTACGTGGTCACTATCAAATCATTCGCTTCCCTGTCTGTAAACAAACAAAGCCATGCTTAATGTATACTGTAATTCATAAAACCCGTATATATTAAATTAAATAAATAAATATAAATAAATAATGCTGGACAATCCACGCAGCATTATCTAGCCCCATGGTAAGCAAAGCTTGTGTTATGGGTAGGTACTAGATAACTGATATACATAATACAATACATTACATAGATAGATATTTTTTATTATACATAGAAAACGACCAGAACACCCGGAACAAATATCTGCAGATCGTACACACAATTGTTCCGAGGCGGGAATCGAACCCGCAACCTCCTGCGTCGCAGGCGGACCATCGCCCACCGCGCCACATCGGTCGTCGGGTGGGTGAAAATGGGTGGTTGGTGACGTTCTGCTCATTAAAACCTCTTAAAAGCTACCGTACTTGTAAAACCTAGTTTTCGAGTACAAAGACCTTGTAGCATCTGGCAACTGGTAATAACTTTAGTTTCGAAAACTGGCGACTACTTAATGGGCGTTCCACTTACTGGCTCCAAAAATACAATGATTATAATCTTGTAATTCTATGCTCATGCTCGGAAAGTGTACAATCATACAACCAATTAAATGTGAAGTCAAAAACATATTTCAAATCATACATAGATTCATGATAGAAACAACAAAAACTGGATTCAAAGTGCAAGCGAAATATTCCACAAACAAGTTACCTAGTGGTTTTCAATATGTACCTAATACCTAGCATTACCTATTAACACGACAATGATTAGGCCAAAGATGATAGACATAGAGTATATTATACTCTTTTCAGATATAAAGTATATAAACTGAAAAGAGTGATTATTTTAAGAATAACTAATAAAAACGCGCATCAAACTCAAAGTGGGAGCAGAATAATCTTTAATAGATTAAATAAATAAATAACTTGTATAATAAATAAAACTTTTATCGGAAAAAAACAATCATAATCACAGTCTATACATTAAGAAATCACAATTACAGACTGCAGATTGCTGGCAGACAGCTTGGTAAATCAAGTTTTATTCTACACTAAGAGAGAATCAGAGTTCAAAGACTTGTGCTGTAGATACCACGTTCCTTCCAGTAAACAGTTTATATTTCAGCCGACAATAAAAGTAATATGGACTAGTAGGCAATTTAAATTTAAGAAATTGGTACATTTATTTCTTTGGAGTACCTATAATGATTGCACTTTGATTATAAACGAAGTAAAATTGTTTTATCATTATCTTTGTCAAACAGGTCCTATCTACTTACATATATGATAAACCCAATATAGATAAAACACAGTTAATAATGCAGCTCTTATCAGGCTCTTGGACAAGTAAATTTTCCGAGCCGACCAAAAGTTATATTTACTATCCACACAAAGAAATGTAACGGTACTTTTAATTGCTCTACCATTTGGAACGTAACCTGAGAAATAATTGAAGACCTTATGGTGCATTGGGAAGATTACGAGTGAGAGTTGCGTAATTGATTCTTCTCTTGGGACGTTCGTATGATATTCCCTAGCTTAGTATTAGACACAGTTGATAATGGCAGAAAAGCCACAGGAGCGGCCTATCATGCTTGGACCACAACTTAATGTGTTCTGTTAAAACTTTTTAGGTCCATTTAGTTCGTTGGTGTAACCGCTTGCTTATTAACTACGTATGCTATATTGACTTAATAATTAAATTCAAATAAATCCGGTTACTGTATCTCTACTTAAATCATACTTTGTAGAGGAAGTGAGTATTAATACTTCTTAACCTCAACTTCAATGTCGAGTCTTCAAATGTTGACTATTATTCCTTCATTTTACTAATGTGGCTTAAGTTAAATGATTAGAATAATGTATATTAGGTATGTATGTCTAATGAGATATCATTACTTAGGAATCTATAAATTAGACTCAACAAAGAATAACCAAGTGTCTCTCAGAACATGGGCATTGCTTTTACCTAAAAGGGAACAGTAACGGTAGAGCCAATTTGCTTTACTAGTCTAGTCACTAAAATAAACTTAGGTTGGTACCCTTTAACCTTTAACATAGCTTGACCACGGCCTTGCGTTTTTTACGGAAACAGATTCGACGAAAAACTATTCTACTAAAAAAATTTACAATTAAACCTAAAATATGACGGTAATTACGGCCTCTTGTATCCAGTTACTGCCTTTTGCGCAAGTCATAAGACAACATAGGATTTAATCTTAGGAAACAAGTTGCGCTGGTTAACCAACCTTCAAATTTGTCCATCAAAATTGCTGAGTCAAAAAGCTATCATTCCACGATGGCGCAAGGTTCCAGTTAATCAGGTAATTCTGGCTCGCGTAACCAAGCCTGAGGCAAACACTAACCTTCGGTTCCTTGCAAGCACTCCAGCTCCACTGTGTAATCCCACAAGTCCAGAGAATTCAGTCCATTTAACTCCCAGGAGTTGAACGAATCCGGCTGTTCGTCAGCCATTTTCTACGCGTTCAAAGTTCACGGACGTATTTTTGCAGCCATAATTTTGTTAGTCTTTTGTATTGTACCTATGTGGTAAATGAAATACGCGAGCGGCGCTGCCACCGTCGAGGCGCAAAGCGGACTGGCCAAGCGCTGCGGTAAGCCGACTGCAATTACCGCACGCCATCGCGTACAATCTAATTTCAATCTATTCGATTGCTCGAAGAAATTAACGTGTCGGAGACAGTAGATGCAAATCGGCAGCAGAAAAAACTCATGGAATCTTAGGAGAAAGTGCTGAACCGAACTCTCGATTAAGGAGTTGATATGATACCGAACGTTGTAGTACGCAAACGCTTTCTCACGTTTTACATTCTGGCAACATGTTACAAAAGACGAGAGTTTTCTCTTGTTTCCGATGTAGGACATCGTCCCTTTGACAACGGACAAGCAAATCTTGGGCCATGGTTTGTAATTCGAGTCACAGCACGAAAAAGCTTTCACGATATTTATTTTGGATGTAGTCTTCCTATTGTAGTTTATTGCACCCTGTATTGTGATGGTCCTTCTTTTGTTATGGCGATGAACACTGTAGAGATACCAATTATGGATTCAATGAAACCAACCTTAGTTCTCATGGACAAGTGAGCGAAGGGAGTGGAATACAGGTGGGAACTGGGGTTCGTGTCGGTTGATCGGACTGTGTAACGCGACCAGTAGACCGAAACTGTGATTGTCATGTCACGGTTTAAATGGAGCATTGGTTACGTATTCTGGTCGTTACTCCCCCGAGTCCGGCGTATGACTCATAACTGTAACGTATGGCATTCGAACATGCCTTTCACACTGCACTATAGGTATACTTGCAACCTTGGTGCTGAAACGATTTTTAGTCGGAGGGCGACATATAACTTTTCGACGTAACTACCTTTGTTGGTTGAAATATTTCGTCATAATACGTAAAATGTAAAAAATCATGGTCTTACTTTTATTGAAGATGCTATGATATTTGGGAAAAATAAACCTTACGATTGTGCTTCTTGACCAGGACAGGCGTTTATTAATTAAAACTCTTTGAATGCAGTTTAAATTGTTTTTAAAATCAAAATGAAGTATTATTTTGGTAAAGTTTCTATCTACAATGCTTGCAAATACACACCATGTATGTATGTGGCATAGCCAAGGGACGACCTGTATAGATTCTTAGATATAACTTAACGAGGAAAAAACGTACCTACTACGAGTCTTTTTACAACATTTATAGTCAAAGATACGATGCAATTTATCACGTAAAAGTATGCGGGCTGCAGAGTCATTTGATACTGTCATCAAGCGTAATGGGGATTTGATTCGCAAGCACATTCTTGCGAATCGTATCCCCATTATTTCAAAGTAACCGCTTCTTCATAGCGGAATGCAAATAATACTTTCTCAAGAAGAATGATGAGAAACCATCAATATAAACTTGTCGTATGAATTTAATCGCATTTTACCTGCGTAAATGAAGAAAATTGCAAATTGTTTTGAAAATCTGAGCTATTCCGACTCTGCGATAGCCGATGCATATTTCTACTATCTACGAAAAAAATAGCCTCAATTTCTTACATAATTTTTCGGGTCGCTGACTGCACATCTCTGCATGTACAAGATTTAATTAAAATCTGTCTGATAAAGCTGATGGAAGATTCTGCCATTGCACAAAGACTTGCAAAAATACAAGGTCGTTGAATGAACAGGCAGTTCTGTTAACTCTGATTTGACGAGGTTGTTTTTTTTTACTTTTAAATCAGCAGCCCAGCAACTAATGGAAATTGTGTCATATTTGCAAACAGTCTACCTGAGCAAAATATTTGCCTTCTCGGGGAAACAAAACGCCAATTTTACAAAGAATTGATAATTTATAGACCGGGCAAGCTCTTAGTAACTTCGGAATTCTACATTCACCTATTACATGACATCGGTCGTTGACACAGTGGCCAATTCATCTTAATTAGCGGTCGCTTCCATCTGTGTACATAATGTGTACCTAATTTGTACATATTTCTTAGAACTAGTCACGCGAGCATTGCACTCGGTTTCATGAAGGTAGTTTTGTATTTTGTAATGTTTATTATGGTGTGATTAAGGTTTTCTATTCTAATAGAGCTGTAAGGGCCGTTATTAGGGCTTATTACATTAAGCTCCGCTTGCACAATTAATTATAAATCTTTTGAAAATATCATGGTTATGAACAAACAAAATACAAAAAACATTTATAACGAAATAAATACTCAAATCTTGGTACTTAAACATCCCTTTGTAAGTGGCTTTTTATTATAAATGTCGTTTGACCTATCGCTTTGACAATTCCTTATTCATATTCAAGCGAGTAAAACATCCTTGGGCACATGACATTTTTTAAAACAAACAATTTATTTTCGACTCCAACCTTTTTCACAATAAGAAAATTATTAGGTTCGATGAAAGAGAAAAGTCCATAAGCGAACTAAGTAACTCTTCATTTCTGGTCTAGACCGATCAATTAATTACACTCTGACTGCGATTTTTTTTCGACGACTGCGATCTTTTTTTTCGCCATTCGTGCTGCCGTTCGAAAAATATTACGGCTGTGCTGAGTCATACAGATCTGTATTTTCTCAGCCGCTGCGCTAGTGTGGATTTACGCATGCCGTGTGATTTCAGCAGTCAAATTTAACTATGTTGTTCTAGAACAACTTTACCGTTTATGATTGACTCAGTAAGAGTCGTATTGTATGACCATTGTTAGACGCATCAGTCCGTTCAACTACAAAATGTTATGTTATGTAACCTAACTGATATAACAAAACGTTTGCCCAATGTAATTACTACTGCCTTACTATAATCAGTCAAAGTTGTGAAATTAGTTCAGCCCGATTAAGAGCTCTGTTGCTATGACAAATGTTTGAGTATAATCGTTAACTGTGAGTTGTATATGTACGACGTACGTATTAAGAAAGTGGAGTAATAGGGCCGTAAAGCAATGAAAACTCTGATATTATATGTAATACAAAAAAATGCCTAAAAAGTTTAATGAAGTGTTTTCTGGTTATTGCTTTACATGGTGAAATTTGAACTGACCTTAGGCCTCCCCCAATGAGCGCCATAGCGCCCTGTCTTCAGCTTGACGCATCCAGCATCTACCTGCAGTCTTTCGCAGGTCGTCATCCCACCTGGTCGGAGGGCGTCCGACACTACGTTTACCGAGTCGTGGTCTCCACTCAAGAACACGTTTGCCACAGCGGTCGTCGGTTCTTCGCGAGATATGGCCGGCCCACCGCCATGCGCCACTTCAGCTTGCTAATTCTCAGAGCTATGTCGATAACTTTGGTTCTCTGTCGGATGTATTCGTTGCGAATCCTATCCTTCAGAGAAACTCCCAGCATAGCTCTTTCCATAACCAATCCTGTTCTTGTTAAATAGGTACGTAAACCATTGAACATTTTCGCTACGTAGGACCGCGCCGCACGTAAAGTAGAATCATGCATAATTAAAATAAAAAAAAATAATGCTGGACAATTCACACAGCATTATCTAGCCCCATGATAAGCAGAGCTTGTGTTATGGGTACTGATATACATAATACTATATATTACATAGATAGATATTTTTTATTATACATAGAAAACGACCAGACCACCCGGAACAAATATCTGCAGATCGTACACACAATTGTCCCGAGGCGGGAATCGAATTGAATGTTACATATGAATCATATTATGTTACATTGATTTAAGTAATCATCAGGTTATTTACGTTAATATCGCATTGATTAAGCTATCTGATGAGATATCCATTTTTAAGACATTTTAATATAGAGGTATTATACTTTCAAAGTCCTATCTGAATATCATAATACTGATATGTACCGAGGCTAATTTTAAATCCTAGTGGAAAATAGCAGTTCCTATATTACGATGTTAGAAAAAAATTGTTTGAAACAATTAAATATTAAATTACTACATTTATTTATTTATATATTTTTTAGATTATTAACTATTAAATTACTAGAAAAAAATATGTAAAATATGTATATGTAAAAATTTGATTTCATATGATGTGTAACATGTAAGTATGGACGGATGGATGGATGTTTGTTACTCTTTCACGTACAAAACTACTGAATGGATTTTAATGAAACTTTACAATAATATAGCCTATACATCAGAATAACACATAGGCTACAATTTATACAGATATATTGTATAATTATCCAAAATATCTATCACCACGCGGGTGAAACCGCGGGGCGCAGCTAGTATCTACATAATGCACTAGCTACACTAACTGTTCAAATCTTCCGTTGACATTTACCAAAGAGCTACGACTTTAGCTACAAAGTAAACATATTATAATATAAATGTATTTATACACTGATATTGTTATATTGATGTATTATTATGACAAGTGATTTAATATTTGCATGTAAATAAAATTTAGTGAATTAATTAGTGTTTATATATTAAATTTACGCATCGCTTAAAAATTGGGAAATGTGTGAATCCCTACTCATACGAGTATAATAAGAACCATTGTAAACCACATTTTTATAATTAACTAGCTGCGGCCCGCGGCTTCGCCTGCGTGGACATCTATGTGTCAAAGTTGCTTCACGCTGTTGTCTGTCTATGCATAGATCTTTAAAACTACGCAACGGATTTTGATGCGGTTTTTTTATAGATAGAGTGATTCAAGAGGAAGGTGTATAAACACCTTCCTCTTTAATCACTCTATCTATAATATGGAATGGATCTTATATATTATATATATAAGATCCATTATATATTTGATGAAATGGATCTTTAAAACTACCTCTTTAATCACTCTATCTATAATAAAACCGCATCAAAATCCGTTGCGTAGTTTTAAAGATCCATGCATACATAGGACAGACAACAGCGTAAAGCGATTTTGTTTTATAATATGTAGTGAAAAATTATGATTAATCCTTCAATATTCTGGTATATTACGTGACGGGAGGCGGCAGAAGCTAGCTAGAACAATGTTAAAGTTAGTTATTGAATGAACCAGGAAGCCTGCAGAAGCAAATGTCAGCGCGTCGTCGTGCCGCGGGATCGGCGCTTGCGCAGGTAATTTGATGAAAGTAGAATCGATTTGTTTTAGAAAGTAGACCATTTTAATGCCTTGCAGCATTTGCGAATTTACTTTGCGAAATTTTTTATTGATACTTAGGTGGGGACCTTGCAGACTTATAAGATTAAAAAGTAATAATTAAAATGTATGTTAAAGGGTTTATTTTAATTTATTAATCAAATAATTAACAATATGAATAAAGTATTTCCTGGGTAAGTTTAGGGTTGTCTACAGAAATATCATCGTTAACGAACGTTTAAAACGGGCCAAGGTTGAATTAATCGAAACGTGGTGATACAAACCTAACACTAACAGAAAAATCAACTCAGTGGAAAATATTAACTTCTTTTAACACATTTAAGCCGGTTGCAGACCGAAAACTAAGCTATGCCAAGGCTAAACTAAGCTATGCCAAGCAAGCTAGGCTAAGCTAAGCTAGAAATAAATAGCGTGCACACCAACAGCTAAGCCAAAGCTCAGTCAGTGTTGCGTGTGAACACTGGACAGCACTGGCGAAGGAAGTGCAAAGGGTGTGCGGGGAAAGCGGGAGGGGCTTAGCTTAGCTCGTGTAGCTGCCCATCGGCATACATAACTTAGCTTCGCATATTTTAGTTAGCTCACATAGCTTAGTTCGCATAGTTTGCGGTCTGCACACAAGTATGGAAAACTGCGTCAGCTATGCGAGCTAAGATAAACCAACTTAGCTTAGCTCTTGGTCTGCAACCCGTATTAGTATATGACGTAGTGCTATATGCTGCACGTGGTTTAATTCATGATAGTTTTGATATCAGATTTCAATAACTATTTTCTTACTGCTTACAAAATAAACACTTAAATAAATAATGTTAGAATCATTACTATCAAATAAGGCGTTATTGATTTTTTCTTCAATTTAATTTTTTTCCACTAGTGGAAGATGATATGGGCATTATGGACATTCATGTTAATTATGTAGTACTTAGGTTACATAACTAATGGTAATAGTTTAAAAAAACCGAGCAATTAGTATTCTCATTAAGTCTGTCTAATCTAGCTATATAAATCTACATAATTATTATTTAGACTTCATCTAACTATAGCAAAAGATAAGTATTATGACAGAATACCCACTATCTATGAAATTTAACATATTATTTTGAAAAGGCAATTTTTTTTTGAAAAACACCGAGATTCTGCAATAAAAATGAACAAATTAAAATTCATCTTTGGAGATGTCTAGAAAACTACGGAGCGTAGTAATTAAAACATGTAAAATGTTTTTAGGAGCACTACTATTTCTGAATACAGTTCATTAAGTACTAATAAACTCACGAGTAAACTCAAGTTATTGCTTCAATTGTGGGCATTATGCTGAAATGTACATATTTGAGACTGTTAAAATTTAATATCTAATGTACAATATGGTTGCAAGAAAACATATAATTTTTATTTGTTGTGAAAAGGAGTACGAATTTTACCAATTTACAAATAATAACATTACTATGAAACTTTATATTGAACTCTTATAAGGTTACAGAGGTACTGTTGGGCGTCGAGCATGTACCCCGAGGCAGGAGTTCCGGACTTCTTTGCCATCATTCGATCTCGAGTGGTGTCGGTCGTACTGAGGTAGGCTATATCGCTCTGGTAATAGCATCCTGAGGGCTGTCTCTGACACGGTGTAATTCAATTTTCCAGCATTGGTTATCCGTCCACTTGGTAGAAGAACAAGTGATGGCCTGATAGCATTAACATTTGCATTGCTTATGACGCACATACCCTTAGGAGCTATATGTAGTTAGTGCGCACCTCTCCGCGTTGCATCGCCGGGGTGGACAGTGAATGCGTTAAGCCCGGTAGCAATTTTAAAATTACATTGTAGGAACCTAGTTTTAGAAATTGTTTGCATGCCAATGTGTTTTGGTGAAGTATATGAAACTACCTATTCTAATGTTTAAGACCTTGTATTATGACCATATTTCTTGCAATAAATGAATTGAATTGAAATTGAAAATTAAAAAAGGGGCAAGGTATTTAAAAAAATGCATTAAGATAATTCAATAAAATTATATAATAGGCAATTAATAGAAGTTTGGTAATGTGTATTTTTTTTATGCGTTCATGTTTTGTGTACCTACGAGTATCTTAATTCAATTTTTATTTTGATAAGGCACCTTAATTTTCACTTGGTATGTACCGGAAATTAACTAATTTTATTAATATATCTAGTTTTTGCTTTTATGTCCTTCTGGCGCGGTGCAATGGCGTACCAGCAGGATTATCCCCTCAATATGGGACACCCTGTATAAAAAGGCATGGGAACGCTATATTTTATCATAGCTAGATTCAAAAGCTACAAATTACTTCATCGCTTTTAAATACTATACCTTGTATTTAATAACCGAAAGTACCCTGACTGATGAAATAAAACGGCCTGAGAAGTTATATGACATAACCTTGATTTAATGTTATCATTACAGATGGCAGTACTTCTAATACCTACCTACCAATCTGCGAAGTTTCTTAGCATCTGGTTAATCAGTGACTCAATACAAATACATGTATAAAGTACATATAAAGGTACCTATTTGTTTGTCTTGAAAATAATCTGTAAAGACACGGTTAATGTTTAAACTCGTAGGTACTTGCGTAAAACTATAAGAATTAAGTCCTGGCGTCTTTACAAACTGGTTTTTGTGATACACAGGTTCAGTTGAATTATCAATAACCCTGTATAGGTAAATAATTGGTCCTTATCAAATAAATTATACTTTTACTAATAATCTATGTATTACTCTAGGTACTACCTACATCTATAATAAATTTCAGGTCGATCCGTTCAGTAGTTTTAGCATAGTATATGTACCTATCCTTACATCCAAACTTTCTCATTTCTATTAGTGTGCTTTGTCATGATTGCAATTAATTACTTCTATTATCTAACACAGACTAAAACTGGAATGTGGTCTATAAAATAGCGTTGTATTTAATTTTGTATTTGTATTTATTTATTTAAAAATATGTAGCTCTCGCGAGGTACCTATATTAGTTATGTATTATGAATAATAATGTTTTGATCTTCTTCCCTAAAAAATTCATAGCCTGGGGTGCTCATGAAGGGCTGTTTATTTTAAGTAGGTAATAAGTTCTTTGCCCGTAGTTGGTTGGTTTCCAAGAGCTTGTTATAATGATTCAACTTCGGTAACAAAAACCGCAGTAACATGAAACTTTGTGAATGTGAACATAACTCAATAGATACGTAACGTTTTACTTGCCGACCCCAATAAAATTACAAACGTTGGTAAAATTAACACCTACCAAGTGATTCTAATCAATTTATTTTTTAATTTTGATAAACATGGATATTTTTTGACTCACGTTCAAATTTAGTTTCGGTGGAACCGGATTTACGAATCAAAAGGTTTCTTTGTACAAAATAAACAAAATACCTGCTGCCTTTAATAACAAGAAGGTAACATTTTTGAAGCAAATTAGATATTCACTTCATATGAGTTATTGTTCGAGGGTGGTAGGTAAATGTACCTAAATTAGGTACATTTACCTACCACCCTCACCAACTCAATCCTAAAGATTAACAATCATTAGGTTACCTAGGATTGGGTTCAATTTCGATAACCCTTGGAAGTTTGTTATTATTTTAGTGAGGTGTAGTGATACGTATTAAATATCAAGCCATTTCTAAATGTTAAAAAACAGAAAACCGCTTGTTTACCTATGTATGTGGGGCCGCCAAATTCGACATGATATCCCATTGACAAACTAGCTCCTTTCTGTTAAACATCCAGAACAGTCCTAATAGACCAGGAATAGAAAGAAAGTTGAGAGATCAGTGTATTCCTTATTTTAACGAACGATGTAAAGATAATGGGGTTAAAACTTTAATATGCAATCGTATAGGGCTGTCAGTATCGATTTTTAAACCCTATGAATGTTGCCAGTAAGGGGAGCCGGGGTGAACGATCGTGCAAGCATGCCACAATGAGTCGCTTGCCAAAACAGGAACCATCTGCCTCTGTGGAGTCGTTTCAATGTCAACGGGTTAACAGTTTAAAAACTTATTTAAAAACTTTAAACTACCGGTCTCATGATTCACTTGTTAAAGAAAACTGTCGCTTAGCTACCATTGTTCATGGAATTGAACAATCGCTTCTTTTGCTTTTAGCAGTAAAAGGTTTTGCTTCCAAGAATGTAAACTATCGTGTTGAGTCACATCGTTCTCTAAGTTGCTTGGTCTACTTTTAAAGAAACCAGTAAGGTGTTTTGGTTCACGTGCTTCGACTTTATAAAATACTTTGGAACAAAGGGTTTGACCTCTATTGATGATGAAGAGCACCAACGTATCATCCTAGTCAAGGTTTGTGGCAAACCTGTCGTTATTGGCTCGTGCAGAGAATTCTAATTGCATTATCTGGAACCTCACCAATGTTACAAATCATAATAAACTCATCAATAAATCATTAGCCTTAGTAGTCAGGAAGCGAAGATTCTTCTACATTAAAGTAAAACAGATGCTGCGCGAGTATAAACAGTGGATTGCCGTGTTGCGGAAAATCAATAAGATTCCACGCTCCCTCAGATTCAGTGGCTTCAACCTTCTACTTGTCATTGACCACTCACGTCATCGGCGATCTTTGCCCCTGCTTACTATTCTACTGATTATTAACTTATTTTATTTGACTGGCGAATGTATAGATATGATATAAACCGCTTTAACTTATATTTATGAATGACATCAGATGTAGTTTCCCATATGCGCCGCTAATAATTCTAAGCATGGCTTTGTCCAGGGATACATAAAGCTGATTCAATAGATATGGCTCTTTTCCTTACCATCCAACATTGACCTCCGAGACGTTTTGTCATCATCGAACTCCTCACGGCCCCCAGGCTTATCCTTAGCCACTTCCATGTTTACTGCGATCACTTATGGCACATCACTATCACTTACGCGGCATCCAAGGGATGGTTCTACTCTCTAATGAGAGAAGTTGACTAGAATATCACAGGGATTGAGTTCAGAAACGCACAGCCGCGGTAGCTGTAAGCAAATAACTGGTCCCAATCGACCGAGTGTTCAATGTCAGTATCGGACAATCAATTATGCGACAGTGGATGTCGCAACTTCGCGAGTCGCGTTGTGTCTGCCTCTACCGCCGCACATGCGTTTTGGAGGGTTGTGTGACGCATGCGCGGGGGACGGGACTTAAGCATAGCCCATAAAATTCTCACAAAGCTTTTGTCTTTTTCCAACTTGCGCGTTTTCAGCATCGATCGAGGAAAACAAAACACTTTTGAAATCGAGGAACTTAGCGATTCCTGTGGAAATTATCGCTTGTTTGCTACTAGGTCCATGTTAGGGGACGAGAATGATATCGATGCGCGGCCGGCGCCAGGACGCCCGGCTGACTGACTGTGCGCTCTCAGATGGAATTAATTGAGCAATCAGCAATCAGCGTCACGATCGTACTCAAGGCAACTTGCCGACTGATAATTATAATATAAATGCGATTAAGAGAGGACTTTGATATAATGTTGGTCCGGTTACTAATATACGTAATTTTAATATAGGTAAAAGTACTTGTAGCAGGCGAGAGAACATTCACCACCATGACAATAACCTTCTAGAAATCTATGGTAGATGGGATTTCCTTCAAGACAATAGAGTATTAAAGTTACATTAAAGTTTAATTCATATTATATATATGTACATAGGAGTATTAAAGTTACTATTATAATTTAAGATTTTGTTGGTACTTTTTTATGCGACATTTTCATTGTATTAATTATGATTCGTTTGTAAAAGTGGTTAAGTAGGTACCGTTCTAATTAACTACCTAAATAAATTGAAAATATCATAATAAGCCTCAGGCGTTAAAATGCATTTCCCCTAAGCATTTTCAGCGGCAATATTAGATGATTGCTGTAGTAAAACGCACAGGCGTTTTAAGCTGCTAAGAAGCTGTGTTGGTAGAGCATAGGTAGCATGTATATTTTTAATGTGTACATAATATTTGAGTACCTAGCCACGGAGTGTGATATCCACATGATATTATTTATTTCTTAAAATCCCGCTCTTACCTACCTAACGATCGGGTGGATGAGGAAAATAATAATTTTCCAAGCCTATGCCTTCTAAGTTAATCGACTACCTATCTATTTTGTTAGGGTCAAGTTCAATTCGGTCATCATTCCTGATCTGCAGGCAGAATTTTTTAATTTGGAAGTCGTCGTGTCGTTTTTATTTGATACTTATTATTTATGATATTAAGTCTGTATATTAGTAATTTTGTTTATTCAGTTAGAAGCTCTGGATATAGTTAAGGCATTTCTATTTTTAACTGACTTCAAAAAAAGAGGAGGTTTGTTTGCCGATTCATAGAAATCGGCAAACAAACCTCCTCTTTTTTTGATTATTATCGATCACCAACATAGAGTACACTAAAAACTTACTTTGAGTCGTCTTAATAAATATCATGTCAAGCCGCAATATACATACTAATTATTATAGGTGAAGACATCATGCATGAAATAAGCATATGTACCTAATGACGATACGTTTGACAAAAGGGTACTTCAACTTCTTTTTTTGTTTTGGCGCCGCTTGCATTTCGCTACGACTCTAAACCAATATACCTACAATAAAATATATTGATGACTAGCGGACCCGACAGACGTTGTATTGAGCATTCTGTCAATGTTATGTCAAACGCCATAAGGTTACATCAAAAAAGTTTGAATTGTAAAAGCGCTATGGTTACATTAGAAATAATTTAATATGGTGGTTAAGTATTCTTAAATTTTCTAATTTTCCGCGCAATTTTCTTAATTTTTTCATAAGAACCTTCTCCTGACAATAACAAACACAACAAAAAAGAATTAGCGAAATCGGTACAGCCGTTCACGCGTGATGCCGTGACCAAGGGAAATAGGGATTCATTTTTATATATATATAGATTATGGTTTTGTATAGAAAATGATCATGCGGCTGTCTCATAAATAGTAAACTGAAAACTTAAAAAAACTATGTAAATATAAAGGAGTTCAAAAACTATTTTAGTTTTCGCAAAAACATCTAATTATTGGATTTATTAACTACGAAAATTAATTCATCTTAATTTCTCTCAATCCGTTAATTAAGTATCGAATCATATAAATGGAATGATAAACGGTTCTTCCGACTGCGATAAGCATATCGAAAATATGTAGAATTAAATTAATTTATTCTCTTCCGGTGCAGATTTTATGATTTGATATTAAAACTAAAGTAATAGATTATCTAAAGTCTCTCAGTCGAGATTGTATAATACTAACTCGCAATTAGAAGCATTTATACCGTAGCGTCGTTTTCATACAAACGCGATTCGTATGAAGTAATCGAATAGACATCTTAGTACTTTACTAAACTGTAATTACATGTTGCAATGGTTTAAGGATGTTCTTTTTGAGCTGGTAAAAACATTTATTTTTTAAACAACTTAGAATTATATGAGAATTAATCGTTTCAGGAAAGTCAATATTTTAAGAAAGCTAGAAAAAAAAACAGTAATGTCTCTATCCCGGTGTGCAATAAAGATTACTATAGATTTTTTTTTTAATTCTTATATTTTATGTCATTATTTCATTTTTTTTATATAAATAATGCTGGACAATTCACACAGCATTATCTAGCCCCATGGTAAGCAGAGCTTGTGTTATGGGTACAAATATTACATAGATAGATTTTTTTTTATTATACATAGAAAACGACCGGAACAAATATCTGCAGATCGTACACACAATTGTTCCGAGGCGGGAATCGAACCCGCAACCTCCTGCGTCGCAGGCGGACCTTCGCCCACCGCACCACATCGGTCGTCGAATAGAATAGAATATTACTTTATTGCACAATCAATACATAAAAAAAACAAGAACAATACTAACTATATCGAATATGGTACAATTAGTAGCCTTATATATAGCCACTGACAGAGATCTTTTCCAGACAACATTTGGATGGATAGGATAAGTACGTATTAAGGCCGACGGTTGCGTAATTAATGAACGACGTATTAAATTATTACATGAGTGATTCTATTGTTTAAAAATAATCAAACCACTTTTTATGATCAAACATTATTTCGAAGGTTCTTATTCTACTCACCGACAAATAATAAGGTGCCTTTGAAAGCAACTACCGCATCATATACTCAGTTTGTATGGAAAAAGCTCACGACTCTTACGTGTAAATTCGGGCAAAGTTTGTTATTGTTAACTACATTACAATAAAGGCCCATTCACACCACAACAATGGCCGCATTATATTAAGCCCCAAGAAAGGCTTATGTAATACCGTATTAACGACGATTACTTTAATTAATAGCTTTGTAGTAATTGCGTCACGTCTTTGATTCAATTGTCTCGGGCAATGAAACTATTACTTAGACTTAGCTGTCAAAAGTTAATCTCATTAGTTAATTTTGCGAATGGTGAGCTGTTCACCTTAACACATTCACTGCCCAGCCAGCCACGGCGGGGGCACGTCGCTGCAGATGGACATAATATACATCGTAGGCCATGATTTATACTCAAAAAGAACAATTATGTTCACTAAGGATGAGTATAGTAGATTTGCATAAAAATAAGTATTAAAATTACTGTATTAGAATTGATAAATTTTACACCTCAATTTGGGATTTTATTGTATTTTTTTTCTTGATTTGTTAACAATAAAATAACATCCTGATTTGTAAGACTACTACTCTCTCTCTCTCTCTCTCTCTCTCTCTTAAACTCTCGATTAAAGATTTTTTCATCTTTATCACAATTTTCACAAACTTACGCTTTCATTTGACTTGTGCTCCAAATTAGACGCTCCTAAGATCCTACGGTAACGAAGAATCGATTAGTATTAACACCTACGCTCTCAGCGATAAGACCGCCCTTTATACTTCCTTTATTCTATTGTTTATTTCTATATTGTTTTCTGTTTTTGTGTGCTATAATAAAGTGTCTTCTATCCATCTATCTCTACAATCTTTATCGTAAAATAATCGAAGCAATATCGGACGCATAATCGTCGGTAATCGATCAAACTGTGTTAGCAACCCACCTGCTGACCTGCCGCAGAAGTATCGCTGTACGATAACGGAATAAATCTATACGACTTTCTTTACGAAGTCGCACGCTCGGACGACATCTTCAGAACAACCGGAAATGCAATGCGATGGAAGACAACCAGTTGTTGACATGGCCATAATCAATTTCTCATTCTCACGCCCACATCCGATGGGCGACGGAAAATTACGACCTACAACTAAGTTACTGCCTATCTGGTAGGTTTTTGTAACAACAAAAAAGCTTCGTTATTTTTCGTGAGCCAGCATATGTACACACACATATCCACATATGTACAATATAATGAAAAATAAAATATCAAAAGAGAAAATGCAGGGCCCATAATGTAATTGTGCATTTTCGTTAAAAAGTTAAAACTTCGTCCAAATCGTTTTACTACTAGAAAACTTTTTTGATTTCGTTTTCAGAACAAAACAAATAAGTTTTAGCTTTTGAAAAATCACCTACGAAGTCGTAAAATCTCTGCCAAATGTGAACTCCTGTGAGATGATTAATATTCTTTAAAATACTATACACGCTAGAAAAAATTTACTATTTTGAAGTATCCTCAAGTATACCTTGCTTTATTCCCTTTCTTGATTTAATTGATTGATTTTAAACGCCTTTTCAATCGCAAACAAAAGGGTCAACGGTTGAACAATTATGCTAGATTAACAATACAGCCAAATCACCCTAGCTGCCACCTGCCTGGGATCTTCGTTCGCTTCGCTCACTCCCATCAATTATTAATACGTTGATTGCAAATCGAAAATATACTACACATATTGCAGAAAGCCCTTTTGCAATTTTTTGCGCTACTCTCAAGTTATGTAATTAGCCTGGTTCCATTTCAATTTAAGCGCAGGATGTCACGTTCTTTGGTCCGTTATGTCTGCAGCAAAGAAGCATAAGCATACTTCAAATTTGAAAAGGCCTCTACAAGTTACAAGTAAACTGAAAGAAAACTGTCAAAGTCAAATTACTAAAAAGTCACTTATACGGGATATTTACCATGATTTGATTTTTGAGTTTTCCAATATTTCGGCACAGTTTCATGGGCCATGCGGCGCTACGGAATAACTGACTTTTGTGTGTCATGCATGACTCATGATAGTTTGAAAAGCTTTATCACATAACAAATCTCAAAAGGATAATATCAATTTATCTTGTCGTCTTTGTATGTAATAGGGAATAAATAAGTACATAATATATTGTAATCTATCTGTGAAAATATCTTTGGCCTAGCTAAAAATAAATTAACAAAAAAGTAAAATTCCTTTATTTAGGAGTTTAAATTAGGTACAATAACAAAAATAGGAAGCGATGAGACCTATACAAGTGTCCTAAATGCATCTCCGGGATTCAAGAGGAAAGTTATTCGTCTCCATCAACATTAATTTTAAACAAAACTTACACATGTAGTAACTAGCATATTGTTTTGTTTCTATCTTAATTGTTTAGCATGTAAACTTAAACGAATTTTAAATCAAATTATAGTTTTAATTAACGAATGAACGAAATTGTTCAGAAAATTCCGCATTTCTTACAACAACTGCCAACGTTTGAGTACTTATTGGCTGAAGACATGCACAGAATTCAACTATGCTGTGTTATTTTATTATGTGAGTTAAATTTATATATACTAGCTACGCCCCGCGATTTCACCCGCGTGGTGATAATATACAATATATCTTTATAAATTGTAGCCTATGTGTTATTCTGATGTATAAGCTATATTTTACGAAGTATTAAACTTAGTTTTGAAGTATATGTAGGTATGTTAATAATCTAGAGATCTCGAGATTTCTTATATATGCAGTCAAGTTCTACCTATCTCATATTAAGTGCAAGCCTAATGAATATGTTTACAGATGCTTTGCATTTATCTGTGGAACAAGAAGAATATCCAATAGAATCACAGGAACGAACGGCTTTTGACATGGACACACCGAATAATTATTACCGGGACGATACGGATACTTCGTATAGAAGAGCCTTCGGGAATAGTCAAAAATTGAAAACGAAAATGAGGGGAACGGGAAACAAGCAGAACGGAAACATAGGAATCCAGCCGGCCTATCACCATGAGTTACACAAGGTTCCTTACCTACCGATGTTTAATCCAATTTCAGAAAATTAAATTTCAAACACAACTGATATTTTGTTGTTTTTATAATCTGTATGACGACCTCTGTGGCGCGGTGAACGCAAGTTCGCCTGCGACGTTGAGGAGGTTGCGGATTTGATTCCCGCCTCGGGACAAATGTTTGTACGATCTACAGATATTTTGGTTGTATTAGGGTATTCTGTTCGTTTTCTATATACAATAATAAAAATATACATCTATGTAATGTATTGTATAATGTAAATCAGTTATCTAGTACCTATAACACAAGCTCTGCTTACCATGGGGCTAGATAATGCTGTGTGAATTATCCAGCATTATTTATTTATTATATACCTATGCAGCGACTATGAAATTTGCCGCCCCTTTATATGTCTGTAGGATTTTATTATTTAGCAATAACGACCTCACTGAAGTTACCATGTTCTACCAAATATTCCTTTTCGATCTGTAATCGTAACGAAACCATCGACATTTCAACATCGTCATGGTCGGAGGGCGTCCTACACTACGTTTACCGAGTCGTGGTCTCCACTCGAGAACACGTTTGCCCCAGCGGCCGTCGGTTCTTCGCGAGATATGGTACACTGCCCTTCAGCTTGCTAATTCTTAGAAAATTTAATTCTTGCAAGTGGAGTTAGAGAACATCAAATGCCATATTCTGTGGTTATGCGAAAAGTCGATGGGCATACCTGATGCGAGAGGTACACGACAGATTGGCTGCCGAAAGGCTGATTCTGGAGTTAAAATGGTAGTGATGTTGTATCGAAAACATTAAATAAATGGATATATAATGCTATCGTTGATTCTATTCACGAGGATACATAATTTTAGTCGAGTTTAAACTAAGGGATGGTGCGCAGTTTATTGTTTGGCTTGTCTCTATCTACCAAGCTAGGATATTCAGGGCTTAGGTATGGATTAAACCCAGAAGCCTAATCAACGCCAGTTATTATATTATAATAATAATAATAAAAGCCTTTATTCAGATACTTAAAACTAGTTTTACAAATATGCTTAAAATTAGACATCAGCAACCCCTAATGCATCTGTTTGCCCGGTTTTGGCAAAGGCCTCTTCCAACTTCTTCCAATCCTCCCTTGCTCGTGCAGTTCTAGACCAAGTCTGTCCTGCAGTCTCTCTTATTTATTATTATATTAATTACTATTAATTACTTGGCTAGTAAACTTTAACGAACTTATAAAATCAATTAAAGTTTAAATTAGAAATTAATTTCTAATTAAGTTTTAAATTTTTGGTTATGATTATTTTGAAACTAGAATTTATTCCACAACAACGTTTCGAATTATAAAGAAAATTACATGTTGGCTGTAAATATGCACAGAATTCTCATAAGCTGTTTGATCTTCTTTCGTAAGTAAAATATAAAAACTAGCTCTTGACCGCAGCTTTCTTAGGGGGCTTTTTGAAATATTTTCGAAGAAAACTATATCTTAGTCATATAAAAGGAACTCAAAGTAAAAGCAGTTTTTTCCTAAGACCTCAGCTCAGTGTGATTCACCTCATCCCCGCGGAACCATCCTGACTCTTTGGGGGATAAATTAACAAATAATATAAAGAAATTCCGCTGTAGTTGGCCTAAATATTATCAAACCTTTAGATGATTGGAAAAAATCTTTCTGGCACAAACTATACAATATATTGTATTCTTAAGATCCAATGTGCCAATAAGGCGCATGTAACATGGTAAATTCAGAAAAAAATGAATTAGCGAAATCGCTTCAGCTGCTCTCGAGATTTGCGCTTGCACCACATTTAGCGATTCATTTTTATATTATACATAGAAGATAAGATTTTAATTATATTTAATGACAGACGTTTTACATTACATTACACATTTACGCAAAGTTAACCGAATAAGCTGCTAATTGTACATTGATTTGTATTATTCGACTTGTAAATTATTATTTTGCCGTTGTCAGTTAATTAATAAAAATATTTTCGCCTCGCAGTTCTCTTGCAGGTGACCGCGTCGCAAGAATACGAATTGGAATCAATAGAAAGACTGGAAAATGGCGAAAATCGAAGGTTTCACTTCGGCAACAGCATTAAGAAACTGAATAACCAAGAGGATAATACCGTCGCCCATCTTCCGATGTTTCCACCTATACATCTCTGATTGATTAAACATTAAGGATGGAAAATATTTTGTTACTTTTATATTATAGAGAATTTACACTGATTGTCGATAAAACTTTTGAAACTAACATGGTTATAAACAGGATATTTACCATGATTTGATTTTTGAGTTATCCAATATTTCGGCACAGTTTCATGCGCCATGATCACGGAATAACAGTTATCATGAAATTGTGTTTAAAAAAAATCAGAAAATTAAATGACTTTACTGATAAGTCGTTTCCTGATCCTTCTTTCAATAAAAAATTGCTTACAATTTATATCTGAAAGCTGCGCCAAGCAAGTTAGTATTCGTTTTTGTGGCGTGGTTTGTTAACTCACCACATCAAGGTCATTTTGTCCACTTGTGGGACTGAGCACTGTGTGTCAGTAATCAGCGGCAGATTGACTAAGTAAATAAGCTGCGCTTAACACTTTGACTGCTGAAATCACACGGTATGTTGTGTTTTCTACAAGTGACTAATATGCGTAAATCCACACTAGCGCAGCGGCTGAGAAAATACAGATCTTTGTGACTCAGCACAGCCGTAATATTTTTCGAACGAAACGCATGTGCGGCGCAACACAACCGCTGTGTAGAGCGGCAGCACAAATTTTTTAGGTTAAAAAAAAGATCGCTGTCGTCGAAAAAAAATCGCAGTCAAAGTGTTAAAGCGTTCAATGCCAAGCTTCGACGATGTTTGAGGGGCGGCGACGGCGGCGGCGGCGCGGCGGCGCGGCGGCGTTCGGCGCGTCGCTGTGGCAGTCAAAATGTTAACCAACATGCGTTGTCACGTCAAAGTTATATTTCTTATTACGATAAAAAATATAACTTTGACGACGTAGGGGTATACAGTTTCTAGCAAAAAAAGAGAACTTAACTACGTATGACATTGTCTCGCTTGCTTTTTACCGCCGGAAAAATATGCAACTTGATATGCTTGTTGTTGCTGGTTCCGCTAAAATTAAATAAGTAAAAAAAGGCGTGAACGCCGCGCCGTCACGGAGATCAAGTTAAAGACAACGTAGGTATAGGTACCACGTATGAAAAGGTACCTAGATAAAGGTAGGTTCCTACAGTTGATTAGATACCTAGAGTTCAATGATAATTATTAGAATATCTCAATTATTATTAGAATATCTCAATGATTATTAGAATATCTCAATTATTATTAGAATATCTCAATTATTATTAGAATATCTCAAATATTATTAGAATATCTCAAATATTATTAGAATATCTTATAAACATTGAACTCTTCTCTTTTCCATAGATTTTTCTTATTATAGTGCATAAGAAATTGAATAATATACCAAAAAGATCAATTACTTGGATAAAGCGTTTCCGTACTGAAGGAAAGTCACGAATTCAAATTCCGCAGAAATCGTAAATTTTTCGGATAATATTTATTTTCTCATCCATAGAGCTCCGAAAATGCAAGCAGTGAGAGGGGATTACGTAGAAATAAACACAGGCGCGTAGTTATATTTTTCTACTTAAATGTTTACAGTCAACACAACAAAAAAAAAAACAATATTTATAAAAAAGTTAAAAAAAGGCTTATTGGAAAGTTTTCTATAGTTTCAAAGAACTCATGGACCTAAATTTGAGAATTAAGTAGCACATTATTGACATTTTCATGATTTAACTTATTAATTAAAATCATTTAAAAATTACATTACCATTAAAAAATTACATTACCATTAAAAAATTACATTATCATTAAAAAAATGATTTTTCATTTAAAAATTAGGTCCTATACAATGTATAGGAACCTAGTTTTAGAAATGTTTGCATACCAATGTGTTGTGGTCTTGTTTTGGTGAAGTGACACTAAAGACCATAATTATTGACGACCGATGTGGCGCGGTGGGCGAAGGTCCGCCTGCGACGCAGAAGGTTGCGGGTTCGATTCCCGCCTCGGCACAATTGTGTGTACGATATTCTTCTGCAGATATTTGTTCCGGGTGTTCTGGTCGTTTTCTATGTATAATAAAAAATATCTATCTATGTAATGTATTGTATTATGTATATCAGTTATCTAGTATCCACAAGCTCTGCTTACCATGGGGCTAGATAATGCTGTGTGAATTGTCCAGCATAATGACTCGTATTTTATTTTTTATTTCTTGCAATAAATTAATTGAATTGAATGTTCAGCACAGTATTTCGGCGCAGGGTCATAGAGGCAGAATCGCCTTATTTTTACTACCATTTATTTCTGTCGCTTACCTCCACGAGTTGTTTTTTTCCGTATGTTTATTATAAACCTGTATTTTTACCTGTGTCCAAATAAACTTGAAAAACTCAATTATTTGAAAACATCTACACAACCTATTTGTAGAACATAGTGTTTCATTAATTTACGTTTGATTTTTGTCTTGGCACCTTACAAGTAAAAAAGCTTAAAAGACTGTAATGGTAACAAACTAGCTGCACCCCGCGGCTTCGCCCGCGTGGAAATCTATGTGTCAAATAGTTTCTAAACCTTTTGAATCATACTATCTATTAAAATAACCTATTAAGAACCGACGGCCGTTGGGGCAAACGTGTTCTTGAGTGGAGACCACGACTCGGTAAACGTAGTGTAGGACGCCCTCCGACCAGGTGGGATGACGACCTGCGAAAGACTGCAGGTAGATGCTGGATGCGTCAAGCCGAAGACAGGGCGCTATGGCGCTCATTGGGGGAAGCCTATGTCCAGCAGTGGACTAATATAGGCTGATGATGATTATGATGATGATTAAAATAACCGCATCAAAATCAGTAGCGTAGTTTTAAAGATCAAAGCATAGGGACAGACAGACAGCGGGAAGCGACTTTGTTTTATACTATGTAGTGATGAAAATCGCCTGACGATTGGCAGTACGCTAGTATTTATGGTAACAAAGTACCACCAGCGAGGTTAACACGATATGGAATGTGGTATCCATTAAGGCGGGGCGGGACACTGACAGGACAGGTTGTCTAGTTTCGTTCCTGTATCTAGATTCCAGGGCAAATTATAGACGGTCGGAACCGATTAAGAACGCAGAATATTCTAGCGAAGTAGATTTCAAGAAGTTTCTTGTTAGCGCTTTTTCCCGTACAAAAGAATTCAACGCGCTTCGTCAATAATTGTAAACACCAAAATTGCAGTGAGTAATTCGAAACTCGAAAATATCCTATTACAAAACAAGAAATAAAGTTTATCTGTAGAATATATATAAAATGTATTCTGTAAATTTATGTATGTTAAATTTAATTATGATAAATTTAATATTTTACATTTAAAAAAGGTACTCTGTTGTATTGGGTGTGCCCGTCCAAACAGTGTGCATGTATTTAAAACACAAATAAATAAAAAATAAACGATTCTCGTCCAGTGAGCTTCTTCAAAGTTACTATACTACTAATATTATAGTAAACGCAAAAGTTTGTGAGGATTTATGAAAGTATGTTTGTTGCTCTTTCACGCAAAAACTACTGAATTGATTTTGATGAAACTTTGCAATATTTTAGCTTACTTACATAACAGAATAACACATAGGCTACAATTCATAAATATATATTGTATATTATCCAAAATATATATCACCACGCGGGTGAAACCGCGGGGCGCAGCTAGTAGTCATAAAACTGAAACAGAATTACAGAAACTTTTGATGAACAGTTTCATGCTAAAAGTTACCTCTGTACCTGTAAACATCAGCTATGTATGTAGCATCTAAGTGTGTATGTATAATAGTGTTCAACCAGTGCGTCCTACCCGTTATGACCTACGGAGCTGAGACGTGGACACTCACGATAGGGCTGGTCCACCAGTTCAAAGTCGCTCAGCGAGCTATGGAAAAAGCTATGCTTGGAGTTTCTCTGAAGGATAGGATTCGCGACGAATACATTCGACAGAGAACCAAAGTTATCGACATAGCTCTGAGAATTAGCAAGCTGAAGTGGCAGTGGGCCGGCCATATCTCGCGAAGAACCGACGGCCGCTAGGGCAAGCGTGTTCTTGAGTGGAGACCACGACTCGGTAAACGCAGTGTAGGACGCCCTCCGACCAGGTGGAATGACGACCTGCGAAAGACTGCAGGTAGATGCTGGATGCGTCAAGCCGAAGACAGGGCGCTATGGCGCTCATTGGGGGAGGCCTATGTCCAGCAGTGGACTAATATAGGATGATGATGATGTATAGTAGTGGTATGATCAAAAACGTCGATTTAAATTCAATAAAAATTACATAGATGCCAAAAAAATGTAACAGCTAGACAAGATCTTGTATTCCACAAACCGCACAATATAGTCACAAAAGAAACAGGTTTAAATACAAAGGGGTGTCACATAATACTAGAGAACCCACCGTGACCAGACATCAGATTTGCGGACCCGCTCAAGGGAATCTGCGGGCTCCCACGAGTATGCAGAGCAGTGTCATATTACGCAATGCCATGATCCCACTATTGAACAAAACAATAGACGTCAGAACATTCTTTTGTTTGTAATATCAAGTTAGACTCCTGTTCCACCGCAACGCACGGAGAAACTACGCATAAAAGGAAAGAACACGTAAAAGGAGACATATCTCCATAACGACATTTTTTGTTATATAATATATACGATATAATGTTGATAACACATGTATTTGTTCATCCTGTTCATCAATCACCTTGGAATCCCTAAGGAACAGTTAAAGACACAAAACTGCAAGCTAATATGAAAAACAATGCAGAGAAACAGCAGATGGGCCCCAGCAATCCTATTTCGCTTTGCTCTGCAATCGTTTTATTGTTATGCTGTTATACCAGCCCACTCAAATAATACCACCTGCTGATAAGATCGTAGACCTCAAGGATTACCGGTTCGGTCTGATTGATGAGACCAGCGTGGGTGTTTGAGAAATACCCTTGCGTTACGTAAACCCATTGTAAAACTCTGCCAACATACTTATGGCACATCTAAAAAGTGATCACACGAAATCTACACCTACGATTTGTCAATAAGTCAAAGGGATGATGTAAAAGATGTGATACCAGCTGCTGATAAGATTGTAGACCTCGAGGATTACCAGTTCGGTCTGATTGATAAGACCAGCGTGGGTGTGTTTGAGAAATACCCTTGCGTTACATAACCCAATGTAAAACTATGCCTACATACTTTAGGCACATCTAAAAAGAGATCAGACGAAATCTACACCTACGATTTGTCAATAAGCCAAAGGGATGATGTAAAAGATGTGATACCAGCTGCTGATAAGATTGTAGACCTCGAGGATTACCAGTTCGGTCTGATTGATAAGACCAACGTGGGTGTGTTTGAGAAATACCCTTGCGTTACATAACCCAATGTAAAACTATGCCTACATACTTTAGGCACATCTAAAAAGAGATCAGACGAAATCTACACCTACGATTTGTCAATAGGCCGCAGAAATGATGTAAAAATAACGATGTTACATATTGACTAGGTGTAATCATGTAATTTGGATGTATTTTTTCCGAATCTGGAGTAGGCAGAAATTAGGATCGCTTATTTATAAAACGATGTTACCTTATCTAAGTCGTTTTATTTATATTTAATAACGGTATTTAGATGTATGTATGCAAATAAATAGCCTATTGGCAGATTTTGTAAAAGTATTGCGCTGATACGAATTTATAAGGAAATCGGTAGCATGAATGTCACACGACAAAATCCATGAATTTCAACAAGATCCATTATGAATGTGGGTTAACGACGAACCTAGTTTGTGTTAAAAGAACACCAACTTTTCATCCCTTAAGGGTACGTAAGTCGACGGTGCGAACTCATCGGTAGATGAGGCCTAAATGTATTCTATCTCACCTGATAATAATGTGCAAAAGGGCGTGCTAGGATGAAATGCATAATGATTCATTGCTTGTATTTTTCAAATCACATTTCATGGTTTTGGGTGTATACAAACACATCCAGTATCTTCCTGCAGTCTTTCGCAGATCACCATCCCACCTGGCCGGAGGGCGTCCTACACTACATTTACCGAATCGCTGTCTACACTCAAGCATACGTTTACACTAACCCTATCATGGTGTTTTTTTAACACAAACTAGGTTCGTCCTTAACCAACTACCTAGTAATACCTCAAATTGGGAGTTAACTGACAAGGTGTAAAAAATAGCATCATAGATAATAAGATATTTTAATACAGTTAGTAAGGTAACGTAATCCGAGCATAATAAAATAAATGAGAGAGAAAAATAGCGAATTAACGAAGCATAACATCTTAGAGTAAAACAATTCTATGTGAATTTTAAGCATTCTCAAGTTTCAGTCATCCAATATTTCTAGCTTCCGTTAAGTAACAGGTAAGTATGTATTTAGGACTCATCGTCACAGTTCTAAATAATTAGCCATTTAAGTTAATGGATACAATTTAGGGGAGAAATTATAGCACTTTGTTACCTAAGTTGGTATTTTAATACATAACTTATCTGAGCTCATAAAAACTAAGACCATCTTTACTGGGGAAAATGGTGTTTGGTCGAATTTTATTTTTATATTTGTGCAATGAAATATTTAGAAATCACACAAGTATCAGAAGTTCTAAAAAAATTACGAACACCTGTGGGCTCACTCGGATGTATGAAATAATGATTGTGACAATTTCACGTTAAAACTACAGAACGGATAAAACCTTTCAATAGAACAATAATTTACATAGATAATTGTTGACTGAGAATAATTCTCTTAGAACGCTGCTTTTTATAGCCAGAGTAAAATCTAAGGTAGTTCTTAACGTCCAGTCTAATTTAAATGAAGTATCTCAGTGTTTGTATCAACTATTTTAGTAGTTAAAGAAAATAGTCAAGAACGTGATGAATTTAGAAATCGACAAGTAAAAGTAGGACAGGAAAACTAAAGGTAGATAAATCTTCTAATCCTCGGTTAGACCCTTTCTCTCGTCTCTTGCCAACACTGGAGCTAGATTGGCGCTGTCTGTCCGTATGTTTGGTCGAACAATTTGTATCTTGCCGTCATTAGGTTTGGATTAGGTTTGCTTTCGTTTTTGTTTTTATCTTGTATGCTTTGCTCCATAAATATTTACGTAGAATTAAACAAAATTTGAAGCCCTCTGCCTGTTTTTATGAAAACATCTTGTTTTTTAAGAAAATATTTGTAATGGGGGACGGGACGACCCGTAATTAGGTAGAATATAAAATGGCTGCTGCACAAAAGTGTGTGGATTCTGAACGGGTAATATTTTTAACCAATTTCGTAAAAGGAGGATGTTTTATGTGTCTTTATTTTTAATAGATGCGCACTGATTTCTGCGTCTGGTTTTCCAAGTGGGTCCCTCGATTAGTTAGATGCCATTTCCAAAGTGGTTGGTAACTAAGGACTATGTTTTGTCAGCACAAGTGTTTAATTGAGGTTAACAAAAACTACAGAAAAATACCAACGTAGCCAGCCTTATTGCGTGGTGAATAGGGACCATTTTACCTTGCACCTGTTCGTGCTATCTATCTCTCAAGTAACGTACGTGTTTGACAATCAAAATAGGTATTCGTATCGTATTTGTCAAATCGTAACGAATACCCATAATATAGGTTGTTATAAGTATAGATGATGATTGCTGGGGCAAACGAGTGGAGACCACGAACAATCACGATAAACGTAGTGTAAGACGCCCTCCGACCAGGTGGGATGACGACCTGCGACAGACTGCAGATAGATGCTGGATGCGGCAAGCTGAAGACAGGGCGCTATGGCGCTTATTGGGGGAGGCCTATGTCCAGCAGTGGACTGATATAGGCTGATGATGAAGGTGAATTTTCGGAACGAAGACTTTAAAAATTACCGATGTTTATCTATTACCTACTTCATGCCAAATGAAATATTAGTTATTGAGCTGGATGAGGCTGTGTGAATTGTCCGATATAATTATATAAACTAGTATCTGCCCGCGGCTTTACAAGCGTTGTTTCTATGGAAAGGGTTTAAGGTTATTTCTATCCCATGGGGACTCATGGTGTCTAAATGAGAATAATTATAAATAGAATAACATATAAATAAGAACAGTGTTATAAAAAGTTTTCTTATAATAAACAAATACAACAGATACTCAGTTATCGATTTTAATAATAGATACATTAAGAAACCATAAATCTTGGCACAAAAAATGTCGTTATGTAAATGCACCTAGGTCTAAGTCATTACAAATACGAAGACGTTTAAAAATAATGCCTACCAGTAATTTAGCAGAGGAAGTAATTCGCATAAAAACAGTCGTTATTGCATAAGGGAGGCTGAGGCTGTATATAGCAATTATTTTTAACGATTTAAGCTATCAACATGTTGATAAATTGACGACTGCCCTTTTTGAAGTCTTAGGTAACGATATCTAAGACCTATTATGGCATGAAATAACTGGACCTTGGTATATTAATTCTGTAATTCTATATTGTACACACAATAATACTAAATAGTATATGTAAATAGGCGAGCTTAACCCTGAAGAAGAGTTTTCTTCCAGCAAACCTTAGAGTTATAGGATAGGTTATAATTTGAGTTATTAAGTTATCCAAAGTACTTTTCAAGGGTGGCATGTTCAAGTAATTGAACAAACCCTCAATAAATGATAAAAAAATTATCTATAGCCAATCATGGTTGATTCTATTTACCTAGGCACAATAAGATGCATCGATTGTCAGTTTCAAGTCTTTATGTACATTATACATATAAAAGACAGTATACCTACTTAAGATTATGATTTTTAATATTAAATTAGTTTTTTAGTGTATCGTTCTTCTGGTTCGCCTCAAAGAGTAATACTGAAAATCAGTGTTTTGCTCTTAGAGCAAAGCTTTTCGCTGAGCTATTACCTTTTTGACAGGCTGCAGCACGCACACAATTTTTAAATCTCCACTTTTTAATTGTTTTATACTATTACTTATTGTCTACTATTACTTTTACTATTGTTACCTTATATCATGTGCTGCAGTGTCGAATAAATGCTTTATCTACTTTACATGTAGAACAGATTTCTTTCTTAATTTGACCGTAATTGTTTTGTTTTAAAATATAAATACATAAATATTAATAGCCCTTATTCTCTGACTTTTCAAGTTGGTTGTCTTATTAGTTTTAGTTTTAATTGTTATTATTATCTATCTATTTACTAATTTTTGACAACGGATGTAGGTAAGCCAGACTGTCCTTTGACATATGCCTTTCCATTGTATGCCATTGCACGCTGTTCAGACATTTTTTTTACATAGGTATTAGTGGTAATAAAATTGGCTTCAAACTTAACACCTGTAAGCTGGTGTTAGGAGCTCTTGAATTCTCGTCCGTTGTTATGTGGCGTGTCATTTTCGTTTCTACGAGGAAACCAACAGTCAGTCAGCATGCCCAAATTAAAATAATATTAGAAAATACATTCCTAATACGAACAATCACAGGAACAGTCGTGTGAATTGTTGATTCCTGCATTCTTTACGCTGTATTGAAAACAATTGTTGAGGAATTTGGAGCCCAGAAGCAAACCGTTAGCTTTTAATATTCCGGCGACAATGTCATGTCACTTGCGGTGCTTCGGACGGTCCCTTTTGAGGTCGATGCTGACATAGATAGATCGAAACATTTATTATACCAACAAAACAGAAAACAATACAGAAATAAATTCTAAGAATAGAGGAAGTATTAAAGGTGGCCTTATCGCTGAGAGCGATCTCTTCCAGGCAACCTTAGGATGGACTGGACATGAAGGAATAATATAGACGGTGGCACTTTAGTAGATATACAGGGTGGATCATCGGTGGATGGGGGGTGCGGGACCTCAGTACCTATCGATTTAACCCCGCTGTAGGTTCAGCGATATTCAATGGTTCAACCGTCCCTGTATAGATAAAAAGAAAACTAATCACAAATATATTACACACATTAATTAAACTTACGACATAAGATAATATATATCTTTTCATAAAGATAAATAATGCTGATGCAGTTTTTTGAAGATGGGGACATATCAGCACGGCATCAAATCAGCACGATACCAGATCGGCAAGGTATATGAGCAGCACCAGGCATTATCTTAGTCTGCTAGTGACGATCCTAGTTGCCGTGACGTAGCAGTTGTAATGTTTCTGATGCTTTAACTATCAACTCAAAGTCTGATAAAAAATTTATTTAGGCGATAGATTTGCATTTATATTTTTAAAAAGAAGCAGAGTCTATGAAACACGGCATTCTGTCATACAATTTTGCTATATAGGTACTCAAGTTCCGCGAAAGCTTTTTTGTAGGTTACCTACTCACATTCAGTGCCGTTGTAGGCGGAGAATTTTTCACGTTAAACTTAACATTAACCTCCATTTCACGATTTTTCTATAAAATAACGGACGTGACAACCATTGATTGCTGACAGCTGTCAAAACATAGAAAAGTTTATTTTCTACGAGAACTATCATTTAAGCCGTCACATTATATGCCGTCATAATATATGTAAGTAGGTATTCAATATTGATGTTATCGTCGGTCGGTAGGTAGGTAGGTTGTGGATCAGATTCAAATTTTAATAACAGCGTCGAACTTGACCTGAGTAACTATAAACGACTAAGTGAGACCCATAACTAGGTAGTACTGTAGTAGCTCGCGTGTACGCCATTGTTGTTTCCTATTCTTTAATATATAAAAGACTTCGTTATTTTCATTCATCTTCATCATCATCATTAGCCAATATTAGTCGTCGACATAGGCCTCCCCCAATGAGCGCCATAGCGCCCTGTCTTCAGCTTGACGCATCCAGCATCTACTTTCAGTCTTTCGCAGGTCGTCATCCCATCTGGTCGGAGGGCGTCCTACACTACATTTACCGAGTCGTAACTTCATTCGTGACATAAAAATATCGAATCATCAAGTCATAAATAACCAAGGGTCAATGACACATCAATTTATTCCGTGGCTAACATCATCGTGAGAAAATGCGCACCTTCAAGCGTAAAATAAAAATCCTTACCTCGCCTTTAAATTGATTTTCATCCAAAATTAACGCAGGTCCAAGGTTCATTAATGTAATAGACATTTTTAGTTAAGAAGCGACCATCTTGAGAGCACTGAATTATGTCCTTTATCTAGAAACATCTTTATTCTTGCGGAGTCGGGTAAAAACTATTTAGGTGTTTTAATAATTTTCTTAATGTTCTACCATATTATTGTTTTAAGGTGTTGTTTAATTTTAATGCCTAATAATTTTATTTTATACCTGTTTATCTTTTAATTACATTTAGGTATGACATATGTTATACCTAAATGTAAATAAAAATTAATAAATAAATAAATTATAGTAAATTTAAAAAATACATAATATAAGTATTTTTTGAAATTTACATTAATTTATTACCTATTCTTTTAATAATTAAATAAGACCTGCCGTATTGTTAAAAAAATAATATAAAAATAACCCTACCCAAACAAATAGTAAATATAACACAAATTGAGCTTGCGTTCTTTTTTCACTTTAAGCTTACTATATTGATTGACCTACCTTCGTATGAAAATACCTGGGTTACCTTCTATGTAGAAAAGTTACACGCGATTTTATAGTCAGGAGGTCATTCCCCTCCCACTTAATAGAGCTCCAGAGCTCCGTAAATTGGCGTCGAAACGATAACTCATTCATCTGTTACAACATTTTAATTCTATATCTGTCTGTGAAACGAAAGCGAAATTCGCCTTTAGCACAATAGCTTCAATGGCTCAATTAGACCCAAGTTCATAAATCTATTCATTTACGAATGGGCTTTAAGCTTTTAATGCAGATCGTTATTTATTAATTTAAATATAGCACTTTAGTAATAAAATTTAATGAGAGGTTACATGCATAGGTTTTGATTAGCTAGATTGAATAGTACTCTTTTTTATATACTCTTTTCTATAGTACTCTTTTTTTCTCTTAAGAGGGAACTCTTTTCAATAGGTACCGAAAAGAGTTTCCTCCGTTTTTCCTCAACTAGGTGTTCTTGACTAAAGCTAAATCTCTCTTTCAGCTTAGTACATGTATTTCGTGGCATCCTGTATATGTTTAAGTACATTCCTGAATAAGAATGAATAGTTAACCATAGATTTTCGTTTTGTCATTTTTGTTTGCTACGACGCGGCGGCGGCGGCGGCGTAGCTCTGCGTGCGTTGATATCTTTTGTATGAGAACGACGATTTCGTAGCAATTTCAAGTAGAAAAAACTAATATTTTTTGGGAAAGTTTAGGATAAATCAGATACTAAGCAAACCAAAATAAAAATCAGCCTAACCTAGGTATAAAATATCAACTAAGTCAAGTGAGACCGTCGTATTAGTAAAGAAAAATTCCATCCTCTATAGAAAAATCAATGAATACACATTCTAACGGTTCACCAAACCGTATAAATAACTGGCAGGCATGTATAGCATTGCGAGTATGTTAAATCCAACCGGAGTTACGGGAAATTACAATTTACTTGACGTTAATGATGTCTACGATCATAAGGCGTGTCTTTTAATTTTGCTATGAAAGGTAACTTGTAGCTTATTGAGTTTACGTTTCGCAACAGTTAGGCTTAATACGGTAATTACTATGTAGTGATACTATGTAAGACATACATAGTATCACTACATAGTATAAACAAGTTCGCTTCTCGCTGTCTGTCTATCCCTATGCTTAGATCTTCAAACTACGCAACGGATTTTAATGCGTTTTTTAATAGATAAATGATGAATACATGCATTTGCACCCGTGCGAAGCCGGGGCGCGTCGCTAGTTATAAATAAAATGTAAGTAGACGTAACTAAGTAAATGTTTGTATTATGTTATTATATTATTTGAAGCTGACTTAATGTTTAATTAGTTATTTTTATGAGAGTTCTTGTTTTTTACGAGTATTGTTAAAATGTTTAGTGACCCTAGGAAAACTTATTTGCATGGCCTAGACTAGACTAAGGCAATACATGTATATATATTCTATAAACAAAGACCTTTGTGACCTATGTGTTCAAATAAATTATGCTTATTTCTGTATTTCCATTAAATTACTTTTTATGTTGATTGATAGGAACTTACTTCATACGCAATGAGTTCATGTGATTTATTCTCACTTCCCAATAATTCGAGAAAAGTAGGACGAGGGGGAACAAACGACGGTAGGGACATTTATTGATAAGTACTATACATACGTTATAAATCGTACGGGTTTGATATTGGTAAAGAACTTCAGATTTACCCATAGATCTACGGGATTCACCAAAAGTGCGTTAGTGCTATATGTATACATAGGTTATTGTGTGCCAATAGTTAGGCATGGATAAAGGCACAGAATTAAAGAACATTATAGCACTAATATGTGCACAGTACTGACCTAAAGGTAGAAGACTGAACTCCCCCTCCCATATTTTTCTTAATCTCTTTTTTAGCATGTACCCTGTACGTACACGTTTGATCGCGCTATATTAGTTTGTCTCCGCGAACAGACTATATGTTCGAATAAAAGAAAATAAACTAATATAGCGCGCGCTCTCTTGCACAATTTTACGAAAGAAATTTAATTAATTAAAAGTAGTAAGGAATTATAGATAATATTCTATTTGAACTTAAATACATTTTCCATTTATCTGTCATGCTAAGTGCATGACAGATAAATGGAAAATGTATTTTGCACACGTCTTGTTTGTGTCTTTTTAAAACGCTTTAGATATATTCATCTATAATATTTAATTAGCTGAAAACTAAACTTATAAACAATTAACAAAATAAACAATTATAGTATGCAGCATACATGGAGCATAAGTCGAATCAAATTTAACCTTCTAAGTCCTGATTTCCTCTACTTATTTGGCTTAGCAAAGACCACACCCTCAGTTTTCGCCCACCGGCCTCTGACCAGAAGGTTAAGACATTCACACAGATTTACCAGCTAAAACATGGATATGAGCGTCATCGGCAATACAGCAGGTATTAGTAATATACATATAAACGTATATAGAACAATCACATCGATAGATGAGAAGTATAAGAACAATAGAAACAAAGACAAAGGATATACCAATAAGAAACAGAACATTTTTCAGAAATACTAAATAACTGTAAAAATGCTATCATCCATTGACATTTTTATAATTTTTTTGCGGTGTTTAATGTAGGTGTGAATATCATAAATTTATAACACTAGTTTGTAATAATATCAAAGAAGGCAATTCTTCTGTTTGGACAGCATAACAGGAACCACCTTTACAGAAGAGTTTACAAGTCATCGTAGGGAGCAGAAAGTACTAGAAAGTTGTTGAAACGGTCTGCGATTCGTGTAGCCAGAGGCCCTACGCACTGCGTCTGTGTTCCAAAGCGCTATTTTCAACAGACATCAGCCCAATATGTGAGGCAAATAATGTACCTACTCGGTTAGATTAAGGCCGTATACTCCGAAGCACCTATCTAGCGCCGCCACCTATTTTACCTTATTATTACATTAAGCTAAGGAAATTTCATAAATTTCATTGGGCAGTTTGTGATACCAGTATTATAAGCTTTTTTGTTAATGGCTATGTAGTAGTTTTATTTTGTAAAGTTTAGGCAGAGATGCAAAAATAGAGTTTGGTGGCCACCAAGGGAAACTTCGTATCACAAACTGCTCGGTGAAATTTTTGAAATTTGCTTCGTTCATCGCAATAATAAGTTGAAAGAGGTGCCAACGCTAGTGTGCCTAGGGGTATCCACTAAGTCGTAAAGCGAGTCAAATCATTATAGGCACTAGTGTGTTTAGGATAACTATGTTTTTATCTATCGCTGGATACAATCATCGTAATGGGCTTACTTTGTAAGAAAACTATTTAGATGGTGCTACTACTATAGAGGTAACATTAATACAGTCAATAAGAAAAATCTCTGAACGGAGTCGATCTTTTCGAGGTGCTTTGCTTATACGTCAGATTAAAAGTATGAATGGACCATACTTGGCGTCGGTAATGGAATGTTTTATTTTAATAGTCTACGATCAGTTATTTTTGTTATTGACTGTACAATAATGAAGATGGCTACAATAAAGTGTTCCAAGCGGGCAATTTCTTTTTGAAAGCAAGTGATCTCCAAGTTTTTGTAACTTAAAGAAATCTAAGCATTAGGTTACATTACAAGAATGGTTGTCGCAGGGAGTTGATGAATTGCTTAGGACAGCTGTTTGTAGTGTTGTATGGGACAGGCCTTTGTCCAGCAGTAGACGTGTATGAGTTGATATGATGATGTTGAAAAGTTGATTAATAAAATTTATTGTACGTATGTCATTGAGAAGTTCATATTTATTTTGAAATTGATTTTAATTATTTTGGTATTACCTATATGTACTACCAATTTCATAATTGTACGCGATCATTGACGACGGATGTGGCGCGGCGAAGCTCCGACTGCAATGCAAGAGGTTGCGGGTTGTATTCCCGCCTTGGAACAAATATTTTTTCAGGGTGTTCTGGGTATTTCTATGAATAATAACAATATATATCTGTGTGTGTATTGTATTATGTATATCAGTCTTCTAGTACCCATAAAACAAGCTCTGCTTAGCTTGGTGCTGATGATTATTGTGTGGATTATGCAACATTATTTATTTATATATATTGACCTATGTAAATACTAGTCGTTTTGGCATGAACAGGTAACGAACATCCATCCACACATATGTACATCCAAACTTTCGAATTTATAATATAGGTAAGTGTGATTATAATTTATGGACGAGTATTATTAGGTAATATTTGTAGTTATTTTAAAATAATGTATTCGTAAACACAGACGCTTTGTTCAAAGCTAAAAGAGTTTGTCTGCCCACATCCATATGATTAACCTTTAGACACCGTCTTCATAAATATTTTAACGCCTTTAGTTTAGCGGCTATTTATTTGATAATGTCCAGACGGAAGCTAAATCAACTAGGCAAATGTTATAAGATTCAACTCAAACAATATTACATAAAGACGAGCATTTAATATGTACTAAATGTATGTTAATAAAAAATCACATATCACCATTTAGCTAGCCCCAAAGAAAGCAGAGAGATTGCTTTGAACACAGTGTATAAATTTGTTTGTGGGTTGTATTTGTCACTAATATTTTTTTTCTTTCTTCCTTTCTTTCAATATGGCTGTTTCAATAAAGAGTTTCACAGTACCTATATACCTATATCCATTTCTTAAGCTGCATACATTATGGTCTAAATGAGGGTAGATAATAACGAAAAGCCCCAGCTCGTTGCCCCCGACGATTCAAATTTGTTCGCATTAATGTCCGTTAGAACAAATAATCATACGAAGATATATTTTGAACCAATAAATCGATAAAAACATCGAACTAAAGCTCAAATCGAAGTCCAGTCTAGTTCAAAGAAATTCTGTGGTGATTAGAGACTCACCTGACGGCGTCCAGCATTCAGGGCAGTCTTGGCAGAGCGTCGACCAGTCAAACGCAAGGTCCTCAAAGCTGGCCATTGCTGATCAAAGCGATCCAATACAAACACTACACAACACCATATCATTCTATGATAATCACTGGAGGTAATTACGTAGATGTTACTCAGTATTCAGTAGTGATATGATAAGACGCGGTGAGTCGGTACGCGCGTGAGTGCGGGCGGTCGGCGGAACACTGCCCGGCGCAAGCGCATGGATGTCGCCTTCGGAACCTGTTCAAACTGTTGCGTCATCTGTGTCCTGCGCCTGCGCTCACTTGCTTTGCTTTCAATGAACCGTTAAACTTCTTTTCTTGGGCGTGTGCTTCTCAATCGCTGTGGAATCCTGATAGGTAAACTTTTAGACCAGCGTTGTTTTTCTTAATGAAATTAGCCTACCTATTTGGCATCCCAAGTTAATTATTTTGATATTTCTAACTACATAGATGGTTCTATAAAGTAAGCTGAAGAGTTAGCTGTAGGTACTCACTCTGTTCAGGAAATCCAGGGATAAAGGAGCTCTAAACAAACTACCATACTTTCTGCATATATAAACGTACTGTTCATATTATGTATTTTAGTATATACCGACTTGGATTGCCATTCCGAAGGTCAATAAAAGAAGGTCGGCCAACATAAGCGACCGTTTATTAGTTTCCTAATCCAAAAAGTTGAAATGCATCGCTAGGGTCATCCGTCCACGAGATTGCAAGCCTTTAAACGTATACAGCTTAGCACTACGAGAATGAAACTCTATAGATTCAACCTAAGGTGTTTATTTAATATAAACCCTTTATAGGTATCATTCTTTACTGAGAAACGTTCAAACGTAACTCAGAAGATAGAGCGCTATTTAACGCTCATTGAGGGAGGCCTATGTCCAGAAGTGGACATAGGCTGATTATGATGATGATGACCTATAATTGGGGGATCAAAACTGGTGATCAAAACACTTATGAGATCTTGTGTCTCTTTTAACACTTTGAGTGCTGAAATCACACGGTATGTGTTTTCTACAAGTGACTAATATGCGTAAATCCACACTAGTGCAGCGGCTGAGAAAAAACAGATCTTTGTGACTCAGCACAGCCGTAATATTTTTCGAACGAAACGCATGTGCGGCGCAACACAACCGCTGTGTAGAGCGGCAGCACGAATTTTTTAGGATAAAAAAAAGATCGCAGTCGTCGAAAAAAACCGCAGTCAAAGTGTTAAAGTGTATATCCTCTGTTGGCTTGGTAGTTCAATATACTACTAATATTATAAACGCGAAAGTTCGTAAGTATGGATGGATGGATGTTTGTTACTCTTTCACGTAAAAAATACGGAAAGGATTTTAATGAAACTTTACAATAATATAGCTTATACATTAGAATAACACATAGGCTACAATTTATAAAGATGTATAGTATATTATCCAAAATATCTATCACCACGAGGGTGAAACCGCGGGGCGCAGCTAGTAAATAAATAAATAAATAATGCTGGACAATTCACACAGCATTATCTAGCCCCATGGTAAGCAGAGCTTGTGTTATGGGTACTAGATAACTGATATATAATACAATACATTACATAGATAGATATTTTTATATTATACATAGGTAACGACCAGAACACCCGGAACAAACGTTCGTTATTCTTTCAGGCAAAAACTACTGGACGGATCGGGCTGAAATGTTGCTTGCAGGTAGTTCCACTGAAAGTAAACAGTTCTATTCATTTTATTAATATAAGAGCGGATGCGCCGATTTTAAACAAACACGCGCTACTGATTAATTCATCTTTAACATTTAATCAAGATGACTTTATCTTTTTGGGAGTTACGATGTTAAAATTAAACGTGTGTCGGACAGACCACACTTTATATTTTTAAAACCTTTTCTTTGCGTCGTCGGGAGTAAAAGCAAAAAGTAACTTAGTTACTTTACCTACTTACAAAATAGCGACTTACGCAGTCACCTAGTTACCTAAGGACAATCGCAAAAAGTTGAAAGTACTTATATGAACGACTTAACCCTACATTGCAACACATTACCCGCAAACATACCTAAGTGTCGCTTATTATCGAATATTGTTTCTTGCCAATAAACTTTTAAACAAAGTGATGGTCACGAGCCGGTTAGGTAAGAGACGATTATAACAAAAAAGTTTAATATAATAATAATACACGTAAAAATAAATAGCGTATAATCCACTCTAGTCTGGAAATGCTCTCAAAATTAATATGCACAGATTTGAATATGACGCCATATTTGAATAAAAAATTGCCATTAATTGCCTCGGTCTCGAGTTAAACCTATTATAATAAAACAGAAAGTAAGTGAGAGTACCTACTTGGGAATGTTAAATTTTTGTAGACATTATACAGTGTTATGCTGCAGTTTTTATGACTAGAATTATGTAATTAAAGATTTTATAATGGGTCTTCTTTTGATTTGGAACATGGATAGGCACTCTTCTTTTATGGATTCACTGAGTGCCTCTGGCAGGTGCGTACCTATATCCTACCAATATTATAAACGCGAAAGTTGTGGGTGTGGATGTTTGTTACTCTTTCACGCCAAAACTACTGAACGGATCGGTCTGAAATTTTGCACATAGATATTTCCAGGCCCGGAATAAAACATAGGCCTTATAGATAATAGACGTTTTATCCCATAAATCAGTTCCCATGGGAATAGAAAAATAGTTAAAACGTTTCCATAGAAACAAAAAAAAATGACTATTGCGAAACCACGGGCAGAAACTCGGTTTTATATTTGACATTTTTGTATCTCTTTCTTCTAAATAATCAAAAGAAAATTGATAAGAAAATTTACCCTTGGTGCTTTAGATAAATAAATATGTACTATAAATACTACATGTAACAAATGCTGCGAACAGTATACAGAAATAGTAAAAAGGATTCCTCAAACAAAAGGAATTTCCTCGTTATTTCCATACACGACGCGAAGTATCCGTTAGGCCTCATCTTTCTATAGGTAGGTACCTACCTAGTTGTAGGTACCGTTAAAATCTTACAATGTCATCAGTCCATCAACTACTTCATCACAACAGGAAACAAGATTTCTCTTGTATATACATATTTAGATAGATTGCCTGGGAGAAATCGCTGTCAGCGATAAGGCCGCCTATTGTACCTACTGTTAATTTAAAAGGTATTTAGATATAAGGTTTTATTTTGTTATGTTTAAGTACAATGAATAAAGTGTTCATTCATTCATTCATTACATGTTAACTTTTCAGGTACTGTAATGAACCATATCTAAGCAAATATTTAATGACTCTATTCTCTATAGGGACTATAACATCTCAAATTTCTCATAAATTTGTCCTTGAACTCAAGTAACACGCAATTTACTAGCATCCTGCCAATCCTGTTCTGAATGTGAGCCGAGAAGTAGAAAATCTTCAATCTTATTGCGATTGTACAGAATTCAAAGTCTCACGCATTTCTCTAGTATATAAAACAGCCGTTTAGAAGCAAAAGGCTTGGTTCGTGCTACTCGAGAAGTTGGACGTCGATATTGTCCGTTTCATTCGAAGGTCGACACGTACAGACATATAGAATATGTTTATGCAAAATTTCATTCTTAGAAAAATCTGGGTATAAATTGCATGCTAGAATCTACAAATTTTTGAGGTTATCTTACAACCGATGTAGCGCGGTGGGCGATGGTCCGCCTGCGACGCAGGAGGGTGCGGGTTCGATTCCCGCCTCGGAACAATTGTGTGTACGATCTGCAGATATTTGTTCCGGGTGTTCTGGTCGTTTTCTATGTATAATAAAAAATATCTATCTATGTAATGTATTGTATTATGTATATCAGTTATCTAGTACCCATAACACAAGCTTTGCCTACCATGGGGCTAGATAATGCTGTGTGAATTGTCCAGCATTATTTATTATATTATTATTTATTATTATTAAAATAATCTCTAAAAACATAAAAACAACCTGTCTTTTTGGCCTACCCTTTTATAACACTACATTTTTTCCTTTCTAAACTTGTTACAAGCCCATTGAAAATGCCGTAATATCTCATAATTTTGAAACGAAAAGTTTACCAGCTATTTGACAAGATGTTATCGCCGCACTATGAATGAAGTTGCATCACGCTTTATTTACTCACGCGCTATGAGAATGTTGTTGGGAAGTGTTCGTTTTTCAGACAGATAGCCTATGAATTAAGTAGGTTCTTACGTTTTTTTGTACTTTTAGTTATGCAAGTTCCGCTTTTATTTATAGGGTAATTTTATTTGGGTCATATTTTTTCTTTAGCGTATTTCGTCCGACTACTGGGCATTTTTATGAACATGAGAATAAAATCAAAAATTTGGATTTTTTCTAGTAAATTAAAAAACACTTAGAATACAACGATTTGTTGTCTATACGACGAATATGTAGCAATGTAATTGATTAGGTTTAAAGAACTTTATTTTCTCATAAAAACATTATAGTTCACTTAAAATGAGATAAACTTAAACAGTAATATGTGTACTAAATATAAGTTAAGTAGGTATAACTCCTGGGCTCTGATTAAAGACAGTATGTAGGATTTAAATAAATATAATGCCATTTGTTAAACATTGATTTACAATACCCATTATAAACAACTAACCGGACCTTCCCGGCTTCGCACGGTTTTAGTACGGATCCCTAACTTTTTTGAAAATATAATATAGCCTATATTCACCGGGGATAGTCTGGCTTCCCAACGGTGAAAGAATTTTTCAAATCGGTCCATTAGTTTCGGAGCCTATTCAAACAAAGAAACAAGAAATCAAATCTTTCCTCTATAAAATATTAGTACAAATTGATTTACAATACCTATTATAAACAATGACTAAACAAAAGCCGGTATTGTTTACATCGTCAAGGTTAATATTGTAATTTATAAACTTTAAAAGAAACTGATATTACAAAAGCTGTGCCGAGAAATTTATGGCACGCGAGGTGTACCAATACTGTTTGCTAAGAGCGCACGGTGCATCTTGTTGCGTAAGCAAATGCTTCGTTAAATGCCTTGGTAAAAGCAAGTGAGAGATGAGATGCTAGGAATATGAGATAGGTTTTTTTTTTTATTGTCTAGTATACACATTTTATATAAATGTTAAATACACTAGAATCTAGTGACTAGATTATAACTACAATCTAGCCATAGAATTGGCTAATGGATGATTTAGTTTTAACTTATTTTTATAACAACATATTACTAAGAATGTGTCCATTGGCACTTTTCTTATTGTCTCTATACTTTAGAAACATTAATTTTCACTACACTAACCCAAAAGGTTTTGATCTTTTGAGCCTTCTCACTATGTCCGTGTTGTCGAGGAGCTGAATCGCCTTTTTCGTTCACATGATGATGAAGCCTTTGTTCGTGAGCCTCTGCGTATTTTTTTATGATAAGAGATAGGTATTAAAAACGAATAATATCAATATCGAATAACTATCGGAGACTACGAGTATGGTACAAGATCCTTTCCCAAACAAAATCCCCTGTCACTTAGTATTTATATATACCAATTTTATTTATAGGTATAAAATATAACCTACAAGCACAAAGATCCTCTGGTACTGTCCACGATCTTATTCATCCTTGGTTGTCTGGTAGAGATTGGCGGTTCAGACCGCCAATTGTAACTTAATTTTTAAGATTTTATTGTACATAGTTTCTCGTATTACTAAGTGTGCAGTAAAACTATCTTCTATTTTAATCGAATTCCCAGTTCATAGGTAATTGCCCCTGTTAAATATTAGTAACGGAACGGTATGTAGATTTGCTTAATGGAAACATTTTGTCCGACAATTCACCTTTTGCGACTCACCATGTCGTCAGTCTTACGCCGATCAATCATATAGCGAAGGTCAATAGATTGGTCTGCCAAAATCCATATTAAGACATGACAAATAATTCACTACAAAACACCGTCAATTTGCTCCGAAAAAAAAATCTGTATCTACAAAATCATAGGAAAAATTGTGAGTGATCGTTAACTTCTTCAATGGTATTATTGTTGTCCTGGGTAGCTATTGTGCAGAAGCTATATAATATAATCATAATGACCAATTATTGATTTATATCAGTATCAATATTGATCTAAAACAACTTATTAGGTATGTACTAACAATGATTTCAGCTGTTGTTAATGGATTTCTTCAGTGGTAATTGATAGCAGATGCTTTTATGATTTGACTCATCATCATCATCATCAGCCTATAGCAGTCCACTGCTGGACATAGGCCTCCCCCAATGAGCGCCATAGCGCCCTGTCTTCAGCTTGCCGCATCCAGCATCTACCTGCAGTCTTTCGCAGGTCCTCATCCCACCTGGTCGGAGGGCGTCCTACACTACGTTTACCGAGTCGTGGTCTCCACTCAAGAACACGTTTGCCCCATCGGCCGTCGGTTCTTCACGAGATATGGCCGGCTCACTGCCACTTCAGCTTGCTAATTCTTTTATATTATGATTTGACTACAACCTATTAAATGAAAAGACAGCTTGCGTTACCCCGATGTTTATGGTAAAACCTATCACGAAGAACGTTTAATGTCCTGCGAATACCGGCCTAGCCTTTAATAACCTATAACACGGTAATAGGCTAGCTTTTATACCTTTTTAGTTGTTTAATGGTCGAGACTAGTATATTACCATTACGTACATGTTTTAAGTTCCATTAAATAGCATGTGCTAGATAGAATGGATTGTGGATTGGAAAGGCAAGCTCGCGACTCATAGGACGAATAGGGGTTTTGATAGGCTTCATGTTAGAATTTACGATTTTGAAAACAAATGACGGTTGCTTTGTGAAAGTGAAGAACTGGATTTCTAATTATTATTTGAAGATATCTGTACTTATATTATAAAGAGGAAAGGTTTGATTTTTTGTTTGTAATGAATAGGCTCTGAAACAACTGGACCGATTTGAAAAATTATTTCACCGTTGGGAAGCTACGCTATCCCCGGTGAACATAAGTTATATTATATTTTCAAAAAGTTAGGGATCCGAACTAAAACCGTGCGAAGCCGGGAAGGTCCGCTAGTTGGTAGATAAATTAGGGGCCTAATCATATACAGTATATTATAAATGCGCAAGTTTGGATGTTTTTATGGATGGATGGATGTATTTCTGTGTTTTTACTTTTTCACGTGAAAGATACTAAACGGACCAGGCTGAAATTTGTATAAGAAAGTTTCATAGATGTAGATCTGAGCCTGGAATCAAGCATAGGCTACTTTTTATTCCATAAAACAGTTACCATGGGATATATATAACCTTTAAACGTTTTCATACAGACACAATGCGTCCGAAGCCGCGGGCAGAAACGTATTCTTTAATAAACCTCAAAAAGGCATCGAAACTACCTTTACAAAACTTGACATTTAAAAGATAAACTAAGTATATACAGTGGCGTTCATCCCTAGCAGGTTCCTAGTCTCGATACTATATCAGTTTTGTATATATATCATTAAATTGTGTTTTTATATAAAACTGCTTGCTTTATTCATTTTAACGAAAGATTATGGTTTTAAAATAGTTATTTATTCATAGTTATCAGATTTAAATGTAACTGAGCAACAGGTCAGTAATAAACGTCACTGTACTACGAGTCTTGGTGTGTATGTACATTGTACTATGGTTTGTTTGCATTTAAAAGTAAATTGTGAGACTTCTATTTCTGCCGGTTGTGTAAGCTGTTTACGAACGCACAGCCTTGAGTGACCTGCTTCATACCAAATACCTCTCTACAATAAACTCGCAACATTTAGTCCAAAACATTGAAATAACTTTACGAAATTCACGAAATCCGGAACTAATTGTAAAATTTTGATTTTATCACGTGCAAAATGACGCCCCTAAAGCAATGCTCATTTTTAAAATGTATTATGCAAGATTACGTGACCTTTTCTTGAATCAGTCCATCTTGTTTTCAACAAACTATTTTATAATAAGGTTGAATTGTGATCTTTTCGACGGATGCCCTTTTATCTAACTGTCTTTTCAACTTTCTATGCTTAGCCGCACGGCAATCTTGCTCCTATTCAAATGTATTCACCGTTTATCAAGGGAAAGTTATATAAAATTTACGCTAAATTGAGTTTCATACATTTCTAATTTATTTCATGACCCTATCAACTGACGAAGTTAAGGAATAATTATAATTAACCTCGGCGGTATGCACATGAACTGAAACAATTATAATAATGAAAACGTTGCGTAGCTAACGACGCTAAATTAAACTCCAGGTTTGATATAATTAATTGAATGAATGGCATCTAAGATAAGACATTGGAATCCCAAAATAGGATTTTTGAAAATATCTCTGAGAATGGTACTCCATGCTCAGATGTTTTCAAAAATCCTATTTAAATAATAAAATGGTTTCTTCCACAATTTTTCTTGACACTTCACAGCAAGATTTAGCTTTAGGAAATGACACAGAAATATATTAAGTGAAATGCTAATTAACGATCACAGAAACCACCTTCGAAGCAAACGCATTAGTTTCACTCGCATTATGATCAAAGGTTAAACTAATTTTGTTTCTTTGCAATGTTATGTAACATTAAAAAAACTGTAAAACATTTAGTATTAACAACACTCGCGAGTTAACAACTCAAGAGTTAAAAAACAGGCCAATATATATAAAACCTATGAGAGCAATTTGATTGATATAATTCTTTACGAAATAATTTCCATTTAAATACGTTTCTGTGACCGCCATACAAAGGAGGAATTTGTACTCAAAGGTTATAAAGTTAATTATCTCGTTAGCATAAACGTACGTGCAATGTACACTGCAGAGCCGGTATCATTAAAATGTGTTAGTGTATTATTTGTATACTATAGGTATACAAATGTATGTGTGTAGTGAACAGTCCATCTCAAAAGATAAAAAAACAGATTCAGTCTGGCCATGAACCTAAAACCTATACTATAGGGGAATACCTACTTCCCGTTGACGTAGAATCATAAAATTAAAAAGAAGTAAGGTCTTACAGTGCGCACAAAAGCGTAAAATGTGAAAAACGTAGTAGTATATTCACAAAATAAATTTGATTATATACCCTAACTAGCGGACCTTCTCAGCTTCGCACGGTTTTAGTACGGATCCCTAACTTTTTGACAATATAATATAGCATAGCCTATGTTCACCGGGGATAGTGTAGCTTCCCAACGGTGAAATAATTTTTCAAATCGGTCCAGTAGTTTCGGAGCCTATTCATTACAAACAAACAAACAAAAAATCAAACCGTTCCTTTTTATAATATTATTAGTATAGATATACCTTCCCGTTGACCTATAATCATGATATTTGTCAAGAAAAAACATATAATTATATACGAACCATCGGTGCGCGAGACCCAACTAGCACTTCACGTTTTATTTCTTTTTTACAGCTTTCGCAGTCGACAGTATTTGTGTACGTGCCTGTTCCAAAGTAAATGGAGTACCTAGTTAGCGTCTAACAAACTGTCTTCGTTACCCACGCTAAGCTAGAAGCAAGTTGTAGTCGCAAGTCTCGAAACAAGTGGCTCAGAGAAATCTCTCGGACACGCTTACATTCATCGACCAACTTGCCAATAGGAAGGAACGTATAAAAACAACAAGTTACTTCAAATATTTATTGGGTAGTTTTGTACAAAATTGGACATTAAATGTTGTCTTAGGTTTTAAGTTCGGAACTATCGTTTAAATAGTACTTTATAAATTAATTATTATTATTGGATTCAAGCTGATACATACTGATTTTTTTAAATTTAAATTACACTAGTGACTATCTACTAGACAGAGTAAATCATAAATTAATCAACCACTTAACAATGTTCCTACAAATGACATTGCTGTGTGAATTGTCCAACATTATTTAGTATTGTTTATTTGCACAAGAGATTAAGGATTTGAAACACTAAATACATCGTTCATATAGTCCGTTATCACATCACTTGACCCACCTCTGTTGGTCTGATCTTGGTGTCAAGTGGTCTTCTTACCCACGGACAGGAAGCCCGAGGTATTGGAGAAATACTTTGCATTGGCCTCGTTGATTCGCGTTTCTGCTGCTTGTGGATTTACTATCTCCAAGCCCTGCAATGAAGATAAAGCGTTAGGAACCGGCATGTGGAAGAGAATTTGCAACTTCCGTCTTCATAGGCTAAAAGAAGAAAGTTTCGTAGGCGTTACGTTTGTTTTACGCCCACGAAACTTTACACCAACGTGGCCACTCGGTTAATGTTACTAGAACATGGTACGAAAAGGATTTACTAAGCAGGCAGGATTAAGAAAGGTGGCAAGGGTAACCATTGTTAATAATATGTGGTACCTACATATGTGTATACCCAGTAATTTCGAATCAGTAATCTGATAATTCGGGGAAGACTGGGGATAAAAATGAAAAAAAAAAAATTACGAACGATTGCGCGACCTGCGACGCAGCAGGTTGTGGGTTCGATTCCCGCCTTAGGACAAATGTTTACAAGATCTGCAAGTATTTGTTCCAGGTGTTCTGTTTATTTTATTCTATGTATAATCAATATATCTATACATGTAAATGGACCTATAACACAAGCTCTGCTCAGCTTGGGGCTAGATGATTATGTGTGAATTGTCCAGCATTATCATATTATTATGAAATTAGTAGACATTGTCTCTCGGCAAATTAAATAGAAATATTAGTGCGGAACTCACGTTTTATTGCAATGCATATCTCTTTCATGACTGACAGGTTTCAAAGTAGAGCTAAATAGATCTTCAACAAAGACATCATAAACATGTCCACATTGTCAACTGAATAAGTGTCTATAATCGTGAAACACAACGATGTTCGCTAATGACAGCATTTCAAAAAGTGCTGACGCCGCCATACAATGCAAATAAGCCAATAATGATAGTGACAATAACTTATAACAGGGTTATAACGGCACTTTATATTACAATGGATAAAGATGTGGCACCTTAAGCTGATACCACACCAGGAATATATTCATCTCATCTTTGGAGTTTATTAGACCGAAAGCATGGAAAGCATCGGCTAGATTTTTGGAGTAACATTTATCTTATTGGGGAGAATGATTAGACTCGACAAGATTTGCCAGAATAGGAATATTATTGTAACTAAACTGGGTCTTGTCAAACCTTTTCTAGTATTACGTCTTTTTATTCCGTTTTTAGTGCAAATAAGAATTAAGAACAGTAAAAGTTATACTTTTGTTTCTCCGTTTATGCGCCGATTAGGACGATTCTTTTGCAGTTGTATAGATAATGGTCCCGAGGTGGTGTCTCATGAAAATGTTGTTCCGGGGGATTAGTGTTTATCCTGCAAAACTTAAAATATGTCTATGTCTAAGTGTCCTTCGTTCGAGCGAAGGTCCAACAGTAAACAACCATTCGAATTCGGTAAGGTTTGTAAGGCATTTGCATCTCTATTATCTTTGAATTTGTTAGTAGAGCCTAACAATTGTTGGCGTGAGTAATTTGGAATGCAACACCTTTCTGAACATTGCTTGCCGGTGTAGCTCTAGCTTAGCCCCTGTCATTCAGTGATTAGTAGGTCGTATTTAGATTGTTATTGCAAGGCCGTGGCTGTTGTTTACTATGGGCGTCCATTTTATAGAACCTTACAACCTTTGTTCGTATAGCTTGGATTGATTTAATTAGTGAGAACGGTTAGATCCTACGCAATTTTTTAATGTCATTGAGTAGGCTTATGATTTTATTATTTCTTCACTTGTTTGCCGAAGTGCTACTTATAAACAGAAGAGGTTTTGAAATGTTTGGAAGACCTTGAACCTTACGAGGGTTCAATGCCTCCACAAAAGGCGAAAATTATTTGCGCACTAACTTTGTTTTTCCTTAGAAGCTGAAATATTACTATGTTTGGAGTCAGGCACATACCCAAAGATTTAATTTGTTTATTGAAAACTTTATTGCACTAAGGTACAAAGGGTTGGCTTGATGCCGAGGAATTTATCAAAGATTTTGTCAAAAAAGAATTAAAAAAGAAGAAATGAAAAAAATAATGTACTTATTCATTTAAAGTTCGTCCTGTTTTAGTCGTTCCATTGCACGACACACATACAAATTCCAGCCTTAATTTGCGTAATAAACATGGCGCTACAAGTTACTTTGTAACTGGCTAAGTGAATTCCTAGATCCTAGATAGCAAAGTGTGCCTATCTTAACGTCATCTACCGTACGGTTACCACATGTACGGGCAAAAGCAATCACGAATAATGACAGTTTAATTCTAGCTTACCACGTTAATTTTCTACTATTGATTTGTAGATTCTAGCACAATAAATCGAGAGAAAACAGGAGCGACGGTGCACATTTACTGAATTTCATGTTTAAGATTGAAATCTCAAGTTATTTGTTGAGTAATTAAAGTACAGATGAAGTTGCAGTCATCTAAGACATAAATGAACATGACCACCTTTGCTTCAGTTTGACGGACGCAGGATGCGAGGCAGAGCATCGTAGAGCGCATCCTAACGAATGTGGTGTGTACAGCCTTGCTAGATATAGTATAGCAGCTGTTTTTTTTTGTTGCAAACTACTCATGAGACCACTGGATCTGTCAGTACACTAGTTTGTGGTTACTCTTAAAATCCATAAAAAACTGTTGCTAAATGCAACATCATCATATTATAGTAGCTGTTATACAAGATGTTAGTGATTTAATAGGTCACAAAATCGAATTACGAATCTGAATGCAACCCAAAACAAAAAAGTCAAGTATATCGTAACTAAATTCTTTCCCGGACGGGATTAGCGCCATTCTCTAAGTACCTGCGTAGCCGCATTCCTGACTCGTTTAGTCATTCATATCTTGAAGCCATGTTTTGCATAAAACATGGGTTTAGAATGGAGACATTGTCGGTCCCACCGTCGACACTAAGATACTGTGACTTTGTTTTAACTAACTTCTATTTCAAAAGGAGGGTTCTCAATTAGTATTTTTTTATAAATATAGTCGCGTGATGGCTTATTGGGAAGGTTTATACGCAAAGTTCAGTGTTGTTTCTTGAGTAAATACAGCTTTCATAAAATGTTATACGATTTCGTTTTTGTCCTTTCCGATTAGTCATATTTAAAGAAGTGAGAAGCTAGTGTGTTTACTGTGTGACAATTGCATTGTGCGTACATATTGTCGCTTCATTGGTTGTCCTCCTTCACGCATAGCAAATCGGCGCCAGAGATCTAATCTGTCACTTTTTCTGATGTCTATTGTTCACATTTATATCGCGTTACAGCAAAAACGCACGAGAATGCATGGCGTGGCATTAATTATCTTGTAATTGTATATAAATCGATTGTTTTATGTAACTTGGTGTTCCTCGGGAGCTTTATCTCTTGAATAAGGTGATAGGTATTGTAATATTATCTTTTTTTCTCGTGAAGAGAAACATTTTTCGCTGCGATAGACACGACCAGAAGCCAGAAGGAAACAAACACGGACGTACCTACACGGCAAAAACTAAATAATTTCAAAACATGTCCATAGTCTTCGTGTTATAAGAAATGGTCTGAACTTAGCATATCGTCTTAGCTTCTCCGAAAACAAGGCAAGCCGCGGGGCGCAGCTAGTAATTTAAAAATGGCTCACGATCCGAATACCATTGCAGAAATTATAGATTTATTTGGACTCAATAAGTTCGAAGATTGTTGTTTTTCATCGCATTGGTAAAATGAAGATGTAGTCAACAATGTATCACGAAGGCCTAGAAGTCACCTGTCTGTCCTTTCGAGGGTATCTTCAAAACAAGATTGAGTACCAACTCACTCTTGTTTTGAAGATACCCACGAACCAACCACCACCCATGTGACTAATTCCCATGTTGTTATAAGCATAACAAAAGCAGATAGCGAGGTCCAAACCTTAGCGCTACTGATTAAGATTCTGTCTTGGCAGTTGGATATAAATCGGAGCTTTTATACCCAACTGCGCAAATAAGACAAAATACCTATTCGTATTAAAATTATATTTACAGTAACAAGTCTGGTTATGTAGCATGATAACCTTGTTCCAACTCAAACAATAATTGTATAGAGCCGGTTGTTTTCCAACAGCTTTCAGAAGTTATTGTCAGCAATGTCGATAGCTAAGCGTATACATAATATCACTCTGCTGAGAGCATATTCCTGATTGCTATCTAAGTAACAGTGGATGACCACAATGCAGGGCTGAATTCTAGTAAACCCTAGTGGTAAAATGTTAACTACCAATACCCTAGACCTATGTAAGTCTAAGGGTAGATAATGTTGACTGTTTAAGATACTTTTTACGGCTCGCGTTATATTAACTGTCTAGAAAAGAAAGAATAAGTTTTTTCAAGGTGATAAACAGGTATGCGTCCCGCCTAACGCGTCCACCGTCCAGCCTCGACGGCGCGGTGCGCCCGCCGCCGCCGCCGCACTATAGACGTACGACGCGACGTACATATCGATCATGTGCATCTGTGGCCATGAAAGTGGTAATGGAAAGCGGTTACTGTATAGCCTATGAACGCTTGCAACATCAGGGGCATACCCTATAAAACTCCATCAACCAAACAGTGAGCTTTTCAATTTAAGTTTTAAATAATATAATAGATTTTTCTACGTTTTTATTTTGTAAGGCTAAAGAAATAAAAAGAATGAATTTAAATTTAAAAACGCTGTTTGATCTTGATATTGCACTTAATATGTTATACGATATAATAATAATGAGTCATGATCAAAAATAACGTTGTAATAGTAAATAACAGTGAATCAGCAAAATCTTTGTAATTTATGATTAGATGATTTATTGATTATACGCCAATATCATTAAAATCACACATCACCATTATAAACAAGTATGTACTGTAAATACAACATATCAAAATATTTGTATTCATTGTTGCTATTCATGTTATCTTTCGAGATGGTGGCAGACAAACTTGTAAACAGGAAAATCAGGAATACTAAACTCAGCTAAGGTTAGAAACATGATAAAACACGGAACAAAATAACATGTCTATAACTTATACACCCCAATTATACACAATTCGGCCCCTTTGAATAGAGGGTATGGAAACAATATCCTGGATATTTTAGAAGCCTTACGATCTGATGCTCGTTTTTCATCAGTAGATTATTGAGTCTTTTTGATCAGCAGGAACACCTGCTGATTACGTAAAAAGGCACATAAAATCAATTATTGATGACTATCACACAATTGGTTACAAGGTAAAGATATAGAGATAGTAACATTTAATGAAAGAAGCCTTTGACGGTAGCTATAAGGAATCGCTTTGATCGCTAACAGTGAGTTATAGACGGTATTACCTAACTATTACTAACCATAACTATTACGATTATATTTCCAGTAACGAATGAATGAAGCTTTATGTATTAGACAAAAGGATATTATTGTATTTGGTATTTTGTAGCAAGAATATATACAGCCCGGAGACAGAAAGTCGGTGACTTGTTCCACTGTCCCCTGAGCCAAGTCGTTAAGGTTGTAAGTTATTGTTAAAGATTAATGATAAATTTATTTAATTTTATTGTAATTTGGTAAAACTGTGTGGTTTGAGGAAATATTTAATTTTACTTTATTGTAATCCAGTAAAAATTATGATAGTTTGACGTAACATGTATAATAAAAAATGTACCTTCAATGTCTCCTACGCCTGTCGTCCCATCTGATTAGGAGAATGAGTGAGAACACCTATGTTAGTACACACACTTGTGCACTATAATATGGCCAACTTACATACATGGCTATTTTTGAGACTAGCCGCCGTGGCTAAAATTCGGCTAGAAAGACATCAACATCATCATTAGCACATCATAAAAAAATCTCGTGGTGAGAATTGTAATCGTTATTCTACGTCTCAGGCTGACCTTCCACCTAGAAACGTCTTTGGGAACTTATTTAGGATATCCTTCATTTTTCTAGCCTTCCGAAAGAAAGCAAAGACCACCGGCAGTGTCTTTCTGCCAGAATGCGATAAACTTTAAAACTGCCGTACGGATTTTCATGCGGTTTTCATCAATGAACGGAAGTGATACATGAGAAACGTTTAGAAACTCTTTTCGCCTAAGCGAGTAATCACCCCCATTTTACCCCGTCCTGAGTACACCCACAGTTGGATGTTGCAGGTTAACACCGGTCACCGATGGGAGAGGGTAATAACTCCGTAGTTACGGCGGCCCAGCGCCCGCTTAAGGGGTGGGTGTGGTTACCCAGCCAGACTTGTTTCGGATACCCTAGGCTGTGCGAGAGTTGTAGTTTGATTAGCAACCCGGTCAAATAATTAGAAATCTTAGCTAGTAGGTATAGGTAGTTTGGTTGTTAGTCTTTGTATTTTAAAATGTCTACAATTTGTAAGCTGCCCATATTAATTTGAGTTCTTAGATTCCTACCCCAATTTTTAAAATCTAACAATTAGTATTATATCAATGACCTTTTGGCTAAACGCTAATTATAAGTTTCACTTAGTTACATTATTAAAGTAATTCATGTTTGAGCTTTTTTTCAGAAACATTGTTAAAAGCTTTGAAATCCTAGCAAGCTAACTTGATACCTACTTATAAGAATTATAAATGATCGGTTCTGTTCTGAGTGTCTGTCCATTTTGCGGTGTAAAATGGGTCGTCAATTTTATCACGTGATGTTTTTTTAGACCCTTTTAAACCCCTCTACCCAAGATGATACGTAGTCGGATTTTATACTTTTGATATTTCGTATTTTTTTCTAGCCTTCCGAGCCTCACGTGATTAATGAATGACTCATTATATTAATATTCGTTCATTCTTGAATTATTTACGGTAAAACAGAAACATACCCATTCCAACTTATGCACCGAAGAATAAACAACAAGGAGAAAATTAGTTGGGAACTACGCAGATCGACCGATCTCATTAAGTGGAAAGCAAATGTATTCGCGGAGCAAGTTCACATTCTATTAGTGTTCTCAAAGGGCGGGCTATAGCACAAATACCAATAGGCGAAATGTAAGTAAACGGTGAAAGTATCCCGTCTGAGGCGCGGAGTCATCAGATAATAGACTAGGGGACCGTCAAATACAGATTTTAGGAGCGAACTTTATACACAAGCTCACCAGCACAAGCTTTTCAGTAGTGATTCTCCGTGACATGTCGTATTTTGTCCAAGGCATTTGAGTTTGTGCCAATTCTAAGGGAGAGTCAATAGTGAGATATCCAATAACACAAACGCATTTGTTTGTTACTTATAAGTTTAGATTATGATAGGACTGGCATACTTTACGAAGTAAAAGACCTTAAAAAAAACAAACGCAGGATCTCGTAAAATTTTTGGGGTATCCGCGGGATTTGCAGAACTGTAGAAGCAATGTAATTAAAGGAAAATAGATTTAGGAAGTAAGTGATTGCGTTTGTACGGAAAATTGTTTTTTTTTTTCAGTTTTTGACATGAATTTATTTACAGCATTTTATTGTATTTCAATCTACAAAATATGTTCATTAATTGAAAACAGAGCAATATTGTTTTTTTAGTTAAATCGACTGATAAATTTCGATTTACAATCGAGTTTTCTTAGGTTTTATTATGTGTCCGAGCGTGGTCAAAGTCAAAAACGAAAGGGAATTCTAAGAGATTGATGACCCAGATCCCGCGGTCTTGTGATGCGTATAGTTGTAGTTATTGGATTCCCTAGCCAACAGTTTCTTCATACAACTTTACAACATCTCTTTGGGCGCGTCAGAAACGCGTTAATTTTTATTGACAAACCACCAGACACTCGTTCCTTAGAACCAGCTAGCTCCAACACCTTGGACAAATATACTCCGCTGAATAGATCTTTTGTACAGGCGCTCGTAAAATATAAAATATGTATTCGTTGAAGTTTCTACTTCCTCAGTACTCTAACCACATCCAAACTTATAAATGACAAAAGTGCTCGTAGAAAAGCGAAACGGCTTTCGAACATGTTGAAACGTTTACGAGCGACTTTTCTCTCGGTTATTTATTAGAATCTAGAGGTTAGTTGGTCCACGGCCCTACCTGAAATACCAATAGGCCATTTTCTCGTTTGCCTACATACGGAACTTGTCGTGAATCTATTAACTTATGTGGTTATTATCTGTGAACCTAGGAACGGTGTCACTGTGTCGAAGCTATTTTGTCTAATTTAATAATTAAACGTGGGATTGATTGCCGATGCTTGAGGTTAAGTGTAGGGCCATTCTTACACGATATACGATTGCGTCTCATGTTTCGTATGCCCTTCGCAGATGCAGCCTGCCTTAAAAAATTATAAAGATGAAAGCTTTACACCCCCGCTTAACTTCAGAAGGCGCTGAACTTTCGATTAATCATTAATTGCTAATTTCACCACAACATGATGTAATGACTTGTACGAGTTTCATTTCATTTCCCATTCTGAAGTCCAACGGGTTTGGTCGCTTTAGGAGAAAAACCCCTTATAACCACATCAGTTAGCTTAAAATGCGTGAATGCGGCACTTTATAGACTGTTATGTCTCGTTATTTTTTATGCAAATTATGAAAGAAATGCATGTCCAAACGGACGACAAACAGTCATCGCGATACGAGTCTTAGCCCGGCAGGTTAAGGGGGTTTCTGTGAATTAGTGTGTTCACGAGGTTTTGGAGTCTTCTTCTGAACAACTCTTATAGGCAGTGACTAGCCATAGAAATCGCATGGCTCTAACACCTTCAACAAATGCGCGTATATCGGACTCTAAACAATAACTTTGCCAGAGTGCTATTGTTAAACAGGTCATAAACCTGGATGTTTTATAAATATTTTTTTATTCTGTTCCGTTTAACACCGAGCTACTCGGATCTCAGCTAACATGGAAGGTTCTATGGAATAACAACCATTGAAATGCACTTCCTAACTTTTTGTTAAACCAAATGGGGACCGGTTAAAAAATATATATTAATAACCTCTCTTTGCGCAGTCGGGTAAAAACGTTTGTTCAGTGGACATAACACGAAAGGCTTCCTCAAAATATTGTTATTGACCATCCGAATATTGTTATCACCTGCTAGCTGTCAACTGTAAATAATCCTAGTGGCTACATTGCAGCCGTTTAGGGAAGCCAGATGCGCCGGTATAAAGTATCAACTTTCCCTAGCGTTGTGGGACTGGCTTATTAGCGTTATTGACGACGGGCTGCCAAGGACGATGCAATAATAGTTAGAGATCGTGAAGGAACTGAGAGTCTATTATAAATAACAGAGAAATCGCAATTGGTTTTAGAAGCTGAACGGTTATGCACTTCTGGGGTGTAGGTGTACCAAACGAATGCAAAAGCGAAAGCTATGATATTCGTTCTGTTGATAACTGAAACGGAACTATGAAGAAAATACTAAACAACGATCTGATTGTCATATCGTCTTGATCAGCCGTTTTGTATCTGCCGCTGTAGAATCAGCCCGTTTGTAGATTGGTTACGCCAATTGCAAAACGGCAAAATTAATTTAATTGCTTATGCCGATTGTTGAACATTCAACGTTCAACAATATGGCTAAACGTCACTCGAGCCAACATTTCGAATGAAATTAATTAGGTATTCATCATTTCATTAATAATAACATTAGTTATAAATCAGCGTTAGTTTTGCAAACGGCCTCGCCATTCAAACGGACTCATTCTAGGATCCGGCGGCAACATATCCACTGCTAGACGGACTCTCCATACTTGCCATTCACCACTGTCCGATTAAAATGTAAAAAAATTACTTCAGATTGCAAAAAGGTTTTCTATGTTTGCTTGTGTTCTTTATTTAAGTAAAAACGTGGGTTTTTCCGTCGCCCGTCGTATTACGGCATCGCCACTCATGTTAATCACAACCTAAATAGGTTTTGCTCCAATTACTACAACAATATGTGCGAATATCGATCCGTCACACTTCAAAACAATAGCATAGCGCTGTAATGTAACAGACCTTTGCATTAACGTTACTTCGTTTGCCGATGAGCCGTGTAGATTTCATTGCGATAGTGCAGTACAAGATTCAGTGGGGCTCGACTCTGGGGAATGGTTCGATATTTCTGAACGAAAGCTTTTGATAAGTAAGAATCTCAACGCTTAGTTTAAAGGCATGAAATGTGGTCAAATTTTAACTATAGTTTAACATTAGTCTTCGAAAAAAAAATATGTGTCTCCAGAGGTTAAAACAGACGATTTCAGTAGCGTCCATTTTGACAAATGTGCCGACACCACAGGCCGCTTCTGTCCTGACGGGCTACGATACGCACCGCGACGACTGTTTATCGTCCGTTTTGTCGTACATAAGTTTCATATTTGCACCCAAAACAGCGAGACAAAACAGTCGACAAACTATGTCGTGGCGCGCATTTTAAGCTAGATGGAAAGGCTTAGTAACAATCGTTTTAAATGCGACTATCGGTGTCGAAACAGATTTCAGTGGCGTCCAAGAACATTTTGACAAATGTGCCGCCCACTGTAGGTCGCTACTGCCCTGGAAAGGCCTATTAATAATCGTTTTGCTTATCGCGTCTATCTGGGAGACGCCTTAGACTCAAAACCAGCTTTAAATCCTTGTACTGTTGCATCTGGTTTGACCCATAAGTAGGAAATCTCAGCCCTACTTCTGTCAAACCAAATCCCGTGGACCGCTGCTGGTTTGATAGCATCAACCTCGCAGGTTTGCGTGATTATGATTACCTAAGATATATACGCGGGATTGGATTAGTAGATTACACTGGACTTAGACACGAGTCTGTTGAGTCAATACGACGATGGCAGTCGCGCTAAAAATCTAATGTTCCCAGAGTCGAAGCCTTACAATACTGGCCTGGCATCTCAAGGGCAAGGATCGATTAACGATAATATCTAAGAGCTCGGAGAAAATGCAACAGGCGGCGACCTTTCAAAACATACCTACAATGCTTCGCTGGTTCAGTATTTCAGATATACAGGGTGTTTGGTATTGGGACTAACATAATTTTTCCCAAAATCTCAGTATCACATAATAATTTATTTAGAACCGAACCGGCATACATTGAAGAATACAGCATAAGTTATGTTTTTGGAAAAAAAAAACAGTTTAAAACTAACGGATTGTGAGTCGGTTTTTAGTTTTAACTATCCAATGATTACTTTAAGCTCTATGGCGGCGGGGAGGCCTATGTCCAACATTCTATAGACTGATGATGATGAATGATTACTTGGTTTGTATATTTTATTCCTTTCTATATTTCTTATGTCAACGTATACTTGCGCTAACTCGATACCTAACATAATTGAGAACCGTTCAAATCGATTATTTTAATCGAAATCGATACTAGCAGGTGCATTTCTTACGGCAGTTACATGAACGTTATGTTTTTACGAATAAAGTAAATGTTGTTTTACGCTTTAGGAAATATAATCGAGAACCTGTTTTTGTTCTTTAATTCAAGTTATAAATGTGGCCATGTAGGGACAGAATATTTAATACCAGTTTCTACCCGCGGCTTCGCACGCCTTGTGCCCATGAAAACGTATAAACATAAAGATTATTTCTATACCACGGGAATTTACTTGTAGAATAAAGCGCCTTTACGTTATTGTGAATTTTAATAGATGATGATTTAACAATGAAAAAAAAAGAATCTGAAAAATATGAAAATGCATAGATGTAGGTATGGTAGGTAACGCCTACATCTATGTTTAGTTTAAGAGTGTATACTACCTCAAACTGCTAATTTTCGACTCCGCCGGATGTCCATATCGTCTAAACTACTGAATATTTAACTTTGAAATTGATATATGGTAAAGTTCAGGACTTAATCTATCGATCATATGTTTCGAAAACACGATTCCATAAAATTTTCTCGATAGAATAAAATCGCAAATTTACCTCTACATTTTTACTAAAACCTAAATTTCTCAATAAATACAGAAGTTCAGATCTTGACAATAAGCGTGGTAATAGAATTAAGTATAAATAAAAATGTTATATGTTTCGGTTTTTTCAAATAATGTCCTAATAATTAATAGGTAATAAGCTAAAACTTGATTTTTGGACTTGCGTTGCAATGCCCTGTCCCGCTCTTATGAACGCAAAATCATATGTCTAGCCTTTTCACACAAAGTTGAGGTTGTATGGGCCCTTAATCAAATCCGTTCAGTAGTTTTGGTGTGAAGCAGTTACAAACATCCAAATCAGAAGACAATCACATCACACAAATATTACAAACTAGCTGCGCCCCGCGGTTTCACCCGCGTGGTGATAGATATTTTGGATAATATACAATATATCTTTATAAATTGTAGCCCATGTGTTATTCTGATGTATAAGCTATATTATTGTAAAGCTCATTAAAATCCATTCAGAAGTTTTTACGTGAAAGACTAACAAACATCCATCCATCCATACTTAAAAACTTTCGCGTTCATAATATTAGTAGGATATAAAATTTATAATATTACCTAGTGTTATGTGATTGACTTCTGACCGTTGCTTAATATTTCCCCAAAGCTATACCTAGATAGGCTAATATGCTTTCGTGCCTGTCAAACGTGGCGATTGTAGCAAAACTACAATACGAAGGTAATTGTGTCTTTAGGGGCTTAATCGTTAATCGTTTTCTCTTTACTTCAATGATATACGAGCAGCTATGGAAAGAGCTATGCTGGGAGTTTCTCTGAAGGATAAGATTCGTAACGAATATATCCGACAGAGAGCCAAAGTTACCGAAATAGCTCTAAGAATTAGCAAGCTAAAGTGGCAGTGAGCCGGCCATATCTCGCGAAGAACCGACGGCCGCTGGGGCAAACGTGTTCTTGAGTGAAGACCACAACTCGGTAAACGTAGTGCAGGACGCCCTCCGACCAGGTGGGATGACTGCAGGTAGATGCTGGATACGTCAAGCCGACGCGAGTGTAAATTTCAACGAGTTTTTATTGATACTTTTCATACATTTTAACCTGAACGTAGTGTAGGACGCCCTCCGGCCAGGTGGGATGACGACCTGCGAGGGACTGCGGGCAGATGCTGGATGCGTCAAGCTGAAGACAGGGCGCTATGGCGCTCATTGGGGGAGGCCTATGTCCAGCAGTGGACTATCATATGCTGATGATGATGATATGATATGAATGATTCTACATTTATTATAGCGGTCATGCAAATCATACGACAATAGGTAAGTCTGAACATAATCTAAAACTGTCTCATAGTTCTTACATGCCTATGTAACCCACCATCATAGATTACGATATTATATGCCACCTTTTTGTATGCAAACGTGAGACAAGCAGTCTCCATTACGTCAGTATGACAACGTGATGGTTGTCACCGAATAGTCTCGTGTTGCGTTATGTCATCTTTCGAGAATTCGTGTATTTCAAAAAAGAAGTTGAGGTTGAAGATTTACAACGCAGATGACTGACAGGTGAGATAAATCTATTTTATATTAAAATAATACTAAATAATGTTGGACCATCCACACAGAATTATCTAGCCCCCAAGCTAAGCAGAGCTTGTGTTATGGGTACTTGATGACTGATATACTTAATACAATACTATACTAATAGATAGATATTTTTTATTATAGATAACGACCAGAACACCCGGAACAAATATCTGCAGATCGTACACACAATTGTCTCGAGGCGGGAATCGACCCCGCAACCTCCTGCATCGCCCACCGCGCCACAGAGGTCGTCAATAATAACTAAACTATTTGTAAATTGTTAGTTATACGCGTCGAATCGTAAGCGATTGGGCGCGTTGTAATGGATTATGATCCGTTTCATTTCGCGAGTCATAATAAATATATTATTTTCGACTCGTTTTATGAGTTGATCTTTGAATAAACTGACAAATACATATGTTATTTAGTTTCAGATCTTTTTTAATAATAATAAATTTTAGACGAAACCTAATCTGTCAGCTCGGTAAATATCGATGATCTCGTTGATCTTTCGCATCTATCGCAGTTTTTATAAAAGAAACTGTCAAACTTCTGAACTGCCTGGAAGAGATCGCTCTCAGCGATAAGGCCGCCCTTTATACTTTCTTTATTCCTGTATTGTTTTCTGTTTTGTGTGTGGTATAATAAAGTGTTATCTGCATTCTTTTATTAGCAAATCTTTTATATTTAGAAAAATCTGTAAAGTCCACGCGTCCGGCTCACACGGTGTTCAGATGTAAACTGAGTTCAAGTGACTGAGTCACGCCGTGTGGCAACAAGGACGTGCGGTCTGACCACGGTAGGGGCACATCTAACCATTTAAATCTTTGACTATATGAAGTAAACCTTTTATTTTAAACATGTGTTTCCTGGTTGAAAGGTAGAAAATTCCTCGGCATTAAGCTCACCCTTTGTACCCTTAGTAGTGCAATAAAGTTTAAATAAATAAATAAGTTAAACACTTACTTGCAAAGGAGTAAAGGCCACAGACGATGCAGTACCAGACACCTGCCGCCTGATACTAGTAGCGCCGCCGTACTGCTGCTGTTTCTGAAGATTCTTCTGCAGAGTCTTGCTGATGCGGACCTTGGTCTTCTCATCGATCTGCGGAAGACGGACGCGGCCCGTGCTGGATTTGCCGATGGTGCCGCGCGTGTAGCCTAGGTCTTCTTGGTAGGCGTCGTCTTCGATCTGTGGAGTTGTCATTATAGCTTAGGAAATCATCTGATTGAATTAGACTCTTCTCCCTAGAGCTTGGTGGGATATCGCGCGTGACCGCACTAAGTCGAAAAATTTGGGGGAGGCCTTTGCCCAGCAGTTATATAATAAAAAATACTCAAATCTTATCTACATCTTATTTATGTGTAGCAATTTATGAAGTAGAAAAGTAATGAGACGATATTATTAGAATTAATGTGAATGGAATATATATTGTGTATTACTGATGAAATTGATTAAATAACTTTCTTGAATATTATTAAGAATCTTGCTCAAATTATACAATATGAATTGCCTTTCATAACTTCCATTTCAATGTTATAATAATGGTGAATAAATATTAAAGAATAGTATTAGAGAATGAAATTGTAGGAATGCGAAATGCGCCGATATCGGTCATAGGACTCTGTGGCGTGACTGGCGAAGGTCCGCCTGTGAAACAGGAGGTTCGATTCCCGCCTCATGACAAATGTTTGTACGATCTGGGGATATTCATTCCGGGTGTTCTGGTATTTACTATGAACAAAAAAATATCTATCTATGTAAGTAAAATATCTATGTATTGTACTATGTATATCAGTCATTTAGTTACCTATAACACAAGCACTGCTTAGCTTGAGTGGAGACCGCGACTTCGTAAACATGATGCCCTACGACTACAAGCAGATGCTGGATGCGACAAGCTGAAGACAGGACGCTGTGGCGCTCATTAAGGGAACATCTACATCCAGAAATAACGTTCACGTCCGTCGCGGAAGAGATCTTAAGACAAGGCGTTAACGTTAACCATCTCATTTTATGGCTAGCAACGTTTACGCGGTTGACGTTATCATAATCGTGATCCATTATTCTCCCGTGGTGAACCTACTTTTGATCAGCGAAAGTGCAACGCGGATGTACGAAGTTATTCCTACAAAGATTAGTCTTCGAAATGATATAATGCTGCAGTGTTTAAACCTTTCCTTTTCATTAATTCTGAACACGAACGGAGAAGTTATGAGCCTCTAGTCTAGGAGCAATAATTTGCTAAGATCTTTGCTGGTTGTTATTAAAGATAAATTAAAGCTGTGTGCTATTGTCATCATAACATAGTATAAAACAAAGTCGCTTCCCGCTGTCTATCTGTCCCTATGCTTAGATCTTTAAAACTACGAAATGGATTTTGATGCAGTTTTTTTATATAGATAGAGTGATTCAAGAGGATGGTTTATAAACGTAAACCATTTTAAGCATAAATTTCCACGCGAGCGAAGCCGCGGGGCGGAATAAATTAAAGTTCGTTGGTTACTTTTTGTTACACCCTGTAGTACAGTATGAAAAACATGCTGATGTGAATAAAGAACCATAAAATAATTACAGAACTGCCCCACCTATACAGATGATAGATTCAGTGTTTTTATCGCACTATCTAACTGATTTAGATAATGAGAATCAAATTATCAACCATTTTCTATCTTGATATAATATGTAGAGATTACTCGTTATCGTTAAGTCACAGGGAAATTGCAACAAATTTTGCAACAACAGCTGACATTTCGCTATAATTTCATCATAAAAAGCAAAGGCCAAATTGCCAGTTAAATTAATTGACAGATAAATGGTGTAAGCGGCCGGTGTAAGAAGCTTTAAGGAAATCTATCGTTTTAATAGGCTTTATCCATACCTAACTTACCTACCTGTTACGACTTCATAGATAAAAATTGAAGTCAAGAGAAAATCAATCAACACCTTTTTTCTTATTAGATAATCATCATCAGCCTAAAGCTTTATTAGGTAATAATTAATTTATTAATTTCTATTTAATAATTTTTATTATCAAATAAGAAATAAGGTTTTTTGCGGCAAGCTGAAGACAGGGTGCACGCACATTAGGGGGAGGTCCAGCAGTGAACTATTATATGTTGATAATGATGACTTTGAATAAAGCTTTATAGAATAAAGCTTTATATATATGTATATACATTTGATTTGTCTTTGTGCTTGTTTTGTAAGCGTAAAGAAATAAAGATATTGAAATCTGAAATCTGAGACGTACCGAGAGTCACACTCTAATCAAATCAATCAATCAAAAGTGTTTATCATGCTTAGGTATCAATGGGTTTTTTTAATGTAAGATCTAGGATAATAATTAATATAGGTTAAATTGTGTTGTTGTCAGATCGTTCGTTAACTACAGTACCTAGATTATCAATTTATTTTTAAATTAAGTGAGAACTATAGTGCTAAGACAAACCTAACATAGGCTTTAAGGCATTACTAACTTAATGATGTAACCTATTTGTATGAATAAATAATCTATCTATCTAAATAAAGTTTTATTCTTTAGGCTTACCAAGTAAGCACGAGACAGAGACAAGTCGTATTTTTAGTACGGAATGGCTTACACTAGGCGTTACTACATTGTATTCTATTATCCCTTCGGACGAAGCTTTCATAATAATTATGATAGAACTTAAGTTCTTTTAATCATTAATTATAACAAGTACTTATCGCCTCGCGTAAAAACTCTCGTGACAATCATTCTTTACCAACACTAATTTGTATTATTTTTAGTAGTGCAATAAAGTTGTTTCCTATCTACTATCTACTTTAGAGACACGGCGATAATTTCTTGTCTCGTCGGGCGACCCGCTTATGGAAGTGAACTTTTAGAGAGCGGCGGGAATGGCCAGCCTTTTGCCTAACAATGAGATGATGCTAACAATGACAGGTGGAAAGGTAATCTTAATCTAACTCCGGGTTTACTTTATCATCTACTAGCTGCGCTCCTCAGCTTCGCCCGCGTGAAAATCTATATGTCAATTAAAAACATTTATCTTTAATCACTATATTTATTAAAAAATACCGCATCAAAATCCGTTGCGTAGTTTTAGAGCTAAGCATACATAGGGACAGACAGCGGGAAGCGACTTTGATTTATACTTTGTACCTAGTGATGACTACGCTCATAGGTAACGGTTTGCAACAGGCGTAAATTAAGCAATTAGTGCTGTCAAACGTCAATTTTGACGTTGTAGCTGGTGTCAAACTAATACAAAATTGACGTTTGACAGCACTAATTGCTTAATTTACGCCTGTCGCAAACCGACCGCGAGTTACATAATCACCATACCATCTAAAATGATTTTTTCGTAAACATTGAGATTACTAATGGAAGTAAATATTGTTGAAAAATATTATATCAATCACACTAGAACCTACCCGCCCGCCGGCGGTGGCGCCGCCGCCGCTTCGTTAGTTTAGCTAAAACATTTTGCCTTTAATCACGAAGGGGTTATTGTACTGCTACCTAATTAGTGAAAAAAATTGACTAGTTATTCCAGGAATCAAATTTCTTTTCATTATCTCTCAAGTATGTAGACTTTTATGGATTTTGTGTGTACTGGGGGGGTTATTCCTCATGACATAGGGGATTCCTTGCCCTAACGTCACATCGTGTTCGAAAGTTAAAGAGAATAATGCACCTCATAATACCAAGACATTATTAAGAATAAAACACTGTACTGAATAAAACACTGGCGCTTACTATAACCGTAACAAAAACAGCACCTGCCAGTTCAAAAAAATCAAGTTACAAAAAAAATATACCGGTCAATGTAATAATACCATTGCTTCATTGGACAAAACACCTGATAATCCGGCCGTCTCAATAAAACTGTAACATACGGGTTCGCCTGCGAATAAGAGCGTATTGCATTAGCACAGTTCGATAATCGTTTACAATGAACGTGAGGCAATTCAATTGGGCGTGATGAATAAGATTCGGCGTGACACACGGAGCTATTGTTTGGAGAACAAGTTTAGTTTTATTCGCATTTCTTTTAGTTCTACTTATTTGGTGAATTGTCACTATACCTGATATTCGAACTTGAGTTGCGCTAAGCTATTTAGTGATCTGTAATCAAATAAATTATGTATCCAACATTACGTTACAATAACATTTTATATTAGTCACACCGACCAACGACGCCATGTCTAAATACTGTTGTACTTCATTTATTTAAACGTATAAAACATGTGAACCTGACTGTACTTTAAGATATAACTCGTAATCTGTCACCTCGATAAAATTCGCATCTCTTTTGAGTCGATAAATTCGCATCACTATTGTTAAATAGAAACAGAGTCTATAAAATATTGCATTCTATCTTTCGGTGAAAGAAATGAAGTGAAAGCGTGGGCTTTGATTTCTTTAGAGGCTCCTCAAAACCCGACTTTGTCTTAAAACGCCATGGCTAAGGAGGACTATAGTCAGCGATGTCGAGCCATTACGGGCTTTTATTTTTTAGAGGCTCGTCAAAACAACTTTGGCCTAAAACCCCAAAAGTCAATGAAATACTTCTAAAGACCACTTCTAAGGCATGAAATTGAATAAAAACTGACACCCAATGAGCTTTTAGCATCTTGTTTGATGCTTTTTAAAAGACCGTGACCATTACCAAGGCAATCTAGCTGTGTGTAGTAATAGCGAAACGTGCGCAAGCGCACAACGGTCCTAGCACGGACGTCCGCGCACCAACAGGTCTTGTTCCGGTCTATTTGCCTCACAAAAACCGACTTACTCCGAATACTCATCATGGAGTTATGGGACTCAGCTGCAGTACCCAGCCGAGCATTGAGCCAAACCTTGTATTGTTAGGATAAGCTCGTAAAGTAAGGGTTTACGACTTATTCTATGAGATGATAAACGGGAATGATACCAGGTAACATTGAAGATTCAATCGGGTTACAGGACGAAATGAACTGTGCGCTTCGTTGTGCAAATTCAAAAGACCAATACATTATTAAGATGAAATTATTTATGAAACCTAGGGTTGGTATGACAGCGTTGGTAATATGGCTGGTTTGGCGTCATACATCGCAACTTGCATCAAAAAACGATAGGAAATTAAAACAATCCCTATCAACTTCAATACTTTTTAGGAATGCCAGGTACCGCATCGCGTAGGGTCCTTTTTATGCACAGCATAGCCTTAACTAATTCATTAAAGTGTAGAGACTCTCTCCACTTGTTAAAGCGTCAGAGACAACCCTGCATTATGACACTTCCGGCTGTACTGATAATAATAAAAAGCCTCTATTGACTTATATTTATAGGCACGGCAACACCTCTCGAACTATTGAATCACATTACTCGACAAATCATCTCTACCGGCAAGGCAGTCGAGATATAGCTTTCTATTGTCAATATGACTGCGGAGCCCGCCATGGTTTCCGTGAAAGATTATAGCAGACAATACTGGCAATAATTTACGACTCAACCGCAAGTCGCTCGGCAATTAAGCTTACTCTATTTCACTGGCACAGTCCGTGGGTTACAGCTAGATTGCTTATTGTTTATTACAAGTCAATATAAGACGTATTATTTAACCTTTTAAAAGCTCCCGCGATTGTCTTTTTTTCATACATTTATCCACGCTGACGACGACGTCACAAATCCAGGGGCCGAATTCTGATGGAAAGATGATGATTCTAATCACTCTTTGATATTTAGACGATTTCGACATTTATTTTTCTAATTTTTTTTATTGATTGTATTGTTATTATTTTTTAGAGAATTTATTGTATTATCTTTTAAGAATTATAATGGTGAATTATTGTCAAAATTAGTAAGTACATTGAACGCCCAATAGGGCAGAATACATTGTAACATCTATTACTTATTACAACTTTTATAACATGTATTACATGCAATAAATTAATTTGAATTTGAAAAAAAATTGAGACGATATCACCATCGTCTCAGAATCGTCTATAGATGAAAGAAACTCAAGATAGTGGGTGCAGCGATACCGACCGCTTCTCATACCCCTCATATTTTTCAAATTTCCACGCGGAGCCGCGGGGCACCTATATCAACCGCTTACCTAAATGTAGCTGAGTAATGAAGTTTTTTCTTCAAGTATAAAAGTGACCTAGCTGTCCATTTCCGACTACGCTTCCGTACAATTAATTTTCTTTGTCGGATGATGTGGTTTTTATGCGCTAATATACTCTAAATGGTCAGATAATTGCTATAAAAAATCCAGACTACTTGTATTTATATCAAAGATGGATTGCGGATCAGCCCGCTTTTTACGAAAGCTTTATAAATTTCCGTAATGAATAGCATAGCAGGAATAGTTGGGTAGCAGTTTAATTGGTTATCTTTGTTTGATGATGATTAGAACCAATTATTGTGAATAGTTGGTTTAGCTAGTTCAGGCTTGTGGCCAGGAACCTGAGCCTATAAATTATTATGAAATAGGAACTGGTCAGCATAACACCGTCTGTAGCCGACCACTGATGGGGCATTGCCTAGACTTAAATTGGATGCTTCTGGTTAATTGGATAGGTGAAAAATAAAGGTTGATTGGTGAATAATAGGCGAATACAGCGCAGAGAGACTCAGAAATTGGCGCTTGTATAGTAATAAATAATGCCTAAACTAAACAGAGCTTGTGTTATGGGTAACTGGAAGACCGATATAATTAATACAATAGATTACATAGATATATGTATACTTGTATTATACATGGAAAAACTCCGATAACCCGGAACAAATATTTGTCTCAAGGCGGGAAAAGAACCCGCGACCTCGTGCATCGCAGGTCTTCGCCTGCCGCGCCACATCGGTCAATAAGCAGTTGTGTTAAGTGTTCATTAGCATAAACATAACCCTAAAATCCCTTTCAGGTTATCATCATCCTGGGGGCATATGTCCAGCAGTGGACTAACATAACCTATGTTAGTCCACTGCTAGACATAGGCCTCCCAATGAGCGCCCTGGCGCCCTATCTTCAGCTTGACGCATCCAGCATCTGTCTGCAGTCCCCCTCGCAGGTCGTCATCGTACCTGGCCGGAGGGCGTCCTACACTACGTTCCGGTTATGATACAAAGTACGAGTTTTATGAAAAGTATCAATAAAACTCGTTGAAATTTACACTCACGTCAGCAAAGTTCATCCTATTGGCATTCTTCCTGAACTCGGTCATGGCGTATCGCTCCTTCATCTTGCGGACTCGCTTGCCGCCGCGTTTCTTGCGGCTTTGCTCGATCGGCTTGGGGAGAGGCTTCACGAATTTGACCGGCGGTGGTTCCTGGGAACAGATGCATCAGTTACTATCTAGTTGTTATATAATTCGACGACCTCAGTGGCGCGGTAGGCGAAGGGTCCTCTGCAACGCAGGAGTTGCGGGTTCGTTTCCCGCCTCGGGACACATTTTTGTAGGATCTGCAGATATGACTGTGTTATGGGTACTAGATGACTAATATACATAATACAATACATTACATAGATAACACCATAACACCCGGAACTAATACCTGCACATCGTACAAAAAAAAATCCGGAGGCGGGAATCGAACCCGCAACCTCTTGCGTCGCACTTCGCAGGCGGACATTCGCCCACCGCGCCACAGAGGTCGTCAAAGTTTGAATGTGAGATTTCTGGTGCGTAACACCTAAAGGCAAAAAACTCTTTGAAGTTCGAGCTTCGATAATCAGTTACCTCCTACTGCTTTTCGCGATTCAACGCAGTAACATAACTTATTAGTAAGCTACAAAATGTTATGTGATTATTGAGATTAAAACAAATACCTACGAGTAGTAATTCAATAGCTTTCAGATATTCAATCTTGTTCTGCTTGATATTTTACATAACGGAAAGTAGTTTTTGCATAAATGATTCTGGCATTTACAAAATGTTTCTTGATACTCGTTTCTAATATCTATACTCCGATTTAGAATCCAAGATAGTTTATGTCAACAAAGACATTTATTAATGAAAACTTAACAAAAACTAATAACAATAACAGAAAACAACAAGGTAACCAGCAAAGATATTACTAACAACTAAAAAAAACTAATAACAATAACAGAAAACAACAAGGTAACCAGCAAAGATATTACTAACAACTAAAAAAACTAATAACAATAACAGAAAACAACAAGGTAACCAGCAAAGATATTACTAACAACTAAAAAAACTAATAACAATAACAGAAAACAACAAGGTAACCAGCAAAGATATTACTAACAACTAAAAAAACTAATAACAATAACAGAAAACAACAAGGTAACCAGCAAAGATATTACTAACAACTAAAAAACCTAATAACAATAACAGAAAACAACAAGGTAACCAGCAAAGATATTACTAACAACTAAAAAAACTAATAACAATAACAGAAAACAACAAGGTAACCAGCAAAGATATTACTAACAACTAAAAAAACTAATAACAATAACAGAAAACAACAAGGTAACCAGCAAAGATATTACTAACCACTAAAATAAAACTAATAACAATAACAGAAAACAACAAGGTAACCAGCAAAGATATTACTAACAACTAAAAAAACTAATAACAATAACAGAAAACAACAAGGTAACCATAACAACTAAAACACAAACTTCAACAACGCTTAATCGCACATGTGCAATGAAAAATGTTTAAACTTGAATTAGAAAACGAACGAGATCAATTTAAAAAAAAATATATGAATTTAATTTTTTAAAAGCAAACATTGTTTTGAGCTTCTGTTCTTTGCTTCGATAATAACAATACAATACAAAAATTCTTTATTGTCCACCATAATCAAATCAATCATTACAAAAATACATTATATGCGACAAGTACAATGGGCGGCCTTATCGCTTAGAAGCGATCTCTTCCAGGCAACCTTTGGATGGAAAGAATTATATGAATTCAAGAAAATAACGTTATTATATCGGTCGTTAAATATTTTCTACCAATAGATATTCCTTGGGTTTTGTTACCCCTTTGCATACAAAAATATCTATTTGAATCAGAGTTTATGTACGACATAATTTCCTACTTATTTCTACTATTTTAAGATTATGACAAAAACAAGGAAGTATATTTAGTAGAGGTATGAAAGGCAGATGCTGGATGCGGCGGCATGCTGAACACTGTAGATTATTGTTTGCTGATATTGTGATTTAGGTTTTCTAGTTAGGTTGATTAAGTTAAAAGCGGTATGGCGCTCATTAGGAGAGACTTAAGTCCAGCGGTGGGCTAATATAGGCTGATGATTTTTAGTACAACTGAAGGTAAAATTAAATTACTAACACATTAATGATTGTTTAAGTCTAATGACATGCCAAGTGACAAGGCCCCATGTAAGTGACATGGGGCCTTGTCACTTGGCATGTCATTCTAACTTACCTTTGATGAGTAATGTTGACAAAATTGTACAATCATTCGTCGTATACAATTTGTTCAATAGTACCTATACCTTTACGATTTAGTTACCTACTTGGGTCAAACTCCTACGGGTTTTGCTTATAAATGCAGCTACGTGGTCGAGTTAGTACAGTATCTTGCTTTTAAATGTTGAGATTACCATTTGTAGGTTTTTTGGACTCTTGTTATGCAAACTGAATACTAATTCGTTCGCTGGAAGAACTTGCAATTGTATTCGCAATAATTACAAACCTGGTCTCAAAAACGTTCTTAATCATTTGATGAAAAAAACTAAAAACCGAGGTCAACGTCGAGTCCCTAATTTTACACTGTTTTTAAGTTTTGCGGGACAAATACTAATCCCTCGGGACTTAGTGGACTATAGTTTATAAATCTTCCTCTTGAATCACTCCTATTAAAAATCACCGTATCAAAATCCGTTGCGTAGCTTTCAAGATCTAAGCAAACAAAGGGACAGACAGTGGGAAGCGACTTTGTATTATACTATCATCATCATCATCAGCCTATATTAATCCACTGCTGGACATAGGCCTCCCCCAACGAGCGCCATAGCACCCTGTCTTCGGCTTGACGCGCATCCAGCATCTACCAGCAGCCTTTCGCAGGTCGTCATCCCACCTGGTCGGAGGGCGTCCTACACTACGTTTACCGAGTCGTGGTCTCCACTCAAGAACATGTTTGCCCCAGCGGCCGTCGGTTCGCCGCGAGATATGGCCGGCCGCCACTTCAGCTGGCTAATTCTCAGAGCTATGCCGTTGTATGTATGTTGTTATTATACTATAGGGTAGGTAGTTTTTGTCTGAAAGTTTACCTGTAGTTTATCCAGTTTCTTCTCAATCCCCTCTCGTAGTTGCCTGCCGATGCGTCCGTCTGTGCTGTCGTGGCAGGCGTCTACTCGAGCAGCGAGTGTCAGCTTTGTCGATACCAGCTTAGCGGCTTTGTAGCGAAGTTCCTAGAGGACAGAACGTTCTCAATACTCAATATATTTATTGTTCTCATCACATTGGCTTAATTAGTAGGTGACTATGTATAGATTAGTATCACAATGTGAACCCTATTGGGCGTGAACAACAACTGGATCTTGAAGTTTCATTATTTCTTTTTTACATAACATTGGGTTTAAAGCGGAATACTTATAATGCCATTATTTTGAATAAAATACACCGTTTACTTAAAATGAAACTAATTTTATATGAGAAAATTAATTTTAATTGAAAAACTAATTTTTTTTGAATAGCTTTTAATAGCTAACTTATGCAATTTTTTTTCAGATTTTTATCGAGTGTTTTGTCAAATTTCCGCACATTTCATTCAAAATTTAAATTCAAATCCTGTATTTCCATAGTCTTACAAAATAAGCACATAGACAAGTCAAATTCATTGAATCAAGTTTAGAAAAATAACATTGTATAAGATAATAAGATATTTAGTTGAAGTTTTTTTTGGTTAAATAAAATATATCTCTCTCTATAAAATCTTACCGGGGAAGTGTCCTGTACGATCTGGGAGAAGTAAACGAAACCCGTGTGAGGTAGCGCTGCTGCCTGCGAAAAGCCTGACAGCAGTTTCCTCTGCTGTCCTAAGGTAAGGACATTGCAGGCTGGCATCCGTGACAGCTTCGTGAGTCCACCAGCTATGCCGAGGATCTTGGCTGCTGTTGATGCGCCTAGGATACAAATATTGTGGTATTGAGAACCTTCTTTTCAGAAATTATTAAAAACCAGTTTCTGCCCACGGCTTCGCACGCTTTGTTTCTATGGAAACATTTAAAGTTATTTATATCCCATGAGAACTGGTTTATGGGATAAGACTTAGCTACATCTCTGCAACATTTTTAGTGTAGCAACAAACATCCATCCATCTAAACAACCCAATTTTACAAGAAAACAGTTATATTTTCTAGCATTTTGAAGTATTCTAGACAAGCACTAAACACAACATCAATGGCACCGAATATAATGACCAAGTTCAAAAAATATATTGTATTTCACCTATCAAATTTAAATTTACAATAATATGTAGGATATTGGCATGCATATTTACCTATATTTCACTAATTCTTTAGCGACCACTAGAAAGCTCTTTACTTTTGCAAGCATCTTTTAAAATTTTAGGTAAACTTACCAACAATAGCAGTAATATTAGGAGCTATAAAAGTCATCCTGCTCTCAACATACTCATATATCTTAGATTTGATGTTGTTTAGATCAGCGGCCATATCACAGGCTTCATTGATTTCAGCTAACTCTTCTTCTGTTAGTAGTTTTCTGAAAATAAACATAAATCTTCATAAAATGTTATCTTTGGTACAACTATAACTACATTTTCTAGAAACCATTAATTTATCTTTATCGCAGCATCAATCTTGTTAAGTGTATCAATCTTCAACAAGATTTGTGCTTGAGCCTATCAAGGCATGTTTTTTTTTTGGTGTGGATGAGATTGGGATATATAAGAATGGGGGTTTCATTTTAACGAAATTCAGAAACAAAATCGGTGCTTATCAGTCCATCAAAAGATCTGTGCTTGACCTTCTGGTTCAATTTAAATTAGTAAAGCATTTATCCTTCCTTTGACCACAATCTCACTTGATGGAGTGAAATTGTGACAGTTACATTAATTTCAGGTATTAAGTATTTATTTGTTTTGTTTTATCCAAATTGTATGGGACCAAAGCTCTAAACAGAAACTTGTAACGACAAAAATTATAAAATAATGTTCTCTTTCTTACCCCTGAGTAGTAGATGCTGTCACAGACACAATCATAATAGTAGCTTGAGTAATGAAACTCTGTAATTTCTCATTGTTCTTAGCTCTATCAAGATCATTGCCCAGTTCTTTTACACTCCAGATGTACTCGAGTGGTGTTACAATGAGCGAGTCTAGCTCAGGGAAGCGTTTCTGGTACTTGTCCCGCACAAATCTGTGAATAATAGCTGAAAAATAATGTGGGAGTCTTATTTTCCTATCTTGGTGATTGATATACCTAATAATTAACGCCTCTGTACTAGTTTTACTTTGTATAATTTAGGCAGAGATAAGAAGTTGCCCTTGGTGGCCAAACTCAATTTTAACTTCTCTGCTTTAACTTTACAAAAAAAGTGGCATTAAAAACAAGCAAATTAATTAATATTGGAAATTTCCTTTGTTTAACATAATAATATGATAAAATAGCTGGTGGCCTATGTAATATTTACTAAACTAGCTAGATATAACTAATATATGTCACAACTAGGAACAAACTGTATCATGAGAAACCTACTAATTTCTCCATCAATTTCCACAGCAATGTTATTGGCTTCTACAATAATTTGGTACTCAGGGTCTGACTCCATCAGGCCAGTGACTTCAATCTTCTTTCTACTATTACCAGTATTCTGTTCTATCTCAGTGACCACCTGCAAAAATATAATGTGAAAATGTAAGGAAGAGCAATCAAATTAGTAGATTGTCATAAAGGTTATGAAAGTAACATACACGTTTTAGACGATCAGAATGTCTCAGTTTTGCTAGTTCTCTGATAGAAATATTCTTCACATCTTCTTCTTTAGGGGCTACGGGATAAGGAACAGTGAATTCGTTTGAGGTATCCATGCCCATTGGAGCCTTGCTATCGATGGCAGCTTCAAGTTCTCCATCGTCATTTTCTTCTAGATCGGCGAGTAATTCGTCTGCTAGAGACATAATCTACTTACTAATGTAAGGAATCACCGGTAGCAAGTTTTATTAATTTCAATGCAAAACAAAACTCCTATCCTAATAAAATTGAGAAGAAAACAATTTAATCAATCAAATCAATTCATTCCATCCATCCAGGACAAACAAAAGCAAACAAAAACAAACGAACGAGTGATTGAATGATTGTTATGTTATCCTGTTAACGAAACAAAGTGCAGCACAGATTAAAAAGACCGGAAATTTTCCGTAAGTTAGTATAAAACGGGTGCCCAAGATATCTATGCACGAGACGAACAATTCGTTTATTGTAATTATGTAACACTAGCTGCGCCCCGCGGTTTCACCCGCGTGGTGATAGATATTTTGGATAATATACAATAAATCTTTATAAATTGTAGCCTGTGTTATTCTGATGTATAGGTAAGCTATATTATTGTAAAGTTGCATTAAAATCCATTCAGTAGTTTAGTACATGAAAGAGTAACAAACATCCATCCATCATACCAATAGTACTTCCTTCATAAGATACTTAAAGTGAGAAACCTTTTTCAGTGGTTTCCCATCTAGATTTAGTGTACTTGTATCAGCGTGGCTGTTTGAGGATTTGAGTTTTGGAAGTACTATTAATGGGTACTAATAACAAGTCCAAATCGTTGACAGGATAGAAGAAGTGCGTCAACGTAGCTTTAGAGATATGCCATACTTTCGGACATAAGGCAGACATCGTCAGCGTAAAGTATCTCCAGTAAGGAGATTCTTTCGATTCTAGATTTGGCTCTAAACCTTGTAATGTTAAACATGCTCTTTTCAGTTCTCACATTAGTTGGATTTGGTTGTCACAACATTTCAGTGCATCGCTCATAATACAGCAAAGTATGGCAAAAAGTGTAGGTGCCAAGACACATCCTTGTTTGACTCCACTTGTGATTGAGATCTCCTCAGAAAGTCCGTTCTCATGTTGAACCTGTGCTTTCATGCCAACGTGAAATTGGCGAATAAGGTTGACAAACTTCTTTGGATACCCTGATTTTTGGAGAATAAGCCAGAGGGCCTCACGTGGAACTCTATCAAATGCTCTCTCGAGGTCCACAAAGCACATGTAGAGGGGTCGTGCTTGAAAACGTTCCCATTGAATTTTTTTATGCAGTTAGTACATCACTATGACGTCAGTACAGCGAGGTGCTTCGTTGACTTCTGCGTGTTGGTGTTGTTTGCATGCAATGGCCTTTTTACGTCTCGAAGGACATTCGAGCTACTCACTCATTCATTCAATCAAAAAGCAAGTAACCAATCGTGGTGTCAACAGCTGCTTGCTTGATTGCTTTGCAATTGCTTGCGATTTGGTACGGTTCGGTTTGGCTTGGCATTGGCAGTTAGCGTTTTTTTCTGTCAAGTTTTCTGAATAAAATTTTCTTGTGGACGGTTGTTTGCCAGGGCCCCAGGCCAAAAACTACTGGAAAACGTGGTACGCAACTAGATTGGTAGCAAATAGAATCACAAATAAGTTCCAATGGCGCTTAATCCACAGTACGATGCGATTGGAAAGGGTTTTGTACAGCAATATTACGTTTTGTTCGACGATCCGGTACAGAGACAAAACCTCGTCAATATGTACAACGTGAGTAATCTTCGATGTATTATATGCATTCCTTTCGTTCTCCGTATGTAAAATGCTCTGTTGTTTGTCGCCAAACTCTAAATAAATCAAATCAATTTCGAGGTTATCCTAATATCCCGCCCAAAATATATTTTTGCGTAATTTGTTCTTCGACTTCGTTGATAGTGTCTCACAGAACATCAAACTATCACTCTTGCCTCTCCCCTGATGAGTCACATATCGATGGTGCAATGTTATTACTTGTATTATTTAGATGCATTTCATCCTTAGGTATTCAGTTAGTTTCTATGGGAACCTACCACCTATAACCACATATTGGTATGCATACCACATATAAATATTGGTTGTTACATTAGCTAGGATTTTGTTCATTAAAGGCATTGCATTGATGTTACTAGGCGGTACAAACTTAGTGCAGTGTTGGTACACTGCACTAAGTTTGTACCGCCTGAGCATAGGTAATGCTCATCACCACAGCGTATAAGCCTGGTCTGAACCACAGGCCAGAAAAAAAAACTATCTTATTATGAGACTTTAAACAAATAACAGAGCATATTCATAGTCAGTCATGCGAGGTGTGTAGATGTTTATGTAGTTATGTAGTATAGTCTAAATCAGTTTTTTACTGTTTCAGGTCGAAACATCATTTATGACATTTGAGGGAGTACAACTCCAAGGTGCTGTTAAAATCATGGAAAAGTTAAATGTAAGTTTTGATTAACTACAGATTTACATTTGCATTTGAAGGTTGACATAGAGTTTAAACTATGTCTAGGTGGCTTATGGACACTTATCATACAAAATTCCTATTTTCAGAGTTTGACGTTTCAAAAAATTGGAAGAGTTATAACTTCTGTTGACTCTCAACCAATGTTTGATGGTGGAGTACTGATCAATGTTCTTGGACAACTTCAGGTAAGAATAAGTACTAACTTAATAATATTAGCAATAGACACCTGAAGTTTTGGTAAAAAGATATAAAAATAGTTAAAACTATATTTATTGCCAGAAAGCAAGATGTTTGATTAAGGTCAGAAACCACTGAGCCCTATTCTATACACACTTGTCTAAACGGAGCTCTTTGTCAGAAACATACAGTTGACCTTTGACTTTGGGTTATAATTATAAATCATTGTATAACTATTATAAAGTTTTATTAACCTCACTGAGCGGTATCAAAGTCTAGTCTTTTATAGCAAGACTACATGATACTATACATTCTGATTGTAGTATAAAGCAATTTTTACGTGTAAACAGACAGATGACGACGCGCCACACGCGTACCTACAGACGTTTGTCCTGAAACCAATTGCAAACTCATTTTATGTAGAACATGACATATTCAGGCTGGCACTGCACGATGTCTAAGATGCTGAAAGTAAGCCAGTACCTTTGCAGGCTTGTGCTTTAAACACCACTGTGGCCTTACTTTTTAAACATTTATGACATTTTCCAATTCTTTTTTCTATACCTACTCGGTTTTAGAATACTATGTTTTTTGTAAACAAGGCGTTACAAAATTAAAGAAAATATTATATGACACTGGTTTAATAAATTGGGTCAAATCATATAAAAGTTTTTGATCAAGTTGTTTACATAACATCTTGGACTCTAAAACCGAATACAAATTATTATGCTTTACCTTCAGCTCAAATACTCCTATGTAATAAATAACTTAAGGAGTTTCGGTAAATTCAATTAAATCCTAATAACTTACTGGTCACTGATATTTATTCTACTAATAATTATTAAAACTACATTTATAGATCAGAGGTGAAATAAAAAAAAGTAAGGCCATTTATTTCCTGAACTAATAATAAAGTTCGAATGCTGTCAATAAAATAACTACTTTAATTTATGTAAATATTTAGACATACCTATTGGAGCTGACCAAATAACTTCACAGCATATAATTGCATATGACTTACATCATTTATTTTGCAAACCTGCATGTGATTTGTATGTTACTTATCCATGAACATATTTTTACCTTATTTTTCTAGTATCCCACCTAAACATACCGCTTATTCCCACTAGTTCTGTGCTGCAGTTTTGTACAAAAATATTGGGAATAATCTGTATATATAGCAGTAGTTCTGTGCACAGAAATATTGGCTCAATTTATACCCCAATATTATAATACTGAGCCTATTTATTTCCCAGAAGTTCTGCACAGATCTACAGATATAGACACATTTATTTATCTTTACAAGAAGCTTCATAGCACAGGATTACTGGGAAAATTGAAAAATACCACTTGAGTTTTTTGTTATTAAAGTGCGTAAGCTATCTGGTAGGTGCATAGACTCTGAGTCAGAGTCTGAAGGAAGTCCCAAAGATTTTCGACTCTTCGTCGTCGGTAACTTGATTTCGTGGCGAAGATGCGCTTTCCCGTACGGAGCGAAGATAGTCCCGCCGACTTCGAAAATTATTTGGATATTATTTAATTTCATACCACTTGATTTATAAATTTACTCTAACTTACGTAAACGAGAATCTAAGTACTGACTTATGACATCACTTACTTATACTTACTCCATTAACAAATAAAACAGGTGCCACGAATGTCTAATTCGGCAAAATCACTGTTTGTGGCATTGCTATTACAAACATTTTCTTCCTATCAATACCTACGAATAAATTCTCGGATTAGGATTTAACAGTTTTCACACTACTTGACAAGTCGATTACATTGCACAATGCTACACTTGAGTACAATGCATAATGCTGACAATTAATTTTCAAACTCAATCCCAAGCAGAGATGTAGACTATTATGTTGTGTGTACTTGTTTTTGGAGAATGGCTTGAGTGTAGTTACATAATATTATGTTGTGTTTTTAAAATAAACATCTTTATTTTCTAGTGTGATGACGATCCTCCACACCCGTACATGCAAACGTTCGTTTTGAAGCCACTAGGAGACTCCTTCTTCGTCCAGCATGACATGTTCCGCCTCGGAATCCACGACATAGCAGCGGCCTAGGCCTCAAGAACTCACAGATCTAAGGAAAACTAGAACACCAGGCGAGAACTCTTCTTGTAACGCATTAACTGCCCAGCCTCTGCGGTGCGACCCGGAGGGTAGTTCCACAGCTAGATAGAAGCATTGCTTAAACCACATGTGCGTTGTGGGTTTCATGTTGAATGATATTCTTGGATATGTAAATGTTTTGAACTATACTTTAGACAAGCTAGTGAATTTAGATCGTCGATTTTAGAAATCTACAATGTTTTGATGTTCTCCTTATTTAGTTTGGCTAAAGTATAGGGTTTTTGTAGCAAAGATGTTTGTAAGCTTTGAAATCTCGCCTTGTAGTCTGGCAATAATATTTCTATTCGTCATCTATTTTAAGTCGAACAAGGGGCCTGTTTCACAAAAATACAAGTTTCAAGAGTATAGCGTAATTACATTGTTATTTATGTATAATTATCCAGCAATTTTTGAGAAATAGGCCTATGCATACTCCAGTGTGAACATGCTTTTTAAAAAATGCATCTTTTTAAGTTAACTAGGTTTAAGGACTAGTAACAATTTAATTGCATTAAGATCCAAAAGTTTTTCAACGTTCCATTAAACAATGAATTCACATCTTTACAGCTTGAGATGATTAAAATTAGGAACATTTGCAGTTACAAGTATACATTTTATATTAAATACAATATAATTTTCTATTAAAAATTTATTTTTCTTTCAAGTCCAACTGCGATTTAACCCTTGACTTCGATTAGTGTAGTTGTTCCTAGTAAATGTAGCATTGAACATCCTAATAAGCTCGTATTTATTAACTGGATTCAGATAACGTTATAAAGATTGAAAATTGAGGGCGCAAAAATTACATAACAAACTTGCAAATGATAATAAAGATGCCACAAGGTTTCATGTTTAAAAAAATAAGTAAATATATGCTATTTAATAGATAATAATAATAAATCATTTATTTCAGACCATAGCAACGCTACAACCTATTTTAATGCTTCTACAACCTTCTAGGACTGTTAAATCTGTTAATTTAATTATGTACAAAATTAAATGTAAAAACTTTTCTTTTAGTGAACTTATGCTCTTTGATAAATAAATTTCTGTAACGATAAAATTGCTCATTGGGGGAGGCCTATGTATGTGGACTAATATAGGCTGAAGGTGATGGTGAAAATAGCTTGTGGCTAGAAAAAAATGCAGGGTAAAATAAAACAAAACATAGATGCTAAGACAATCATGTATTATAAATAGTCAAAAATAACAAAAGAACCACTGAAAACAGGTACATTTTTACCAATCTCAGAATTTAAGACTCCTTAAAATCCTTAGACGCTACGAACACTTAACAAGTATCTGCATGCACTACTAACGAATTACACACACAGGCCAAGTGGCCACTTGTTTAAGTGAAATGACTAGGTTGCAAATGATTAGTTCATTGCATGTTGGCGAGCCAACGGGTGGTTTCACGTCGCACTAAGCAGTATATTGTTCGATCAGGAAGGTATTAAGGTACTCGGTTCACATTACAATACTTTCAAATGTAGCACCTGAGATTAACCCCCATATCTTTAGTTCAACTTCTTTCTAGATGGCTCTGCGTCTGGATTGACGCAATTCTGCCAGTGTCCGTCTCATGATAGCATCGCAAGCTTTCTTTATGGGTAACACACTTGTATAGTTAAACATATAGTTAATTCTTGAACTTATCCTTCACTCAAACTCGTCTGAAATGTCAAGGTTGGTCGCGAGGTACCTTGAGATGACAGTTCATTTCTTCACTTGAAGTTCGAGTGAAGGGATTTTTTACGATCAGGCATACCGAAACGCGTTTGGAGTTTGAGTAGAGGTTGAGTCGTGGTCGAGGTACGACTAAAGATATGGGGGTAAGACTTGAGGACCGTATTATGACAGGTAAGTCATTGTTCTTGCTTGAGTAACGCTTTTCTATGGCATAAGCGTTATTTGGTTAAACGAGTTTCATCATTTAATAAAAATGTGGAAGGTTAACTAAGACACTGATGTTGACCATCCAAACCTCAGAATAATCAATTTATCTCTTCATTATCTAGGTTTGTATAAACCCATAAATGTAAAAAAAATATACATTTGATGAATCAAGCTTCTAAACCCTATTTTAACACTGAATTTCGCGAAAATAAATAATATACGGAGAAAGTAAACTATTAAATAAAGCCCGTTCCGACATAGGTAGTTATTTAAAAGTTGAAATAAATTTATTTTGTCGCACTCAATTGTTTTTCTATAATAACCCTTGTGCTAAAAGTCTGTTCCATTTTTTATTTAAGGATTTTTTAAGATTGAATAATTGTTCATTTCATCTAAGTTCACCCTTACATACACTATGTCAGGTGAGATAGCATACATTTAGGTCTCCTACCGACGAGTTTGCGCCGTTGACTCGTTTAACCTTAGCATAGATCGATGACCGAGCAAGCTTTCATAATACGGGCCTAATAGGTCTTTGACAATCCTAGGTACAACGTAGTTTCATTGAATGTTAAGCATTTTAGTTATTGAACACATTTTTATGTCTATTCGATATTAACATCGTGTATTCTAGTTATATGACCGCAGCTATAGCAAGTTGAGATATGCTTTGAGTTTATAGGATTGCCAAAGCTCTATGCCCAAACCTCGGCTATTAACGTCGCTTATAAGAATTCGAGCCAAACATTTATCAACTAGCTACGTTCAACTATTATTGCTTATTGAAAGCTTTAAATAAGAACAATCTTACCTTAAATACAAATATATGAATGGAGCGGATTTATTGTAGATTCTCATAAAAAATGTAAATATTGAAAAGCCATAAAACTTTCAAAACTGCTACAGGGAACACCGATTACGGTGAAAACTACGAAGCAGAGATCAAATAAGTCATGGCGCGACCGACGGCGCGGTCTTAAATATTATTTTGTACATTTTTAGCCTCTGATTGTTAGCACTGTTCTGTTAAATAAAATAAAACATAACAATAACAACCAGTCATTGGTATTTTGTCGTAGCATCTCTACATAAACATAACAATGTATATATTTACTTTTGTCGAACACTTGTTTTTTTTCTACATAATAAGTACAATTAAGCGTTATTTATCAGAACAGTACTACAATATACCGCCTTCCACCTACGATGCAACAGCGATACAATATTTTGTGGTTTACATCACTCGTTAATTTGTTTCTCAAGCTTTTTTCATAGTTAACGATCTCTGTCTCTAAGTTTCGAGGAAGAACGCATTTGTTGTGATTGCGACTAAAAGTCGCCGGACGCACAAAGTAATAATGAGACTGAACGCCTTATCGCACGAAGGTATTCCAGCTACGCAACGGCGATGGGAATTATTACAAATATTGTTCATTTATTTATGGATAGCAATAATGAATACTGTCCGTCGTGTGGCAGCTAATACTTATTTCGTTCTGTGGGATTCACTTAAAATTCTAAACGGGATGTTTAAGAACTTGACTGTAATACGTTTGACTGAATAAACGCGTAGTTTAACGGCCCTATCATAAACAATACTAAAATTCACAACCTAAATTCAATTAATAATACTCATTTGGAAGAATTTCGAGTAGATTTATCGGCTGAAACAGGACGAACGTTAAAATAATTAAGTACGAACTTAAGTGATTTGAGAAAGCCTGAGATTCAGCCTATTGAGCATAATTATGTTCGGACGCTTTTAATTTGTATGAGAAATAGTTTAAGTCAGCCTTCATGTAAGTTAGTAGAATCTAGGTATCACTCTTGAAACAAACGTTCTGATTATGTCGCGTAGATCAAGAAAGGGATTGAAAATCATATTTTATCAAATATAACCTATGAGGGATAGAATGTAATTTTCAATCCCATTCCTCTATCTATAAGACTAATATCTGCCATGATTTTTATGATTGAAATGTTTAGCAGAGCCTCTAGCAGCTCAACTTCGGTACTAAAACTCGAAAGAAGAAAGTGAATATATGTATGTATGTATAACCCTAAAACAGAGATCGCAAACCTTTGGAACAGGTAGTAAGTTTAAGAGCCGCCTTTCTTCCGTCCTCTCGAGCCCAGTGCAACGCCTTTGAGGGAGCGCATCGCCATCGCCCGGTTGAAATGCCGCTGCGTTTTGTGCTCTTCCACGTCGCCTCCGCTGTCCACTGAAGAAAGGATCACTAGAAGAACTCCCATCACCTGGAATTAAGTACATGATAGTGAGTCCAGGATAGAAGCTGTGATCAAATATTTATTTATTTAATTAGAACGGCACAATCACCAATTACACTAATAATCTATACTTAAGGTTATAAAGAGGAAAGGTTTGATTTTTTGTTTGTTTGTTTGTAATGAATAGGCTCCGAAACTACTGGACCGATTTGAAAAATTCTTTCACCGTTGGGAAGTTACGCTATCCCCGGTGTACAAAGGCTATATTATATTTTCAAAAAAGTTAGGGATCCGTACTAAAACCATGCGAATCCGGGAAGGTCCGCTAGTTATTTATAAAAAACAAAAAATTAGACATCAGTACGTATAAAATTATTTTACATAAGAAAAAATCAGTCATTCAGCTTCGACGATTATGAAATAGTGACATCTACAACAAAACTCCTAGTGCTCACTAGGAGTTTTGTTGTAGATGTCACTATTCAGCTTCGACGATTATGAAATAGTGACATCTACAACAAAACTCCTAGTGCATATTCGCAAACTCCTAGTGAGTTGCACTAGGAGTTTTGTTGTAGATGTCACTATTTCATAATCGTCGAAGCTGAGTCAACTGTTACTGTCTGAGTCATCCTCATCATATTATTTTTATCCCCTTAGGGCCTTCCCTGACTGCGACATATTCGCAATAAACTATAATAAACTAATACGCATAAACTATCAATCAGTAAATAAATTCAAACAAATTGTCAAAATCTTTTTGTGCAATAAGGTTTAGGGTCGGTACATATCTGACGGAAAATGCGTCGAGCGTGTCATCGGTCGCGTCTATTCGGTCAAGTGAGACCTGCCTGCCACATTACGCGTCTAGTCAGTTCGAACGGCCTGTACACAAACGATCTCCGCTGATGTTACGCCTAGTCTGAATGCATAATACAAAATACACGTATCTTTAATCCGTGAGAGGAACTACGGCAATGCAGCGATGCACTTACTTATATGTACCTACACACGTCAAACTTTGGTAGGTAGAACACCCTCCGTTTTATAAAGGGGTTAAAAATAAACATGATAGTGAGTCAAAGAGATATAAGCCCTGATAATTAAATAAAAAATATTACGATAAGTATGTAGATTCGAATATGATATGGTATTCTAACGATTCGGCTGCTAAAACGTTTAGTGCGCTGGCGCACCCCGTGGATTTCTTAAGACTAAGGGAACTTATTAAGGGCAGCTACCTACTAGTAATGTAGGTATTATCTATATCAGTCATTTAGTACCCATAACACAAGCTCTGCTTAGCTTATTTAAGGTTTGTTCAATTATATGAACATGACACCCTTGAACAATACAAACACTCAAGAAAAAATTAATAAAAAAAAACAAATTAAACTAATTAAGTAGGTATGAACACTAGGGAAACATGGAACAAAACATTAATCGCATTCTTTAACTGCCTGTTGATGCAGCTGACACTACAGATAGACAGTTTTGTTAGTCTCCGCCGATAGAGGATCAGCTAAGAAGCTGTTACAGTCTTGCTGTCTGCTAAGAATAAGAATCGTTTTAAAATAACGGCTTGCGTAGAGCTTGATGATGAACATTATGATCAGTGGCGAAGGTAACGATACCGTTCGAGGCCCGTGGCCAATTCATCGGATGACGATAAATTGATGAAGATGCGGAGTATTTTAGTTCGGATCACGCATAACTATAAATGAAGCTGCGTTATTACTGGCTGTGTTTTTGCCACGGTGCGCGGTGTTTTGTTGAAATAAGAAATCGACATTTTGTCACGTACGGTACGTTTATTTTACGACATCAGCTGTGCCTTTACTAATAAATAATACATGAGAATTCGTTAAATTATGTAGATTGACAGAATAATAATAATAATAAGATCCTGCCCTCCTCCCCTTAACTGGCTATTTCTAAGATATAACCGGATGCCATGTACCAAAACCGCACCGACTAGCAATACGACGAAGAAGACACCTAAAGAGGTTTGAACATTTGTATGAAGGAAGGCCCTAACAACAGCGACTACCTACTTCGTTTTTTGATTTGATCTGCAGATATGTATTTGTTCCGGGTGTTCTGGTCGTTATCTATGTATAATAAAAAATATCTATCTATGTACTGTATTGTATTAAGTATATCAGTCATCTAGTACCCATAACACAAGCTCTGCTTAGCTTGGGGCTAGATGATGCTGTGTGGATTGTCAAGCATTAATATTATTATTGCAACGCCCGCCGCGCGGCTGACGCTGCTCCCGCATTGCGTCCCGCGTATGTTTAGCCGAAGCATTAGTCGTCTCTTACGATACCCACACAATCTGAGTAATCGGCCCAGGTGTACTGAAAGTACCTTTAGACTGTTTACAATTTACACCTTCTTGTTATGCATGATTATACAATATAATGTAAATATCAAATACCCACATGTGTCAATACATCTAATGAATACATCATTACAAATTGATAACAAACTGACAATCTTGTATCGTTTATTCTCACGCCTGTAGAAGTATCCACTTAGCGTGTAACCAACTGCTTTTATCAGTGAAAAATGATAAGGTCGCAATTAAATTGATAAGAATGTGTACAATGGGCACACGCTTCCTGTTTAGGTTTGAGGTTCAATGGCATACCTAATAGCTGTGTTGTGTTTGATCATTCATTCATTACAGAAGTTGTAAAATTAGTAGGTATTCGTGATTTGAAACTACGAAAAACTTAATAAACGTAGCGTAGTACGTCGTCGTCCGGTTAGGTGGGATGACGACCTGCGAAATACTGTAGGCAGATTCTGGATGCGTCAAGCTGAAGAGGAGCGCTATGGCGTTCATTATGGTAGGCCTATGTTCAGCAGTGGATTAACATAGGCTTATGATGATGATGAAATTTAATAGGTGTTGACCGTTTTAAAACTAGAGGGTTTTGCTTATTCTATCGTCCTGTCTACCATAAGCACTTTGGTCTAGTCTAAATAAAAATGTTAAATTGCAACACTTAGCGTTACCTAGGCCTTTTTCACAGTAGTAGGACGAACAGACGCTAAAGGTCACACACACTTTACTCATAGGGTCAGGATCGGCTTTGTAAGTCTACAACTGACGGGTGTGACGGCTAAACACTGATGTAGTGATGTCATTAACACCCTTATGCTACAAACATAAAGCTTAAGTCTCACCAAGTAATGCCAATAATGCGTCGATAAATGTGGTAGGTCCGTAATCAAAGGTAGGTTACGGAGTCACCACTTTATCGATGCAACTAAGTAGTATAAGTATATATAGCATAGTAGTTGTTTAAGCAGGCAAAACAAATGAAAAATTTTAAGTGCGCAATAGTTCGCAGGAGTAGGGGTTAAGTTGAGACCAATACTTACCAAACACACGATTATAAGCAGCGTGTACACATGCACTGACGCCTCCGGTATGTTCTCAATGTCTTTTAGCGCGAGTAGTGCCGGTTCGAAGTCCGGCCGCAGGTCCAACGCGTGTCTGAGGTGGACTGCAGCTTCCTGTAACGCGAAATTTAATATTAAATACACTTTAAAATAAATTAAAGAAATAAATAAAACTGCATAGCATATCTAGCTTCAAGCTTTAAGCTTCAAGATGTTGTGTAGGGTAGGGAGTTGATAGGGAAGGATAACTGATATACCTACATACTTCCCCTTGTTAAGTGATTTTATTTGATTCCCTTTCTTTGCTCAGATTTTCTGAGTGTAATTTATACGTGTTAATTCCGATTTTTACTGTTAGCAGGTTGGGTACCTAACTAATTATTTTTTTACTGTCATTTTTGTGATAATTTTTTTATAATTTGCATAGTGTAACCTTAGCTGTGAATTGCTGTAATTTACATTGTTGTGTTACATTTATGATTATACTTAGTAATAAATAAGATAATATGAGGTATTTATATTATACATAGAAAACACTCGGAACAAATATTGTTGACAGCAAATATCATAACATCTGACCCGAACCGGAAATCGAAACCGCAACCTCCAGCCTAGCCTCGCCTGCTACGCCATAGATGTTGTCTTATGGTCTTTGAAAGTTATTATTGTACCTCATAAGGAACAGACTCCACCAAAGCGAAAGAAGAAGTGAGGAGATGTCCGCGTGCGGAAACGAGAACAGACGTTTTTAATTTTTTAGACGTTTTCCTTCAAGTCATCGAACAAAGTATTCATTCTGCAGGTACAATAAATAACTCATCATCGTCATCAACAACCACCTATGTTAGTCCACTGCTGGAAATAGGCCTCCCCCATTGAGCGCCGTAGCACCCTGTCTTCAGCTTGACACATCTGCCAAAAGACCTTTGCAGGTCGTCATACCACCTGGCCGGAGGGCGTCCTACACTACGTTTGCCGAGTCGCGGTCTCCACTCAAGAACACGTTTACCCCAACGGTTGTCGGTTCTTTGCGAGATATGGCCGGCCAACTGCCACTTCAGCTTACTAATTCTTTGAGCTATGTCGATAACTTTGGTGACAAATAACTAAATGTACGAAATTTTCTCTAATCAAGAAAAAAACTAATTAAAAAAAAACATGCTCGTCTACGCGGTTTGTGTTGGCCCATATTAAATCCTGTGGGGGTTTAAAACCCCTCTTCTAATGATATAAATGAGGAAAGTAATTGATACCTACCTCTATTAAAATATAATAAAACAAATTATAAAACTTCGTAAGTGTGGTTATTGTTACCATGCTGCTAATTATTCACTGTATACAGCAAGTCTTGATGGTTGGTTTGTACAGTAGGTACATAAAACAATAGCCTGATTAAGTATCAATGGGCGCGTGTGAACTTAAAACGTACTTAGATATATCTGAATTAAGTATGAGCGTTCGACTAAGCATCAAGTTGTCGCGAGATTCAGATATTTTTGTGCGTTCCACCCAAGTAGTTTTATTCCTTGTAGAAAGCAAAAAAGAAAATTTTTAACCTTGGTATCGTGTCAATGGAAATCGAGCCACCAGTAGAGGACTCCATTTAATAGAGTCTAAATCGTAGATTACTAAAGAAGCTTTAACAATTTTAATAGTCTTGCTTGAAAGTTTGATCGAATGACAAGAAAACGAAAGTTGATGTGAGATAGGTGTTTTGTTTGTTATATCAAATGAAATTATACGAAATGATATCCGGTCATGGTAAGTGTTAGTTATTTTGTCAAGTCATACAACATACAACCCAATTATACAGGAAAATCAGTTTTTATCCTTATTTATTGTATTCCTCGTAAACATTGTTTATTTGACACTAACTTTTGTTTTGAACTCATTTATCTATCTAATGTTGCTCGAGTTTTTAGAATAAGAATTGTTTTATTTGACCAAAGAAAACAGGCTATAAACACACATGAAAAAACACAGTACACAGTATAAAAAAACATAAATAAAGTAAGCCTACAGAAAACAAAAATAATAATAATAATACATGGCTACCGTGCTAGCCTGCTGGCCAAAAAGGGTCAAACTCAGCTATGTGCTGAACCACGCGTGGCGCGGAACAACGCTGGCTTTCAGTTTGAACCTTTTTCTCAGTCACATCACGGGCAAGGAAGAGAGAAGCTCAAACAGACAATTTTTTTCTAAAAGACACGATTTTTCTGTGTATATCCTTACAAACTAAAAATATTTTATTTTGCATATTTATATTTAATTTGTATAGGCTTACAAAATAAGCACTAAGACTGGCATACTATAAATTATTATCAAATAAGTTTTTTTTTACTGTTCACTTAATTGTTTTGTGTTCTATTCTACTTATAATATAGTGTATAATATGGGCAAAGCTGATTGAGTGTGCAATTATTAAATACCGATTTCAAATACTATTTAGACCTCTGTGGCGCAGGGGGCGAAAGGTCCGCTTGCGACGCAGTAGGTTGCGGTTTCGATTCCCGCCTCGCGACAAATTTTTGTACGATCTGCTGATATTTATTATGTTCAGAGTTTTCTGTATTATATTATGTATATCGGTCATCTAGCAGTCATAACACAAACTGCTTAGCTTATGGGGCTAGATAATGCTGTGTGGATTGTCCAGCATTATTTATATTTATCCATTAGTGTGACATTAAGGAAGCCCTTTTCAAAACAAATAAAAAAAACCCTGAAAGTATACCCAACAAGCATTTGCATAGGATGCGTCGCGTTGTGACTTCCTGGTTCTAAAATAGTCGTGCAGTTTTTGAGACTGCTCACGGCCTACTTTTAAAGCGTTTCTGGTTTGTTTAGCTGTTGAAAGGTTAATTTATTTTAATCTTATGTATTCACCGCGACGTGTTTCTAGGGTTCCGTAACTAAATTAAGTGACAATTATTGTAACCAGATTTTGCACGCAACACGGCAGAAATACACTGTGTCTTATTTAAACATACACCACCTATGTAAGTTATTGGCCCCAATGTGTGAATGTACATGTAGTACATATTTGATGCAATCAATATTTACTTTACTTTAAACCCGCCTGTTTCAGGAACTGCAAACCGGGGCGGGACCTTTTGTAAAACGTAACGCATAGCAGTGTGTGTCTTGAGTGGAGACCACGACTCGGTAAACGTAGTGTAGGACGCCCTCCGGCCAGGTGGGATGACGACCTGCGAAAGACTGCAGGTAGATGCTGGATGCGGCAAGCTGAAGACAGGGCGCTATGGCGCTCATTGGGGCCTATGTCCAGCAGTGGACCGCTGTAGGCTGATGATGAACGCACAGCAGCCGACTGTCTGTCTGATTGTGCGTCACAGTAGGGTCTTTGTAACCGTAATAATAGCAACATAATTTTTTACATGTCTACGACCACGACAAATAGTCTATGTTTATCTAATGTGGTTCGGAATAAGAACCCTTAGTGCGGGATATGACTTGTACTTAGCCAGTTTATTTTTATTACTAGTTAATAGTTTTAGCCATAATCCAGTTTCACGAATTTGGTGATTTGCGAGCGATATGAAAAAACTCAATTTATGTTTGCATTATATATATAAAAAATACCTATCTATGTAATATATTGTATTATGTATATCAGTTATCTAGTACCCATAACACAAGCTCTGCTTACCATGGGGCTAGATAATGCTGTGTGGATTGTCCAGCATTATTTATTATTATTTACTGTGTAAGTTATTGCCAGCTTATATTCTACTTGCCCTGTTAGTTTGTACGGGACAAATCTTGCAACTAAATTTAAGACCAATCCTCAACTGATTGAGCTGAAATTTGTCATAATTATGTAAGTTCGGAGCTATGGAAAGAGCTATGCTCCGAGTTTCTCTGAAGGATAGGATTCGTAACGAATACATCCGACAGAGAACCAATGTTATCGATATAGCTCAAAGAATTAGCAAGCTGAAGTGGCATTATCTGCCGGCCATATCTCGCGAAGAACCGACGGCCGCTGGGGCAAACGTGTTCTTGAGTGGAGACCGCGACTCGGTAAACGTAGTGTAGGACGCCCTCCGACCAGGTGGGATGACGACCTGCGAAAGACTGCAGGTAGATGCTGGATGCGGCAAGCTGAAGACAGGGCGCTATGGCGCTCATTGGGGGAGGCCTATGTTTAGCAGTGGACTAATATAGGCTGATGATTACGATGTAAGTTCGGTGACAATGCAATGTTATGGTATCATTGAGCTGGTCTGATGAGTAACAGAAGGTTTTTAATATGTGTGAGTATAATACAATACCATACAAATACGCTTCATTGCACATCAAACACAGAAAAAAAACAGAAAAGAACAAACAAAGATACAGATACACAATGGACGTAAAATAGATAATCCTACTTATTAAAGCCGAAAGTTAGTAAAATATTAATTGTATTTTGTAACCCAGAAGAATCTCCAAAACTACTGAAAAGATCACGATGAAATTTGGCGTAGATTTGGAACATAGCTCAACTAAGATAACAACAAATTTCTGCAGATGCCGGACTAACATTTTTCCCGAGGCGGGAATCGAACTCGCAACTTCCTGCGTAGCAAGCGGAACTTCGCCCACCACGCCATAGAGGTCGTCTGTTATGGATGGTAGGTATTTATTGATCGCTCTAATTATTTAATTTTTTTCGGCGCATTATTTAGCTTGTTTACACAGGATATTTTGTCGATAAAGTGGTTCGTACATAACGTGGCTTGCGAGGAATTTCCTGTTAAAAGGTGACTTAGGCTGACCAGTGCTATGATTTACTTTAGTAAACAAAAGTTGGTGGAGCATCAACACGTACAAGAGTCGAAGAGAATAACATCTGACATATCTCAGGTATTTTACGATTACGTATGTCACATGAAATTCAGATGATTTTATTGGTATGGCTTTGCGTTGTGAGACATGAGACGTCCTTTTGTTGGAAATGGAAAATCTTGAAGCCTTTCTCCCATAACGCACATACGTATAGTTGGTAGAAGCGATTAATGTCTGAATTAAAATTCGAAGTAGGTACCTATTATATATATTTAATGTTCTATCTCTATCGGATATTTTCCCAAACCAATCACTAAAAATATCAAGTTAGGCATCTTTTAACACTTTGACTGCGAACTTTTTTCGACGACTGCGATCTTTTTGTAACCTAAGACATTCGTGCTGCCGCTCTACACAGCGGTTGCGTTGCGCCGCACATGCGTTTCGTTCGAAAAACATTACAGCTGTGCTGAGTCACACAGATCTGTATTTTCTCAGCCGCTGCGCTAGTGTGGATTTACGCATATTGTAGAAAACACATACGGTGTGATTTCAGCACTATAAGAGTTAAAGGTGAAAACCCTTAAAAGATGCCTAACTTGATATTTTTAGTTAAGCATCTTTTAAGGTTAAAACCCTTAAAAGATGCCTAACTTGACGCGGTTTTTGTTTAGTGTTAAAAAAAACATCTTTTTACGGACTTTGATCTTGTTTATAGTGTTTAAAAAAACCCCATACGTCCTAATTATAAGTATTGATACAACGGGAATTTATCGCGTTTATTTACCTTTTTCCCGACGTTTCAACAGGTTTACACTCTGTCGTGGTCACGGGATGACTACACGGATGACGTTGTATCAATACTTATAATTATGTGTTCAGATCGCGTAAGTTTAAAAAAAAAATACCCATACGTCCTCACTGACAAGATTAATTAGAATCGACATATCAGCGGAAAATGCGTGTGTTTAAAAGCAATGTGGATTGCCGATTTCGCTCTGTAGACGGAACTAATCCTTTCACGTTAAACTTACCTAATAATATCTCTTTGAACTTATTAGGATGTCCTCAAGCGAACTTCGTCGTGTGAGGTGAGGTATTGTAGTGTATTGTGTGTAGTCTCTGTACATTGAAACTTAAACGAGTGTCTCTATTATTAGAATATCTCTCTGAATGATCTCTCTCTTACCTGATAGTGTCCTCATGCGAACGTAGTGTGAGGTCGATCGCATCGTCGAGGTATTGTAGTGTAACTCTCTTTCTCTCTCTCTCTAAATTTAAACTTATACTAGTGTCTCTACTATTAGAATACATCTCTGAGCTTACCTGATAGTGTCCATATGCTTTGAATATCTCTCCCAGAGTGAAATACTGCTGCCAGGCGCTGCGGTCCGGCGGTTGGACCTCAAGCGAGCGCCGTGTGAGGTAGATGGCATCGTCGAGGTATTGTAGTGTGAACAGTACTCGTGCTAAGTTCAGTAGGACCTGGAATTTACGACTTTTTAATATTCTGTCCTTCTAATGCTTTATGACTGCGTTGTTAAAGCTAAAACTGACCTGAAATTTAAAATTATTCATTCTCAATTCACTTTGTTCACAACCTAACTGAATGTCGTCGTGAGAAAGAAAAATAGCACACCAGACACATATTGCTAAATTAAAGCTAAATTCAGCCAAACAAGTCAAGTCAGGTAAAGAAAAAAATATATGAGTATTTTCCATTTTCAAAAACGCATTCCGGGATATTGATTCTCCGTTCAGTGTTGGTTGAACGAACAGGAACAATCTCGATTTGATAACTGATAACGCTGTGTCTGTCGTAACCGAGGTCCTAGACGACAACAAAACGTGAGGTGAACCTTGCTTGATTCCTTTGTTTACATCATCAGCGACTTACCTCTGAATTATAAGGCGACACAGCTAGCGCTCTTCTGAAGCACTCAATAGACTGTCTCGTGTCCCCTTTGATTCTCCAGAAGTTGCCAATTTGGTTGTAAAGCTGCACTGATTTCGGTTTCTCCCTCTTGGCCTTTTTCAGTCGCTTTTCAAGCACGTTTATGTCTGATTCAGTCACACCATTCTTATATGGCTTCTTCTTTGTAAATATTAGGGCAACCTAAAAAGGAATTGACGTGTTTAAGAATCCCACAAAATTTGCAAGTTAAAAACAATGATTACGTAAAATTTGCCAATTCTCACTTATTTGAGAGTAAGTTGCGTGTATTGCGGTTGCGTCACCTTGGCAACCATTCGACGCAATATATGCGTGAGGAATTATGTCTTAAGTGTATAAGATATAAGTTTTTTTTATATAAAAACTAGATTATGCTTCACCAATATAATTATATCAATTATAGACATAGTAGGTAATCTCATGTGAGAATAGTGCATAATAAACATTATTTAAGAATAAGTAGATAACTCGAATGCTGTTATAAATTATAATAAATTTATTGGTTGATTTAAATATGTACAGAATTTGAATCAATATTCAAGGCTTTTTCCACGGAGTAAAAGGCACAAACAACGTTTTTATTTGCATCTTAAAAAAACGTTGTATCTCAGTAAACAATATAAGTTTATAAAGGAGTGTTAGTCAGCATTGTTATCCAGCAAAGCAATACAGTCAGTGTCTCGGGAGCTTCGAATTGGTATTGCTTTAGATTGATTGCAACAGTCTGTAGATAGCTCAACCATTTCATATGTATTTTGTAAATACAAGTAACCATTGAGTAGTAATTTTCTTTGTAAATAGATGTGTTACTTACTTGGGGTTCAGGTACATTAGGATGTCTATGCCGTCGAGCCACCCCGACCAAGTTGTCGTAGTATGTGAAATTGACTGCTTTGCCACAATCTAAGTACTCGTCGTCCGCATCACTATTGGCCTCGGTGGGAGATGCTTCATCGCTTTCTGCTGCAGCTCTACAAACCAAAAGAGATGAAAGGATTTTTAAAAATATTACAGATCAAATGTTATAATATTTTTATTATCATGGCTTATCTAGTATCCAGAAGTAATTATAGGTAAATATTAAAACAACAGAGTCTAGTATGCTCATTGTGAATACAGTAAAATGAATGAGTTAATTAAATTTTCATAATAAAGGTCCATTTATATTTATACCTACTAAAATTTGCGATTATATAGAATTTTAACTTCCATGGAATTTTTTTTTTCCTGATTGGATAATGAACAATGGACTATTAAAATGTTCAACTGAATTAGATCAGTTTTGTGTCCTTTTATACATAGGTTTTTAAGAATACATTACCTTTGCTGTTCGTAAGTCTGGCAGTCAGTACAGAACATGTCATACCCATGTTTAGTCCATGTATTACCATAGGCATACACAGTGGATGTGAGTATATTGAACACCTGGTCTTCTTCTTTTGTACTCTTGTCAGTATCATCCTAGAATAAAAATAGTATATTGAGCCAACTTTGTTGTGTTAATGATGGCAATGTGAGAAAGGACTAGAGGAATAGAAACAAATAAATGTATTTTCTTTCTTCTTTCTTTCAAAGGGCTTTTGATTTATTTTATGGTGGGATATAAATATAAGTAAAATATTCTATACATTCACACTAACAGTTTAAATGAATGCCTCTCAAGTGCTTCAATACCAGAATAATGCTTGAATATAGCTAGGAATCTTAGCTATTTTCTGAATTTATTTCATGACATTATGTTGATCAAAAACTTAGTCTGGGCTGAAAGAAAAGCTCAATGGACCAGTGCTACGCGAGTAAAGCCACAGTCGGAAGCAAGTTAAGTTATAAAAACATAATTCAAGGCAATCAGGGTAAGAAAGAGCTTAGGACATAAAGACGAAAGGCCACTGAGTAAACTAAATCTAGTACACTGGTTACATAAAATGTTACAAGAAATAACAAAACTATAACTGACCTGCGACAATGTGTTACCGTCTACGATAGTGTCTTCATCAACGTTGAGTTTCCAAACATTCGATGTACGAGAATTAGTAACAATAATTTGAAATGAAAATATATACAGAACCAAACAAGTCAAGTAAGGTGAGTCCCACATTTTCGTAAATATCAACGCATTGAATCATGTAAACTGATTTTGTCACAAATTTTGGATAAACGTTTCAAACGAAAATAGGTAAATTATAGCTCAGGGAATCGCTCGCTACTATTTTTTTGATTTTATTCCACAAATAAATCACAACGCAACGCACGATTTCGTTTCCTTTCTTTTCTATCTTTCTCTTTCTTTCGTAAATCAATGTTTGACTGACATTCGTCTGACAGCGCAGACCATTTTGTAGGGATGTGAAAACCGGTAAGCTTAGAAAATAAACAAAGCTCATTTTAGGCATTTAGATAAATTTATTCTCCGATGGCAACATTTTAATTCATTCATTCACTTAATTACTGAGGTCAACACTCTGTGGTCATCACAGTCGTAAATGTCAAACTTAGCATCATTCGCTCATTCAATCAAAACAATCAAAATCGTGAAAATTTCAATGTTTTTCTATTTCTTTTCTTTCTTGAAATAAAAAGCCGTAATGATAACATCTTCACGATGAAACCAGAAGTAAAACAAAAAAAGGAGAGAACAGGGGATAACTGCCGCCCGTTCAAATTATAAGTATCCCTCGTACTTTATGAAAACGTTACGTTGATGAGTTTACTATGTTTAATTTCAGAATTTCTGTTTTACAGCCCATCAAATCCTTAGTTTGACTGGAATAAGTTTCGAGAGAAGAAGCATTATCGTAAGACACAGTTTCATTATTCAAATACGTGACTGTTTTGACTATCATCACACCTTGTTAGGTGTGATGACAGTCATTACTTCAAACATTTGCAGGGTTTTGTGGAGTTGACCATAGTTCCGCTGAAGGATAATTTGCGTATAATTCGCTTGAACGCCAAGCAGTGTCGCATCTACCGTGTGTGCTTGAACGATCAATATGAAGCTAACTTTCAGTATTGTGACCCCTTCTTGGATATTTGTCAGGCTGACCCCAATACGTAAGTATCCACAAATCCATCGTAGCTACCACTTTTTGCATGTTCATTTGCTCTCTATAACATAGAGATGTTATAGAGAGCAAATGAACATGCAAAAAGTGCTTAAAAACTTTAACTTGTTTTACCATTAGGGAACAGAGGTTCCCTAATGGTAAAACAAGTTAAAGTGGCTCTTCATGGGCAAATTGTTTGAAACTATTTAAATGTGGATACATGGATGACCCTCCTTGCGCAGCTGGGTAATAATCTATTAATGCAATGGTCATGTCCAATGACCTCATTATTGATACTTTTACTAGCATGAGTTTCACACATTCCCTGCCAAATACACTATACTATATCACCAGTCACATAAAAAGTCAGTTCAATATTGATAATCATTTTAACCCACATACTGCTAAACATTGACTATCCAAAACAAACCACAAAAGCAGTCCTAAGCCATGATATTAACATAATTTGTCTTGTTATTTTCAGGAGATCCCTTGAAGTATTCTCTAGCTACCACCTAGCAGCCGCACAGAAGATCGACCCAGATCATAACTCTGGGGAGCTGCATATCCAAGTGCCCGATGAAGCGGCACATCTGGTAGGGGAAGGCAGGGGGCTCCGCATTGGGATAGAGTTCTCGCTGGAATCTCCTCAGGGAGGGATGCATTTTGTCGTACCTGAGGGAGAAGGTTCTTTGATTGAGGTAAGAATTATAAAATGACTAGCTTCTGCTCAGGTACACAGGTATAAGACTTTGCTCCCACTTTTCCTGGATACAAAATAGCGATGAGCTGAGTTGGTATTTTAGGTGGACAAGTACAAATCATTGTTTTTCTTTATATGATGCGAGGCAGTTTGAAAAAAGGTGAATTAGTTTATTAGAAACCTTATTGTTCTGTGGTTTAGTTGTATAATAGGGTGGGTCGCTCTTGTATGGGAATTTTTTTATTTCTTCTGTTTGTTTTGTAATAGTAATAAAAACGTGACCCACCTCCAATAATGAAATAAAAAGCAAAAAAGAACTTTCTAAATAGTCTCCTTCTACCCGCGCATCGACTTCAAAAAACAGAAATTTTAATTTTTTTTGTTAATTGTTTGGTCTATTCTTTTTCGTGACTTAAAAGGCAAAACAAATATGTTTATAAAAAAAAACACAGTTTTAAGACAATAAATTATATTTCAATGGGATAATTTGACATTTGTTTCGAGAAAATAGAAAAAGAAAATATTTAAATAACTTTAAAATCTTTTTTACTTTCAAATTTTGGCATTTGCTTTCGAAAACGAATTTTATTTTTTATTAAAGCCTCTCTTGTATTTTTGTGGCAAAGCTGTAAAGACGCCTCTGTAACTGTCTTTACAGCCCGCTCGACAGCTTGGGTATGACATGGTAGTCGCAGAAATAGGACTTCATCATTACCACCTGACTCCACTAGCGAATGAAGAGTTTCATCCGAAACATTGCTCAAAATAGGTGGCTGATAATAAGTTTGCTGCCAGTCAATCAAATCTGTGTATGACAAAGCATTTAAATTGATTTTTGGCACTTCGAAGATTCGAAGCTGACTTGAATTAGATGCTGCTCTTGCCTTTAAAATGCGTCTAGCAGCAAGCTCTCTCACGTGTTTCTGTTCGTCAGATAGCATAGACAAAAGTAAGTTCTCCGGGTGCGCAAAAAAGGCATTTCGCTTAATAACAGGATCAACGACAGTCTTCAATTCTTGTGGAAGATATCTAGAATAAAATACCAATTTCCAGAAGTGTCTTGCCCCATCCTTGCATGTCGGATGCCCTTTAATTTCAAACCAAATGGGAGCATAAACTTTAACTACAAATGTAGCAAGTTGCTTCAGTTCATTCGTAGGTTCTTCAGTCGAAACATATAACCGCAAGATCCTATTGGCCTTTGTAAGCCACCTGGCATGTGACATTTTTCCTGGGGAGCGATTGGACAAATCAGGAGGACACTCACCACTTATAACGGCAGATGTGATATCATAAAGGTAGCGTTGATCACAACTGAGGTCCTTAACTTCGGAAATATTTGGTAACATGCCTTCTATCTTTTCAAATATCACAACAGTGCGCTTTTCACAGTCGTCCAGTAATTTTCCGATAGAACCTGAATAAGTAGAAGGTCCTGTTGTGACGCCATCAAGTTTTGCAAATAAGTGTCTTAAGGGCAGTTCATTCATATGCAAAAGGCATATAATCCATTGAAGCGGTCTATTTAAACGCTTTTCCAATAGCCGTATAACTCCGCCGTATTTACCTGTGTTTGTTACAGTTCCATCACAACCTATGGCTAGAGTATCCTGTAAAGATATATTCTGCTGATCGCAGACTGTTTCATGGATTGCCAACATCAACCCTTTTGCTGTTCCGTGGCTTGGAACGGCATATCCGACATAATGTGACCCTGGTTCTTTGATGATTGAAATGTGTTCTTCAATTGACGTTGAACGGTAGTGTTTTCTCCCTTTCGTAACAGTTTTTAGAGTCTTATCCTTTCGCCCATCAAAATATAAGGCAGGAATACTATCAAGTTGATCTTGAGCTAAGGTTTCCTGTCGTAATTTTTGTCTGGCCCGTCGTAATCTTGACTTGTCAATTACTTCGTCATTACGTTTGACATCTTGCAAAACAGCAGAAGCGACAGCAGCAGCTGCTCTATCGGATATCCCGTACCGGTCACAAACACTTGATAGATTCTTAAGAGATTTTATTTTATGCCTTTTGGGTTCTTTTGGTGATGATGTTCTTTGAGGCAAAGTTTGTTCTTCTTCGCTACTTTCAGTCGTTATTGAAGTGTCAGGATTTTCGTTAGAAGGCCCAGGTTTACAAATTACGTTAGAATCGTAATAGGTTTTAAGCTGCATTTTTCTCTCACTCAACTTTCTCTTTCTGTTAGTAGTCAATAAATCAACAGTTCCCATAACCATTTTTCTGTCTGTTCTCTGATCGATTAAGAAAGCTCGTTCTTCTTTAGGAACCTTTTGATCCTTAACACAACTACAAGACTCAAAATCATTACACTTACAGGAACTCAAATCAAACAGTTTCTCTGAGCTAAGGTGGAATTCTTGTATTTTTTCCCCTGAGAGTCGCTTTAAAGATTTAATAAGGTTTTTGCACTTAGCGTGGTAAGTTTTAATTAACTGTAACACACGATTATGGGATACGATAGGAATAGAAGCTTTTTTCCACACATTTTCAATTTTTCTTGATACAATATGGGAAATTTCGTTAACAGTTGGCTCTTTTTTTGAATTGTTCTCAAGTTTAAGACGATGTCTGATCAAATTGTAATATTTGATTACTTGTTTGTAAGTAGGTAGTTGATTTTCACTTATTTCTTCCGAAGCACCAAAAATAGGACAATTCGTGGCTTTACGGGTATTATTTGAAATTTCCATGATGCACCAACGTATTCAAACAAACAAATACAATGCGAAATAGCTAAATAGAAAAGAAAACGCGCGCGACCTTTCACCTTGAACTAATTGGGCGTACTAAAACAATTACGTTCGGGAACGAGATTTTGCGTCACCTCTCACCTCACTCCCTTGCACTTTATGGCCGAATAGTCCAAGATTTTTATTTTATTATCATTTGCAAACGTATTTTTTATGATTTTAGCAATTTAACATCATTTTATGACTTTTAGTTTTTAAGATAAACGCTCATAGATAAGGGCCGATTTCTGGTAATTATTTGAAACTTCAAACGTAATGCGCGGGTAATTAAACGTGCCAAAAAAATATGAAAAAAATACTAGTTTGTTAGACTATAACCAGGTCACGTTTTGCGCACTATTACAAATCAAATTAAAAAAAAAAAGTTTTTCGACCCACCCTATTGTATAATCAGAGGTTGGTTTTCTTGGCCAAAAAAAAATCTATGCGGTCTTTTAGTAATGTTCTGTATCTGGTGTATACTCAAGTATTTTTGTATTGTATTGTATTGTACTCTACTTTCCAGAAATCAGCACATATGTACACCTATGGCCACTCATCTCGCCTGTGGTTCCCCTGTGTGGACAGCTTCGCAGAACCCTGCACTTGGAAGCTAGAGTTCACAGTTGACGAGTGCCTGACGGCGGTGTCGTGTGGAGAGTTAGTAGATGTTATATCGACGCCGGATCACAGGAGGAAAACGTTCCACTATCTTGTGAATACACCGGCCTGCGCGCCTAATATTGCTTTGGCGATTGGGTATGTATTTGAAAGTTTTGCAGTAATTTCAATAATTTCTCGAGTGGGCAGATAAATAACGGCGGATAATTCACACAGCATTATCTAGCCCCAAGGCAAGCAGAGCATGTGTTAAAGTTATAGATAACTGATATACATAATACGACACAAGAACAAATATCTGTAGATCGTACAAACATTTGTCCCGAGGGGGGATTCAAACCCGCAACCTCCTGCGTCGCAGGCGGACCTTCGCCCACCGCGCCACAGAGGTCGTCAGAAGGAAAAAGTAATGCTCTGCTACTTCGTATTCAGTGGCGGCGTAGTGTGGTCAGGGCTTGGAATAGCGGTATTTTTAAGTAACGGTACGTCTGACCTTGACGTGGTACCGATACCATCATTAGTATCGATATAAATTTAACCGATACTTTTTTAGAACCGATATTTGTAAGTACCGATACTTCATTCATCGGTATCGATAAAATAAAATATCGATACCAACAAAGGTGGCAAGCACGCGCGCGCGCCCGCCTTACCCCGGTCGATAAGCTAGGACTGGAGAGCTGGCAACGTCGCGAGAACCGCTTTGAGTACCGGTACTTTTAGCAAAGTATCGATACTTGAATGTATCGAAATGAAAATAGCATAATTACCGCTATATAATTACCGATTTTATTGGTACCGGTAGCAAGTCCTGAGCGTGGTACCGGTAGCAAGTCCTGAGCGTGGTACCCGGGGCGGAATTCTACCAAGCGTCCCCCCAAATGGATTAAAAAACCCTTTACGCCGCTAATGGGCGTATTCAGAATAAGAATTACCTAAATACCTAATTGATTTCTTGCAGGCCGTTCGAAACCTACGTAGACCCATTCATGAATGAAGTGACGCATTACTGCCTACCGCAATTGATCCAGATCTTGAAGAATTCAGTCCGTTTTCTGCACGAGGCGTTTGAATTCTATGAAGAGACATTATCTACGAGATATCCCTATCCATGTTACAAGCAAGTGTTTGTGGATGAGGTAATTATTGTTAAAGTGAACTTATTTCGTTCATTTACGTGTTCTTGAGAGGAGACAACGACTCCGTAAACGTAGTGTAGGACGCCCTCCGGCCGGGTGTGCTGACGACGGCGAAAGACTGTAGGCAGATGCTGGATGTATCAAGCTTAGGAAAGCGTGCGATGGCGCTCATTAGGGAAGGCCTATGTCCAGCAGTGGACTAGCATAGGCTGATGATGATTCATAAAAAAAATCTGTTACGATCTATTTTTTACCAATTGTCGCTCTAGTCTTACAATTTACTTATGAATAACATGTGCTCCTATGTAAAAAAATCCGACGCAATGTGAATTGTTTGAGAAATAAATAAATTGAATTGAATTTCAAAGTTGTTCAAGCCCAATTTAAGCATTGCTTTTATCCATTATCATCAGCCTATATTAGTCCACTGCTTGATTTTATCCACAGGAAGCTGTTAAAATAATTGAGTTTATTTTTATTCATTTTAGACGGAACATGACGCAACAGCCTACACAACAATGTCAGTGCTTAGCACTCATCTCCTGCACTCTATAGCGATAATCGACCAGACCTACGCCACCCGGAAAGCAATGGCCAAAGCAGTAGCTGAACAATTCTTTGGCTGTTTCATAACCATGCAGAACTGGTCAGATCTCTGGCTAGCTAAAGGGATACCGGAGTTTCTCTGCGGGCTGTATTCTAAGAAGTGCTTCGGGAATAATGAGTATAAGTATTGGGTGCATCAGGAGTTGCAAGAGGTTAGTATTTTTGTGAAACTATCGAAGTTTGATGAATTCATTATGTTACTAGTTTATGCCCGCAGCTTCGGACGCGGTTTGTACACGGAAACGTTTAAAGGTTGGGAACTGATTTATATAATAAAAAGTTGCTAACCTTTTATTTTCGGTATTAAAACACTGTTGAAACTTGCGGCGTAATATAGAAATTTACTAAAAAATAATAATCATCATCATCATCAGCCTATATTAGTCCAGTGCTGGACATAGGCCTCCCCCAATGAGCGTCATAGCGCCCTAAAAATAATAACGACGTAAAAATAAAAAAAACAGTTGAATTTTTTTTAAGACTGGTATCATCGGAGCCAATCACAGAAGTAAAAAATTAGGTTGTTTTGAAAGCCATGCGTTTTTTAATCTAGAATTTGAACATTTTTCAATGCGTGTGTGAAATAAAATACATCTTAATTTATCAGGTAATGGCATACGAAGAACAATACGGAGGAATAGTCCTAGACCCGTGGCAGCTGCCGGCGAGTGGGGCTCGCATCGACCCCAAGGATTACTTCTACTTCCCCGTCAGGAACGTACAGACGATGTCGCCGAGATATATCGAGGTAAGATAACTCACTGATACATACAAACTTACCTACGAAGAACAATACGGTGGAATAGTCCTAGACCCATGGCAGCTGACGACAAGGATTACTTTAACTTCCCCCACTATAGCTAAAGCACTTCTATAGGTGGGCGAGGCAGACTTGGCCTTAAATTCTAATTTCTATAATTTAGAATCCCTTTAATTAAATAATTTAACTTTACATTTCTATAATTTTTAAATAAATTATAATATAAACTTACTTTGTTCTTATATGAACTATATTTCAATTATAAATGTTTTGTTTATTTCTCATATAGACTAAATTACCCTATTGATCGACTGGTATACGAAACAATTGAAATAGATTGATTTGATTGACTTTTGGTGGCCATTTTTATGCATTATGTATGTTTATTTTATTTCTCATATAAAGTAAATTACCCTATTGATAGATTGAGATAGAAACAATTGAAATATATTGATTTGGTTGACTTTTGGTGGCCATTTTTATGCATTATGTATGTTTATTTTATTTCTCATATAAAGTAAATTACCCTATTGATAGATTGAGATAGAAACAACTGAAATAGATTGATTTGATTGACTTTTGGTGGCCATTTTTATCCATTATGTATGTTTATTTTATTTCTCATATAGACTAAATTACCCTATTGATAGACTGGTATACGAAACAATTGAAATAGATTGATTTGATTGACTTTTGGTAGCAATTTTTATCCATTATGTATGTTTATTTTATTTCTCATATAGAGTAAATTACCCTATTGATAGATTGAGATAGAAACAATTGAAATAGATTGATTTGGTTGACTTTTGGTGGCCATTTTTATCCTCTTGTTATTCTCACTTTGTTCTGTTGTTGCATGTATCTAATTGTTACCTATTTCTCCAGTTCTAGCAAATTGAAGTAATTTTAAATATAATACTATTTTATCAGTTGCATCTAATAACTTTCTCTTTCCAACAGATAATGCGGAAGAAATCCCACCTCGTCCTCCGAATGTTAGAACAACGAATCGGCCAAGAGCTGTTACTCCAAGTATTCAACAAACAGCTATCATTGGCTACAAACGCAGCGAATACTAAGATTGGTAGTGGGATGTGGGGGCATTTGTTACTGTCCACGAATTTATTCGTGAAGGCTATATTTACTGTCACTGGGAAGGATATGGCCGTGTTTGTTGATCAGTGGGTGCGGACGAGTGGTCATGCGAAATTTAATTTGACGTCCGTTTTTAATAGGAAGAGGTTAGTATACAATAAAGTGTTATAGTTATCTATACTAATATTATAAAGAGGAAAGATTGTTTGTTTATTTGCATTGAATAGGCTCCGAAACTAACCGATAACGAACGAAACAGCGGCGCGCGCCCCTGGAATTCGTACCGAAAGCAAAGCAGTGAAAGTTAAATACTTTTTTATTATATTAGCCCGGAGTGTCCCACTGCAGAGCAAAGGCCTCCCTCCCCTTCTCGGTCCTCAGAAAGGAGAGCCCACTCTTTGTTGTATATGTCGAGCTCATCCCGCCATCTCCGCCTGGGCCTTCCACGTGGCCGTCATCCGTCCGAGACCCAGTCAGTGGCGATGAAAGGCGAAGGCGAAGAAATACTTTAATATCATAATAATATTTATAAATGAGAAAGTTTGCTCTGGACAAATGTTTGGATGGATGATAGTTGGATGACAGTATGATGTGAAGTCTGGAAAGATCTTAAACAAAGCCACCAATTTTTTTTTGTTTTCTTTCAGAAACACAGTAGAACTAGAAATCCGCCAAGACCACGTTCACGACCGTGGTATCCGTAAATACGTGGGTCCACTCCTGGTACAACTGCAAGAGTTGGACGGCACATTCAGGCATACCCTGCAAATTGAGAATACGGTCGTCAAATCTGACATAACCTGTCATAGTAAGAGCAGGAGGAATAAGAAGAAGAAGATTCCGCTGTGTACGGGGGAGGAGGTCGATATGGATCTGTCGGCTATGGAGTAAGTTGGACTTTATTTTAATGTGTTTAAGTGTCAATTTTTGTTCCGTGATAATTGCTCTTGCTCAGAGGCGATGTGAAATGTGACCGAGATGGGTGATGTTTTGTCTCTTTACGTATTTCTGCTGGTGTTTTATTTATAGAATAATAATTCAGCTGACGCAAAAGCTTCATCTAGAGACAACTAAAGAGGTAATGCTTAATGTGAGTTACTTTAACCCTAAAATGAGTACTCTTCCAGCAAATCCTATTAGTAGTCAGGTATCCAGTGGCGGCCAAGTACTCTGACTTGGCCCTGCCAAATCGAAAACTTGGGATTCACATTACATCTAGCCCAAAACGAATCTTTTTATTAGATCTACACACGTGCGCTCATCTGCTTGCAGAGTACTTAGTACCAACCAACCAATGCTACTTGTGTTAGTACCTACATTTGATATTCACTTTTTTGTTTTGTCTGTATTACGCGTTATCTAGTACTATCATCATCATCATCATCATCAGCCTAAAGTAGTCCACTGATGGACATAGGCCTCCCCCAATGAGCGCCATAGCGCCCTGGAAATCAATCCGCATCCATGCCGCATCTAGTACTAAGTAGTCTTATATTCGTGTAACTAACTTTCTTTCTGTGTTGTGTCTAATAAATAATTTTCTTTATTTCTTTATTCCATAGCGATTCCCCAGTCCTATGGATACGCCTAGACCCCGAAATGTCTCTCCTACGCAGCACTGTAATATCGCAACCGGACTACCAATGGCAGTACCAGCTACGTCACGAGCGTGACGTCACAGCGCAGTCGGAGGCTATCGACGCACTACACAACTACCCCGAACCGGCCACGAGGAAAGCGTTGACGGATACTATTGAGAACGAACAGACGTTTTATAAAATACGGTGTAGGGCGGCGCACTGTTTGACTAAGGTAAGAACTAGCTAGAAGCTTTGATTACCAGGTAGCGTTTAGCGTCACGAGCGTGACGTAACAGCGATTTGTACCGACCTAACCAAAAAATAAAATTAATGACCTAAGCCTGTCCTCCATATATAAAAAGCGATAAGATCTGTTATAATAGCAAAGATCATCATTTTGCGAAATGCATAATTCGCGCATTTGGTGATCAGCACAGTCTTTCGCCACTTCCTGTTATAAACCCATTACCAACTTCGCTGCCAGCCAGAAAATGTTCTGGCTGGCCTCGAACTGTTTCATAGACACATCACACTTAACACGCGTTTACTCCGTGAATATGCGCTCGTCCTTCATTCCACGAATGAAGTTGTTAAAATGTATATCTTTGTTACAGGTGGCAAACGCCATGATAAGCTCATGGGCCGGACCACCGGCCATGCTGACGATATTCCGCAAAATGTTCGGTTCATTCGCAGCACCACACATCATCAAACAGAACACCTTCGATAATCTTCAGCATTACTACCTGCAGAAGACTATACCGGTGGCTATGGCAGGTATGATAATATAATAAATCACTACATAGTATAAAACAAAGTTACTTCCCGCTGTCTGTCTGTCCCTATCTATGCTTAGATTTTTAAAACTACGCAACGGATTTTAATGCGTTTTTTTAAATAGATAGAGTAATTCAAGAGAAAGGTTTATTAACCATATATGTTTTTTGATATATATATCAATATAACTCACTTGCTTTCAAGTAAAGAAGTGAGTAAAATAAAAGTGTGTTCATGTAAACACATCACTATTGCACTAATATTATAAACTAGTTTCTGATCGTAGCTTCGCACGCAGCGCCGCGCCGCGGGGAGTTTTTGTATTATGTTCATAAAAATTGTAAATAAAAAATTAATAAAAATTTGATAAAAATGAGTCACGGCGCGTTGTGTCGCGTAACGTCGCGTCACGTCTCTGTATGAGCTGACTTTCACCCACTCTACCAGTAGATTCCTACATACATTTTATTTTTCAGGTCTTCGAAACATCCACGGCATATGCCCGCCAGAGGTCGTCCGTTTCCTTCTAGATCTCTTCAAATACAACGATAATTCAAAGAATCACTTCTCGGACAACTATTACAAGGCGTCGTTGGTTGACGCTTTGGCTGCTACGATCACGCCTGTTATATCTGTTTTACAGCCGGTAAGTCTTTATATGAGGAGCTAAATGTTAATGTGAAAGCGTTAAAAATACGACCTTAACGCCTTCCTGAGATATTGGGGGTAGATTGCACGTGATCGGGCTTTACCCAGCAATGGGATGAAATAGGCCGACGAAAAAAAAATTTTCTATTATTTTGATCTTGACTTTATTTCCGATGTGGCCATTATAGATATTGTCTATGAATATTGTAGGCAACCGCGCTGGTTCGTCGCCGTTCTTATTGATAGTTCAAGTAAAGAAGAAGTTTAATTTTTTTTTTAAGCCTTATTTTTCTATTCTCTTGAAATATTCAGCGATTGTGTTTACTTTCCAGGGAGCACCAATAACAGCGGACTCGCTCTCAGCGGACACAAAGCTAGTTTTAGAAGAGATAACCCGAGTGCTGAACCTAGAAAAGGTGCTGCCTTGCTACAAGAACACTATCACAGTGAGCTGTCTGCGCGCTTTGAGGCGGTTGCAGCAATGCGGACATCTGCCTAGCTTGCCGACGGTGTTCAGGGCTTATGCGCAGTATGGGCAGTATATAGGTCAGTATATAGGACACCCTCCGACCAGGTGGGATGACGACCTGCCAAAGACTGCAGGTAGATGCGGCAAGCTGAAGACAGGGCGCTATGGCGCTCATTGGGGGAGGCCTATGTCCAGCAGTGGGCTGCTATAGGCTGATGATGATGATGATACATATGATGATAAGTCAGTATTAACGGAAAATAATCATTATTTATCTCTTTTCTGCTTATTTCTTCTTTCTCGAAACCAGCTGACTTGGAAGGTGATAAATTTTTAATTATATGATGGTTTGAAACCAAACCTGCAGTTATTTGTACAGTTCCATTAAAATTTCAATAAGCTTTCTTGCCTATTTTGATGGGAAAATTTAGCCGTGCATAGAAATCGACTGAGCAACTCTATGCTTTAAAATTTAAAGTCTCTCAAATCTTTCTATTGGTAGGGGGATATTTTAAGGATTTAAAGTTTAAATCCTGAATAATACCCCCCCCCCCCCCCCCCCCTCCCTACTAATATAAAGATTTAAGCAAAACACATAAAATAAAGGGAAACCAAGAGGATATGTATGTCCTGCAGTTCTCTAACATAGGATATGATGGTGAAACACATATAAATAGGTCAAACATGTTGTGTCATACGAGTACATGAAATATTTACCTTTTTTTTTACTGCGTTTCTGCAAATAAATGATCTTTATCTCTTTTTCAGACGTCCGTATCGCCGCATTCGAGTGCCTAGTAGATTTCGTCCGAGTTGATGGTAAACCAGAAGACCTTTCATCGTTACTAACAGCGGTGGAAAGCGACCCGGACCCCGGTGTAAGGCACGGCTTAGCGCGACTCATGGTCAACATGCCGCCTTTCGAACGGGCTACCAGACATCGGCTGGATACCGAGGCTGTTGTACACAGGTGACTATTTTTAGGACTATTCCTGATCGTCCGCACAGTTAGACTGTTCATCGTTACTAACAGCGGTTGAAAGCGACCCGGACCCCGGTGTAAGGCACGGCTTAGCCCGACTCAAAGACAAACTGCCGCTTTAAAAAAAAAAAAACGATTGCGGCGGGACTTGAACCCGCGAACTTCCCTCAGTACGAAAATGCTCTAACCAACTAAGCCATGAAATCAAGTAACTGCAGTCGAAAATCTACGGCCTGTAGCGCTGTTATTTTATGCATTTTGTTTTGTTATTTAGTCATGAAGTTTAGTTGATGTGTCAACACCAACCGAACGAAACTAAACTAACCATAATCCGTATCTGCACTAAATATTAACTCAAAATTTGTTTGCAGGCTATGGGGCAACATAAACAGCCACCTTTCAAACGACGCAAGACTTCGCTGCGATCTCGTAGACTTATACTACACGTTGTACGGCCTGAAACGTCCTATGTGCGTACCGATAGTGGAGATACAGGCTATGATGAAACAAATGCACCATAAAGAGAGAGAAAGAATGGAGAGGGATAGGGAAAGAGATAGGGAGAGAGAAAAAGAGAGGGATAAACCGAAGGATGAGCTTACGGTACCTCTGCCGGTTATAAAGCAGGAGATTGTTGATGATGTAAGTCAAAAAGCAGTGTTATTATACATTTTCATTACTTTTGCAAGATTATTTAGCGTTATATTTAGCCAAGAACTAAAACAAATGACCAAAATATTAATGCTCAATATAATTAAATACAAGATGGCGGTCGACGTCGTCTTAGACTCACGTCATTCTTAGCCCCCGACATATAAAAGAGGTTTGTTTTTATTAGTTTGGTGTGTCTGTGGTACTGTATGACATTATGCTCACGGATGGACCGATTTTGTTTTTTTACTTTGAAACGTGACTTTATAGATCATGTTCTTAACCAATAGCCATGTTTAAATGTTTAAAGATCTGTGCGGGAAGTTCTTATATGATAATGATTCAGAGTACCTAAAACTGCAGGGGATTTATGATATTTTGTAAAATTAGCTTGTTACCTGACTTCATATATATCATTTATCTCTTAACCAACAATTTAAACGTCACATTAAGTTGCAAGTCGCCATTTTGAATTGACACATCCACCGCTAACCTAATTTAATCCTTATCTCATTAACTTACAGATCAAATTCGAAGTAGAAATACCGGACGCGGAAATGCCTTTAGCTCAGCCAATCGAAAGACCACTGGAACCAACATTAGACAACTTACCAGTGCCTCTGTCGAGTATAAAGGAAGAGGATATCAAAGTAGAGGTTGGGGGCATGACGATACCTGCTGATGTGCCTACGCCTATGCGGGTGTTTAGCGTGAGTATACAATACAATACATTTATTGTACACCATAATCAAATCATTACAAAAATACAATACATGCGACAACAATGGGGAGTATCATGATTAGTCTTGGCCATGATTACTCAATGCCGGACTTGGCCATGATTACTCACTGTTGGTCAACAAACATCTCTAAAATAACAAAACACGCACAATAAAAAAAAAATTACCAGAAAGAATATTATTAGTAAAACTTTTTTTCTGTTTTCCACATCTTCTTATAAATACGTTTAAACTTACGCGACCATAACATATAATTACAAGTACTATTTTCTTCTTATAAAGCCAATATTTAATGTGGAAAATCTTGTAGTTTTATAATCTAACTTATTTATAAACGTTTGTGTTTTCATGCTGCTATCAGAAAGGACTAAAATCATTTCAAGTCCTTCGTCGCAAGGTGTGTATAAGTGATTCATAGAACCGCATTCGAAATAACATGGTCTAATAACAGAAACTAAAATGGCATTCATTACGGATGTAAGCGGGCTAACTACTAGCCTTATTTGTGTTGAAAGAACACTAAGGCTGGTTTTATAGTCACGCCGCTGGAAGTGCCGCTGGGCAGCGCGCTGTTAACGTTTACTAAACGGCGCTACCTAGTACCCTCATACATCTCCGAACGCGTGCTCTCCAACGGTGCTGCCGAAACGCGTAACAATAAAACCAGCCTAACGCTTTATCCATTAACGAGAGACGTCGAGAACGTCTAGAACCGCACTAAACCTTCATCCCTTAACGAGATAATTCATCAATTATCTCGTTAAGGGATGAAGCGTTGGTGTTCTCCCAATACAAATAAGGTTCGTAGTTATACCCGCTCACATCCGTAATTAGTTCGTGAAACTACTTTAGTTGATATAGTAAAAAAAACGGAATTCGTTTACAGCAAGACGATACGAAACGCGAGTTCATATCAGACAACGCTGTTGCCCTCCCGGGTATACCCGGTTCATCCGGTCCTATCGGCTTTGAACCGGGCATGTTCCGGCACGGCGGCGGTCCGGATGATATGGGGGCGCATAAGGTAAGAATTATTTTTATAATATATGTACTACAACTATAAATGAACAATGAACTATCCTGTTTAACCCGGGTACAGCAAACATAACTCTGGCTGCTTTGGAGGGGTTCGTATTGAAGCCCGGCGTAGTTACGTAATGACAATAGATTTTTTTTAAGTTACATATAGATAGATCAAAATCTGTTTCCTAATCTCAGCAACTAAATAAATTTGTCAAAACCTAATTATCTTCACTCTTATTATAACTTGCAAAGATACTGCGACCAACAATCTACTCAGAAACCTAATACCGTTATCAATAATAGTTTTCTAACGTAATCTAATAACCAATATCTGTTTTCAGCTGAAGAAAAAGAAGAAGGACAAAAAGAAGCACAAGCACAAACATAAACACAAACACAGCAAGGACAAATCTTTCAAAGAACATCGTGACAAATCTAGACCACCTTCTAGTACTGACCATCTACGGATTAAGGATGAAACCAGAGAAACTCTTAGCTCGTTCAGTTCCAGCCAAAGTCCTTCTGAAGTTATGGATCTGTCTTCCATGCCGAGCAATATGAGCTTCTAATACCAATACCTACGGTCTATAACTGTCTGTAACTTTAATATTTCGAACCTCCGTGTATGATCAGTTACGCATTAACACTTTCATGGACCGTAATGACGCAAATGGATGTCTTCCGTCTCGTGAAGCTGCGACGACGCTCCCATCGGGTCGTGGCACCGCAAGGGCTGGGCATTGAATGCGTTTTAGATGAAACTAAAGAAACTCTCAACTTCTTCAGTTCTATTCAAAGTCCTTATGAAGTTATGGATTTGTCTTCCATGCTGAGCAATATGATCTTTTGATAACAACTAGCTAAGATCTAAAATTGTCTACCAATTCTTTGACTCATCAAAAGTTACAGATTAGATTAATTAAAGCGTGAAATAAATTAATAAGATAATGATAACGAATTAATATTTAAGTAAAGTTTTATAATTATTATAAAATGTTGTTTTAATCTACCCATCCAGCAGTTTTCGATAGCCATTTGCCATTTGCCAATTTTTAATACAAAGCGTCATCTAGTTTATCATCATCATCAGGCTATATTATCCACTGCTAGACATAAGCCTCTCCTAATGAGCGTCATAGAATAAAAATAAAGAATAAAATAATTTATTCATAGCCATAGCACACACATGTTATCCTACAAAAAAAGGAAAACACACAAACATATAAAAATACAGAATAACATAAGCCGTAGGGATTTAAATCTTAAACATAATGAGCGCCATAGCGCCCTGTCTTCAGCTTGCCGCATCCAGCATCTGCCTGCAGTCTTTCGCAGATCATCATCCCAGGAGGGCGTCCTACACTTTATTTGACGAGTCGCGGTCTTCACTCAAGAATACTTTTACCCCAGCAGTTGTCGGTTCTTGGCTAGATTATGGCCGGCACACTGCCGCTTCAGCTTGATAATTCTTTGAGCTTTGTCGATAACTTGGTGCTCTGTCTTATGTTTTCGTTACGAATCCTATCCTACAGAGAAACTCTGAGCATAGTTCTCTCTATATCTCGCTGAGCGACGTCATATCATTTAGTAAACATTATACAAACTTTACGTCTAGGTTTTTGTTATTATGGTACGTGAGACCTCGCACTCGAGATCGAACATTTTTGGGGTATTTCATTTCCTAATGTTGCATTATTTATGTTTTTTTGAGTCATTGTTGCATACATTTGTGCCTATAATAAAATGTAATTAACGACTGAACCACTTTTGATACTGGTATTAGGTGCTACAATAAACCAGTTAAAACCAGTGTCAAAACTGGTCAAATAATATTTCTACTAAGTCTACAGACTTATAAATATACATATAATATATATATATATATTTGATTTTTTGCAGTCTGCAGTAAGTTTAATTGTTTCAATTATTGTAAATACTAATTTGTTTCTAATATTTGCTTGTTAATTTCTTTGTTAATGAAGATAATTCATAGCAGGAAATTTAAGAGTAAAATATAAACGATAGCGGCACCAATATCCTAGTAGGTACCTAGCGGTAAGCTTGTGGCCTATGGCTTTCTCCCTATCGAGTTACGACGCCCCAAATAATCGATATGATTAGTGAGTATTCGGTTTCGCGAATAATCGATATCTATGGGTATTTGGTTTCGTTGTATGTAGACGCTTCCGGCTTTGCTCGGTTTAACAATAAGTGTCATTAAAGGTAGGTATCTACTATAGTAGGTAAAGTATGGTTACTAAATACCTAATATGTATATATACTACCTAGAGATCCTGAAGGCCTAATTAGTTTGTACAAATTAGGATCCCTAGGTCGTCAAAAACAATAAAAAATAGATCTTTATCTTTATCGTTATCTAACAATAATGCTGGACAATCCAATCCACACAGCATCATCTAGCCCCAAGCTAAGCAGAGTTTGTGTTATGTACCTATCAGTCATCTAGTACCTATAGGCCCACCACCTATAGGCATACCACTTAATGCAATTTATTACATAGATAAAACGAAGAACAATATAAAAGTAATGTACGACGTGGGATGACGACCTGCGAAAGACTGCAGGTAGATGCTGGATGCGGCAAGCTGAAGACAGGGCGCTATGGCGCTCATTGGGGAAGGCCTATGTCCAGCAGTGGAGTTATATAGGCTGAGGATGATGATGATAGATATTTTTTATTATACAAACATAGGAAATACACAGAACACACGGAACAAATATTTGCATTTGTTAAAATCCTTTATTGAAAAATACAACGCTGTTTTAGATTTTATGTAAAAAAATTTTGCTTGTGAAGGTGGTGGCTACATTTACTCTAAATATGTACATAAATAAATCATACCAATTTAAAGAACAACAAACTCAATATAGTAGGTAACTGTCTGCTCTGATTTATAATCAACTAATTTATGTATGCGGCTTCGCACGCGGTGTTTCTATGGAAACCTTTAAAGCTTATTTGGAATCCCATGGCAACAGAATTAATATTGGCTACTCAGAGTAATGAATAAGAATAAGAATAGTTTTATTTAGCCAAAAAAAAACAGGCTACACAATTAAAGCAATAAACACACATATATATAAAAAAACATAAATAAAAAAGCCTACAGAAAAACAAAAACTATAATAATACATGGCTACCGTGCTACCGTGCTGGCCAAAAAGGGTCAAACTCAGCTATGTGCTGAACCACGCGTGGCGCAGAACAACGCTGGTTTTCAGTTTGAACCTTTTTCTCAGTCACATCACGGGCAAGGAAGAGAGAAGCTCAAAACAGTCAAAAAAGAATGCCTAGTTATTCTAAGATTGGCTAGATACTGTGCTAGATGGCAATTCAATCCAGTAGTTTTGGCTTGAAGAAGTAACAGACATATCCACAACATCCGTCCATCCATACTTTCGCACTTATATATTAGTGTGGTGTGATATTAAGTAATTTATAATGACGCTGTTTCTCTATTAATTTGTAGTAATCGAGTTAATTGACTATTTAAATTGGCGAAGTAGTCAGAGGAAATAATTGATCCTAATTGGAGACCAATATCACTCACTTGTCATCTATTGATTAATAAATTGTTGGCAAATGTAGGTACATAGTTAGTTTGTAGTCTAGCTAATTTAGTTTTCTCAAATCTTTGGTAGGTTCATATGTAGTTAGCTGTGTTTGCGATGCTAGAATGTAATTGACAGTTTTTAAGGGATCTTTCTACCGCTAGACCATTTTTATTGTATGTACCTAGCTACTCGTATTTGTAAGCCTAAAGAAAAACTTTTTATTTTCATTTTCTTCGTCTTGTCTTGCGGGTAGATCGAATATTAATTTGGCTTAGCTGGCGTTGAGCCGAAACTGTCTTGCGTTATGATTATGAACAATAAGACACTTTTACTGCAGATACCTACTTTTAAATGTTTTGTTCTTCTGAATGAGTTTAAATCACAAAATTTACTCAAATTGACTAGTTATATACCTAAAGTATAATACTATAATTGGTTAGTAGTAAGTCCCACCCAGTAATTAATCCGAGGTTCAAATTTTAGATCAATTTAACGATTTTTGTATTATGTGTACCTCTAGCTAGAATTTGGCACTCTTGACTTGGCACGCCTTTATTTTTGTTCAACAATTGGTTCTAAAAACTAGAATAATTTTATTCAATACCGGAGACACAGACAAAATATCGAATTCAAATGACATTTGGCCACATCTTAATATTCACACTTCACACTTTTATACGTGCACCGAAGAAGCCAGGCTGCACCTTATAGGTTGACTTAGCCATATTCAACCAATCCAAATTACATTCACCGACGCGGCGGTAGTCTTTCTTTCTTTCTATATAACAGTGAAGGCATAATAGATACCTACGTATAAGAATTGGCAAAAAAAACAAACAGTTTTAACTTCTAAGTACGAATTTTTTTTTTTTTTTTTTTTTTTTATATAAACTACCTACCTACCTACATACCTACACTATTTTTACAGAGGCACCGAATGCAATAGTGTAAAAATCAATAAAAAAAATCATAATATAATAGTTTTTGTCAGACCTAAATATAATACTATGAAATTAAAAGTTTGAAATATGATGAAACCTTGTGTAACTACCGGTGAACTTTACTTCGGATCGGAAATCGAACAAAGCCATGCTAATACAACGTGTTCTATGCATCTTCTATATGTAGGTAGGCCTACACGTAGTCAAGTAGATCGTTTGAAAACGGTCTAGCGAAGTGACAACTCTTATTTTAGAGGCAACCCCCCGCACGAACGGTCTATTGCTTAGAAATTGATTAGATGTTTCGTGTTTTATAATTCATTAATTATTTGCGAAGTGTTTATTTATTTTAAAGTGATGGCAACTGCACAGAATGGATGTTCGAAGCAATTGGATGTTGTTATTGTTGGAGGAGGGTTGGTAAGTTTTTTTAAATATTTTTTAAACTTAGGTACGTTGACTTCGGTCTCATGGCTTTTTGTTTTTGATATTGTTTCTGTATTCAACAAAACATTCTTTACGAAAAGAAATGTATATTAGTTTGCATAGGCTTTTTCTTTAGTGAGTCTATGAACACGTTATTTATGAGGCATTTTTTGAACTCGAGGACCTGTACATACCTCAACGACATAATGCAGTTTTAGAACAGGATATTGTTACAAAAAAGTGCGAACGCGGTAATTAGGTTATTATTTAATATCTCATAACTTACAAGCACACATATCCCCTGTCCACGATTCTATCCATGGTTGTCTGGTAGAGATCGCGCTTGAGCGATAAGACCGCCAATTGAAGTTAATTTTTAAGTTTTTACTGTACATAGTTTATAGTTAAAGTGCAATAAAGAATTTTCTATTCTATTCTATTAGGCTCAGGTAATAACCCTCCCTCCCTTGTAATAAGTACATAGGTATGAAAAAGGTTTTTGAAACTATCATGGTTATTAATACCAAAGTCACTTATAACGAGACATTTACCAAACATTTACTTTTTTTTTCAAATTATATTAACCCATAAATAAATTGAAATTGCTCGCGAAGAACCGACGGCCGATGGGGCAAACGTGTTCTTGAGTGGAGACCACGACTCGGCAAACGTAGTGTAGGACGCCCTCCGACCAGGTGGGATGACGACCTGCGAAAGACTGCAGGTAGATGCTGGATGCGGCAAGCTGAAGACAGGGCGCTATGGCGCTCATTGGGGGAGGCCTATGTCCAGCAGTGGACTGCTATAGGCTGATGATGATAAATAAATTCGAAAGTAGGTATCTCTGTCTATCTGTCATGTACATTAAGGCAACATTCTCGTATGAGAATGTTTAAAATGTTTTTAAAACAACTTCTATTTATATTTTATTTCTTTTTACAGGTCGGATCACTAGAAGCCTTATATCTTGCAAAGAGAGGACACAAAGTGCGCTTATTTGAATACAGAGAAGGTTGGTATTTTTCATAGTACGACCTAGCGGCGGCGTCCGCGTACCCCTAACCCCTTTTACCCTCGGGTCAAGACGGCCCTGCAAGTAGCATAAGAGAGTTAAAAAGCCTCTAAGGTTACTGGGTTCTACGTCCTATCTTCTTACATTATGGGACACGTTTTGCTGAAACCCCCCAAAAACTATGATGTCTTCCAGTTGAATACGATTTTTAATGAATTAACTTCAACATATTTTTTTCTATTATGATTGACACATCATTCATTTCAATGAAATCTTATTCAACAGCAATAAAATATTATATGTAGTTACTTTCAATAAAATATTATAGGTATAGGGTGTGCAAGTTTGTTGGTTTTGTTAACAATAAGCCACTTCACTTGGTTATTTTTAACTAATTTAAAAAAAGGAAGAGTTTCTATGTTTGTCTTTATGCATGTTTTTTATGTAGGTACTCGTATGTTCGTCGATATCTCCGTCAAGTTCTGTCCGGTTTGAAAATTATTTTGATGACAAATTATTTTAGAGAATGGTCAATAAAAAAACAGTGTAGACATTAAGGAATTTTGATAACACTGTTTTTACATTTATTTACGATTTCATTACGGAATAAATAGAATCTTAAAATTAGGCGATAAGCTATTGCGTTTGGTTCCACCACCTAACCTCTCTGACTCTAAGGCACAAGTTTTGCAACACCCTGTATGACGTCCAAAATAACATAATGATAATAATTAATTATGCCTGTTCATTAGGTTACAAAGCTTCCTGATTCTAATCAAAATATAAAAAAAAACATATTTATGTATATTTGTACATTTGCATAATATTTTAATCTGTAAGTTTGATGAATAATATGAAAAGATCGATAGTTTTACTAAAAGCATAGGAATTAACATCGCTTTATTAAAGAAAAATAAGATCCGAACTAAACATGCATAAAAAAATAATAAATAAAATGTATTTCTGTAACAGTTTTACAATATTTTTTTACACCGTAGTGTAAACAATATATAATGTAATAATACAAACATGTTCTTATGGGGAAATTAAAAGGTCTTGATTTTTAGGGTCACGCAGTATAAATATTAGTTTTTGCACCTTGGTACATGCAAGAGTCCGAAAAAATTACATGTGTTCAATATGAAATTATTATTATTTATTATTTTATTTATCTCAGATATAAGAAACACTCCACAAGTCAGAGGAAGGTCTATCAACCTAGCCCTATCCGTTCGAGGCCGGAGAGCCCTGAAGGAAGTGGGCCTGGAAGAACAGATGATACAGAAGCACGGCATACCCATGCGGGCACGGATGATCCATAGACCTGATGGTACCACGTATTCTATACCTTACGACTCGAGGACTAACCAGGTAAGGTACCTTTTTGAACCCACATAAAAAAAATAAGACGTTCTATGTTCCGCTGCTTGTACGTATTTATGTATTCTTTTTTTGTTAAGCTCCGTCAATTGTGGACCGATTAGGATAAGTTTTTTGATATTGTATCATAACTTTATAACTGTATATTTTTTTCCCGATGGAATAGTAGCGTGTGACGCGAAAAGCTTAAAAAATCAGTGTATCTAAATAATAATTTATACGGAATTTGTTCATCGTCGGTCGGTCATATGTTTCGTTATATGTTTCTTCAAAGAAATCGAATTATAAGTTGTCAGTCCCACTCAACTCTCTTAAGAGTTGATAATCGACGACCCTTGGGTCTTCAATGACCCTTTCTGACCGGTTCATTGCGGTATAGCGCAGCAGTTGCGTGCATGGGCGGCAGCAGTTTGAAAAAGCCTGTGCCCTGTTACCCCCAACCCGTATAGTATACCCAACGTAAGGATTATTTAGGGGAAGCCTTAGTCTAGCAGTGGTATAAGCTGATGTTGTTACTTATATAAGAGTCTTTGATAGTCTGTAAAAACCCGAACCTGTAGGTAACTAAACATAAGATCTAATTTTTTTGCCTATTTGCTATTACCTACCGCGCCTTTAGGTAGCTTCAAGTTATGTTTTGATTGTGTCTGTCTATGTAATATTTTAATTTAGTGGTAATATTGTCTTTGTGAAAGTAAATATTCCGTCCGTGAATTAACCTTATCTCTAGACTAGAAGATAATTTATTTCAATACTACAATATTCCTTTTTATTTGTCTAAGCATGTTTGTATATTTCAGTGCATCTATTCTGTGGGACGGAATTATTTGAACAGTCTACTTCTAAAAGGTATTTATATCAGCCAAAAACATTACAAACCCTTTGCCTTTTGGAGGTCAAAAGGAGGATCCAGCTAGGCTGGGCAGCATTTGGGAAACTACGTCAAGTCTTCACGTCATCCATACCGCAATGCTTGAAAACGAAATTTTTCAATCAGTTCGTCCTACCCGTTATGACCTACGGAGCTGAGACGTGGACACTCACGATAGGGCTGGTCCACCAGTTCAAACGAATACCTACATCCGACAGAGAACCAAGGTTATCGACATAGCTCAAAGAATTAGCAAGCTGAAGTGGCAGTGGGCCGGCCATATCTCGCGAAGAACCGACGGCCGCTGGGGCAAACGTGTTCTTGAGTGGAGACCACGACTCGGTAAACGTAGTGTAGGACACCCTCCGACCAGGTGGGATGATGTCCTGCGAAAGACTACAGGTAGATGCTGGATGCGGCAAGCTGAAGACAGGGCGCTATGGCGGGTGAGGCCTATGTCCAGCAGTGGACTGCTATAGGCTGATGATGATGATGATGATGAAAAACATTACAATGACAACCAAAAATAAATCTATTATATCTGTTGTTTGAAATTCTTCTTGCTAAGATCGCCCATTTTGTACAGGTTATTAGACACCTACTTACCAACGAAAACTTTTAAAAGGAAATTTGACCTAAATTCAAAGCTAAAAAGACCGAACCTTATACTATTTATTGAATTACAGAATCAGAAAAGTACGGAAATGTCGAGAGATTCTTTAATCACAAACTCTGTGAGGCGAATTTGGAAAGCGGGTCGCTTAAGTTTATCAAGTAAGTTTTTATCTTTAACATTTGTTTAGTGTGCAACTATAAATTGAGTTCGCGCTAAAACTCAGAGAATTGTTTATAGTAAAAGGTAAATGGTATTTCCATGGTAGTTGTAAAATGGTTAACAGAACATACACAAGTTGTAGCAAAATCGCATGCACCAAAAAACTCTTTATTTTCTTAAGAATAGGCAATTATTTTTAGGTACTACATAGGTACGCTGAAGAACTAAGTCTCTTCGATAGCTTGAAGTTTAGTATCTAAGGTGATTCCTAACAATACGGTAATTTCTACAATATTTACTTCAGCCTAAACTTGCTTAACATAAGGTTCAATCATAAATCTTATACATTTAGTTTTGGTTTTATTAAGCAAAAAGTTATTGACACTACGCCTATAGACTACTTTTGATATTGCGTTACTTACATCGTCGAAGTTTGTGTTTAGACGTTTAATTAAAAAAAAAAAGGATGAATCATCATCAGCAAACAAAACAATATCGAGATTATTCTTAACAAGGTCAAGCAGGGCTTCTCTCTATGTATATGTGATACCAACTCTAGGCTATCTGTTATGTATTTCTGTGTGAATTAATTCCAGCATATTGCCATTTTAAATGCATTATTTAACTACCACACCACTATTCTCTACTTATAATCTTTAACAAAACACGAAGAAAACAAAACAAAACTTCAAATTTATATGATATTTTCAGAACGGATTCAAAACAGAGCATAGACGTAAAAGCAGACCTGATAATTGGCGCTGACGGTGCCTTCTCGTCTGTCCGCAAGTCTATGATGAAGCAGCCACGCTTCGACTTCAGCCAGAAGTATATTGAACATGGATACTTGGAGCTCTGCATACCAGCTGATGAAAAAGACGATGTAAGTATTTTGTATAATTAGACCAGAAATGATCGTGGGGCATAACCTACACCGGATTTTCTTTTACGTGGAAATATTAGAACTTTAATCCAATTTTTGAACTCACTTTTATCTGTCAATCTTTCTTGGCAGAAGTATCAGGTTAACGCTTATGTATATGAACTCTATTCTTTGATCTAGATACAAGTTACTGATGATGAAAACTATCAGGGTAAATATTTTTTTTGTCATACTTTGAAAATTTTTGAAAATTTGAAAACGTTGAAAAGCAAAAAGTTGGCAGCAAAAATAATAATTTATCTAATGTAAGTGATGGCGAAATTATAATGAGGTTTTATATTAAATCTCCGATGCCAAATAACTTCTACAACAAAACACAACATTGAAACTAGAAAACCGAAGAACAAAGCATAAAAATATACTCTCAAATCAGATAGCGACAAATCTTCGTAATGCACATGATGCATCGGATCAGGGCTATGATTCTTGACTCGAATGATCTTATTTAACTGCTGCTGTAGTAAACCTGACTCATAAATCCTCAATATATGTGACTGCATTCGGTCCCTCAAAGGAAACCCTTTCGCGAGAATCATACAGATCACATTACTGGCCGAAAACCTCCAAATATCTAGCATGGACTCACTGTGCTCATCGTTGCTTTTATAGTCATTAATCTTGTATAAGTATTCCATTTCTATTGCATACACGTGTCCTTCTTCTGCGACGTAATCTAGCGCGGAATCTGTTTGCATACATTCAGGGTAATCAGGTCCTTCAGGTAGAGTTTGGTTGAAGGCGAACAAGAAAAATGTCCTGGTTGATGTGCTTATGCAGGGTTCGTAGGGTAATTCACGTATGTGATCAAAGGTTATAAGACCCTCAGTTTGATCTCGACCCGTCAGTAGACTGCTAAGCGCAGTTGTGTAAAAATTGTTCATCATGAATGTGAACCAAATCCAGAACACCATTGTCGCTCGAAATCGATTTTCTTTACATAGCTTCACGCTTGCATTTAAAAAGAAATAACCCCACAGTTCCAATGCTAGGGATTGTTGTGTTTGGGTTCTGAATATCTGTCGTCTTATTGAGGTAATAGTGGCAAATAGGCAGTATGCTATGATTAAAACAAGCCAAGTCTCTTCGCCAAACTCAGTGTAAAATGCTTTCCATATCTCCTCCCCTGCTGCTGGAGTAAAAACTGTGAAGGCAGCATAACTGTATCCCCATAAATAATCAAACAATAACACTCTGTTTCGCATTAAAGCAAATCCTCCTACGACTATATCTGCTTCATCAAGCTGCAACATTGTTAGTAAACCAGTAGCTGTGTAGTTATCCAATACCACCTCAAAGCCTGTATCATTTTCTAGCACAATGTACTCCAATGTTATCCCTTCTTTCTCTGCTATTGTTTCTAGCACCAATTGCTCTATTCCTAGTAAATCTTTTCCAAATTCCGTGTACTCTTCATTCTTAAATATGATGTACGGGATATCTTGAATTGCTGCTACTTTTATTGTGCAATTTCTCAAACTGATTTTCTCAGTTTGAAAGTAATTTCTCTGTTGTACATCCTTGCAGTTTCTAACGGTTTCTACTTCTAGTTTTGTACCACAGTTATTATCTTTATAAGGATTGTATGTATCCATAAATATAACATCATTGCGACTGCCTAAAACGATGACGTCGAAAACTTTAAGTTGTAGCAGAATTTCAAATATCTTTTCAACATCTTCGTCAAATCTTCTCAGTTCTATAATGAATCGTGCTCTGGGATTCCAAAACATATCTTTAGAGATAGATAACATACCTTTCGAAAACTCGTCAACGTCTTCCACTTTTATAATGTAAATTGATGCTGGCGACCAATCTTGATCATTGAAAGGTCTGGTTATGAAACTGTAGCAATCCTTTTCATCATTAATATTTCGTATAAGGCCACCATCGTTGCAATTAACTAAATGCACTAAAGTGCCACATGGAAAGTTATTCTGCACAAGTGATTTTATGCATTGGTTTACGTCGTTGTTTTCCCTTATAACATCAATATTGTAATTATCTTCGCAGTATATAAATTGTATTATCACGACAAACAGCGTTATTCGTGTCAATATCATCGTGCCAGTTTACTTTGGAGCGATTGTCTATGCGTTTTATACGTTAAAGTTCATCAATTATAAATGATAAGACAGGATAATTATAGTGCTGAAGTGAATTTAAATTCCTTCTTTAGATGGATATTTAGTTTAAAATAAAATATTGCTTTGTTACTCGACATATCGTTAAGCACAATCAATCAACCCGAACTACGTTTATTTTTTCATGAAAATCATGATAAATTCTTTTTAAACCATAGTAATCGGCACCTTTACTTATCTTTAGATAGGTACCTACCTACTACTAGTATTTGGTAACATTATATATTAGCATAAATACTAAGTATTGATTGAAGATGGTGATTATAAATTTGAACAAAAAATGCATAATGCTCGTAAAATTACATCAAATCCGACCTTAATGTCCGTTTCCAATGGCAATCAAAAAAGCCAAATCGAGCTGAGGTTTGGAATATGTATTCAGATTGTTTTCAAGAGTAACTCAGCACATTAAGAGTACACTCGCCAAGAGGCCAGGATAACAGCCGAGATATTTCACCCTAACACAAGTTAAGTAATCTTTTTCTACAGTTTCAGATGCCTCCAAACTACCTCCATATCTGGCCACGAGGCGAATTCATGATGATAGCTCTTCCTAACCAGGACTGCTCATGGACTGTGACCCTTTTCATGCCGTTCGTCCACTTCCGAAGAATAGATACTGAGGCCAAGCTGTTCGAATTCTTCAGGACGTATTTCGTGGATTCTATTGCGTTGATTGGAGAGAAGAGGCTTGTTCAGGACTTTTTTGGAGGGTCGCCATCACCTTTGGTTGCTATTAAGGTTGGTTTGTTACTGAGCACCATTTATACATATTATATCACACTAATTTTATAAAGTATCATTAATCGAAAAGCGAAAGTTTGGATATCTGGATGGATGGATGTTTGTTACCTCTTCGCGCCTAAACGGATCGGGTTGAAATTTATCATACAGGTAGGTTCCAGGCCTAGAATAAAACACAAGCAAATAAATAAAAATATTACTATTTTATTCTATTGAATATTCTGATTTCAAAAATATATTCATTTAGACACCTGGGTAAAGTTTGTATAATAAAACAAAATGTTGAGCAACAATAACAATATCGATTGTTATAAAAATCGAATCGGTAAAGCATTATTAGGATATGACTATATCAGTGTCATTCGAACTACCAAACAGCAAGTAAGATAGTGGAATATGCACATTTTAATAATTAATTAGGTCGAGGTTCAGCTGCCTGTTAATTTAGTTAATCAAATTAGTACTGCAGTAGCTAATGACGATTATTATCGTAATAGCTATTAGCCTATTACGATTATAATCGTCATTAATGTAATCGGCTGCATAAAGAAACATTGAGAGAAAATAATTGAAGTTAAACGTTTGTTTAAAGAAAGATAATCGATATTTTTCTATTCTATTGATTTTATTTCAATTAGTAGTTATCAAAAAAGAGACCAAGCCGTGGATCTTATAGCTCTAAAAGCACAAATATGAAAATTATAAAAAAACTAGCGGCCCGTCCCGGCTTCGCCCGGGTGGTCATTTGATTCAGTCTATTTTTAAAATTTTCTCTTTTTTCTCTCCGTAAGAAGAACGAGGATGGTCCTCGTTCTTCAAGGAATATTCTAAAAAAGAATCAGCGAAATCGGTTCAGCTGCTCTCGAGATTTGCGCTTAGCAACACATTCAGCGATTCATTTTTATATTATAGAAGATAATTGTAAAATACTATTTACAGTCTATGACTTACCTCATGCGGATACCTGGATAAGACGTACCTTAACACTTTGAGTGCTGAAATCACACGTTATGTGTTTTCTACAAGTGACTAATATGCGTAAATCCACACTAGCGCAGCGGCTGAGAAAATACAGATCTTTGTGACTCATCCCAGCCGCAATATTTTTCGAACGAAACGCATGTGCGGCCCAACACAACCGCTGTGTAGAGCGGCAGCACGAATTTTTTAGGTTAAAAAAAGATCGCAGTCGTCGAAAAAAAATCGCAGTCAAAGTGTTAAAGCGTCCCTGAGAATGTTGCTTATATCATTTTTAAAACCGGTCCAGTAATGCAACTATTAATTTTTTTTAATAGACCAGTTCCGCCTAGACCCCTCAACAATAAAACTTGCAAATTAACCTGTTCAAACATTTTAATATATTAACATTATTTCCCAATATGATGTAATACAGTATCCATAATATGGATACTGTATTACATATATATGATCGGACCATGAACTCTGTTACCATATTATGGTAACAGAGTTCATGGTCCGATCATATAGTCTCGTTTCAAGCTATTATAGATTTATTGAGACATGGTCATGGCATCTAAATTATTCACTGGTCACCCAATGGGTTCCCGAAACAACTACAAAAATGTGATTTAATTTTAGAGGAATCAACTGAATTTAAAACTGAATGAGAGAAGGTAAAATTTTCTACAGAGTAGGTATTCCAGGCTTTTTTATTTTTGGATAAGATAACCAAGGAGACCGTCCCACATAAATTACGCAAATCGATGCTTGTTTGTTCGGCGTTGGCTGAAAATTATAAAACCAAACTTAAGTACCGTGGGGTACCGGCTTAGAAATTTGCATCAAGCGATTTATATTTAAATTATTAAAAAAAAAAATCTGCTCTCTAAAACCATTATCTATCGGACGGCCGATGTGGAGCCGCGGATGATCCACCGCGACGCAGGAGGTTGCAGGTGAGATTCCCACCTCGAGCCAATGTTTTTACGCTATGAAGTTTTTCATTCTCAGCCTTCCCGTGTCCTCCTGTCGTCAGAAAATCTGGTTTTGAATATGCCACCTCACAAAACCAGTTTCTACGACAAATCCTTCTCCATCCAGGCCATAAGGTTGTGGAATGCACTACCAGAGTCCATTAGAAAAACTATATCGTTGCCTGTTTTTAAAGCTCACGTCAAGGAGTTTTTCCTGCCAAAAGAATGAATATTGGTACTTACTATTTATTTATTTATGTATTTAAGCAGTGTGTTATTTAGTTTGGTATTTGTAATATTTATTATTTGTTTTTTAGTATTCTTGTTATGTTCCTATTTAGGTAACCTGTGGTTCCAAAGGTTGCCTGGAAGAGATCGCTTCCTTAGAAGCGATCTCATAAGGCTCTCGATAAGGCCGCCCATTGTAAATGTCGCATATAATGTATTTTTGTAATGATTTATTTGATTATGGTGTACAATAAATAATTTTTGTATTGTATTGTATTTTTTTTCGAATGTTCGGGGTGGTTTAAAAATATATGTGTGTGTATTTAATGTATTAAGTATATCAGTTTTGTCTAGTAACCACCTCCGCTAACTTTATGGATAGATATTTCTTTGTGGATTGACCAGCATTATTTACTTATTCATTGCAGTGTCGACCTTACAACGTAGAAGACAAAGCTCTGATCATCGGCGACGCAGCTCACGCTGTCGTCCCCTTCTACGGCCAAGGAATGAACGCTGGCTTCGAAGACTGCACTTTGCTGGACCAGCTCTTTCTGAAGTTCAACAGCGATCTGACCAAAATACTGCCAGAATTTTCTGATACAAGATGGGAGGATACATATGCTATATCTGATCTGGCGATGTATAATTATATTGAGGTAAGATATACATAATATGACGACCGATGTGGCGCAGTGGGCGAAGGTCCGCCTGTGACGCAGGAGGTTGCGGGTTCGATTCCCGCCTCGGAACAATTGTGTGTACGATCTGCAGATATTTGTTCCGGGTGTTCTGGTCGTTTCTATGTATAATAAAAATATCTATAATGTATTGTATTATGTATATCAGTTATCTAGTACCCATAACACAAGCTCTGCTTAGTTTGGGGCTAGATAATGCTGTGTGAATTGTACAGTAAAAAAAAAATATGTAAAATAGTGACATCTGACTCGACTTTAAATACGTAATATATTATTTTGTAAATATATGGATAATTAGTGGATTCATCTATAACACTGATATCATCGGAGAAAATTTTGTTAAACCACAATCTTACCTGATGGAAAGTGACGACGCTGTATCAAGAAGGTCTAAAATACACATTCAGTAGTGTCCTGAGAGAATTCGAGAAGCAATCATCGAATATTTTCTTTATAATTATTAATTGCCTATTTTAAGTATCTACTTCAACGCCGGAAAAACGACGTCCTTAGTGCAAATTTAGTATCTATACTCCGTCCAAGCATTTATTGTCTTTGACTAAATAAAATAATGCAATATTTCATACTCTAGCTAGTTCTTTTCAACCGACGAAACGCAAAAGAAAAGAGTATAATAAAATCGAATTCCCTTATTTTTTATTATGTTGGCAGTGCTCTTACTAGCCACCGTAAATAAAAAAAACAAAACAACAACTTACTTAGCCATAGCAGTGTTTTGTTTTCTTCTATTTATAAATTTAAAAAGGTTTACATTTATTTGTCTGAAAGAAATTAATCGAGATTCGGGAATGGTTAACTCCAAAACAGTTTCCCAATGGGTGGTGTTAAAATAGCGTCACATAACCAAGAGTATTCAAGATCCTTTTTCTATTCTCCACTTTAATTAATCATCATCATCAGCCTATAGCAGTCCACTGCTGGACATAGGCCTTCCCCAATGAGCGCCATAGCGCCCTGTCTTCAGCTTGCCGCATCCAGCATCTACCTGCAGTTTTTCGCAGGTCGTCATCCCATCTGGTCGGAGGGCGTCCCACACTACGTTTACCGATTCGTCGTCGCCCAAAAAAAAATACCCATCTATTTATTTTCAGATGAGAGACCTGGTAACCCGTCCGTCGTACAGACTACGCAAAGCAGTGGACGACTTTATATTCTGGCTGTTTCCAAACTTGTGGGTGCCTCTGTACAACTCAGTCACCTTTTCCACCATGCCGTATAGCCATTGCGTCAAGAACCGTCAATGGCAGGATAAGGTAACGTAAAATTTATAAGAATAGTAATATAATATAATAGAATAGTTTTTGGCCGCGACTTGGATGGAGGTGGCTTAGGACTAGCTGTTCGTGGCGCCGTTTGGAGAGGCCTATGTTCAGCAGTGTATGGAATGATGGTGAATGACGTATTAATGACATCTCCCGCTATACGCGCGCTAGGATGAAATGCACAACAATTCATTCCTAAAACGACAGCGTAAAATGTGAACAGACTTTTAGCACAAGGTTTATTTATGCAAAAACTATTTAATGTGTCTTTTCAAAATAAATTTAAATAATTAAATGAAACTGGCTTTATTTTAGAGTTTTATTTCTCCGATTATTTATATGCGTCCATAGTTGGGTTAAAATCAGTGTTGAAACTTGAAATACGAAAGTTTCGAACCTTGTATTTTTAAAATGTATATTTTTTTACGGTGCTGGGTATATAAACATAGATAATGACGAGATAAATTGATATTATCTATAGTTTTGGATGGTCAAAATCAAACAGTGTAGTACCCTTCCCTTTCCACGTTTGTATGGAAAGGTGAGCGACTCATTATTTTTTATATCGTAAGATTTTGTTATTTGTATTGTTTCAGGTGCTGAGATACACGATGGTGTTTGGCTTGATAACTCTTACTATTATTTACTTGTTTTCAAGGTAAGATAGGTTCTACCATCAAAGTATAGAAATATGCGTGTGGAATTGCGGGGTGTTTACCGGTAAATTTTTAATTAGTAAATTGAATTTTTAAAAGCTTTAGTTGTAAGATTCTGATATAGTTTGTATAGTACGAGGCAGTCCAAAGTGTAACAAATATTTAAATTTTCTTACTACCCATCAAAATTTATAAATAAAATAATTATAAATAACTGAATGCGTGTGGAATTTAAATAAATAAATGCTGGACAATTCACACAGCATTATCTAGTCCCATGGTAAGCAGAGCTTGTGTTATGGGTACTAGATAACTGATATACATAATTCAATATATTACATAGATAGATATTTTTTATTATATATAGAAAACGACCAGAACACCCGAAACAAATATCTGCAGATCGTACACACAATTGTTCCGAGGCGGGAATCGAACCCGCAACCTCCTGCGTCGCAAGCGGACCTTCGCCCACCGCGCCACATCGGTCGTCATTTGAGTCTTAGTTTAGTATTTTTTTAAGTTGAATGTTTATAAACATAATATAAAATATACATACATATTTCTACAGTACAGGGTGGTCCGAGAAGTGTAACAAGTTTTTTCTACCCTTTATCCTAATAAATATTGTACTTACCTTTTTTAATATCTAATTCTAATCTTAAGAATAATGTTGATTTATTTATGTCATGGTTACAGGTTCAACTGTGTAATAAATTAGAATTAACATTATGTTACTGTGTGTGTAAAATATGGCCGAAGTCAGTATTACACTTGTAAGCAGTGTTCGATCAAATTTGTAATTCTATGTTTTACTTACCATAAATAAATAAACATTTTATCAAATCATATTATGCCTTTTTTCATTTCTAAACCTTTTTCTGTTCTCAATATTTAATCTCTAATGTTGTCAATGATTAAAAAATATATAAAACGTAATTGATACTTACATATTTTTTTAAATAATAGATTGTCTTCATCTGAGAATGGCCTATAATTATTTGGGTTCTTTAAGTGTTCGGTAAGTAATCGACTATTTTTCTAGAAAAGTAACCGTATATAGATTCGACGCTACCTAATTTGATAATCACTTAGGTCGGCAGTTACAAATATACCTACATGTTCTGATTCACCTGATACGAAACGTTCTTGCGAGATTAAAACTAAAAGCGTTTACCCTACTTAGACCTGAAACGCGAGTTCGTGGTGCTTCAGTAAGCTGTAGATAGAGTGTAGACCTAACACAGGGTCGCAGTAAGGGCTATTGAATTGCTGTCAGCATTTACTGTATTTAGTTTTCCCTACCGTGGCTGTGGCGATTGTGACGTAAGTTCCCTTCAGCTGAGCTAGATTTCGTAGGAGCCGACAATTTTTTTTATAATCTCCCTTTAAAGCGTTCATTTGTTCAGTTCAGTTGTTTATTGATAAGAATTTTCTTATACATAATTATTGCAAAACCCCTCGTTTGGAGGAGGTAAGTTCGAACGAAGGTGTGAGATGGAATGTGTGGTGATAAGATAACCTACCGTACAACGAAATAAGGTTAATAATATTTACTTACCATCTAGATAGAGCAAAGACATTTGCGTTACTGTCGCAATAATAGAGTCCAGTCCAAGATTCAAATTAACTTTCAAATCGGATTACAATTTTTTTTCTTGTGTGAGTGAAATAGAATTTACGTGAGGCCAGAAATACAATATATTTTATTTGAAATAAGAAGAGCAATATAATATCAAAGTAAGTAAGTAAATAATTTATCAGACACATAAAACACATACATACAAATTGGCTAAGTAAGTAAGTAACACATTAAGTACCTGAGTGTAAGTATAGTAGGTACCTATTTGGGTCTATTTTTGTATTTGAACTTTTTACAAGCGACGAACAGTTGATTATTGTACCCCGCTTTTATTTGCTGGGTGTGGCCTGCTTGACTCTCAGATGCTACCTACGCACATTCAGTTACTGACGCGAAGGAATAACATTGTTTTTAGTTAAATTATTAAATGTACGAGTCTACTGTAGGTACCTACTTAACCAGGATATTTGTAATTTACAGAAATGTTATATAATAGAGACTAGTGAGGCTTACAGACAAACGGAATAACCGTTTACATTAGCTTTTAGATTAATAAATACTTACTGTGAAATATAAATAAACGAAACGAAAAACCTATTAATTCCCTCCAGATAGGCCGACTATAACGGCAATACCTGCTGCATTGCTGTAGCCGGTAAGATTTTTTTTACAAATGAATGTTATGTTACTTTTCCTAAGGCTACGTCTTCGCTGACAGCCGGCTTGCTTAGCGCCTAGAGCCTAGTGACTCAATATCACGTTACGACCGATTGGCAACTAGTGTACGCGCCAAGCACGCAGTGTGGTTATGAACATTCTAGCTAGAACGTTCGTGTTTCTAAGCTACTCGCTAGGTGACGCGCTAGGCGCTAAGTAATGTAAGGTTTACACGGGTGACTAAAGCCGCACGATTTTTGCCGATCGGCGAAAATCGACCGTCTAACTAAATGGCAATTCGGCTAGGTCGCAAGTGACTAAAGTGGTGAGGCGATTTGTGAAGCGACTAGCCGCACGGCGAAAATCACCCGTGGGGGTGCGCCGCGCCGCCCCTGTCAGTGCGCAAGTAACCTCTCTCCATCCCTGTTGGCAGACACGGGATCAGCTCATTCAATATGCACCAAAACTAACTGGAATAATGGTGGGCTGTGAAACGAAACGAGACGTGAAATTAGAACTAAGGCTTAGCTAATAAAATGCTGAAAGCTTTTGCTTCAAAAGTTTAAACTCTGTCTGTTTTTTGATAGAGTTCCGGTCTTTAGTTATAAACTGAAAGGAAGTTGAAGAGAACCGCGGTTAGAAGATTGTTTTTTTTTCAGTTGGGTTTTGGTTAAGTGCAGACGGACCTCGACCTTCTTGATATTTAGAGAACATTCTTAAGAATTTCGAAGAACTCAATTTTCAATATATTTTCGTCCGAACTATCACTTACGTATCTACCTAAATCAGAAAGTTTATTTAGCTTGCGTAAGTTACTTACCCTTTCAAAAATAACTAATTGTACCTTTAAAGATACATATGTAGGTTAAGTCCGGATTGTCGTCAGTAGGCAGATAATAATGTGCCCCAGTGTTAAAAATCCTAACTTCTAAAAATCGCAATAAAGTTTTGATAGGCTAGGTGGCTACTAATGTAGCCTAGAAAATAAGCTAAATTTTGAACGAATCTATCAACATTTGATTGCAATTTTCAGATAATCACAATCAATATCCTGACTTTACCCTATAGATCTATCCAGAACCGTTAGATAGGTAAAACCTATGTAGGTATCTATCGTAAGTACATACCTATCCTCTTAGATTTCAGGTAAGTGTTCTAAATTTGTATTAATTTGTATGTATGTTATTTAATTAATTGGTTAACGTATTCACTGCCCAACAGTCATCCCGTGCTGAAAGGACTTACAGATGGACATGTGCGTCCTGCCTGAGCCATAAGTCTCTCACTCTGTGTCAGTCACTCTTTGATAATAATATGTCTAAATCGAGCTTCGCACTGGAAAGCAGCCTTAATTATTTTATTTATTTTGAAACCTTTTATTCAGAAAATATTTACAGTATATGGTTTTCATATGGTTTTTTTAAACTAGGTACATCTATATTATCTGTTTGCCCTCTTTTGGCAAAGGCCTCCTCCAACCCCATCCACTTTACTCTCTCTCGCCAACCTTATCCACGTTTTCCCTGCTACGTCTATTACGAGTAGCTCGTCCTCCCATCTTTTGAATTGTTTCCCTCTATATCACCACAAAGGCAAAACACAAGAAAAAAAATGGCGTAGGATTCTTAGTAAAAAAAAGCAGCCGTAATAAATCAGGCCAATTTTCGTGTGCGGGCACGAGAGCTAGGATTGAAACCCGCGCTACCATTATTATTTGGCATAATGATATCTACCAGCTGAAAAGAAACTCCCATTCGTGATTTTTACCATAGTGTACACAAAAATATGCTCAAAGAAAAAGTTAGGCGCTACTTTTTGCTTTTACGGCGTTGACAGTCTATCTAGACATAATGATAATCATCTTTGTACACAGAAAAGTAGGTATCTACCTATTTGGTACAACATGAAATACACAATCAAAATGCGAAAATATTTTTCTTGATGGGTACATTTTTCCTCAATAGATTAGGGTATTTTTTTCATTGGATATCAGGTAAACTAGCGCTGATCTAGTGTCAGCCAATGTAAGTTGACCTTTACAAACCTACGTCCACTTAAACCGAACCAGCGATAAATTCTCATTAATGTCGACATAGTTCCCACTTCTCTTTTTCTTGTCAAATTGGTCCTTCGATTAATTCGCGCCGAACTCGGTTCGTTCCCTTTGGAATGTGGAGATACGCCCCGAACATAACATACCCTATCTACTGGTTGGTAGAAATAAAAGTTTTGTTCCTCTAAAAGAATGGAGATTGTTCAAATTTCGTAGATATTTTTAATTTCACGTATATAACTTGATTGTGTGAGAAGGAAACTTGGGAATACCTATAACTTTATTTATTATCAATTACTCATTATTGATTATTCTCTGTTCTCTTATTCTTTTGTTGTTTTATTAATGTTCTCATTCATTACGGATTGGGCATTTCATTTTGTTGGGTCCCTAATAGACCACGTAAAATTAAATAAGTGGTCCCTTCAAATTTTAACACTTTGACTGCGATTTGTTTTCAACGACTGCGATCTTTTTTTTAACCTAAAAAATTCGTGCTGCCGCTCTACACAGTCGTTGTGTTGCGCCGCACATGCGTTTCGTTCGAAAAATATTACGGCTGTGCTGAGTCACACAGATCTGTATTTTCTCAGCCGCTGCGCTAGTGTGGATTTACGCATATTAGTCACTTGTAGAAAACACATACCGTGTGATTTCAGCAGTCAAAGTGTTAAACGGTTCAAACAGTTACAATATCTACTAGGAGTAAAATTGTAAATCGATCTTTAGTAACTATAGAGGTATAACACTACATTGAACTAGGTTGGTTCACAAAACAAAATACTCAGGGAAGTGTATAATTATTCATATATATTAACTACTTATTGTTTATATATGCCTAGAATAATTAGAATAAGTATTATCTAGCCACCTAGCATAAATTATCATAGCATAATATTGCCGTGCCCTAGTAGGGTGCATGTTTTAAACCTACTTGTTATTTATAAGAACCCTTGTACGTACAAGTTGATTTATTAAAGCTGAATTCGGGTACAAATTCTGTTCACGCCGTATTTAATCAACGTGGTTCAACTGAATTATATTATCTACCTAATCCACGAGCCTGTTTAAAATAAAATGATGCATGCGGTAGTACAGACAGACACAAAATAACCCCAACACCTGGATTCTTTAGCTATCTAATTTAGAAGTTCTGCCGCCTGCAAACAACTTCAACTGCATTTGCTGGCGAGCGTTCTTCTCGCCCAGTTTTTCTAGTTTATTGCTAAAGTTTCATAATAAGTGCAGCGGGTTATAAAAAGATATTTATACAGGTATGGGATATTCTCTACATATATAAATATATATATGTATAATACCTAAATGCGTTGGATGACTTACCTGATTCATTGATTGAACCCCGTGTTGTCATCAAAGTATGTATGGTAAGTCAAGGGTTTTTAAGTCGGATACAAGAAACCAAATTCCCGCTTCCGGACAAATATTTTACAATCTACAGATGAGTTCAGGGTGTTCTGGTCGTTTTCTATGTAAAATAAAAATAAATATCTATGTAATATATTCTATTACTTATATTAGTTATCTAGTAGCCATAACACAAGCTCTGCTTAGCTTGGGGTTGGATAATGCTGTGTGAATTTGTATTTATTTATTTAGTTTATGACTTCTTATAATATCTTTATAAGAAGTCATAAAATAATTAAATAAATACAATTTACCCAATAAGCTAGGCTGGGATGGGCTTCTGTCATCTCCGGCATTTAAATATGCCCGAAGCAGAACCAGTAGGTACTAATGAGTGTCACCTCTTATTCCTTTTGTGTCGGTTGTGGGTGGGTCTCAGGTTAGGCATTTTAATTGGCGGTTCGATCAAAGACACACTGACTGTTCTAAAAATTTGTAGCTCTGTGGTCTTTTTGTGTTGGTCTTGCTTGGTAAATGAGTGAAATACACAGGCTTAGCTTAGAGCTACAAGTGTGCATTTTTCAGCATTGTAGAGCTATATTTATTTTTATCATAGAAAGTACTGTGTCATTGTAATTAGGTAAAATGGTGTTCATTATCTTTATCTACTCGTATTATTTACTCTATACTTATTTAATAGTTATATTTACAAATATTTTTAGGTGCGCCCAAAAACTTATAAATCGTATACTTACCTAGATAAATATTTACAAATAATAACAAATATTATTGTTGAATATTTTTTTAATAACTAGAATTATTATGCCATATCAGTACCTAACCCAAGCGTCTCGTAGAATATTAGGTAGGTACTAATCCGTAGAATATTGGACTTAAAAAACAACGTAAGTAGGTTCAGTTTCGACTCCGCACACGTTGTTCTTAGCTGCGATGTACATGAACCCTTCGACCCCCCAGTTTGGTCCCCAAGAGTTCTTAAGGATCCAGAAGGTTTCGCCGTCTCGCTCGCCGTACCCGACTAAAGCCACTTCATGGGTCAGTTTGTTGGGTAGGCTGAAAATAAATAAAAATTGAGACGTGCGATAAAGCTTCCAACCAATAAATAAATAATAAATAATGCTGGACAATTCACACAGCATTATCTAGCCCCATGGTAAGCAGAGCTTGTGTTATGGGTACTAGATAACTGATATACATAATACAATACATTACATAGATAGATATTTTTATTATATATAGAAAACGACCAGAACACCCGGAACAAATATCTGCAGATCGTACACACAATTGTTCCGAGGCAGGAATCGAACCCGCAACCTCCTGCGTCGCAGGCGGACCTTCGCCCACCGCGCCACATCGGTCGTCATTATTCAATATATACATTGATAAATTGTACTTACCAATCCTCGTTGTAGAAAATACCATTGGAGTACAATTGGAACTCTTCACTGGCATGGACTGATACAGACAAGGGACCGTGGTTCACTAATGCAACCTGGAGATAAGTAAAAAAATTTGAGAAAAGATAAAATTCTTGTCATAATTAATTCTGTAAAGAAATAAACAGCAGGCTCTACTCACTAAAGTCATTTAAAACGGGATATTTACCATGATCTGATTTTTTATTCCGTGATCATGGCGTATGAAACTGTACCGAAATATTGGATAACTCAAAAATCAAATCATGGTAAATATCCCGTTTTAAATGACTTTCGTGTTGATAACTATGTTCGTTTCAAAAGGTTCTACTCAAACATGATGATATCGAAAAAATATATAGGCATCTCTATAATGGAGCACCGACAATAGTATGTGAGTAATTTGTTATTGTGCATAGCTTTACTTAAATATTGACATGTATCGAATCATATTATATTTAGACTTAAATAGGCAAATAACCATGTATTAGACATATAAGAGATGAACACGCTAGTGGTTTCTTTTTCACTTCTTCCACTAGTGGACAAAAAATTGAAGTGAACAGTAAAATATTTTTTTTTGATATTAATTTAATGTATAAAATATGACTTGTCTAAGTGCTTATTTTGTAAGCCTAAATAAATAAATGATTTTTTACTTTACTTTAGAGAGTTTTATAGAAAACTGGGTAAATAGGTATATATTGCATTTTTTTTGTTTTGTTTTTTTATAACCATGTCTCAAATAATTTCATTTTAATAAATACTTTTCAAAACAACAGAGTTTTCATTTGAATCTTATTTTACGGCTATAGTAAAATAAAGTCCGAAAGAAGGTATTGATTTTTTTTTTGACTAGCTGCGCCCCGCGGCTTCACCGCGTGGAAATTTCTGCGCAATTTTACCATGTTTTCTCACCGTTTAAACCTTCCCTGGACTACGACAAACATTTCAAAACCAAAGTCAGCTAAATCGGCCCAGCCGTTCTCGAGTTTTAGTGAGACTAACGAACAGCAATAGATTTTTATATATAAGAAGATATAGAAGATTAATTTTAGATTATAATTTAACTTGAGGAGTTGCTTAATGCTTATTCAACCGGACCTTAGAAAAAACACCATCTTGACATCACGAAAATCTTTATCCCTGTCAAGTTAGGTGGGCCTTATATGCCGCGTCTACCTTACCTACCTACCTTACTTAATACTGTAAAAGTTTACCTTTAAAGCTTCAGTGCTGAAAGGAAGGACGTCTGTGTACCCTCTGATTGTGTACAACTTGGTCATGTTCCGAATGTTGCAAAAACCATCCTGAAAAAACATAATAAAATACTGAAAATAGACTAACACGCAAGATAACGAGACGAACTTTTGCCGAGTTTTGCTATTAGTTTGCCATGTTTATATTATAAAGAATTGATCTCTTACGGTAGTGACATAGTCACTTTGTGACAAAACTCCATCAATAAATAAAGATATAAAAAAAATCAAATCAACTTTCAACAACTCGGTAGGTTTTGGCTGAGAGAAAATGTTATAGGTAGGTACACTTTAAAGGTACAAGGTAAAGGTACGGTATACAGGTTGTAACAAAAAATAAGGACCAAACTTTCAATTTTTTTATATTTCTCGACGTAGTTTTTGGATATTATACTTTTAAATCTTTTAATAAATAGATGGTTAAGTAACCAGCTAGAATCTTAGACAAAATGCCACTCAATTAAGTAATCTGAAAGCACAGAACTGAACTTTGACTGAACTGATTTTTTTATGCTTCAAGAGCATTAATTTATGTATATACTTGGCTCTGCGCGCGCGTATTTTCTCTATAATAAGTCTATAATAACTAGCCTTTTAACTAAGTTGGGCTATGTTCTAAATGTATGCCCACCTTGATGTGTTCAGTTACGTCAGTAGTTTGGAGATCTTAAGTAACAAAATAAAATTGACATTACACAAGCCTTCGGCTTTATAATGTTGGTAGGAATTACCTACGTAAGGCTAGGCGTATGCTGGGACGCAGGCGACGCAGATCCACGCAGCGCAGGGCAGAGCAGATTTTGTAATGCATGATAGTACCGAGTGCTCCGTACGCCTAGCCTTGGTTGTAGTACGTACCTACGTTAGTAGGAAATACCTACGAGGAGCTTACAAATAAAAAAGCATTAATTTCATTATTTTTTTAAACAAATCATAAAACTACCAACCTGATTGGCGTAAGATCCATACTCTTCTTCAGTCGGTAAGCCATTTTCCATCATCCAGTCGTAAGCAGCGTTGTCTGAACCACCGAGGCACCCTCCTGCGTCACTGAACACGCAATAATATAAAAAAAATAATGTTAGACAATTCACTCAGCATTATCTAGCCCCAGGTAAGCAAAGCTTGTGTTATGGGTACTAGACTGATATACTTAATACAATAGATTACATAGATATATATTTTTTACTATACATAGGATCAGAACACCCGGAACAAATATCTGCAGATCGTACACACAATTGTTCTGAGGCAGACCTTCGCCCACCACGCCACAGAGATCGTCGAATAGTTTTCTAATTAGGTTATCTCTTAATGTAAACATAATAAATTCATCTGTAAGTAGTACTCTACCCTAAAACCTTACTGCTATAATGATAAATTTACCAACCGACTTACTGTAGCTTAATGTAAAGCTGTAATGTAACAGTCATGTAATGTCTGTTATAGAAGAGCGAGACCTTCTAACACAAGTAATGAAGGTCTTCACTACGGTGTAAACAATTGTTGTAAAACTGTTACAGAAATAAATTTTATTTTATTTATTTAAGCCTTCGTAATTTAACGAATACATCATAGATACAAGAGGGGTCTACGAATCTGGTTTGTGTTGGAAGAACACCCAGTTTCCTAGTTAGTTAACATTCATATTGAATCAATTGATTTATATTTGCTGGTGTATGCACCTGATGATTGCGTGTGCGCAAAGTTTGGTTGCCGTCGATTGCTGTCAGTTGTTACTGAAGTAGATTGATACAGTTGATAAAATTGTTTAGGTTTAGGAACCTCTTTGTTTTCTAAAGATACGTAGAGGTACCCACAGGTACGTACGTACAGGTACCCAGTCCCCATGGGACCCAGGGTTCCTTCGCGTTTACTAATAACATTATCTTGCGGTCTTGTTTCAGGGAATTAGATGTCCCGCCTCTTGTTCAAGACCAGGATCTGTATGAAAATCAGCGCCGCTATATAACTTCAGCTTGCAATAAATTCATCATGTTTTTAACTCAACGTAGTGTTAACTAAATGATGTTACCTGTTTAAATTAGTCTTATTTTTGCATTGTTTTTCTATACATTATGTCTATTCATTATCTTCATAAAGTCGTCAACCTACTTAGCTCCATGATTTTTAATTTTTAAGCATCCTATCAGCGGAAACTTTTAATTAGCCGTCAATGTGCACCAGTAAACATACACTGATCTATCCAGGCATGTTCTATATCTGCATCTAAATATTTGTAAACCTAGCTGTAAGTTTCTTCGAAATTTTGTAAGTAAATAAACTCTATATCGTGGGATGACGACCTGCGAAAGACTGCAAGTAGATGCTGGATGCGGCAAGCTGATTGGCTCCCCCAATGAGCGCCATAGCGCCCTGTCTTCAATGAGCGATGGAATGGACTGCTGTAGGCTGATAATGATGATGATTATTATTAAACAATTTGCATAAATAAACTTACTCCCAAGCGCAGTCAAGGATAGCTTGGTTGGCGAGGCTCAGGAGTCTGCCCCCGTTGACTCTGGCTAGCGCTCCTTCTACAGCGGCCGTGGTGCCAAACGTCCAGCAAGACCCACAGGTGCCTTGACCTGAAAGCATTCATTGCTATTCTATATAAATCATCATCATCATCATCCTCAGTCATCTAGTACCCTTTACACAAGCTCTGCTTTAACCTCTGGTATAATTATAAACTACAGCAAATAAACAGAGCACAAATCATTTTTTTTAAACTGTAACACGGATCTCTTCTTAAATTTTTGAACATTTTATAAACAGGAGTACTTACTTTTGACCGGAGAAACTAGACCAAAGAGCCTGAGGTCATATTCCCTGGGCACGTTACTAGCTTCGTCTGCTAAGCTTGTTTTCGTGTAGGGAAAGGGAATGTTCCCAGATTTTCCTGCAGGACGTCTTAGTAGCCCAGTATGGCTTTTCATCTCTTCTTGGGTGCGATCTGCGAACTCATTGATTGAGAGTTTGTAGCCCAGGTTTTTGCGATTCACTGATGATACTACCCTGAAAAAAGGCGGTATTATAGTTACACTTTGTTTTACAAGTATTTTCTTGATGATAAAGTTCAAAAGGTAGTTCCTCCTCCTATAACTATAGGGTATCTTAGAGATCCGGGGATTTCTTTAGTAGTATTTGTAGATACAAATTATATATGATTTATTTATTTATTATCTGTAGATACGGGAATAAGGATATTTTTACTCACTCCATTGACTTCTGGAAAATGCGTTTTCTCATCTCGTGCTCATTGCCAGAGTACTGATGCCCCAGCTTATTTTTGAAGCTGAAAATTCAAGACTGTGATATATTTTACCAATTAGATAGATAGATAGATAGATAGATAGATAGATAGATAGATAGATAGATAGATAGATAGATAGATAGATAGATAGATAGATAGATAGATAGATAACACTTTATTACACCACACAAAACAGAAAATAATACAGAGATAAAAACTTAGAATAAAGGTATAAAGGGCGGCCTTATCGCTGAGAGCGATCTCTTCCAGGCAACCTTGGGATGGACTGGACATGAACGAACAATATAGACCAATTAGTGTCCGGTAAAAGCTTTGTTTTAGAAATAATTTTAGAAAATGTAAATTATTATACATATATTCATACCTTTTGAAAACATGGTCGACATGGTCAGGGTCTTCTGGGTCCATAAAAAGCAAATCCCTAGTTATCGCTTCACTGTTTATGTCGTGCTTTACAAAACTATCGCATTCATCTAAAAAAATAAGGTGTCTATTGAGTTTACTTAGGAAGGATTATTCCCGACGTCCACCACCATGATATTCCCCACTGGGGATACACGGACTGAAAAGTATGTAAAAAAAACAGTATCCCCCGTGGGATCAGGAAAACATGCAGCGCCGATCCGACGCGACGCGACGTACTCGTAGATGCGGAGCGCCGAGGAACAGACACGGCGTATAAGGCGCCGCCCGCGCCGCGCCGCCGCCGTCGTCATGCCGTGAAAAAAACGTGTTGTGATCGTGAACAAGCTTCCATAGTGATCCATAGAACACTGACGACCGTGCTGTTCACAAAACCCCAGATCTAGGTTATCTAGGTGTTCGACAACGGGCATAATCCCACAGAATTGCAAAACAAGTCAGCGCCCATTCCATGATACCTATTATAATAAATAATAATATTAAATAATGCTGGACAATCCTCACAGCATTATCTAGCCCCATGGTAAGCAGAGCTTGTGTTATGGGTACTAGATAACTGATATACATAATACAATACATTACATAGATAGATATATTTTTTTTTTTATTATACATAGAAAACGACCAGAACACCCGGAACAAATATCTGCAGATCGTACACACAATTGTTCCGAGGCGGGAATCGAACCCGCAACCTCCTGCGTCGCAGGCGGACCTTCGCCCACCGCGCCACATCGGTTATTAATAGCTGTTTTAACGCTTCTGTTAAAGTTTCTTTCCTTTCATTGAACATTATTTAAATATCTTACCTTCATCTATATCGAAAACATTGTCTTCAATATCAGTGGAAAATTCGTAAAACTCAGTGATGACATGTTGAGTCAATTCTCCGAAATCTGTTTTAAAAACTTTCAACTCGTACCTGTAATTTTCATAAAATTATTAACAAATCAAATTATTTACTTTCTAAATACATTATTTTCTGATTACATGTAAATGTAGTCTTATAACTAGAGTGGTGTCAAATGTAGGTATTCAACCTGCAAGCAGGTGTGCAAATATTAAGTCGCAGTGATTCAAGGTAGTTAAAATACTTAAAATACTCAATTAATTAACCTGGCCTTAAAAGTAATTTAAAACTGCGCTAAAAAAATGTTCTTGTCGTCGAATCATAAAAAGTATCCCTCGTCTGAGTTTTAAATATTTCTGCGACAGCTTTATACATTTTTACATCCATCCATTCCTGGTTCTTTCCAAATTTTATAAAGTTCTTCGAACATAAGTAATGGCCAACCCGCATGCCTACGATTATGGCCTAACATAATAGACCCAAAGGTCTTTGGTGGTCATGACAAGCTATGTCCAGTAGTGCACGTATTTCATCTGAGATCCATACATGCTGCACAAAGATTTGCTAAATTCTGGAACATCTAGGCCCACCACACAAATGCGACCGTCAAGACAAGTGCTGTTCGCCATTTTGTTACAGTGTTGTCTTAGTCCTGTTAAGAGTGTATACTACCTCAAACTGCTAATTTTCAACTCCGCCGGATGTCCATATCGTCTAAACTACTGAATATTTAACTTTGAAATTGATATATGGTAAAGTTCAGGACTTAATCTATCGATCATATGTTTCGAAAACACGATTCCATAAAATTTTCTCGATAGAAAAAAATCGCACCTCTAAATTTTTACTAAAACCTAAATTTCTCAATAAATACAGAAGTTCAGATCTTGACAATAAGCGTGGTAATAGAATTAAGTATAAATAAAAATGTTATATGTTTCGGTTTTTTCAAATAATGTCCTAATTAATAGGTAATAAGCTAAAACTTGATTTTTGGACTTGCGTTGCAATGCCCTGTCCCGCTCTTATGAACGCAAAATCATATGTCTAGCCTTTTCACACAAAGTTGAGGTTGTATGGGCCCTTAAATCATGAGATATCATAGTACGGACATAGTTAATACCTGACGGGTATCCACCCTTTGTGGCCGTTGTCTAATTTTTTGTACTGAGCCCAGATAGTCCTTTGCGTTTGCCGTCCTTCGTCATCATTTTCCACGCCATAAAATTTTTCTGTTTCTTTTTCCAGAACTACTTCCTTACCTGAAATTAATATTTGTTTAGGTGAATCTATCAGGTATCACAGCTAGGAATCAACAGGCAGTTGTAGGGTTGTGAAAAAAGCTGTGCCTTGCGATCCTGAAGTCCTAATAAGAGACACTAAAGCTCTTATTACGTGAACATTTTTTTTTATTAGCCATTATCGTCCCACTGCTGGGCAAATGCCTGCCTTTTCTTCTTCCACTCCTCGCGATCCAACACTGCAACAGGCCATCATGGAAGATGTGCCTCGAGCTCGTCACGCCATCTCATCCTGTGCCTTCCATGTTATGTATTTAGTTTGAGAGTCAAAGTTCATAGATGGCGTTGGTTCAAATAATTTAAAGTTAATAGTTGTCAGTATCTTACCTTCTGGCTTGAATTTAAAATCTTTTTGCCGAACTTCAGGAATAATAACGTCCAATTTTGCTTTAGAGGGTGTAAGGACACCAATGTTGTGGCAAGTCATGGTATTATATTCGCCTATTCTAGTTTCAGGATGTATCTGAAAAAGTTTGCCGTAGTTAAGTCATGTATTTTGAATTTATGACCGATAAATTATAGATGTAAACATTGACATTTATTTTTCTAATGTATATTATTTTATTTTTTATTGATTGTAGGTATTGTTATTATTGTTTTTATTTGTCTGAGAATTTATTGTATTATCTTAAATAGTAGTGAATTATTGTCAATTTTGTACATTGCACGCCCAATAGGGCAGAATACATTGTGACATCTATTACTTATAACAACTTTTATAACAAGTATTACAGGCAATAAATGTTTTTTTTTTTTTTTTTTTTTACGTGTTCTTGAGTGGAGACCACGACTCGGCAAACGTAGTGTAGGACGCCCTCCGACCAGGTGGGATGACGACCTGCGAAAGACTGCAGGTAGATGCTGGATGCGGCAAGCTGAAGACAGGGCGCTATGGCTCATTGGGGGAGGCCTATGTCCAGCAGTGGACTGCTATAGGCTGATGATGATGATGATGATGTTTTTTTTTTAAACTAGCATGCAAGAATTTTGTAAAAACTAGCATGTTTCAAATATTTATTCTACTTCTTGAAAGGCTGGGCTAGGCTTTTTATTCCAGAAATGTGTTAAGTTGTTCCTATCTCAAGGATATGCCACCCATGAGATAAGAACAACTTAACGCATAGACATAGTGTTTCTATTTTTGTTGATTAAAATTAAGTTTCTACTACCCTTTCAGGCAGATGCTGAATGCGGCAAGCTGAAGGTCTATATCCAGCAATGGACTACTGGTTGATGATGAGTCACTGCTCACTCTACCTCTTCCTATGACAAATCATTCACTGTACAAGCTACCCGTCTATGGAATGCTCTCCCTCTGGACATCAGATGTGCAAAATCCCTATCTTCAAAAAACTGCTGCATCAGCATTATTTATCCATATAAAATATTGATAGCCTTATCTTATGTCTATGTAAGTTTATTATAATGTTTGTAATGTAGGTATTTAGTGTATTTGTTACCAATTATTTATTAAAGTGCCATCAGTGCCGTCTTTATTGTTCGTTCATGTCCAGTCCATCCCAAGGTTGCCTGGAAGAGATCGCTCTCAGCGATAAGGCCGCCCTTTATACCTTTATTCTAAGTTTTTATCTCTGTATTATTTTCTGTTTTGTGTGGTGTAATAAAGTGTTATCTATCTATCTGTCTATGATGATCTACCTTTTAGCTACTTCCTGAAAACAACGCGTTCATAGCTGTGGGCATAAACTTGTCAGGAATAATTGTTCTTCCACTGACCTCATACTTATCACCGTCAGACAAATCTCTGGCCAGCAGCGTGATGCGTTTGACAGCCCCGTGGTTGTAGTCCACTCTGGATGAACGTGGTGTTCGCCTGTGAACAAACATAAAAACTATAAAAAATAAAATAAAATTCATTTATTTCGGACAACGACAAATCATAATTAAAATTAAATTTAGGTCCATATCATGTTAGTAGCAAATATTACTTAATTCTATGTTAGTTATTAACAATTAATGTAAATTATTACAAACAGTGTAATCAAATAATGATGAAAGTGATAAAAGTACTATAACTATAAAACTATAACTATATCAATCATAAATCGTGACACAATTACTATCACTACATAGTATAAAACCAAGTCGCTTCCCGCTGTCCGTCTGTCCGGTATGCTTAGATCTTTAAAACTACGCAACGGATTTTGATACGGTATTTATAATAGATAGAGTGAGTTATAAATTACAAGAGAGGAAAGTTATAAATCACAAAAACAACAATTTGATACCAACAAATGTGACACAAAGATTTCCATGTTCACATTTTGGTATTATACAAACAAACGCTTGCTGTAGTTAAATTTGTGAAACCTGGCGCGATCCCCTTTTGTTTGTCGTGTAGGTACTGGCGGCAGAGACTCACACTAAATATTTTTAAACTTACGCGATCTGAACACATTATTATAAGTACAACGGGTATTTATCGCGTTTATTTACCTTTTTTCCCGACGTTTCAACAGGTTTACACTCTGATCACGACAGATTGTAAACCTGTTCAACCCCGTTGTATTGATACGATACTTATAATTATGAGAATCACACTATTCTCCAAGATGTGATCATGAGACTCTTCCACAAGAAGTGACAAACATCCAAGCTTTTGCAATATGCAAAAGCTTAATAATCACTCTAAAATTAACTATTAAATGGAACGGGCTTTATAGCGTTCCGCACATAAAAATTAAACCTGAATAATGTGATTTCTAGGCGAGAAAAGCCGCGGGCACACCTAGGAATTATGAATATGAAATATTGCTTACCACGCAGTGAATTCTTCGTGAAGCCCGGAGGCCAGGTTCATTTTTGAGGCCTTCACGGTATATGTCGTAGGCCATTTCAGGCTTGCTCGATGTTTACCAAGCGGCTCCATTTTGGATACTGTAACACAAGGGGATTATATCTACCACTGCTATAGACACCTTTAACCCACATTTACTATAGTGCTGAAATAAATGTTTTTTATGTATTATATTATTTATTTAACACTTGGTAAGATCCTACTACTATTATAAAGGAGAAGGTTAGTACCGTTGTGAAGATGTTTAGCAAAAGATAATGCCAAAACGACTGAAAGGATCGGGCTAAACGGCGCAATAGAGGTGTTGACTAATACACAGAAGGAAACTGCAAAGGGAATATCCCAAAGGAAGGAGTCCTTTGGGATATTCCCTTTGTTGGTTCTCACGATATCCACCGGATGTTTTATCATAATTGAAAAGAAAAGACAATCGCGCCAGCTTTTAAATTTTTTCCATAGGCAGCTTCTAAAACTTACCCGTGAACCCATTCGCCATCACGATCAAACATGCCGTAAAAGTAAAAAGCAACATTTTGGATCCAGCTATATTTCTAATTTAAAATAATAGTGCTCGCATTATGCGAACTAAAATTATAATAAAAGTTTATAAGTTTTATACGTTTGTGTTATCGAAAAATTAATAAATACGCACTGAAGTTGCCAATTAAGCCTTAATGAAGGTACTTTGATATATAGTAATGACTACTAATTTGATAATACAGATTTGTCCATGACATTATTTTGTAAGCAATTCTTATTGCTTGCAAAAAATATAAATCAACGCTTTCGATTTTGACTACGCTAACACTGCTAATGTACCTACTATTAAAAACTCCTTAGAGAAACACCATATCTACTGGGCGTTGGTGCGGCATATTTGAAATAAGAATAAATAAAATAATAATAAATAATGCTGGACAATTCACACAGCATTATCTAGCCCCATGGTAAGCAGAGCTTGTGTTATTGGTACTAGATGACTGATATACATAATACAATATATTACATAAATAGATATTTTTTATTATACATACAAAACGACCAGAACACCCGGAACAAATATCTGCAGATCGTACACACAATTGTTCCGAGGCGGGAATCGAACCCGCAACCTCCTGCGTCGCAGGCGGACCTTCGCCCACCGCGCCACATCGGTCGTCAGAATCGTGCTCTATTATTCCACATGTCATTTGCAAGGGTCCATTCTGGGTCCTTCTGCGTTGGCTATGGTTGTCTAGCTTTGCTGAAGGACGTTTAGGAGTATTATATATTATTTATCGGGTATTTATCGCATTCCTTTTGTTTACAGAGGGTATTTTTTGGGGTAAATCTAACACAAATAAGAGTTGTAGCTAACCCGCTTACATCCGTAATAAACTCATTATGAATGTAAGCGTGTTTACTACGAACCATTCATTTGAGAATATTGGTGTTTCACCAAAAACAACTAGATAGATAGATAGGTAGAAAACACTTTATTATACCACACAAAATAGAAAACAATACAGGAATAAACAATACCTACATATTTACATTATATATTTTACTAAAAACAACCTCGGTCGGCCTTCCCCTTGTTGTTCACGCCCAATAGGGTTCACATTGTGATACTAATCTATACATAAGAACCTACTAATTAAGCCAATGTGATGACAACAATAAATAAATTGAGTATTGAGTATAGAATAAACGAAGTATAAAGGGCGGCCTTATCGCTGAGAGCGATTTACGTTCGTAAAGTAAGAAATTCTGCCTAGCAATCAAACTGGAAGTGTGCGCGTTCAAATCTTTTGTTAGCTTTGCGCAAGTTCCGCGTAGCACCGTAGCACCTCTACGAAGTTTACTCAGAACCCTTAACACTTTGATTGCTGAAATCACACGGTATGTGTTTTCTACAAGTGACTAATATGCGTAAATCCACACTATCGCAGCGGCTGAAAAAATACAGATCTGTGTGACTCAGAATAGCCGTAATATTTTTTGAACGAAACGCATGTGCGGCGCAACACAACCGCTGTGTAGAGCGGCAGCACGAATGGCTTAGGTTAAAAAAAAGATCGCAGTCGTCGAAACTATTCATTCACTAAGAACGTCTCAGACAACTGAGACAGTCTTAAATATTTAAGATCCCTTTGAGTATTCGACTGTTAAACTCGGTCTCACTGCCTATAGTACCGCGTGGCCAGGGCGTTAGAAATTTATTTCGTTAAAATAGTCTTCTATTTCTTTGAATGGTTGCTGACATTAAAAATCACAATAGCTTGGTAATTCGCAAGTTTTTAGCACAGCTCTAAATATTCCAGTGTAACACAGCTGCCTGAGAGTGGGAAAGATCGGTGTTCTCGCATGTTCTCGATAATACCGGAATAATTATCACGATTCTGTGTATCTCTCACCTACTATTGATTTTTTAAATAGGATGGTAGTGCTACTTGAATAAATAATTCTGGACAATCCACACATTATCATCTAGCCCCAAGCTAAGCAGAGCTTCTTTATGGGTACAAGATGACTGATATGGGCCGATGATGAGCACTATAACGCCCTTCAGCTTGGGACATCCAACTTCTACCTGTAGACTTTCGCAGGTCATCATCCGACCCGGCGAGAGGACATCTTACACTACGTTTGTCAAGTCTCAGTCTCCACTTAAGAACATGTTTAGCCTAACGCATAACGGTTATCTATTGGGACACATGGGCGCGGCCCACTGTCACTTCAGCTTACTAATCCTTTAATAGTTCCACCAATAAAATTAGGTATGCAATTATACGTATATTTATATTAATAGACATAAATAATCTACAAAATAAGTAGCTAAACACTGAATTTAATTAATAATAACCTAAATAGGTACCTACCTACGAAATGGGAGGAAAATGAGGAAATGGAATCTATGCGATAAGTGATTATCGCATGATTACCGCATCATTTTAATTAATCCACGATAACTAAGAGTACATATCGGGAATGAACATTGAATACATGAGTGATCGGGAAATCGAAAATGATGAAACTGATTTAAAAGGGTAAAAATTTCGTCCACTATTGAATAGTATTTTTTTAAACTAGCACGCACTGCCGTATGTCTAGCGTCTAGCAACTTGTGGGCAAAGACCCAACACATGGTGGAGCCCACCCAACGCTAAGAGGCGACGTGGAAGGCCCAGGATGAGATGGCGTGGCGAGCTCGAGGCACATCTTCCATCATGGCCTGTTGCAGCGTTGGATCGCGTGGAGTGGAAGGAAAGCCTTTGCCCAGCAGTGGGACAAAAATGGCTAAAAATAAATAATAAATAAAAAAGTATTTTGTCATTTAGTTACAGGGATATAGGTCACTTCTCGGACGCAGCTAGTACGTTTTTCAAACGTCGTCGTAATGTTAGGTAATTAGGTTAATGTTATTTTAGGTTCTAAGGTATGATTTGATTTTGTTGTATTTAACTTACCAGGGCATCATAATCGCGCGCGCGACCAAGCCTTTTATAAGGAAAAAAAACTACCTATAGGCCTATTTCTGTCTGCATTGATGAAATAAATTGACCCTGCAAACTTCTGCGTCTCAGGTGGGCCTAGTGCACCCCAGAATTAGATTAGAATAGAAAGACTTTTATTTATTAAGAGATACATAAATAAACATGTAAATACATACTACTTGTAATATATTATTGTTTTTGTATTTCTCGATAAATGGTTCTGACTGATAGTAAGAACAGTGAAAGTTAACATTCGAGTATCTTTGATTCGCAATATGTCATCACAGTCATTATCTGTATCTCCCGATCATCGGTCTATTGTGAATTTGTGATAGATTGGTATACCGGCTAATTATCGGGCGTGCATAGTTTTCGATGGGCCCTATTTAAAGAACGACCTTCCACTTCTACGCGGTCAGCTACAGAAGTAGTACCTTCTGTAGCTACTTCTGTAGCTGACCGCGTAGAAAATAATAAAAATGACATCATAATCCTATGTTAGTCCACAGCTGGACATAGGCCTCCCCCAATGAGCACCACAGCGCCCTATCTTCAGCTTGACGCATCCAGCATCTAAATGCAGCATTACGCAGTATAAATGTAAATGTGTATAAATGTAAATAATACCTAATAAAATTCCTAAAGTAGAGATACTAACTATACTGCGATTTCTGGAAATGTCCACTACTAAAAGAAGTGGTAATTTAGTGTAGTGGATATACCTAAATAAATAATCACACTAATATTATAAATGCGAAAGTTTGTATGTTTAGATGTTTGTATGTATGGATGTTTGTTACGTCTTCATGCCAAAACTACTGAACGGATTGAGCTAAAATTTTGCATTCAGATGGTTATGGCCTGGAATGAAACGTAGGCTACTTTTTAACACATGCATCAGTTCCCATGGGATAGAAAAAATAACCTTGAAACTGTACTATTATTATTGCTGGACAATACAAACATTTTCATCTAGCTAGTCCGCCCCTTAGTACAACAAAGTTGTAGAGTTTCTTATTGGTATGATATCTTAATCTTTGAATTCTTTAAAAACTTAATTCACTCAACTATCCTTTACAAAATATTACGACGACCGATGTGGCGCGGTGGGCGAAGGTCCGCCTGCGACGCAGAAGGTTGCGGGTTCGATTCCCGCTTCGGAACAATTGTGTGTACGATCTGCAGATATTTGTTCCGAGTGTTCTGGTTGTTTTCAACTTATAATAAAAAAATATCTATCTATGTAATGTATTGTATTATGTATATCAGTTACCTAGTACCCATAACACAAGCTCTGCTTACCATGGGGCTAGATAATGCTGTGTGAATTGTCCAGCATTATTTATTTATTTTAGAATAAGTCAATAATATAATAATACATAAAACTACTAACAGTCGTTCTCCGAATTAGGCGAAATCAGAGGTCGGAATCCGAGTATTCACAAAGCAAGCATTAATTGCTTCAGGCATATGCCAATACGTCTAGATGGGCGGATCTGTGAATAGGTGGCCACTATTCTGGACGTTATTGCGATTTCATTTGTGCTATATATATAAACCTTAGAATGATCGTAACAGACATTTTATTTGTTTAGACCAGTCATGTCCCAATGGTTAAAAAATGTACCTCTTTACTTGACTTTATTCTAACAACATAAATTTCAGCTAAATGTTTCATAAATCATAAAAAACAAACTACCAAACATAACTTTTTTGTTTTGTTTGGATGTTACAGCGGGTAATTCACTTTACTTTCGTATTTTAGAAATTAGTTTCGCGCAAAAAAAAAACATGAAAATGTGAAGGCGAAGCACGTAGACTTCGAAAAAAGAGGAGTATGTATGTTTTTTATTCATATTTATTTGAAGGAAAACCAGAGTCTTATAACAGACTAACAAATTTATTAATACCATAAAGCTTATTGAAGGTTTTCAAGGATAGAGATCCGATTTTTTGCATGTTCGTCGATTTCTCCGTCAATTATGGACCGATTATTTACCCCAAAGACTACGCGAATGAAATCGCGAGCGTTAGCTAGTTATTTATGCAGGTTCATGTCGAACTCCTCAGTTGTGAGGTTATGACAATGCAGTCTTGAGCGTCCGTTATGCTAGTTCCATGTTAATATTTGAGCAATGCAGTTAGCATTCGGGGCACGCTCGCTGCCTGCGTCCAGAAATGCATTCAAATCTCAGCATTGCAGCTACGCCCTCTGTGCAGAATGTTGCCAACAGAGGAGAAAAAAAGAGGACTATATTCGTAAATGCAAATAAAATAGAGAAAACTGGGAAATTTTATTACAGGGTAATTACACAGCATCAAAATCGCTGAAATCAATACACACTTTATTAATAATTTAAATAATTTATAGTTAAAAATTGTATTTGTCTATAAGCTTATTTTGTAATCCGAAATATTATGATTTCATAATTCAAGATTATAATATCTACAAAAATAGACATGAAAAAAACTTATGCACCGAATCACACTGACTTTTTCTGGTGTACAAATTATGTATTTTCGTATTGTATAATCGTACTTATCTTATGTGATGTCTCATTGTAATATTCTTGACCATACGACCTTACCACTCAGACGACCCATGTGGTGTGGCGGGCGAAGGTCTGCCTGCGACGCAGGACGTTGCGTGTTCGATTCCCGACATGGAAAATGATTTTACTATCAGCAAATTCAGTTGTTTCAGGGAGTTTCTGTGTATAACAAAAAATATGTATGTAGGTAAATATCAGTCATCCTGTAATACCCACAGAACTAGCTCTGCTTAGCTTGGATCAAGATGATGCTGTGTTGATTGTCCAACATTATTTATATATTTATTACTCTACCTAGAGATTTTAGATGGTCTACTCTTTGATTCCTAGCGCGAGCATACCTACTGCCTAAGTAGGTATATACTTAGTTATCTAACTAAACTACTTTTTGGTTAAACTTACGTTTTATCAAATACTAACGAACCAATTTAATTAGGTAATAGCAGAGGTAGGTACTCACATTAGTGGAAACATGAAATAAACAATTGACAATTGAATAAACAATTGAGTCTGTATTATCGTTAATTCTATTTTATAATTTAACTCAGTTTTAACTTATGGAGTATTTCTATAGGTAATCAACTAAAACTACCGAATACTCAATCGCAAAACAGATTAGCACGTATGCAAACTATGCAATCAATTCGCAATCATTGACTGGTGTTGAATACAATTTCGCGTCCTGAAGCGTGTTTTTAACTGACTTGCGTTTGAAGATTCGGGTGTAAATTGCTATGGTTAGTTCCTACGAGGCGTACCTATCTCCTTCGACTATTATCAGACTATTCAACACTGTTTTAAATTAAAATAAAAAAGAATGAAAGAAAGATAATATATTTATTGATACACTGTGCAGTAGGTACAACTTGTTACTATTACTAGGTACATATTATAAAATAAATAAGAACATAAAACTATACTAGGTACATAAAATAACTCTGGCCTTTACGAGAAGGAGTGAATAATTGAAAAATCGTAGAAAAGTAATTAAATTTGATTCATACATACCAAATCCGGACGCCAAAAAAAAGTCCAAACCAAATTCTGCCATTGTTCTTTAACTACGTAGGTACTGTATCTATAAGAAAGCAAAAGGCGACCCTACAAAGTGAACCAATAGGTCCTGTCTCAGCATAATATTGCTCTACTTCTCCACAAGAAGAAAATAACTAAACACACAAGAAGAAAATAACTAAACACAGCCGCCATAAGTACGAAAAAGCAGTCAAGTCTATACTCACTCCTACTTCCCAAGGATCAACTGATATGCTGTAATTAAAAAGTTGAGTTATCAATTCCGATAAAATTATCGTAAATTTTAAATAAGCTTTTCAAATTGTATAAAAGCTGAACCAGGATTATCAATGTCGCATTATAGTAGGCAATCAAAAATGTGGCTCATTATATTTGGCGCGTTTTGCGTTTCACTCTCCGCTGGAAGGGGTGAGTCACGAACAAATTCTGTATTAACAAATTAGTTAACTTAAGTAAGTTAACTAATTTGTTGTTATTGAGTTGTATTTGTGAATACCAGTCATTAATTTATTTTTTATTTGCTTTGTGGTGGCTATCGTATCACGGCGGCCATGATAGCCCTATTGTGATCGCCACTTTTACGTTTGAGTCCCGAAGTCGTGGCGTTCATAGTTCGCCACTAACCCTTGCAGCTGCTAGGAACTGTAGAATTTTCTTCGGGGTCTGTGTGTGATGTCTTTCAGCTCGTCTGGGCTATGCAGATGCTTGCCCAGATGGATACCAGTCATACTATTTTCGTCACTTGTTGCTTAATTTCCTTTTGATTTAAATCTAAATGGCGAATTAACACACGCGGACACGCGCGTACCGTTCATTAATTAAAAAAAATGTAAAAAAACAATGAGTAGCTTTTCTATTCGAACCATCATCAGCCCGTACACGTCCAGTGCTGAACATAGGCCACTTCCAAACGACTCCACGAATAGCGTTTCGTTTAGTCTTGCCTTACTTGATCGAGCTAACTTTTTTATAATGTCAATTGACCTTGGTTTTACCCTAATCTCACGGATAATGACGAAGGAACTGTTCACTCTTGTCTTGAAGAAAACCAGGTTATTTATGTCTTAAATGATTGTTTAATAGATGCGCCCCGCAGTTTCGCCCGCGTGGAATTCTATGAGTCAAATGTTTTATAAACCTTCCTCTTGAATCATTCCATCTATTAAAAAACCGCATCAAAATATAAAGATCTAAGCATACATACGGGACAGACAGACAGTGGGAAACGACTTGGTTTTATACTATGTAGTGATTGTTTTCCAGTGGTAGATGGTGAATACACCTTGGTTGGCGATGACAATCCGGTATTGCCCGAGAAGTACACAGTGAAGGCAACGAAAACCTCTCTCACGAGCAACTTAGTCGAAGATTTCGTTTACTGGTTAGTGATTTTGTAACACTTAAGACTTAGCTTTTAGTTGACGCTTATTCATAGTAGGTTACCTATGTCTTATTAGTCCTTTATTAGTAACTAGGTACCCTATCATTAACATTATAACTTTTAGTTGACGCTTATTCATAGTAGGTACCTATAATAGGTAATAGTCTTACTAGTCCTTTATTAGTAACTAGGTACCCTATCATTAACATTATAGCTTTTAGTTGACGCTTATTCATAGTAGGTGCCTATAATAGGTAATAGTTTGGTAATAGTCTTATTAGTCCTTTATTAGTAACTAGGTACCCTATCATTAACAGACTACAAACATTCATAAAATATTATAGAATATATATATACGTATATATATTTTAAATAGAAAATGATCTTGAGGTGGTCCAATACAAACTTTACTTCCAAGGGATTAGTCATGAGCCCGTCAAGCTTAAAAATAAAAAAAAATACTTTTGAAAAATCACGAATAGCTTCATTAATTTTGGTGATATTTTCGCCAATTCTTAAAAGATTTTAAGAATCATTAGTTTTTGTATAAAGATTAATTTTAATGGTCCATAAAGGAATAAACCTCGCAAATGCGACATATTTTATGTTGGCTGTGGGCCGCATCGGCCCAATAATTGCAGTTATCTCATAAAACATTAAATAATTATAAATTTGAAGCAACAATTAATGTTACATTTTGTATTATAGGAAGTCAAATTTTTCTGGAAGAGTTGACAGTAACCAAGGATATGTGAAAAATATAATCCTAGAAAATCCTGAGAGGGATGAAGTAACAGCATATGAAGTAAGTACTACCTACCTAGCACACTTATCTACACGTACTTAACGGCCTAGATCCTCAAAACTTACAATTTATTATTACAATTACTGAACAAGGTACGCCAACAAGTTGCTTGCCGGAAGACCAGCGTTGGTTGTTATGCTAGTCATCCAGCTAATGCTGAGGCAAAGTCATTTTGTTACTGGACTGACACACTTACCTACAAGTTTCCTCTTATTTATTGATTATTATTATTTTGAGCTATTATTATCCCACTGCTGGGCAAAGGCCTCCTGTTTCTGCAACAGGCCATGATCGAAGATGTGCCTCGAGCTCGTCACGCCATCTCATCCTGGGCCTTTCACGTCGCCTCTTAGCGTTTTAAGTTATGTTCTTTGTAAGTCATATAACAAATCAATTCATTCATTCATTCAATTTACAGATTTATCCGAAAACAGACAAAGACGAAAACGTCGAGTATGTCTGCACTGAGATGGAAGGAAGTGTCACAGTTGGCGTGCCCAATATTGAAGACAATGAATATGATTTGATAGGTTTGTTCGAAAACTAATAGATTCTCTTATTTTTATACATACATATTTCATTCAAAAATCATAAACAAAACTTGAATATTTCTGGTTTATATTCTGGGCTCGATCAATTGGACGGAACCTTGTTAAAAATATATATTTAATTATACTTTTTAGTGTTTTTTAGAGGTATTACCTCTACCTCTACAACTGAGAGTGAGTGTAGCACTCATACTAATTTCACCGCTTATAACAGATAAAAAAATTCAATAAGCGGCGAAAAAATTGCGAGTGTAAAATACACCCACCAATACTAAATTGACCTAAGCGCAGGGATACACTAACCATTAGAAATATTGCAGGTAATGAAACTGTTCTTGGACACGAAGCAACCAAATTTGCATGCGAATATGAATCGGAAGGAACAGACTCGTACTACACTCTATGGGCCGCTGAAACCCCGGTTGAAGATGATGTTGTATGGGTTCCACTCCGGTAAATAATAAATTTATTTAAATAATTACAAATACTTACAATATTAGAACCTCCATGGTTAAGTTTATCTCTTTACAGTCTACAGTTAGTTTAATTGTAAATAATAGTCCTAATAATAAAACTATGGAAACTATCATGGTTATTAATACTAAAGTCATTTAAAACGGGATATTTACCATGATTTGATTTTTGAGTTATCCAATATTTCGGCACAGTTGCATGCGCCATGATTACGGAGTAACTGAAGGCACTGCGAGTTTTTATGGGCAGACATACCGATCTACCCTCATTTTTTGTCTTTTGCTACGAACTTTTTGTTTTGTTTCTAATGATAGTCCTAATTTGTATGCAATTTTCTTTGACATCGATTTATTTCGTATTCGTCTTATCCGAAGTAAAAACTAAAAAAAACCGGTAAATGTAATTTATGTAAATGTAAAAACCCAAAAAAGCGTAAGTGCCTAGTAGATAAAGTCGACTGCATAAGATCATTCATTCAGTATTAGACATTATTTATGTTGATTTTTACAATTTCTGTATTTTTTATGAGTGTGCCATAAACATGTAAACATAAATATTTGAATTTGTATTGTACCTACCGATGGGACATAATTAATAAACAAACTTTGTAGAATATAAGAAATAAAGCATTATTTTGCTAATATGTGGAAAAAACAATTAAATCAGAAAGAGATTATTACGTACATAAATAAATACAAGTCCAAAATATAAACCAGTCTTAAATGTCCGTTTTGTTTGCAGATACGAAGTGAAAGAGTATAACAACAAATTGGGATCACTTACTAAACACGAGATCTGGGACTTCTATGAATTTGAAGTTGATTTCGATGAAGAAGAAGTTTACGATGTTTCGGAACGTGAGTTGAATGAATATCTAGCTATATAACCTTTTGTAGAAAATCTTACCCAGAAACAGAAAACATCTAATAGTTAATACTTATATATAAAAATCGTCAATTGCCAATTGACTGCGGGTGATGATGATTTTATAATTTGTATATTACTAATTATAATATGTCGGCGCAAAGAGCTTAACTTAATATGAAAATCTAGTTTAGAAAGTTAATTTGATTGATAAACTATTTAAATTAGTCTATTTATTTAGTTAGTTTTCTAAAAAAGTAAGTCTTAGCTGCGCGTTGGCGATTTTCGCTCGCGCTCGGAATCTTTTGATGCGTGGCTAAGCTTTGCTATAAATACAGCCGTCGTCGGTTGGGCCAGAATTCATCTCTCCTCCGTAGACCCAGCCACGTTCTTGGTGACCCCGTTGAACCACTCACTGACGCTAACCCGGAGGTGACGGCAACAACTCAGCGTCTGCACACTAATGACCCGACCAAAAACCGACCCCGCCAATGCGGGGTCAAAGAATTCCCCGTTTCCGCCCTTAGGTGCACTCGTGCACCTAAGACGTTACCTCCCTACCCTCTTATAGCATCTGACAACAGCCCAAGCCGAGGTGGCCCTTGTGCGTGTTGCCCCAACCTTATTTTACCGGCGGCGAGGCGACTTCTGCGCCCGCCAAAAGTCCGGTAACGCTGTCATGGCCATCTGCGGTCAACAGCATTATAGTCCATTAGAAAAAAAAACAAAGGGTTAGAATTCATTCTCGCTCGAGTCCAACACTAACAATACTAACAAACGCGTGGAGTCGTCGACAAAACGGACCTCTGCTATGAAATTTATTCTACTACCATAACAATTTCGTGTTTTCTTCCACTGGGCGCCTACCATGACGAGGATGATAGTGACGTCAGCACGGATGGCGTCACCCTTTTTAAAAAGGGTGTGATAGGCCTTTCTCCGTGATATATGTTACATTAAGTTTTACTCTTATATTTCAGTTGGTTGCGATGAATCGAAAACAGTGAAAGTTACCAAAGACAGTGATGCTGTTGTTAAGGACCTGAAGTTTATGGACCCTGAAAACAAAGAACATGTTGACCATGTTTTCAACAGGTTAGTAAGACTTTAATCAATATTTTTTCAATTTTGGAAACAAAGAACGTCAAAAACTCCATTAGGACAGTACCTACCGATTTTTTTATACTACCAAATTGGCAAACCAGTATGCGACCCGCCTGGATGAGAAGCTATTACCGCAGTCTAAGTACGACGGCAACGTCAACCCCATGTTAAATAATATTATTAAATCTTTTCCAGTTTCAAATCCAAATTCAACCCCAAATATGCCCACGAAGAGGAACATCAACTGAGGAAAAGCATATTCAAACAGAACATGAGGTAAGCAACAGCAGAACATGCCGGAAGACCAGCGTTGGTTGCTAACATGCTAGTCATCCAACTCATGCTGAGGCAAGCTATTTTGTTACTGGACTTACACACCTACACGTTTCCTTCTCGAGAAGTTTAAATTTTATTATGTTCTGTTTAAGTCTTATAATAAATTAAAAATTATGGCGCTCATTGGGGGAGGCATATGTTCAGCAGTGGACTAGCATAAACTGATGATTATTAAAATTTATCCTTATAATCTTGCAGACTGATAACCTCGACGAATCGCCAAAACCTTGGTTACAAGCTTGGGGTGAACAAATTCGCAGACCGCACTCCTGAAGAGATGAAGAAGACAGGCTACCGTAGACGCACTGAAGGAGCTACCGGCAATATCCCGTTCCCTTATACTGAAAAAACTTTGGATTCTCTTGTTGATTCGTTGCCAAAAGAGGTTGACCTTAGGGTAGAGGGACTCGTATCGCCGGTCAAAAGTAAGTTATTGCCGTCAATTTCAAACCAGTTCCGATTTTGTTAAAGCAGCAGCGGTTGAATTTGGCCAATGACATAACCTATATCTCAAATTCAACTGCAGCTGTAGTCATAGCTGTCGTTGAAGTTTATTACTGTTTGTACAATTGGTGTTCAAAGTCCTGTCCAGCTGGTCACACAAAAACATGAAATAAAAAGAGTTATAAATTTAACAGTTTATATCTTTTTTTTGTGTTATATGTAATTATGATTGCAGAATTAAATGATCTTCGAACTTTTCCATAGACATAATGCGTTGAAGCCGCAGACAGAAATTCAATAATATATTGAATATTGCAGATCAAGAAGACTGTGGTTCTTGCTGGACGTTTGGTACCACTTCAGCCGTTGAAGGAGCTCTGGCCAGGGTCAACGGAGGAAGGCTCATGGCTCTCAGCAACCAGGCTCTCATCGACTGTGCTTGGGCGTAAGTTACGTTTTGCCATTTTTTACACAGAAGCAGGTAGCATAAATGAAGCCAATATAAACTTTTATGGTCTTTGATGGCATTATAATGGAAACTAAGTTCTGCCTTTGGATTTTCATAGACATATGCAGGATAAAACTAACATTTGTACCCGGGATATACATAAATCTTACTAAAGAGTGAGGAATCACCGGGGACAAATGCTTGTTAACTTCTTTGAAAAAGAGGGGATGGTTTTAATGAACTCTTCTTTCTTGACGTTCTTTTCAAGAAACAACCTCAAAAAGAAGTGGACATAGTTAGGACACTGTGACTAATAATATGACTACTAATAATGACATTGTTTACAACAATAATATGACACTGTGACTAATAAATGAGACTGACTATATATGACGCATAGCAAACACATATTCAGAGATATCTCCGTGATCAACAGTATCAATACCGAATCTGATCACCTCACCGACTGCTCTGAGGCTTTTTAAATATCATCTTGAAACTGGAAAGAATCATTCTGATAGAATTCACGCTCTGACCTTAACCAATCCAAATCATGGCAGACACCGATAGGTACCAGCGCCATCGCGGGGATAGATTTGTATAGCCTTGGGTCGAGGTGCTGAGATGTCTACAAGGCCAACACAAAGTATAGGGCCAGCTGTCTGAACTGAATCCAAATGCGCAGAGGAATGAGACAGGGGGATGTTAGGTATATCCCGACACTCGGAAAGTGCGTAGGCAGTAGTTTATTTATAAGTATGGATGGGAAATATTATGGGGGATACTCTTCCCATGTAAATAAAAGAGCGGATAATCACTGCAGTTTATTTGGAGATGGTTGTATTCTTCTATTACAAATAAAACAACGTGATTGCATGGAAAATGTAAAATAATAATGGGGCATAATAATCCCAATCATCCCAATGGCAGGTCCTGTAGGGAGGGTCCCTCAATAGTGTTGTACCGATCGATAAATCGATTCGCCACACCAGGTTATTCTTAAATAAAATTTTACAGATATGGAGCTGATGGCTGTTCGGGCGGGACTGACGACGCAGCATACCAGTGGATGATGGATTACGGACTACCAACCGAAGAAGAATACGGATCCTATGAAAATAAGGTGATAATTCTTTATTGATTCGTCTTGTTGTTGGCTGAGGCTGGGACGTTCCATTTAAAGAAAGACAGACGTTATTGGGAGACCATATTTTATTGTAAGGCTCATGTAACATCACACTGTCATCCTGTAAGAATAGATGTTAAGTATTTTGAATAATACAATACACTACATAAAGAAGAGAGCTATCCGAGGGAAGGAGGCTCATAGAGTATATCGGCCTGTGTCATTTGTATTTAACACTGACAGCTTAGACACTAAGACCATAGATAATAACAATTATATCTAGAATTGTCACCAAAACACACTTTTTGTGTCCTCTGCGATGTACTCGGGCCTATTACATTAAATTACAATAAACTAGATACACAATGGATAACTGCCAGTCGCAGTCAAATCTGAGGTCCCTTAATGACATACGAAATCAGGGTTTTTGGTTTATTTTTAACTGGTAAAAGGAATGATAGTTTCGATGGCGAAGGTCATTGCCATTCCCAATTTTCAAATGAAAGAGTCCAGGTACCTTGTACATGACATGATATTTTTAAAATCAAATGCAAAATACTCGCAAATAGGCTATTTAGTTTGAAACATAAGTATAACAATAAGAAAAACGATGTTTCAAATGAAATAGCCTTTTTGCCTATTTTGGTGCAGCAGCGCGCTGAGATTTTGAAACAGTGTGTACTCATGTTTTTTTTATATTATTTCTAGAATGGGTACTGCCACATCGATAACGTGACGACCCTATACCCCATTAAAGGATACACAGACGTCACCCCAACCAACAAGGAAGCTTTGAAGGTAATTTTTCTACGAATAATTAGTTAAATTTTAGCAAAAATGCTTATATATTAAGTAGCATATTTTCTATACAATCAAATAATAATATTAAAAAATAATGTTTCCTATATAAGATAAGATTTTGTAGATCATTTATGTAGTATCCGCCCATCTCACAAGTCCTGCTTAGCACATGGCTCGATGTCGCTGCTGGGTAAAATTGCACGATATTATTTTACACTCATTTATTTACAATTCTCGTAGAAAATATTTTTTTTACTATACAAAATATATACAATAAAATATTATAAAACTTATCTGTTTAAAAAATATATCAAAACAGTAGATCACCGACCGCGAAGCTAGGCTCAAGCGGCCGGTGGTGACAGGGCTGCAGAGAAAGGAACTTCCTGACGATACGTGCCGAGTTCAAAATTACCTACCGCCTTTTGGATCTCGCCTTTGATCCAACTTCTTAGCGAGAGTCTCTTCAGATGTTGATCGAGGCTCGATATTGTTTTGATTATTAGTTAAGACGTCACAGAAAAATAAATAAAACCTTTTTTTTCAGATATCATTTGATAAACTGAATACCTCAGTTTATCAAATGAATTATCAGTTCCCATAACTAAACCTTGGAGTTAGATGATGCTGTGTGAATTGTCCAGCATTATTTATTTATTTTATGGTATAAAATGTTTTCAGGTGGCGGTTCAGAAACATGGACCCCTTTCGGTTTCTGTTGATGTGACCGACAAATTCTATTTATATGCAAGCGGAGTCTATTACGATGCAGAATGGTAAGTGACAGGAACTGAAAAAGTAACTTATTATATTATAAAATTTATTTGTGCTGAAAGGTCCTTAATACAAACTTGGCTTTTATTGACGACCTCTGTGGCGCAGGGGCGAAGCAGGAGCAGAATCAGGCTTGAGAGACAGGAGGTTGCGGGTTCAATTCCCGCTTAAGAACAAATGTTTAAAGTTTGTACGATATACGCAGATATTTGTTCCAGGTGTTTTCTATGCTTGCTGTAATATATGTATTGTATTCAGTATATCAGTTATCTAGTACCCATAACACAAGCTCAGCTAAGCTTGGGGCTAATGTTGTGTGAATTGTACATTTTTGTTTTAATACTGCATTGTACAGATTTAATACTTTTATTGCAACGGGTGTCTTGTCACAGGATGCTTTTTTAAGCTTCTCAACTGAGATGTCTTCAATTGTTTTATTCTGTTGTTTCGATAATGTTGAAGTCAAACAATTGAAGGTCTTCCTAAAACACGAGTAGGTGAATAGGACACCTTTAATATAAGTGGATCTACCTAATTCAGGATCGAGAGGCTCGCAGCTTCTTCTTCTTGCTTTACCCAACATGGGACACCTCGTATATTAGTATTTGTTACTTCTGATAAAAATTTAACTTTCTTTTCCCAGCACATCTACCAAATTAAACCACGAAGTGACTCTGGTCGGCTACGGCGTTGAATACGGAGAGCTGTTCTGGGTGCTGAAGAACTCCTGGGGTCCAGACTGGGGCGTCGAGGGATACATGCTGATTTCTGCTAAGAGAGACTGCGGTGTCACTACTGAGCCTACTTATGTTGTTTTCTAATAACCATTTCAGGCCAATTTATAGATTATCCTAGAGTCAACCTTTCAATCTTCCACTCACTTTAAAACAAAAATTAAACAAAAAAAAAATAATTAAAGAAAAACTCTCTTGGCTATGATTTTTCTCACTAATTGTTAATCTGTGCTGGATTATTAATCGACCCGGCATTATAATGTACGATACAAAAATTATAAAACAATGTAGCAAAGTTATTTTATTAAAGTATTGCAATTTCAATTTTATTTTATTTAAACCCTTGCAATCCTTCTCCAGCGAAAACAAAGTATGTACAAAATTTATGAGTGAAATAACTCATTGCGTATTTTAGGTATTCATCGCTGAATACCTAAAATACCCATAATAGCAGTAGTCTTGCGAATGTGACAGGAAAGTGTAGATCTTACTGACAGTGACCTTTCACCAGAGATGAAGTTAAGTTATAAGTGCAGATACTAAGGCTTTTCAAGCTTAATGACGTCAAATACCTAAGTCCTCGCGGGTGCCCCCAGCCTTCGTGATTCCATATTTAACAAGGTCATGTAGCGACGCAGGAGGTTGCTAGTTCGATTCCCGCCTCGGAACAATTTTGTACGATCTGCAGATATTTGTTCCGTGTGTTCTGGTCGTTTTCTATGTATAATAAAGAATATCTATCTATGTAATGTATTGTATTATGTATATCAGTTATCTAGTACCCATGACACAAGCTCTGCTTACCATGGGGCTAGATAATGCTGTCTGAATTGTAAAGCATTATTTATTTATTTACTTATGTTTTGTAACTATAAGACGGAATATTAAAAAAAACGACAGCGACGAGCGTGCTTGTTGTCCAAGCATTTTGCACTTTTTGTATGGTCAGCTGGGTTCTCGAAAATAACCGAGGACTAATATAAAATATCCCCATAATTTAGCTTAGAAATGAATTCACAAATGACGATACGGGATGCTTTATGAGTCAAATGATTCGTAATTTTGTTAATTATATTTAGGCGATATAAATTTTTTTTCCAATCTAATTCTTTCTTGTACACACAATAATACATAGAAGTAACACCGGGCACCACGAGCACCTCCACCCAGGAAGACGACCGCCCATGGCGACCCCTTCCGCGGGATCTGATCCCTGCGGAACCACCATAGAGTCCTTGGGTTTATTAAAAAAAAAGGAAAGAAAAAAAAAACACAAAAAAAAACATGGAGAATAAGGGAAAAAAAAGACTCCCACAAAACCCAAGGACCGAGGGGTCGTCACCCCTCGAGTTTACGCCGGGGTAATGAGGCCAAGCCTCGAGGCCCCTCTCTGTGCCCCCACCAGGGCCGGAAAGAAACCTATTGATTGACATAGAAGTAACTTAACAAAATAGGATATGCCATAGGAGAGGTTAACCCTGACAAAGAGTTTTAGTTTTACATGATTCTCAAATCTGAGATGACTGCCGACGGTAATTCCGACATTATCTCATTCCTTATTTTAACTATTATTTACGAGTACAATAAACTAAAATAAACATATGTAAAAATATAAATAAAACTTTTTGATCATGATTATCTCAAACTTCTACCATCTTACACGGATATTGAATTTCGAATTTTTTGAATTATATATACTGTGATTTTTGGCAAAGAATATAACAATCAAAGAATAGAAATAGTATTCATCAAACAATTTACTATCTGTTAATATTTCTTACAAAATCGATGTGGTTCAGCCACAGGGTTGAGCCACAGTACACATATAGAACAGTATGGAAACTAAGCCTAGTTGATGAAATAAATACCTACGCTCCATTATAGCACTAGGGTTGTCACTTTTCTTGTTTTTGATATATATTTATATGTATTTATTTTTATTAAGACGATTTTTTTCTGTACTGATCAATAAATGGAATTGAAATAACTAGCTACAAATGCGGTCTGGTATAATATAATAATATCTTCATCTGGTCGAAGCGACGCGTGATCCGAGATCTGACGAGTATGTTGCGCAGCGCATCAGCCAGCATTGCCATACAGCGTGGCAATGCAACCAGCGTCTTGGGGACGCTTCCGACTGGTATTGATATGGATCAATTGAGCTACCTGTAGATTGTTTACAATAGTCTGCAGTTAGGTCAATTGTCTAACTAGTTAAATTTTCTTTGTTAGTAAAGTATTTGCTTACAAATACAATTTAAATAGGTAATCTCATGGCGTCGCGTGTGAGCCGCGGTTGGACGTAAAGGTTTCGTGAGCTCGTCGGAGCGGGCGCACGCAGACATTGTAGCGCAAGCAGCGCGCGCGCAACGCTCATGGGCGGCTGCGAACCGTACCGCGTTTCAAAATCCGAGTTGATAATTTATAGCAGCCGCCATCTTGGATTCACATTTTGACAGCAGTATCGGCTTCAGAACCCTCGAAAACCATGAAAATGACACCCATGACGGAAAATTTATAATTTATGGCAGCCGCCATCTTGGATTCACATTTTGACAGCAGTATCGGCTTCAGCACCCTCGAAAACCATGAAAATGACACCCATGACGGAAAAAATTATAATTTATAGCAGCCGCCATCTTGGATTCACATTTTGACAGCAGTATCGGCTTCAACACCCTCGAAAACCATGAAAATGACACCCATGACGGAAAAAAATATAATTTATAGCAGCTGCCATCTTGGATTGACTTTTTGACAGCAGTATCGGCTTCAGCACCCTCGAAAACCATGAAAATGACACCCATGACGGAAAAAATTATAACTTATGGCAGCCGCCATCTTGGATTCATATTTTGACAGCAGTATCGGCTTCAGCACCCTCGAAAACCATGAAAATGACACCCATGACGGAAAAAATGATAATTTATAGCAGCCGCCATCTTGGATTCACATTTAGACAGCAGTATCGGCTTCAGCACCCTCGAAAACCATGAAAATGACACCCATGACGGAAAAAATGATAATTTATAGCAGTCGCCATCTTGGATTCACATTTTGACAGAAGTATCGGCTTCAGCACCCTCGAAAACCATAAACGCCCATGATGCAAAATTTCATAATTGATTGCAGCCGCCATCTTATATTTACATTTTGAAAGTCTACAATCTAGTTTAAACAATGATGTTATATTTACTCAAAAATCAGTGCCGCGAGGTTGCCGCTTTGCCACCTACACGAACAAGACAAGTAATGCGTGCGTTGCGTTTATGAGTGACAGAGATAAGGACATATGCCGTGCGGCGGCGTCTCGTCTGTTCGAACTAAAATCACTGCGCTGTTGCCGCTTTGCGTTGTCTGCTCAAACAGTGCTAGGTAGGTATGTAGCTTTAATAAATTATCGCCAAGTTATTATTTCTTTACAATGAGTATGACGTCTCTATTTGTAAAATCTCATTAAATAAATAAATAATGCTGGACAATTCACACAGCATTATCTAGCCCCATGGTAAGCAGAGCTTGTGTACTAGATAACTGATATACATAATACAATATGTTACATAGATAGATATTTTTTTATTATACATAGAAAACGACCAGAACACCCTGAACAAATATCTGCAGATCGTACACACAATTGTTCCGAGGCGGGAATCGAACCCGCAATTTCCCTACGTCGCAGGCGGACCTTCGCCCACCGCGCCACATCGGTCGTCAATTGACTTTAGACATCCTCAAAACCGCCGCCATTCTTGATTTACATTATAAGTTCACGAATTCATAATGTAAGATCGATCACACGGACTCATTATTCACTTTCACGCGACCGCACGCCTAGACGCGACAATCGCTACTGAGCATCCCCGAGAATCACCCAGAAGCCGTGTCGATGTGCATGTTTGTGTGAGTGTGCCGTTTCGAGTGTTTGTTCCTAGTTTCCATACTGTATATACTTATACTGAGGTTGAGCTTAGTGGACCATGACCAAAGGTAAGTACAATTTGAAACTGAGGTGAAAGCCGACCAGCTTAGGCGTCATCCAAATTGGCCAACGAACGACCGTATCACAGAACGATGAGTTTTAATTTATTTTAAACATTATCGATTACGTCGCGCGATAAAAATGATCGTGCGATGGTCCAACAGGTATCATTCATAATAGGTCGCCCGATACCCATCGCGCGATTGGCATCACGTGATGCCAGATGTCAGCCAGTGTCTATGTCAGTGCTCGCGCGATGTCATATGACCTATGTGGACACTTAAAAGATATTAATTATATAGCTTTGATTGCACGACCGCACGATGAAACCTCTCGCACGATCGTTATTAAGCATTTCCATGCTCGTGCGATAGCTTGCAGGCCAATCAAGGCACTCAAAATTATTTTTTTGTATTTTTGTAAATCATCATCAGCCTATGTTAGCCCACTGCTGGACATAGGGCTCCGCCAATGAGCGCCACAGCAGCGCCTTGTCTTCAGCTTGACGCATCCAGCATCTACCAGCAGTCTTTCGCAGGTCGTCATCCCATCTGATCGGAGGGCGTCCTACACTACGTTTACAGTCGTGGTCTCCGCGACAAAATAAATGTGTGTTTAATCTCGCCGTGCGACAAAATCGCACTATTTGCTTGTACGATTTACGCCAATTAGGACGACGCCTTAGATTTCTAAATGCCACGCTTGGTCAACATGCCCCGTGCCCATCCCGTGCCACGAGTTTGTAGCGCCCCAGTGAAGATTGCTTTTTCCACGGTTTTTTTGTTCTTGCACGTGACTCTTGTGCACATCATATTGTAGCTCTTTTGTTGTTGAGCCTTTTTGTGCTCTGCTTTGATTCCTTAATAAAACTTATAAAACAAGTTCTAGGTAACATTATATTCTACAGTTTTTTATGTTTGATTTATGACAATAAAGAAATAAGTATCTGTATCTAGGTAGAGCTTGGTACAAGGATATTTTAGATAAAAACTTATAACTTTTTGCTTCAGCTACTCAAGTTTATATTAAATAAGAGACTTGGATGTGTGCGCGCTCGGTTTAGTGAAAAATTTTAATATCGCAATTCTTTGAAAAATCCAGAAAAAGATAAGTGACTCATATTAAAAATGCAACATCCATGCAATGGACATTTTGAAAAATAGAATCCAAAGGTAATATTTTTAGCAAATCTATAATTCCATAAATAATAATAAAATAAATAAATAACGTTGCATGTTTTCTTTTAGAGGGAATTTAAAAATAATCTAACATTCCCCAGCCCTACCGCCCAATAATCCTGAATATGGCCCTGCTTAAGACGTTCCGATCATGTCTTATTATTGCCACCTCAATTACTTCTAGAACCGAGTATAAGACACAGCTAAGTCACACTGAGAGGGTATGTGTAAAAGCTATAAGTGGTATCCTAATAGTTTCTACACTCATCATCATCATCATCATCAGCCTATGCCAGTCCACTGCTGGACATAGGCCTGCCCCAATGAGCGCCATAGCGCCCTGTCTTTAGCTTGCCGCATCCAGCATCTACCTGCAGTCTTTCGCAGGTCGTCATCCCACCTGGTCGGAGAGCGTCCTACACTACGTTTACCGAGTCTCGTGGTCACGTGGTCTCCACACAAGAACATACTACACTAACTAAAGCAATTTATTAAAATAACTATTAATTATATCTTTTTACGTATCATTTTTTATTCGGGCAATCGTTGAAGGCGCCTCGAGCTACTCTTAGAAATGCCTGAGCTTTAAATTTTAATTAATCCCTACGGCATCAAGCTCCAAATCTATGACACTCTGTGTGCGTGATAAATTAAACGATTATTATAATAATAGGATGTAAGACTTAATTGAGCTTAGAAATAATGTAGGTAGGTAGTTTGGTACAGACACAGACTAAAAGAGCTGTACACATGAATACTCCAAAAATTCGTGTACACAGAAATCGCTTAACCGCATTTGTAAATCCTCCAACTGGGGCTGAACTTTTGATGAACAAGAACGCTACTTTTTGACTTCAAAATAAAACGTCAAGTGTGATTCGAACTCTCGCACCGAGGGTACAATTAAAAGATATTGCTTCGTTCTATATGTATATCTTGATTCAAGGTCAATGGAACCATATAGGTTTTGGTGCCTTGCGTGCGAGAAGTCATTTTATTTCTTTGAGACCTAATTACATTATTATTTTATTCTATATTTTAAAACATCAAATTATCCTTTAATGCATACGTATCTACTCTCAAGTGGGGGATATCTCAGTTATTAACAGCGGGGATAATCAAATTACTAGTATTCTGTTCCGGCTCTCCCACAGTGGGGGACAATAATACCTAAGTTCTTATAAAAAAAACCAGTGCCCCCAGTGGGGGATATAATAATATCAGTGGTAGATAACGATATGGCCAATTGTTTTCTTAATTTTATTTATGTTTTGTTATTCCGACACAATATTTATTGTTTGTGAATGAATGAATAAAAAATGTAATGAAACGGAAACAACCATAATTGGGGTACAAGTATTTCTAAAATCCACACGAATCAAACGCAGGCGCGTCGGCTTGTAATAATTAATAAGTACATAGATTAAATTGCTATGTTTGCACTAAGTGAGTAGGTAGCTATACATACGTGATTTAATTCGGTCGTTAATGTTTGGTCGTAAAATTACCGAAAAAATTGGTTTAGTTGACGTACTAAACCTATTTTTTCGGTAATTATACCTAAAACATCATCATCATCAGCCTATAGCAGTCCACTGCTGGACACAGGCCTCCCCCAATGAGCGCCATAGCGCCCTGTCTTCAGCTTGCCGCATCCAGCATCTACCTGCAGTCTTTAGCAGGTCGTCATCCCACCTGGTCGGAGGGCATCCTACACTACGTTTACCGAGTCGTGGTCTCCACTCAAGAACACGTAAACCCCAACCCCACCTAAAACACTACCTACTTTTTTATCTAATTTGCTTAAAAAAATAGGTAGGTTAATTAGATAAAAAGTAGGAAGGGTTTTGTAGGTAGGTGACAAATTTTAAGATGTAACTACTCGCAGCTTCCTAGCTGCGAGTAGTTACAACATCCTAGAATCCAAGATATTATTCAGTGTCAGCAAAGGCATGTTGAAAACTTAACAATAACTGATAACTAGGGCTCGGATAAATATGTTCTAAAAATCCCAAAATTATTCATATAACATGGATCTAAAAAAGGGAAATTTGGAAAAAATATGGACTAAAAAGACAAATCAAAACGCCTTATTCTAATATTAATATAATTAATTGTTTGAAAAAAAAAAAAAAAAATCTACGAAATTAAATTGCTTAGCCAAAATGTATTCTGCCTCTTTATTCGAGTTGTTGCAGTACAATGTGTATTGTTGTTGTTCCTTTAAATTTACAAATGTTTCATAAAATTTTCAAAATGGAAGCGCCTTCTGTTCGGTCGGAAAAACGCTTTCTATTGACTAAATGACCTTTCTACGTCACAGCAAGTAACTGGCGCAAATTTAAATTTGCACAACTCTGTAAGCGAATATGCCTCTGGATTGCCGTTATTGTTAATTTTTTGTAATTACTAATTTATTTAGTTACTAAAGTATATAATCTTTGCTATTTCAAAAGCGCTAGTATGTAACATTTACAGCATCATCCTATGTTAGTCCACTGCTGGACATAGGTAATGCCCTAATTAGCGCCACTGCGCCCTGTATTCAGCTTGACGCATCCAGCTACTCTCTGAAGTCTTTCGCAGGTCGTAATCCCACCTAGCCCGAGGGCGTCCTACACTACGTTTACCGAGTCGTAGTCTTCACCGTCGAAACGTCAACCGTCGTGGGTCAAACGATTTCTAATGGTTTCTAACAATGCGATAAATATTTGTAGTATTTTTCTTTGGTTTCACTAGTAAAATTTGAGTGATATCGATTGTGTGATTTTGTGCTACTCAAATATGTAGGTAGGTACATATTTGAGTAGTACAAAATCATACACGTAGGGTACGTACGTCTGTCAGTAATAATAAGTTATCATACAATTTCTGAAACATTCCGATAACAAAAAATAAAACAAATAAATAATTTCTGGGCAAAGCCACTTTTATTGTGAATATTATGCTAATTAATATAATTCCTATGTAAATAGAAAGTAATAATACGGCACAGCTAACAATTTTTTTATTAGTATTTATATATGACTACTAAATTACGCTATTGGGTGATCGACCAATATATATACTGTGTTGACTGTACCTACCTCCACAATAAAATGAACATTAGCTCTACCTTACACCCATCTAGTCATCTTCAACTTGTGCGTAAGTCTTGCATCTTGATTTTAAATTACTTTCGTATGTATCATAACCATGGTATTCTCGGTCACGGCGTTTACTATAGAATGCATCAAGTCCAATTGATCGAGCTTCATCCAAATATTCCTTTCTGGTGCTCTGTCTGATACCAAACAAATAATACCAATGGTCGGTTAACTCGTCAAACTTTCTTTTGAATGCCGAAAAACCTATCTCTTCAGCGGTTTCATTGGCAATATTATTCATTTCTACTTCAGAATCCAATGAATTTTTAATTATACTTTCAAGGAGTAATTCATCTTTCTCATCTTTATTATATTCGGCTGTATCACAATCAATTGTTACCTTGCGGTAAGCTTGGAGCGCATCACACATAGCTTTTTTGTTTTTGTATTCCATTGCTTTTGGATGCAAACAGCTTTCTTTAAGCTCCGACGTTGATAAGTGAGCAGCTTGAAAAACCGTAAGTGCAGTCTGAAAGGAACCAGAATTATTACTCTGGTTGATTTGTTTCACCAAATCAAACTGAAATAGCAGAGCCTGCTCTAAGTTGTATTTGTAAGAATCCACAGTATAAGTGTTTTTTAGAATATCTGTATTTTCACTTCTCCTAGCAACAAATTTTTCTATTGCTGCATCATAAGCTTTCTTGTGCTCTTTTTCAAATTCTTCGTTACTGTACTTTGGTTTATGGTTACATTTGAAAACCATAGTTTGAAAATACTCTGATTTCACGTCGGTGGCAGCAGAAACGTTATTCTGCTTATTTGTCAATTTAAGAACGTTTAACTTTAATTTCAGTTCTTTAATAAATTGATCTCTATCAGTATCTTTCTGACCATGTATGACTTTCCTATCCTTGTCAAATGCTGTTTCGGCAGCTGCGAATGCGTAATTGTGAACAATTTCGACGTCAGCTGCATGTACACATATCTGTTCCAATCCACTCGGGGACACTTCTTTGATTGCTGCATCATAAGCTTTTAGCCCTCTGTCTTTGGCTCGCATAGTTTTCGATGCATTTATCTCTAAGTACTCTTTTTGACGTTTATTTAATTCGTCAGTAAGTTCCTGGAGCTTTTTGTCAATGACAACTTTTTCACCCATTAGCTTTTTTGCTTTGAAAATGGCTGTAGCAGCTTCTACCTCTCTATGGTGAGTATTGACGACTTCTAGCTGAGACAAACTAGGTGCCTCTGTTCCACATGATAGCTTCATATTACGCTCAAACTGATCCCGTGCCTCATTATATGCCATCAATATGCCAGTCTCTGAGGTTAATGTAAAAATAGTCTTGGGCTCAGGAAGCTTATCACTATTGAAAATATTCATATAAACTTTGAAGTACTGAAACAACTCTCGGCATTTTACTGGCTGCCCATTAATTAGCTTTTTGGCTAGGGTTTGGGGACTGAAAATTAAGGATGCAAGCTCTTTAACGGCCAATTTGAAGTCATCCTCAATTTCAGAAAGGCGACCTTTGAATTTGCGTTTCCCTACAATGAGGCCAGGGTGTGGCATGAGGAAACAGGTAACTCTTTCAAAACTAGAAAGGATGTGTTTACGTATATTTTGCAATTCGATTGGCTGTTTAGGGCTAACTGTTAATGTTTTGTTCAAGTAAGCATCGCCTCCAACTGCACCGTAATTAAATTCTTCGTCGTTCATCCAGTCTCTGATGAGAAATTGCAATACCTGAAAAGCTTTTCCACTTTGTTCTTTCTCATTCATGAGTTTTCCATAGTCCGTAAATAGCTCAAGATCTTGTAAATCATCTTCTTTGATGGCATCAGATATATTGTATATCTGAAACGAAGCAAGAAGTGTAGACAGCGCAAAGATAGTTGAGCAGTCTCTGACAGTGCTGGTGCTGTCGAAGGTTCCTTGTGTATCCATTAAAAAGACCGCCACGTGTTCTCCATTGGAAGTCTCTATGACAAAGGGTTTTGGCCACATGAGTATGCCTGTAGTATTTCTTTCAGTGCCACCTCTCCAGCTGAAGCCATCAAGAGGGTTGTTGCCATTTTCAAGCCAGGAGCCGTCCGCACGAGCCTCCGGTGATGCATCCAGGTATCTCAGGAAGAAGTTCAGTAGGAAGGATTTGCCGCCACGAAAAGCCCCCGCGACGCTGACGAAAGCCACAGGTAAGTCTTGGATAGCTTCGTTCGTCATTATCAACTGGAGTTCTTCTACATCCAGCTTGTAAGAGCCGTTTTCCATCGTAACCACATGCTTGCCATCTACCTTAGACATTCTGAAATTAAAATTATTAAGTAAGTTTTCTTTGTCAAAAGTTAGTGTGTGTTATTATAATAAAAATGTAATTTATCTTTTAAAATAGTATTTAACGACATCAAGTGTAACATGTGTACCTACGGTGGAAATAAATAAACTAAACTGAAACATTTACTCGTATGTTGCCGCTAGCGGACCGAGCTTCGAAAACGTGGTAGTGCATAGAATGACCCTTATCGGGGTCAAGGTCTAGAACACGGCCAGATGCAATAAATATTATTTGGGGACTATTGGGTTATCTCAGCAATTTTTCTTACGTCATTGGGAAAATTTACCCTTAATAACCTTTCAAGCAAAAATGTGTTACGGGGTTTGGTTCTCCGAAAACTTGGCGGCAGTAGCATACACTTTAAAAGTTAAGAAATCAAATGGCAAGGAATATGTAACGACGAGCGGAGCGACCCGCAAAGTATGAATGTATATTTTGCACAAAATTGCTCAGTGCAAATGCAAATACTATTTTGTATATTGCATTTGTATTTATTTATTTCCAAATCTAAAGAACAACATTATAAAGTTTCTGCCAAATTGTACAACAGTTTGTCGGCATTCAACAATACATTAATTTTTAAGTAATTTTTTTACTTAGATTATAAGAATCTACAATTAGTGATGATTTGTATAAAAATAATAACTTATTCGTGCTTTACTAAAATATCTCTTATTTTTCAAGGCCTCCGAAATCCTGATACAAGCCTAAAAGTCCTGACAAATCCTAGCATCTGGTAACCCTCTGCACAATAACCATGATTGCATTTTAAAGGATTTCATTAAAGTACTTACCTAGTACCAGGAATCTGTAACCAGTGGACTCCACAATAATCGACGATCGACTGTGAATAGTTCAACGTATTGTCCAGTATTTATATAAAAATATTTAGGTACTTACCTACTGATATGTTCCTAAGGGTAAAACCTATGTGGTTGTAATGGTTTGTGCAATATTTTAAAATTATCGCGGTTACTCTTTACTTCCGTATTGATATTCATATCGTAAGTAAGAGTGTGTGCGTGGGAATCCTGTAGTGTAGGTATCCAAAAGTCCGTAAGTTCTAAAGGAAATTAAGCACTTTGATATTTTATATTTATCATCTTTAACATTATACTGGATGCGGCAAGCTGAAGGCAGGGCTCTATGGCGCTCATTGGGGGAGGCCTATGTCCAGCTGTGGACTGCTATAGGCTGATGATGATGGTCTTTAACATCATCATCATCATCATCATCATCATCATCTCATGATGATATGATGATGATGATGGTAACGCGATGAATGTATCTCGTTAACATATGTAATCGCGTTACCATTTATTTATTATTATTTTTTTTTTCTTGGAGTTTTATTTATTTATTTGGCACACAAAACAGAATACAATCAAATATTATACAACTAGAAACACACAATAATTAAAACTATTTACATACATTACTACGGTATCGTCTCAGAATGACAGATTTTGGCATTTTACCTTTGATGAAAAAACTACAGATGAAGGAACGCGTGTCAGAAGTGTCAAGGTTGAACCCATCATAGGTATATCATAGGTATAAACTTCGTTTGTTTCAAAGTAGACCTCCAGGTGTCTGACCATGGACCTGCACTTACACTTACCTATCTAAAATTACCTACGTACATCTATTCTTATGACCGTGTAAAAAACGAGTATTTTTTTTATTTTTTTTTTATTAGCTTTAGGGTGGCTTTCGTATCACTGCGGCCATGATAGGCCTATTGTGATCGCCACTTTTACATCAGTCCCGAAGCCGTGGCGTTCATAGTTCGCCACTAACCCTTGCAGCTGCTAGGAACTGTAGGATTTTCTTCGGGGTGATGTCTTTCAGCTCGTCTGGGCTATGCAAATGCTTGCCCAGATGGATGCTGCGTTTGTGCATCAGTGCTCCACACTCACTTAGCAGATGGAGGGGCGTTTCATCCGCCTCCTCACAAAATCTGCAGGATTGTGTGTCGCTTAGCCCTAGTTTGAACATGTGCTTGTTAAGGCGACAGTGTCCAGTTAGGGCTCTTGTCATGATGCGAAGGTTACCTCTGCTTAGCGCTAGGATTCGGTTGGTATACCGACTATCGAAGGCTTTTATCAGAGATTTTGAATGATCCATGCCCGAGGAGTTTCTCCAAAGCTTGTGCGATTCCTCAAGGCAGGATCCCAGGAGAGTTCTGTGCGCCAAGCTTTTGGGTATGCCACAGAACGGCTCGGGTCCCAGCTGAGTCCCCTTGGCTCCGGAGCGCGCAAGTTCGTCGGCACACTCATTGCCGTTGAATCCTGCGTGCCCCGGAACCCATCTTAAGAGGACTCTGTTATTCGAGCCCAGAACGTTAAGTCGTGACAGACAGTCCTCAACTAGCTTGGACGTGATGACCTTGAAAAAACGAGTATGTACTCCAGCCAAATTTTATGTGAAATGTTTGTAAACAAAGTGATTGAATTCACACAGCCTAAAGCTAAGCAGAGATTGTGTTATGGGTACCATATAACTGATATACATAATACAATATATTACATACATATACATATATATTTATATTATACCGTCTATGGAATGCTCTCCCTCTGGACATCATACGTGCAAAATCACTCCCTATATTCACTGCTGCATCAGCATTATTTATCCTTATGAAAACATTGCTAGCTCTATCAACCTGGAAAATAATTAATAGTGAGACTGGAAAGGTCAGTACCTACATTAATGATTACAATTTATATTTCACCCATGTTAATGAACACAATATAAAAAAAACCTTTAAACTTTTAAATATTAAAAAAAACTGCAGATACTGGGGCATTTCCGTTAGAATTATTAAACCTTTAATTAATACCATTGCACCAGATCTAGCTTTTATATTTAATGAATCCATTGATTATAGCGTATATTTCCTGATCTAATGAAACATAGCAAAATAATCCCATTGTTTAAATCGGGTTGTAGGTCTGACCCCACTAACTTTAGACCAATATCAGTACTGCCTACATTCAGTAAAGTTTTTGAAAAACTTATTTTACACCAATTGCTTAGACATTTTAATGGCAATGACCTGCTACATTGTAAGCAATTTGGGTTTACTCGTGGCAGGTCAACTACTGATGCCGGTGTAGAGTTGGTATCGCATATTTTTGATGCTTGAGAAAAGTCGTAAGATGCTTTAGGCGTTTTTTGCGACTTGTCAAAAGCATTCGATTGCGTTCATCACGAAACATTAATCAGGAAACTACATCATTATGGAATTAGTGACAGCTCATTGGATCTTCTTACATCTTACTTGAGTGATAGGATACAAAGAGTTGACATTAATGGGAAACGATCTAAAGGGTCTGTTGTTACAATGGGTGTACCACAGAGCTAAACTAAAAATAGGAAAGGACCCAACATAGGGTCCTTTCCTATTTTTAGTTTATATTAATGACTTGCCTCATCTTGTAAAGAATGATCATGAGATTGTATTGTTTGTTGATGATACTTCATTAATTTTTAAAATGAAACGACAAAAAACAAATTTCGACGATGTAAATACTGCAATCTCAAAGGTAGTCCATTGGTTTAGTATTAATAATATTTTGCTTAATGAAACCAAAACAAAATGTTTAAGATTTATTCTACCTAATGTAAAACAAGTTAAGGCTGATATAAACGTAAAAGGAGAAAAGTTAGAAATTGTAGACAATACCGTATTTTTAAGAATAACCTTAGATAGTAAACTGCAAAGGGGCCCACACATAGATAAGCTATCGAAGAGCTTAGTTCTGCAGCATATGCAGTTAAAAAAATCCGTCACCTTACAGACGTTGATACTTCTAGACTAGTCTATTTCAGCTACTTTCATAGTATTATGTCTTATGGCATACTATTGTGGGGGAACGCTGCAGATATAAACACCGTATTTGTGTTGCAGAAAAGGGCTGTTCGTGCGATCTATAATATGGGTCCCAGAGAATCCCTACGCGAAAAATTCAAAGAAATAAACATAATGACAGTACCATGTCAATATATTTATGAAAACTTGTTGTACACTCATAAAAATATCAATCGGTTCACTAAAAAAAGTGATATACATAATGTAAATACTAGAAATAAGAATAAACTCGCTGTGCCCACAACTAGGCTACACAAGATAAATGTATCTTTTAAAGGGCAATGTATAACTACGCTTCTACAACAAAACTCCAAGTGAGTTGCAAAAATTATCAATAAATAAATTTAAAAAAAATTGTTTAACATATTCTTTGTAAAAAAGCTTATTACAAAATATCAGATTACCTAGAAGGTAAAAAAGCTTGGAACGAGTTTTGCTCTAACTCAAAATCTACCAACTTACAGATAAGCAAATCAAATGTACTAGACACATAAGTTATGAACATACTAGTGGTTTCTTCTCACTTCTTCCACTGGTGGACAAAAAATTGAAGTGAACTATAAAATATGACCTATCTAAGTGCTTATTTGTAGGCTAAAAGAAATAAAAACTTTTCATTTTCATTTATCTTATGTCTATGTAAGTTTATTATAATGTTTGTGATGTAGGTATTATGGTATGTAGTGTATTTGTTTTCTTTTCTGTTATCTATATATTTACTAAAGTACCACCGTCTATTTTATTTCTTCATGTCCAGTCCAGCCAAAGGTTGCCTGGAAGAGACCGCTTTCAGCGATAAGGCCGCCCTTTATACTTCATTTATTCTATTGTTTTTTCCTGTATTGTTTTCTGTTTTGTGTGGTATGATAAAGTGTTTTCTATCTATCTATCTATCTACATAGAAAACGAGCAGAACACCCGAACAATCGTAGGTACAAATATTTGTCCCGAGGCGGGAATCGAACCCGCGGCCTCCTGCGTCGTCGCCGGCGGATCTTCGCCCACCGCGCCACATATAGGTCACGTCAAATAAAGGTATTGAATCTGTTTGACTTGTGTCTTAACTAAGTGTTTATTGTGAATCTTTAGTATGAATAAATTTAATTTAATTAAGCCTTGACTTCTCCTCTCTCGCCTTTATATGAATAATATTTCATCATTATCCAAGAAGGTATATAAATAGATTTTCATGGTACATCCCCAGACAGATCGTTACTAAAATCAAGACAAAGACGAGAAGCTCATACGTTCTTAGAAAATGTTAATTCCAATTAGTAAGATAATAATTAACCCCACTCCCACGTTACGCTTCAGTTCTAGCCGCGCTACTAAATTCTCTCTTAATGGTTATCATGGAATAGGCGTTTTTTAATGATCTTAAAAAAGCTTCTGGATGTCAATAGGAATGCCAACATTTCCGATCATAATCAATACTTGACGAGTTTCGGCAAGTGACCAAGGAATGCCTTAAGCTGCTGTCCCACAACCACGCACGGAGAGGCTACGCAGTTAATGTGATTTATGTAATGTTTCCACGCCAACCCTTTTATTTTTCCTGTAAATCTTCACTTAAATTTTTTGTCCACTAGTGGAAGAAGTGAAAAAGCAACCACTAGTATGTTCATATAACGTATCTGTCTAATACATTTGATTTGCTTATGTAAATCTAAATATAGTGCGATTTTAAATACATGTCAATATTTATTTAAAGCTAAGCATAAAATTGAATTTTTACATACCTACTATTGTCGGTGCGGAACTGAGCGGCATCTGGCCAAGCAGCAAGTGGTTGTATACTGTATTATGTGTGCTGCAGTGGAAACGTGGGTTCAACATTTAACGTTTCCACTCTCAATCTCCCACGCAAGTAAAATGAGGCCACAGCGCACAACGTTTGTGGTGGTGGGACAACGGCTTTACCGGCAGCTTCCAAAGTTGACAAGGGTTTTGTCTGCTGCACTCCGATTGGTTTAGATTACTGGGCAATGAAAAGTAATTACACCTTAGTACTTACTTTCCTTATTTTGGAGATATAAGAATGGGATTGAAGATGACTGTTGTCACTTGCTTTCGATATGGGTAAGGGGTAAATAGTAGGTACCTAGTAGAAGACTGAAAATCTTAAAAAAAATGTAAATCCCAATTATAAATGCGAAAGTTTGGATGAATGGATGTATTCTTTACGCCAAAACAATTAAAGTGATCGGGCTGAAACTTTGCATTAAGGTAGTTCTAGGCCTCGAATAAAACATTGGCTACTTTTTATCCAATAAATTCAGTTCCCATGAGATATAAACAACCTTTAAACATTACCATAGAACAACGCATGCGAAGCCGCGGGCAGAAACTACATTATAAATAAAGGGGCACAAGATAGAAAGAATTACAAATGACCAGTTCAGTGCACATTAAAGTTATTTAAAACGGAATATTTAGCATGATTTGATTTTTGAGTTTTTAAGTTCCGTTTTAAATGACTATTGTTAATAGCCATGATGTTTTATTTCAGTGCACATTAGAACAGTACGGAACCCAGGTATCGTGAGATTTGTTTCCGTTCTTTTTTATTACAGTACCCTGTAGGTACTTTGAAGTGGCCGCCATTGTTGATCTTTAGATACAAAAATCGAAGTGACATACATTATTCGAATGTTTTTATGGAACCTTTTAGAATGTACGTTCATAGTTAGAACTATGGTGTATTAACTTTATTGCTGCACTTTGTTTGACCAAACGCCAGGAATATTTGAATGAAGTATTTCTGGAAAAAAATAAAAAACATGACATTTATAAATTTTTATGAGTTCGCCACAAATACATTATTAGAGCTATGCTCGGAGTTTCTCTGAAGGATAGGATTCGTAACGAATATATCCGACAGAGAACCAAAGTTATCGACATAGCGCTAAGAATTAGCAAGCTGAAGTGGCAGTGGGCCGGCCATATCTCGCGAAGAACCGACGGCCGATGGGGCAAACGTGTTGTTGAATGGAGACCACGACTCGGTAAACGTAGTGTAGTACGTCCTCCGACCAGGTGGGATAACGACCTGTGAAAGACTGCAGGTAGATGCTGGACGCGACAAGCTGAGGGCGCTATGGCGCTCATTGGGGGAGGCCTATGTCTAGCTGTGGACTGCTATAGGCTGATGATGATGACAATATTTGATTATTTAATACGATGGCGGCTAAAATAGTCGCCTTTGGTTACAAAGGTTCTTGTTGGATGAATGAATTCAAAAGTAGGCTTTGAAAGTCTATTAAAACCTCGTCAGTGCGATCTAGCGCTCGTCCACTTTTACTAGCGACATCTAGTTATAATTGTCAATTGGTTTATAGTTTCAATATTTCACCGTTCGACATTGACGACATGGAGTCTGTTTGCTAGAGTACTTCTTTCAGTATGGATCTAGATATACCTATTTGAATTATCACATCAATCAATTAGATTTCAGCTGTCCAAGTCCAGTTGAACTAACGGGTGTATTATCAACTATTGTTCATCTCATATAGCTTTAGTATAAAGACCAAAGCAAAAATAGACATGGCAATTTGATTAAACTGCACAAAATCCGATGTTCTTAAGTATCTTATACCAAAGATAAATGAAACTATTTGTCTCCCTCACTCTACTTTTAATAACATCATCACTGGCCTTTAACACCCATGTATTTTTTACATTGATTTGTGTAGGTAGCTAGAAAAAGATCAATACTAGTTAAACCACACCACCGACCGGTACGTTTGCGAAGGTGTAAAAGTAAAGAGAATTAAATAAAATACAATATACCAATTAACATCAAAGGATTGTCAATTTTGAACATTTTAAACTTATAATTAAACATTTCCTTGAAGAGTTGAAAACCATGTTAATGGAATATACATACATATATTGTGTCTAAGTATGATTTATGTACCTCTATATATAACTTACTCGACAAAATCCTAAGTTATCTTTTTGACATGGACTTTGAAAAGTAATTTTCAGCAATATACATTGTACGTAAGAGTTGAAATCGACAAGAAGTGCAACTTCTGTGAAAAAATCAAAATTATGAAACTGATTTTTAGGTAAATCATAGGGGTAATGTTTACAAACTTTCTTCATTGAGTTTGGCCAGAGGAAAGACACTTCACAAAAGTGACAAACATTGAATTTTTTTAAATTCAAATTCAATTATATTTATTGCGTCAAACATGGTATAAAGGTGGTTTAGTTCTAATTAATGCACTCATGTCTCACTATATTCTAGCATGCAATAATTATGATGAGACTAATTAAATTAGGTATTATTATTTATTATCTAACATTTAAAAACTCATTGATGTCTGCATTTCATTCATCCATCAGCCATACCAATTTGATTTTATACAAATAATTATTTAATAACATGATTTCATTTGGTAATTTTTTTTTACGCAAAGAGTCCAACAACTTTTGGAAAACTTGACTGAACTCGGGGTATCTTTTAGAATAACTCTATTCGGGTCTCTACATAGTCTAGGGTGTTTGTCACATGCATTTATAAATAAGTTTAAATTATTTCTAGGTTCATGGTCTGTCTATTTATTATTAGGTCTATGTCTAAGGCAGCAGCAGTCTAAAATACTTGTACCATTTGTACAGAGGCATTTTGACAGAGAGATCAGAAGATACGCTTGACTAATGTATCGGGCGGAAACCGTCTGTTTTGACAGTAGCCGTTTCACAAAAGCTTTTATGTAAATAACTAGCTTTTGCCCGTGGCTTCATCTTTTCTCTCTACTCTCCGGATAAAGTAGCATAATATCGTTCTTTGGGGTATAAAATCCTAGCCAAGTTTTTTAAATATTGTTTAGGTCGTTTAGGCGCAAATTAATTTCAAATTTATTATTATTCGTTTTTGTATATTATTATTGATGATGGCGTATGAAAAATAGTTTACGTCCTATTCTCAGACCTACCGAATATACACACAAAATTTCATAAGAATCGGTCAAGCCGTTTCGGAGAAGTATGGCAACTAACATTGTGCCACGAGAATTTAATATATATTACATATTTATGTAGATAACTAGTAATGGTAGTAGATTATTATTATTACAGACACCTACCGATTCTATTTAAGTAGGTAGTAGTAGTTTTATTGTGAAACTTAATTCTCTTTCTCACTTTTTATGAAATTGATCGTCTCATTATTTAGGGAAGGTCATTTATAAGGCATTTGTAAGGTGTTCTAGAGTGGAGACCACGACTCGGTAAACGTAGTGTAGGACGCCCTCCGACCAGGTGGGATGACGACCTGCGAAAGACTGCAGGTAGATGCTGGATGCCTCATTCGGGGAGCTTTTGTCCAGTAGTGGACTAACGTAGGTTGATTATGATGTTTTATAAGGCGTGCAGAAAAAAAATTATAATAGTACTAATAACAACGCAAAATAATGTATGTAGCTCTTGTAGCTGCAGCGTTATTCGATTCAATTATGTATATCTCAATGATACGCAAGGTAAGACAACAAGAGCGAGGGTGGCCATAGATGTTATTGACTCTGTTTCTTGTAGGGTTATTCCTAAGAGCTCTAATGTTGGAATAGCAGGACTTCTGAATAGCATAGTAACAATTTTTTATAACTTTTTATTGATGTGTATTAGTCATCTGTTTCTATTGTTTTTAACTATATCTATATATATAAAAGAAAGTCGTGTTTGTTACAACACTTATAACTCGAGAACGGCTGAACAGATTTAGCTGAAAATTGGTGGAGCTTAGAACCAGGAGTTTAACATAGGATACTTTTTATCATTTAAACCATTTGACACATAGATTTCCACGGGGGCGAAGCCGCGGGGCGCAGCTAGTTATTTAATAAAGATGAACAATATTATAACTAAATAGTAATAATTTAGCACGCCTTGACGAGGCAGAATGTATTGGAGCCACTGCTTTATTATTAGAAGATCTATTGTACCAACATTCCTGCAAAAAAATGATTTAAAATATTCCAGCCACTTTTTTGAAATCGGTTGGAGAAGCCTTTAATTCTAAGTACAAAATGTAGTAGGTAAGTAAATAACCATAGGTAAGTAATTAAAATATTAACTGAAGTGTTTGTTCCCTAAAGGTAGTTTATCTAATGAAAATATTTATTTTTCTCATTCGATAAAATCTATCTCGATAATTTACCTAAAATAACCAGTTTATATTGTTTTATTGCTTGCCGCGCATCGTGGGTAACCTAACTCTTCAGAATTACCTGTGGTGCCCTATTATCTAACCCATAGGAGCGCACAAAACTATACTCCGATTTAGAATCCAAGATATTTTTATGTCAACAGACATTTTTGAATGAAAAGTTAACAATAACAGAAAACAACGAGGTAACAGCAAGGTTATCTTTAAAAACTAAAACACAAACTTCAACAATGCATAATCTCACATGTGTAGTAAAAACATGTTTAAGTGAATTCGAAAACTAAAGATTATATAAATAAAGCGATGAAAGCTTTCAGCTTTTAAAAACAAAAATGGTTTCGAGCTTCTATTCTTAGCTTCGATGATACCAATGTCCTTAAATATTTTCCACCAGTATTCCTTGGGTTTTGTAATGCTTTGTATACAAAAAATATTCAGGTTTTTGAATCGGAGTATAGAGCAGTGCGGAACGAGCCTTGTGAATCTTCGCTGCAGCCAATCAGCTGCTGGCAACTTGGCAGGTGCGCAAGCGACCGGCGGCGCAGGAGTTCAAAAAAGTATGTTTGTACTATATTTTTTACCTAGCGCCCCGACGCTTCATGTTGCCCTTTGAAGATTCGTAAACTTGAGGTGAGATTATGAATACCTACTTAAAGGATATATAAATATATAATGCCGGACAATTCACACAGCATTATCTAGCCCCAAGGTAAGCAGAGCTTGTATTATGGGTACTAGATAATTGATATACATAATACAAATACTTTACATTAGTTTACATATTAGATAAATATTTTTTACCACCCTGAACAAATATCTGCAGATCGTACAAACATTTGTCCCGAGGCGGGAATCAAACCCAAAAAAGAAAGAATAAAGAATTTATTAATAGCCACACACACAAACAATGTATATACAGAGTCACAAAAAAATGGAAACCACACAAAAATACAGAACCACATAGGTGGTAGGGATTTAAACTTTTTATTTTATTTATATTTTTTTTTATTCTAGTTCTAATCCGCCAAAAGGGTCTTTGCCATGCCAGACTAAACCTTGCCCATTAGACACTAGAAGTTGCAATTGCAACGCAACCAATCTACCCCACGTTTCCTAAGAGTCGGTTCTTGTCTATGGTTCTTATCCTAATATTCTACTTCCGACGATCACTTCAGCGTTTTCTTTTTGCGAATATTCCACAACCTTAGCATGAGTTTTGCACAGTTTACGAAAACTATGTTAGTTTTCGTTTATACATTTAGCCAGGCCCAGATGTCAAATAGGTGGAGGGAGTTTATCTAAACTTTTCTGGAAGGCACACTTTTAATGATTTTACTCTTTGAAGGTACCTATCCATATACCTATCTTGTAGTTTTTCTCCGTTGTACCTACAAAATGAACAAAAATATAATGTTTTATTATTCAACCTCATGTAATTCTGTAATAACTGACGACCTCTGCGGCGTGGTGGGCAAAGGTCCGCCTGCAACGCAGGAGGTTGCGGTTTCGATTCCCACCTTGGGACAATTGTGTGTACGATCTGCAGATAATTATGTTCTGGTCGTTTTCTATGTATAATAAAAAATATCTATCTATGTAATGTATTGTATTATGTATATCAGTTATCTAGTACCCATAACACAAGCTATGCTTACCATGGGGCTAGATGATGCTGTGTGGATTGTCCAGCATTATTTATTTATATTTGTTCAGGGTGTTCTGGACAGACTAAATTAAATATGGGGATTGGTAATTTGCAAACTCGTACTAGCCACTGCAATTAAAGAAAAAATCTCACACGACCATTTTAGAACGGATGTCGGTTCGATCTGAAGTGCGATTACGAATAATTACTGGCCGTTAGCCGTGCCAATCGTAGGTTCTCTATAGCTTTTTATTTGCTAGAGCGGGAATCAAAACACATTTAAAAAACTGAACATTTTGAATTGCATTTTATACGTATTTATTTTGTTATTTTATGGACTAAGACTAATATTTTCCGGCGGTTTTTTTACTCAAGCTATCTAAATCATATATTTTTTCTCATTAAAGCAATTTACTCTATTAAGTCCCTCGCGCCGTTTGTTCGCAGGATTATGAATAGATAGAAGATTCACTCTCGCACGATGAATCCTTCCGATGATTAAATCCAAATTAAGTTTAGAAACGTGTATTCGTGTGACTCTAAAATCGAAGCTTCCGTGATTTCAACTTTCGGTAAATACTATAATAGTTACTGAACTATTTGTTTGTTGTACCAGTAGACTGTTGCTCTGTACCTTCTTGTAGTTAAACTGCACCTCCTACTCACCCACCTAGGTTAGGTTAGGTATATACCTCCTAATTTTAAGTATTCAGTAAGTATTATACAACAAAATTCCTAAAGTAGTTCGTGATTTGTCAAGAAACCAATTTAGTGCAAAACTTAATTATCTTCTAATTGAAAAAGCTTATTGTACAGTGAATGATTTTCTTAATGACCGTATTGTTTGACATTTTAATATTTAATTGGCTTTGTGTAACTACCTTGAATTGTAATTTAATGAAATTATCAATACTTTATTAATTTGCCATATGAAATTTACAGATTGTACTATTTTTTGACATTTGCTTATTTAAATTACCACCCTACCTTTATATTGTCATTTCATCTCCTGCAGTATATTAATCTATTATTTAAATCAAATTTCATAATTAGACATTAATTAAAAATAATAAGTACTGAAATTAAATGACTATTATATAACTGCATGCTTTTTTATAAGATAATAATAATTTATGATTGACTTGTGTATGGCAGACGTCCGCAATCTCCCCTATAGCCCAATTACCCAGTCCATCCATCCATCACAATAGCCTGGTTTTATTTCTTTCATTTTTCTTTGCAATAGTCTCTACACCTGGTGGATACCATCTTTGAGTCATATTGTGCACCCGAGGATGATACCCGCTATGTGTAGCCATCACCTTTAGATTAACTTCTCAAAGGGCCTCTGTGCTGTTGGCTTCGGCCCCACGCAAGCCTTCCAAAGGACCGGGTCACTTTATGGCCCGAGATCATGGTAAATTATGATATATTGTATTAGCTAGTTAGCTATAATATTAATTGTTTATTATAATGTTTGTACGCCTAAGCGGCAGAAACAAGCAATATAAATGTATCTGACTATCAATTAACCTGATTCACAAACAATAAATGAATTATGAATTATTTTTATTTGTATATAATTCTCGCCTTATTTGTCCTGTGCTGTAATTGTGCTTGGTCCAATAATAGTCTATCTCTATCTCTATCTCTAAATAGTGACACTATAAACAACTCATGTAGGCAGCAGCCAGTAATGCCTGTTTATATTGAATTCGTGACCGAGCACGATTGCCGTGACGGATTCGGCAATAATGTCCCATGTGATGATGACCCCGCACGGATGCGGGACTGTAATGTAGGTACCGGGACTAATGAGACCAGTCGACTCTTATACATTTTTGTTCGAGTCTTATACATTGACGACCTCGGTGGCGTGGTGGGCGAAGGTCCGCCTGCGACGCAGGAGGTTGCGGGTTCGATTCCCGCCTCGGAGTAATTGTGTTTATTAATTGCAGATATTTGTTCCGTGTGTTCTGGTCGTTTGTTTATATATAATAAAATATCTCTTTATGTTTTGTATTGTATTGTATCTATATATAGCTTCTATCAGTTATCTGGTACCCATAACAAAAGCTCTGCTTGGCTTGAGGCTGTGTAATTCATCATCATCATCATCATCAGCCTATAAAAGTCCACAGCTGGACATAGGCCTCCCCCAATGAGCGCCATAGCGCCCTGTCTTCAGCTTGCCGCATCCAGCATCTACCTGCAGTCCTTCGCAGGTCATCATCCCACCTGGTCGGAGGGCGTCCTACACTACGTGTGTGAATTGTACTGCATTATTTATTCATTTTATTTTATTAAATATGTAAAGATGTACAATAGATACAGAAACAACAAACAGCATATAGATTTTTAAATTCTCGATAGGTGCAGGAATTTCATGGCGGGACCTGTCCATTGAGAGCGGTGACTTTGGTTCTTGTAGGGATTTCCATATTCCTACAGGAGACAAAGGATAAAAGATCTAAGGAGCTGACACTGAAATTTGGTAAATATATAAATAATTTTTTTAGTAAAATGTATTACAACAACACTGTGATTTTACCTTTTACCAAGAAATAAAATATATTAAGCTTTCAAAGCGACTGGCACCTTACCTACTCAAATAAAAATCCTATCTTCCATTCTTTAGCCTAGAAAATCCAGAGAAATTGTTGCTTCCCAGTTTTATATTGCTCGTTCCCTAGATCCCAGTCTAATTGCAATAGAGACGATTGGTTTCTTTTTACCGTCTACAATGTAACAGTTTTGTCGGTAGGCGGTAAAAAGTGAAAGAGAAAAGGCCAATTGCCACGCTAAGCTGACCCCTTGATGTCAAGCTAAACGGTACTTGCTGACACGATGTCAGCTCTTACCCTAACCCTACTTTTAACTTAAGCTATTGCCCCATATTAATGCCCAGTGAAAGTATATTTTACTCCAGTAGCTATAAAGTCCAAATTGCCTCAACTTTTCTCTTGAATCATCTCTTTTTGAGCACCTTAAAACAGGTTGCATCATGGTCGTTCGAAAACGTCCCCTGCTGCGAAGAGATGAAGCTTTAAATTGGTTTGACGGTGTAAGGACAGGTGAGTCTACCATTTTCGGTGAATTGTGCCGGCACCTCGCTGCATTTAAATATAATGACACAATGAAAAAGGTTTAATTTGTCGCTGTGCTTACGGGATTCTGCTCTCGGATTTTGCTTTTTTCGGGTGAGTTGATGCGTTCGACATAAATGAGACAAACTTGGGGGTTAGCATGACAAAAGCACCTGACGATGTGACACTATAATACACGATGTGACATAAATTTAGACAATTTAAGCGATAATCGTTTTAATTTATGTCTTATCGCATCGTCGTTACGTGATTATGTCAATTATGAATGACGTCGTTGTAATTATGCAATCTATTGTAGGCCTATGTCCAGCAGGACTAATATAGGCTGATGATGATGATGATGAATCTATTGTGATACAGAAAAGACATTTTAAGAATAAGAAAGTTAGTACGGTGGTCGTCTTAATGATTAACTAGACAATGATCAAATCTAATGTCAACGTCAATATGGCAAAAAAAGAACTAAGTATTTGACGACCTCTGTAAAGCAGCGGGCGAAGGTCCGCCTGTGTCGCACGATGTTGCGGGCTCGATTCCCGCCTCGCGATAAATGTTTGTATGACCTGCAGATATTTGTTCAGAGTGTTCTGGGTGTTTTTTATGTATAGTAAAATATAACTATCTATGTTGTATAATGTATTAATTATATCAGTTATCTAGTACCCACAACACAAGCTCTACTTAGCTTGGGGCTAGATGATACAATGTGAAATGTCCATCATTATTTTATAATATTTTTATTTGACAAGACATTTGATCATTGATCAGAAACGTACAAACCACCGACTGTACTTTAATTTTCTTGATAAATGTACTGGTACAGGAGTACCAGTGACCAGGAAACTAAACAAAACAATAAAAGATACGAGATAACGGATGCACAATGGAAGCATTCGTTGCTTCATGCTAGCCCCCCTTGAGTCTGTTCTATATTTTTAGGTGCTCCCAAAAACGAGGACATTTTACGGAGCCCCGTTTGAATCACGATTTCATTCAACTTTTTCCTCGATAGATTTATGAAAGCGTTTTTTGTGGTTTTGTTTAGAATGCGTTAGCGTTAGCTTTTTGATATTTTACGATAGAGATAGATTTGTTCAGAATTATTCAGATAATGATGCAGTGCTTCTGCATCAGAATTATAATTCAGATAACGAATCACTCTAATAGGGTGATTATTTTTTCTGTGGTTTTTTTATCAAAGTTTAAAATGTAGAATAATTAACTTCTTAAGCCGAATAAGTAATTACAATCAATAACAAAAGTGCTTTATTTTCTTGAGACCTTACAGTTTGTCGTTCTTGGTCCGGAATAAAACACAGCCTACTTTTTATCCCGTCCAAGTCCAAGTCAGTTCCCATGGGATAGAAATAACCTTAAAACAACACATGCGAAGGCGTGGGTAGGAACTAGTCTTTTCTACATTGTTCTGTAGGTAATTGTCGTGTTCGTTCGTTGCTCTTGCCGATACAGTTTTAGCAAGTGACACGCGAGTGTTGCAAAGCAAATCACGCAAATTGTAAGGCTTTGTTCACACGGCATTGTCCTGCACGTTTTTTTGCAGTATACGTTGGGATTGCTTGTCTTTATAAATACTTTAGTTTTTTTTAGAACATAACGTTTGGTGAAACAAGCAGACGGCTTTGCTGTCAAATCATATAGATATTCCTCAGTGTAATCCTGATACTTTTCCACGGTTCACTAGTAGTTTTCTTTTCTATATCTATACTAATATTATGAAGAGGAAAGGTTTGTTTTTTTTGTTTGTTTGTAATGAATAAGCTCCGAAACTACTGGACCGATTTGAAAATTTCTTTCACCATTGGGAAGCTACACTATCCCCGGTGAACATAGGCTATATTATATTTTCAAAAAAGTTAAGGATCTGTACTAAAGCCGTGCGAAGCCGGGTATAAGTGACTAGCTGCGCCCCGCGGTTTCACCGGCATGGTGATAGATATTTAGGATATGTATATCTTTATGAATTTTAGCCTATGTGTTATTCTGATATGTAAGCTAAATTATTGTGAAGTTTCATCAAAATCCATTCAGTTGTTTTTGCGTGAAAGAGCAACAAACATACTTACATCCTCACAAACTTTCGCTTTTATAATATTAATAGGATTACACTTACGGAAACATCAGAATCATCTCATCGTATTTAAGTTGATGTTAAGTTGGATAATGTCGCCTGTGATGAGATAGAGCAATAGCAACAATAATACTTACCAAGTTGATTGCAAGTATTATCTTATTAATTATGAATATGATATACCTACTTATTATTTTCACAACAAACGTTGTCTCAAAGATTATTAAAATATAAACTGAGAAAATTCAGACATTTTTAACGCATTCACTGCCATGCCTCAGCTTGTGGAACGTATCCATCTGCGTTGGTGGCAATGAGAGTATTCATCAGGTCATGTAGTTCCTGTGAGCAATCTCCGAAATGTATCTCATAAAACAACGAGAGACCAGCGACCGTGCAGCGGTGTTCGAGATTTAGAACAAAACTGGAGAAAATTTCTAGTTAAAGTACCTGTAGTCATAATAGGCTCAACTGATTCACAGTAGTTTAAGTACTGGCACAATGACAGGAACCTCGTTCGTTCCAGCGATTTGTCACGGGCCGTGTATGGTCATTGGTCACATCATTGTTCTTCACAATTGCTAGTATGGCTAGAATCATCATCATCATCGTCAACCTATATATGTTAGACCACATCATTGTTCTGCACAATTAGTGTGGGTTGTAGTACGGGTTCATGATCAACATCATCGCCAGCCTATGTTAGTCCACAGCTACCTAGATCTAGGCCTCCCTAATGAGCTCCATAGCGCCCTGTCTGTAAAGCGCCATCTTGCCGCACCCAGCATCTCCCTGCAGTCTTTCGCAGGATATAAAGGTAGGCAGCCTATGTTTGATTCCAAGTATAAAGCTTCATTTGTGTAAAATGATCCATTTAGTTGTTTTGGCGTAAAGAAATAACAAACATCCATCCAAACATTCGCATTTATATTATTAGCTGATTTATGTTAGAATCTTACTCTTTTATGGTAGTATAGGTGCATAGGTACCTACCTCTATTTCCTTCTCTAAACTTAACACTTTGACTGCTGATATCACACGGTATGTGTTTTCTACAAGTGACTAATTTGCGTAAATCCACACTAGCGCAGCGGCTGAGAAAATACAGATCTTTGTGACTCAGCACAGCCATAATATTTTTCTAACGAAACGCATGTGCGGCGCAACACAACCGCTGTGTAGAGCGGCAGCACGAATTTTTTAGGTTAAAAAAAAGATCGCAGTCGTCGAAAAAAAATCGCAGTCAAAGTGTTAAGTTATACAACTGTACACTTGGCTTCAACAAATAGTAAAGATGTTCATTATATCGCTTTAAATTGGAAAAAAGACATTTTTGTGGTTGATTGTATGTACAATTGCGTGGCCGAGCGGTAAATGCAGAAAACTTAGTGGTCCGTAAAATGTGTTAACCAATTCTACTAAAGATTGCTTGTATGGGAAAATGAATTGTGGTTTTTCTGAAGCTATATCAATGTAGGTAGATATTATTTAAAACCATGGGGAAACAGAGGAGTTTGCATAAATATAATAATAAATGATTGATAAAACGCATGCAAACAAGATTATGATCAGAATATCATTGTGATGAGTACCTATTTATTGATTTAGGAAACCTTTAAATCAAGCGAGATGTATAGAGTAAAGAATAAGAATACAAATTCGGAAATAACCAATATTTCCTAATGTAGCAAATAAAATCGCCACATACATCCCTGTCCAACACCAGAATTCTTATGCGAGTAAACGAGATAGTCAGTTATTGGGTATCCAATATCCATCCATCTTCACTGCGTCTAAGTTCAACCATTTAGTTTTCATTTGGAAACAATACATACAATAAAAATTGCTGACCTGGCTCTTCTCATGATCGGGCACTTTTTACGGCGGATTTAATATTTGTAGTGCGTTTTAGTATTAGCTCCCTCTTCTGGCCTATTTTAAATACATTAGGTGTCTTGCAACTGAAACTTAAGTATATTATTTGTTCACTTTTCTGAGGCCACTATTGAAAGTAAAAGTCATTTAAAACGGGATATTTTGCATGATTAGATTTTTGAGTTTTCCAATATTTCGGCACATTTCGGTAAATATCCCGTTATAAATGACTTTAGTGTTAATAACCATGATCGTTTCAAAAATTTTATTAAAAGTTATTTGTATTTTTTGGCATTTGGCGCCTTGAGCTCTTCGGAACTGTGGTACACCAGTGTTTACCTCGAAATTTTAGTTTATTTCACTATTCAGTTAAAATTTGTATAGAACCCGACTACCATAATGCCCTCGTTTGACACATTCCGCCAATAAAATAATCGTCGCCAAATCACTACTACTTAAAGCGCCATAAAAACCAAGCACCTACGCCATTCCCACTCATAATAACAGATCATAAAAGCATCAGCGAAATTCAGCCATCATAAGTAGATCCATCCTGCATCACAGAATAACTAGCAATAACTACAACACCCACTCTTTATTCAGGTGACCCAAATATGTTAAGCGAAGGGGACGACAGGTCTATAGCACTGGTCGAGATGATATCCCGAGATATGCGGAGGTGTGCGTGAATGCCAATGCAATACACAGCTTAGAAACACAAACAATGTGATCCCTCTGCTCCACATGTGCCACTTTATCCCTGAACTATAAAGGGGCACAAACAAAAGCTCTTAGTAGACAAACAGGGGATTTGATAACGCTTAATTTGCCTATTAACGTTGTGCCGACGAAATTATGTCGCGTCGGGCCTTTTAACTTGGATTAAGTGGTCTGGTGAACTTGAACGTTGTTGTATTGGTGGTGTGTAGGTAAAAAGTTGTTTGTGCAAGCGAAGAATATCTAAATATGAAACAAGACTCCTTATAAGTCAAGAAATCACACACTATTCATAAAAATGCGAGACTTATTCACATTTGTGTAATATACATAATTTTATTTTAATTTAGTATTTTTTATGTATTATTTTCATTATATGTTTTTATTTGATCCCCTTTCTTTGTGTTAATTCTGTTTAATTTTATTACTAAGTATTTTCTTTTTCTGTCTTTTTGTGATTTGTATTTTCTTTATTTTTATAATGTTCATAATGTAACGACTTATTTTTTAAATTGCTGTAATGTTACATAATATGATTTATAATAAAATAAACAATAAACATTTATTAATCGGCAAGCTACAGCTTCTATAAAGTCAAATCATCACATTTGACTTTACTTCTATTAATTCAATTCTCTGTTGCCATTTCTCACAATTTGTACATCGTAATCGGTAAATCATGTTGATACCTGTATAAACTCACACCTGTGCAAAATCTTATATTTACACATCATCATCATCATTATCAACAGCCTATATTAGTCCACTGCTGAAAAGGACATAGGCCTCCCCCAATGAGCGCCATAGCGCGTCTTCGTCGTGTTCTGGCTTGACGCATCCAGCACCTACCTGCAGTCTTTCACTAAGTTTACCGAGTCGTGATCTCCACTCAAGAACACGTTTGCCCCAGCGGCACACTTACGGGCATATTTACACATATTTATGCAATGTTCTTTATAAATAAACATAAGTTGTAGGAAACAAAGCTGTGATGACACAATTCATTTGAAGCGTTGTCGCATGTTTCCCAACCATCAACCCTGCTCAATATTTCAAAGCACACATAAAGGGTGCTGTTCAAATAAGATAATTTCAACCTTCGTGGGAATGGGAATGATGTCTCCATCTTGAGCGCATCAAGTGCTGAGCCAGACCAGATGTAACCCGTCTATAAAAAGACCACTGTATCTATTCATTAGAGAGCTTTTAAGATAATGTTTTAATGTTTCTTTAGAAAATGATAACTGTGACACATTGTTTTGGTCTCTAAATGGATTTGTTATTAGATTCTAATTGGACCACATTGGTGGTCCGATGTTTACCTTTCGGATTTAAACAATGCAAATTAATTTTAAGAACTTTGGTTATTAGTAAGCTTAAGATTATTCCGGATTTTATTAGCTTTTTATGCAAAGTCAATTTGTTTAACGGGAAACTTTGAAAGTCTATTGAATTTGTGATAATTCTATGCTGGATTGTTGATAAAATATTAATTTAAAAATAATGCAAGATTATGCTCAACAACAATGTCTGTCTATTAGAGTTATCTTTTTTGTTTTATCTTTAGCTAAATAAATAAAATATAATTCCAGTTAAATACCTATCGACTATTTTCTCCTATGAAAATATATAAATTATGCTGAACAATCTACACAGACATTATTATTATCAAAATGATTAATTACACTAGTTTACAAAATTGAACTTTTTTTTTATACCCCAAAATAAATGTATATAAATATGTTAATCTACCTTCCTTAAACCTAAAAGTGTTAGCAGAAATATTTTATCACGTCACAATTTCTTCCTGCAGTCAAATGTTTCTTTTAACAACTTAACGTAGTGACCAGAGTTTATTGTTTATACGTCCGCTTCAAACGACAATTATCTTGTTTCCGATTGATTTAAAATGTCGAGTAGAAAGTGTAAACAAAATTCTGATCATTTTTGTTATGTTTGTGGACAGTTTAGAAAAGAGAAGACCCATTGTTGATTCGTTAAAAAGTGCATATCTTCATTATTTTGGATTTCCTGCTGCAAATCAGGATAAAAAGTGGGTGCCTCGTGTGTTTTGCGAAAGCTGTAGAATTGTCTTACTCCAGTCAGGAGAAAACCTTTACCTTCCATTTGGTTCACCAATGCTATGGAGAGAAGCTAGTAATCATGAAAATGATTGCTACTTTTGGGTTACGTAGACATTGGGATATAATAAAAAAAATAAGGCAAGTATTATACATATATGCCGAAGTTCCGTCTGTTACTAAGCCCATATTACATTCGAAAGATCTCCCACATCCAGTTTGTCCCAGTAATTCGAGTGCTACAATACACTAGATGACAATGATTCAGATTCAGATTCAGATTCAGATTTCTTTATTGTCATAATTCTTACATAAAAGTGTACAATATAATATATATATACCTTAATTATGCTAAGGATACGACTCGTCAAAACAGGTAATATACAATTTCATTGTATGGGAAACATAATAATTATGTTACATTCTTAAAATTATAAAAATTGGCGTAACTCTCGGCTAGGTGATGTTACGGGGATGTCTGATTTTATTATATATTTACTGTAATCGTTTTCTAAAAACTCTTTGATGCTATACAGCGTTTTGTCGATTAAAAGATTTTTTAGTTCTTGGATGAAACTATTTTCATTTTTAATAAGCTTCAACTCTAAAGGGAGCTTATTATATAGTTGTTGACCCATTATTTTAGGTAGCTTTTTTTGCATATTTAGTCGATGCTGGATGGGCTCAAGCATCATTTTATTTCGCGCAGTGCGTTTACTAGGACCTCCTCTTAAGGTGTAATCACCTAAATGTAGCCTAACGTACTTAATGACCTCCATTATGTATACTGCTACTGAAGTAAGTATGCGAAGGTTTTTAAAATGATCACGACATGAATCCCTATATTTAGCTTTTAATAACACTCTTATGGCACGCTTTTGCAATTTCAATACTCTTTCATAATCTGTTGAGCTCCCGAATAAAATAATGCCATATGACATTATAGAGTGAATATATGCATAATATATGTCCTTTAGTGCGTTTGCTGTAGTAATAGGTCGAAGCTGTTTAAGTGCATAAATTCCTTTAGCCATCTTTTTACATGTTGAGTCAATATGTTGCTTCCAAGACAATAGTGGATCCAACTCAAAGCCTAACATTTTTACTAATTTCGAACTAATTAAGGTGTTCCCGTCAGATAAGGTAATTGGTATACTATGTATTGTTTGTATAGTCGTTGAAAAAAATATTATGTCCGTTTTATTTTCATTTAGTTTTAAGCCATTCATTTGAAACCAACTGCTTAATTTAGCGATTGTGTCCTTTATGTGGCTTATAAGAGTTTCACTGTTTTCTGCTGCTAAAACTACGGTGGTATCGTCTGCGTACTGAATGATCTCACCCTTAATATTTAAATAAACTATGTCGTTTAAGAACGCCAAGAATAAGGTATTTCCTAATGCGGACCCCTGGGGAATTCCTATGGTAGAGTATTTGGGAGCCGATCTGATTCGTTTTCCATTTACTTTTACTTCTACAGTCTGCTGTCTGGTTTTTAAAAACGATTTAATGAGATCTAAACTATTGCCAACCAGTCCGTACACCTTTAGTTTTTCTATCAATATCTCATGATTTACGGAATCAAATGCTTTTGATAAGTCTAGGAACACGCCTGCTACTTTTTTCTTTTCTTCAAGATGACTCATGACCTTTTCTATAAAGCGTTGAGTGGCTGTTATTGTGGATCTACCAGCTCTATAAGCATGTTGACTATCTGATAAAATTTTGTTTTTAACTAAATGATTTACAATAGAGTCAGACAGAACACATTCAATAAGTTTTGATATAGTTGGCACTATTGCAATAGGTCTATAGTTCTGAATATTATACCTTTCTCCTTTTCCTTTAAAAAGGGGTGTTATTCTTACAGTTTTAAGACACTCTGGATAACAATTTGAAGAAAGAACGCCATTTATTAGGAAAACAAAGTGGTCGCCTAAATAGGGCAATAACTGATACACGAAGGTGCCCGTTAGGTCGTAAAAATCCTTCGTATTAGATTTATCAATTTTGTTTTTCGCTAATTTTATCAATGCTACCTTATTTATACAGTGAAATGACAAGGAATTTAGTTTTGTGAAGTGTTTCCTTAAAAATAATATAGCGTTTAGTTTGTTTGGTTCATTTGATATTTGAAGTTCAGTGCCAATTGAAATGAAATAGTCATTAACATAATCTGCAATGCGGTCTGATTTAATTTGTTTATTTGATATGTCATCTCTAAGATCCCATTCCCACTCTTTAATTGCTTGATTCGTTTCTTGCTTAACAATGTTCCACACTTCTTTTTTAGGATTCTTAGAATTTAAAATGCGGTTCTCTACATATTCAATTTTCTCTTTTTGAACAAGTTTATTTCTATTTTGAATTTTTGTATTAATAAGTCCATTTGTAGTTATTAATTCGGGATACTGTCGCTGAAATATATATAAGTCATTAATGTCATTCTGTAATTTTATTATTTTGTCACTTATCCAAGGGCATTTATTATTATTTTTAATTCGTTTTAATTTACTAGGAAAGAAAATATTGAATTGCCATATTAATTTATTCATAAATGTCATAAAAGTATTATTATCATAATTGCAAAATATTTTATCCCACTCATAAGCTAGCATTGCGCAGCAAAATTGCTCTATCTTTTGTGAGTTGATAGTACGCGTTTCAATGTATCTGAATTTTTCAGTACGGTGCTTAAGGAGTTCTACTTTAGCTACTTGGGCATCGTGGTCCGATAGAGCTGTTGCCAAAGGCGTTACGGAAATGGCATGAGGTTGGATGTTTGTTAATACGCAGTCAATAGAAGTAGCAGAATCATGTGTAATTCTAGTGGGGAAGTCAACTATGTTCCTGAAACCATTAATTAACATTAAATCTGTCAGATCTTTTTTCTTTGGTATGTTAAGTAGAAAATCTACATTCCAATCTCCCATAATAATAATTTTTATTTTTGCGGCGCTATGAAAGTGATGTAGAATTCAAATCAATTTCTAGTGATTCTGACGAGTTCTCACTTCAAGAAAACACTCCACATTTAATTTGCCAAGCTGAATTAAATGATCTTATAAGAGATTTACAATTATCTTGATCTAAGAGCTTCTTGGTTCCTGCTTACAACAATGGAACTTAAAACTTAGGAAGCATGAGTGACGAACAAGGGGAACGTTTTTACCAAGATCTAAAGGTTTTTGAAGAACGACATCAAGGATTTTGGGATGAAAACATGTTAGGGGATTACTGTTGGTCCATTTTAAGAGAAACTAATTCAAATAACTATAAAAAGAAGGCAAAAATTAGCCATGTTTAATTTTTTTTTAGTATTAATACTAAAATTATGTATTTCAGTTAAGTTAATAAATATTTCTTAAACCAGACGTGACAGAATTTTTTTATTATTTTTTCTGGATAATTCTACCTCAATGAATAATAAAATAACAACTTTCAGCTGGGGTATGAAAACCGTGTAAACTAGTGTTATTATTATTATTAGATATATTATAAAAGTGAAGTTTGCGTGGATGGATGGAACTATGGAGGTTTGTTACTTCTTCTTGGCAAAACTACTGAACGGAACGGGCTGAAATTTTGCATCAATGTAGGTTTTAGCCTGGAATAAAACACAAGCTGATTTTTATCCCATGAAATACCCAGAACACCTGAAACAAATATTTATAGATCGTACTATAATTTTCCCAAAGGCGGGAAACGAAACCGCAACCTCCTGCGTCGCAGGCGGACAATCGGCCGCCGCGCAACGTCGGTCGTCCATTTATAAATAAAATGTTAAGTACTGGGTTAGTTATAATATTAGGAATCACTTATATTAGGTCTATAAATTATAGTGCAATATAATATAATTATAGTTACAATGTGTATATTAACCTACCTTTACCTACATATTCTTCCTGAAATACGGCTCTCGAGAGAAAAGTGCGCGATTTCTTCCAGGCACTAAAGATATTTAAAACGGGATATTTACCATGATTTGATTTTTGAGTTTTCCAATATTTCGGCACAGTTTCATGCGCCATGATTACGGAATAACTGAAGACACTGCGAGACTTACTTAATGACTTTAGTGTTAATAACCATGATAGTTTCAGAAGTTTTATTCTTCCAGGCAACCTTTGGATGGACACGTAGCTATAGTATAGGTATAGGCGGTGGCGTATTATAGACTAATGTTGTATATAAATAATATACAATACAAAACATGTACAAATACATAAATACTACATACCTGATATCTTAACTCTCATGAGGTGCTAAGTTACCCACATCAAAAGCTATTTTAAACTGGCTATCCTAGTTTTTGCTCTAAGTACGATGCTCCAACGATCTCTTTACTATTTGCATCGTCGTAACCGGTGTTGCAGGTTTCATAGCAATGAAGCTAACTTGCCTTACATTAAACCGTTTACAGACTTGGCATTTATTTATTTATTTATTTACTAGCGGCACGTCCCGGCTTCGCCCGGTGGTCATTTGGCAATCATTTAAATTTGCTCTCCGTAAGAACCATCCTCGTACTTCAAGGAATATTCTAAAAATCTTCAGCTGCTCTCTGGATAATCTACTTTGGAAAGTCCTTTTGCTAATACTGCAATTAATTATCTACCCATTATTTAAGATAGTAAATAGTATAGTTTCTGCACGCGTTGTTTCTATGGAAACGTTTTATGTTTATTTCTACCCCATCATGAGATCTTATTTATGTGGTTTGATTAATGCTGTTGATGCATGGACATAGGCCTCCACCAATGAGCGCCACAGCAGCGCCCTGTCTTCATGACGGAAACCGAGACCACGACTTGTTAAACGTAGTGTATGACGCCCTCCGACCAGGTGGGATGACGACCTGCGAAAGACTGCAGTTAAATGCTGGATGCGTCAAGCTGAAGACAGGGCGCTGCTTTGGCGCTCATTGGGGAAGGCCTATGTCCAGCAGTGGACTGATATAGGCTGATGATGATGACGGCAATGCTGATGCGCACTGATGCGCCAGATATGTACTTACTAGACCAGGGTTATGTTGCTTCAACCAGACGCCTGTCTAATGATTTTTTGAAAATTTGAATAGCCTAGATACCAGAAGGACCTAGGTTCTCGACTCCAAGAGACCAAGAGTGGGTCAAATGCGTAGGTTTTTGAAATACTAGCTTACTACTAGATTTCGTTCGAGATCACTTTTTCCAAGATTACTTTTGATGAACTGGTCCTGGCTGGTCCTTCTGAGAGTTAGTTAATCGGTCAACTCTAACTAGATTCCTACTCATACATAACTTTTTACTATCTTGTTACTTGGTAACTGTTTGGAGCGAAGAGTTGAGATGAGAGTTTGTGTTTCTTTTTCGGGTTTCGTACCCAAAGGGTGACCATCTTACTAAATCTCCGCCGTCTGTCCGTCTGTTAGTGGGATATAAGTAACTCATGAATCATAAAGTCAAAAGTCTTATTTTATCAGGCTGTGTAATTTTTATAATTATAGTAGACCAGCGTACTACTATATTATAGGTACCATAGGGCTAGATAATGCTGTGTGAATTGTCCAGCATTATTCATATTTTATATTTATTTATAATAGGTTTAGGTTTAGGTTAAAATATATTTATTCTCAAAAAAGACAGTCACTTTCATGAGAATAATTATTAAACTTAGTGTAAACAGTTTGTAGAAGTAAAGATAAGTTGTTCGATCTATATAGGTATACTGTATCCATCTAGAATGTAGAATGTTTGTAAAAATTAGAAAACAGCTGATTTTTAGGGTTATCATCACGAAATGATGCAGGCCTAATAGAATTCCAATGATTTCACATATACATTCTATTAGATTTATTACTTTTTATAATCCTGACGTCAATTATATGCAAAATCTAATTATTTCAATTTACAAATCGACATTATGTGGTCAAAAACAAAGATTAAAATCACTAGAGATTTTTTGTCTTTGTAACAGTGCCATCCCTAACGAATTTCAGTTTTGACGTCCCGTGTTGCAAACAGTTGGTTACTTTTTAACTACTATTTCGAATCAAGGATAGCACTATGACAATGCATATTTCATAGAGAGAGTATTATTTTAATTTAGCAAAATTTAGCAAAATGACGTTTCATTTCACGCTGCATATTTGCTTAGCGACAATCTGTCCAAAAGTTATGAATTCTTCCAATTTGATCAATAATGTTTAGTGTTTCAAGGAAAGTAGTTTAAACAGGCACTTATTTACATTTAATTGAGTTGGCACAGGTGAAAAAATGTTTGAAGAGGTCTTGTTTTTGCTTGATAATTGAGAATGAGTGTTATTAATGTCAATAAACATGGAGTTTTCCATTTCTGTTAGTGCGAGACTCTTATGTCAAAATTTCCATACATAATTTTGAAGTTCAAAATACAAACTCATTACTCCCTTGGGGAAAATAAACATTACTAACGAATACACCATCACACGCACGAGATAACCTAAAAAAAAATGTTTTTCACCCCTACATCAGCTGATTGAAATGTCAGTGGCTCTGTTTACAAACATTCTACATTCTGGATGGATACAGTATAGGTAAATACAGATTGCACAAATTAATTTGAAAGATAAGTTAGAATAAAATATATAATACCTACTAGCAGAGTTTTTCAAATCGTGTATACTTTATGACGACCCATGTGGCGCGGTAGGCGAAGGTCCGCCTGCGACGCAGGAGGTTGCGGGTTCGATTCCCGCCTCGGAACAATTGTGTGTACGATCTGCAGATATTTGTTCCGGGTGTTCTGGTTGTTTTCTATGTATAATAAAAAATATCTATCTATGTAATGTATTGTATTATGTATATCAGTTATCTAGTACCCATAACACAAGCTCTGCTTACCATGAGGCTAGATAATGCTGTGTGAATTGTCCAGCATTATTTCTTTTTTTTTAATGTTTCTTAGCAAAATGTTAAGAATTGTTAAGTATCGGACCTTGAAAGTATAAGCGTGTGTTGATCTTCATTAAAATTCCATTCACAGCCGAAACATCTGATAAAACAAAACTTCGACATCAAGTTATTTAAGTTATGTTTGCAGGATTTGGTATCTATCAGGGATCTCCAGAAGAATCCCTTAGTTAAATTAATGCTTGGCAATTTTGATAAACGAAATAAAAAGGACGGATTTTGACGCTAATGAAAATATATGGGTCCAATTATTGTCTCTGGAGACGGCTTTATTGAATGACTGATCAATTATAAAACAACTTCCAAGTTGTTTACTAAAATCAACAAAACTATGTTGATTTTAGTAAACAACTTGGAAGTTGACACTTTTACAGACTTTTGTATAAGCTATTGATTTAAAACAATCGGATATATTACAAAATTTGATGACTAATTTGATTTGATTTTTATGGAGCTTCTCCATCGCCACAAAATGTATAAAAATTGTTCAGTGGTATGGCGATGTAGCTCATACTAAAAAAAAAACAATACCCAACACTACTTTAGTGGTATGGTTTCGTCCCACCCTACCCCCAGGGGTATGGCCAGGGGTATGGTGGGTCCGCAGTGTTTTTATCCACACAGCATCATCTAGCCCCAAGCTTAGCAGAGCTTGTGTTATGGGTACTATATAGTTATTTTTTACTATACCTACATACATAACCAGAATAACCGGAACTAATATCTGCAGATCCTACACACAATTGTTCCGAGGCGGGAATCGAACCCGCAACATTCTGCGTCGCAGGCGGACCTTCGCCCACCGCGCCACTGAGGTCGTCATTCGTCGAGCTCTACATTGTTGCAGTTTATTTGTGTATTGTGTCACTAGCCTCGGCCCGTAACTTTTTAAGCGTTTTTTTGGGATAAGAAGTAGCTTTTATGCTTATCCAAGTCTGGAACTTACGTAATATCCCAGTCCAGAAGTAAAGGTTTTTTTTTACAGACAACCAGATATCAAATTTTTTTAGACTATTCTAGAAAAATGCCTGTTGCTTACGTAAGACGAATATGTTCTTCGCTCTGTATGTCTTCCGGAAAAAGCGAAACGAAGAGTCGACATCTCGAAATGCGAATCGTAATTTCATAATTCCATATTTTGCTGCTGGAATTATATTGAAACAAAAACCTGCATTACCCAAACAGGAGACGGACGTGGGAGGTGTATTGATGTCAATATTGACTCTTGGGTGGTCGTTTCCTTACGTGTAGTCAGTTTATTGCATTTGTAATGATATATCTTTATGTTGAGGGTTGAATGAACTCCGCCTGAGAATATCATCTAGGTACTTAAAATAATGAAGGACTGTACTATAGTGCCTATACATATATAAATGAATAATGCTCGACAATCCACACAACATCATTTTATCCTCGAGCTAAGCAGAGCTTGTGTTGTGGTTACCTACATAATCATCATCATCATCATCAGCCTATATCAATCCACTGCTGGACATAGGTCTCCCCCAATGAGCGCCATAGCGCCCTGTCTTCAGCTTGCCGCATCCAGCATCTACCTGCAGTCCTTCGCAGGTCGTCACCTACATAATAAAAATACATAAATAGATTATGTATGCACATATTATTATCGTCTTATTTTGCACTATTCATTGAGGTCACTCAACTTTGTTACACATTTATGTAATACTGTATTATTTTGTACGGTAAGTTTAATTTATTTGAATTGCCACAGCTGCGATACACTCCAAGTCCATTTTTGTCGAAACACCAATGCAGAACGACCAGTTGGTCGTCCTACCTACGTGAATGTGTGAACGAAATGCGATCGGCTGTTTATACACAGTTGTCCCAATCCAACCTTTTGGCCCAGCGAATTTGGCCCAATGTGTTCTAGCCGTAATGTGTGTAGAACGCCCTTCGGCCAGGTGGGGTGCCGACCTGCGAAGGACTGCGGGACTGCGTTAAGCTGAACACAAGGCGCTATGGCGCTCATTGGGGGAGGCCTATGTCTAGCAGTGGACTAAGATGGGCTGATGATGATGATTATGATGTACTAGCCGCTTTACCCATGCTTTTGCAATTTACGTAATTCCTTTAGTTGCTTCTAAATGGTCCAAAAATCTATAATACAGAAAATACTGACTAACAAAATAGCAGAGTCTTCTAACATGACACTTTTCTCTTTTCTTCTATTACCTATACGTACTCTCTCTATTTCTTTAATAGATCTTTGACATCTTGGTTTTATTAATGCCTTGTCAATCTCAATCAGCGTACCAAGAATCACACGCTTCTGTCATGGGATTCTAGGACAAATTAAATTGTCCTGATCTCTTACGCCATCACCCATTTGGTGTTTCAACAATCCACCAATTTGGTTCATCAGCACAATTGCTCTTAATACGGATTGCTCATGGCCGATTAGTGCAGTCAGAGCGAAAAGTGGTTTATACCATGGCCATGGTATAAACCAGAATAAATTATTTGCTAGAAGAGTCTAGCGTTTCCTGTCTTCTAAACCATGCATGGTTTAGAAGACAGGAAACGCTAGACTCTTTCTAGTTAGAAGAACAACTTACAAAAGTATGTTCGTACGCTGATTAACCATGTCAAATCAGTGATCAAATATTTTGTCAAATAGTTATTTCTTTTGTCAAAGTTTATAATCATTTATTACGTTTTTAGGTGGGGCGAAAATCAATACGGTCAATCGATTTTAAGTTATAGCGAGGTTAACAGGCAAGCAATTGCTTGAACTAAATCATACATAATGTACATACATAATAATAACTACTGCTGGACAATCCACAGTATGATCAGTGAACGATTTAAAATAAAAAATAATAATAATAAAATGTATTTATTTTCAATATGTAAGAAATATTTCAAATAATACGGAACTCCTTACTTAAGGGTTATCTTGTTAAGCAGACAACCATCGGCAATTGGTTAGCACCTATATTGCACCTACCGAATCGATTATGACAGTTAATATTGTGTTTTTAATAAAAAAACAGTACAGAATACAAGACCCACCACTTCTGCCCGTGACTGTGAGCTACAAACATTTTTAATTGCTGCCAGAACCGGCTGTAATCGGGGCCGATGGACGATATTAATTGCAATTGTCATCGGCGCTGATCACTTTTGGAATTCATAAACGAACCCAGCTCCTTTTGCAGGGTTTTAATGGGCTTACGCCAAGATACCCCGTCAGTATAACCGGAGCTCTTAATCTTAAGGTAAAGCTTCGATCTGCAAAGAATACATTTAAGCAAGTCATATTATTATTTTAAAATGATTTGTTTGCTACGACTTTGCCAGTCAATATGATACACGAATAGCTAATGGACTCTCTACACAGCATCATCTTGTCCCAGAACTTGTGTGTTATGAGTACTAGATGACAGATATACTTATTGCATAGATAGATTTTTTTTATTATACATAGAAAATACCATACGATATACGAATACGATTATATTTTATACTTTTGAAGACTAGTCTCTTTTATCTTGCTATACTAGTTATCTTGGGAACAAAGCATGCGAAGCTGCGGGCAGAAACTTAACTGCGTCTAACATAAATTTGGTTGAACGTCGTAGCTCTGAGTTACGACGTGCTAAGAAATCGTTTGATGCTGGCACACACATTGAATCTTAATCATATCGTCGAGTGATCAAACATGTAGAATATTATCGGCGTTGTATAATTTTAAAGGACTCCTTATCTAAAATAAGTCATTTATAACGGTATATTTACCATGATAAGATTTTTGAGGTATATAATATTTCGGCTCAGTTTCATGCGCCATGATCACGGAATAACTGATGGCTGCGAGTAAATTTTAATTGACAGACGTACCGATCTACCCTCATTTGGAAAACTCAATAATCGAATCATGGTAAATATCCCAGAGTTAGAGGTATACATATATGTATGTATGTAGCTTTTGTGTTAATAACCATGATAGATTCAAATCATCGATCGATCTACCCTCATTTGGAAAACTCAAAAATCGAATCATGGTAAATATCCCAGAGTTACATATACGTATGTATGTAGATTTTGTGTTAATAACCTTGATAGATTCAAAAGTTTTAATCCTTAATTTACTTCAAATCATCTAAAATCTCACTCATATTATAAATGTGAATTTTTGGGTGTTTATTTATTACCTACTTCTTTATGCTGAAACTACTGAATGGTTCGGGTTGATATTTTGCCTAGATATTTGCAAATGATGTTTTTTTAAACGATTTCATAGAAACAACGCGTGCGAAGCCGCGGGCAGAAACTACATAGTTGTTTATATAAATATGCTAAGTATTTATACAGTTAATCATATTGCTTTATCATACTGGACGAACGCGAACCGTGCGAAACCGCGCGCAAAATTCAAGCTAAACTTACGGCCACTGCTCTGGGTAACGAATACCGCCTAGATTTAAATTTGAACAGACCTTAAAATCAGTTCCAATGTAAACATTATGCAATCGAACCGTGACTCTCTATTCGCTGGGGTCATCGACCGATACCAGGTGGGCCACGGCGTGTCTGCAACACCCTTATCTATTAGCATAGAACGGGTTAGGGAAACACGAAGTTCGTTATCTATGTGAATTGCAACTTCGAATATTGACCATTGGACACGTAATAACGACAGAGTTCCTATGTTTCTAGATGTTGTACAGTAAATTTGCGAAATGATTCTTGTATATATATATATATCTATATTTTCAATAGATAGATAGAAATATAATCCTTTAATAATAAAACTTATAATTATCTTAAACAGTATGGTAAAAAAAACGCAGACGAATTGGCGACCTTATCGCTTAAAGCAACAGCTTCCAGGCAACCAAAGATTGAAGATAAAATCAAAGGATGGCAAATTCTGAAATTTAAATAAAACTAATATGATACTAATCCTAACACCCTACTACACAGATAATATAAAAACAAAAATATACACGAATACATAAAAATAAATAGGTGGTAGATTATAACGCTGCTCGTTTGTTTGGTAGAGTTTGAGATATATGGAGCTGGAATTATAGATAAAATAATTGTTATTTTATATCTTAGTTGCTGAAAATTTTACTGATGAAAGAAGCTATTACCAAAGAACCAACTTACGTAACGTTAACTTTATTTTGCTAACCCCAAAAATGTAAGTAGGGAAAATATTTCGGTAAAAAAAATATTCGGTTTCGATTTGTAAATATCTAAACTGCTGTCACTAAAAATAACAGTTTATAATTAGAAAAATGTAGTATACCTACGTAAAGATTTCAAAATATACCTTCAATTTATAATGTATTTAATAGCTCCCATAATAAGAGCAGTTAATGCCTGAGTGTTGTTAATGAGCACGTGAAATATATTTCCCATTATACATCTCGTAAAAGAATAGTCAAAGGCGCAATAACAATAATTCTACGCCTACAAGTTATAAGAAGATTAAAATTTTAAAATGGCTTAACACTTTAACTGCTGAAATCACACGGTATGTGTTTTCTACAAGTGAGTAAAATGCGTAAATCCACACTAGGGCAGCGGCTGAGAAAATACAGATCTTTGTGACTCAGCACAGCCGTAATATTTTTCGAACGAAACGCATGTGCGGCGCAACACAACCGCTGTGTAGAGCGGCAGCACGAATTTTTTAGGTTAAAAAAAAGATCGCACTCGTCGAAAAAAAACCACAGTCAAAGTGTGAAACTTTTTTGGTTATTGTAAGGAATACAGGGGCCAATTTTTTCTTTGGTAAGAAAAATTTTCAATAAATCCTATCCATCCAAAGGTTGCCTGGAATAAATCGCTGTTATCGATGAGACCGCCGATCGTGCCACTAGATATAGTTAGTATTAAGTTTCTTTTTTGTATTGATGGTGGAATAAAGTTAATATCTAGTGGCAGGATCGGCGGCCTTATCCCTTATGATTTGATTTATTCCAGGTAACCTTTGGATGGATAGGGTTGGTAAGTATTACCGGTACTATGATAATGGCATTGTCGCAAAATCGTCCATAGATTAAAGAAATTCTAGATAGTGTATTTGATGCTATTTGCACGGGTAGTCATCCATACCGCAATGCTTGAAAACGAGAGATTTCAACCAGTGCGTCCTGCCCGTTATGACCTACGGAGCTGAGACGTGGACACTCACGATAGGGCTGGTCCACCAGTTCAAAGTCGCTCAGCGAGCTATGGAAAGAGCTATGCTTGGAGTTTCTCTGAAGGATAGGATTCGTAACGAATACATCCGACAGAGAACCAAGGTTATCGACATAGCTCAAAGAATTAGCAAGCTGAAGTGGCAGTGGGCCGGCCAAATCTCGCGAAGAACCGATGGCCGCTGGAGCAAACGTGTTCTTGAGTGGAGACCACGACTCGGTAAACGTAGTGTAGGACGCCCTCCGACCAGGTGGGATGACAACCTGCGAAAGACTGCAGGTAGATGCTGGATGCGGCAAGCTGAAGACAGGGCGCTATGGCGCTCATTGGGGGAGGCCTATGTCCAGCAGTGGACTGCTATAGGCTGATGATGATGATGATGCACGGGTAGATTTATATGTATACCTAATGGTTTCAACCTTGAAACTTTTGACACGCGTCCTCTCAATCCAATTTGGTGGCTCATCAGTGGTGCCACAACCTACAGCATAAAGTTTAGGAATTTTAATATTAGTAATTAAGCTATTACTGTGCTATTATTTCATTAAAATATTGTGAAACTTTATTAAATTGGCGCTGATTTCGATATTTTGTTGACGGTGAAATCATTTTTTATATTTCACGTTTTCGCTTTGGTGCTGCACTGCAAATACATACATAATATGCAGTAAATACATTATATGATTATTTATCCTGACAGGGTTTTTATGCATTGTGTACCTACCCACTAAGATACACCTAAAAACTATTACCTGTATGCATAAAATCACTATAAATGTAAATAAATATAAATGATTGAATAAATAATATTTATATATTGAGCTCTGCAATAGATTATTATTCTCTGGATAGTCTTTGTCATTTAGACTGATTTTAGTGTCACGCTGACCATCAGCGCAGACAGCTCAGCGCGTAGCTCGTCAGCGCCGACGACCAGCGCGGGTCGTTCTAGTCTTCTGCTGATCGCTGCGGAGTACAGACGCATAGAAAAATGAGGAGTGCATTAATTATTGTCTCCTTGTACTACCTACGGAAAAAAAATGCGAAGAAGACTACATGTTCATCCATTAATTGAACAGAGATTAGTCGCGGGAGACTTTGTCAAGTTATAGGGCAAGTTGAGGGATGACGAAACAAAATTTTTGAATCGTTTTCGACATGATTGTACGCTACCGGCATGTACGATCAGCGCGACACTAAAACGATCACTGAAGACAGAAGCGCGCGGGCGCTGGTCGGCGCCGACCGCTCAGCGCGCAGACGAGCGGCGCGTAGGACGCGCGTACCGTCAGCGCTGACGCTAGTCATCGCTGAACGGTCAGCGTTATTCGAAAAGCTTTCTATACCGTCCATACAGATTGCTACGCGCTGAGCTGTCAGCGCTGATGGTCAGCGTGACACTATTATCAGCCTTATAAAGTAGGTTTATTATGTATGTGTACCAAATGGTGTCTATATAAATAGATATTCATTTTGGGTGCAGTCTGCATTAGTCTACACTGAACCCAACACTGGCACCTATTATTACTTAATTTATCGTCAGTAATTTAGTGTTAAATTCGTAGATTATGCCCTGATGAGATTTGATACGTATCATTTACATGTTAATCGGTCGATATCAGATCACACCTAAGCTGAGATCGCCTCATTTACAGGATTGTAACGCTTATGGATTTAGAGGCAGAGTGGAGCAGCATCAGAGATCTTAGGTTGTTTAAAAGTAAAGAAAGAAATTATTTTTCATAATCATCGTCATCAGCCTATAGCAGTACGCTGCTGGACATATGCCTCCCCCAATGAACGCCATAGCGCCCTGTCTTCAGCTTGCCACATCCAGCATTTACCTTTAATCTACTACACAATAAATAAATAAATAATGCTGGACAATTCACACAGCATTATCTAGCCCCATGGTAAGCAGAGCTTGTGTTATGGGTACTAGATAACTGATATACATAATACAATATATTACATAGATAGATATTTTTAAATAATAATAAAATAGCATAAGACATTTTTAAACCTTCATTGAGTTTGGTATTTTTTATGTGTAGCAGAATTAAAGGCAAATTGCTAGTCATTGTGAGCTGACACTCGAAAGAGACAGTTACCTCCTTTTTTTATATGAAAATACCTTCTTATTCTTAATAAAATGCGTCCTGCGATCTATAAAGTTAATCTAACGCTTAGCGAGTAATAGCTATCGTTTTTGTCTAATAGACCAAAGCTAAGGTTAACTAAAGTTAAGCGAAATATGTTGTGACTGAAGACACCCAAACACAACTAGCTATGGAGTTTCTGACCAATCAGTACTAGATAACTACATATTTTTTAAATTAATAACAATGTGTATGCCCTGCCCTTTGAAAATGTCTTTTTTCCGACTGGAGTGGTGATCAATTGTATCCAGCTTGTTCAGAGTGTTAATCTCTAACTATTATTATTGCTCTGAGGCTCTTAACGTCCATCTATTGGGCGAAGTTCAATAAACAGTGTAACAAATGGGTGATATCTATATTCTGTTAACACTTCATACGGAATAGGGGTTAAATTATGGGTTAGATCGTTGTCGACTGTGTAGAAAAAGTTTGTCAACATACTTAGGGATATTTAAGTGAAGGCCTATAACACTCATATTTACTTACATATTCCTATAAAAATACCTACATAATACGATATATATTATACAACTGCCTTGTTGGTCTAGTGGTCGGCTTGTTCAACCTGAAAGAGGTCCTGGGTTCAAATCTCGGGTCGGGCCAATAGTTGTTTAGGTTTTTACTATTTTATTTGTATATATAATTATTGTATGCAAAATTTCAGCCCGATCCGTTCAGTAGTTTTTGCATGAAGAAGAAACAGATATACATCCAAACTTGTACTGTTATTTATAATATTAGTGTGTTCTCTCATGTGTTCTGCACAGCTTTTTCTTACATTTTTAGTTCTGTCTAACTGTTGTGTTGTTAGTCAGCTTGAAACCAATAATGTTATAGCCGTGATACAAAATCTTCGTATATATTTATACTACCGCGGTTATAAACCGGCCCGTATCTAAACAATGGCACTACTTGCGTCTTGTTCACACGCAGAACATTTTGGAACACGTGTTCCTCGGTTCCCACCAGCAATGCGGGCGCTATTCACAACTCTACGATGATCAATCTTTCAACATCAAATCCCAACTCTATTATAAAGACCATAAGCTCTAATAGGTTATGAGAAGAGTTTGCCATAGATCGCGTTACGGGATAGTTTCTGAAGACTCATTTGGGTAAGAATTACCGTTGAAACTGATACGCCAAGTACCATTTAGGTGGGGATAGTCTTTCATACAATATGGGTGGGGACGTAGATCTGACATTAGGTTTTTGTATGTGACATTATGGATAATGTTTCGTGGGCATTGGAATGATAAGCGTGAAATAAGTACACCAATACCGTTTCTAGAATGGAGACCACCAAGACAAGATGAGATACTTAAGATCCGAAGTTCAAATTCTGTGAGAGAGATGATAATCTTCATTCGTCGATTAGAATTCAATTGTAAATAAGTTTATATTGAATAACATTTTTTTTATTACTTTACTCTTAATTGTAAATTAAAAAATAATTTTGAAAGTGGCAATTTATTTTCATGACTGTTTTTATTTATTATTTTATTTATATATTAGTCAGTTAGATAAACTAAAAAGTGTTAAATTTGACACTTTAGTCGCTTCTAGAAAGGGTCATACTAAGGCAACGCAGTTTTGGGATAGGTAATACATGGATGAAGTTTAATTACGCGGTTTTGTTATTTTACGATATCTCAATCGATACGATATGTCAATTTTAAATTTTTGTGAAACAGGCGGTTGGTAAACCTGTCTCTGCGTGCACATGGTGCGAAATTTGATTTTGTCTAATTTTGTAGATACGCGGTTTTGCAGCATCCCCGATGATTTATCTATCTACATACATATTTGTGAACTTAGTTCTCAATCCAGCATGGAAGAAACCTATACCACCGTATAGTTACCTGGATAGCTAAGGGTAAGTATGTAAGTAGGTACACATAAAGTTATATCAAAAAACGTTCAAAGATCCAGTCTCAGTTCAGTATTGCATTTGCAAAAATCGTGCCGTTCCATTTGTAGGAACATTCGCGCGTAAAAATCAAATATATGCTGACATCCACTTCTAAATCGAGAAAAGAGTCAATACCGGTACAAGAATGTAAATAAAATGGCGATACAGCAAAGGGTTAAGAACTGGTCAAATAAAACATGAAAGATACTGTATTTCGCAAAGGGTAATAATTTTTTGTTCATTATTTACAAGACCCTATAGAAAAATAATTATTCTTTATGAAGGTCTATATTATAGGGTATCGAAAAGAGGAAAACATGAGCCTATCCCAAAGCAAGGGTAAGAAAAAGGATTCTTAGCAAACCCTCGATACAATATCGTTGTAAATTGGAAACCTGAACGTCAAGATAACAAGCTTCTGGTAACAAGACCACTTTATTTCCAGTTCGTTATATAATCAATAAATAAATAGTACAGGACAATCCACACAGCATCATATATCCCCAAGCTAAGCTGTGTTATGGGTTCTAGATGACTGATATACATACTTAATACAATATATCAAAGTCAAAGTCATTAATTAAGCAAGCATTTATTTATTTAGGCTTACAAAATAAGCAAGTCAAATTTTATACTATTCATTATAATCAAATAACATTATTTTTATTTTAATGTTCACTTCAATTTTTTGTGGCAATTTTCTATAAAAAAGAAAATAAATAATTAATTATAGAAAATAAAATAAACCTAGCTTTGGCTAGGTTTATAGAAAATAGGCCAAAAAAATTCTCTAGAATTTTAAACACCTTATGTATGATGGTTCTTCTGTAAGATCTGAAAGATCATTCACGTGTTATGTTTTGTAATTTTTTTTTCATTGTAATTTTTGACAGATTTTTTTTAACATCATATACAACCTATATAATCACTTGTTCCACTAGTTCACAAAAAATTGAAGTGAACATTAAAATGAAATTAATGTTATTTGATTATAATGAATAGTATAAAATTTGACTTGCTTATTTTGTAAGCCTAAAGAAATAAATGCTTGCTTAATTAATGACTTTGACTTTGATATATTGTTTAGATATATTGTTTAGAATCTGATGTGCTTCATCATACTCGTACAATTAAAATTTCAGCCATTTGAGATCAGAATCATATGAATCTAAATTCATGTAAACAAACGACATCCAATACAACTCTAAGTAAGAAATGCAAAAGATTTCGTCCAACCTGAACATTTCACTAAAAGTAGATTTGTTCCAAAGACGACTCACTTTGTTCCGTGACTTGCTGCCATAAAAGTGTACCAAAAACTCTACGAGAGGGCTATATGTAGTTGGGAAACTCAATTTATGGAAGTTATTTCGAGTGAAACGAACATTATCTAGTTCCTGCCGGGACTGACCAGTAGCAGATTCGCGAACGCACGATTCTGCTGAAAATAAATATATAAAATAAATAATGCTGGACAATCCACACAGCATCATCTAGCCTCAAGCTTAACAGAGCTTGTGTTATGGGTACTAGATGACGTTCTGCTGAAAGTTTCAAAATCAGAGTATTTTTCAGGCTTACGAAATAAACACCTTAAATGCCTTCTAGCTAGTTCCGTGTTTCTAGGTTTCTAGGTTGGTCATGTAGAAGTTTTTTTTTTTTTCAGAGATGTTTTAGTTAAGCATTTGTATATTTTATTCTAGGAATAGAGCTGACTTTAACATTATAAAATACCTTATTGAAAACAGGTAAGCCTAATAAATGGACAGAACATTATTCCATCCCTTTTTATTTTTTTATTAAGGATGGCACAACTTTATTACTTAGTTACTTTAGGTTTTGGGCTGTGTAGGTTTTGCTACCTAACATCTCTTTTCATAAAAATAGGTAAAAGTAACGATGTATAGATAACTGAATATAAAAGGTTGTAGCAATTTAAATCAAGTGATATCATGAAAATATTCAAGATCCATACATTATCATCATAGTATTTTTATACTTTATGAGACACAAATAAGGATCAAGATATAAAAAAAATATTAAACATAATGCTAAAGTTATAAGAATTTTCTTTGATCAGTGGGCCGCTTTGAGAGGTCTTGAATCCGGGGTCCTTTTGGGATAAATTGGCAATTTTGACTTACAACGGTTTGTGTTATCGCACGTGTAGAGCCGACTGCGAATTTAAGGAACTCTGTGAAGCAAAAGGAGTTTTTTAAATCCAACCTTTAAGTCTCTTTGTACCTGTTGTAATAATGCAGTTAGCATTATTGTATTAATTATTTAAGAAAAAATAAATGAATAACTTTCTTACAGTAAATTTTAGGCGTATATTTTATAAAAATGTCAATCAAAGTTTAGCAACAAAAACTTTGATTAACATTTAAATTCAAAATAATTTTCATGTCTTCTAACCAGAACATACTGCCGCTGCTGAACATGGTGAAAAGAGAGAGGTTCCTTCTTTGGAAGGGCCAAAAAAGGCACCCCTCCTTTTCCCCCTCCGGAGATTGCCATAACTGTCCATTTTATTAGAAAAATCACTTGTCACTTTGTCTCTTGTTTTATTTCTATCAATTCCATATTACCATAGATTCAATTCCCCGCCAGTTCTCATTAGCTCGTGCTAGCCTCACGTAATGATACTGCCTTGTCCCATTCCATGCCGCACGCAATCTAGCGACTACATAGCTCAGACACAGCTCAGAATTAACTAACTTATGGCAGCTCATGAGCCAGTTAGCGAACAGATGTTGTTTTATCGGGGCATTCGGAACCTAAACCAGGGTTAACCGCAACCGTCTTTTGTTTATAGGCCGGCTTTCTGTGTTGGAGTAGATTGTGATCATTTCGAATTTCGAATGACATTGTGGTCCACTTGCAAATGATATATAGCTGGCTTTCATTGGTTAGTTGTCAAACTAAATACACAGAATACAGTACTAACGGTAAAAGGACCATGGACACTTTTGTTCAATCTATGGGTCCTACAAACGCTTTAGAGAAAAAAAGCTTGTAGGTACTACAGGGAAAGAAGGCGCTCGAAACTAAACGAGACTTAACGTTTTATTGACGTTACAGGCTCGCTGCCCATTCGGTACATTACGCCCCGTAACGCAACGCCGCGCCGCCGCCGCCGCCGGTCAGTACACAGTGATAAAACATAATGTCATTTGAATGATCTTGGAGTGTTTCATTGAATAACATTAAATAGGCACTTTGGCCTATTTTCAGGCCAATTTGAACTTGACCTGAAAATAGGCCAAAGTGCCCTTGGTCATTTATATAGGTATCATCATCATCATCATCATCAGCAGCCTATAGCAGTCCACTGCTGTACATGGGCCTTATATAGGTATGTTAGGATTAAATGTTGTACTTATCTACTTGTAAGTTAACATACTGTTTGAGTTTTAGCTGTGCCTAGACACACCCAGTTAATCTATTGTCGTGTTGCTTTGTGCTTATTAGTTTTAATGGCCTCAGTTATCTTAAAGTAATATTAGAAAACAACAAAGACCGACAATAAAGTAAAAGGATAATGCATGGATAATTATTTTTCTTATTATCTCAATATTATTACGATAGACTTATTTAGATATCTTAGCTCAAAAATTATGTAGGTACAAGCTTTTGAACAAAGATTTTTTTATGTTCGTAGAAAGATTAATTATGGCCCAAAAGTGAACAAGACGCATTACCAGACGTAGATAGATAAAGCGTTTATTACAGACTTCAGACACACACATACAAAATACAACAATTATACATTACACTGGAACATAAAAAAAACATAAAACACTGTTGACTTAACAAAGAAAAAGCAAACAATTATTAATTTAAAATAAATGGCGTCTAAAGTTATTAATAAACGTCTCAAACGCATCAAATAACCATGAAAAATAGTGAACCAGATTAGAACATGATTTGTTAATATAGAAAACGAGCTTGTTTGAATGAAATCCTTATGTCTACAAGAGGGATAAACAAACGCGAGTCAAAGATATACATTATTAAGATTCTTCGTGCGTGCGCCACTACATTACATAGGTACATGCTTAGAATATTGCCAATGGAAAACTAACTCTATTGTACCAGTGCAAGGTGTAGTTTTATTAACTCTGTATATTCCTCAAGCCTTTGAATTCGAACAAGGCTCAGTATGCGAAATTGTTGTCGACCCCTGTTCGTGTACGTGTCGGCTCTTGTCGACTGCTGCCGATATGACTCTCTCTGTAGGTGTTACAGAATTCACTTTTCTTTATTATCTCCTTTGAGTATAGAGGTCGACAGTTGAAAATACTTTGTACGTTCCGTACTTCCCAATTGGGCTGAAAAGTTAGAAACCATTTGTCCTGGCGCACGTGTAAGTTTCTAAGTGATACCAAAGGTGTATTTAGACGTAAAATTTCTACGAAATAGAGGCGTTAGGTCATTTTATTTTTGCAGGAAAATGTATCCTCTGGAAAATTGGGAAAACTCCTCTAGACAACAATTTATTGTGAAGGTGTATATCTCAACTTCGGTTTATATCTCTTCGAAGAATAAGCATTTTTTCTTTGCCCTCATCCATCGTGGCCCCATTAGGGCGATTAGATAGTGCAAGCTCATTAAATAAATCGATATCTGAGCCACCCAAAAGCGATACACCGAGACAAAAATTGATGCTTTTATCTAAAATTTGAAGGATACTCAGACTCAGAGAGCGTAGACATCGTAAGTAAACTTTTATGGAATGCAAGCAAAAAAGTAGGTACACGGTAAGGTAAGGTACATATACGGGGTCGATTCATACGCCATGGTATGAATCGACCCCGTAGATGTATGATGCAGTGATGAAGATCCGTCTTTAACGCAGGTATAATAGGTTAGATTCCCACCCACACAAATATTTTTACGATCTGCATATATTTGTTCCGTGTATTATAAAATATATCTAGGTATAAATAAATACATAATACCACTCACTATTCTGAATCACTTTCAAAAACTCTTTTAGTTTTTTAATTAGTTACTATTTATGTAGTATTACTATTTATGTACTATTTATGTAGGTGGTGTTGGGTAATTTAAGGAACCAGTTTCAGTAACTTTGTTAATGCTACGAATAAATATTATCTGATCCTTTTTGCTAAATAATCTTTGTTTGATTTCGATAAGATTCAATCAGCCGAAGCTGTGGCCGAAGCAAACCCATTTGAGACGGCTAGTATGGAAGCCTCAGATAATAGCGTTCCCATCGATCATTCAATAACTAAATGTTCCCGGCTTTGATGTTTTGATATCAATTTATTAATGGACGAGTGCCGTGCTATAGACTGATCATAAATCTAGTGGAGTCAATGGAAACGACGGACGAGATGTGGTGACAGATAAATCCTAGTAAGTTAACACTTCGAGTGCTGAAATCACACCGTATGTGTTTTCTACAAGTGACTAATATGCGTAAATCTACACTAGCGCAGCGGCTGAGAAAATACAGATCTGTGTGACTCAGCACAGCTGTAATGTTTTTCGAACGAAACGCATGTGCGGCGCAACACAACCGCTGTGTAGAGCGGCAGCACGAATGGCTTAGGTGAAAAAAAAGATCGCAGTCGTCGAAAAAAGTTCGCAGTCAAAGTGTTAACATTTTGAGTTGTATTCAAATAGATAGCTTAAGAATTCGGTACAGAATATCAACTGCAATTGGCTTGCAACTCTCACATTCACATCGTAGGTCATTGAGGTCCAATTTCACCATTGCAATTGAAGATAAAGATGAAGGTTTTTATTTGCCAAAGACATGTGTTATGTAGGGTTACAGGTAATATACAGTATATGGTGACCGAAATGACCGAATAATTAATTATGAATTTATTGTATAATTTAATTTAAATGTATAATTTCACATATTCTAATCGAATAATTACCTAATTGAATGATACCATCTTAATATACTCATGTATATGTTAAGGTATGTACTATTTGTCGTGTAATATTTTTGTTTACCAATAAATTGAACTATGAACTACGAACTATGAACTATTTTTGCATACAGTTAGTCTGTATGCAAAAATATTTTAGAGGACGACACTTGCACTAATTTAACATGAACTAAAATTTATAATTGAACGCATTCAATGTAAACAAACTAGATATAAAAAATTCCATCCCCTACATGCATGTAAAATAATAATTATAAGAATGTTATGTAACACATGTGTGCAAACAAACGATTTAAGTTTAAACGAGTTCAGCGCATTCTACCGACATAAAGTTGATCTGGTGCAAGCGCTAAATTAATTTCAAGAGTTTTCATGTCATATAGTAATAAAATATTACTAATTTAAACTCGTTCAAACTGAACTTAGTTTTATCCGCGAAGGAACAGAGACGGAGACGGGTATACGTTTAGGTTGAGATGTTGTTTGTGTGTTTTGTTGATCTTAGTTCTAGCAGCAAACTGTGTAATTGGACCTAAGTGTGGGTGGAACGCATTCGATAAACTACAATAGTTTATCGATATAGTCGACTCGATTCAGGGCGCAATGTTGTGTTCGCTCTTGTTAGATTGGTAACTTAAATTTTTTACTTCATATTTATAGAAATATTTATAAGAAATGAAATGAATTTATTTGTTATGAGACGTACACAGAACATAATAAACTTAAATGAAAAGGAAACGTGTTGGGAAGCGTGTAAGTCCAGTAACAAAATGGCAAATATATACGAATATCATTTTTAAATAAGTATTGGTTAAATAAGGCAAGAATAACAAATAATTGAATTGGATAAGATTAATTTCTCATCTTCTAAACTACATCTCGTAACCATTTTAAAAAAATTGAAGAAAACTTCTATGTTTCATACATTTAGCCAGATTCGCATCGTAGAGTGGTTTACAAACTGCCCCAAAAGGCTAAAACTAAACCATAAACTGGCAATTTCCAATTATATCCACAAAACACTGCGATTTCAATTTGTAGAATAATAACTAAATGTAGGTAACTAGGGACTTTCGAATAGCACAAAAACTATAGCAATAATAATAGAAACAGAGCCGGTTATGCCAAGAGTAGTTACTTAGTAGGTAACTTGTTTCAAACTTTTTCTTTTTCGCGTTATGCTTGAGACACTGGGAGCATCTGGTGGAACTGGTCTCAGACAAGATTAGGTACAAGTCTCTTATTATAAAGGACAGCATATTTCCAAGTCTGCTTCGCTATTCAATTTTTTTAGGTTTAGTAGAGTACCGCTATTACTTTTAATAAAGCTTGACAATGTTGTTGTTTTAGAACAAAAACAAAATGTTGGTCTGATTTTATTCTTATACGAAGGTGAAAGGTTTATCCATAAGTGTTGTGGAATTATCAATGAATCTGGAATTCTAGTATTTACGTTTCTAGTATTAAATATGGATATAATAATAAAATCATTTAATTCAGTCATTAAAAGAAACCAATGGGTATACAACTTTATTGCACCATCAATACAAAAAAATAATAAAAATACTAAAGGATCTGCAGGAGGTTGAGGGTTCGATTCCCGCCTCGGAACAATTGTGTGTATGATCTGCAGATATTTGTTCCGGGTGTTCTAGTTGTTTTCTATGTATATTAAAAAATATATATCTATGTAATGTATTGTATTATGTATATCAGTTATCTAGTACCCATAACACAAGCTCTGCTTACCATGGGGATAGATAACTCTGTGTGAATTGTCCAGCATTATTTATTTATTTATTTATTTTATCTAAATACTAACTATATCTAGGGGCACAATCGGAATATATAAATAAATTAAATTACTGTTCACAGAGAGCCAGAACCTGTAAGTAGGGTTACATATTATACAATTCTTATATTATTATTTACATATACATACTTGCTATGCTGGGAGTTTCTCTGAAGGATAGGATTCGCAACGAATACATCCGACAGAGAACCAAAGTTATCGACATAGCTCAAAGAATTAGCAAGCTGAAGTGGCAGTGGGCCGGCCATATCTCGCGAAGAACCGACGGCCGCTGGGGCAAACGTGTTCTTGAGTGGAGACCACGACTCGGTAAACGTAGTGTAGGACGCCCTCCGACCAGGTGGGATGACGACCTGCGAAAGACTGCAGGTAGATACTGGACGCCACAAGCTGAAGACAGGGCGCTATGGCGCTCATTGGGGGAGGCCTATGTCCAGCAGTGGACTAATATAGGCTGATGATGATGATGATACATGCTTACATAATAGAGAAAAAGTAACGTAGGTTAGTAGATATTAATTTACGTTACATCTATGTCGTAGCCCTTTTTTAATAGATGAAGCCAGAAGATCATAATGTCACTGTCCAGTTTTCAAATTATTGGTTAGTACATCTTAAAAAAGACATAAAACTGATTGGATATGAATAAATAAGATTAAGAGTATAACTTTTATGGTTTTCTCAAGTAGTTTATCTCGTTCGGAGAGAATCAAACGCGTTACCGATATGGGTTGGGTTCTTAATTGATATTGATTGATGCGCCTGAGCATTGCACCTTAATTTCACCGGAGAATTAAGGTTTATACGATCAATTTTTAATTTAAATTGATTGATCGATATTTTTTATTGAAGGCTGTTTGGTCAATCGTAATTGGTAAAAGCAAGCACGCTGTAGATAGCAGGATGATTAAATAATTTGAATATTTTTTTTATTTAAGATACCGTAACCAGATAGAAAAATAACAGTTAAAATTTCTTCACAAATTTATGGAATAAAAATATATGTTAGTGTGCAAGTAGTAAATAACTTTCCCATTTCAATAAGATTCCGAAATGATATATTACTTGGTATTTCCAACATTTAATGCAAAGAAGGTATCATATATAAGTGATGATCACTCCTACGGATTGACTACATAGGTACCCCATAGTTCTGGTTCTAAAAAAAAGTATATAACGAAGATACTTTACTGTAGGTACACCAACAAAGAATCAAAGACATAAGTACAGTGGGCAAAGTTAATTTAAACCTTGCACAAAAACCAACCTTCAAATAGAATTGTTTCTACCCAGGCATTCGACTTTCGCTCGCTTATAATAAATTGTTTCGCTATCGAGATGCCCATCAAAAGCCCTTTCATTGCATGCAGGTGTGCAATATCAGGGCTTGGAATTACGGGCCCTAAGTAGCAAGTGCTACCTCGGGGCATCGTGAGGGACCACGCCCTTTTAAATAAACAACCCAGGAGTTAAGGCGCGAACTGCTGGTTGTAATTATTTTGGCGACTTTGGAGTTGAGTGAACTTCTCTCTGGAGGTTGTTGTGTTCTTGATTATGTAGTGCCTGTTATTTTGATGCAGGTTTCATAATCTATATAGGTTGGTTGCTAAGTTTACTTACTTTTTAGCAGTTTTTATGTTATTTTTCCTTTTAATGTTATTTTTCATTGTTTGTAAATACCTCCAGAAATTGTCTCCTGTTTCTTTTTTAAGATTAATTTACATATAAATATATTAAGATTTTCCATAACTTTTCTGTAAGCTAGCTGAAACGACTTACTTGCATTAATGTAATGTTCGTGTAGGTACAATGTTTGAAAAATATATATTAAAAAAAAAACATACTACTCGTTTATATCATTGGGCTTGGTTAAAACCCACATTTACGGGTCTACTATGGGTATGCAAAATAGATCTTTCTGAAGCTAATCAGATTTTTCAGATTTGTTCCTAATGAGTTATTTTGAAAAATTTACTTCGCTTCGCACCGTTTCTCGCATTTCTGAGTTGAAATTATGGAATAGTCTAGTTTCAGAGTTTTGTAGATCCTAGCCTTATGTTCTGCGCACGCGACGCTATCGGCGATCCTATTGCAGCTGCGTAGACCTGAGTTAATGCACTTTCTACACGTAAACTTAGAGGTATAGTTAACTTAACTGAGAGTTCAAGTATAAGATTTTCGTGGGTATTGAAGCTATTTAAGTCTATGCCAAGTTCTTCTTTTCGTCGTATGTACATTGAGAGGAAAAGCAGAACTTTTTGGTGTGTTCAACCCAGTTCAACAGTTTCAAATAACAAAGCTTATCAAATGAAAAGCTGTTGTCGAAAAAGCCGAATTCAGTTAAAACTTTTTGCCTTCGAACAATTTCATTCGTTTCGCCGAAACGAATGAAATTGAAAATATTGCAAATAACTGATTTTATAAATTTTTTGTTCTCGATTGTGACTTTTTAAGAATTTTTACTACTGGAGGTACATTAATAAAAGCGCTTTTTAATTTTACTATTACTGTACCATACCTACTCCGATTTAGAATCTAAAATATTTTATGTCAACAAAGACAATTATTTATTTAATTATTGAAAACTTAGCAAAAACTGATATCAGTTTTTGTTAAAACAGCAAGGTTACCAACAACGCATAATCTCACATATGAAGCGAAAATTGTTAAATTTTAAATTGGAATACGAACGAGTGGTAATTAAATGAGACCTTCCAAAACCAATAATTGTTTTGTACTTTGCTTTGTTATAACGAGTTCCTAAAATATTTTCCACCAATATTCATTGCATTTTGTAACTTGATTTTTACATCGGAGTATTAAGTAGTATGTTTTGACTATTTTTTAAGTGCAATATACATTATTTATAATTAACTTGGTTATTGGAAAATTTGGAGATTCGTCCATAAATAAATAAATAATGCTGGATAATTCACACAGCATTATCTAGCCCCATGGTAAGCAGAGCTTGTGTTATGGGTACTAGATAACTGATATACATAATACAATACATTACATAGATAGATATTTTTTAGTATACATAGAAAACAACCAGAACACCCGGAACAAATATCTGCAGATCGTACACACAATTGTTCCGAGGCGGGAATCGAAGCCGCAACCTCCTGCGTCGCAGACCTTCGCCCACCGCGCCACATCGGTCGTCATATATGTAGATATAGATAAAGCCCTCTGTCGTGGTCACGGGATTCAAAAACATAATAGTTATATTATTAAGATTCCATTATTAATAATGCGAAAATTGGAATAAGTACAAGTTTTCTATTAGGTTCCCTGTTCTATTAGAATGTCTCACAGATTCATGGATAGTCCCCCAAGCGACGTTCAAAGACGACGATTCTATTCATCATGGGTTTGGAGTTCCGTACCGAATGCCTGCAATCTCGGCCATCTTGTAATTAATCGGTAGGTATATGCCTGGATGAATAGGCACGTCAATAACAGGTTGATTGAATGTTAGTATGTTTATAAATTACAATGTTGACAATTTGCCTTTGTTTTATAAGGATTTCAGATTTTAATAACTTTATTTCGCTTCGCCCATTTTACGATAATCATCATCATCATTATCATCAGCCTATAGCAGTCCACTGCTGGACATAGGCCTCCCCCAATGGCGCCATAGCGCCCATAGCTTGCCGCATCCAGCATGTAGATGCTGAATGCGGCAAGCTGAAGACGGGGATGACGACCTGCGAAAGACTGCAGGTAGCTGCAGACTTTCGCAGGTCGTTACCCCACCTGGTCGGAGGGCGTCCTACACTACGTTTACCGAGTCGTGGTCTCCACTCAAGAACACGTTTACCCCAGCGGCCGTCGGCCGCCTTTTACGATCGCCATAATCATTCTACCGAGCACTATATCGATGATTACCAATTTCTTTAGGACTGAATTGGAGGATATAGACTCAACAAATATGTGGTTTCAGCAGGACGGCGCTACATGCCACTTCATTTTCTGTTGGAAAAGCCACACTTTTGAAGGATTTGAAGGTCAATTTGTCACCTTTAAAAAAAAGCCAAACATATACATTTCATATTGTAGAACGGACCCGGCAGACTATTTCCCACCTTCCAAATATTGTCAAAGTTACCGTAGGTTTTAGTTGATAACATTCTTGATTTCTTTGAGAGCTTTTAGATTATTTGAAAGCATAATCACCGGTTGGATTTTGTAATCTGCATTTCTATGCGGAACCCGCTACCGAAGGCTCAGCTCTCTTGGCAAAGTTTTTGTTCAGTGTGATAGTCGTAGCCCGATAACGGATGACTGGCCGGCTTTCGGCTAGAATGGCTCAGTATTAAAGCCCACTTGTGAATGGGCTTCAAACGTTTTATGCTAGAAGATAAGCTCCACTTCTATTAAAACTAAACGCCTGCATGGATAATGAGTATTGATCCAAGGTTTTCGGGTAGTTTTACTTTGTGTTTGAAGATGGCTTTTGACGTTTTTTTACAGCTTTTTAACAAATACTTGAAGGGATATGACGAGTTAAGTAAGAGCATACCCACTCTTGGAAAAACTAACTTTCATATGTTGACATTTATTAATTCTGATAATGGTTATCTATGTATAATAAAAAAATATCAGTAACTCCCATTTGTTCTATAGGACTGTTACATCATAGAACTGTTTTTTTATCTCTTTTGTTCAATGGTAGGACTATTGAAACGAAAACTAGCCCATTTGTTATTTAGAACTAATAATATCTGGTAACTTCCATTAGTTCTAAGAACTGTTGGTCCATGGAACTATTAATACTTTTTTACCTTTTAGTTCAATGGTAGAACTATTGAAACGAAAACTGGCCCATCTTTTCTATTATCTATCTATGTAATTTATGGTATTAAGTCCATATTATGCTGTGTGGATTGTCCAGCATTTATTTATTTATTTAGGTTCTGGCCACATTTTCAAACATACATATTTGTCAATGATTTTGTGTACATAAGTACACAAAATCATTGACAAATTATGTATGTTAGACTAGTTCCACCTCTTTAGGGTAGGGTATTGCAGTTATTCGAGGGATACCTTGTACATAAACGTTCGTCGAGCGTTTTTCTCAGCCATCGTTAATGTAAAATTATTAGTCTCTGTGGTTCGACATAAAATTGAACCAATATGACAACAACGGCCCAAATATTCAGAGTCCACACGACGCCTATTATTTATTCCACTAAACGCTTACTAATGATTGCAGGGCTGCTGCCAGACGGGTGTGAAAGGGGCATCTTGGACACTTTCTTGAGTATTTCCACTCATATTTTTTTTTAGATTTAAGATTACAATATCTGTATATTTTCTCCAGGTACACGAATTGAGCAGTAAAAATATCTGATCGTCTGGTCGAAGCGACGCGTTACCTGAGAGTTGGTTAGTGTCTGGTGCAGCGCATCAGCATTGTCGTACGGCGCGCTTTATGGCAATGCTGCCCGCCGCGGCCGGCGCGGGGCAATGCAGCCAGCAGCGTCTTAGGGATACTTCTGATTGGTACTGATATTGATCAGTTGAGCTACCTGTAGATTGTTTGCAACAGTCTGCAGTTCTCAATTGTAAATACTAGTTAAAAATGATAGTCATTATGAAATAATGATTGTGTTTTTCATCATCTTAAGAAATAAAGATAAGTCCGAGGCATTTCACTAAATAATGCCTTTGTATTTTCACTTCGATGGGATATCTAAAGTATGGCTGAATCGAATGAGAACCCAGTACTGAGAAAAACCTAACATATACATACTTGAAGCCACTGCTATCTAAGTTATGTAATGATTATTTAAGAATAAATGCCCAATATATAATCCCAGGCTAATAAATAATCACTAAGCAGAATAACAAAAATAAAATGAAAACCTAAATTGCCGAGAAACAATAGAGAGTCACAAACCGGCCCTCCATATTTAAACCTCAATCCGGCCCTTTGCTTTAGTCCGGTTGCAGCACCAAATACGGGCAGTTAGCTGGGCGTGGGCATAATAGGTTAATTGCTGAGTGGGCGAATAATAATCTATGGCCATTTCCAGCCTCCATTTCTCTAACGGAAACGTCAACAAATAATAAGACTTGAATTTATTATTAAGTGTATACTATCTATATCAGCATATTGTCTGATATTTTGTATTTTCCTATATTTATTTTCTCTGTCAAGTTTGTTGGTAGTTTATTGGTCGTTAGATGATGACTTGGTTGTTAGATGGATGGATGGAATACATTTTTGCACACAACAAAAATCTTGGATTGATTCCACAATCTTGTTTATCACAATTCCCAACACAAAATTCATTATACATACATATTATGTTACGTGTTTATATTCTGATAACGGAATATTTACAATGATTTATTTATATTCGAAAACTCAAAAATCAAATCATGGTAAAGCCGCCGATTGTGCCACTAGATTTAGTTATTGTATTTGATGGTGCAATAAAGCTATATTGTATTGTATTAAATAAATAAATAATGCTGGACAATTCACAGAGCATTATCCCCCATGGTAAGCAGAGCTTGTGTTATGGGTAGGTACTAGATAACTGATATACATAATACAATACATTAAATAGATAGATTTATTTTATTAAGACCAGAACACCCGGAACAAATATCTGCAGATCGTACACACCATTGTTCCGAAGCGGGAATCGAACCCGCAACCTCCTGCGTCGCAAGCGGACCTTCGCCCACCGCGCCACATCGGTCGTCAAACATGTATCCCAAGTATTACTACTATTGTATTGTAAATGTCCCGTTATAAATAACTTTTGTATTAATAACTACATAACTATGAGAGTTTCAAAAGTTTAATCACTCATCCTACATTTTACATAATAATCTTGTTACATCGATTTTATTAATAGTGTGTAGTCTAACTTAGTGTACAATAGACGGAATACTCACCTCATACTAAAAAAAATGCAAATACTTGTGTAGTAACCTTCCTTCCACTTCAGAATAAGATAAATATATGACCTATAAAAAAAAGCCATTTATTCCATAACCTTATTTTTTTAATTTATTAAGTACTTAGACCGTATCTATATTTCATTTCATTTCATTTCAATAAGTTAAATATTTGAAGATAGGTAAATACCTATGCCGTATATGTTTAACAAACTATATTAGCCTTTTTAACATTAAAACAACTTGAGCACCTGTTAATGCTTTTTCGAGTGCTTCTTCAATATTTTCTCTTCGAGGAGTTTCCTGTTCTAGTTTTTGTAGACTCTCCTACTTGAAACTTGAATAAACAGATCCAAAACAACTTTACGTTTAAGTATTGGAAGCTATTCAGAAAAATCTGTTAAGGACCATAATAGTAACAAGCACTATATACATTTTTTGACGACCGATGTGGCGCGGCGGGCGAAGGTCCGCCTGCGACGCAGGAGGCTGCGGGTTCGATTCCCGCCTTGGGATAGGTAAATGTTTGTACGATCTGCAGATATTTGTTCCGGGTGTTCTGGTGTTGTTGCACGAACGCCCGCTGTCTGTGTAACACGTTGCATGCCTGTAACTCCGATCAGTACCCATTTTTAATAGTTAAGTTTTTAACAATTTGACATCTAGCGATATGTATCCGGACTTGACCCTACGTTGAAAGAAAACAAAGAAGTAATACAGTAAGCAGTTCCTATGAAATGAGTAATGCTTGTCCAAAGTAAGTAATGTATTCATTACCTGATGGTAAAAAGCGATGGTCACACTTGCGTAGCGTGGGAGTACACGCCTTTGTTCCACTTTAAATGGGTCTACTTAGTGTTGCCACAGATTAAAGAAGTAAGTAAGTTACTTTGTAAATTCTGTCATCTTCAATCTGCAAAATGTTTTCGATGACCACTAGTAGGGGAAGGTGAGGTATAATGATTCCCTTAAAGGAAAAACTTAACTGTGGCTAAAGTTGAAGGCAAAATCGCAAGATTTCTGTTGTTGGAGGCAGTGAAATTACTTAACTTTGTATCTGCATATTTATTTTTGTAGTTTTTTTATTAGAGGTTTTTGTTAAGGTTTAATAAAGGATCATTTTATACACACCTATGTATAAAATAATCCCTGGGGCAGGGGTAAAATAATCCCAGGTGTCATTTTATTCCATAAGTTGATAAATATCAGTGAAATAAAACACTCAGCTGTTTATTTTAATCATATGTATTGTTCATTACTATTTAAGTATGTAAGCAAGTTACACAAAACTTTTGCAGTCTTTAATTAATTAATTTAATTAATTAGAGATCTTTTTTTGTAATTATCTACTACTCAATCAACAAAACTAAACATTAAACACTGCAACAAACTTTTAAAGGTTTGCAAAACTAACAACATACCTAGTCAAGCAATAGGTAAACAAATAAAATCTTCTTCTAAATAAAAAAAAACACAAATAATACTCATCCCTATCAAAGGTTTTTTATCAATGTCAAAATGCAATAGAAAATTCAACTCTGGGGTAAAATGATTACAGTATCATTTTAAACACCCAGAAAGGGATCTATTATTTTCGGAGTTAATCGAAGAAGTTTGTTAGTTTTGGATTTATTAATTTTTTATTTGTTTCTTCTCCGTTTTCAACTCGAATTTATCCTTATCGCTACGCGTTTGCAATTTTTGAAGCTTTTGTTATTGCCTTGTTGTTTTTTTTATCATTTTTATAAGTTTTCATTCATAAACTTCCTTGTTGACATACGCATAGGTATGTAATATCTTGGATTCTAGAACAACTGCGAAAAACGTCGTCGTAAGTCGTTTCATTGCGAAAAACAAAGTGATCATCAATTTGGGAATGCATTTGATTTTATATTGTTTTAGCTCCGGATTTATATCCGGATTCTTACTTTCATTATTGACCATTTCGCAAACACTTTTTACGATCGTTTTATCAATTAATATCCTTAACCCTTTGTACCTTACCTACCAAGTCAGCAGTTCAGTTCAGTTCAGTTCTTTATTAATAAGAAATATTCTTATATGTCAAACATAAATAATACATAGCAAACAAAGAAAATACATTACAAAAACAAGAAAAGTAGAAAGTACAGCCTGCGTAGTCTAAGCCCATTACTTTACTGTCCCAGACAAGCATAGACATTATTAGCTACTCTACTAGGACACATGCGATTACGATTCCATAAAAGGGTTCGCCATTTGTGGTAATGTCATGATAAAGTGCCAAGTATACTAAGTATGAATGATCTTTATAAACCGCTACTATGCACCGGTTAGGTTAGGTTAGGCTGTACGGGTCTCGGTCAATAGCGGGTCTGCAGCATTCTTAAAGTCGTTGGTCTTAAACTAAACTTTATGTTTACTGGGTGGTCAATGGTTTTAATATTGATACGACCGCTTTCTAGAGCTGTCTTTTTCGTACATGGCCTTCTTTGGAGCAAATGTGCGTTCACAGTAAGGGATGAATATATACTCGTACGTACTAGCGGGCGTGGACAATGCCCCGTGTAAGGCAAAGACGAGTCATAGATTTAAAACTTACTATTTTTGTAAGATGTAATACGGCCTCTGTGGTGCGGTGATCGAAGGTCCGCCTGTGACGCAGGAGGGTTCGATTCCCCCCACGGGATAGGTCTTCTAGGATCTAAGGTCCTATGGGAATGTGAAATTCGAATTTAACGCGTGTGAAACCGCGACGAATAGTTAGTTATATATTATTGCAGAATATAATATCCGACTGAGATCAGAATTGCAAATCATTGTCTCAATCGAACGTGTGTATTGAAACAAATTGCAATAACTGAGACAAGATCCAACACAATAAGGCTTTGTCTTATGCCATGTTCATCGAACAATGTGTGGTAATTAGGCCATAATGAGTTACTGATGGAAGATGGAAAGATAAGTATTTTGATTATGCTTTTATCATAGTACCTACATACTTTACCTACAAACATATTGTAACCTATGTATTATATGACGACCGATGTGGCGCGGTGGGCGAAGGTCCGCCTGCGACGCAGGAGGTTGCGATTCCCGCTTCGGAACAATTGTGTGTACGATCTGCAGATATTTGTTCCGGGTGTTCTGGTCGTTTTCTATGAATAATAAAAAAAAATCTATCCATGTAATGTATTGTATTATGTATATCAGTTATCTAGCACCCATAACACAAGCTCTGCTTACCATGGGGCTAGATAATGCTGTGTGAATTGTCCAGCATTATTTATTTATTATATACTGAATTGCTACTTTCCTCCGATCGTTATCTGTTACAATTTTTTTTAAAGAAAAAACCTATAAAGCAGAACCAAATCCTGCGGCGAAAGTTTGAAACGTTGTGAAGATGTTTGGCCGAAAACAATGCCAAAACTACTGAATGTATAGAGTTGAAATTTTGCATAGATCTGGATATGGAATAAATTATAGGCTATGTACGTTTTACTCGAAACGCTTGCTAATCCGCGGGCTAAAGCTCGTATTTAAAAAAAAAACTGTAACTGGTAAATACCAAAAACCATCGATCAAGATACACGGATACCTGATTTAAGATGCTAGCTAAAAAAACGCTCAAACCTCTATTTCCTAATTAAAAACAAGCTAGATTTAATAAATAGATAGATAATTATTTTATTGCACACTTAAAAATCAAACAAACAAGAGAGAATAAAATACAAAATATGTGACAATTTGGCGTTCTTATCGCTCAATAGCGATCTCTAATAGACAACCGTGGATGGATAGGATCGTTGGATTGTACATAGGGATCTGTGTGCATTATATATTTTATATATTAATTTATAAAATATAATAAAACCTATTTAATATTTAAAGCCCTCATGTCACTACCAAAATACACGGTAAGTAGTCGTAATGATAAACTTCTTTGTTTGTTTATTCTATGCCTGTATTTTGTACCTGTGTCTAAATAAATGTTTTTTCTATTCTATTCTATTCTATTCGTAATATTCTGTTTCATATACTCGTATGTTCTGTCTGGAGTCTGCAAATTAAATGAACAGAAGTCATGACCTCTGCCTTGTTAAATTTTAATGTGATTATCTTTGTCTAGGGGTTAATTTACCGTTAACCAGTATTACGAGATGTTAACAGAATAATTATGACTAGTTAGTCATAACTGGTTTATAGGTACTAATGTTATTCTTGAAGCCTCTAATTAATTGCATTGCAAAGGTAGAAACTAAAACTTTAACACAAAAAATTTTAGGTATACTAACTACTACAGCTCGAAAATTACTTTTTGGATTATCTAATTGTGTGTATAACTTATTAAAGTTTCTTTATTATATTTCTTAATTTACTTTATTTGTATACTAGTGGACCTTCCCGGCTTCGCACGGTTTTAGTACGGATCCCTAACTTTTTTGAAAATATAATATAGCCTATGTTCACCGGGGATAGTGTAGCTTCCTAACGGTGAAAGAATTTTTCAAATCGGTCCAGTAGTTTCGGAGCCTATTCATTACAAACAAAAAATCAAACCTACCCTCTTTATAATATTAGTCAAGATAACCTTCTTGTCTCTGTTCTCTTTTATTCAATACGATTTGAAAGTTTAGAGCAGAGCTGAGAGAGCCGTCAATTGTCACTTTTACTTGTTTTCGTCCTCTACGAGTTCATTCTCTGAACTTCAATCGAACTGGTTTCGGAAACTTTATTTTTTCATTTTATTTATCCGTTCATAAGTTTGTTAAAATACTGCGTCTACTTTAGTAATATATCTCTTGCGTATCGGCTATAAATCGTCCATCACGATCATCCACGTTTTCATTAAAAGCCGAGTCCGCATCAACGTTGAATTTAATTTACGGATACCTGTGGTGCGGTAATCGGATTAAGCGATACAAAATATTTAATGCTTAATTGTTGATGAAAAATATCTACTCAGTCGATAATTAATGGTTTGGCGGTTAAGCTTACTGAAACAAACTGATCTGATATTGTACGAGTATTGTTTATTATTGATATTTTATGAATTTCATAATAGGCTATTTGACAAGATTGAAAATATGCTACAAATTGTGGTCATCCTATCAGATAATAGCCTAAAAAAAACATTTTTCGCTTTATTTCAACTAAATTATGTATATTTTTTGTAAATTACACGAAACAAAATGTAATAATTTATTGAATTTTATCTGTGACGAAAACGCCCTGTTGTTGGTTACAACTCTGGTGACGTCACATGCCAGTAAACATACATTCCTCGACCGATTGTTATTCGCGTTTTGCGTTTTCTGGGTTTTAAATTCAATCTGTGAGCTATTTCAGAAGCATTTTCTGTCAAATTTTGATAACTATTATAACTAGTGGCATAAATATTTGTTATTGTTAACTGCGTGTGACGTCACACGGCAGTAAACAATAGCGCCATTACAGAAACATCGTTTTTGGCGCGGTTTGGAAAATTTAAACTTTAACATTGTTTTTTATAAATAATACAGTAGATCGCCCGGAAATATTAATGTAGTGTGTTTATAATGTAATAGAGAATAATTTAAAACGTTTTCCAAAATTTGTTAAATAGCATTGGGTCTATCGTTATTTATCGGTTTAATTATAGTTTGTCTTATCTCATAATCATTATCATTAGAAGCCGGTTCACCCCGCTTCAAACCTCTGCAAGGCCGGTCTAGTTTTTATCTAACTCTGAGCCTACACTGCTTGTTTGACGACCTCTGGGCGCGGTGGGCGAAGGTCCGCCTGCGACACAGGAGGTTGCGGGTTCAATTCCCGCCTCGGGAAAATTGTGTGTACGATCTGCAGATATTTGTTCCGGGTGTTCTGGTCGTTATCTATATAAATAATAAAAAATATCTATGTATGCTATGTTTTGTATTAAGTATTCACTTAATATCAGTTCTTCGCTCCTTCCCCACCTCACTATTTTGCGACATTAATAAACAAATACAAACAAAGCTAATATTTCACAATTCTGTACCTTACTCGTGTAACATTACGGAGATAATTAAATAAAAAACAAAAAACAAATATTTCTCCATGTTCACTAAGACAAATGTAGCAAAGGCTCAAAATTAATTACTACATGAAGCCGTATTTAACTTCAAAATGTCTAATAGCCCATTAAGAAAATTTAACAAAACCTTAGCTGATGTTTGTAACATTTTCACACTCATTAACTCATTGTTAATTTATTGTGAACATGTTAATGTAATTAGGTATAAATTTGTAATAAGAAACCGGAGAAAGGGCGCCCACCGGGTCATTAAAAAGGTTGCAAAGGTGTGTGTCCACTAGCACGCTACGGACTGGCCGTCGTTATGTTACTGGTTAACTAAAAATTAACAAAGACAATTAAATCCAAAGAATAGAATCAAATTAGAAAAAGTTAACTGCTTATGGCGAATGTTTTTTACGTATAGTTTTTTTATGGCATTGTTTCTAGATCTGTGTAACTTCTGTCATTTTATACTAATGTTGCCTGGAAGACATAGCTTAAAGCAATAGGACCGCTTTTTGTACTGTTTTTATGTAACTCAGATATAATTTTTTTATATGTTGTAGTTAGGACTTAGGTACTGATTGAAAGCTTTCGCTTTTGTTAATGACGTGCAATAACTTTTTATTAAGTACTAAAGTTACTAAGGAAATTGCATCATTGCACTGACAAAGTAGGCACTGTAGGTAGATGCTGGATGCGGCAAGCTGAAGACAGGGCGCTATGGCGCTCATTGTGGGAGGCCTATGTCCAGCTGTGGACTGCTATAGGCTGATGATGACGATGACAAGAGCTGTTTTCTTCAATGTATAATAATCTACTCTCACAGATAATATTCATCGACAGATCCGCATTTATTAATTTGAAATTTGATACGGTTGCTTACTAGATTTTCAATATTATCGATTCATTACTAATTAGATACAAATATGGTGTGAACAGTACTATAAAGATGTTGATAGATAATCACTCGTTGTGGCTCATTGACAGTTTTATAGTATTTCACACTATTGGGAATGTTATTTTAGATCTTATCGTCAATTGGTATACCAACTGTCTCTGCTATACAGATAATATTATATTGAATAGGTGCCTTAAGTACTGAGCAGATTTTAGAAACTTATTTTATTCATCATTATCATTAGCCTATAGCAGTCCACAGCTGGACATATGCCTCCATTGAGCGCCATAGCGCCCTGTCTTTAGCTTGCCGCATCCAGCATCTGCCTGCAGTCTTTCGCAGGTCGTCATCCCACCTGGTCGGAGGGCGTCTTACACTACGTTTACCGAGTCGTGGTCTCCACTCAAGAACACGTTTGCCTCAGCGGCCGTCGGTTCTTCGCGAGATATGCCCGACCCACTGCCACTTCAGCTTGCTAATGCTTTGAGCTAGGTTGATAACTTTGGTTCTCTGTCGGATGTATTCGTTACGAATCCTATCCTATTTTATTGGTTATTTACCAATAACATTGACATTTGCTAATTGGTCCTGATTGAGAACGAGTTGAATAAAAATAAATGATTTAGCGTTCTTTATAGTCATTTTCTATGTATAATAAAAAATGTATATTAATTAGTAGTTTATCAGTCGGTAAACGTAGTGTAGGACGCCCTCCGACCAGTTGGCATGACGACCTACGAAAGCAGGTAGATGCCAGCATCTACCTGCTTTCGTAGGTCGTCATCCAGTAGCGCCCTGTCTTCAGCTTGCCGCATCCAGATGCGGCAAGCTGAAGACAGGGCGCTATGGCGCTCATTGGGGGAGGCCTATGTCCAGCAGTGGACTAACATAGGCTGAAGATGATGAGAGTATCTCAGTCATTTATTACCCATAATACAAGCTCTGATAAGCTTGAGGCTAGATGATGCTGTGTGGATTATCCAGCATTATTTATTTATTTTATATAAAGAAACATATTATAAATTGTAAGTTTTCACCTAACTACATACATTTTAATAAATATTATAACTCAGCTCTAACGCTCAATAAATTGAAACAACAAATGCTACACACAATAAAGACTAATGTCCCTAACCCATTAAGCCCACACAAAACAAAGAAAAATAATTGAAATAAATAATTATGGCTCGTTCTGTACATTAAAACTAATGATTTCAATGAAAGCGCTGTAATAATACGGCAGTGGGCTCATTCGTTACCGCGAGCGCAGCGTGATACAATACTGATATATTGTTGAAATGCAATATAATATTAATTTATCGATTGTGAGAGTAATGAACAATGAAATTAATTAATTTAAGGGAAGCTAAGAGTGATGGAGGAAGCAAGTGGTATCCCGTGATGACTATTTCGTTTAACATGAGAGCGCTTAAAATTGAGATCTGTTTTATTTTCTATATGATTTTTTTCTCTTGATTTTTTTTCTGTGGAAGCCTTAAGGAAGTTAAAAATTATGGTGTCATCACTACATGGTATAAAACAAAGTCGCTTCCCGCTGTTTGTCTGTCCCTATGTATGCTTAGATCTTTAAAACTACGCAACGGATTTTGATGCGGTTTTTATAGATAGAGTGATTCAAGAGGAAGGTGTATAAACAATTTGACACATATTTCCACGCGGGCGAAGCCGCGGGGCTCAGCTAGTTAAGATAAAACTGAGAAAATACAAGTTAAATATGGTTAATTAAATTGAATCGTATGGTAGGCAAATAATAAACCTATGTATGTCTTATTCATCATCATCATCAGCCTATGATAGTCCACTGCTGGACATAGGCCTCACCCAATGAGCGCCATAGTGCCCTGTCTTCAACTTGACGCATCCAGTATCTACCTGCAGTCTTTCGCAGGTCGTCATCCCACCTGGTCGGAGGGCGTCCTACACTACGTTTACCGAGTCGTGATCTCCACTCAAGAACACGTTGTATGTCTTATTGTACATGATCAAATTAATTTATCTATGTATACGCGTAGGTCAATGGAGCCAATATCCGTCAATCCCTTCTATATATAGGTACATGCGGTTACCGCGAGCTGATTAAACGAACTTCAACATGCACCATCGGAATCAAAAAGTTCTTCAAACCACATCAACTATTAGTGGTTACACAAAGACGTGGTCAATACAAAAAGTTTAAATGAAAGAGATTGTACAAGTGCTGTGGTTGTCCCGCTGGGAGTTTTAAGCTTGAACCTTTTTGTCTGAGAGCGTGGCCCAAGTGACTGTAAATCGCTTAAGAAATACACGGTGCATAGAATAAATTCTCAGCAAAACTTTACTCATTGTTGGACTCACTAAGGACATAAATATTAATAACTAACTGCGCCCAGCGGTTTCACCCGCGTGGTGATAGATATTTTGGATAATATACAATATATCTTTATAAATTGTAGCCTATGTGCTATTCTGATGTATAAGCTATATTATTGCTAAGTTTCATTAAAATCCATTCAGTAGGTTTTGCGTGAAAGAGTAACAAACATCCATCCATCCATTCATCTATACGTCTGAGTGAAAAGTCCGGGGGGGGGGGGGGGGGGGTGTCATGGGTCAGCTTTTAAGGGAATGTCGCAAGTTACTACTTTTGGTGTTGGGCATACGCTCTCGCTCTGTCCCGAAAACGCACCCTCAAAGTATCAGCAATAAAAAGCTACGTTTTACTTCAAATTCTGTTAAATGGAGCCATTGACTTTAACTTGTGGTTTGGAACTTGTTACACTAAAGGTCTTTTGAAATAATTCTGTGAGAGACTGAGCCTATTTATAACCTTTGTACTTTCATTATAAAAACCACTAAAGATCTTCTGTAGCTGCTATGAAATAAAAAGACCCTGGTTTAGTTACAGCAGCTCGAGAGGTTTTAACACTTTCATTGCTGAAATCACACGGTATGTGTTTTCTACAAGTGACTAATATGCGTAAATCCACACTAGCGCAGCGGCTGAGAAAATACAGATCTGTGTGACTCAGCACAGCCGTAATATTTTTCGAACGAAACGCATGTGCGGCGCAACACAACCGCTGTGTAGAGCGGCAGCACGAATTTTTTAGGTTAAAAAAAAGATCGCAGTCGTCGAAAAAAAATCGCAGTCAAAGTGTTAAACATGGCATATCCTTATAGCGAGCTAGTAAGCGACTTTTAGGAATTTGGTTTTTAAAATCGTCAAAGTAAAGTCTATTATCGCTTAGAACTGCCAACTCATTCTACCACCAAGGTGCGCCATAACAATTTCAGTAGCTAGACGCAGCCTGTTCATTTACTAAGGTATCTAATCAATATACCTTTCAACCAGAGATATACGAGTCTATGGAAATCCAGGGCGATTGTTTGGTAAATCGCGTTGCGTTCAACTAATGCTTGCCGTATTTCTTGTGCTCCGGATTCCCTTGCCATTAACATACCTACCTATCTGAGTGGGATGCAATTTACTAAATTATGGACGAGTTAAGTCTTCTGTTTCTGTTCAGTCTTATGTTGCTTTTTGGGGCTAAAGTAGACTCGGTCTCATATTATAGACCTATACGTTAAATTACATCAATGAAAACAAGAACAGAAAAAAAATCTCACTTAGATCGCTTTTTGTGATGTGTTAGTTCAAATATTTCAAATATTTTTTTTTTGTTATTGCATTTGAAGTTGATAACTTCAAATGCACTCTTAATTTTACGATTATGCATTAGAAACCAATTTAGTTTCCAGATTACTTATTTTATAGTGTGTCAATTGACTTTCACTATCATAATTTATGTTCTCATTTACGTGAGATTGCTACCTAGTTGCTACTATACTTGGGCAAGTGTCCGCTCTTTTAAATTTTCTAATCCGATCAATTTAGCTACTTTTTATTTTATGACTATTGATTTCCGGTCTGTGTTTTCAATTACGAACTTATTAAGTTTAATTGAACCGCTTTGCATGTTTATCCAGTTCAAATCCTTTCAAAACTTTCGTAATAGACTGGTGATAGTTGCCGGTTTGTTTTCACAGAGTAAGGGAACTAAGTAGAGCTGCGTTAGAAAAACGATAGTAGACATGTTAGACCCTGATGACTGCATTTTTTTTAGCAGAAATCAAAAGTGTAACGTTCAGATCAGTCGACATAGTTTTGAATAAGTCTTGCCTATAAAATACAACTTGGGGGAGGCCTATGTCCAGCAGTGGACTGCCAAAGGCAAAAGGATGATGATAAAATACAAAGTTTGACCTTTGTTTTCTTAGTAATACTTACGTCAATCAACCTAGAACTGCCCACCGTTGCGCACGGACGTGTGCCTTCGCTTTGCAAGAAAATCTATGTGATAAACTCCACTGCAATGCAACCCACGACCACGCTACGCACGAATACGAGAATAATGACGTCATACAACGTGGCATGCTCAACCGCGACGCAGCTCAACGCTGTCAACTCTTTATGTATGTTCGACTAAATCTAAACGTCGATACTCATTTGTTTTTCGGATACTGTCCTATATATTTTAATGAATCGTATAGTTCTGAAAATATAAATATTTGTATCCTATAAGTATTTTACTACTCTCTAGTTATACACGTGGTGCATTTAATTAAACAATTGCGAGAATCTGGTAAGATTTGACCACGCCTTCGACTGCTGTGAACCACGATTTCTCTGGCGTTGGATTTGTTTTATTAAAGCGGTTTATTAAAATATGGTACAAGATACAAGAGATAGAAGAATCGAATTAGAATATTGTTAGACCGTTGAAAGGGGTTCCGTTACGAGAAAAGTTTTATAACTAACTTTCATTCACCAACGCAGTTCACCAAGTTTTTGTTCAATTGGTGATTAAAAGAACTTAAAAAGTGAAGTTCAATCGCTATTATAATGAATAGATTCTATTAGTAGAAGATATGCGTGCTACATTATAAGAATATTTCTTATTAATAAATAACTGAACTGAACTACCGAATGGATTAAGTTACTGCCTTTGTGAAATTGTCTTCTACTAATGGAACTATGAAATATAAATACCTAATGCTATTAATTGTCGGATCGAGCTTGTTTTTGTCTGCAGTTTGTATATAAGTCTGTTTAGATTTGCGATCCATAGTATTAATTATTAGTTTATATATAACCTCTAAAAATAAGATATACATTCCTAGATTTATGTTAAAAACGCTATCACTATCAGCTTATTTCCGTCAATAATTTTCATAAAATATGACCTATTAAGATTTAGGTAGGCTTAAAGAAATAACTATTAACGTTAACCAACGCTTAACGTTGCTTAGTGTCTGTTTTGCGAAGTAATGAAAAAAGTTACCAAGTAAAAAGGAAAATTTTGAGGAAGTCCGACCTTTTTTCCTAAATAAAAACGAATATTAATCCCCATGATAATGATAATACAAGAGATTCGCTTACATTCAACACTTAATTATTATTTTTCTTGACTACACATAACTTGCGTGGATGGATAACTACAACGTCAACTCTTTTCTTTGTGAAATCACTAAAGCAGCCGATTGATCTACTCAATAATTAACTAATCCCAAGAAAAAAAAAAAAAAAAAAAATTAACTAATCAATGATCAAATCTCTTGTCAACGTCAATTCGGAAAGAGGAAGAAGCAATTCAAAAAGGTTGATCACTGATACCTATCTTTATAAACCATCAGTTTTTTATTTAAATAGATCGATACTTTCTACGTTTTAGTATTTAGGCCTTTCACAAACGATTTTTCGCCGTGAAAATCAACGGTTTACTCGCCGTGAAAAAGCACAGTCGTCAGTACGGAGTTCTAACCGTACCGTGAAGAAAACGTGTCGCGAACAAGAACTCTTAAGAGTTCTTGTTGCGAATAGTTCGCATGTAAAACCGTTTCACCGAACACCTGCCTGCAAGAGTAAATTATCGCCTCGCTTGCTGAGATCTAGTCGTGACTAGAATGCACTCAGTGGCAAGTCTTGCAAGCGACCCTTCGCGCGTCGTCGGTCCTCGTCCGGCAGAATTAGTACGTGTGTTTTTGCATTTATGAAAATAGAGAATTCTTTAACAAGATTGACTACAATGTTAAACGAAGCTAATAAAATACTTAATAGTGACTTTTCGCGGTCACATAGAATATTGTTTTGGTAGGTTTGCGCGTCCATTAAGGAGATAGAAATTAGTTTTCGTGTCCTCTACTTTTAAGCTAAGCGACCAAAAATGTTGGAATAGTTAAATATTTCTGTATCTATAAGGGATGCAGTAAATGAAATATCTATCCACATATATATATATATATATATATATATATAATAAAGAACTGAACTGAACGTGTCCTTGTCCATTATGGTACCTTTTATGTATGATGTTAATGATAAAATCAAACTAGAATTTAAGAAAAATGCGTCATGTGTTTTCATTATAGCTGTACTGGATCAAAATCTTGTGAAATTAAATAATATCCCAAAAGTGTGGCTTAGTTAGCTAGAGCGTTCCCGTACTGAGGGAAGTTTGCGGGTTCAAGTCCCGCCGAAAACGTTTTTTTTTTATTTTTCTTAGAGGTTACCCCGATTGCGAGGGTTTACGCACTATAATAACAAAATTCATGTGAAATTGTACTGAAACTCTACAATTTCACATGAATTAATACTGAAACTCTTGTTACCAACTGTATCAAGGCAGAAATAGCTCCTATACCAGAACATTTTGCGTTCCAGGAATTTAAGCACGAGGAAATATTAGGATGCAAACATTGCAGGCTAATAATGTCCTAGACTGCTTTTATAGGCACGCGTCTCTGTACCAGCAGCGAGTCAAAGAAGTTTAAATGGAATTTTATCCACACTCGTGACTTTATAATATTAATTAGACGACTTGTAGGCTGTAATGCATACAGTGAATACTGCGGCACGAAGATTAGTATTCAAGTGGTATTGGGGTATCATACAATGCATCGGACGAGAGTTTTATGACCCTTTGTACTTGTCATTTATTACATACAAGCTGCGCCCCGCGGCTTCGCCCCCGTGGAAATCTATGTGTCAAATGGTTTAAATGATAAAAATATCCTATGTTAGACTCCTGGTTCTAAGCTACATCTCCACCATTTTCAGCTAAATCGGTCCAGCCGTTCTCGAGTTATAAGTGTTGTAACAAACACGACTTTCTTTTATATATATAGATTATTTAGTACCTTTTATGTATGGTGTTTATGATGTATCTTGTGTAGGCAATCAAGAATTTTAGAAAAATACGTCATGCGTTTTCATTACCTGTACTGAAAAAAAAATCTTGTGAAATTAAGAAATCAAACAGGCAAGACATCACTGTTGTTACTGTGTTATTTAAAGTCATTAATTGTTTTAGATTATTTTCATTCCCAGCTTGATTTTATCAGCTTTCTTTGCTCAGTAGGCTTTTGCTTACAAGATTTTGCTACTTGATTAGCGTCATATTAGCGTAGAAGAGAGTTTTTACTGATCACGGTATTTTTAGAGGTAGATGGGGCTAAGTATTACGGCTGGAGTCGTTTTGGAAAACCAAATTTTTTTTAATCGGTGGTTGACAGACCTTATAAAATAAAAATAGTAATTATTTATTTCTGTAACTGTTTTACAAGATAATTATATAAATAATTATTTATACCGTAGTGGAGACCTTCATTTCAGTATTGAACGTAGTGTTAGTAGGTCTTCTATAGCCAGGCATTACAGATTGTTTGTTTGATCTATTGAATAATCAATAATCTTCTCATTTTTACCGCCAAGTTGCTTACCTAGGTAAATAAATAATACTGGACAATTTACAGCATCATCTAGCCCCAAGCTAAGCAGAGCTTATTTTATGGGTACTAGGGTATACTAGACTGATATATTTAATAGACATGATATACATTAAATACATATTTTTATATACCTAGAAACTTCCCAGAAGGGGTGTTCTGTGATAAACATCAAGATAAATATATGCAGATCGTACAAACATTTGTCCCCATGTCGGAATCGAACCCGCAACCTCCAGCGTCGCAAGCAGGACTTTGCCCGCCGCGCCACATCGATCGTCAAACCTATTTCCAAGATAATATGCAACTTAGCTGTAAACTTAGGTAGCTTAAGTAGGTACAGTAAAGTAGAACAAGTTATCAGATCGATTTGTATCCTTTCACCGACCGGCGCGGCGGCGAGCCGGACAATGCGGCGCGCGTGCTAGGGCGTGCTCAAGGGTACGCGAGTACACTTGTGCACTGAACTGTTGGAAGTTGTCCATACTACTTCTAACAAGAGCTTATAAATAGATAGATAGAAAACACTTTATTATACCACACAAAACAGAAAATAGTACAGGAATAAACAAAAGAATAAAGGAAGTATAAAGGGCGGCCTTATCGCTGAGAGCGATCTCTTCCAGGCAACCTTTGGATGGACTGGACATGAAGGAGCAAAATAGACGATGGTACTTTAGTAAATATATAGATAAATAAGAAAACAAATACCTAAACTACATACCATAATAATAATACCTACATTACAATTTACAAACATTATAATAGACTTATATAGACATAAGATAGATAGGTAGCTTATGTGTGTGAGCTTACATAAGTCATCCAATACCCATGGTATTTGGTGCAAGATAACTAAGGCTCTAGAAGTCTAGAGAGACAGACGGACCGCATTTCGGAACTGCACGCCGACTGCAATAGAGCTGCAATCGGACTGCGCAGTTGGTTTGCAGTTCTATTGCAGTCGTGTCAACTGCATTCAAAATGCAAATGAACTGCAAATTTGCGGTTGGATTGCAGTTGAAATGCGGTCCGTCTGTCTAGAGCCTAATATCCGAATTTATAAGTTTTAAACTAAGAAGCTGAATTTTGAGATGTTGCCCATACAATTTACAATAATTCAGAGCACAAGTCACCAAATCCCCATGGAATGTGATGAAATTTCAGATAACTAATCCGATTTATTTTAATTTAAACAAAAAGGCTGAATTTTTTAGCCACTTTTTTCACGTTCCTTCGAACAACACACCTCAGGTTGCAAAAAAAATAACTTTTATTTGTATTTTTTATTCATTTAAAAGTACCTACCTATACATATTTTGGCGAATATTGGACCATTAAACAAACATTGTTTTGTATTAGTGCTCACACTAGTATTAGCACAACGTATAGAAATCCTCAACTTGCCGAGGTCGCTCCGCGAAGCCTGTGAAGACCCCAGGAAGATTCTGCGCTTCTGGACTGAGCTAGGCTGGCTATGCTAGCAAACTACTACGCATAAAGGACCAACTGGAGTCCAAATGCGAAAAATTTAGTACCTAGTGCTCACACTCTTTTTGATTTTTTAGTATTTGTATACCGGCAACAGAAATAACCTGTGAAAATTTAAACTGCCTATCTATCACGGTTCATGATATACAGACGGACAGATAGACAGCGGGGTTTTAGTTATATCGCCCCGTTTTACCCTTTGGGTACGGAACACTAAAAACATGTTCATATTTAAGTATTTCGCTGTGTTTGTAGTCAACGCTGCTTTTGTCCGAGTTCTATTAGACTTCCTGCTAGCACAGTACTGGCACAGTGACTCGTGACCCGCCCCACCCAGCTACTACCGGCTTAGATTGCCGTCGGTTTCTGTCATATCGTGCTGGTTAGCATTTCAGACGGATTTCAATTACGGACCCACCCACCTATCAGTTAGCCTTAATCTAAGCGCGTTCAGAGAAATATTGGCGCGTAAGATTGTTTAGTTGTAGCAATGCAATGAAAGCTCAGAGAACCTAGCTGATTATTAGAAATATCTTTTATAAGTCTAATTTTTTTATTTATTTATAGAAGTATACATATTTTAGCCAATATGGTGCAATATTAACCCTGGAACCCTACACTGGTTTTACACACCTAGTTTTACTACATGGGGTGCTGGGGCACCCCAAAGTATAGTGTCCTGTATTTTTTTTTTAAATAAGAACAGTTTTTAAAATTATATTTTTAATTAGTATTTATTAAGAACTGAAATCACAAATCAACTTTCAAATCAAGCTATTCTTATGTATTTGAGCACTTTTGGCACTCTTTAACTTATTGTTCCAGAAAATTTGAATATTGCAATAGTTGCACTTGGTCTTGGACTTGCGGTCTTTATTATTTCGATAGAAACCACAACGTCCCTGGGCGTGGTGTCCCATAGTAAACCTTTGATCCGGCATAAGTTTTATTAGTAATCCGGAAACCATTTCTATTATATCCCTCCTCAAAAACATGGCTTTCCCAGGCGATATTTCAAATTTTCTTTGATAAGCTTTATTATTTATTTTATTAGAAATGTATTCTTTCATCTTCAGATTCTTTAGCTATTAGCATACGATACACAATAGTTTCCTTTTCCTCTTAATACTTCATCCAGATTCCCTATCACATGTTGTTGAACTCATCATCTCCTAATGCCCTGCCAGCAGCCATCCAACAAACAAATTACTCAAAATATAGAATATATATATAATAGAAACGACCTTCGAGCTCTAGATTTTGTTAAATGCATTTTGACAGTATTTCATGATTCAAAATCAAATAAAAAAACAAAATAATGTAATATACATTAGGAATCGTGTTAAACTAAAAAAAAATACCTATGATTTTCCTACACTGGGGTGATGGGGCACCCCGCAACACACTTGTACACTTCCACATTGTCAGGCCATTGCCGCGTTACTGACCAATCAGGAGCAGGTGACTCTATAATAGAGTAAAATACACGAACGTACGGAAGCATAGGAATATCAATTGAACAATTACAAAGTTATTCAAAAAACAAATACTGCTGGGGTTCTCCAGCACCCCTAGTAGTGTTCTAGGGTTAATGGTGAGGCGATGAAAGCTCAGAGACCCTAGCTAATTATCGGGAGAGGAATATGCCCAGCAGTTGATTGGAAAAAGGTTGTTTATGTGAATCTTCCTGATAGCTAGGTCGAACCTGTGTGAATTAAATAAGATAAAAAAAATGCTGAATAATCCAAAAAGCATTATCTGGCATCAAAGTAGGCAGAACTTGTGTTATGTTATATATAACTGATATATTTCATGCATACATAGAAAGTTATTTCTTTATTATTCAGTCATCATCAACATCAGCCTATGTTAGTCCACTGCTGGACATAGGCCTCCCCCAATGAGCGCCATATCGCCCTGTCTTCAGATTGACGCATCCAGCATCTACCCGCAGTCCTTCGCTGGTCGTCATCCCAACTGGTCGTAGGGAATCCTACACTACGTTTGCCGAGTCGCGGTTTCCACCCAAGAACACGTTTACCCCAGCCTTTATAATTAAGTAGGTACCTAGGTAGTTTTACAGCTGCTTTTATTATAATTGCCAACCCGCAATGTTTGTTCTCCCCGTGCTATCTCTGGTATTCTCGGAGCACCGATACCACGTTACTTTGCATTCCCGTTTGTGCATGTGATACCTACATATCTAAAATACAAATAGGACACTTCTAACAAATTTTACATTTTTTTTCACGATCCTACTAATATTATAAACGCGAAAGTTTGTAAGTATGGATGGATGGATGTTTGTTACTCTTTCACGTAAAAACTATTGAATGGATTTTAATGAAAGTTTACAATAATATAGCTTATACATCAGAATAACACATGGGCTACAATTTATAAAGATATATTGTATATTATTCAAAATATCTATCACCACGCGGGTGAAGCCGCGGGGCGCAGCTAGTACAAAATAAAATGTGAAGATGTTTGAGTCATCATAAAAATACATACGTTGGGGCTTAAACTTTGCTAGGGGAGGGTAACTGCTACTTTAAACACTTCAAAAATGCATACGAAGGTGCGGGCTAGTGCAAAGTAAAAAATGTTCGAGGTACCCATAGACTCCCCTGTAAAGGCCTAGGCACATACATCCAACACTGCTGCCACACAACATTTGACTTATAATAAGAATAAGCATTCAAAAATGGATTTACACTCGTTATCTGAAAATCAATTTTACCGTGTGTAAATGGCTTTCTTTAATAAGCTTCAAACAATTGCCCGCGAGCTGTCTGTCATTTGATGCCGTGAATATAAAATGTATTTTGGATGCACACATCATCATCATCAGCCTATAGCAGTCCACTGCTGGACATAGGCCTCCCCCAGTGAGCGCCATAGCGCCCTGTCTTCAGCTTGCCGCATTCAGCATCTACCTGCAGTCTTTCGCAGGTCGTCATCCCACCTGGTCGGAGGGCGTCCTACACTACGTTTACCGAGTCGTGGTCTCCACTCAAGAACACGTTTGCCCCAGCGGCCGTCGGTTTTTCGCGAGATTTGGCCGGATTTTGGATGCATTACGGGTTAAAGAAAAATGGCTCGGCAAACGTAGTGTAGGACGCCCTCCGGCCAGGTGGGATGACGACCTGCGAAGCACTGCAGGCAGATGCTGGATGCGGCGAGCTAAAGACAGTGCGCTTTTATGACGCTCATTGGGGGAGGCCTATGTCCGTCCAGCCGTGGACTATTGAACATACATATATATGCTGATGATGATGTGTGGCTACGGTGTTGGACGTGTGAGTGCCAACTTTAAGAGTGTCTCTTCTGTTTGCAGCACGATACACATCTATGCCTAAATGCTATGCTTTCAGTGCGTTGAACGGAATTTCCACAGTAAAGGAACGGTTGAACGTTGCTACAGTAAAAGGGAACTCAAATTGCGAAGTATGTACTCGTATACTAGACATGCAGCTTGAATCCTTATTCATTTATGGTGATTCTCGAGTAGGTAGGGAATTTCTATTAATGCCTTTGAAAATTCAATGGGAATTTCAAAATTTCAATGAAATTCCATTGACACCATATTTCTATGTGATTTTGTTAATATTTATTTTTATTTATTTACAAACGTACCTCTAATTTTACGGGAACACCCAATGCAATAGAGTACCCATATTTAAATTTAATATTAAAATTAGAAATCATTATATAATACAGAAAAACAACACAAAAAATCATAGAGTCAACCTTACTTTACAAAATCATAAATTGAAAATCACAAATAAAATCATAGATCACAAATCATATCCATTTCAATATACAATAAAATTACATTAAATAAGAATATTATCGATAGTAAAAAATAAAAATTTCAGTCTAACTGTGATAAAACCTTCGCTGTAAAGGCCACTCGGCTATGGAACAGTCTTCCCATTGAATATCGCGAGGCATCCTCGATAAATGTCTTCAGATCTAGAGTCTATAACTATTTTCTTTCGCAAGAATAATTCGGTACGTAATTATATATTAATTATTTATATAGGTATATATATTACTGTTTAAGTATAATATAAGTAGCTTAGTATCATTATGAGTAGTATATTTTATTATCTCTATTATATAGCACTACCTACCAAACTGTTGTCCACACTACCCAAAGGTTAGCAGGTAGAGAATGCTATCTAGCATTATGCTCGCCTATGTACAACTTTTTGTGCAATAAAGTATATTCTATCTATAAAACGGATTTACACATAGACAGATTAATATAAAATTCATATTAAGACCAATATAAAATTGGTCTTCAAATTAGTTTTAGGTAAGCAGAATCTACTCTTTCGAGCTAACATTATATTACATGTTTTTGGAGTTGGCAAATAAAAAAAGATATTACAAGTAAGTATTTGTAGTAATTAATTACTGTATACGTATAATTAAGCTATCATGAAGTATAAAATAATTCATATTTACAGTAAAATTTAAATTTATCCATTACCCAGTTACAAAATTACAATTACGGATAAATGTTTGTAGGATCTTTAAATATTTGTTCCGGTTGTTCTGATCATTTTCTATGTATAAAAAAATATCTATGTAATGTATTGTATAAATTGTATTATGTATATCAGTCATCTAGTGCCCATAACACAAGTTCTGCTTAGCTTGGGGCTAGATGATGCTGTGTGGATTGTCCAGCATTATTTATTTATTTATACACTGGCCTCCAAAAAAATCGACCCACCAACGTTTTTTCGCAAAAAAGTGTCCTATGGGTTTTTACTACAATCGATAGATATTTATTATGTTGATAATGAAAAAATGCAAATATGGGGTTGTAAAAAACCTAAAAATCTCGCGTGGTACGGGATATTTTACATAAAAATGTGATAAGATAATGAAACTATAACATTTGGCAAAATTAATGATTTTACTGTAAATGGCAAAATTTATGTTTTTTGACATTTAAAAACATTTTCGCTTCACCTTAGTATGGGATGTTTCCTCCTCTTGCTTTAATGACTGCTGCCATACGCCTATTCAGCGAACGGATCAGCTTTTTGATGTCATCTTGGGGTATCTGTTCCCATTCTTCCGTTAAGGCGGCTTCCAGCTGATCTAACGTCTCTGGAACTGGATTTCGGGCTCTAACTTTCCTTTTCATCTGGTCCCAGAGATGTTCGATGGGATTTAGGTCCGGACTATTGGCTGGCCACTGCATAACTGGTATGCCAACCTCCCTAAGATACCCGGTTACAATTCTGGCGACGTGTGGTCTTGCGTTATCATGCATGAGCTGGAAATTTTCGCCAATATATCCCGCGTATGGCATCACATGAGGTTCCAGAATATCCGTTATGTAATTTTCAGCATTAACCGCACGATTCCGAAAGAAAACCAGCTCCGTACGTCCGGTTAAAGAGATGCCTCCCCAAAACATTGTAGAGCCTCCTCCAAACCGGACTGTTTCTCTTATGCAGCACTGAGCATAACGTTCTCCTGGTCTTCTCATAACGTTACGACGTCCGTCAGAGCCTACAAGGGACATTCGGCTCTCATCACTAAACAGAACTGTCTCCCATTGACCAAGATCCCATTGAATGTGTTGCCGAGCAAATTCTAACCTTGCTTGCCGATGAGATGCAGTGAGTTTTGGTCCCGTGGCAGGTTTGTGTGGTTTCAGGTTTTGCTCCCGAAGTCTTCTTCTCACCGTATTCTCACTTACAACCACTCCACGAGTGTCCCTCAGCCTGCCCTGCACATCAACAGCAGAAAGATGCCGATTTCTCAAGGAAGTCAAGGCAATAAAACGGTCATCCGTCGTGTTTGTGACACGTCCTCTTCCAGATCCTGGTCTCCGGCGGTACTCTCCCGTCTCTAAGTATCGTTTATAAACTCGACGCACTGCTGATCGACTCAAATTTAATCTTCTTGCCACATTTCGCTGACTTAGCCCTTCACGAACGAGAGCTACCACTTGAGCGGCTTCTGCTTCAGTTGTATCCATATTTTATGGTTAAAAGCAACGAATATGATTGCTCTAACAAAGGATTCAAAGATTAAATCACTACGATGCACGGTGAACGACAAAAGTTCGAAATAAACTAACCTTGCACTCTATGCAAAAGTCATTAATCTTTTATCAGTGCTTTTAAAATGTTACAAATACCCACAATAGCAGTTGTATTCGTCTAAAACAATGTCAAGTGGGTACTCAGATGTTTATTTATAAAGCATAAGCAAAACATACCAATATGTCAACGCATACTTAAGATAACAACTTTGTAACTCAAAATTAGCGGGTGGGTCGATTTTTTTGGCGGCCAGTGTATATAGGCCTCCTCATCGATTTCGATGACGGCGACCCTAAGTAATCACGGATTTTTTCTTTCATGACCTCTAATATGGCTCGCTAGACCGAACTTGGTCTTGAATATTATATATCTTATATCTTAATATTATTCATATCTTATTTATTTATTAAGTATAGATACAAATTTCAGCCAATATTGCATCATTAAACCAAATTTGGTAGATATTTGATGCTCCAACTCGTTCTAAACTTAAGTTATATTACATTATATTTGGATAAGATAATTGTCAAAACAAAGCCAAAACATGTACGTACCTTTGTATGTCGGTCAAAAATCAACACACGTTTTTTTACAACTAGCTTTACCTTCCCGGCTTTGCACGGTTTTAGTACGGACCCCTAACTGTTTTGAAAATATAGCATAGCCTATGTTCACCGGGGATAGTGTAGCTTCCCAACGGTGAAAGAATTTTACAAATCGGTCCAGTAGTTTCGGAGCCTATTATTTATTACTATAGCACAGCACGGTTTTAAAGTCCCACTTCATGCATTGCGTTCTCGAAGGTTCCATTAGTAGATCTTACGACATCCACGGGCTAAGTTGGAGGGGTCTATTCTTACGCCGCGACTGCCACGACCAATAATAATAATCATCATCATTATCAGCCTATATTAGTCCACTGCTGGACATAGGCCTCCCCCAATGAGCGCCATACGCGGCTTGACGCATCCAGTACCTGCAGTCTTTCGCAGGTCGTCATCCCACCTGGTCGGAGGGCGGCCAATAATAGTGGGTTGGAATGTACAACAATATTCTAGTCTGTTGTTCAGTTTGTTTCATTTTAACCCGTAAAATGGTTAACGCCTCAACATACATAGGTATGTACCTATATATAAATTGTGTTCAAAACAACCTCATCTTGAAACACAATCCCGAACAAACTCACCTCCACCACCCAAGCGAGCAGATGTGAATTGTCAATTATCTTGTAAAATGATTATGTACGTTTTTTACTTGGCTAACAAGTCCGAAGCCAAGGGCCGAGTTAATTGGCCAAGACCGGTCCTCTGCGTACGCTAATGACTAACTTGGGGACCCGAGTTGCGAATGAAATTATATTATGAGATGCAGGAACGGTTCTCTCAATAATATCATCAACATCATCAGCCTATATTAGTCCACTGCTGGACATAGGCGCCAATGAGCCCAATGAGCGCCATAGCGCCCTGTCTTCGGCTTGACGCATCCAGCATCTACCTGCAGTCTTTCACATGTCTTTCAATAATATAGGTATGAGGTGTTCTTCCAAGCTGGTAAAATTATTAAAACTAGCTGAGCCCCGCGACTTTGCCCGCGTGGAATTTTTTTATCTAAGAATCTTCTACGAAGTATTAGAAAACATTGAAAAACAGATGAATGGAATCGGTAAAGCCGTATTAGATAACTGATAAGTAATACAATAAATTCCAACATTTTTTATTATATCTACATAACGACAAAGGAAGATTGTAAAAGCTTTTCCGTTTTTTAAAAGTGTTCGAACGCTAATAATGTTGTAAGGTGTGCGAGCGGCTAGCTAATGGTGTTTGAAAAAAATAATACTGGCCGCTAATAAAGAAGATAAGTTTGCATTCGCTTTTCGTTTCGCCGCAACAAGTTCAATCCCTCTCTCGCCGTTGCATACTTTTTCGCAGGAGATTTGACAGGAGATACTAAACTTACTCTGTTTATATGGTCAAGTATAGACTTGACCTTATAAACAATATATTTTTTTATTGTACAACAGAATAATATCATTACAAATAGACATAGGGCAAGTAAAATGAGCGGCCTTATCGCTAAGAAGCGATCTCTTCCAAGCAAACTTTTACGTATGGTTTTAGGAAATCAGACGAACATGAAACTCAGTAAAACCAAAAATGAGTTTACTTTCACAGATAAAGCTTTCTATAGGTAGATATGGATGTGTTCGGTCTTCCGAGCAACCTTTTACGTATGGTTTTAGTTAGGAACTCAGATGAACATGAAACTGAATAAAACCAAAAATGAGTTTACTTTCACAGATAAAGCTTTCTATAGGTAGATATGGATTTGTTCGATTCCAGGAATAAATATGTAATAAAATTAGGGAATAAAACTAAGGCGCGTTGATTCCAGCCCCATTTTAAATTTATGTTAATTAGAACTAATCGGGGCATGGCCTGCTTTCAAAACTTCATTATGGTTATTTGAAGCCATCTATTCGGACCAGTTTGGTAAAACGATTCGATTGAGTACGAGAGGTTTTAGTAACGATATCAGTCTCCCTATTGCTTCTGTAAAGAAAAATGTTGACGTCTCCTACGATCGTAAAGTTCCAGTAGCAAGCGTTTATCTATTTGATAGGGCAGTTACCGAGCACATTATAGCACGATTTAAGAACGACTACGTAATTAAATCTAATGAAACATAAAAAGGCCGAAATGTCGAGCCGGATGCCCGAATAAAGGGGTCGTAATCGGTTACAATTCCGTTCGATGCACCGATCGGTCGCTTGCGGCAGAAATAATCTCGAAGGAACCCAATTAAGCGCAGTGACGCCGCAGTAATAATCGATCAAAACGACGTTGGGTTGGAGCATACTTAGCAGTAAGCTCAAGTCCAATAGCAGACTGAGATTATTTGTTAGTATATTAAACCATATCTCCTATTTCTGGTCATGCACCTGCTCAGCCCAGATGAGTTATCACCCCGGAGAAAATCTTACAGGCCCATAGCAGCTGCAAGCGTAAGTGGTAAATGGTGAATTATGAACTCTGCAGCTTCAGGAGTGAACACCTACTAAAAATGACTTACGAACGTAGGAAATAATGGACTCTTTTATAAAGAATGTTGTAGTAAACTTAAATGAATACTGATCAGTTTGAATATAATAATAGACTGGGTATGTGGGGTCCAACCTTAAAATGCCAGGTGCTACCGGCAGAAAGCTGGACCTGCCACTGTGGAACGAATGAGCCATGTCAATCAGCTTAATTAATCATTCAAATTGCTTCATAGAACATTTTCTTTCCAGAAAAAGACCATTTCTCCTGTTGTAATTTTTTAAATGCATCTGAAGTTTTATTATTTAATTTTATCAGATCGTACACATATTCTATCATACCTTCACTACATCATCCTCATCATCAGCCTATATAAGTCTACTGCTGGACATAGACCTCCCCCAATGAGCGCCATAGCGCCCTGTCTTCAGCTTGACGCATCCAGCATCTACCTGCAGTCTTTCGCAGGTCGTCATCCCACCTGGTCGGAGGGTGTCCTACACTACGTTTACCGAGTCGTGGTCTCCACTCAAGAACACGTTTGCCCCAGCGGCCGTCGGTTGTTTGCGAGATATGGCCGGCCCACCGCCAAGTCAGCTTGCTAATTCTCAGAGCTATGTCGATAACTTTGGTTCTCTATCGGATATATTCGTTGCGAATCCTATCCTTCAGAGAAACTCCGAGCACCTACACTATATACCCGAAAATAAAACTAAAATTTTAGATATAAGAATTTCGTTGCGACTCTAAAGACCCTTCAGTTCAGCTGGATTATAAATGGTCCCTTTAGACCCTTTATGGTTTAAGTGAAGGACTTGCGAGTGCCGGCCTCTATTTGGCCTTAGAGGTGTTAATGTAAGTCCTTGGGCTTTTACCTTCATTATTAATGTCCCATTCATGTGTCGTATACCAGGAACGGCAACGCCATCGGTCTAATCTGTCAGATGGTCGTGTTATCGTCTAGTAAAGGTAAATTACACTCGTATTTCTTACATTCATAGCTTTCTTCATAATGGTCCAGGAACTAAGATATGATTTTGTTTACTTTAATTGCATAAAGAAATTCTAAAAATCAAGATTATTACTTGTGATAGATATTAACAGTATATGCAGCCACAAGAATTAAATACATAGAAAACTAAAAAAAAAAGCATGACAAGATAGGTATATTCTTTGAGATACCAAGTTATTGTAAACAAGTTTCTGCCCGAGGCTTTGCATACGTTTTTGGAATAAAAAGTAGCCTATTTATTTGGTGGGATGACGACCTGCGAAAGACTGCAGGTAGATGCGGTAAGCTGAAGACAGGGCGCTATGGCGCTCATTGGAGGAGGCCTATGTCCAGCAGTGGACTGCTAAATAGGCCGATGATGATGATTATTATTTATTCGTATGTGTGAAAAATTCGAGTCCAATCCATTCAGTAGTTTTGACGTTATCTTCTGCTAAATATCTTCAATGGCTCAAAAACTCTTGCCTTTTTAACACTTTGATTGCTGAAATCACACGGTATGTGTTTTCTACAAGTGACTAATATGCGTAAATCCACACTAGCGCAGCGGCTGAGAAAATACAGATCTGTGTGACTCAGCAAAGCCGTAATATTTTTCGAACGAGACGCATGTGCGGCGCAACACAACCGCTGTGTAGAGCGGCAGCACGAATTTTTTAGGTTAAAAAAGAGATCGCAGTCGTCGAAAAAAAATCGCAGTAGTAGGATATCAAAGTAATGGCGAGTATTGGTTGGCAATCAGTGTCGGACGTTATAAATCAGTCTCAACATTCTAAGCATCTCCAATAATATTACTACATTCCATTGAAATGAATTTGATTAGTAGTAGATGACGTAAGATGAACTATTGTCATCTATACCTATGTATTATGACATAATACGTATAATGCATCCGTAGTACAATCTCATATGAGACCTAGAATTATCTCTGTTACAAAAAGTTGTTATTATTACTACCGAGGAAATCAAAACAAACTAAAAGGTTCAAACTAAAATTCTGTAATCAGTACCCATGTGTTTTGAAAAATAAAATGTATTAATTTTGGTGTGGTCTGAATGGACCCTTAGAAAAAAATGAGGTATTTTTCTACGACAGGATGTTAGGTAAATTAAAACATTTGAATATATTTGATAAACATGTTTATTTAGAAACAAATCCTACGTAACAATTTGACTTTGAAGACTACAATAATATCTTTTAGCATTTTTACTCTTATCTAATATCACAGACTTTATAAATATGTACAATTTCTAAAAAGTTTTACAAAAATATTCTATAATTTATACTAGCTATTAATCAATGAAGTTGTATTTAAACTTAGTTTTTACATTTAAATTTATATAGAAAAATAGAGTGATTTCAATTATATTGTTCATGTTCTTTTTAAACTTTAAAGTTTCATCATAATGTAAAAAACTTACTTTTAAAAAATCTGACAAAAATAGCTTGGATGCTTTCTGCATAAATGAATTTCAGTTAACAAAAATATAATTGTATATTATGTATGTACATTCGAGCTTGTCGACGCCGAGGCTACCTCGGGCAGTATTTCAAATGAGGGAACAGGAAACAATGCAGCGATAAAAATCTGAAACGAAAGAACATATGAATTCAATTTATTGACACAGGGAGTCTATATTTCACTATACAAGCAATTTATGTTATTGCCAATATAGTTAGGCATGTAATTGAAGTTCTCTGAGCGTAATGAGTTCTCAGTGACATCTTATCAAGAACGTTTAATCGCAATTTTCTTTTGCAACGTTAAAATAAAGCTTGAGAAAGAACTTGATTTTAAGCATGGTCATTATTATCTCGACTTGATTAACAAGTAATTGTTAATTTTGTAGATAAACGAAACTTACCGCGTAGGATCATAGTTGGTATCGAACCCTGGAACGTTGATCACGTTCCATTCGTCCTTTCCCTTTGAATAGCTGAACGAGATCTGATCTCTGAAGGTTTCTGAAGCCAGAAGCTTCATCTGCTCCAAGTGAGAGTGGAACTCCGGTACTTGAGTTAGTTCTTTTTTCATGATTTCCTCTGAAATAAAATCTTTCTTTAGCAGATACTCCAATCAAACAAATTTTTCGGTTTTTAGGCAATGAAAAAATGTGACAATCAGAATATGTCGGCCATTCACAAAATTAAAACAAACCAGTAGTTTAACAAGTACAGTAAATTTAAAATTAAGTATGTGTTGGTTATGATTATGACTGACAGAGATAACTTACCGACAATATATCCCATCGAAACATCATCTGGTAACCGTATTTCTTCACAAATACTGATAAATTTGCCACCACTGAAACAAAGGAATCATTTAATACCGGACCGCATACTTTAATCAGCTGGATTATATGGCATTTAACACTTTGAGTGCTGAAATCACACGGTATGTGTTTTCTACAAATGACTAATATGCGTAAATCCACACTAGCGCAGCGGCTGAGAAAATACAGATCTTTGTGACTCAGCACAGCCGTAATATTTTTCGAATGAAACGCATGTGCGGCGCAACACAACCGCTGTGTATCTACTTGTGCTGTGTGCACAAGAGCGGCAGCACGAATTTTTTAGGTTAAAAAAAAGAACGCAGTCTTCGAAAAAAAAATCGCAGTCAAAGTATTAAAGTTGAATTCGATTTAATGTATTATTTTCTTGATTATCAAAAGTTTTGTTTATTCTATGGTTAAAACGTATGTTGAAGTTACATACCTTGCAACAGGTGACATTTTGAGCGCTAAACTTCGGCTGACACAAAACCCGGCTCCACCCGTGGCAAACCAGAATGACCCCATCAGCTGCAACAAATTCATAGTTCAAAACCATATTCATTAAGCTAGATATAAACATTTCATCAAGGAAGGTGGCAAAATATAAAGATACATGGGTGCACCTAGCAATGGGTGACATCATATATAATAACATGATGATGCACGATGAAGCATTATGTGTCATCGCAATCATAGAACATTAGTTATTCTTTTTGAGGAAAGAAAAGTGCTTCCATTCAATCAGCTGGAACGAAGATTCAAATGACCCAAAACGGTGATGCTATAAAATGTCTGTTCTTGACTTTACCTTTTTGGTCTTCTTCAGTAAATGGTGGACCAGCTGTACAGGCTCGTAAACCGATGTCCTCCCTAGGTACCAGTCATCCTGGTGGTTGTACTTCTGCAGAACGCTGACCAGTCGTGGCACGTTCACGTAGTTATCGTCATCGAAGTGGCAGAACCACCTTTGGACAAAACATTGCATTATTATATATTGTGTTATCTAGAGTACTATCAAAACTAAGTAGTCTATATTGGTGTAACTAAGTTAGTTTGTGTGCTGTGTCTAATAAATAATTTTCTGTTTTGCTATTTTGAGGAACCTTAGAAATTAACTCCATAAGATGGAGCTAATTCATGTAGGAATTTTGATAAAATTAACAGGGCGAACCACACGGGTATTTGGGTTTTACTACCCACCCACCGGTCAGTTGTTCATTTATCTTGGCATCCCACAATACGTTTATGATATGTAGTTATACACCTTTCATTAAGACAAAGATTTCATTGCTTTATTCCAATAAAGCAATGAAATCTTTCTGCCAGTATGTGGAGATACTGGCAAAATTATGGCAATGACGCTATTGCAATGCAGACGATGGATACAGATCAAAAAATATTCATTGAAAAAAATCTTGACAGGATAAAATTAACCCCCATATCTTTAGTCATTACCTCAAATAATTCTCCACTCAAACTTGTTCAAGGGCGTTTCGAGCATTCCTCCAAAACATGCTCGAGTTTGGTATGCTTAGTCGTTAATTTGGTTATATATCAACCTCTCTTATATACCTTCGCGATGGGTAATTGTAGGTTTCATCGTCGTAAATGTAATTGAGATAGTCTCCAAAATCCATTGTAAATAACAACAAACTATTTCGAGGAGCATTCAAGGTAGGTAGCGAGGTACCTTGAGATGACAGTTCGTTATTCCACTCGTATGAAAAAAATCTCGAAGGCTGTTTCGAGTGAAGGATTTTTTTACGATCAAGCATACCGAAACGCATTTGGAGGTTGAGTAGAGTTTGAATCGAAGTCGAGGTAATGACTAAAGATATGGGGGTAAGTCTCTTCCGCTATTTGTTCGCTTAGATCTTTTAAACTACTCAACGGATGTTAATTCACGTTTCTGCAATAGAAATAGTGATAAAGTGAGTGTAAGAGTGAGTGTGAGGAAGGCTTATAAATAAATAAATTTGCCACTGACATTAACCACGCGGGCAAAGCCACGGGCGCAGCTAGTATTAAAATAAAAACAAATTTGTCAGGTTATGGAGCCGCTCAAATGAACATTGAAGTAGAACTCTAAAATGATTCTGTCCAGTGCCAATTAACTTAGCATTGCGCTATAATTTACTGACATTACGCTTGACGCAAATAACAGGAGTGGGGTTTGAGTCCATGTAAATCTACTGCTACTCGTATACTATACCACATATTGCGGTCGCAGATCGCCACAGATTAATGGTTGGCGGTTAGCACTGTACAGTCAACGATACGGCTACTGTTTATTTGGAGAAACATTCAGATTATTAGCAAACTACTGTATGTACTGTATATATCGTATATTACGTAAAGAAAGAAAGAAAGAAAATACATTTATTGATTCACAAATAGGCACAGCTTGTTACTACATATTATAGTATAGGTAAATAAGAAAATAAAAAATTAACTACGTATATATAAAAGCAACAAGCGACTCTACAAAGCGAACCAATAGATCCTGTCTCAGCATAATGTTGCTCTACTTGTAGGCATTTTGTCTGTTGTAATCTTCAAGTTAAAATACTATAGTCACAATCTCCAACTCACAATACTCAAAAAATGCCTGAGCGCAGTTCTACATTCATGGTTATTATATAGTTCATAATGACATTTGCTAGAATTTATACTTTATCTTAATTGTATATTGTTCAATATCGCTTGTACGCAACGTAGGATTCTAAGTCGATGGTTGTAATTTCCGGGATTAGGTTTAAACTTAATACTAATTAGAAACTACCTACATTAAAGTATATAATACTAAGTTAGTGGTTTCTTTTTCTCTTCTTCCACTAGTGGACAAAAAATTGAGGTGAACATTAATATTAAAATAAAGTTATTTGATAATAATGAATAGTATAAAATTTGACTTGTCTAAGTGTTTATTTTGTAAGCCTAAAGAAACGAATGATTTGACTTTGACTTAATTGTTTGGTCACAACGTACATAGCAAAATTTCATATACATAAATGTTATTGCAAGGAGCGAAAAAGTCATATTATGAATGAGTGTCATACAATACCACAATTGTATAAAAATGAACACCTGAATACACTGCAAACTTTCAAAGTTTTCATAACAAAGACTTGTATAAGAATCAAAATGTTATGATTATACTAGCCTACTACACTTTAGATACTAACTGCTATTATACGATGTAGTAATGTTGAGTCTGCCACGGAAGGAACAATGATGGTCTTTGTCGTATATCCGTAAACATTACCTTCGAATGAAATCGGACTAACATCCTCTTGACAAATCGTTATTTAAACAAATCGCAAACAATGATTGGTTTGATAAAACTAGCACCCAGTTAATTTTATCTACTTTAATATTGAAAGACAATGGTGAGATGGTCAAACTCACGTCAAAATCTATTGACTATAAAAATATGTCGACTACCACTGTGTGCTATAATGTATCTCAGTTATCTAGTAGCCAAATCTTGTACAAGCTATGCTTAATTTGGGTCTAGTTGATGCTCTGTAAACTGTCAAATATGGAAGAAACTAATTAATAGCGGACAATTCACACAGCATTATCTAGTCCCAAGCTAAGCAGAGCTTGTGTTATGGGTAAGTACTGATATATAACAATTCATTATATGGATTGATGTTTTTTATTATACAAAGAAAACGACCAGAACACCATAAACAAACATCTGCAGAAAACAAACATTTGTCCCGAGGCGGGATCCGAACGCGCAACCTCCCGCGTCGCAGACCTGCTCGCCCGCTGCGCCACATCGGTCGTCAAGTTACACATATACATACATAAAACTGTTATTTATTTATTGTATAATTTAGGGATACAATACTACCTAATGCTTTTGAATGCAATACCTCTAAATCTTCATCATTCATTCAATCATCACCAGCCTATAGCAGTCCACAGCTGGACATAGGCCTCCCCAGCGCCATAGCGCCCTGTCTCTAAAACTTGCGAAGTGGATATTTCACATCTTTGATCTAAGAATTTATGCAGGGTGGCAGATAGTATTTATTAAGTCGACTGTGGTTTGTGGGCTGGCGTACGACAAGCACTCGCTATACCGACTTATAATCTGTATCAGGTTTCTGCATATCAAGTGTTCGTTGCGAAACTGGATCGGTTATTGCAAGACAGCTGTTTCATTCCACACCGCAACTAGGTATTCATTATTGGCCACGCAATTATTTTAATAGTTAGCTCGAGTTGCGTAAATCATTTTAATCGGGGCGTACGTAATTTCATGGATCAAGCTTAGCATTTTTAATTTCAACAGATGTTATGTATGACACTTGATACACGGTGCTCTAGAATTCTTTTTTGGTCTCGCCGTCGTGTTGCCACTTATGTCGTAAAATATATCTTCAGAAGCTCCAAGAAATCAGGAGTGGTCATTCAGTTCTCCATTAACTATTTGTTTAGACACTCCATTGACGAGTTTTGGTTCTTGTTTACTCAGAAACCCGATGCCACCATTTGGGGTGCAAGTCTAAACATTCTTGTGGGAATAAAACAAGATATTCCTAACAAAAACATTCGGCTGGTCTGTGTAAACGCGTGAAAAATTATTGTGAGCCCAGAATAATATTGGAGTTGCTCTCAAAAAGCCATTACGTTTGTTGTGTGTTTGGACATCGGAGGTAAGCATCCACAGATTAAAAGCACCCATGAAATGGTGTTGTACAAAAAATTTGAAGCACAATAAAACATTTAAAAGGACAATATATGTACATGATTCCGTTGTTAAATCCATTACGTGTTTTTCCATTCAAATTTAAAATGATTTAACGCTTTTATTCTCGAATGCATGCTGGTAATTAATGACATAGCTTTTAGGCATTAAAGTGGGTATTGCTTCATGCACCAAAACCATGTTTGGAGGAGCTACGTTCAGTAGAATGTATGCGACACCATCCTCAGCCTATGTTAGTCCATGGCTGGACGGACGGACATAGGCCTGCCTTAACAAACACCATAGCATAGCACCTTATCTTTAGCATAACTACGCAGGTCATCATTCCACCTAGCTGGAGGACGTCCTACCCCTTGTCCTACCCTACGTTTGCCGTTTCGCGGTCTCCGCACACGTTAACTACAGAGCGGTTTTCGGTTCTTCGCGAGATATGGCCGGCCCACTGCCACTTCAGCTTGCTAATTCTTAGAGCTATGTCAATGTACGTACGTAGATGCTTGTGATGTATTGCTAGATGTGGACGAGTAGGTACATACTGGGTATACTGTGTCCAAATATCTACGTACAGTTAGTTAATAGTGACCATTTTGATTGTGGTTCTAAAACGTTGGAAGTGGAACCCACTCCTAGATCCCTTAAAGTAATTTTTAAACATATAGTTCCGTTTAATAACAAAAGTTTAAAATACTACGGTCATTAGTATCAGCAAACAAAGTGAGAGCAAACATTTACGGATGAGCTTCTAAAAACAGAAGTTAAGAGAGTCTTGTTTTTAGTAAAAACAAAACTTGAAGCCATGATCAGTCTAGCGGTTTGTTTGTTACTTATAAACAATGAGTTTATTGAACAAATCTTAAATTATTATATAAATATTTAAAAAAACTCTAGGTACAGAATTACCGCTTACTATTATTTATGACTTATTTTTAGAAACTAGCTGCGCTCGCGGCTTCGCCCGCGTGGAAATGTATCTATGTGTCGAATGATTCGTAAACCTACCCCTTGAATTACTCTATCTTTAAAAAAACCGCATCAAAATGCGTTGCGTAGTTTAAAGATGAAGAAGCAGAAGAAGCATACATAGCATAGTGACAGACAGACAGCGGGAAACGACTTTGTTTTATAATAATATAATAATTATTTATACTTATGTAAAGAAACCCAATTGTACCACGTCTTTAGTGAGTTTGTTTCTAATTTAATTTATACGTTCAGTGTACAAGTACAATGAAGTACCTAACTTTTTAGTACGTTTTCTACTGTATTTCAAATATGCAACATTGTATTCGGAATAAAAGCATCACAATACGGTTTACACTTTTGAAAAAATCAAGGGAAAATCCTACTAATAAATAATATTATAAACGCAAAAGTTTGTATGTATGGTTGGTTGTTACTCTTTTACGCAAAAACTACTGATGTGATCGGGCTGATGATTGTTTACAAACATTTCACATCGAGTTGGTTAGTGTATACCTAATCCACGCCTAATAATTACAATCAGTGATACCTCGCTGTAATGATTCCGAGATATAACTCAGCAATTAGCAGCTTCACGTCATATCTGAACTGGAATGATAGATGCTGATTAATCAGGTCGGTAATTTAGCTGACGTGACCTTTGAGTCATTTCCAATAATGATTCTAGCTTTTAGCCCGCAGCTTCGCACGCTTTTTGTAACATTTTGTTAGGATTTGAGATGCTATCAACAGTAAACTGTAACAAAGTAGCAATAAATAAATCTATGTATCTATCTATCTTGTGTAGTTAAAAATAGCAATTTATGTTAATCCAGATGACACTACATTTAAATACAGCAAATTTCATTTAAGTACCTAGGTATGCAAATTCAGGCCGATCAGTTCAGTTAGTTTCGACTCTAGAGATAATAGCATAAATATACAGCAGATATACAATATATTACATAGAAAATACCCGGAATAAATACTTGCTCATCGTATAAATATTTTTCCCAATGCGGTTATCGAAGCTTAGTAAGTAAAGTATGTAGTCTTCTTTGTTTTTGTAGCGTCATAAACTAAAATAAGTAAGTAGTTTAATTTATAACAAAGTCGCCAAATGCTACAAAAACAATAGTTCTAGAAGAACTGTTTGCCCAATTGAGATTTACTGCCGGAGCATGGACCAAAGCACCGGACATTTAAAATAATTGGTACTCACTTCTTGCCGCTTTCCAGAAAATGGTCGTATTCCACGGACATTTTGCAGCAAAGGTGTTTGCGTTGATGGGACGCCGAACAGTTTGTGTTCACCATGTGCCCATCTGGAACAATCAGCTTTATACCAACGGAGCATGATTCAAATTGGATTAAAGAGATAATAATAAACATCAATTCTCAATGTTTTATTGCTTACATGTATAAATAGGTCCTCAAATAATATTACAGAAGTCCAACATGCACCCTGCATTCAATAGGAACCTAGCAGCATAATCGTGAGGAATTGGATATAGGCTATATAGTTTTATGAAAAATGTTGGTAACTTACTGGTCTGGTTTTGATGTTGAGGGTTCTCCGTGTCTGTGAAGAACCAAGTCTGTAACAAGAATATTCTTAATTAATAATCAGTATTAGTATTCAAAAAGCGAAAATAATTATGTCTGTCATCTTGTTGCCCTTAACAGCTGAACGGAATTTAATGAAGTTTGGCGGGGGGTTATCGAATTCCCGGGGATGGACTAGGGTGCGTGTGAAGCCGCGGGCATCAGACCCAGGGCGCAGATGTCCGTAGTGGACAACTAGAGAGACGTTTTTCAGCTAGGCTGTCTCCACCGACCATACCACATCTCCGCTTCGATCTTCCTTTGTATCTTCGCATACAAATATGATAATTCTAATATATAATTCTCCGCTCAGTGATCTCCACTGTAGCTGAGCGGAGACGAGATGTATAAATAACGACGTTCTATTGGTTGTTTTAAAACACTTCACTTCTCCGCTCCTGCTCAGCTTTGATGGGGTCTGGCCATCAAGCTAGTTTTTAAATAAATTATGATATGCAAAATCTGTCTATTCCTGTTTTACCCTATTATCTGTTTTTCTAAAGCGGTCTCTCATAAAGTTCAACAAATAAAAACAATATTTCATATAGCAAGCTGACATCATAAAAGAATCGTTTTGAGATAATTGCTACCTTCGTTACAATATGTTCAACCCTCAGAAACACAAAAGACTTTGGCAGATAAGAAAATAATGGTAGCTTTGGACTGATAAAACTCCTTTTACCTGAATATTTTTGGGATGTAATGGCAATATTATTATTGCTTGGTTAGGTTGGGAAAATATTTCGTATAGGTAGTTATTAGATGGATATTGAGTGAGGTAGAGGCAATATCGTAGAGGCAATTAGTAAGGTACTAAAGTCGATTGGAATTTAATAGTATGTAAATCATTCAGGTGATGAAAATTTGTACAATGAAAAGTCCACAAGTTATAAATGCGAAGGTATAAATAAATAAATAATGCTGGACAATTCACACAGCATTATCTAGCCCCATGGTAAGCAGAGCTTGTGTTATGGGTACTAGATAACTGATATACATAATACAATACATTACATAGGTAGATATTTTTTATTATACATAGAAAACGACCAGAATACCCGGAACAAATATCTGCAGATAGTACACACAATTGTTCCGAGGCGGGAATCGAACCCGCAACCTCCTGCGTCGCAGGCATATATATTTAGAATGTTTAGATGAATGGATGGAGGGATGTTTAATACTTCCTTCACGCCAAAAATACTAAACGGATCCAGCCCGAAGTTTAACATAAATATATGTATATAATATATGCAACTTTTTACTGACTTTTATCCCACGAAACAGTTCCCATGGGGTAAAAATAACCTTCAACCGATATTTTCCAAAGACATAACGCACAACAAGGTATTATACACTCAGAGTGTATAATACCTCAAACTGCTAATTTTCAACTCCGCCGGATGTCCATATCGTCTAAACTACTGAATATTTAACTTTAAAATTGATATATGGTAAAGTTCAGGATTTAATCTATCGATCATATGTTTCGAAAACACGATTTCATAAAATTTTCTCTATAGAAAAAAATCGCAAAGTTACCTCTAAATTTTTACTAAAACCTAAATTTCTCAATAAATACAGAAGTTCAGATCTTGACAATAAGCGTGGTAATAGAATTAAGTATAAATAAAAATGTTATATGTTTCGGTTTTTTCAAATAATGTCCTAATTAATAGGTAATAAGCTAAAACTTGATTTTTGGACTTGCGTTGCAATGCCCTGTCCCGCTCTTATGAACGCAAAATCATATGTCTAGCCTTTTCACACAAAGTTGAGGTTGTATGGGCCCTTAAGATTGGCAAGATAATGTACATCAAAAGCTTTAGTGATCGATCGCCTACAAATGAGCAAATAATATCAACAAGATCGTGAAGCATTTAGGGTGGAAAGACCGCAATCTTGTCGCCTGTTGACAGACGCACGAGTCAAGCGATATCTAGCTTTGTAAATAGCACTTAAGACGGTACCCCGAGGCAGACTAGCACCACCACCAATTTTAGCTCATAATAACGTTCAACAAAGGAAATATGAAAAATTTCACTAGGGATATTGTCATACCTATTGTAAGCTTTTTTGAATGCCTCTGAAATAGTTTTATTTAGGAAAGTTTAGGTACAGATGTGAAAATTGAGTTTGGTGGCCACCAAGGGCAACTGGCGTAGTTTGCCTCGGGGTATCGCCTTAGTACCACCTACAATAGAATGAAATAAATAAACTTCGCTTTGGACTTTAGGAATATTTAGAATTTATTTATTAAAAACTTTATTGCACTAAGGTACAAGGGGTGGTCTTAATGCCAAGGCATTTTCTCCCCGCCGACCAAAAACATAAATACATGAGATAAACAAAAATTATGTTTTTACAAAGGGTTGGCGGGCTAACAATAGTTTGGTAAATTATTAAATACGACATAATTATCAAAACTAAAGGTTATTGTAGTTGACACTGAACTGCGCAGTCCGATTGCAGTTGGTTTGCAGTTCTATTGCAGTTCATTTGCAGTCGGCGTGCAGTTGTCGGCACGTGAACTGCACGCCGACTGCAAATGAACTGCAAATTTGCGGTTGGATTGCAGTTTAAATGCGGTCCGTCTGTCTAGAGCCTAATTCATTATGAATGTAAGTTGGTTAACTACGAACCGTTTGTGTTGAAAGATTTAAATATTTTAAGGATATCGTTGGACGTGTTTACGTCTTGGTTACACCTACAACAAGCGTAAAATCGAATCAAATCAAACACAACAACGAGAAAGGTTTAACTGGGCTACCTGATACTCAAGGGTTTTTTATTTCTTCCATTTTTATTAGCTGTTGTTAAATAACCAATTAAATTATTTAACGATCTATAAAATGCATTATCTTTAAGTTATTGCGATGATGCTTTAAGTTCTCGAGTCAAAATTAAATATTATATGGTGGACGTTATGTCGTATATTAATTGCGATGATATTTTTATGTCCATGTCCTATTTATATTTAACAAGATTCTAACAGGTCGGTCCACTTTTTAATCGATTCTACATATTTTTTAAACAAAGGCTATTAAAAAAATTAAGGTAATAAAATATTGGAGGCACACCTTTGTCATTAGTATAATCTAGGCGTTAAATAAACGCGTATTATGAAAAGTCAAAATATTGAAGATCATATATATAAAATAAATAATGCTGGACAATTCACACAGCATTATCTAGCCCCATGGTAAGCAAAACTTGTGTACTTATGGGTACTAGATAACTGATATACATAATACAATACATTACATAGATAGATATTTTTTATTATAAATAGAAAACGACCAGAGCACCCGGAACAAATATCTGCAGATCGTACACACAATTGTTCCGAGGCGGGAATCGAACCCGCAACCTTCTGCGTCGTGGGCGGACCTTCGCCCACCGCGCTACATCGGTCGTCAAATCATAAAAAAGATTATTTAGTTTATTTATTTTCTCAGGCAATCCTCTCTCCGGTCAATCAGTATCCTATCTAAAATTAGTAAGATACACCCTTCTATTTGTTGATATCTAGTTTTTACGGTCACCTTACAGGGTAGAACTAAAAATCTAAGTTTTTTTCTTAGAGTAAAACAATTCCATTCCACGTTTGAATGCAAAGAAGACTCGTTTAACCTTTAGTACTACTACGTTCTGAAAGAGACAGAAGAGAAGAAACTGATGGATGACCAAGGCATTTCTATATGTAGATACTAGATATAGAAATATGTATAGATAGTAGAATATGTAGCACTCAATAAAGATCTTGCAGATGTCTTTAGGTACCTTCAGCGGCATGTGTGTTTTGACGACCGATGTGGCGCGGTGGGTGAAGGTCCGCCTGCGACGCAGGAGGTTGCGGGTTCGATTCCCGCCTCGGGACAAATGTGTACGATCTGCAGATATTTGTTCCGGGTGTTCTGGTCGTTTTCTATGTATAATAAAAAAATATCTATCTATGTAATGTATTGTATTATGTATATCAGTTATCTAGTACCCATAACACAAGCTCTGCTTACCATGGGGCTAGATAATGCTGTGTGAATGGTCCAGCATTATTTATTTATTTATGTGTTATATCATTATTACAAAAAAAGCGGTTTTAAAAAATACTGCATTCTAAGAACCTCGCAGGTAAAAACTGATAAGTTTGAAGAAATGTGATCGCCGGAAACGGGCAAAGTCAACTTGTGTCAGCAAACTTATGTTATTTGCATTGCAAAATCTGATAAAGCAGGTTTAGTATGAATTATGATTATGAGTTAGCATTGGTTTACTTTTCATTCATAAAACTTAAGCATTTTTAATAGTTAGTAAAGTGGAAAGATCCGTTCATTCTTTTTTATAGTCAATAGTACCTGATGGAAAGTAACGATGAGCGTGATATATCACGAAGGTCTATTCACTCTTGTCTTCAAGATAATATAAAAATAAATATAATAAACACACTATAAAAATCTTGAAGAAATATCATTTACGAGATTCAATAGGTGTATTTAAGTAGGTATTACACAGTAAAACAAAGCAATATCAAGTTCGAGATAAAGAGGGTACCTAAAAGGTTAATACCTACATGAAAAAGTAACCATCACATCCAATTATAGAAGCACTTAACAGTAGGTACCTAATTTAGCAAGAAATCCGCGAACATAAAGCCCCACATCCATAAATCATAAACGAGCAAGTTTTTGACACAAAAGGGCGCATGCGCGAGAAACCGGTCACGTGGCGCGCGCGCAGCACGCGCAGAGCACAATAGCTGTGCTTGATTCACATTGATCAGATTCCTGATCATAGCACGGGTGACTGGATTAGAAAAAAATGTGAACTGTTCACACAATAATCCATGGGAATATTTTATATGAACAAACACGAAAAAATTGTTGATGTTTCGTTCAACGTGTTTCATGTTGGATACAGTACAGACTACAGACAGAAATTTAGGAATGCGATTTCTCAATGGGTTTATTCAATACCATTTTTGTTAGACCTTTTTATGTATCAATCACCAAAGGACATAAAAAATATTTATTTATTTATCAATGCTAAAATCTATCGAAATATGGGGTTATTCCAGTTTTCCCCGTGAATTCCCCCATAAGGGGGGAACTGGGATAGAAAAAATAATCATTCCATGTTTTCCCTTGAAGATGAAAACTGGAATGATTATTTTTTCTATTCCAGTTTTCCCCCTACTCATATTTAAACCACTAACAAGGAACCAAATAAGATGAAACAAATTGTAGGTGCCTTCTACAAGTTTAAGAAAAATACTTTTGTTTACGACATTTTAAGCAATGTCCGAATCACTATCGACAAAATCATCAAAAATAACAAGTAATTCAGTTGTAGACTCCACAATGCAAGTCGCCATGGAATTCCCTTAGATTAACGGTTGATTATGCTCGCTCCACTTTCAGGAAGCTGGACGCAGCACGACTTGGCAACGACCCCCATTGTTTACTGAGCAGTTACGTTTGCAACTGCTGTATGATCTACGTCCAGCCTAGGGCTTAAGTAACTGTTTGAATATCCAATCCATATCTAGGGATATTTCCCAAAATTAGGGTTAACGCGGTTTAAATCTGCAACGATCTGTATATATTTGATCCGGGAGTTTTGGTCGTTATCTATGTTTAATAAAAGTATTATATCTATGTAGTGTATTGTATTAAGTATATAATTCATATAGTACCCTATCCATAACACAAACTCTGCTTAGCAGGTGATGCTGTGTGGATTGTCCAATATTATTTTATTTATTTATTTAAATAACATTTTCAAAACCTCTTTTATTTTTGCGAATTGACTTATTGCCTAGGTTCGAAATCTGTGAATTTTAATTGTGGTAACAGTAAATGAAAAAATTTTTTTTTTCTATGTTAGTTACTATCGCAATTATCAACAAAAAACTTAATACAAAAAAAAAACAATCGCAAATGACGGTTATCTGTTCAGTTATTTTGGCTATAAATTCTGAGTAAACTCTCATAATGGACGAGTAAACTCGTATTATTTACAAATCTAAGAATTGGATACCTATATATGGTATCCAATTAATTCAGATGGATTCAGAGAATTCAGAAGCCTCATATTGGACAAACACCCAATAAATATCCAAATTATTCAAAGTTATTCAGATGTCACCAATTTTTGAAAACCAAGTAAAGCTAAAACTAGTTTCTCGGATCATAAAGTTTACTTACAAGAAATCATGGTTTTTGTTTTGCTGGCTTTTTGATTTGTTACGTTGTTGTTGCCTGCATATTTTTGGTAACAAAATTATCATTGAATACTTAGTACATAGGTTTTGAATTACATGTACAAAAAGGTATATATTATTTATAAGCGTTGCTTGAGCGATAGAAAACATAAAGCCCAAACCACTGTATATGTAAATAAGACGGATTTACAGTGTGTAACAAAAAATCTTCGGAAAATCCTATTATTAATAGAATTTATAAGACAGCTATATTGGAGAGAATATATTATTTAGTATTGTGTGTATGTACAAAAATATGTAATTTTTAGTATAAGTAGTTATAACATCGCCTTAGGGCTTAATAAAAAAAACCTGTTATGATGTTATTATCTCAATAAATAAATAAATAAATAAATAAATAAATAAATATTGGAGAGCTATTTGCATAATGGTGTTGTTCTCTCTAATCACGAACAAATCTGGCGAATTTAGTGGCTGTAGCAGTTTCGGATAAACGGTCTTGGAACGGGTTCGCAAATCGTTTCGCTGCAATTTGACTCCATCAGATCTACATAACTTTTGAAACGAACACGGTTATTAACACTAAAGTCATTTTAAAACGGGATATTTACCATGATTTGATTTTAAAGTTTTCCAAATAAATATTTATTCGGAATAGGATTGTGTGTTTTCCTATATTTATTTGGAAAACTTAAAAATCAAATCATGGTAAATATCCCGTTTTAAATGTCTTTAGTCCATCAGATCGGTTTTCATATCATAATATTTTTTGTAAATTTATATACCAAAAAATAATATTAGGTAAACTCACTTTAGACCACCGTATATAAAAAAAAAAAAAAAACGGAAACTTAAAACAACGGAACATCATAATGTTCCGTTGTTTTAAGTAAGCATGCCATTATTTGGTTTTATAATTTTAAAGTAAACGTTAAATTTATTTCTAATTCTAGTAGGTCAGGTCATTTCTTTTTTCCTTTTTGATACAATCACGTACACTCGGAAAATTATCATCAGCAATGGCTTCGTCAATAATATAAAAATATTTTCATTGTTAAAAACCTTCTGTCTGATTATTTCACAAAAATCTTAAAATAAAGTTTTCTTACATGTCATGTTTGTGTAGAAATGGAGGTCAAGGAAGGGAACCCTACCTACAATAATTTTATGAGGAGGTGTTTTTAAAAAGAGCATCATCATCATCATCAGTCTATATTAGTCCACTGCTCGACATAAGCCTCCCCCAATGAGCGCCATAGCGCCCTGTCTTCAGCTTGACGCATCCAGCATCTATCTGCAGTCTCAAAAAGATCGGTTTCTTACTAAGGAACTAAAATAAAGATGTTATTTTGTGGGACTGAGGCTAATGGCGATATTGACCTGGTGCCACACGAGCCCCGCTGCGCTGCGATCTCTTTTACTGCATTTATTAAGAGTTATATCTAACGGACCAGTACACTCTGCGGGCATTCTATTAAATGTCTCTAATGTAATTGGTAGTTTGTTATTGTTTCTAAAATATAAACGTCTAGCGTGTTACAAATGAAATTTAAGTAAGGAATGTTTCCTTTATCTTGCATCTTTGTATAAAGGTTTGGAGATATATCATAGTATTATAATGAGAATAAAGATCAAAGAAGAAACCTAATCCACACAGCATCATCTAGCCTCAAGCTAAGGAGAGCTTGTGTTATGGATACCTACCTACTAGATGGCAAAATATATAATACATTACATAGATAGATATTTTTATAATACATAGAAAATACCCAGAACACCCGGAACAAATATTTAAAGATCGTACAAACATTTGTTCCGAGGCGGGAATCGTACCTGCAACAGCGAACCTTCGGCCACTGTGCCACATTATTTTTCACATTACATCATTATGTTTCACCATATTATTTTTGTTGTATGGTAAAAGTTATTCGTTGTCGTTTGTGAATGTGACCAATTTTCTGTATAGGTACAAATCTTGCCTTCTCTCACTAAACAAGCCTAATTAAGTGTAATTATCTAAATTGCTTATCACCACAATGATTTTAACTACAAACCATTGTTATTGTCTAATAGAGGTAGGTTAGGTATTCGTGTTGATTATTTTATTTGCTTAAATATTAAATTTATTGCGATTAATAACTGTTATAAAGATAATTGAAACTGGAGAGTGATCAAGCAACACTTAGTATAGGTAGGTAGGTACGTAAGTCAACAGTACTAGGGTTTGGATCCGGTAATTCCCGGTTTTGAATTTCCCGGGATTTCCCGAAATTTTTGTCTAATTTAAGAACCGTTAATCTTGTCTTGGCTGAAGCCAATATTACACACTCGAATGCTGCCATGTTACATACCTTAGTAGGTACCTTGCTGAACAACATGGCAGAAATACCTACTTTATAGAGCTGAGCTTGATAAAGAGAAAGCACCTCTAGGTCTAGGTCTCTAGGACTAGGTCTGAAAATTCCCGGTTCCTTCGGAGATAGAACCGGGTATTACGGGTTCTTCTAAAGATACCCGTCTATACAATCCCTAATTCTACATACTTCCTAAAGGTACGTATTCTTTTCTCAATCATTGCAGCCTTTATTTAGAAATTTATCATAAATGTTATTCTTACCTGCTGCTTCGCTAGCTGGTACCATGTTTTCAATATAACTGGCAGCCGCGTAAACTGATAATGCTTAGTTGTTTTGACACTTATGAAAACATCGTCCAAACTTATGTTTTTCTTTTGTCCACTATCAGAGACACTTGTCTTGGTCACTGGTTCTATAGATAAGTTAGGCACTGGCACTCCCACGGAGGTTTCTTGGAAGTTCAACGCTACTCCTCCTTGATACACCAACAGACTGCAGTATCCCAGTGCAACCAAGATAGCGGCAGCTTTTAACATCCTACGACCACCCATGCCAGGGCCGTCCGGCGCCAAAGCGCCAAGAACTTCGTAAGGATTGAATCTTTTCACTCATCTGTTAAACTTTTGATCGAAACACTTTATAAATACAATCGTGGAAGGTATGAGACGGGCCGTGCCGTTGTCTCCGAGAACGATTACAAACTAAATAAAAATGTAGCACAAACGGCAATCATACGCCCGCCCGCGCCTCCGCGGCTTCACCCCACCACGTGGTGCGAGCGAGTCGAAGCATATTGCTGTCCCGTTCTTCCTTCAGCGTACCTGCGCGTGCGGCTGTCTTGCACTGCCGCCGGCAGCGACGAGCGACGCCCTGTCAAAGGTTCAAGTAATCGTTGCTTACAACATGGAAACTACGAGTATCTTGGTTATAGCCGGCCGTTCCGTTTTATGCAATGTTGTTGTCATGTTTTTTGTTTTGTTTGGTTCCCTTTTCGTGTTTTAAAGAATTGGGTAAAGCTCTATTGCTTAGACATTGTTTAGCTTAAGGCTCTGAGAAACAATCAGATATACCATGTATCGGTTTTTGTTCATCTTTCGAGTTATTGTCATTACACTTAACAACTCGCTTTTTATCTTTGTTTGGAAATAAAATTAAAAGGAATGTACTCGTACCACATGTACCTCAAAATTTACCACAAATGGTTTTATTATTTGAATGGGTAAATGTCTGACTACTTGAATCGGTTGAGCTACCTATAGATTGTTTTCAACAGTCTGCAACTGCAGACTACTGGTAGCTAAACTAGCAGTAGTAATTAAGTTAACTAGCTCAATAGTTTCAATTTTAAATACCTACAATTTGTTTCTATTATTCGATTTTAACCACTCAAACCTACAAAATATTTTTATTTTATTTAAAATAAATAATGTTGGACAATTCACACAGCATTATCTAGCCCTATGGTAAGCAGAGCTTGTGTTATGGGTAATAGATGACTGATATACATAATACAATACATTACATAGATAGATATTTTTTATTATACATAGAAAACGACCAGAACACCCGGATCAAAAATTTGTCCCGATCGTACACACAATTTTTCCGAGGCGGGAATCGAACCCGCAAGCTCCTGCGTCGCAGGCGGACCTTCGCTCACCGCGCCACATCGGTCGTCGAATATGTATAATCCTATAGAAAGTTCAAGGCATTATAGCATTAGTTCCGAATTTCCTATAGTCTTTCACTTTAACTTTCAAATCGCTATACGGCCAGTAATACGATAGTATCTCATTATTTAATTTTACGTGAATTTAATACAACAATGACTGGCCTTCTAATTTCATTACCACCCACCGTCCGGTAACAAAATAGGCCTCTGTCAGTATTATTTACTTCACAATGCAATTTAGACTCTACGTCGATCAAGATAGAACAAGTAATGTTTCGACTTCGTGCTTTAGATATGGGGAATTTGTAAGTACGTATAAAAATTGCATCAAGGTATATATCAAATAGGTCAGAGTGATGACTTTTCAAATCTTTCATCGTGGATTGCCAGATATGAGCAAAAAAAGTAGGTATGTAAATAAATAAATAGTGCAGGACAATCCACAGAGCATTAGCTAGCCCACGATGCCACGGACCCTACGCTAAGCAGAGCTTGATTGTGTCATATTTACTAGATAAGATAATACTAGGTATATACATAGATAATCATCCATCTTTGTGACCCATGTTTACAAATAAAGATTTTGAAACTTGGAATACAGCAGTAGTTACATGGATAGATTTTTCATTACACATAGAAAACATCAGAACACCCGGATCAAAAATTTGTCCCGAGGTGGGAATTGAACCCGCAACCACTGGCATCGCAAGCGCAACTTTGCCTGCTGCGCCACAGAGGTAGTCGATGTACCTAACTATTGATAAAACTTTCTAGGCAACGATATAAATAAAGAAGGAATTAATCGAAACGACAGCAATACTAGCAGTAGCCCAAGGCCATGAAGTCTTGAATTATCGATACATAACCAGCAGGTTATGGAAGAGTGAAATGCCTGGCCTGTTGTATTCAACCTAATACCAGTAACAATGCAGTATTGTGTCCGATGGAAACAAATTAAGAGGATGACACAGAGAAATCCAATGAAGACTTGACGGGTAGTCGATACCACGGTGTTTTGCCTAATTAGGATTGATTGCCTCGTTGCATTCCGTTTAAATTGACTATAATAGGCGTAAACTGTATCGACGCAATTTATTTTCGGTTAGGTTTATTGAAGATCTTAAATTTTAAACCGAACTGTAACAATATAACCATTTCATCATGTGGAAAATATACATGGATTAACACTTTGACTGCGATTTTTTTTCGACGACTGCGTTCTTTCTTTTAACCTAAAAAATTCGTGCTGCCGCTCTACACAGCGGTTGTGTTGCGCCTTGCGCCGCACATGCGTTTCGTTCGAAAAATATTACGGCTGTGCTGAGTCACAAAGATCTGTATTTTCTCAGCCGCTGCGCTAGTGTGGATTTACGCATATTAGTCACTTGTAGAAAACACACACCGTGTGATTTCAGCAGTCAAAGTGTTAACACGTGGACCAAATGTCAACTCTTTTTCCTTTTCTGATAAAATGATGATGATTTTTTGTTAATGGCAATTTTGTCTGGTTGGACACTTTTCTGCCAGTGTCAAGTAATGGAAAATAAATTATAAATTATCTGAGTTATCAATTTATGAAGATTGTTTGATATTTTTACCAGAGCATAGTTCGTTATCTAGCAAGGTATACCACGTGCAGGTTATGTAGGCTTGGGAGACGAGATGTTGATGTCCCCTTACACCCTTTCTGATAAATTACCAGAGGAGAGGATCTTTAGAGTGGAGCTTAATCAATCTAAACCATCCCGCGAAAAAAAATTACTGTTTTCGCATTGAATTTGTTAGTCAAATTGGAGGAAAAAATATTTCACTACTTTACTAGGAAATTTTATTTATCAATGACATGGCAAACGCAATTCACAAAAGATAGGTCTCTGCCTTAATATTAAAGCCCAAACTGTGTAATATTCCAACAAATAGCAAAGTACCGACGAGAATAATCAAGCTGCCATACAGAATCATTCGATATCCCAAATAACGATTAATTGCCTCTCAATTTTGAATCGAATCGTTTCACAAATGATATTGGGATTGGCAAAAAGGTATGGTTTATCGGAAATATAAAATCAGATCAAAAGCGCCTTGCTACGCATTACAAAAATGTGCATTCAAATATGGGCTTTTAACTCGTAACATTTAGATGCATTTATTATTGACGACATCTGATGACAGACAGCTCGCAGGCTTCAAACGAGTTGTTTGAAGCTTGAGGAAAGTCAATTTGTGATTTAGGCAACAATTCGTTAATGCAAAAAAGTTTTCTAATTGGTCATAACGCAAAAATACTGTAAAATTTATGTAATTAAAACGAGTTTAAGGCTTTATTTGAATGCACATAATATTTGTGCTGCCGTGCTGTGTGATAGCGGCGTTGAATTAATATGCGCAGAGCTTTAGCTTTAATAGTCAACACATTTTTCATGAACTTGTTTATTTTAACCGATTTCGAAAAAAGGAGGAGTTGTTATATTTGGATCTATGTATGTTATTTATGTATGTTAGTCGATTCCTCCATCAAATCGACTGATTCAAAAATGATTTCGCTATTATATACAAAACGATCGAGATCTTCGCGTTGAATTATAAATCATATTAAATTTTATTCCAGAGGGTATTTGCCACGCAAAACGCATCTTAATTTTGACAAAACAATCAAATAAATACATAATTTTGTTTGTAAATGCACACCTTGTATTTTGTAAAACAGAATACTTGGCCATAGATGAAGACGCTTAGCCATTTACAACTTCGTTCGTAACAGTAAAGTTGAAATGAAATGAAAAGATATATATTCTGATAGAGCTAAGATTTAATTATCTAACTATAGTAAAAAAATACAGCACACGACTTAAAAAGAATTAAAAGTTAAATTAATAATATACATTGATTTAAAAACTGACATTTCTAAATTAATTTTGTTTAGATCAAGCCGTGTGTGACGGTCAGTGCCGTGTTCCTGCGCTATAAGAACAGGTTCATGCTCAGCTGAATGTTGCGATTAACCCCACAACGCTGATTTTCAACAAGTTGTGTTGCACGTAAGATACAAGTACCAGACAACAAAGCAAGTATAAAGTACTATCGGCGTATAATAATGGCGTATTAGTGTAGTAGCGAGAAAGCTAAGCGTATCCCATCGCTAATTGCGGAAGCGTGTCGTAATGGGGATCGCACACGCCAGCCGCAGCCGTGGGAACAATGCTGTGTTGGATATTTGGCAGGCTACTTTGAGAGGTAAGTGCTTTCATTTTTAACAGGCTTCGAAAACAGGAAGTGGTTTGTGTTCCGCTGTATGGTAGTATGTCCGTCGATTTCTCCGTCATTTATGGGTTGATATGGAGGATTATTCTGCGATTGTTTAGATTATTCCGAGATGGTAGCATTTTTTTTATTCTCGAAAGACTAATCTTTCTAGAATACATTTTTGACGTTTTATATTTTTTATATAATTTGATTATAATTATTTAATTTATATTGGGCGATATTTATCGCCCAATACTTAAATAAATAATAGCTTTTAGTAACGAAGTAGTAGTAAAACTTAAAGAACGTTATTTATTTATTCGTCTGTATTTTTTTTTTTTCAAAATAATCATATTATTGTACGATATCTAATACAATAAAATATTACATAAATAAAATAAATCAATAAATAAATTATGCTGGATAATCCACGTAGCATCATCTAGCCCCAAGCTAAGCAGAGCCTGTGTTATGGATGCTGATATCAGATACACATAGTACAGATATTAATTTTTTTTATACTAAATATAAAGGATTCTCTGTATTTCGTTATTCGTCTGTATTTAGTTATATCAAAATAATCATGTTATTGTATTATATATACAACTCTAAAAGGCTCTGCTTAGCTTGGGGCTAGATGATGCTATGTGGATTATCCAGCATAACTTATTTATTGATTTATTTTATTTACCATTGCCATTGGGGCACAGCTAGCTAAGTATCTGCAAGCAAGCAATCCCTCAGCTACTACATGCGAGGACACATAAATACATAGTTATAAGTTATTATTTAAGTTATCTGTTTAACACTTTGACTGCGATTTTTTTTCGACGACTGCGATCTTTTTTTTAACCTAAAAAAAATCGTGCTGCCGCTTTACACAGCGGTTGTGTTGCGCCGCACATGCGTTTCGTTCGAAAAATATTACGGTTGTGCTGAGTCACAAAGATCTGTATTTTCTCAGCCGCTGCGCTAGTGTGGTTTTACGCATATTAGTCACTTGTAGAAAACACATACCGTGTGATTTCAGCACTCAAAGTGTTAATGTTGCACAATGTCGCACCCAACTGAAGTGGCTGAAAATTAGAAAGCGCCGAGATTTGCACACATTATGCCTTCTCTATAAAACCCTCTGTAACCCACTATCCCCTAACTACCTCTCCGAATCCTTCAGCCCACTCTACGGACCCCAGCGACCTGCGAGGGACTCGAAACGACTGCAGCTTGGAACTCCTGACGCCTGTACAGTAGGTTATCATAGAACCTTCGCTGTAAAGGCCACTCGGCTATGGAACAGTCTTCCCATTGAATATCGCGAGGCATCCTCGATAAATGTCTTCAGATCTAGAGTCTATAACTATTTTCTTTCGCAAGAATAATTCGGTACGTTATTATAATTATATATTAATTATTTATATAGGTATATATATTACTGTTTAAGTATAATATAAGTAGCTTAGTATCATTATGAGTAGTATATTTTATTATCTCTATTATATAGCACTACCTACCAAACTGTTGTCCACACTACCCAAAGGTTAGCAGGTAGAGAATGCTATCTAGCATTATGCTCGCCTATGTACAACTTTTTGTGCAATAAAGTATATTCTATCTATCTATCTATCTAATGTTTAAAACTGTTTGTCTTCCGAATTAAGCAAAATAAAATAAAATCAGTATAATTTCTCCCTTCTTGTCTATCTCGTCATGCGACCTGAGATATTTAATTACTTTCTCTATTGTCTATTGTTCCGTTGTACCAACTGTCCTTGTGTAAACGCTCCTCAATCACAATAGCGAGTTCTTGTTCCAGCCGCATTGAACATGCTTTCATCTCATCACCACGGTGAAAGTCAAGATGCTATCATCACTTTTACATGTTTGCTCTGATGTATAGGTATCATCATTATCATCAACCTATAGTAGTCCACTGCTGGACATATGCCTCCCCTAATATAGTAAAGGTATTAGTGCATAGAATAGAATAAATTGAACAGGATATAATAGAAAAAATATTTATATAGACACAGGCATAGAATAACAAACGGCAATTAAAGTGTCTGCTATCTATTATATAAAAAGTCCATATGGTTATTTTTTGTACATCCAATTAACAGTAATCATCATTAATTTAGTTTATTTGTTATATCTGTCTAAATACTTAATAATTAATAGATAGATAGATAACACTTTATTACACCACACAAAACAGAAAATAATACAGAGATAAAAACTTAGAATAAAGGTATAAAGGGCGACCTTATCGCTGAGAGCGATCTCTTCCAGGCAACCTTGGGATGGACTGGACATGAACGAACAATTAATTATGTTTATTTGTTAAATCCATGTATTTGTATGGACAGGAGCAGGACATCCTGGCACAAGTATTCTAATGGTGGCACTTCACATGGCTATTTGTATTTGTGTATTTGGCATATTTGGCAGACAATTACCATGTGTGGACAGTTTATTTGACAAAGTGTTCGCCTTATTTGCCTATTTGACAAATAAGGCCAATACCAAATACGCGTTACCGTGCGCTTGTCGGTTTCTCGAGGCACATCAAAGCAGTCAAATAGGCAAATACGCAATAAGCCGTCCACACAATGGCCATATTGGCACCTTGCGTTTTGCTCAGTCTGCTGCCAAATGTTTGTGTGTTTGTTATTTGAGTGCCATGTGTGGATGGTCGTATTTACCTCTTTTTGCATGTTCGTCTGAACGTCATATATTTTGCCAAATAAAACAAATACCCAATAGCGAACACAAATAGCCATGTGAAGTGCCACCATAACATTTTTATGTTTTATTAGGTTTGACATTACGTAGGTAATTTGCAGTTATTAATTGAAAAGTTTTATATTATATTTTATTGATTAGTTTTAGTTCATGTTTGTATTATCTAGGTCTGATAAATACTATTTTTATTATGATTGTTATTATAATTTTTTTACACTATTGCATTAGATGCCATGCTACTATAAATATAGAGTAAGTACGTTATTAATAATTCATAAATAAATCATACTTAAAAGGATGTCCTAACAATTACTATCTAGCATATAGAGTAACATATTTTTATACATACAAATAAACAATTTACAATACATTAAAACGTTCTGTCTGACTGCACGTGTGTCAAAACGTAACCAGTCAAAGTATAGAACAATGTAACCACAATGTTACTTACTTGACTACATGTGTTCAGTATGTTCACTGGTCCGATATTATCTCTCAAAACATCGGACGGATTAGTTTTTTTGTTCCAAATTGAATTATAAATGCTTGCGTGGAGCAAGCTTCGCCGAAATGATTCTCGCTTAGTTGAGATTTTAACAAATTAGAACAATTTAAACTTTCTATGATATGGATCTGGGAACCGATTGTAGAGTTGTGAGAATTGGTTTCACAGATACTTACATTGTTTGTGTAGGTACCTACCAACCAATAGTAACATTAGCAATGGTAACAATAGTAACGTAAATAAAATAAACAAATTATGCAGGACCATGCGTATGCTATCTATAGGTAGGTAAAGTAGGTAGAAACTCACATTCATTTCGGTATATCACTGAAATACATACATATACGTAAATTTTTTAAGTATTTTGTTATTATAGTAGGTACGTAAGTCCTCGCAATCGGGGTAATCTGTAAAAAATAAATAAAACTTTAGATTTCGGCGGGACTTGAACCCACGACCGTTCCCTTTATTGGGATATTATTTAATTTCTTTTACATTTATTTTATAATAAATTATAAGTAAATATTCATCATCATCATCATCATCATCATCAGCCTATATTAGTCCAGTGCTGGATATAGGCCTCCCCCAATGAGCGCCATAGCGCCTTGTCTTCAGCTTGACGCATCCAGCCAGCATCTACCTGCAGTCTTTCGCAGCCCGCAGGTCGTCATCCCACCTGGTCGGAGGGCGTCCTACACTACGTTTACCGAGTCGTGATCTGCACTCAAGAACACGTTTTCCCCAGCGGCCGTCGGTATTAGTAAATATATTGTTATCAGTATATTTTTACTAAAACCTTGATAGTAGAACCGACTTCTGTGCTAATAATTTTGATGACAAAGAAATAAGCCAATACAGATAATTGATTAAATACTTTCAAAGATACGTTGGAAGTCCATAGGTCACATCTCTATAAGGGGTATGGTTCCGTCCCACCCTGCCCCCAGGGGTATGGCCAAGGGTGGGTCCGAACTGATATTTTACCTTCATCCGGAAATCGACAAAAATATCTATTAGATCACAGTCGAGTCGATTGCATAGAGTTCCGTATTTTGATAAGTGTCTACTTCTAGCACAGCTGTTAACATTCTGAAAAATCACCCTAAATTTTAAACGAACGAAGTTGGAGTGTATACTTAAAGTTTAGCTCTGCCTGGTGCTATACTAAAACATGGTTTTCCCGTCGGATGCCGCCGTTTATAGGATTAAGCGAACTCTCGCACCATTGGACAGATTGGTAACGTCCGGCGTAGGCGATATACTCGGTGGTTATTATCCAATCGTTTCGTGTCTTATTTATCGTCAAATGTCAATGATCTTGCAACTTAAGCACTAGTCTTGGCTTTTTCTATATATTACTAGCTGAACTTCGTACTAGGCGGTGCCAAAGACATTTTCCACGGCGGTGCACACAGTCAATGTTTGACAGGTAGAACCAATGAACATTTTGTATGGGAAAATGTTGTTATTTATTTGTTTTCGTCAAATTTCCAATGTTTTTAATAGTAAGATATTCACGACAGAAATAAATAAATATAACAAACTAAAAACTATGAAAATCGGTCCAGCCGTTCTCGAGTTATAATAATTTATTATAAGAGTTCGAACAAACTTTATAGGTACTATATAATTTGAATCTGGCACAGCTTTTGTTTTTGTACGTCATAATTCTTTTGCAAAAAGATTGTATTGCATTTCATTTATTCCACAAAGGTTAAATATAATTATGTAGGTACTCTTATTAAGCCAATCCTGCATCGATAAATATAGTTTACCCCATAAGATCGGTGAGAAACTAATCTAATCCACTGATTTTTAGTCGCTCTCATAAATTAAAATTTATTAATGTTTGGAAGTTAAGATTGTCAGATATTGTAACCGGTCCCTGTCTCAAGCAAAGGAGCTTTAGAGATAATTTTGACAGCATTGAGACACATGTCACGATTTGATTCCATTTGGATTAAATCGAGTGTGCCTGATCTGGTTATATCGATCTGTCATTCCTGCTTTAATTAAAATCTGTGTTAATACTCGAGATAGGTTAGTGGACCGATAGTAAATAAGATTAAAGTCGTAAAGGTTCAAAGCCGGACTCGACAACACCGCGTTTCCTAAGGGCATTAGACAGATACCACATTGGGAAATGTAGGTTCCAATTTGTATGAACAAAGTGCGAGAATTTAAATAACTTCTCAAGTAGAGTAAAATAAGGAATAATTTGTGCCGATTATTATGCGATGCTCATTGGGGGAGGCCTATGTCCAACAGTGGACTACTATAGGCTGGTGATGATGATGATGATTATGCGATACGGTAAAAGGACAGGGAACCTATACCACCAATAAGAAAGACCTTGAAAATTTGTTAATTTTGTTAATTTGAGTATTGAACAAATTCTATCTTTCATTCAGAACAGCCAAAGCTTCTAGGACAGATTCCTAGAAGCTTTGGCTGTTCAGAAACCTTGGAGAGATGGCGGCATGGCAACTCAGAATACTTCAAATCAAAGATCATTTTATAAGCAAATGTTCTTTATAAATACTTAGATTAGTTCATTACAGGTACGAGACATTTCTAAAGCTATATCAAGAATAATATACGACTTATCGGTTTAACACTCTGTTTTATAGTCCTATCGGAGTTTGATCAAACACGTTTTATGGCCCATCTGAAGCTGAGCTAAGCTCGTGTGGAACTGATTATAAGCACGTGCATGGACTTTTGAAAGGCAATAGAAAAAAGCAATGAGATAACTTAGAACAATATCTACAGTGCGAGGGGTAGTATACCTACTTAGTTTGACTTGTTCGTTTAAAAAAGCTACATCTTCAGATTTGATAATTGTATAAGTTTTATGAATCCTCGGAATACTAGAACTAATTTTGAGACTTAATTGCATTTAAACTTTTTAGAAAAGTGGTTGAATACTTTACATAGCCGAAAGAAATATATCTCGGCTTCCATTTTCCACATTCACATAAATACACCAAAGTCTAACAAAAACATATTTTGTGAAAGTCTCTCTAAAAATCAAATATAATAAAAACCATGTTTCCCTCAAGACAAACAGTGTATATCTGTCTAATTAAGGGACCGTTTACATTTACCGACATACTTTTTGACTGCGCGGATCCGATACGCACCGGATATCGGTGCGGCGCGGCGCGGTGCGGCGACGCGGGCGCGTAAGTAACTATTATGTATGTAGATAAAGTATTAAACCATTTGACCCCAATAAAACTTTTAAAACTATCATGGTTATTAACACAAAAATCAAGACATAATTAGATTTTTGAGTTTTCCAATTATTCATGATCATGGGGCATGAAACAGTGCCGAAAAATTGAAAAACTTAAAACATCTAATCATTGTAACTATCCCATTATAAACGACTTTTGCATTTGACCGCAGTTTGACACTGAAAGTGCACGGCCGCAAGTCGTTGCCGGCCGCTGCCATTCCGGCCTAAATAGGCCTTAATATCTGTAGATGTAAACGGATCTTTAGACCCGTGCTGCCTCAGCACTGAATGAAATTAACTTTGTGATGTTGGCCTTTGTCAAATTCGTGGGTCACTGGGCTCTGATTATGAATTGAGTGGTTTGCTGTTTGGATTATTCGGTAGAGTTGGGTTGGAATGAATCTTCCTTTTGGGTGGTCTATTGATTTAATTTTAACGATTTCTATACGAAGTTATTGGTGGTATTTTATGTAAATTGAAGCTTTTAGGTAAATCGTCGCTATTGAAAAAGATAAATAATAGATTATACACAGTGTAAATCACGAAGATCTGACTCGAGTGAGCCTTAAGAATCCTTTTCGTGAGACGTTTGGAAAACTTTTGGTGAGAAGCTGAAACGGCGCATCCCATGAGAGACGATTGGAATAACTTCAAAGCCTATTTGATACTGTCACACTACTCTTAACGCGTATCACTAAAAATAAGGTTTTTGACATTTTGTATGACAGACCTCAGATGACTGAATTTTACGAGACTTGGAACCTTCTAGAAGCAAAGGCTGAAGGCTCAGGTAACAATGAATGAACGCCACTGTTACTTTAACCATCTAATCATCCTTCTTATTAATAATTATTATAAAGTCTAAAGTTTGTAAAGAAGTTTGGCCGAAGACAATGCCAAAACTTCTGAAAATATCGGGCTGAAATTATGTAAACATTTTATAAACTGTGGATATATTTTTATACCAAAAAACACGTGAGAAGCCATGGGCAGAAGCTAGTTATGAATATAAATAACCTACTTATACATTTTATATCTCTTCCTTTCAACTTGATCCCACCTTCACAAGCTGTTACTAGGTAATTCCCAGTCACTCAAAACAAAAACATATCACCCAATTAGAAAATTCCTCTCAATCTTCACTCGAAGAATTTTGCCCCTGTCAGCCGAGATTTTATTTGACATTCTCTCATTCTAGCCCAGCCGCTCCGCCTACTCAACCAGTTAACTGTCATTCGTCAGAATGGCTTCCCAGAATTCATCAGGCAAAGAATCTCCAAATTAACTGTTCTCATTGGTTGCGAAACACAAAATAAAACTAGACATCAAATTGTGTTTGTTTAGTTAAGGTATACTGAGTCACTCGAAAGTTGTCCACTTCGCAAAATGACCACTTTATTTCAGCAATAAGAATAAAAATATCATTTTCCTGAGCACCAGAATGTCTCTTTCGCAGTGAGTTATTTTTCAAAGATATTAAATTCTAATTATTATAAGTAATTTAAATATACGTGGGTTGTTTAAAGTCGTTTGTGTTTTACTGCTATTGGTTCTCAGTTTTATATCTAAGTTCCCACATAATGGAATAATCTGACGGTTAAAATTCATTAGTTCACCCAAAAAATGTTTATTTTATGTTTTAGTTATTCACCAGTAATGGGAGTACCTAACATCTTTTTTAAAACGTCGTTTGTTTGTAATAAAACTTGATTAAAATACACCTACATTCAGTTTTTTATTTCGCTCGTATAAAGTATTCATTTCAAGAAAGAAGTGAGGTTTTGTATTGCAGTTACAAATTTACAAAATAATTTATCTACCTTTGCGAGTATGATATAACAAGGCGTCTACTTAAAAAAAAAATTACAAAGTTGATGGATGGCTTGCATATAACGAAGGATGACCAACTGACCAATCCGTTCCTGTAATGTGCTTTTTTATGAAAATGAATTTGACGTTTATAGAGATTGAGATCCGAAACAAAATGTGTCATGTAGTGACTCGTCCGAAGTAATGATGAAGTACCTAATGCACGTTTGCACGTTCAGGAGTAAGGTTGTTCGTTGCGTGCGATCCGTCAACCGAAACTTCGTATTTTGTGTTTCAGATAGTCTTGGTTTCAACCATTCGTCATCTATCACGCCTCATACCAAACTAAATTAAACATGATTTTTATCTAGATGTTGCCACACAAAAAATGAGATCGCGTTATCCAAGTGTTCCGGGTTTAAAACTTCTAAGTACTAAACCCATTTTTATTTCAATTTGAAGACAGTTTATAGTTTATAAAAACGCGCCTAATTATTAATATTTAGGGTGGTTTCATAACTTACTAAGCATATTTTTTTTTTATAGCTATGTCTGTTTAACCATATTCTCATCTGATGGAAATGACGGCATCAATCTGGCAGACAACAGTGTATTACGCACGATGATCTAGAAGACACATAATGAGACCCAGGTTGTTATGTATTTAGTTAAGACACTTATGGATAAGGCCGTGGATTTTGCTACCATCATCGAAGATGTGAAAAATGAACATTCACGTAACGGTTGTAGGTAACAATTGTAAGTCTTGTTAAGCTAAAGTCTAAAAAGTAACGGTAAGGTGGGAATCTTGTCTCAATATTTGCATTTGCATTTACTCAAGACTAATACTAATTCCACAGACAAATAATTGCTTTGTGAAATAAAATGATGAATGCACTGCAGTATTTTCAATTAAGAGATGAAATTTAAAGGCAAGACACGCTAAAAAACTCAGTTTTCGCACGTTTTTGAACACAAAAATATCGGTTCTGAGTTTTCTTTAAATAATTTTAATGACCTAGTAAATTAAAGCTAAACATCTGCTCTATTATCTTAAGATGAAGAAAGTATTGGATAAAGACCCTTACATTTTTACTTTGACTGCTGAAAACGCACGGTATGAGTTTTCTACAAGTGACTAATATGCGTAAATCCACACTAGCGCAATGGCTGAGAAAATACAGATCTTTGTGACTCAGCAGAGCTGTAATATTTTTCGAACGAAACGCATGTGCGGCGCAACACAACCGCTGTGTAGAGCGGCAGCACGAATTTTTTAGGTAAAAAAAAAAAGATCGCAGTCGTCGAAAAAAAAAACCGCAGTCAAAGTGTTAAAACATGATTTACAAATTACGCAAAAGCGGCAAAATCCACGACCTGACCCTAATTATACCTACGTTTACGCTAGCCAGAAATATTAATCGCAAAACAATGCGTAGCTATAAGGGCAGTCGTTTCATATAAATTTCACTAATAAAGTCATCGATTTTACTGCGTCGCAATTTATCATCTTGGTCGGTTCGGTTAATCCATTATTTATTGGATCTCCTGTAAAGGAAACGTATCAGTAAAATACGAACCAATAATTAAAGCGCTGCATATCTAAGTATCGGTAATTATAATTTATGGCGATACCTTTACCAGTGTATCGGCAGAGTGGTTGGTTTGGTTAATGCATTCACTGCCCAGCCTTGGCTCCACGGACCTAGGTCCGATCATCTAGGTATAGTAGGACATCTAGATGTCCCGCTGCCCGCTGCTGTTTTTCATGTCAATAACAACCTGGATTCTTATCAAGATAAGAGTTCATAGATATTTTCTAGTTAGACCTTCGGGATACATCGTCGGCCACTATTTCACTTTCCATCAGCAAGGCTATTAACACATAACGAAACTTTCATTATTAGCGTTACTCAGCCAATTTTAGTAAAGGCGCATTTTAGAGTGAATAACTCAAAAAGGCGTTATTTACGCTAAAATGCGCCTTTACACTCGTTATTCGTGCTAAAATAAATTATTTATTAGCGTAAAAACGCTGATAACGGGCGTTACGTTGTGTGTGAAATAGCGTGGTAACCTTGTAGTTTAAATAAATAAATATTTTAACCCTAGGTTTTCAACTCAGGCTCTTGTTAATAGAAACAGGTTATTCAAAATATCGAATCTACGTAGGCTGAAATGATTAATGGTATCGCGTCAAGGCAATTTGTCAATGGCACCTAGGTACAAAGCAGATTTGTGTTTAGATAGTAGGTAGGGTGCTTTACCTACGAAACCGGAGACGGATCTTGTGATCCGAGTAATAGGAGAGATAGGTACCTACTACCTATTGTGAAAGATTTTAAGCTTTGATAACGATCGGGCAGTGGATCATAGTCAAATCAACTACAAATTGAAATTTACTAGTGATTATTTCTCAGAGATTAAATAATATCCCATAAATTTTAAAGACGGGTTTGAACCCGTAACCTTCCCCTGATTGTTTCTAGTTTTTATTTTACATATTTCGGTCTACGAATACAAATGACATGAATTCAAGCAACTCTTACAAATGTATAATAGGGAGATATCTACGTATCTACCTAGTCCGGTACGAGTATAGTTGACTTCGTAGGCCGATACAAACATTAGCTAGGCATTTAGTTGAGTTATTCATTTAACTCATAAATTAATATAAAATTAAAAGTAATTTTCTTTTATTTAATTCCAAATTAATGTCATTCATTCAATCTGCTACTGACTGGGTCCCAGACGGACAACGGCCACGTGGAAGGCCTAGGCGGAGATGGCGGGATGAGCTCGACCTATACAATAAGCAGTGGGTTCTCCTTGCTGAGGACCGAGATGAGTGGAAGAAGGGGAGGGAGGCCTTTGCCCTGCAGTGGGACACCCCGGGCTAATATAATAATAATAATTAATATAGAAATAAAGCAAAAACTTTACAAAAATTTTGTTCATCCCGAAAAACATCTTAGAGCAATATAAACCGTGGTTGCAGTGCCGCTTGCTTCCCATTTGTTGCAGGCGCTTTGTTAGAAGTATAACGTACGAGTACATATAATTCTCATTTCCGACAAAATTGCCTGAGTTTCATTGACAAACTAGCGACCCGTCCCGGCTTCGCCCGTGTGGTCATTTGTTTCAGGCAATTTTTTTAATTTTTCTTTCCTTAAAGACCATCCCCGTACTTCAAGGAATATTCTAAAAAAAGAATTACGAAATCGGTTCAACTGCTCTTGAGATTTGCGCTTAGCAACTCATTCAGCGATTCATTTTTATATTATAGAAGATTACAGTTCTAGCGAATGTGCTACGGCACAGTATTTAAGATACTCGATAGCTTTTTTATATTTTACACACCTGTGTTAGTAAAGATTTTAATTTGTATATACATAGGTATTTCTGATCTTTCCTAAAATGCCTTACGGGAAACAATAATGATTATGATACGGAATTTAATGCTAGTTCTAATTTGTTTCTATTACCTAATTAATTTTAACTATCCTAATTTAATTCATTTTGTTAAGAAATATATCTCGCCGATAGAGCTACAATTAAAGTTGTTTGGTTTATTTGTTGTTCGTTTATCAGGCACAATCTGTAGGTATAAATAAAAAAATAAAAAAGTTTTTATTTCTTTAGACTTACAAATAAGCACATAGACAAGTCATATTTTATACTTATGATTATTATCAAATAACATTATTTTAATGTTCTCATAATTTTTTTGCCCACCAGTGGAAGAAGTCAAAAGGAAACCACTAGTATGTTCATCTATGTAAAGGACAACCAATAAGACGCTTATTAGGAGGAGGCGTGCGTCCGGCTACTCGTCTAATATAGGCTGATGATAATTGCTGAATAGAACTATAAATACTTGTTATAAATAAGTATACATTACCTAAACACAATGACCACACGTGCATTGCGTAGGTTCTGAAAATCTAGCCCATTTCAATACAATACAATACAATTTTTCTTTATTGCACCATCAATACAAAAAAATACAATAATAATGGATATTAATACTAGCCAAGTCTAGTGGTACAATCGGCTGCCTTATCGCTAACACCAATTTCTTCCAGGCAACCTATCTCAAATTAACGTAATGTTTCCGCAAATCAAATAATAAAATAAAAAGCTATACGCCACTGGCCTAGTTGTGGCGTCGCTATTACCTCACTTCGCAGCAAGTCGGCTAGTTACGAACTTCATTATTATGTTAACTCGCGGCACTTAAGCAGCTACCTACTTAGTAAGAGCTTTATTACTGGCGATCATTTAATTTTCTTCTGAGATTTTTTAATGACTTCGTCACTTTATTACGGTTACGTACTCAAAAAATTTTAGGCAGATAAGGGTTGGTTTGCAAAAACATTATCAATGTGTGAATTGATAACCTATCATTTTCTTGGATCTTTTAACTCGGATCTTTTACAAGCTTCTACAATCATTTAGGACCAAAGAGCTTGGGAAGACAGACACATCCAACGAACCCAAACTCAACGGGGTTACGTCGCGTCGTTTCGTTTAGGAGTTTAATAACTCCTAAATGTGCCCAGCTTCTGTCTCAATTATTAGACCAGCTCGATAATGCTGGACAATCCACACAGCATTATCTAGCCCCATGGTAAGCAAAGCTTGTGTTATGGGTACTAGATAACTGATATACATAATACAATACATTACATAGATAGATATTTTTTATTATACATAGAAAACGACCAGAACACCCGGAACAAATATCTGCAGATCGTACACACAATTGTTCCGAGGCGGGAATCGAACCCGCAACCTCCTGCGTCGCAGGCGGACCTTCGCCCACCGCGCCACATCGGTCGTCGACCATTACATTGCATTATCACATTTATCACTGAACTTACATAAGTTCAGCTAAATCTGTTGAGGAGACAAAACTTGCAACTGGTTTTGAGACTAGTTATTCTCAAAGTTTTGTCTCATAGGGCAAGTAGAACAAAATCACACAAAAGCTTCAAATTTTTTTTTCATATATCCAAGCAAAAAGTATCAAAGTTTTATTAAAAGTTTTTTTATATAAATGCTGATACAAATCACGACAGCCATTCAATTGTAGCCGAACACAAAAGTTTCCTCAACTCAACAGTCCCTAATCTTCATTTCCAGCCACCTCGCGTCTCCCGGGCACCATTTTGTGAGAAACAAAAGAGAGCGCACAAATTTCATTGCCTACGGATGGCCGAAGGTCTGAGATTGGATATTCAGGACAATATTCTACTGTCTGAAAAGTTATTAATTTATTTGTTACGTTTGACTGCGGTTTTTTTTCGACGACTGCGATCTTTTTTTTAACCTAAAAAATTCGTGCTGCCGCTCTACACAGCGGTTGTGTTGCGCCGCACATGCGTTTCGTTCGAAAAATATTACGGCTGTGCTGAGTCACAAAGATCTGTATTTTCTCAGCCGCTGCGCTAGTGTGGATTTACGCATATTAGTCACTTGTAGAAAACACATACCGTGTGATTTCAGCACTCAAAGTGCTAAATTTACCTTGATTTTTACATACTTAATTACTCTTACCTTAGGCGTCCTATTCTATAAAGACACATAGACGTAAGACCCAATTAATTGTCATATTGAAATCTATCTTTGCGATCTCATGAGATTTGACATGGATGGACATTGGAAGTCCAATTTAAATAAATAAATCTATGCGAACATCCGGCTGCAACGCAGGAGGTTCGTTGCGGGTTTGATTCAAATCAAATATTTGTACGATCTGCAAATATTTCATCCGGGTGTTCTTGGTATTTCCTCGGTTTAATAAAATATATCTCTATCTAATGTGTGTATGTAATGTATTGTATTTTGTATATCAGGCATATAGTATACCCATAACTCAAGCTCTGCTTAGCTGGGGGTTGGATCGTGCTTTGTGGATTGTCCAGCATTATTTACTTATATATCGACTGCAATTTACTTAATAACCTAGGAATAAAGTAGTACAAACCATACTATTTATGTTTATTTTTGTCTGTCACTCTGCTGCTATACCTATAGCTAAAAATATGTTCAAAACGTAAATGAGCAATCGACAATGTCTTTATGGTAGGTACCTATGTAAAAAAAGCAAGATTGATGGTAAAACCAACAAAGAAATCCATTAAGGAAGATTGATTAGAATTACTCGTGCATTGGACCCTATTTACACAGCTGAAAACTTAACCTGAACAGAAAATGACTGCGTTGTGGAATTACCCATGGTTTACGACTTGTTTTCGCTACGTTCGATTAGCCCATATTGTGTTCGAGTTCTTGACGTCACGTAGCGTCCTCGATTGTATCAAGTCAGGGGCGTCAGGTCGCATTGGCTCCCGCTGGATTGCAAATGTACCGCGCGTGCGCGAGAATTGCGCCAATTTAGTGGCCGGCAGCGGCCTCTACCGGCGCATCCAGGCTCCAGTCTAATCGCAACCGCGCCAGAGGGATGGTGCATTGCGCGCGCTTTCCTCACACACGGAATGTCAAAAATTTGAAAATGAAATAGTTTGCAAGTGCAGTGGGAACGCTGACGCCGCGTTTTGCACACGTCCTTTTCGAGACTAAAGTTCTAAAGTAGTGTTGTGTTGTAGGTTAGGTTGAGTTGCATTTTTTATTTGATGTTGGTAGTTATATATTGGTAAATGTTTGACGTTTTATTAGTGTGTTAGTGTGTCGCGTTGACTTGGTTGCAGTGTCCATGGTCCCATTCAAGTAGCGTAGGTATAACCTTGACACGGTTTCCCGCGCTGGCACCCCAACCTTGTTTTCGGTTGCACTCTCTCTTGACATTTACCGCAAAAAGCGAGAGCTCCTCTAATTAGCGACAGGAAAAGTGGACACAAAAATCTCTTATAAGAAGTAGTGATTCAATCTGTTTAAATCTGACAATGACTCTTCCTGAAAAAAGTTGTAATAAACTGAACTCTAAGTAATTTTTTTGGTGTGTTGAAAGTAACGAGAGTAGAAAGTAATGGAGAATTTCTGACCGAAAAACCGGATCAAGATGAAGAGCCTGGGAGGTGAGGTTTAGTTTACGTAACGTAGGTTATTGTTAAACAAACATCGATTTTCATCTTTGCCACTAGAAAATAAGGGTTAAAATGCTTTCAGACAGAATTCGATCTGATTTGGTAACTAAGTAAAGTGGGTATTTTAGTAATAAGGCTTCTTTGAATTTCATGTTTTTAGGGTTCCGTTCCTTTGCGAAATGGCAAAAACGGAGTCCTTATTTTTTCATCGCGTCTGTATTTTTTTCAAGCACCACTTTGATGGTATATTTGTAATTTGAATGTCTCTTGTCCATGTTAAATCCAACGATCCTATCCATCCACGGTTGTTTGGTAGAGATTGCTCTTGAGCGAAAAGACCGCCGAATTGTCACATATTTTTTGTTTATCTTGTTTGTGATTAAGTTTGTAATAACGAGTATCCTATCTATCTTATAAAATAATATAGTCTTGCGCACTTGGTTGGTATCTCTCTCTTGAGATTGGTCGAGAGCTTCCTCATCAATAAATAATGAAATAATAGTTGTGAAGAGATTATATTTTTTACCTTTCAGTTTCGACGCTGCAAATAATTTTTTATGTATTTTTTCGATTTCGAATGAATGACAATATTTTATATGTAGCTCAATCAACAAAAATAAACAGGATTCAAAAATAAAACACATTAGCATTACAGACCAATTTTTGCAACACAAAACAATTAGAATTCTCGTAAATATTTGGTAAAAATTTACCTCAAATTGCGAGACTTCTCTGTGCGTGGTCAGACACGTTGGAACCGTTTTTTTTTATTTGATTTATATTCGTCCAGACGCAGACGAGGTCAATTCAGGAGGTTAAACCGAATGAGGTTAAAATGAAAATAGGAATAGGTACTTTTTGACCCAAAATCCCAAACCAATTATGTAAGTCCCTGTCGGACCTTTTTATGCTGCTCATCTGGTAATATGGGTCACCAGCATAGCCATATTTTAATCCTAATATATTTGGTACATAAGGTTTATTTTTCATTGCAAGGACGCAAGCTTTAAGCCTAAAGTTCATAACCTTAAAACACGTCTGGGCCATGAACTACAATCCTCCTTGGTTTCACCTTTACACAGTTGACCTTAGAGTTGTTTTCGCTTTGCAAACTGATTTAAGTCTGAAACTAATAAAGCTTGACTTATAAAGAATAATGCAAGTAATAAATTCAATCTTCTCGTCGGTCTACGAGGCTACGATGCTACGGCGTAGCTGTAGTTTTAGCGATGAGATTATTCTATCAGTAGTTTTATTTTACGTTTTCTCGGAACTTTATTTTATGAATAAAAATGCTAATATCATCGTAAAACGAGCACCTATCCGTGATCAGAATTCTTGAATAGAGTGAACGCATTGCCAATACCGGTACAAGAGCACTATTTGTCCTGCTGTCACTAACGCATACCTGAGTCCCTATGTATATAAGTAGTATATGTATATATATTTTATGATATGTATGTAGTATATTTCTATGTAAGTATTATAAGTATTTTATTTATAATATCTCATCATCATCATCATCATCATCAGCCTATAGCAGTCCACTGCTGGACATAGGCCTCCCCCAAAGAGCGCCATAGCGCCCTGTCTTCAGCTTGCCGCATCCAGCATCTACCTGCAGTCTTTCGCAGGTCGTCATCCCACCTGGTCGGAGGGCGTCCTACACTACGTTTACCGAGTCGTGGTCTCCACTCAAGAACACGTTTGCCCCATCGGCCGTCGGTTCTTCGCGAGATATGGCCGGCCCACTGCCACTTCAGCTTGCTAATTCTTTGAGTTATGTCGATAACCTTGGTTCTCTGTCGGATGTATTCGTTACGAATCCTATCCTTCAGAGAAACTCCGAGCATAGCTCTTTCCATAGCTCGCTGAGCGACTTTGAACTGGTGGACCAGCCCTATCGTGAGTGTCCACGTCTCAGCTCCGTAGGTCATAACGGGTAGGACGCACTGATTGAAAACTTTCGTTTTCAAGCATAATATCTCATACATAACCTACAAACACACAGATCTCCTGGTACTGTCCACGATCTTATCCATCCATGGTTGTCTGTTAGAGATGCGCTCTTGAGCGATAAGACCGCCAATTATAATTAATTTTTAAGTTTTTATTTATTTATTTATTTATTTATTTATTTATTTATTTATTTAATTTTCGGAAAATTTACTTTTTAATTTACTGTACATACTTTATATTTAAAGTGCAATAAAGAATTTTCTATGTTTCTATCTTACACTACTACTTTAAATGTACTGATAGATATTCAATCAATTTCTAATTTCAATTTCCCAGTAATAGTGCTCACATATTACGATCAGAGTGATTACATTTCGGAAAAGCCATATTTGGGGAATAGTTGGTAGCACATAGCTTGTTTTAATTAATGAATTAACACTTTGAAACGAGCCATATTTCATCATGGGTGATCCCTTGTTATTCACTTATTATGTGTAGTATTCGATCCACTGATATCCAAACGGCCAGGAGTCCTGGATATTAGGTTCTCGGGCAGGTGAATTGAATATTATTTTACTTCTAAAAAAGGAGGTTATATTTTTGTCTGATATATTTTTATGTAGTTGTTATGATAGTTTTGAGGTTTAGGTACTATTTGTCAAGAAAAAAATTAAACAGAAATTTAAAAGTCAATGATGTCGAGATTTCGTTTTTGTAAAGATATTAAATATTATAAGCACATATCGTCCCGCCGCTGGGAAAAGGCTTTTCTTCCTTTCTATATTATGTACCTTAATTTCATGTGCCATCCTCGAATGTAGGTCCTATAGGCTAGTTCTGCACACCTGAACCACCTTGCTTTGGTGAATTCACTAGTGGCTATTTTCTGCACTTTTAAACCCCTTATTTCATCTAAATGACTTAAAAATAAGGTAAATGAACGCCGCGGTATTCTTTGTTTAGGTTATTGCTTCAAAAACCACTTATTTCACGCGTTTGGCTGGGAGCAATGCGCCAACTCGTTGCCACAGGCTAATGGCCCGTTTTATGCATGTTGGTTGGAAAATCTGCATTCCGTGACATTCTATATTTTATTATTCTGCCCGCGACTTAACACGGGCAGAAGCGTTATAAGAATATTCTTATCAATAAATAACTGAACTGAACTGAACTGTTAGCCTATATCCATCCCTGGATGCCGTCTGATGGGTTATGGCTGAAATCAACTTCCACACACCTTACGGCTTTGAAATTGTGGATGCTTTTACAGTTTTGATGACGATACACTAAAATTTATACCTTAAATATACCAATATGATAATATAGGTATTATCATATTGGTATGTATCATTTATATTATATAGGTATAATATAAATTATACTAGAACTTCTCAATGGTTAGTCGCATGGAAATGAACATGAACATTTTCTGGAACTTAGTAGAGCTTGTCCTTAAACACTTTTTTATTAAATATTTAACTGTTGCAATTGGCCTGTGTCTATGATTAGGTACAGCCCAGCCGTATAGAAGCTTCCTGAAATTTGAATTAGAGATTTGCATTGAATGATTTATGGTGAAAATTCACATTTGAAACTGAACGTTAGATATTGTATGCTCATTATGACCTCAGTGCATATATGCCAGATTTACGCAGTACAATTACAAAATAATAAATCTAGTTACAGTCTGCTGCTTCGCATGCACTTTCCTTAATATAAATCGCAATTATTAGTCAATAAATGTATTAGCCAATATTTATCCCTTAAATTATAATAGTTGTAAGAAAAAACTTAAGGATACACTGCAATGTATGTCATACGATGACACAGAAAATTTATTGACTGTTTTTAAGTAGACCTACAAATCTTTGTGTATACCTTTATTATTTAAATTTAGTTTAGTGTAAGTAGCATAAGTTATTATCATAAAGTATTCATGTTCGTCGCTTTGTAGAATAAGCAAGTTCAAATTGATTATTTATTTGTTGTTAGCACTCTTTCAGCCTGAAAAACAGGTTTTCACCTAGTTCAGGCACCCACATTGTTATTTCCATCAGAATTTAAGTAAGGTACTTTTTGTTACTCGTTAGTCCTAAGATATTTTTGAATAAATTTTATTTATTTATTTATTTTATTTAATAATTCTGTATGGGTTATGTATTTCAATGCTCAATATTTGGTAATCAAAAATTAAATTATTAGTGTACTAATCCAACATGCTCATCATCAAAACATGATAGTCCACCGCTGGATATAGCCCATAATGAGTGTCACAGCGCCCTGTCTTCAGCTTGCCGCATCCAGCATCTGCGTGCGACACTACATTTGCCGAATCGCGGTCTCAATCCATATTTCGACCCTACGTAAGTCCGTATTTGATTTTATTGCGAAGATATCGCAAAAAAAACTCGCTGTTTTGGGGAAAAAGTTCCAAAAAAGCGAGCTTTTTTGCGCTGCTTGAAAAATTGGATATCATTGCTAGGAATTCGCCGGTCGGATCCTTGAAAAGGTTAGAGAGTACTTAAGGAAAAAACAGATACCTATTTACTTGTTTTCTCTTAACATACTTCAGCTATTTCTCTACTCCTTCCACGAAAACGTGAACCGGTTTGATCAGGTTTGATCGCTCGATTGAATAACATTGTATAGGTAAGCAGAACTTTTATGTGCGCTACTTTTGTTTGCGCCAATGTCACGCACTCCAATCCTATTACGGAAGGCTTCCTGTTCCCTTTCTCAATTACTGGTGAAGATGTGACAAATAGAATTAGAAGTATGCCAAAAGGAGCTTTAAGTTCTTCTGGGATAAGAGTTCGTTTTGCAAGTCATGTCATCTTTGTAGGAAAATATACGTTGTTTTACGAAAGTGTGATGAATTTTCAAGTTCTGAGAATCTATCCATAGTAAAATTAACATCTAATGTTATAAATGCTAAAATAACTCTGTTAATATCTCGGTCTTATATTGCCTTTCCATCCTTAAACGACTGATTGAATCTTAATTAAATTTGGTAAAAAGACAGATCATCGTGATGAAAAAAACATATGTTTTTTTCATAATGCTGTAGAACACATAGCTTCATCTAGCCCTAAGCTAAGCAGAGCTTATTTTATGGGTACGTGATGAATGATATACATAATACAATACATAACATAGATAGTAATTTTTTATTCTACATAGAAAACGACCAGAACACTCGGAACAAATATCTGCAGATCATACAAACATTCGTTGGGAATCGAACCCGCAACCTCCTGCATCGCACATGGACTTTCGCCTAGCACGCCACAGCGGTCGCTATAGGCTTCTTTTATTTTTAAAAAGGTACAAATCCGTGGAAGACAGGAGCCAATTATAAAAAACTCGTTCTTTTGTCCTTTTGGTCCTTTTCGTAATCTCTTTAATCCGATGTGAGTAGCTCAGCACTTAAAACGCTAAAACAAACAAACCATTTCGTTGCGTAATCGCCCAGCATTATCTAGTGAAATAAAATATTCACCGGGCAAAAACCGGGTAAAGCGGTCCCTTGAATTACCGGGCGCACTCAAGGTTACCCGGACTAGGTGCGAAAAGGATTCTTATGTGAGATCAAGGACGTCTTTTCAGTAAAATGTTTTAACCTTAAAGGGTACTAAATAGTATTGATCCTGCAAAAATGGTGGATCCCCAATTTGTGGGATTGGGTCCCTAGTATTGATGGACCTCTGTGGGGCGGAGGGTAAAGGTTCGCCTGCGATGCAGAAAGTTGTGTGTACGATCTGCAGATATTTGTTCGGGGTGTTCTGGTCATTATCTATGTATAATAAAAAATATCTAAGTAATGTATTATATTATGTATATCAGTCATCTAGTATCTAGTAGTGATGATGCTGAGTGGATTTTCCAGCATTTTTTCATTTTATTTTTATCTAGTACCCATAATACAAGCTCTGCTTAGCCTGAAGCTAGTTAATACAGTGTAAATTATATTAATGTATAGCTGAACGCACTTATGTACCTACATACTTGAATAGGTACCATGTCACTTTGAAGTGGACTTTATGGATGACCATGATTCATCTGTCAACAATATCATCGGTTTCACATCCGTCAGGCTTTTAACAGCGTCAGTGGGGTATTCTCGAAAAACGTGATTTTATGCGAGATTATGACAAAAGGCCTGACGTTATGAAACTGATTGATGATGACGGAACATGGGTCGGCCTTTAGTTTTGCCACCAGTGTAAATATCCTAGCGCCTTCATCTTTTCTCATCTTGCAGGGACATCAGTAAGGGCCTGCTCCGCAGCGACATCAGTATCAGTCCCTTAAATGGCTAAACTACGCTAATCTTAACCGAATTTACCGATTTAAACTGTTTTGGGTGAAAGCCTAGGTCCTTGGAGTCTTGGGGCACACGCAATATACAAAGATCTGAGAAAACTTCTCAGAGAGTTAAATATTTTTTAAGGTATCAATCGCTCTCCCGTTCGTTTAATTGTATTAGAACACCACTTCTTCGAAAGATCAGGAAATTCGCATTTTTGATTCGTCGGTTAACCTTGAAGTATGTAAACTTCTGTCAAAAATTACGATTAAAATAAATCACCCGATATTTTTTTGGAAGAACCCAATGATCTTCTCCCAGCTGATTTTGCGGCCACGGGTCAACCAGTCTCAACGGGCGGCGCCTACCCATGTGGCAGGACTTATTATTGTACACAAGTGTGTTCGCAAACACATGTGCACTATTCTCTCACTTTCATCCAATGTATTGGTAAACCGAGGTCAGACGTAGAACCAACAGCTTAACGTGCTTTTCGAGGCTCGGAGGGTGCAACACTGCCGCCAATTTTCACACAACACATTCCTAAATAATCCTATCAGCATAATTTTTGTTACACTTAGCTCACAAAACAAGTCGCTAGTAAACTCTACACCGCGCGTTCTCGTCAGCTATTCATAAATGGTAATTTTATTTCCCTGACTGTCATTGCTTCTGGCATTCCCGCAAACTCGGGAAATGTCTTCTGCGTTATTCGTTTTGGATTCAGGCACGTATTTCGTGACGGAATAAAATGGTCTGAAGAATCCTGATCTCTAATATTTTTACTGCAAATTTAAAACCCTGTCTAACTTGTGTATTTAATGATACCTAGTTATATAACTATACATTGGCGATAAGATACTAATTGTTACGTCGTTTTATTGTAGATAGTTTCTAATATAAGTGTGCAATAAAGAGTTTTGTATCGATCTATACATTTTGTAGAAAGTAGTTAGGTTTTTCTGAACAAAAACAAAGATACCGACCAAAGTTATCGACATAGCTCTGAGAATTAGCAAGCTGACGTGGCAGTGGGCCGGCCATATCTCGCGAAGAACCGACGGCCGCTGGGGCAAACGTGTTCTTGAGTGGAGACCACGACTCGGTAAACGTAGTGTAGGACGCCCTCCGACCAGGTGGGATGACGACCTGCGAAAGACTGCAGGTAGATGCTGGATGCGTCAAGCTGAAGACAGGGCGCTATGGCGCTTATTGGGGGAGGCCTATGTCCAGCAGTGGACTAATTTAGGCTGATGACGATGATGATGATGAACAAAAACAATTTAAAAATTAAAATGATTGGTATAAGAGCAGGTTAGAAGTTAGGTTTAAGTTTTATTTGGAGTGTTTTTATATTTTTTTTTATAGCATAGTTACCTGTAAGGTTTGGAAATGTTAGTCTTATTCGATATTTTCTATAAACAGCTGACGGTCGCTTCGTGAGCTCTTTATTTTGCCTTCAAGAGATTTCATTTTCTTATTTCTTTTAAACAAAAATATTTTGATAAAATATATTTTTATATACACTTTTTACGCCTAACGTCTGCCTCGCAAGAGTCGTGCACGTAATATTATCTCATATTTGTATCCCCCGCCTGCGACAGAGAATATTCCTTCCTGCCTTATCCCGGCTCATCCGGATAACGGATCGCCAGACGTATTTATATTTGCCCTCCTTGGTACCTGCGTAAGACTTTTTAAATGAACGCCATGGTAAAAAAAACCTATACTTATATTTCTACTTACTAATAATCAATAATATAATCAATATAAAAAGAACTAAGTTCATAACTATTCGACCCATCAATCAGACTTATTCGCAGTTTTTAGTTCGTATACAGTGTAATTTGTTCGGCCTGACTAAGCAAGCCACAGCCACCGGTCTTATATGTTTGTTAGAATGAATAAGGATAGAATTTATAAATAAGTATTTTATAATGTATAACTAATAATGTAATGCAATTTTGTTTACTATTTTTATGTATAAATCACACGCACCTGACGACCGTGACGTGACACGATCCCTCTAGTGTTCACTGAAAATCAGCGCTGGGTGGACACATTAGTGTGCACCCAGCACAATGCTCAGTGAAGGCCATATTTGCCATGAACTCTGCTACGCACAATAATTTGTAAGATATATTGTATTAATTTGCGTAGTTTTAAGTTTGTTGTGTATGCTAGTTTTTAAGGTAAATAAAAATATTTTCTTTCTTTCTTTCTATAATATTTGAAAGCACGCTGCAAAGACAGCTAAAATTACATAGGTATATTTTTTTAATTTGTTTGGTTAAGACTTTTTTATACCTAAACGTATATCATAATGTCGAAGACAGTATAATACATTATGTATAATAATTATAGCTCCTTACTAGCACCGCACGTGTTCTTCTTCTATAGGTACTATAGACATTTTAAAAGTGAAAATTAATGTCGCAGACAAAATAATGTTATCATTCAGGCAAATCAGCGACAACTCTACCTATCTATTTTAATTCAATGTACCTATGTGTAAGTTAAGTAAGTTTTAAGACTAAGCTGTTTTTTATTTTTTCATTTTCATTTCTCCTCCGCAAGCAAGCAATCCTTTAGCTACTTACTACATGTGAGGACATATAAATGGTTATAAGTTATTATTTAAGTTATCTGTTAACACTTTGACTGCTGAAATCACACGGTATGTGTTTTCTACAAGTGACTAATATGCGTAAATCCACACTAGCGCAGCGGCTGAGAAAATACAGATCTTTGTGACTCAGCACAGCCGTTATGTTTTTCGAACGAAACGCATGTGCGGCGCAACACAACCGCTGTGTAGAGCGGCAGCACGAATTTTTGAGGTTAAAAAAAATATCGCAGTCGTCGAAAAAAAATCGCAGTCAAAGTGTTAAGTGTGTAAAACTGTTTGTCTTCCGAATAAAGCAAAATAAATAAATAAATAAAACTCACTGAAAAGTACCTATCAACTTATAAGGTACTACAAAGTAGATACTAAGAATATTCAGTAATTTTTGTTTGTCAAATATTCTGTAAGACCATATCTATGCTTCTAACCTCGATGATTATACTGAAACCTGCTGCCGCGGCAAACACAGTTTCCCACTTTTTGTGTCGAGAAGTTTCGAGGCCAACCAGTTACAGTATAAGAAACTTGTCTGCACCAACCCAAAACAAAATACGGTCCGTAACATTAAAGCTATTATACCTTCCAGATTTAATCAACCGATTACCTCAACCCTTCCGGTGTCACGTTCGAAGGAATTCGTCGCCAAAGCATCAACTTAATCCAAACAAATGGCGATGGGAGTGATATTAATGGGCGAGGCTCAGTCCTGTAGGACGAAACGGGAAGAATTTTGGGATGGAATGAATCTGGTTATACCTCAAGGGGTTTAAAAATAATGGGAGGAATTTTAAAGGACCTGAAACTGGGTTATATATAAATAATGCTGGACAATTGCTGGACAATTCACACAGCATTATCTAGCCCCATGGTAAGCAGAGCTTGTGTTATGGGTACTAGATAACTGATATACATAATACAATACATTACATAGATAGATATTTTTTATTATACATAGAAAACAACCAGAACACCCGGAACAAATATCTGCAGATCGTACACACAATTGTTCCGAGTCGGGAATCGAACCCGCAACCTCCTGCGTCGCAAGCGGACCTTCGCCCACCGCGCCACATCGGTCGTCAATTAAAATTACAAACAAACATTAAAACTACTACTACTTATATTTGTATGTAATGTTAGCACGCCAACCCTTTATTTAAATCATGTGTTTTCCTGGTTGGCAGGTAGAAAATGCCTCGGCATTAAGCCCACCCTTTGTACCTTTAATAGTGCAATAAAGTTTAAATAAATAAATAAAAAATCAAATTATTACGAAATACCTAATGGCGCTTTACAATTTTTTTCTCAAGAATCAAATTTGATTTAGAAGAGGTCTTCTTATGATGCTCTGCCAGTAAAAGAGTTGTAACACCAACTAAGTTAAGTATCTTGAATTAAACGTAACCGAGAATATGTTTGCCGGAAATGACATTCTTATTATCAAGGCTATTCGTAACACAGAAATACACACACAAATTGTTTACTTAGCGTTTTGTTCATTATTCTCCGAGATAATATCAATTTGAGCCCGCACCTGGTGCGTTTAAATTCTTCTGTGGTGTGGGTAAAATGCCTCGTTCATTCCGCGATTCAAATTCATCAAGCAATATGGAGGCGACGGCGTTGTTTGCATTAAGACACTGAATTTGCGTTATACACGAAAACTGAAACATGTCGTCTATTTTACCAACAATGAAGCAAAAAAGAGATCTATTCTATTTCGTTATTTTATACCTAACATAACATATGCATAAAAAGTCTTTATTTGAAACATAATTAAGGTGCTAATAACAACTTATGTAGCGATGCGACCTGCAGAAGGAAAATGAAGTGTTGCAGGTCGCAACGTGGGTCGCTGGGGTCAACGTGTTCTTGAGTGGAGACCACGACTCGGTAAACGTAGTGTAGGACGCCCTCCGACCAGGTGGGATGACGACTTGCGAAAGACTGCAGGTAGATGCTGGATGCGGCAAGCTGAAGACAGGGCGCAATGGCGCTCATTGGGGGAGGCCTATGTCCAGCAGTGGACTGATATAGGCTGATGATGATGATGATGAGGTCGCAACGCCCTAAATAATATGATTGATTAGGTCAAAGCCACACGCATCATTGAGACTGTAACTAGCCGAGGTTTATGTTCTAAACCAATTTGCGGTGGAAATAGCTCATTATCGGAAATAGCTCATTACCGCATCGCCACTAGATTATAATGTATTGATTTTGTAACCGTAGTTTGGTTATAAAAGGCCATTTAAGAGTTAACTGCTTAAACATGTTTAACATTTTAAAATTAACTCGATGGGTGTTGTGTTACCAGCGATTTAAACCACAGTCCATTACCAATTTTGGCATAAATGATAAAATCTATGGGCAAAACCAGAGATTAATTAAATATTGCGAACAGCCATTAGTACAGTTAAGAAAGAACCTAAATAAATATTCGGCATTATTTTTAGTTATACGAATGTTCATCTAAGAAATAATCGTTTAAGGTTCCAAACCATGCTAAAACAGACCACCTCAGAAGATAATACGAAAATATTCATACGTAGAATTTTTCAGCTTATGACCGACCTGACGTTTTATCATACAAAGTAGCGCAACCCCCTATGTTTATTAGTGCTTTAAATTCAAGTTATTATCTCAAGCGCTGTCGGTATAGCAATGTCATGAATATGGAGCCTCGGTTAACGAGACGGTAATCTAAATAAACCGACCCAAGACTGCGACAATGAAAATATTCCTTCGCAAGTTGACTCCATCTTATCTCGGGGCACAGGCTGTTCTCATCTGTGTTATGGACTTGGTTTATTTCTGACACGTTATTCCTATTTAAAGTGTTTTGGTTAGATAGGTACTACTATCTTTCTGGACGTTTAGTATTTAGTTTAGGAATAAACATACATATTCAGAACTTCGTGTAAAATTTGCAGGGAAAAGATTGTATCCCGGGGAACGACATAGGCTAGTTTTTACGCGCGTTCGAAGCCGCCGGCAGAAGCAAGTATTCAAAAACACATTTAGGTGAATAACGTGTGTTATTACTACATGCAGGGAGTCGATGTAGCTGGGGCGTCATAGGGCGCCACCGGTGTAGTAGGAGTTACGGAATATTAAAAAGATTTACAACATTCTAATAAAAAATCTCCCGGGCGAACTTCGATGAAACACAACGTGAAAGTTTTAAAAAGCACCTACTCAGCTCACGCAATTAAGTTCCCAATATTTATTTGGGTACTTGAGAATTTACAAAGTGTTCCATAACTCGGATCCTGAGCACAGCTGTTCATTTAATGTTATGGACAGGCATATTTTACAACGGGCTGATTACGTCATTCAGTGGGTGGCGGGCGCTGGGCGGGCGGGCCGCCCTTGTTGGGATTCTGTTGCGGATACTCGGTGGATTGCAAAGTTTCAAGTCTAGAAACTTTATATTTTTAGAGGTTGTACAAAAATCTTATTTTAACCCAAGGATGCATACGACCCGATTTAAAATCTGGCAAACTTACAAAAATTGTGCTCATAAAGTCTTATGTTTTTTGGGAGTTCATTTATTTTTCCACTATATAGGTAGAATTAATCCTTGACACATTTATGTACAAAGAATAATTAATATTTATATCGAAAATTAATAGGATAGCCTAAAATATCTATGTTCTGTTATTAATAGCACTTTATACCACCATAAAAGTAAATCTTATAGAATAGAATAAAATAGAAAAACATTTATTTGGACACAGGTACAAAATATAGGCATAGAATGACAAACGGCAAATAAAGTAGTTTATCATGCGGGTATGGGTAGCTTATGTTATCTTAGTACTATCTAATTAAGTAGGTATTCAAACTTCCTTAGGCTTATATGGCTTAAATGAATAAGAATAGATTTAATAATTTTATTGATGAAATGTTTTGAATAAAGAAATATAAAAAAAATATCTTAGTACTATACCTTACCACCTTTTAAAATTGTTGGATTAAAAAACCTTAAAGATTCTCAATACGATTACAAGACCACGTGGCTCAATAGGAACTGCCAACGGTACCTGGCCCATTGGTCCCCAAAGTACAGTTTGAATGAAGAGGATTGGTCGTTTATATCTGATCCCCTTAAGTTGGCTTCAGGAACTAACTGTGCTCTGGGGTATCTAGCAAAATTGCTATATTATTAAGATGTTTAATAGGATTTTCTCTCATTGGTTATGGTTTATTCATAGTTTCAATCAGGATTAAATTTAAATCTAATAAGCCTCCTTTACAATTTAACGTCATCATTATCTTCAGCAAGTTTACCTACGTCCTTCTGAACGTAGGAATGTAGGCCTTCCGAGAAGAGACGCCACGAATAGCAGTTCTGAGCCTCCATGCATTAACTCGAACAATTTAATGATGCAGGATCGGAAAGTCAATTTTTAATAAAAAACAGTTACTTTTTGTTTAGAAACGTAAAAGTACTTTAAATTACTGAATACTGGCGCACAACGTTTCAAATAAATATTTAAACTTAAAATTTTTAAGCGTTGCGCTCTGCGCGCTTCAAATTTAATGAATATTTTCCCCGTGGCATGTGATGCCTCAGGCTCAATTGCATCTCATATTTTTACTATAACATTCTCTATTTCGAGGCTCTGTTTGAAAAAATATCGACAACTATTTGAAAAAAAGCCTTTATTAAATTATAACTTTCGGTCCGTGACGTACGGAGTTTAAAACTAAGGAAAATGTTATCTTAAATTAAGTCAATTCTAAGAAGGTACTTTGTTCTAAGAAGGTACGTTTTGAAGTGGAAACTGCTTTAGGTGCGTTGAATATTTTTTGGGTGAACATAAATCATGGAACTCGCGTCATCGTCGCGTCACCGAACGCTTTCCGCTTTCCTTTGACGACCGATGTGGCGCGATGGGCGAAGGTCCACCTGCGACGCAGAAGGTTGCGGGTTCGATTCCCGTCTCGGAACAATTGTATGTACGATCTGCAGATATTTGTTCCGGGTGTTCTGGTTGTTTTCTATGTATAATAAAAAATATCTATCTATGCAATTAATTAATTGTATTATGTATATCAGTTATCTAGTACCCATAACACAAGCTCTGCTTACCATGGGGCTAGATAACGCTGCGTGAATTATCCAGCATTATTTATTTATATATTTCTATCGGCAGTCCCCGAAGACTGCCCCGTTTTTTTTTACTTAGAAAAATGTTCTCCGACTTTAAATTCTAAGAAGGTACAGCGTGACTATTTTTTATAAAAAAAATTACTCACAGGATGCTGCTATAGATCACTATCTATGTGTTAATGTTTAGGTCAGTGGACCTAAAGAGTCAGTTATGTGACTTCCCAATACAGGGTATTTGACTACTTATTTGAGGAATGCCTGCAATATATTCTGTTATTCCGAGCCGCTCCAGTATGCTAGCGGGTAGGATTATTCAAATTTCATGGTATTTGGTTGCGGTCCTCTTTGTTTTAATATTTTGCTGCTAGAGTTGTTGTCGTGTCTTGTCTATTTTGCGTTTACGTTTCGAGAACTAGCAGACTCGTTTGTAACTATTATAGATATAAATCAGAATACAATTAGGTACACTATAGAATAATTGCGAAGCATAAAAAATCTACAATTTATTTTTCATATAATTATAAATATAAATCAATATAATTATAAATCGATATACAATAACGCTATAGCGTAATAGAAAAGCATAAATAAGTCGTAATCTTTTTCAGACTTTATCTCTAACACAGTATTATTTTTCGCCGACTGCGCTTAATAGAGAGACTGTGAAAATATCTCCGCGTAGGTGCTTCATCGTTAAAGCTGTGCGTGATACAACGATCGTACGTGAAAGGGTGAGTGTTAAAAAGTCCTTAGGGGTAAAAAAATACTCCCAAAATCTTATCTTCATCAGTAGGTACCTACTGCTGATAAAAGAATTGAACGTTTTTGCGGATAGGTCCCCTGAGAGGCATCTCTAATTGCATAAGAATATTTTAAGTGGCTAATAATGAATATGAGTTGTATTAGTTATCTATCCATAAAATAACGTGAAACTTAAAATGATGACAATGAATTATTATAATTACTATGTTATTAAACTCATTGGATTGGACACTCATAAATTCTTAGGATTTACGCAACAATTCGTTGCTGCAAAAAAGTTTTCTAATTGGTCACAACGCAAAAACCAATAAAATTTGTTTCAATCAGTCACGTCATGTAAATTTGTTTTAATAAGTCACGTCTTAGTGTTGTATTTAATGGTCACACGGCGAACTTGTTTTTATTTGTCACCCCATCAAATAGTTCTAATTGGTTACAAGGCCTGTTATATACAGGGTGTTTGGTGGAGGGTTAAACAAACTCGGTGGTTGTGTAGGTGGACCTATTTGTAAAATAAAAATTGTAGTAGAAGACCTTTAAAATTTTTTTTAATCCTGTTTTTTGTATTTTTATAGTAGTAACTAACTATAAAATTTGGCTAATTATAGACAATAAACAAAGAAAGTACTCCATTATAACTTTTTCTACCGATCAAAACTTTGATTAATTTATTGTCTTATAAACTGTATTAAAGACTTTATGCAATTAACCAATAAAAAGTTTCGGTCGTTATCAATTTTAAATGTTGCCAGAACATAAAATAAAACAATTTATATTGCACAGCAAAACTGGGTGCCATCAGAGTGGTCATAAATCGACGGTTTTATGTGACATGCCCACGAATGTTATGGATGGAATGCAACACACGTAAATATTGGTTTATTTGTTAGATCAGAATGTGGCACGTAACTTTTGGAAGAAAATACTCACAGACTGTAGAATTCAGACATGTGATGGGTGAAATAATATGGCATATCACGCTTAACGTGTCACTTTACTTTAGCGAAAATAAAACTCCAGCTTTCGTGATATAAAACTTGAGGAAAATGACAACTCTTTTGGCTGAGCTCTTTCTGGGTAAATCGGATAAAAACGTAGCTAATGGGTACCTACAGATTGAGTAAATTTCCGTGAAAAGCCCATTAAAAAAATTAGAGATTCGGTCCAGAAACCAGCCTTTATTTGGCTTCGTTGTAAGCGATTTCGCCCATTGTGAGTAAGCCTAGTTATTTATTACTGCCGGTACGATAAGAATACCTTTGTAAAATTTTCCTTTGTTTTCTTGGAGCTATCACGCAACATAACACTTTTAATTTCAATAGCTTTTCTTTTCTTTCTTTTGTAACTGTTGGTGTCGTGTACAAATGGTAACAGGTTTTCTTTTCCCGTTCTTGTGAAAACGTTAAAAAATTCTTGAGGGTATTACAGCGACAAAACCACTGACAGATCAACAGCTGTATGACCTGCGAATGTCGTTCGGAGTTCACCAAGACACATCGAAATATCCGTACAATTTTTGCAGCTTGCCCACAAGTTCATTTCCACGAAGATTCCAAACGACAGATGTCAGCTGGCTTGACATTTCCTTTGCCGTCACACCTACTTGACAAGTTTCCAATATGGCGGGAATCTGATGCCTCCAATAAATGAAGCGGCTTTTTGGGTCGTAGCGGCTTCGCGACCTAAATGTACGACTATAATTTATTTTATCCCTGTCTCTGTATTGTAAAGTCTGAATGTTCTTTTTTGTCTTTGAAACATTAAGAAGGTGAGAGATATTTAAATAAAATGCTATGAGAGTAGGAACTAACCTCAGAAGTTCCTACTTCATAGACTTTTGGATATTTACAACCTTTTATATAAAAACCTATGCATATCCACAGGAGGAAAACCCTAAATAGTATTAAATATATTTAAGCCTAAAACATGTTAAAATATTTTAATATTTCAAAAGTTGAAGTTGTGGATGCCGGAGAAACAATGTTCTGAACTGAAATCTTACCAGTTACATTTGAAGGTCTAAAGCAGAGAAGAAAAATAAGAAAGCAATCATTATAGCAAACTGGTATACATTTACTCGTGAACAGCGTTACAATTTCTAAAGTCAGGATATTACATGAGCAACCATGAAACACGACAAAGTTTTTTTTATTAGCATTTTTTACTACAACTGTAGCTTAACGTAGTTTTAAATTATTTTAATTTTTTCTCATTTATTACTATTCATTTTAATTTTCATTTCAATTTAATTTAATTTTAGCTCGTAAGAATTACTAACATTTATATTATAAGATTATTACTAACAAATTATGGATCTGTAGTAGTCCGAAATAAAAGTTTTTTTTTTTAATTGTTTTTTTAGCAAATTCGTAAAACGATACTGAGTCGAAGGGAATTATAATTTAATATATAATTTATAATATTATCTTTATTTATTAATCAATTTTATTATTATTAGAAATATTATTATATAATTTAAAATATCAATGCTCGTCTGTTATTCGCGACTAATAGCAAAAAACTCAATTCAATCGAGCAAAATATTTTCGTTTTCTATCTTTCCGCAATGAACAGTTACGAAGTCCGTTAACACAATTTGAGCATTGAAAGACAAGCCTTGGAAGAATTTTTAATTGAATTTTACGAGAAATTGTTTGAGTAGAGTTGGTATTAATCTTTTGCTTCCTGGGAAATCAAAGGTGGATATTATATTAACAAAGAATAAAAAATAAAAACCACTTAGAATTCTTTATTTACGTAGTCTTTTCAAGTTTTCGGGAAAAATATTAATCAATTTATGTTTCGAGATATGTATATATTAACTCAAAATAAAAAATATATATATCAAAATCGAATTCATCATCCTCAGCCTATGTTAGTCCACTGCTGGATGGACGGACATAGGTCTCATCTAATGAGTGCCATAGCGTCCTGTCTTCGGCGCCTGTCGTAACGCATCCAGCATCTCTCTGCAGTATTTCGCAGGTCGTCATCCTACCTGGTGGGCTGGCGCTGGAGGGCGTCCTGCACTACGTTTACCGAGTCGATTTAAACTCTATTAAAAATTAAAGGGCCTATAGTGGAGGCCAGAATATCGCATTATTTTTCATAATATTTTGTCTTCATACCCAATCTTACTATGTTTTTAAATACACCCTATTGAGCGCGTTAGATCACACATCTCCATGGAAACACAGTTAACCAGCGAGCCCTTAACCGAGTAATACCTGAGTCTGAACGCTGGCAGCACTTAAATTAGCATCCAATTTAGCTAACTGGCGTGTTAATCGCACTAACGCGAAAGTTGATCGTGTTTCACTAATTTGGTTCTAACTTTTGAACCACATGCTGAATGCAACTGAATTTTATTGAATTAAGTAAGATAGTTTAGCTTTTTTGGTCAAATTAATTCAGGAAGTAAGTTTTGAATTATTTTGCATGGCTGAAAAAGTCTCTAGTTGCTGCCAGCGGCTACGGACGCTATTTTTAATTAGCCGATCCCGTCCCTGTGATAACATTTACCTTCCTGCCAAATTTCATAGAGATCCGTTCAGCCGTTGTCTGTCTAGACAGACAGAGTTACATTGGAATTTATAATATTAGTAACGATCCAGAAGGTAGTAGTATCCCCAAGGCAGGAATAGGTGTAGCTACATTTATCAGCCTATATTAGTCCACGGCTGGTCATCGGCCTCCCCGCGCCATAACGCCCTGTCTTTAGCAGCTGTTCGCTGGTTGTCATCACCTGGTCGGAGGTCATCCTACACTACGTTTACCGAGTCATGGTCTCCACTTTAGAACACGCTTATCCCAGCGGTTGTCAGTTTTTCGACAGATATGGGCCACCCACTGCCACTTCTGCATGTTAACTTTCAGAGCTATATCACCTCTAAGAAAAGTGTAATGGTTAAAACTCACAATCTATATACAACCAAAACAAAGGAACTAATGTGTCACCAGTCGATCTATCAGATAATGTAACAAAATGGATCCTAAATAAGACCTACTCAAACCTTTTATCTTGCTTCGAACTTGAAAGCGCTGCACCACTTTAGGTTAGCCATCTAAATTGTATTAGAGTAGGAGCTAGCGGCAAGCCTTTCAGTAAAGTTTTAGTGAATTACATACGAGGCGGCTACAAAGTAACTGAACATTTGGGGCTAGGCCAAGTTGCACCTCCCTAAAGGCGCCTACACATTAAAGTGGGCAACGCTCGACGCAGCCTGCTGGGTTAATATCGGCAACATCATTTTTAAAAGCATGTTAGGGACAGTGCCACTTCTTGCGACATGACCGCGACAAATGTCGGCGGCATGTCCACTTTTAAAATGGTGGGATGTTCGCGGCAAATGTCAGCGGCATGTCGAAAGTTACAGATTTCGTGCTGCCGACTATGATTTGATTACCTACACGGCGATGCAAAACGGTGTCAAAGACACCGTTTTGCATGTATATATGATGTTTGCAACATTTCTTTGAACTAGCTGCTAACCCGCCCAAGGGGGCATTTTTTGTTTTATGTCTACGCAATGGCCTTTCGTTTTGAGTGCTTAGCTTGCTAACGCTAATTTAATTCATCTTTAGTACAAATTCGTTCTCAAATGTAGTGCAAAAGACTGCATTAGGTACGAATTTGCACAAAAAAATGAAACGAAACACGAAATTACGTATGTTAGAGATAAGAAATAGAAAAAGGATTAAAATAATGACGGGCTGTGTCAGCGTTGTAGGCGACTTAGTGTGTAGACACCTTTATAGCATTTGGGTCAATGTTCACAGATATATGCACCCTACGTGCTATGCTATAGTATAGATATACGATAATGTGTATAGTTTCAATAAACTTTAAACTGGTAAGCGCCTGGGTACTATCAAAATACTAGTCGATATACATTATAATTGAGAACATGTAATGACTTATGGTAGGTCTTACATAATTTATGAAACAATTTGCAGAAACTGGTCTCGATAGTTCGCGTGACCACTGTATTATTTTTTACTACCCGTCCGACTTGTGTGTTAAGGTTGCTCTAGATTGTGTAATGAATTCCTTATTAGGTTAAATTGTTCATTTTAATTAGGTTAAAAGGAAACTGCTTCAAACTGTAGCAGGCTTATTTCAAAGCTCTCTAAAACTACAGCGTTTTCATTTAATAGAGTAATTTCACGGAACATATTATTATTTACTAACGACCCGCCCGGTATTCGCACAATTTTCGATATATCCTACTAATATTATAAACGTGAAAGTTTGTAAGTATGGATAGATGTTTGTTACTCTTTCACGTAAAAACTACAGAATGGATTTTAATGAAACTTTACAATATTAAGATTTATAAAGTTATATTGAATATTATCCAAATTATCTATTCACCACGCGGGTGAAACCACGGGGCGCAGCTAGTATACATATAAAACTTCCTCTTGAATCACTCTATCTATTAAAAAAAAAAAAAAACAAATCCGTTACATAGTTTTACAGATCCAAGCATCTAAGAGACACGCACACAGCGGGCAGCGACTTTGTTTTATACTATGTAATGATCAGTAGGACACAATATTCGCGATGCTGAATAAAACGATACAAAACCTTTGTCCAGCGTGACGTCACAAATAAGGTTACATACCCGAGGACTTCTATTATTATTTGATAAGCAACTGTCTGAATGGATTTCCACAAGGAGACATATCGAATGAATTATCAGCCCCACAATCTGACAAGGGTCTGCCGATACTATTGTAATGTTACGCTATTGTGACACGTGAATTGTGCTAATGGTGCTATTTGCATATACAATACGGGTGATATTTATGTCACTATAATATAGGATTCGTAACGAATACATCCAGAGAACCAAAGTTATCGACATAGCTCTGAGAATTAGCAAGCTGAAGTGGCAGTGGGCGGGCCATATCTCGCGAAGAACCGACGGCCGCTGGGGCAAACGTGTTCTTGAGTGGAGACCATAACGTAGTGTAGGACGCCCTCCGACCAGGTGGGATGACGACCTGCGAATGACTGCAGGTAGATGCTGGATGCGGCAAGCTGAAGACAGGACGCTATGGCGCTCATTGGGGGAGGCCTATGTCCAGCAGTGGCCTGCTATAGGCTGATGATGATGATGATCTAGCTTAGAATTTCAAGGTAGGGCTTTTCATGAGCATTATTTTTTTTTCTAACTTTTGATCATAATTTGTGTAGTTATAAACTTTCCTGTCAAGAACGTAAGAAACAGTAAGTTTCTTACTTTCTTGACAGGATTGCAATAATATCACACCAATGTTGTGAGCTCTTCCAGGCAGCCTTAGGATGGACTGGACATGAAGGAACTATATAGACGGTGGCACGTTGATAAATATATGGTTAAAGAAAAGAAAACAGATATTAACACTGCCAAAATACCTACATTAGAACACGCGGCTGTTTTTATCAGAATTAAAACGCTGAATAACTTTATAAAATGACTGATGTAATGAAAACTGGCAAAGTCAAATCTAACCTACATAGATTTGACTTGGCACTCATTTATATCTCCATTCTTTTTGCGGGGAAGCCCACAGCCAATCATAATTTTTGTATTGAACTTGGCTCTCCTTTTTTACATTTATGTTTTGGTGGGATAGAATTAACTTCATCTTTGATCCCTCTACATAGAGGACCCATAGATGTTTACCAAGAAACTTTCACAACTTTCTTAGCCTTCGGTATTATTGCAACGTATTCCTTTTTCTCGTCTTTGTCTTCGCCCGTCTCACTATCTTGCCAACAATAGAATCGCGACTAGATTAATTGATATTTCTTCGCTTCGTGAAGCGGAATTGTAGCGATTCAAGTGCACTCTGCTAAATTTGTTACGGTTTTGTAGCCGGCAGCAGCCTCAGCTATTATTTCAGTGAAAGCTGGGCTTTTTATTAATTTATTGATAACTAGCTGCGCCTTGCGGTTTCACCCGCGTGGTGAATATATATCTTGGATAATATACAATATATCTTTATAAATTGTAGCCTATGTGTTATTCTGATGTATAAGCTATATAATTGTAAAGTTCCATTAAAATTCATTCTATAGTTTTTACGTGAGAGTAAATAACATCCATCCATTATAAATAAACAAATAATGCTGCACAATTCACACAGCTATATCTAGCCCCATGGTAAGCAGAGCTTGTGTTATGGGTCCTAGATAACTGATATACATAATACAATACATTAAATAGATATATATATATATATATATATATATATATATTGTTATTATGCATAGAAAACGACCAGAAAACCCGGAACAAATATCTGCAGATCGTACACACAATTGTTCCGAGGCGGGAATCGAACCCGCAACCTCCTGCGTCGCAGGCGGACCTTCGCCCACCGCGCCACATCGGTCGTCGTATCCATTATAATATTAGTAGGATATTTTAAGAGCTAACAGGTAAGTATTAAAGAAGATCGAGATTATTGTCTCTCTTTTATTGTCTATATGCTGCAATGCTGGTGACTAATAACAAAGGTTTTAAAACCTGTCCCTGGCAGCAGTGTCTCACAAACAGGTATCTGTATTTACTACGCCTTGTTATAACAATTAACTTTTTTTATCTTTAAATTTTTGCCTTCATATTTCTAAATTTCATATCATCATCATCACCAGCCTATAGCAGTCCACTGCTGGACATAGGCCTCCCCCATTGAGCGCCATAGCGCCCTGTCTTAAGCTTGCCGCATCCAGCATCTACCTGCAGTCTTTCGCAGGTCGTCATCCCACCTGGTCGGAGGGCGTCCAACACTACGTTTACCGAGTCGTGGTCTCCACTCAAGAACACGTTTGCCCCAGCGGCCGTCGGTTCTTCGCGAGATATGGCCGGCCCACTGCCACTTCAGCTTGCTAATTCTTCGAGCTATGTCGTTAACCTTGGTTCTCTGGCGAGTTTCTACAATATATTGTTGGTTTTCTCAATAAGCGGACGAAAACCGGGTACTCAATCAAGATGTTGTCAAATAGATTGTAAAAAATCTTCAATATTTGCCTACATTTCAAAGTGGCATAGATCCATCGTTTAATTTATAATACCCATTCAAGCGATCCCAATGCGGATAGAAGCCATGAAAAGGCGTCGTTTAGACAGGACTGAGCAAGATTGATGACAGTTTCTGTAAAATACGTCTATTCACTTGAAACCCCAAGAGAAAAACTTCACAGTTAATGAGAGTTTGATATTTTGTAGTGAAGGATTTTATAAAAGTAACGAAAGGACGGAACAAGTAAACCACCTTGTTCCGTCCTTTCGTTACTCTTATTTTCTAACAAGAAATAATAATATTTAAAATTTAGTACATGACACAGTTACAACTAGGACTATAGAATATATTCGCCAATTATGTTTCCTTCTCCGGCTCTTATAAATCTTTATAAACAAAGAAAGTTACAATCAAATGATAGAAACAAATTAGCTCTTATTTATTTTCATACAAAATAGTATTCTGTTGTTGTTTGCGGCTATCGTAGCCATATGCGACGTGCACCTTATAATACAATCAGTTAGGTACATCTACGAGTATATGACCACCAGCTGAATTCCATAAAACGTAATTCCGTAGCCAAACAAATCTCTTTTCAGAAAAAACCCGATATACAGAGCGAAATTAAAAGCAAACACGATCACTTTGTTTACAAACGTTTCTAATCAAGTACTCCACTGTTATTCAGTTACCTCCAGGTCTTCGCCGGTTTACTTCGGCTTCCATTTGTCCGTTCAAACTACAGTTGAAATTTCGTTGGCCGCAGAATTGTTTTCTGTTAGAAAATATTTACGGAAATGTATAGGTTTTATTTAATTGTGTTATACATAACTTTCAATTTACGGTTTCTAATCAGTAAGTCGATAGGTAGGTACATTGTATAAGTAATTTATAATATTACAAACGGTCGCAAAATTCAAGTAAAGTAGGTTAAGTTTCCAACGTAAATACCCATCAATACGTTTTCTAACTTCGGTTTATTTGTTTCAGATATCGCTCTGGGAATTGGAATATTGATCGGTATTATTTCCTTCACCGATTGTGACGAGGTCAATACAACTACGTTTAATGACCGTCTGCCCTACCAAGAACCTAACTACCAGAAGGAACAGAAATCTAGTTCAAACCAGGACAACGGTCTTAGCTATCAGAAAAATGATATAAATTATCAAAAGGATGACCCAAAGTACCAAAATACCGAACCGATAAACCATAATGACGAACCAATCTACCAGAATGGTCAGAGAATTTATCCAAAAGACGGTTCCAACTATCAAAAAAATGGACCGTTCTACCAGAAAGAGGAGCCCAGTAACCAGAAAAATGATCTTTTCTATCAGAAAAATGAGCCGAGCTACCAGAAAGACGGTCAATTCTTCCAGAAAAAGCTGACTTACCAAAATGATGAGCCGAAGTACCAAAAAGACGAGCCAATACCAGAGCCAGAACTGCTGCCAGTGTTACTAGGAAATGATACCCGGTGTCGAATATCGGAGTACCAGTGTGCTAACAAGAAGTGTATACCAGTAAATAGATTCTGCGATGGTACGAACGACTGCGGCGATTCTTCGGACGAGCCCAGGCATTGCACGCGTGAGTTTTAGACTATACTGACTTTTATTTAACCCTATTAGAGAAGTTTTTGAACGGATTCGGAAAGTTTCAGAAAAACGTATGATTCCAAGCAATTTCTGATTTTTCGTTCGCACCGTTCAAAACTTTTGCGGTGTGAAATTGCTTAGTGGAATCCGGTTAAACGCTAACGTATAACTTTGTCATAAAGATTAGACGTTTATAGTTTCTAGCTTTATAGTTTTTAGTTTGCGTTAGCAGTTTATAGGTAACTTCATTGGTACCTCGGGTATATTTACCTTGGTCAGGGAAATTAATTATTATGATCGAATCCATGTTATTATGGAATGATTATTATAAGCTATTGAAAGCTTATATTCATTTCAAAATTACGTCAATAATGTTAGCTCAAAAGTCCAGGTTATTTGAATCGTACATCAAAGTGGGTCACCTGCCAATCAAGGCAAGAATCGAAAAAAGATTCCTAAAAATGATATTTTACCTATTCCATTTGTGTTAATAGTAGAAATTATTGGACCGAACTGGTGACTTTAAAGCTAATAATATAACTTCCATACTATTAATTTTCTTGACCTAGCAAAAATTCTAGAGTACTGCAAAAAAACTGCACTAAAATTAAGTACAAGGTATAAATAACATTTAGCGAAAGTGATGACTGATCAACGCAACCTAAAAACATTTTTTATCGTATTATTATCGAAAGATTTTTTCTATAAAACCTCAATTTCTTCTTCAATAACCCAAGGTTAAACCTTGACATATTGCAGACAAATCAAAAAAGCAACAACGACTGAAGGTCTGTCATATAAAATTCATTATTATATCGAACACCTTTCCGGGAAAGCTGGGCCAAAGGGTAAGTTCCCAATTCTTTCATAATCTTTTTTCCTGGGACTTCACATGACGGCGGCAGCTGAGAGTGTTGCGTTGCGAGAAATATAATATTTTACCGTTGAAATACGGCGATAGAACTGAAACCCTGCAGGTACACCTGCCATTTTGAGTAAGGATTTATCGGCGCTTTGAGAAATAGTTGGAGAAAGGTGAATTTACTTTTATCCACTGTCTTATGTTTTACCTATTTTTCACGTCTTGCAGTATAATAGCTCTGCTATACAGCAGACTTTAAGACTCTGCCTATGCAGAGAGCTATATTGTGTGTATATTTTAAAGGGTATAAGTAGATTTACAGATAATTACAAACATTAACCAACAACGGTAATCAATAACAGGATAGATTGATTAAAGACAAATAACTAAAATAATACTAACATTTCAATCTTAAGACTGAACTGTATCAACATTTTAGTCATTCATGCATCCACGGGCCAAATTCTGGTAACTAATCGCTTTACTATGACAATGGTATCGTTGCGAAATCGCCCATAAAGGAAAGAAACTCTAGATAGTGCGGGCGGTGCTATTTTTAGACTTAATCATACTATATTTAGACTTAAATAGGCAAATAACCATGTATTAGACATAAGAGATGAACATGTTAGTGGTTTCTTTTACACTTCTTCCACTAGTGGACAAAAAATTGAAGTGAACAGTAAAATATTTTTTTATTTTTGATAATAATTTAATGTATAAAATATGACTTGTCTAAGTGCTTATTTTGTAAGCCTAAAGAAATAAATGATTTTTTACTTTTACTTTTACTTTACTTTCACGAAATTATGTATATCGGTTGAATGGTTTCAACGCATGACCCTTTTGACGCACTTCCCTTCATCTGTATGTAGATTCTTTCCTTAACAATAAAATGCCAAACTGTATCATTCTGAGACGACTTTTATGGTGAAGTGATTATACATAGATTAATTCGACCTTAGTTAATACCTAACTACAAAACCACAATTGTTATTCTATCAGAAAAGTAAGTTATATCAACTCGTTGAAACTTATGACAGAACTCCTCCATCAAATCAATGAAAAGTGTGAAATATGAAGTTCGTAAATTAGGGTAGGCGCTCTACGAAAATAATTTCACCCTCTATATACTTTGATTTTAACTTCGTCGTTAGCCAATGATTTATTACTGAGTAGTACAATTCTGAAGTTTTTATGGGCTGTATGATTAATTTTATGGCGTGACCTGAGGCGCGGTTTCACGAAGTTGGGCTGGGTTACAGGGGCTTTAAACATAATCGAAAATACACTACTAGTGTGGTCAATATATCTCCAAACATAATAACTATCTACAAACGGCTTTGTCGAAAGACCGGCAGTTCTAAGCATGTTACAAACAACTCAGGCTCAGATGGAGACTTTTGAAACTATCATGGTTATCAACACTAAAGTCATTTAACGTATATTTACCATGATTTGATTTTTGAGTTATCCAATATTTCGGCACAGTTTCATGCGCCATGATCACGGAATAACTGAAGGCACTGCGTGTAAATTTTTATTGGCAGATATAACCGATCTACAATATTTTTTTGTCTATAAAACGAAAAAGTCTATGTCATGGTAAATATCCCATCTTAAGGGCCCGGCGACCCTCGCTTGCAAAAATCGCTCCGAATATCGCTGTCCCTGTTTAACCATTGCGCCGCGCCACATGCGTGCGCGATAGCAATATTAGCCGTTCAAAATTTGGTTTGTTCCATAATACCAAAAATTATGACTGAAAACTTTTTGTATTCTTCACAAAGTACTGTTATTCTGTAACTAGACAATATAAGCTATGTTCCTTAATAAATAAAACGTAAGATATTGATGTTTTTAATACGAAAAAAATAGCAAGAAAACTTGTCCATTTTCGCATAAAAATGTGCAAAATGAGATTGGCTTTCATTTCATTTTAGGTAAGTATTATGAAAAAAAAAACTATTTGGGAACCTAGATAAATACTATTTTAATACAAATAATGCAATATTATAGTGGAAATATGCTTGAATTAGAAATAATTTTGCTATTACGTTTGAATGAAGAATTCGTCCCTCCGGAGGCCCCTTAAATGACTTATGTGAGATAGAGACTGTTTTGTAACGCAATGCAAATTGGCTAGTTTCGGTGCCAAATTTACTTCTTACTAATTATATTCTTGTTTTTAAACAAGCCAATACTAACCTAACTTATATTATCACAGATTATGTAAATTAATCTAAAGTTACCATTGAATGAACCCTAAAAAAACACATTTCATTTATTTTGAATTTTTCAGAAAATTTTTTTCATGCGGACAGTTCCTGAGGGTTGCCTCAGGGGCAAAGCTATAATATAATTAAGCTAGCCTCTATATTCACATTATCAACGGTTTTCCGGAGTTTTTGAATTCTAAATCCAAGAATAGATTATCTTTTATGAATCCCATCTTGAACATTTCTGTTTTCTTCTCTCAGTAAATCTTTCAGTAAATCCTTTCAAGCGAGAAATAAAAACCCGATAAAGTGGCCTCGCCTGAAGGTGGTATTAGACTGACATGAGCTTTGACTACACCTGTACGTACACCTGCTTTTGTTTTGCATTTTGGACACTACTTATTCAGACTTAATATAAAAGGTATTTGGAACATGGACCAACAGATTTTTTCGTGGGGTTGTCGGGTCATTGTATCATCGTGATAATGATAATTTTCACAATTACTGGTAACAAATGGTTTCCATGGCAACGGGCATGAACACGAGGTCGACTACGTTGTTTCATCCATGTCATCTTTCACTCAAACATACAAATTAGACACGAATTCGCAACTTGAAAATATTAGATCGTGCTATTTAAATGTTCCGGGCTTGCAAGTCTTACAACGACTTCTATACCCATTTTCATTATTTTCTTTGAGGTCGGTTTATATTGTTTTAAAGTTATTCTAAAATTATTATTTACGATACAATTTCCTTTTATAAATAGTTGTTTCCATAAACAGTTTTTTTTGTGGCTTTGAACGGTTACTTGTACTACAAGTTCTTTTTATTTCCGTGTGAGCTTACCCTAATGGATTTTCTTTGCCATTACTATTAGAAGCACGAACTAGTGCAAGACGTGATTTCTAATGGGTATTTTTTCTGATTAGGTTTATTTCCTGTTTACTGATTGGGAGGCGTGTAAATGAATAATAATGATTGTAGTAGAAGTATATATTTGATGTGTTCCATAATGGAGAAAACACTATCATTTAGAGTAAATTTTTAGTACCAGTTCAGTTCAGTTCTTTATTAATAAGTCATATTCTTATACATATGTCAAACATAAATAATACATAGGAAACAAAGAAAATACATAACGAAATAACAAGAAAAATACAAAACAGTTCGAAATCTAAGTACAGGAGTTTATAATAAATAATTCTATAATTTCTTAGGTAATTTTACCAATAGTGAGTTATTCAAATCAAAGTTATAATAAATATTATATTATAAATACCTTACATTACCTAATCCTTAAGCATTACCTTATTATATCGGCATTACCTAATCCTTGGGCTCAATCACAAGCGGTATGCGGTTACATTTGTCATTTTATTACGTGTACATCTTTGATACCGAATATCTGTCAAAAATATTCTTAATGACAACAATCGCGACCAATAATAGCAACAACCATCGATCGTGAATCAGCTCACCGAAGACGCTTCTTTCCATTACCTTAGAAATCAATGTTATTTTGTTATTTTCATTATTCTGTATTTGTTTTTGGCAGCGATCCAGCCAATCTAACGAATAGCAGTTTACTCTGAACTTACCTCTGTTGTCTTGTTTGTTTATTTTACTCTGTTTGTTACCAAATTGCATTGTCCCCTTACTTTGTACGGAATTCTACGTTCTACGACACTGGGGGAATTACTGTTGAATTCTGTCCTGTCTTCAGCTTGCCGCATCCAGCATCTACCTGCAGTCTTTCGCAAGTCGTCCCACCTGGTCGGAGGGTGTCCTACACTACGTTTACCGAGTCGTGGTCTCCACTCCTCAAGAACGTTTGCCCCAGCGGTCGTCGGTTCTTCGCGAGATATGGCCGGCCCACTGCCACTTCAGCTTGCAAATTTTCAGAGCTATGTCGAAAACCTTGGTTCTCTGTCGGATGTATTCGTTACAAAGCCTATCCTTCAACAGTCCCTTGACTCATCGATATCATATGATTACTTATGGATGTAAAGTCTTATGGTGAGTTTGTGGACCAACACCCACCGTGACTGTCCATGTCTCAGCTTCTTAGGTAATAACGGGTAGGACTAACTTTCGTTTTCAAGCATTTCGGCATGGATAACGAAAAGACACGACGTAGTTTCCCAAACGCTAGCTGGATCTTTCTCCTTCTCGAAATTGTTTTTACATAACTGTAGAATCTGCCGAAATAATTGTATTCGGAAACGATTTCGAGATGGTCAGTGGTGACCATGTACGACGACAGTCGTTGATCGATATCACTATCACTAGTGTGATTTTTTTAATAGAGAGAGTGATTCAAGAGGAAGGTTTATATGTATATAATATTTGCACCCGTGCGAAGCCGGGTCGGGTCGCTAGTAGATAATAAACTCAGACAAGATTAAAATTACATACATTTTAAAAATAAATGCAATCAATTAGATATTTATATCAAGGATTATTCTCATCAATATACTCGTAGATTCATTGCTCAAACACTTCAACCTATTTAGGTACCTATGACTTTTTAATTAAAACGAGTGGTTATTGAAACAGAATGCCCAGAAAGAACAAAAGCTATTGAATATTGGATAAAACCTTAGCTTGGGGTCGGGATAAAACTGTGGATGAAATATTGCTGGGGCGTTTCGCAGATGTAACACGTTTTTGGCAGCGGTTTAAAAAGAGAGACAAACTTGATTTTATTTCGTGAAAAACAAATGAACGTAAAATCTAGCAAAGCAAATCTCGAAAGGAAGATTTTACACACATACTTTGCTGCACAATTATGTTTATTTAGCTAAATTATAGATGAATGATATACTAAACGTAGTGGAGGTCGCCCTGGGGACAGGTATGATGACAATCTGTTCTATACTGCTGGAAGATGTTGGATGTAGCTGAAGCATGGTATTCATGGCGCAGGTTTATGTTCTATAATGGATTACATTTATATGAAAATATGTCACAGTCAAAGTCAAGACAAGTCAAAGACAAGTCAAATTTTATACTATTCATTATTATCGAATAACATTATTTTAATTTTAATGTTCACTTCAATTTTTTGTCCATATGTATATTGAGAAATGTATAACTGCCACATCTACCACAATACATAACATAAGAATTCAAATTGGTATATATATACGTTACTTTAATAATAAAGAAATTTAAATCAAATAATGCAAACAAATTAGAACTATTATTTCAATTCAAACGATTAAGCTAACTGCAGACTGTATTCAGCAAATAATCTAAATATAGATAGATAATTCTTTATTGCCCACTTAGTTTAGCCCATAGTGTAATGTGCCCCGCCCACTTCCATTTCAGTGTGGCAGTCTTAACTCCGACATCGACAATACCTGTAAAATAAAAAAAAAACTAATTAGCGTCTGTAACGTTGTTGTGTTTCTTTAATATAATGTTTCTATTAGTGGCATCTTGATTGGTTTATACAAAACTATATTACTGTTAATTTTAAGATTATTGTAAACTGTTCGTGCCTTAATAAACGAAAAATAAATAAAAAATAAAAAACTTTAAAAACTAGATACAATTGGTGGCCTTACCTACCGCTCAAGAGCGATCTCTACCAGACAACCAATATATTTATATTTAATGAATGTTAGAACTATGTTTAATCAGCATAGATAGTTTGATATGATATTATCTATTGTTTAATTAATCTCGAGGCATAATAGAATCGGCGGTGTATTATGCGTCCCATAGGGAAAACCCAATTATAAATTCATTGTTCTCAAGTTGTGTATTCCTTTTGTAGTTCGAAGATAGCTCTTATCAGATACAAAGGTTTTGTTTGATAGTGAAATTGGTATATTATAGATACCTAGAATATAGTTTTGTAAGAATCTATAGTTCTCATTTAGTTCTGTTTAGAACTATTAAATATTATAATTTTAACTCGTTTTTACCCGCGGTTTCGCACGTGTTGTTGAAGATTATTTATATCCTATGGACAGACAGGGCGCTATGGCGCTCGGGAGGCCTATGTCCAGCAGTGGACTAACATAGGTTGGTGATGATGATATCCTATGGGACCTATGTTTTATTCCAGGCCTAGAACTACACGCACCGGCACGGAAACTTATTTACAAGAAGCCTGGCGCATCCCACTGCTGAGTAAAGCCTACCCCTGGTTCTTCCGTATATTTACTAATTCCCTATTAAATTCAGTTAATTCCTGGTACTAGGGAGCAACAGGAAACTAATCTCAACTTTCCCTGTAAAGCGTTTCCTTTAAACTTTAAGTTTATGATCCTTCATTTTCGCAGTTTATGAATACTAATAATAACAGTTGGGCCATTCTACTTTATAACAGTTTGGAGTTATGTTAATGTTTATGTAATTGGTGTAGGTTATGAGATAGTCATCACACCTGGGACAAACGCGTTCTTGAGTGGAGACCGCGACTCGGTAAACGTAGTGTAAGAAGCCCTCCGACCAGGTGGGATGGTGGGCGCTGTGGCGCTCATTGGGGAGGCCTATGTCCAGCAGTGGACTAAGATAGGCTGATGATGATGAGATAGTAAAAATAGAGCCTGTAGTACTTATATCAGTCATCTAGTATCCATTAACACAAGCTCTGCTTAACTTGGGGCTAGATAATAATAATTTATATTTATTTTCTTCACAAAGGTTCTCTTAAATTAGATACAAAATAAATAAACAAACAATAAATAATGCTGGACAATTCACACAGCATTATCTAGCCCTAAGCTAAGCAGAGCTTGTGTTATGGGTACTAGATAACTGATATACATAATACAATACAATACATAGATAGATATTTTTTTATTAATAATAAAATAGAAAACGACCAGAACACCCGGAACAAATACCTGCAGATCGTACACACAATTGTTCCGAGGCGGGAATCGAACCCGCAACCTCCTGCGCCGCAGATATAATACAAAATCAAAATAAAGCCATTTAGTTTATATCCTAGATCGACCCGTAATTTGAAGACTGGTGCCTGATGTACATAGGTTTAGAAAAACCTGTATTACAGGTCACCAGGGCTTCACTCTACGGACCTGTACACAGTACCCGTGATTACAGTAGGTACCTGTCTTAGATACAGTTAAAATGAAGATAATAAAAGTTTAATGATCTTATAGCTAAGTGAACAATAAAAGATACGACGATGTAATAGAAAACTAATATAGGTAACTTATAGTAATGATAAAGTAATGACAATCAACACAGATGTATCATCTATGTGTTGATTGTCCAACATTATTATGTATTAATAATTAAAAAGGAAAAAATATACAGTAAACTAGTAAACCGTTCATTAAACATTAAATATAATACTCCGTTCTCCTTAATCCGCTTTTTTAATTATTCATCAAAGAATCATAAAAATATATGGATAGATTCTACCACATTCAAACGGGACGTGCTAAAATCGCCCACAAAATAAACCTATCGATTTGTCCCATTGCCCCTAAACCATTCGCACACCTTTTATCTGCAGAAATTCTTCCAGAAATTTATCTCTTTGAGCGCGGGTGTTATTAAATTTGTGCGGCTAAAGTACAATGCTGCTTTCAGGGCCAAGTTAATGGTTTGAGGCCCATTCATGTACCGACGGGACGGGATGAGATAACATAAAATGGGACTTTATTGATTTATTGTTGGCTGTTTACATTGAAGAACGTTTTTAGATTGATAAAAAGTAAAGAGCCTATATTTTTTTTTCGTGAAATACATTGTGTCAGAGATGTTTTAGATATTAAATGCGATTCACTAATGATTTAGAACTCTGCTGTACATTTTGGGCGTGTTTCTATGCGGAACAATAAATAAATAAATAATTCTAGACAATCCCCACAGCATCACCATGCCCCATGATAAACAGAACTTGTGTTATGGGTACTAGATGAATGATATACTTAATACAATACATTACATAGATAGATATTTTTTATTATATATATTTATGTACTCGTAGATATCGACCAAAACACCCGGAACAAATATCTGCACATGGTACACAATTGTCGGAAATTGAACCCGCAACCTCCTGCGTCGTAGGTAGACCTTCGCCTACCGCGCAGCAGAGCTCATCAACAATCAACAATAACCATAAAAATAGACGAGAACCGGTGTTTCCAACGTGGTATGCCAACGCAAAGATGCCGAAAGTAATTAGTACCTGGAAGATATGTCTAGATTTCTTCACGTACAATGCTTTCAAGTTTAAAGTTTCAAGTACGAGCATTCACAGAACGACGCTTAACCGCCTTCGCCACCAGGGTATAATTCCGTTTCCGTCCCGTCTTGATGTGAATAGTCGTAAGGTGACTAATAGCATCACGTGGTTCGTTAATTTACCTGAGCGAGCTGAAATCTGCAAAAGGTCTGCTTGGTATTTTCCTTACATTTAGGGCAAAATAAGACTTAAAAATACTTTCATGCGTAAGGAAGAAGCTCTGTGTTTGCTTGTATAAGCCGCAAAGTGGACGTGGGTATGGGATTATAATATGGAAACCATTTTTGAATCTCAGCATTGTCAGTGTTAATCCTCGGTTTTGTGCGGTTCCTAAATAAAGCCACGAATTTGAGATATCAAACGCATTAGGTTGGAAAGTCAGCAACGTTAATAATAAATAATATGTTTTTATTGATGTTTCATTATTACGTAATGTGAACAAACAAATAAAATTTGTAATTGTAATTTATTTTTGTAATTAGAACGGTCTATGGCCAATTAATACTAATTATCTACAGTAATCAATTATCAATAATAATAATCAATAATCATTTATTTCGTAGATTTCATGACTATAGTCATCACTAAGAATTAAATGTGAACCATGATTGAGTTGCATAAACGTAGCATCCACTTGGGCAAGCACCTGCATGGCCCAAACGAGCTACGAGACATCACCCGGAAGAAAATCCTACATAATTATAAGTATTGATAGTATTAATAATTATAAGTAGTATTGTCGTGGTCACGGGATGACTGACGGTCATCCCGTGACCACGACAGAGTGTAAACCTGTTGAAACGTCGGGAAAAAAGGTAAATAAACGCGATAAATACCCGCGTAAGTTTAAAAATATTTAGAAAATCCTACAGTTCCTAGCAACTGCAAGAATTAGTGGCGAAATATGACGCCGCGACTCCGGGGCTGAACACAAACAAAGTGGCGATCACAATTATCATGGCCGCAGTGTTACCAAAGCCACTCCAAAGGAAATTTTTTTTTTTAGTTTTTTGTAATCCTTCGTAACCCTACGTCCCGTATCACGCAAAAGATAATTTTAGAAGATAATTTAGAAGATAATTTTAAATTTTAAATTTTAAATTTTAGAAGATAATTTTAACAATATTGACCTTTTTTCCACAAGATCTGAAAACGTTTCTATGAAAAGGTGCATCGAGGTACCAGGAACGCAGCCTTCAGCAGAAGATTAATCCTCCATTATTAAGTTTTAATGACGTCGACCACAATGGTCCGCCCTGAGGCGATAAAACAAAGGATAATGGTTCCTGTGTCGCTCGTAATAAGATAAATAACCGCAATCACGCGGAGTGTTATCTAAGGGCAGTTCCAGGCGTTCTATGGTCGGGTCACACAGCTTCAGACAGCCAGGTTTTAGCCCATTGTGGAATAAGGATGGAACCAGCTGCGTTTGAGCTGCATTGCGGTTTTCAAGAATCCAACTCACGTTCTATAAAGAAAGCCTGAAAAGCTGTTATTTTATACAACACTAGTTTCTACTCGCGACTTCGCACGCATTGTGTCTATGAAGTTTCAGCCTGATCCGTTCAGTACTTTTAGCGTGACAAAGTAACAAACATTCATCCATCGATCTAAATATCCAAACTTTCGAAATTATAATTTTAGTTTAATTTGTACAAAAAACAGTTTTATCGTTTTCAAGCCTACTTAATATTATATACCTACGCGAAAGTTTGTATGTATGAATGTTTGTTACTCTTTGATGAAAAAACTACCGAGCGGATCGGGCGCAAATTTTGCATAAAACATAGGCTACTTTAATTAAACATAAATTGATTGAAATTAAATTAAATATTAAATAAAGTAAATAAAAAATAGGATACAACTGAGTCGTGATTACGAATGTTCGTGATGCAAACGCAGAGGTTTTAGTGAAATTAAATGGAACCTCTTTTCAGCTCAGCATGCAGATATTAATTTTGCCAAGAATTTCAGCATAAATGTACCTACCGTAATGAATAAAATTTTGTGCTTCTTTAATTTATTTAGAGTGGTGTGAATTCCACACGTGAAGCTTGGATAATTTTCTAGAAAGTATTTAAGAAAGTATTTCGTCATGGAATAATTGTGTGTTGTTGTGTCTATGGAAATGTTTAAATATGTATAATATTATTTCTATCTCATGTATACTGTTTTATGGGATAAATCATCGCGAGTGGCATCTCTGATGAGTAGAGTGACAGGTAACAACAGCATCCTGAAAGTACTATCTAATAAATATGACTGTCCAATACAACACCACTGGGTGAAATTACTTATACTCTAGATTTAGTTATTTTGGTTTTATTTTCTTCGTTGTAATTGTATTTTCTTTTTTGTAATTTAATGTATGTGTTTTTATGGACCTTTGTTGTCTGATAATAAAGAATTTGAAAAATAAATAGTAGCCTATGTTTGATTCTAGGCTAACAGCTACATCTGTGCAAATTTCAGGCAGATCCGTTCAAAAGTCTTTTTTTCGTTTATTAAGGCACAAGCACAGTATTCTTACAGTTATCAGTAATATAGTTTTACCAATCAAGATGCCACTAATAGAGAAACATTATTTATAAAAAAACAACAACAATAACGTTACTGACGCTAATAGTAATAAAACAAACAAATCGAAATAGACAAATCATGCAGTTTTGGCATAAAGAAGTTAACATTCTTCTATCAATCGATTTATAATATTAGTGTCATTAGATTTTCGATTTATAATATTAGTGTCATTAGATTTTCGATTTATAATATTAGTGTCATTAGATTTTCGATTTATAATATTAGTGTCATTAGAATTGATCCTATTTTCTTGATTAACGTACCCAGGTATGGAATGCTGTTGGTGAAGGTGGATTAATTTGGGAGATTGGTGAATAATTATTACTAAGGTAGGCAGGCAGGTATTCTGTGGTTCTAACGGGGCGGTTGAAATGTTTGGAAACTTGTACTTGAGTTATGACTTGAGGCTTTATGCTTACGTGTTAGATAGTTTAAAGCCTCAAGTTATAAAAAAATATCATCATCATCAGCCTATGATAGTCCACTGCTGGACATAGGCCTCCCTCAATGAGCGCCATAGCGCCCTGTCACCAGCTTGACGCATCCAGCATCTACCTGAAGTCTTTTGCAGATCGTCATCCCACCTGGTCGGAGGGCGTCCTACGCTACATTTAGCGAGTCGTGGTGTCCACTCAAAAACACGTTTGCCCCAGTGGCCGTCGGTTCTTCGCGAGTTATGGCCGGCACTGCCACTTTAGCTTGCTAATTCTTAAATTTTATTTCAGGTTTAGAACTGTATGTTATTTCACCCTGATCCGTTCAGTAGTTTTGCCGTGAAGAAGTAACAAACATCCATCCTTCCATCTGAACATCCAAACTTGCACTATAAATGAATGTGCACTATAAGGATTTTATTTTATAATATATAACCTAAAAGCACACAGATCCCCTGGTACTGTCCACGATCCTATCCATCCATGGTTGTCTGGTAGAGATCGCTCTGGAGCGATAAGACCGCCAATTGTAATTAATTTGTAAGTTTTTTCTGTACATAGTTTTCTATTTAGTGCAATAAATAATTTTCTATCTACCAACTACTATCTACCAATGAACTAAAATCCTATGAGAAGGTTGTCAGCATTTCCATGGCTGAAATAACGCCCCTGCAGACTAATTTACGTTTAGTGCAAACCTGGTCCCGTGTTTACCATCCGTGAGTTGTGAACTGCCCTCATTACAAATTCAAATTTAATACCAGCGGTTTAAGCTTAAATTCTACTGGCACTGCGTAACGGTGATCATTTTCAGTTTGTGAACAAGTTTTTCGGTTTTACAATCCTACTAATATTATAAACGCGAAAGTTTGTAAGTATGGATGGATGGATGGATGTTTGTTACTCTTTCACGTAAAAACTACTAAATGGATTTTAATGAAACTTTACAATAATATAGCTTATACTTCAGAATAACACATAGGCTTCAATTTATAAATATATATTGTATACGTTTATAATATTAGTAGGATTATCCAAAATATCTATCACCACGCGGGTGAAACCGCGGGGCGTAGCTAGTAGAATATAAATGACGAGAAAGTCATTTGGTGGGGGATATCTCAAGGGGTCTGGTGAATCTTCATATAAATCGTGATTTAGACTTGAAGAGAAGTTTCATTATGCAAAGTCACAATCACAAGAAATGTTCATTACAGGAATTGCTTGAATTCCACAGACCTTGCATTTCCGAGCAGATTCATATACAAAACGATTGTAAAGCGCAATGTAACGCCATTGTAAGAACTTTGCGAACTTTGAAGCATTTTGTATTCGCTATTGCAACTTCAAAATGGTTCTGAAGTTTGGAGTCGACAATTTAACTGTTAAATGCCATGAAATGGTGCTATTGTAGACGTGAATAATAACGTGCAGTTCACTGATGTGATTTCTTGCGTTAACGTGAATTGCAAACACACAATTTTAAACATCAAACCTGATCTACTGCATTCCACTCATTATCATCTTCAACCTATATTAGTCCACTGCTGGACATAGGCCTCCCCCAATGAGCTCCATAGCGCCCTGTCTTCAGCTTGACGTATCGTGCATCTACCTCCAGTCTTTCTCAGGTCGTCATTCCACCTGGTCGGAGTGCGTCCTACAATAAGTTTACTGAGTCGTGGTCTCCTCTCAAGAACACGTTTGCCCCAGCCCAGCGAACGTCGGTTCTTCGCGAGATATGGCCGGCCCACTGTCAGTACAGCTTGCTAATTCTTAGAGCTATGTCGATAACTTTGGTTCTCTGTCGGATGTATTCGTTACGAATCCTATCCTTCAGAGAAACTCCGAGCATAGCTCTTTCCATAGCTCGCTGAGCGACTTTGAACTGGTGGACCAGCCGATGCATTCCACTGGCACCTTATAAAAACCGGGTGACCATATCGGCTTATTTTCAGACCACAAAAAGCGAAATATTAAATTAACGTTGAATTTCGTGGGACGAATAAGAAAGGAATAACTCCAATTTAGCCTCCGCTTCACCTTTTACATATTTCCGCGTAATTAAGATTTACCTACTTGCACTAGGTACTCATATAAAGTTTGTGTTATATCAAAAATATATGTGTTACACAAAATAAAATGTGTTATTAGGTTTTGTTTATAATGCGTAAGTCCTCGCACTCGGGGTAATCTCTAAGAAATTAAATAATATCCCAAAGAAAACTGTTTCGACGGGACTGGAACCCGCGACCTTTCGCTCAGTATCTTTAGGGTATGTGGAATTTCTTAAAATGTTTTATATCGTAACTAGCTGCGCCCCGCCGTTTCACCCGCGTGGTGATAGATATTTTGGATAATATACGTTATATCTTTATGAATTGTAGCCTATGTGTTATTCTGAGATGTAAGCTATATTATTGTGAAGTTTTATCAAAATCTATTCAGTAGTTTTTGCGTGAATGAGCAACAAACATACTTACATACATCCTCACAAACTTTCGCGTTTATAATATTAGTAGGAAGTTTGTTTTTCTCTTACGACAGTAGTCGCACCAAAATGAGTCAGCCCTTCTCTTTAAGCTGGGTTTTTTATGCGCAAAATAGCGCAAAAGCCCGTGGATGAGCGAAATTCCCTAAGCCCATATGAATGTGGCAAGTATTTCGCTTTGATGTTACCACATCGTGTTTCCATTGTCAGGTAGGTTAGGCAGAAACTTGGAGAAATGTTTTTGATGTCGATGACGTAATTTCTCTGTTTTAGCGGTATGTATGAGGAAAACGTGAATTAATTACCGTAAGTAATGGGCAGTCATTAGTTGGACTGCCACGGAGAGATAATTAGGCGAGAATCCCGGTTCCTGATTTTATGGGACAATAGAATTTCAACCTTCTCTCAAAATAATTATAAGTATTGATACAACGGGTATTTATCGCGTTTATTTACCTATTTTCCCGACGTTTCAACGGGTTTACACTCTGTCGTGGTCACGGGATGACTGGAGTACTGGAGTTACCGCCTCAGCGAAGCGGGGGCTAGTTTATTTGAAACTACCTTCACTTGATTTTCGATAGTAGGCATGTCCATCGGTGTGTCCTCGGACGACACACAACATTATCAGTGTCCGCGACGCACTTCCTCGCTGAATAAAGTGTTCACTATGACTAAACAATAAGTACATACATACATATATGTTTTTTTAGACCAAAGTAAATCTTTCTGGAATAACGAACTACAGCAAGTTTATTCACAAGAACAAAAGTTTGTTTCTAGGGAATATAGTGACACCAACTTTTCCGTTCAATTTGTAGGGTGGTGAGAAGTTTATTCGAAACGGAGAGAATAATTATTGGTTTGAAAACTTCTATAATAAAATAAATAATAAATGATTCTGGACAATTGACACAGCGTCAATCAATATAGTCCCTAAACTCAGCAGAGCTTGTATTATGGGTACTCGATAATTTATATAGTAATACAAATTTATGGGCTCCTCTGAAATTTGTACGAAATAAAACCGTCACGCTCGGGTCGGTTACGCTAAATCGCCATCATCTTCATCACTAATCATGATGATTAATGTCTGAAAAAGAGTGCATCGTATTTACTTAAGCATCTTCAAAAATTCATAAATATAAAATATAGTTCTATGTTCGTCTGTATGTATTTTTTTATCTATGTTCGACGATGTGTCATCAATTATTATAGACCGAGTAAAAAACTACTGTACAATGTGTTTTGTCGAACCTTGATCAAACGAGATTTGCGGATACACGACATATATTTATCGATAAAAATAAAAAAATAAAAAATTATATGTTACCTATCTCAAAAATAAAGTCGATTTTTTTTTTTTAATGAAAACTACTTCATCTGGTTTTTTCTCTGTTTCTTTTTCAGTAAACGGTGTATTTTATTCAAAGTAGTCTCATTTGAAAGCTAGATAGTCTACCTAGCTAAAAAAATAAGAAAAAAATACAATTTCGGTACATAAGCCTAGTAAAATCAATACTTTTTTTAAAATTTGCAAAAAAAATACGATTTTTATTTTATACATATATATATAGGTAACATATAATTTTTTATTTTTTGTTTTTTATCGATAAATATATGTCGTGTATTCGCACATCTCGTTTGATCAAGGTTCGACAATACACATTGTATAGCAATAATCCCAAAATGTGCCCATAGATTTTATTTGCTTTGTGATTATAATTTGTTGTAGTTTTAGTAATTTTTTTTGCTGGCTATACTCATATTTCTTCCAATATTTACCCAAGCACATAACTCGTGTCAGTATATGGATTAGCCCCTAGAAGGTATTATCGTTAACTGGGTCAGTATAGTTGGTTACGTTGGATATAAATAAAACTTCTGAAACTATCATGGTTATTAACACTAAAGTCATTTAAAACGGGATATTTACCATGATTTGATTTTTGAGTTTTCCAATATTTCGGCACAGTTATTCCGTGATCATGGCGCATGAAACTGTGCCGAAATATTGGAAAACTCAAAAATCAAATCATGGTAAATATCCCGTTTTAAATGACTTTGGATATAAATGTTTTGAAAGATACAAAAGCAGAGCGTTTCATGAACTGCGATTGGACAAAGAATATTTTTAATAAATTTTTAAATAAACGTTTGTCGATCATTTTATCGAAAGTAAGTTCCGATGCAGCTAAGGATTATTGCCCAAAATTATCTTCCTAATATAGAATTTATAATTTTTGATTTACGTTAAAATATAGTATAAGTTATAGTATACGTGTACAACTGCTTACTTTGACAAGGTTGTCTGTTTTTTTTGTGGCTTCAAGGCCTATTGCGAGCGCCACTTTATTCGTTCAGCCCTAAAGCTGCAGCAATCATAATTTGCCACTAACCCTTGCAGCTGCTAGGAAGTGTAGGATTTTCTTTGGGATGATTTATCGTAGCTCGTCTAGGCTATGCAGGCAGGTGTTTGATCAGGTGAATGCTACGTTTTTGCATCAATGCACACTCTCCTAGTAAACCAACGGAAGAACTCTGAAGTGTGTATAACTTTTAGTAACTACTATTGTAGTTACTAAAAGTTATACACACTTCAAGGAAGGCAGTGTTACACGATGAAGTATTCTTCATCGTGTAACACTGCCTTCCTGACTCCGGGCTAGTTTAACAGTCCAATCAATCACTCGATCTCCTGTCGGTTGCGCAGGTTTAGTTCGGCAGTTTGACCATCCTATCACCTCAGACTATCGCCCTAACAAGTCTAAGCCCGGTATATGCAAACGGTGTAAACATTGATTGGGTTTCGAACTATCGCGTGGCATACATAATAGACGGCAAAGTTGCCCGTATCTTTGGAGTTGCTACTCCAGTTACACAACTTTGCAGATCAATATTGGAGTTTATAGTTCGTTTTGTCGTAATCTCTCTTTGTTGTGGTTGTGACGAGTGCACTGGGGTATTTAGTTCATTATTTCCACATAACTATGCGCGAGTTGTCTATGCCATTCTAGATTCATTGAAAATTGTCTATGCCATTCTAGATTAATTGAAAATTGTATATGCCATTCGGACGCAGGTCATATAGGTATTTAACCTGCGTTCTTATAGAATGGGATTCAGAATGCCGTCATGTCTCATGGTATTCCGATCTGATCCGGAATATACATATATGCCGTCATTCTCAATCCCAATATTTTTTGGAGCATGCACACAGCATCAAACTAAAAGTAGGAAGAGGTTCATTACCATCATCGTTATTTCAGCCAAGCGAAGTCCACAGCTGGACATTATACTCCCCGAAAAAATTACTAGTCCTGTTTCAAAATAAGTAAATTAGGTTATCAGTGGTCACCAGTGGTGACGAGTGGTTACCAGAGGTTATGATGAAAATTACTCCTTTTTAATTCGAATGAAATCTCCTGTTTTTTATTCGGTTAAAAATTATTTCAGTTCGAGAAAATGTTTATCTGACTTAGCCGAGTTTACTAATTTAACACAGCTAATCTTATTTTAATTAAAAACCGCAATTCATGAATTCTTCCACGATAATGAAAAAGCTGACTGCACTGGCACCTCGAAGAAAAATAATAAGCACAAGAGGGTGTAATCGTTTGGCAACGGCTTGGCTCGAAGCCAGAAATGAGTTTATATTTTTTGCTCATCAAAACATTATTCTTATATCTTGCGAAACAAATACGTATTTCTATACGAAATTGCGTCCAAAATGTATGGAGCGACATAATGTGAATTCATAACAATGTTTTTTCTTGTTGAGATCTATCTATCCAACTGTAGTAGGTAGCGGCATCGTAGCTATTTTTGTAGAGAACCTACGGCATAGCACGCCTACGGCGTAGCACGCCTACGGCGTAGCATGTCTACGCCGTAGTGCCTCTACGTTTTGCGTAGTTATAATTTTACTAAAGTATGCAGCTGGATGAACTCTTCTAAGCGATAAGGCCGCCCATTGTACTTGTCGCATGTAATGTCTTTTTTGTAGTGATCTGCATCTGGTGTACAATAAAGTATGTTTGTATTGTATTGTATTTCTTTTTTAATCAAAAACGTATACTATCACTACATAGTATAAAACAAAGTAGCTTCCCGCTCCCTGTCTGTCGCTATGTATGCGTGTATATTATCTTTGAAACTACGCAAAGTGATTCAAGCGAAAGGTTTATAAAACACATTGATTTCCACGCAAGTGAAGCTGCGGGGTAGCTAATTCGTATATAAAAGACACTAAGAACCAGAGATGGATTGTCTAGTATCTGTGTTATGCATTTGCTAATTGGAATAAAGACGCAATGTGCAGACCAAAACAAAATTAAATTCTCCGGAATTTAGACCGTAGATAAATCGTGGAAATCTCCGAGAGCAAAAGGGATTTTTCATCCACTCCATCTGTAGTTACTTCCCGACACTCAATCACCGAGAAGGTTGCCAGTAAATCGAATTAGCCACACTAATCATGATTGACTGGGTGCTGCCCAAAGTATCACAGATCGCTATATCCCTTAGTCGACACGCTTCGCCACTTACCCGGGCCTATAAACACTAGAGCAGATGGACAAAGTGACAACGTCGGTTCACTTTCAGGGTTTTATCGCTCACGTTCACCGCTGTTTCATCTACAGATGGCCTTAAAATAGATAGGAACCAAAATTAAATCGATGCGATGAAAGCGATGAAAAAAAAGTTCTGTATTAGTTTGCGTAATTTGATGACCTCTGTGGCGCGGTGCGGTGGGCGAAGACCACCTGCGACGCAGGAGACTGCGGGTTCGATTTCCGTCTCGGGATAAATCTTTGAACGATCTGCAGATATTTGTTCCGTGTGTTCTGGTCGTTTTCTTTGTACAATAATAAATAACTATCTATGTAATATATTGATTTAAGTATATGACTCTGTAGTACCCATAACAAAAGCTCTGCTTAGCTTAGGGCTAGATAATCCTGTGTGAATCATCCAGATAGATTTATATTTATTTCTACTTTTTGCCACAAGTACGTCCCAGCCAGTTACTCGTAGCTACCTACGTGTGATTACTTTGAGTTATCAACTAACATTCTGGAGTGCAAACAAGGATAAGAAACACCGGTCAGGTCTGGGTTATGTAGTCACTCGACTAGAGCCGGCGACGAGATGGAAAAATTACATGAATTCATAAATTATTTTGTGCATATACGAAATCGGCTGAAATATTGGTTTATGTATTATAAATTCCAAACTTTGGACCACGTGTCACGACATCATGCGGGCTGAAGTGCTACCAACTCTATTTTTCTATATTCTGTGGTCTTGCAATATTGTTTGGAATTATTTGTTTCTTCATTCTTGGTTCTTCAGTTAAAAAATCGTATAAAGCATACGAAAAACCATGACAACCTTAAAAACAATCTACTTGTTGTTCAAAGCTATAAAATAAGTAAATTTTAACAACAAAATATTTCGCATCTTCCAAACCTTTACGACAACGCACAGTTATGGGACCCATAAACCAAAGTCCAGTTTCAAAACAGAAACATTTCCCAAGGAATTTCTCTTCAGTTTTTACGATCTACGCGGTCTATTAAAAGGCTTTCAGAATCTCTGAAGGCAGATTTTTATGGGTGAGTTATTGCGGTGTTTTTATTGCGGGATATTATTGTGTCTTCAACTTTATGGTGTGATAGTTTTTATAGTGTATTACTTACGTACAATAGATTAGAGTTCATGTGTGATACATCATCATCATCAGCCTATATCAGCCCACTGCTGGACATAGGCCTCCCCCAATGAGCGCCATAGCGCCCTGTTTTCAGCTTGCCGCATCCAGCATCTACCTGCAGTCTATCGCAGATCGTCATCCCACCTGGTCGGAGGGCGTTCTACAGTTACCGAGTCGTAGTCTCCACACAAGAACACGTTTGCCCCAGCGATACAGCGAGTGTACAGTGTGTGATACAGCGTCATAAAATTCCAAGTATCTTATCTGCGCAGGTATTAAATAAAAAAACTGTAGAAAGAATCCTAATATCGTACAAGCAAACCTACGAAAGACTACAAGCAGACGCTGGATGCGGTAAGCTGAAGCCAGGGCGCTATGGGACTCATTAGGGGATGCCTATGTCCAGCAGTGGATTAATATATGCCTATGATGATATATCACATGGTGGGCATGGGCCGCTCTTTTTGTTTGTGACTCGCATGACCGAGTCAGTTTGTTTACCACATACAATAATATACATAGGTGTCCACTGTCTAAGCTTAATCTCGCCTATCGTTACTTAAGTTTGACGAACACTGGGTCGCGGTAGGCGAAGGTCTGCCTGCGACGCAGGAGGTTGCGGGTTCGATTCCCGCCTTAGGACAAATGTTTGTACGATCATATGCAGAGATTTGTTCTAAATAGTTAGTAGTTAAGTAGCCTTTATGCTGTCGGGTAATTGAGGAACTAGTTTAGTATATTTGTTAATGCTTAAAATTGTTAATGCTAAATTTGTTAAATATGGATTTTCTTATTCTTATGTGATCGATGATATATTTGCCTCAGAAATCACACCTAGGCATTAGGACTTCCCACCCTTTGTGATTGCATCCTGTAACCTTCGAGAATATTCTCGCATCTATCACTCACCTTAAGCACCAACATTTCCAAATCGAATCTACATAAACCACGTTAGCGTACTCATACGTTATTTTCGCTAACAGAATTACCTCTGGGAGCTATACGGAGTGAAAGCCTCCGATAAAACCTCCACTTTATGCCTGAGGTAAGGCGAGGACCACTTCCGGGTTGTATTTAGCTAATATTGAAGTTTCTCGAGCATTTTTATGAAGGCTGAAATCAGGTTTTAGAGCTCGGGTTATATATTGGCTTGAGAAAATTCTTGAAATATTTACCATGTACATTGTACATATTATTATGCATAGTGGACCTGGGCTGGTCTGGTCTAAGGTAAGAAGATAAATAGAAAGATAGAACAATATTTATTACACTTATATAATTTATCGTTATCGTTAGTCTTATTACACTTAAATAAGAAACTATGTACAATAAAACTTAAAAATTATGTATAAATTGGCGGTCTTATTGCTCAAGAGCATATAATCGCTTTGAACACTTTGACTGCGGTTTTTTTTCGACGACTGCGATCTTTTTTGTAACCTAAAAAATTCGTGCTGCCGCACATGCGTTTCGTTCGAAAAATATTACGGCTGTGCTGAGTCACAAAGATCTGTATTTTCTCAGCCGCTGCGCTAGTGTGGATTTACGCATATTAGTCACTTGTAGAAAACACATACCGTGTGATTTCAGCACTCAAATTGTTAAATAAGAAACTATGTACTTACAATAAAACTTAAAAATTATGTCTTATTGCGCAAGAGGGTATAATCGCTTTGAACCTTAAGACTTTACTATAGTAAAAACAACTGTATTATCATAAACATAATCCATAATTAAGCTTTTTGGTATAATAATAATTAGAACATATTTTGGAGTAAACTACCCGACCCACACAGAAATAGCAAACAATTTTCAAATTTCCAGTCCTAAATGTAATTAATAACGAAAGTTCTGTCTCGAATGATTAAGTTTTACGATTAAATTAGTAAAGGTTACAGCGATATTAGCCAAATTACTAATAATAGAACTCACCCAACATCTTTGAACTTTGAAACTTCTCGTTATAACAAAGGGTTTAACAAGAAGGTTGATATCTAAGAAAAGTTATTTCTTAGATTTAAAAGTTCACGTCCACCAAATGTTTAACACTACATAGTATAAAACAAAGTCGCTTTCTACTGTCCGTCTGTCCCTATGTATGCTTAGATCTTTAAAACTACGCAACGGGTTTTGATGCGGTTTTTTTAATAGATAGAGTGATTCAAGAGGAAGATTTAGAAACCATTTGACAGATAGATTTCCACGCGGACGAAGCCGCGCGGCGTAGTTAGTTATTAAATAAAAACCTTAATTATTTCTAAAGCAGTTCTGGTATGCAGATCTAAATTATTAAATCAGATAATTGCCTTACAACAACAACCGCAGTACTAACTGCCATAAAAGCCGATACCTCTGGCAAACGTGCCATGCTAATCCTGGCAGGCGTCCGGTCGGAAGAAAAATCGCTTTGTACAACGCTCCACTGCGTGTCCTGAACTAATTGAATTACCATCGCCAGCGGCGAGCCGGCAATGGAATCGTTACGTGCGATGCGCTAACGTGTACTTATTACCTACGGGTCAATAGGTATGGTTGCGTAGAACATTCTAGGCGATATAGGCATCTTATTGTGTTACCCTCCCCCGACAAAAAAGCGATGTTTGGTATAAATTTGAGGTGTGTATCATGATGGCTGTTTCATCGTAGCTCTCAATGCTAAGATGAGGTGGGAATCAAACCCACGACCTCTTGCATCACAGGCGGACATTCGCCCACTGCACCACAGAGGCCGTCAAAAAAGAATACTCTAAATAAAAAGTATACCTAATTACTCCTCCTTAAAATTACTGACTGAGAAAGTACTTTCTTCTTTCAATTAATGCCACGTGTCCGTGCTGCCCAGTCGATACAAAATCTTATTAAATATTCTTAGAGCAGCAAAGATTGCTTTCGTGTTTTTCTCATAATATTTAACAGAAAACTCACCTTCATCGTAAACCAATCATCCGTTGATAAAATTTCATGCACAGACTTCGCTACGTGATACCAATTTTAAAGTTGATACACTCTTTATACCCCTCTATTTTAGGGAAAATATTATTCTGGAGTGAAGTTATTTATAAGAGAAAGTTGGCTTAGTGCCCGTGTCGTAAAATATTACCTGGGGCAAATAGGTCAACGCCAAAGGGACTCAATGACTGATTGTTTTGGTTTCCCGCAGAATATACCTAAATAAGTAAACAAACGGCCGATTGCAAGAATGTCTCTGTAAATCAAGTTGTGGGGTGACCATCGATCAAATGTTCCGGAAAGCTACCAGTTATTTAGCGATTTTGTGTAGTGAGTATTTCTCTAAGATTGCGTTTTCGATACTGGGAGCGAATGATAGCGCACGACGTCAAATCTTTTGAAAGACGTCTGTTTTTGTTTGTATAAATAAAAAGAGCCTTTCTCTTTTTGAATGAACCCAAACGGCACTAAAACAAGCCACTCAAAAACGACTCCAATAGTTCTAATGTTATTATTACTTACAATCGACGTTAAAATTCCAGTATTAAACTCTCGTTTCCGTTTTCGTTTATATAAATAAATGGAGCCTTTGTCTTTTTGAATGAACCCAAACGGCACTGAAACAAGCTACTCAAAAACTACTCCAATAATGGTTGTAATCATATTATCACTTAACTTAGTTTAAGAAGCACTTCATCATTCCTCCAACTTAGACAAAGTTTGTGGGGCCTAAGTGATTCCGAAGTAGCAGTACCAACTCACAAGTACCATTTTTCCTAATGATTTTAAGGGAGTGTAGTAGCTGTTATGTTTGCTATTTTGTTGGTTTATTATCTAGGAATATAATAGAAATACATTTATTTATAAAAACAACAAAACAACACGCTATAAAATAACTAAGAGGAAATTAGTTGTTTTATTTTTGCTTTGGTAAGTTTATCATGCTTTTATCTTCGTCCGTGCCACTGATTTTTACTTCAGTAGTGGTTAAAAAACAAGCAGTGCAAAATCGGAACTTGCCAGATAACAACTTCCGTTATCGAAACCACAAAAGTGTTTCACGGCAAAACTTTTCCGATGCTGAAAGAATGTCTAAAAGTTTGTAACAGCGAGACCCTAATCATGTAGGAAATATCTATCACCCATTCTACGTCATAATATGCGTAGATTCAAATCAATTTCCGTAGCGGTAGTCACGCGACTTATAAAAGGCTTACTAATGGATTTCCTTCCAGGCTTGGGAAGTAGGTAGGAACTTGGAAGTTACGTCAGTGATAAGACTTTGAGAAAGAATATTCACGGAACCATGAAAAGTGGTTTTATAAGGTTTTTGTGAAACGTAATGAAGTCTGCAATATCAAATTGGGCGGCACAGCTCGACGGGTTGGTGTGACATTTTGGTGTATGAATATTGTAGGCTGCCGACAGTGTTTTGTCATCTTGTCATCTTGTCAGCAACTTTCACTAAAATAATCGCTTCATCATAACAGTGGTATTGTCTCAGAATGACACATTTTGGCATTTTGCTTTGATTAAAGAAACTTTAAAGAAACTACAGATCGAAAGAAGAATGTCCTGGTTTAGCAGAATTCTGGCCCAGGTCTTCAGGTAAATAGTTTTTGTAAAAACTAAATAAACAGAGCAAACCTCAATCAATTTCAAAGTGCACAAGGATTGATTGGTTCAATATTCTTGTCTGTAAGTGAGACAGAAAAGCTATTACTGAGGTCTCGGGGGCACACAGCAATCTTAATACCACTCGTCTCAACTGCGATTGAGTTCGCTGCATCTCTACAAATTGCGGTATAATAAAGTTCCTTCGCTGTATTTTGATCAGTTTGCTATTCTAGACTTTGCATCTATTGGTGCTCCTTGCGGAATCAACAATGCTAATAAAAATAATTTAACCTTATAGTTGTTTTAATAAGGCCATAAAGTTGTGGAATGCACTACCAGAGTCCATCAGAAAAGCAGTGTCCTCACCAGTTTTTAAAGCTCGCGTTAAGGAATGTTACCTGTCAGAATAGTGAATATTGGTACTTATTATTTTAAACTAGAACAACTCATCTTGCCTGGTTAACTAAAAATTGAGGTCTTTGGCTGAAAAACAGCGCTGAATAAAATAATGTTCAGCACACGCTGAGCCAACCCCTATTTCGGCGCAGGGTCATGGAGGTAGTCTTATTTTATTCTTAATATCACTTTATTATATATTATTTGTGTCGTTTACCCCCATGATAAACTTCTTTGTTTGTGTATTATATGCCTGTATTTTGTACCTGTGTCTCAATAAATGTTTTTTCTATTCTATTCTATTTATTTATAAACTAAGTATTACTAAGAAGTATATTATGGTATACATATGTATTTTATATATATATATATATTTAGCTTGAAATATTCATGTTATGTTCATATTTATTCTAGCTTATCTTTGGTACACCCCCTGCTTTCTTAAATTAACATAATTCTTTCCATCCAAAGGTTGCCTGGAAGAGATCGCTTCTAAGCGATAAGGCCGCCCATTGTACTTGTATCATGTGATGTATTTTATAATAATCTGTAACTGGTGAACAATTAAGTATTTTTGTATTGTTTTTTACAAAACGCTGTTTGGATTGAATACTGTCTTCGAGTAATGGATGGCTCTTTTCCTGTCATGAGGATATGCGCCTGATAATTTGATTGTTCTGAAAAAGCTGAAACTTAGTTTAAAATTGTTTATTGAATTTAGCGAAGTAAATTTTAATCCCTCTAGAATAAAGTTTAATGGCAACACCTCGGAATCATTCTCTATACAATAGCGTAGGAATTTTCAAAATCTGTCCATAATTGAATGAATGAATGAATGAACTCTTTATTGTACTTAAAACTATAAAATAACACCTTATATCTAAACATTACATATTAAAAGTACAATAGGCGGCCTTATCGCTGACAGCGATTTCTCCCAGGCAACCTAGCTAGAAATCGCTGTCAGCTGTATGTTCAGCTGTATGTATGTTTTTATATATGTTTGTCGATTACTCTCTAAATTAGCTAATTTAGAGAGTAATCGACAAACATATATAAAAACATACATACAGCTGAACATATTCATTTTTTAAAGTTGGTTGAAACTAGAAAAGAATAATGACTTTATTGCATAATCAATAAAATACCTAAAAGATATACAAGAATTACTTACTAACTATACAGTGGACCTCCGGTAATCCGGCCCCGCCGGGTGATTATGTAACTCGCGACCGGTTTGCGACAGGCGTAAATTAAGCAATCAGTACACTGTCAAACGTCAATTTTGTTTTGGTTTGACACCAGCTACAACGTCAAAATTGGTCAAAATTGGCGTTTGACAGCATTGATTGCTTAATTTACGCCTGTCGCAAACCGGTCGCGAGTTACATAAGCACCATACCGGTCTAATCCGGCGCCTCCTGAAATCCGAAATGTCTATTTATTGAATTTTTTAAATCCGAACTATAGGGGTCTTCGTCATCAGCCTATAGCAGTCCACTGCTGGATATAGGCCTCCCCCAATGAGCGCCATAGCGCCCAGGTAACGTCTTCAGCTTGCCGCATCCAGCATCTACCTGCAGTCTTTCGCAGGTCATCATCCCACCTTGTCGGAGGGCGTTCTACACTACGTTTACCGAGTTGTGGTCTCCACTCAAGAACACGTTAGAGATATGGCCGGCCCACTGCCACTTCAGCTTGCTAATTCTTAGAGCTATGTCGATAACTTTGGTTCTCTGTCGGATGTATGCGTTACGAATCCTATCCTTCAGAGAAACTCCGGTGTTAGGTACTCTATAATCCGACAAATTCGTGAGTTCGACATGCCTCTGCAAAACGTTTATTCGATTACCGGGGTACAACCGGCGGCCTTATGGCTAACAGCGGCTAACAGCTCTCATCCTGATCCCCGTCTTTCAGTAACACTAGCTGTTCGCCGCGTTTCACCCGCGTTTTATACGAATTTCACATTTCTAGGGGGATAAAGAGGTCTTTTTTCCCGCATTTAGACCTTGGGTTACATTATTGGAGTTTTAGTAAGGATCCCTATTTTTTTTTTAAATATAGCCCATAGTGCAGCTTCCCAACGGTGAAAGAATTTTTGAAATCGTTCCAGTTGTTTCGGAGCCTATTCAATGCAAACAAACAAACAAAAAATGAAATCATTCCTCTTTATAATATTAGTATAGACAAGAAGTTATAAAAGTATAAAATAAAAAAATTAAAAGCGACGAATTTCCAACTTTTCCCGGATATTTCAGTCCACACCTGTTTCAAGGTTCAAGCGTTTTAAATAGTTTATGCAAACATACCGGTGGTTCCGTATTGTTGAACGTTAATTTATACGTCCCGTGTGGTCAACTGGCGACATTTAGTACGGCACAGTGGTTTGGTGGGACGCTGCCTTTATTATTTTCCTTTGCGGGTTTTGCTTCGAGGTGTCGTGCAGATTTTATTTCGTTCAAAATTTTTCACTCAACTCAACTGCTTTTTATTAGTCTTAAAACATGATGTTTTACTTTTTGAAATTACTACCTGTGACTTTGCATGCGTGTTTCAAGGATAAAAGTACCTAGTTTATATCCTTCCGCGAGACACCGTCTATCCCTATGTAAATTTTCATTCAGTTTTGTTGAAAAAGACAGACAACCGGCCGTATTACTTTTGTACTAATAAATTAGTATGGATTTTAACTTTTCATTATTCCCGCATTGACATTGACCACACCGTCCACTAATGCGGTATAGAAAATAACGCATTAGAGGTAGAGTGTACTGGGACTTCACAGCGTGAATGAACTATCAGGAAGTTTTTATGTTTAACTAGTTTCTGCCCGATGCTTCGCACGCGTTGTTAGGTTATTTCTATTACATGGTAACTGATTTATGGTATGAAAATTACAGGCCTAGAACAAAATTTTAGCCTGACTCGTTCAGTAGTTTTGGCGTGAAGATGTAACAAACATCCATCCATCCTTCTAAACATCGCAACTTTCGCATTTATAATATTAGTGTGATTTTTCAACGGTACTCATTTATGCCTATTAATTTGTTGGTTTTCTAGTTGATAAGCTAAGTATTATACCATGGTTTAATAAAAAGATTTATTGAGGTATAATGCCAGCTGCAATATTTGTCGCATTGCTGTATAAACCTACCGGTTGTTTATTAATTTGAGTTGCAAATTTTAGTTCAAAATTGACTTGATCATAATCAATGTTAGGGGACGATATCGTCGATATTAGGACTATTTGTATTCAACAGTTTTACATAACTTAAAAAGCTACCTATAGCTTTGTATTGGTAGTATAGAGCTTAGTAACCTTACACAATACAACCATAGCAACAGCTATACATAGTTTATTCAAATATCATCATCTGTACACGTCCCCTGCTGAACATAGTGGAAGCCCAGGGGAACAAGGGGAGGCCCCTCTTGATGACGCTACGAATAGCAGTCCAGAGCCGCCTCCATCCATGGACTCCCTACGACCGTCATCGGTCCATCAAGTGGGAGGTCCATACTCCGGTTCGCATTGCATCGCGGTCGCCACTCGAGAAACTTTACTCCCTAATGGTAATCGGTTCTGTGGCCGATATGGCCAGACTATGGTCACACTCCGGCCTGCTAATTCAGAGAGCTATGTCGGTTACTTTAGTTCTCCTACGGATGTCCGTATTCGGATTCTATCACGTAGAGAACTCCAAGCATAACTCTCTCCATAGCTCGCTGAGTGACTTTGAGTTTATGCACGAGCCCTATACAATATTCCAATTCCTATACAAATAAACTAGTTAACTATTCAAGATCGATTGTTATGCAAGTGGAATTCTGTTCTCCATTCGTGCATGCGACTTAGCATGCAGCGCTGACGTTGGATCTAGACTATGTAGGTGTGTTTACTACGTTACTTGTCAACAGCTAGATGGTTTATTGCATTAGGTATTGCTAGCACACCTTTGGGTACTGTGGCATCACTAGGATACACTGTAATATCTTTTTGTATTAAGTTTGACTTAGGTACTGTACGGGTTTAGTCTATCAATATATTTGCTATGAAATAGTACTTGAGTCTACCCGATGTGAAGTGTACTTATATGTTAAGTATGTACACTCAGTAGTAAAAAAGTATAGGTACCTTTTAACTACTTGAAAGTAGATACCTACGTATTTCTTATTTGTTCTTCGTATTTGCTTCAATTGGGTCTCAATGAGAAATAGCTTTAGTAGAAGAAACTTACCGTCTACCTTCTCACAACTGAGACTACATTTCCTGCGAAGCCGTGTTTTGATGCAGCGAGTGCACCTGTGCTTGCGCACACACTTGTGCACTATATGTCCTGCGTACCTGATAAGTCTCTGTTGAGACTGGCTGCAGTAGTCGAAATTTGGCTAGGATGACACTATCATCATTATTTCGTTGCTTTTCGGTTTTGTCTCGAAAATGTGAAAATTATTTGCATATTATACTTCTTTATCACGGAAAATTAAAAGGGTCTGGCCCTTTTATCTTTCCAATACAAACGTACCAAAGGATCATTACTTCCAAATTTCTTGTTGCTAATTTCTTGAAGTTGGCTAACTTTATTACAAGTTAAATTGAAATTGTTAGAGGCCTGGGTCTTCCGAGTGCTGTATAAAAGTATACAACGGAAGGAAAAGCTTCGAAAGTTTGTTCAATTTAATCGCAAAATGCACTCTCTCTTTCAATTTTATTTTTAGCAACCTCGCCTTATAAAGTTAACAGTCCTTTCATAACACCTACTCGTATCCCCTGGTATCTTACCTACATTATATTAATAATAAATAAATAAATAACGCTGGACAATCCACAGATCATCATCTAGCCCCAAGCTTAGCAGGGCTTCTGTTATGAGTGACTATTTTATTTAGGAAGTATTACACTAATATTACAAGTTTAGATGGATGTTTGTTACTTCTTTAGGCCAAAATTACTGAACGGATATGGATGAAATTTAGCATAGATGTGGCTGATATGCACCTGCATTCAAACAAAAGCTACGTTTTATCCCATAAATCAGTTCATTGAAAGGTAATTTATATCCCATGATTAAATTACCTTTCAAAGTTTTCATATATAAACAACGCGCGCAATTCCTCAGGCAGAAACTTGTGAGAAAGCTCGTGTTATTGATTTCCTCAACTAACTTTTTTTTGTCCACTGCTGAATAAGTCTCCCCCAAACAAGAAAGTTATGCCCACATTACCACACTGTTAGGCGGGGAGATCGCAGCAGAGGTGTTAAGATACACAAAAGTATGCTGCTGCCCTTCCCATGGCTATTCGACTTCTATGACGTCCTCGGGCTGAGTTAGAGCGGCCCATTCTTAAGCCGCGCCAACCACAGCTATACTATGAATCATAAATTTTCCAAAACTACCCGCAACAAATGGTTATAACTCGGTACTTGAACTGCAAAAGTAATACATTCTCGCGTTCCAGTCGGAACTATACCCCGTTGTTCCCGCAGTCATTAGTGCCGGAGTCTCGGTAAGTAAACAGAACGTTCGACGTGCTTCCTTTTCACCCGCATTCACATTAATTACTTTATACTCAAACTGGCTTTAGTCAGTGGATTCGAACGCGCCTTTCTTGGCCATTGATAGCACTTATCGTACCACATAAACAACAATGACAGAAAAAACAATGCAGAAGGAAATGCGGTGGTAAAATAGGGTGCGGACCGACCTTATAAATAAATAAATAAAAATAAAAAGTTTCTTTATTCAGACAGGTTGTCCACATACATACAAATTACAAAAATAAAACATAAGACCTTAAATTAAATTAAAATTAGATTTGCAGCAGTCATTCAACAGACACCCACCCGACCCATGGAATCTAGTGAGTGAGGACTCTGTTGAATTTCTGCATGATGGGCGAGGCAAACTTGCTGCCCACAACCTGCAGGATGGAGTTGGTACTGCTCCATGTTCTGCGCAGCAGCGAGGCTGTTTTCTTGCGGATGATGGCGTGAAAGCCATCAACCTGGGCTTCAGCAAACATGGAGGATGTACTGCCGAAGCGGGGCAATCCCAACAACATCCTGAAGGCTTAATACCGAGGTTATTAATACCGAGTTTTTAAATTAAAACTTATACCGAGTTTTTGAATTTGACGGAGCGGCACATTTATTTTCACAAGCTCAGTGTGCTATAAAATGGCTGGGACGCAAGATGTCTATCGCCTGTGTAATTTTAAGTGCTACAAGTCACGCCAGTATATAAAAACTCCATGACGAAAATTCCGTGTCTACATAGTGAAACAGTGGTGATGTAAGGGCAGTTTTAATTCGCCTTTCCATCTGGTCCAGCAAACCAATTACGCAGTTTGTTGGATCAATTCGGTACCATGGCTTCTTCGGGAGAAAAGGTCTGGAAGTCGTAGGTACTTATTAAAGCAAAACAACCTTGGTCGTTAAAGGATAAATAATGTACAATAAGAAGTATTTGAGAAATATTTAAAATTGTCGAACAAATCGTAAATCAGAGTTACAAATTTACAATGTTACAATTTTGACCACATTCACCGTCCACTCAACACAATAGAAAAGCGCAACATCAAATCTAGATGTGTATGTTTCACGTTTCAATTGGCATATCATAACTTATATTTTGTTGAACCCACAGGAGACTTACCTACTAGGTGCCAAATAACAGCTGTACAAACATCTAAGGCAGTCAAGGCGCCAGTCTGTTTACGCTATTGGGTAATTTACAAGCGAAACAGCAAACTCATCAATATCCCTGATCAAACTTGCAAAGCACCGATCTAACTTCCAAAGCTGGTTAAGCATGTTAGACGAGCTCTTGTTATGTACACCTCTACAGTTTTTAGTAGGTACTTTTATTGAAAAGCATAGAGTAGAATTATATTTGAATTCTATGTTGACAATCTCGATGTCTTCGATGGTAATGAAAATAGGCTTGTATTTTTATACCTTCTCGTAATTTTTTGACAATTATATTGAGGCTTCTAGTCTATCCCGAAGGGCGCATTTGTGGTAGTCAGTGGGGGAGGATGATAGTGGATTATTAACTTACCTATAAGTAATTAAAGAGTTCAGTGACACCGACTTCATTACTCGTATATTCGTCGTTATTCGGTCAAAATGCATATTTTAATTACGAGCACAGATGTTGGTTGCGCTTGCTGGTAACATGGCAGCTGCTTTTTCATTAGCTTCTGTTTACTGAAATTCGCTGCTCATTTCAGCTCGGAACAGATGTGCTAGCATCATCGAACGCAGCTTTGCCTGTGTTGTCGCATTAGCATTTACAAACTTGGCAAGCTGTGGCCAGGGATATTGTTTGTCAGACGACGGTCTGGTAATTGAATATTAATGAGAAGGTATATACTCCCTTCGTAATTTTGTTTCTGAATTGATAGGCTGGTACCGTTCTGATACCTGATTGAAGCTAGGGTTGTCTGCTTTCACCCGTTGCCCGTGATCCACCTTCGTGTTTTGCCTGGGTGGATCAAGGGAGAAAATTATTTATTTGGTCTACCAGATTCTCAAACGAAACATCAACTTGGGTATTTACGGAAACTTTCAAGCTATTTTGTAACTCAGTTGGCTTTTGTTGGCATTTATTTATAACAATAAAGGTCTGTACTAAGAGATCCCAAGACAGAAAACACTTGACAATGAATAAATAAATAATAAAAGCAGCACGAAATAAAACTGCCATGAGCACGCAAAACGAAAAATATACTTACCTCAGCCTCTGTTATGTTCAGCTTGGTTTCATTTATTTAGGTACCTATTTGAGCCAATAGGGTAGTGTCCTGGGTAAAAAATATATTTTTCTATTTAGTCCGTCAATTAGATTATCAGAATATATTGGACACGTATTTTTTCTTTTGTCAATTAAACAAAAAAATATGAAGATATAGCCAGTTAAAGTTCCACGTGACGTCACGTCTCGCTACACTTTTTAGCAAGATGTGACGTCACGAGCCCCCACTCCTAAAATTTGACGCGCTTTATTTTTGTAAGTATTTGTTTGATTGACAAAAGAAAAAATACGTGTCCTTATATCTTCTGATAATCTGAGGGACTAAATAGAAAAATATATTTTTTACCCAGGACACTACCCTATTGGCTCAAATAGGTACCTAACTAAATGAAACCAAGCTGAGTATAGCAGACCTATCGTGTAAATGTAAACACCATTACCGTCTCGCCATAAAACTTCGATAAGATGAATAGAAAGCCGTAAAAATAGATCCATTGTAACGCTTATCGCTGTCTGAAAGCATATTGAATGTTTTAGTGCTGCAGATAATAAAAAGGCTAACTTTATTACCGCTAACAATGTAGGTTAAGGTATGAGGTTTGCAATCTGTACTTTGTAATAGATTGTGCTTTCAAAGTACCTGTATTTGCAAACTCAACGGTCAGAATTAGCAAGCTGAAGTGGCAGTGGGCCGGCTATATCTTGGGAACCGACGGCCGCTGGGGCAAACGTGTTCTTGAGTGGAGACCAAGACTCGGTAAACGTAGTGTAGGAAGCCCTCCGACCAGGTGGGATGACGACCTGCGAGTAGATGCTGGATGCGGCAAGCTGAAGACAGGGCGCTATGGCGCTCATTGGGGGAGGCCTATGCCCAGCAGTGGACTGCTATAGGCTGATGATGATGATGATGAACGGTCAGTAGGTATTAAACAATATGGAGTGGTTAAAGTCTTAGTCCTTAGAGCAAAAAAGGTTCTCAGTAGAAATTGTTCGCGATAGGAGTGAAACGTCCTCAATTCAAAACGCTATTCCAAGCAAGTGAATCAAGAATCAATCAATACTTTTTGAACGCCATGTTTGTTTTTCAAAAACTAAAACCGTTATATTGACCGTTGACATCCGACCAACCAATAACGATTGAATTATTGGTTAAGTTCAAATCATAAAGATAGTACGATAATACATGCAAGTATCTACCTATTTACTTAAAATTTATAAGTAATCTTTATTCTTAAAACTTTGAAAACTGATGAAAACCTTTTACGTAATGCGTGTGGATATATTCAACTTTATTTCTATGAAGGAACGTCCGATAATACTATAATATTACCTACTAAATAACTACCTATGTATTTACTTAAAATTTATAGGTATTCTTTATTCTTAGAACTGATGTGAACTTTTTACGTAACGCGTGTAGACAAATTTATACATACAAAATACAAAAATCTTTATTAGAAACAAGAAACTTATAGTTTTGTGGGTTGACTACCGCAAATGTTAAGAAACTGTGTAGCGTAGTCAGCGCCCTCCTCCGCAAACAAAATAAATAGGTACGTTTCTTTAAAGAAAAAAAAAGAAATTTGTGTGTAGTGTGTGTGGTGTGTTTGTGTGTGTGTGGTTTGAGTAGGTATGTGAGAGTGTGGTGCTCATTATCATTACATAGACTTTATTAAAGTATCTTGTACATACGTCGACAAAAATGCATACATCTACCTGCTGTATGCCTGAATACTCCAACTATCGCACGTAACAAACCGTCCGAAGCTACTCAAAACTGAAAACAGCCACAATACAAAAATATCGAACACGAGGTATTGACAAAGGTCGGCGCAGCTATTGTGCCGAGTCGAGATCTGTTTGCGGCAAACACGCGTTCCACGTGGATGGATATTGGTTATTGCATGCGGGGTAAGTTTGATCCAGTTTTGAATGCCCTGAAGAGATTAACTTGTGACGCAGTTTTGGGAAATGGCTTTTATTTTTTTAACTAAAAATACTTCGTTGGATTTCAATCTCATATTCACAGTTTTTTTTATGTCGTCGATTTTTTTGTCTGTTATTTACCGATTTTGAAAATTCTTCACTGTTGTGTAGAGGATGATCCCGAAGCGGTTCCATAAAGAAGATTCCTAAGGAATCAATATTATTCTGAAAAATTTAAACACAGTGTAAAATTAAGGGATTCGAAGTCGGTTTAAGTTTTTCTAAAAAATCAAATTATTTACTGACGCTATGCAAAAATGCGCGTTGCAAATGTTTCTCTCGGACAGAAACATCCTGATTTTATATAACCTAAGTACAGTCGCGCAGAAAACTTGACAGTAACAAAGAGAGGCAACGAGCGCGCTTGTATCCCGCAAATTGTAAGTAACAATGGACTTGACGCGATTTGGATGTTCTATTTTAAAGTTGTGCATTGTTTATACCAGAGAATTCATTTAAAATTTTGTGTGTGAGTGTACAGTTTGAAGCAGCAGATTTATTAAAGCGTAGGTGGTTTTAGCCGAGATACATGATTAATTAATCTGCGAGTATGTTAGGTACAATATATCAGAATTTACCTTTACGAAATTTGAATTAAACCAAATGTAATTAACTATATTCAACTGCCTCTTACTTCGAGCAATATGTTGTATGAAGAAAATAGTCTAGATTTAGGATTTTAACTCCTGAATAAGCTCAAAAAAAAACCATAAGTCAAAAAAATCTATATTCAACATCCTTTATTTCTTATTTACTACTTAGCTTACATAATAAGTACTCAGACATGTCAAGTTTTATAGTATAAATTATTATCAAACTAGCTGCACCCTGCAGCTTCGCCTGCGTGGAAATCTATGTGTCAAATTTATAAACCTTCCTCTTCAATTACTTAAAACTTAAAACCGCATCAAAATCCGTTGCATAGTTTTAAAGCTCTAAGCATACATAGGGACAGACAGCGGGAAGCTACTTTGTTTTATACTATGTCATCATCATCATCAGCCTATAGCAGTCCACTGCTGGACATAGGCCTCCCCCAATGAGCGCTATAGCGCCCTGTCTTCAGCTTGCCGCATCCAGCATCTACCTACAGCCTTTCGCAGGTCGCCATCCCACCTGGTCGGAGGGCGTCCTACACTACGTTTACCGAGTCGTGGTCTCCACTCAAGTACACGTTTTCCCCAGCGGCCGTCGGTATGCTATGTAGTGATAGGAAATAAGTTGTTTTTAATGTTCTGTGTGCGTAGTCCTAACAAACCAGCAGCAAAACAAGCAAAAAAAAACATAACATGACATTGTAAAAGTACTGAAATGCACCAACTGAAGGGCTCTTCCCTTGCGAAGTGACGTACAAGCGCCCTGCACCGATAGCGCTACCTTCTATAGGTATAGATGCGGGTACAAAATGTTAGAACTCATGACAATATTAAGGATTCCTGAGGCATTCAAAAATAGGAACTTTTGTAGAAAATTAGGGAATTTTTTTGGTTGTCTCACAAAAGTTCTAATTTTCTGAGACAAAGCAAACGGAATGAATGCTGAAATTAAGTATGAAAGAAATGACATGAATTTTGATTAAAGACAAATCTGTATATACTCGTACATACTTATATAGAGTCTGCCCGCTTTGGTTCTATCGAAAAGTTTTTAGGTTATTTATATCCCATGAAATCTAATTTATGGGATAAAGTAGCCGATGATGGTGTAGTTCTAGGTCTGGTATCTTTTATTCCAGGCCCAGAACTACCTGTATGCATAATTTCATCTCGATCCATTCAGTCGTTTTGGCGTGAAGACACATAGGTACCTATCCATTTAAACATCTATACTTTTTATTTATAATATTAGTATGATTAATTTTACAGATTCAATGTAAATTTCTAAAATATAACTTAACCGAACCATGAATGGCCGATAGTGGATTTGACATACATAGATAGATTAGACAGAAAATACTTTATTATGACCACACATAACAGAAAACAATACAGAAATAAATAATAGAATAAAGGCAGCCTTATAGCTAAGAGCGATGTCTTCCAGGCAACCTTAGAATGGACTGAACACGAAAGAACATACTGTTCTTTCATTTTCAGTCCATGACAGACAATTCAATAAATTTCTTTCCGGCCCTGGTGGGGGCACAGAGAGGGGCCTCGAGGCTTGGCCTCATTACCCCGGCGTCAACTCGAGGGGTGACGACCCCTCGATCCTTGGGTTTTGTGGGAATATCTTTTTTTCCCCCTTCTCAATGTTTCTTTTTTTTTTTTGGCTGCATTTGGTTTGTTTATTTTTTATAATTTTTTTTTGTGTTCCATGACAGGCGGTGGTACTTTAATAAATATTTAGATAAATATATAAAGATAGGATGTGACTCGTTCCTACGCCAATTTCTACTAGCTATTCCGTAACTGCAACATGAAACGCCAGAATCAGGACAGCTCTTTTACAAGTGGCACAGTACAAAGTAGGTACCATGACACAGACGCATCCAACTCTTCCAAGTGGCGCTATGTGCTGATGTATGCAGCAATCAAAGAAAGAGCTTTTACTCTAACGGATCCGGAACTTAGCTAGGTCTGAGCCGAATTGCGCTGTGTTTATGTTATGGAACATCCAGAATGTTTATTATGGTTATTCGTTTTTATCTAATAACTACCTGACCCAGAACAGTTAATGTTTCACAGTTACAAAACCCATGAACATTTTGTGTGGGATTTTTTAAAAATTTTATTTTAGTTTTTCGTAAATTTTCAAATGTTTTTATTTTTGACAGAGTAACTCGTAAGCGAAGCCTAACAAAAAGAAGGCCTTCATAAGAAATGTTGTGGTGTTACTAATAACTATAAATAATACCATAATAATAATACCATTTATTTCAGACCGTAGAAAAGTAAGATATCTTATTTAACTTATTCTACGGTCCATAGTAATGTATACATATGTACGTTAAAACTAACATACATTAAATATAAATAGACTTAATTAATGCAATTTTGTAATTACGGTGATAGCGTGTAGATGACGTAATCAGGGTATCAGCTGACGACGGTGCACGGCGGTGCAGAGATGTCCCCTTGCAGGCGGCCAGTGAACCTTCGAAACTTGACACCCATCGGGTAAAACTGTGCACTAAAGTAGGTCGAGAAATACTAAGTTGGTACTTTTGACCTCAAACTAAAAAACAACTTTTTATTTACCTACTTTCTAACATTTATACATTTAGTCTTATTATTTATGTAGTTAGGTAAAATTATAATTACAAAAGGATTTCTTATGATAAGTACAAAGGCAATATAATACCGCAAAGCAAACTACCAAAGTGAAATTATGTCGAGCACGCCTCCAAAGCTCATTTGCCTTTCAAATTTCAGCTCATTCCATTTAAATTTGAGTGCAAAATGATTATTTCGCACTTTAAACAGAGCGAACAGTTATTTCAGCATCAGTCCGTGACGCGGCACAAGGGACCAGCTAATGAGGATCTGCAATTGCGTCGAACACACTCGTTTTGTGTTCGTGTGCTGGTAAATTGGCCGTGTACTGTAAATTGCTGAAAAAGTTGAATGAATTTAAAATTTTAACAAGGCGTCAACGCTTACCTTTTAATTTTGGTTGTTTTCATTATTTTGTGAAAACGATTTGTTTAGACAGCCATTTGTCAAATGTTAAGCTACTTTAATGAATGCCTCTTGAAAATGAACAAGAAAATTGTATTTCTTTTCGTTTATCGAAGTGCTAAGATGCCTCGAGTTTTGTACAGAGTATAAGAAGAGAAACAAGAACGAAAACAATATTTAAAGTTTTCTCTAAACCGCTATCTTCTACCTGCATCCACTTTAGGTTACGACTTAGTTTATTTGTACTGCTCGAAATAATGTTTTTTTTTCTACATAAAGTAGAAAACAGTTTAAAACAAGTTTTAAACAATGTATAATACATGAAGAAAAAAACAGGGTTTAAAACTACTTTAATTGCAAATGAATGTGTATAAATACCACAGACAGGCTGTGGTATTTATACACTGCATAGGTAACTCCCCGCCAGTAAATTCCCGCAGGGAAAGTCACTATGTCGGCCGTTTTATACACTGTGTACACTGCATAGGTAACTCCCCTCCAGTAAAGTCCCGCAGGGAAAGTCCCTATGTCGGCCGTCGAAAGAAAGTAATTCACTGGATTAGTGGGTACGGTACCTATACCCCGCTCTCTCTCTAGTTCTCTACCTACCTACAACACTACATACAAGGTGTATGTAAAGTGTTTTGTATTGATTAATAATAATAATAATTTTTAATAATTAGATCAGAGGTACTGAGTTAGGCAACAAAAGTAAATATTTATCGTTTTGTTAATTTTTACTAATGTGTATTAGGAAATAGTTTAGAAATGGATTATTTTATTATTCGCTATAATTAATTTGAAATGGATAAAGACCTTTAAGGCAAAAAGTACAAAAAAAACAAAAAAACACTAGTTTTAAACATTTTGAACTGTTTGTTTTATAAAATATAAAAAAAACTGTTTTTTTTCCAACCCTGGAAACTACTGGACTGATTTGAAAAATTCGTTCACCGTTGGGAAGCTACACTATCCCCGGTGAACATAGGCTATATTATATTTTCAAAAAAGTTAGGAATCCTTACTAAAACTCCAATAATGTAACCCAAGGTGTAAAAAAATCACCTAATAAAGTGAAATTCGAGTTTACCGCGGGTGAAGCCGCGGGGAACAGCTAGTGTCAAATAAATGTGCAATATACCACTCAAAATCACAAAATCATTCAAAAACTATCATCGTTTTGTAAAAAGCGATCGTGTGTGTCGAAAAGCAAGTTCCTCTAGATCCATTGGGGCAATAAATGTAAGTATAGGAAAGACTCGAAAACGATGAAAGTATTCGTAAGATAACGCGCACAGCCTATACTAAATACTCTAATACTTCATGCCCTTTTCAAACCATTTGCATACTGAAACAAAATCAGCTATTCGCTACTACAACTTCACACTCCAATAAACTTTTAGCGAAACTAAGACAACAGCTACGGTGATTATTTCAGGTAGCTATTCTGCAGACTCATTGTCCCATATTTATTGTTTGGGCAATCAGCCTGAAAGCAGTCGTGAGACTAGGGAACTCTCTCCATACTTTATCAGTGTGCAACTTGTCGGAACGGAAAGTTTATTTGAGTCCCTATTCTTGGAGCTTCTGAGATTAGAGGATCTTCAACTGAGATGGCAATGTGCATCTCATGACTATTCTATTTTGGATCTAGGCTGCGAAAGCATTTGCTTTTATTCTACATTTGTTGATACATTTTAGGGAACGAAGGTTGAAATACTTCGCTGATTTCTGAATAATCACAATAATATTATAAATGCAAAAGTTTGGATGTTTGTTACCTCTTCACGGCAAACTACAGAATGGATCAGGATGAAATGACTGCATACAGGTAGTTCAAGGCCTGGTGTATAGGCATTTATCTCTTAGTAGTTCCCATGGGAAAGAAATAACCTTAATAAACGCGCGTGAGGCCGCGTGAGTAACTAGTTCTGAATGATTATATCTGAACATTTTTACAATAATTTTATAAATAGTAATAATGTGGTATCAAAAATAAAAAAAAACACTAGACAATACAAACCTACAATTAGGCCCAAAATATGCAAATGTTTAGTTATGGATACTAGTATAACTTATAAACTTAATAGATAGAATAGCTAAATCATAATAAAAAATCATAATAAATATTTTTATAACCTATACATAGAAAGCGCCAGCGTTGGGAATCGATACTGAGGCATATTAACAACAAAGCAGGCGGACCTTCACCTGTCATGCCACTGAGGGCGTTGCGTCAGCTTTTTAAAATAGGTATCCAGGGCGACTTGTTTAGAATTATTCTCCGTTCGCAATTTCAACGAAACAAACGAATTTCCTCATTCGGATTACGAGAATAGGGCTCCATTGTTATTAAGGAAGGGGAAAGGAACGTATTTCTTATTTTATGTCTTGAATTATTATGGTGATTGCGTCATATTTTGCAGCGACACATCCGTGCGTCTAACGAAGGTTTTTTGAGTGAAATACTGTGGTGAAATATTAAAAAAAGGAGTATTTCAGTAAAGTATCTAGAAATTTAAGTTTTAATAGATTTCTATAGGTATAATAAATCCTGTTCAAAACTACGGGGTATTCGCCAGAGAATTTCGCTCGGTGTAACGCGTGGTCCGTGATTTGATAAAAAGGTGGATGATTAATGCTGTTTTTTTAAGAGGTTTGAATGAAGTACTATTTGGTTTTAAGTAGTAGTCGACTTAAAACTAAATAGTAGTTTGTTTATTCAGGTGAAATAAGTTTTTTGACCGCTTTTAACGACAAGAGATCATTGAAGGGAGGGTTCATTTCATTCGTGTGAGCGGTGGGCGCCGTGGATCAATCCGTCGTCGGTCCTTTTTGAGAATCGAATTCCGAGGCTACTCGAAATAAACTTGGTATTCGAGTACCTTATCCGATGTAAATGTGATGTTCTTTGATGGGTTTCATAGGTATATGGTTCTGCCTATGTCAGAATAAATTTCTGTTAATTGGTCATCGCAATGAAATACGAATTACTTTTGAATGATATAATGCATTACTTCCTACTAAATATTAATCATCATCAACAGTCTATGCCAGTCCATTGTTGGACAAAGGCCTCCCCTAATGAGCGCAACAGCGCCCTGTCTTCAGCTTGATGCATTCAGCATCTCCCTGCAGTCTTTCGCAGGTCGTCATCCCTCCCACTAAACTTACGTACTAAAACAACACACAATATAACTCAACACACAGAACATAAAATTAACTACTATTAAATATTAGTTTAAGTAAAAAAGGAAAAGTATATTTATTAAAATAACATGTGAAAAACATAGTATTGCGGATGACATCGACCCATCATCGTGCCGGTGGACTAATGACCAATATATTTATTTTTAGGGTTCCATACCCAAAGGGTAAAACGGGACCCTATTAAATAAGACTTCGCTATCCGTCTGTCACCAGGTGTATCTCATGAACCGTGATAGAGACTAATGAAACTTCACAGATGATGTATTTCTGTTGCCGCTACAACTACAAATACTAAAAAACAGAATAAAATAAATAAAATATAAGGGCTTCCATAAAACGTGATTTTTGGCTCGTTTTTCTAGATAATGGATTTTATAGATAACGGAAACCTTCGTGCGCAGGTCCGACTCGCACTTGGCCGGTTTTAAATACTTGTTTTGACTATTTTAATTCCCCAACAGGTTGCAACAGGACCTACTACGGAGACATCGGCAGAACTTACGAGCTGGAGCTACATAGACCTCGAGAAGACCTGGTGCCCTACGTATGTCTCCTTACAATCACTGCTGCTGGTGGAATCCACGGCGACTTGGTTCAGGTTAGTGATATTCGTAGTTAAATTATTATTTATATTTATTTATTATGCTAATAAAACGACTACATTACGCTTTTATTACATCTCTATAAATAATTCAAATAATAAGGTTTTAAGTTATTAATGTAGAGCAAATATTAAGATTTAAACATAAAAATAAAATAATGTCAAGCTACGAATCACGAATGATGATGACGAATCACTACGATGGCGAATCGCCACTAACCCATGTTTTTGTGAATGTACAGACAGAATGTGTCCTTCAAAATAAGTCTTACATTTTAGTTCTAAATGAGATAGTTTATTAGTTATGATGACCTTGGAATAACACCCACAAATCACACATTGAGAGAGTGAGTTACAGAAATTGAGAAAGTGATATCAGAGAATTTTGACTAATCTACATATTATAACCTCACCCCTACTGACACCACCTATCCATTCTCGTAACAGCATCGGTATAGCCCGTTAACCCGTCAGATACAATTTTTCAAAACCCTTTCTCGAATCTGAACAAAATATGAAGAGTAATAGAATACTTTCTGCAGGCCGGCGTCGGGTATGAAATATGTTCTGTCAGGGCATTCAGCCCGTGTGAGTGAATGTAGCTCCTATTCCTTGGGCAATAAGGTGCTATAACTTCACGTCGTTCGTAAGTTGCTAGAAAAATATAAACTTTGCTTTGTTTGCAAGAAACCGTTAGCTTAAAACCTGTACGCACTTATAGTCAATCTAAGTTTAGATATCTTAAGTTATCCTAACGTAAGAAACAGAAATAGTAATCCTTTATGTCAGAAATAATATGAAATTGTGGCCATAAAATAGAGTAGACATCATGAACAATTAAAATTATAAAAATGCACAACAGACTACCATAGTACATTTATTTCCAAAAGGGCACCTATCGTTATATATCGCTTTGATCTGTTGAGGTTTGATGCTCGACCTACACATTCGATTTTCCTATTTGACTTTTATAACATTTTATCAATTGTTACCTTCACCAAGCCTTAAACTTATTTGCCATAGTTTAAAGAGATTATTATTAATTAGAAATTTGAATAAAAGGTAACTAAGAAAATGATTAACAATCAAAATTGCAGTGCCAAGCACATCGCCAATGTGTAGGTACGTACGTACGTTGTAGTCAAGTTGGTACATACACCCTGTATGTACCAACTTAGCCTAAAAAGATCCTATGATACCAACGTACGTACGTACCTACACATTGGCGATAAATAAATAAAATGAAATTAAGTTTTTACGGATATAAATGTTCTAGAATGGCTAAGGGAGCCAAAAAACAGTGCAATAAAAACTATGTGGACCCTGTAGTTACTGTTCATGTCCTCTCTCTGCATAATTGCGACAGCCACCATTCAGTTTCAAGTTTCCTTCATTACTGTGCAATTTAATTTTGCAGTCGTTTGTTGCCGTCGTCCCTATAATTTGCATGTAATTAGACTCGCCCATTACTTATCGAACTAACCTTTCTTTTCCTTTTCTCCTGGCTTCCAATTTCGTTGTTTCGTAAAAGAATATAAGAGAAAACTTCGCTTTGATATGCTACGGTTCGATGGGTACCTATCAAAGTTCCAGGAATAAAATACGATGCGAAGAAAAATGGTTCGCTTCGGTAGGTATTTATGGTTTTTGGTTACCAAATCCTAATAAGCTTGAATAACTCCAAGCCACAGTTTCAAGCCGGCTTAGTAGCGCTTAAGTAAATGTAACCTAATTTACTGGCAAAGTAATCCTAAACGGCGTCGATGTTCCTAGCGTGGTCCTAACTAGGTCTTCACTTTGAAGGACATCTGGGGGTATTCAATATATTCATGCAACCAATTTTTAAATTAATAAATGCTGGACAATCCACACAGCATCATCTACCCCCAAGCTAAGAAGAGCTTGTGTTATGGGTACTAGATTACTGATATACATAATATATTGCATAGATAGATATTTTTATTATACATAAATCCCGGAAAAACTATCTGCAGATCGTACACACAATTGTCCCGAGGCGGGAATCAAACACGCAACCTCCTGCGTGGTCGTGGCTCAGGTGGACTTTCGCCCACCGCGCCACAGAGGTCGTTATTGTTTTAGACAATGTTTGGTTTCTGGGTTTTATTACTACGAGGGACTAAATTCACCACCTGAGTTTATTGCGTTTAATTTTCTCGACGGGACAGCAGAATAACATTACCTTGGTCACGAGATTGAGGTATTCGAGTCACCTCCATAAATACCCGTGAATAAATTGGTTAATGCTGTTGTATCATGATTGTGGTAAGCACTTTATTCGGTTGTGGTTAATCATTTTAAACTCCATCTGCATGAAAATCTCTGCAGTGTACTCGTATCTGACGACACTGGCTAGCACAAAGTAGGTCACTGAGTCCACGCAGTGACCGGAAAACCTTTATGTTTTCAAACCAATGCGCTCATCAAAGGGACTTAATGAACCGACCAGGTTGACGAACTCTGCATGACACGTGCTGTAATAATTTGTGACGAATTTGATGAGAAAATAGGACTTATCGTGGTATAAATCCTACTAATATTATAAACGCGAAAGTTTGTGAGGATGTTTGTTGCTCTTTCACACAAAAACTTCTGAATGGACTTAGATGAAACTTCACAATAATATAGCTTACATATCAGATAAATTGATCCAAAATATCTATCACCACGCGAGTGAAACCGCGGGGCGCAACTAGTAACTAAATAATATTGGACGATCAATCACACAGTAACATCTAGCCCCAAGCTAAGCAGAGCTTGTGTTATGGGTACTAGATGTATACAATAGATTACATAGATATGTTTTTATACAAAGATAACGACCAGAACACCCGGAACAAATATCTGCAGATCGTACACACAATTGTTCTGAGGCGGGAAACGAACCCGCTTCTGCGTCGCAGGCAGACCTTCGCCCACAGCGCCACAGAGGTCGTCGTAGATGTAGTAGCTTTATATTTTTTAATAACACTCATAGACTTTTGTAGAGGATGTAAGGTTACGCTTATAAGGATAGCTCAATATTGCTATGCAAACCTTTTTAATCACGAGAATAACAAAAACTGTTAAATTTAAGAAGGCTACAGCAATTATAATATTGTGAATCCAAATGTTGCAGCTGTATTCTCACGTTACAGCTGTATTCGAAAGACAGACACATTTCTCACAGTCACATGTACCGTTTAATCTATGACTTTTGCCAAATCCAAGCAAACTGGATCTCTGGGAACCGGGAACCACAATCCACGTACGTCCTCTATAAATTTGGTAAGGTCTAATGAAATTGCAAGCTCGCTTTGCAAACTGTACAAGACGTAAGTCAAGCCGCAGCTTCCGTTCGCATTTGGTTGGTTTCCGTGTTCTATACTGTAGGTAATGCTGAATTGTCAGAGATGCCATAAGGGGGATATTCTATTTGTTCTATTTTGTTAAACTGCTTAGTGCAGCTGACTCATAGTGAGTCTTGACTGGTTTAAGATTTTACCTACAGGACGTTAAACTTTGACGACCAACCGTGGACGTTGCGTCAGGTCTGAATAAAAATACATAGAAATTGCCTAAGTATACGACAAAATCTTTCCAACGTAATTCATATATGTATATAGTATAAACAAAATACATAGAAATTGCCTAAGTATTTAACAAAATCTTTCCAACGTAATTCATAATACAAAAAAAATACAAAGAAATTGCCTAAGTATTCGACAAAATCTTTCCAACATAAAAAACAAATTTGTTTTTAAAACAAGTCGACCGTCTTGCTTGCTGTAGGAATTTGCAAGCTTCTCTGGCACTCAACTGATTTTCAGCTCGACCGCCTTGGCAAATGGTCCGCGCTAGCACTGCCTCGTATTTATAGTCTTATTTTTAGGTCCTGTCCTTCAAAATGCCCTTAAGTTTATGCGGCACGCCAATATAGCAGATTGTTTGCTTTCCGACCCTTCGATCATTCTGTTTTATGTGAGGTGCTATTTTATGCGGAGACCGTAATAATATTGGTAAACCCTTTTTAAAAATAAATATATTCTAAGGTTTTGTTACGATGCTTTCGTGGAATATATTGCTCCTTCGAATTTTATTGAATTGGAAGTTAATGTTTTGGAATTTTATGTTTCAATTTCGTTTGTGATTTTTTTAACCACTGTCGCCTAAAGAGAGTTGCTACGCGTGCCTATCTATAGCATAAGTTGTATTTATTTTTAGAAAAAACCATTATTTTTCCTATTTTCAGCGATGAAAACTGTTGCAGCCGTTTTGATATTGTGATTGTTCAACCTAAAATGATTGGAGGTTTCGATTCTTTGTAACATTGTTATGAAATTTAATTCAATAATTCAATTTTAAATTGAATGTGTCTTGGAAATTCTTCCGGCCGGATTAGTTGAGGTACCTATAGATTGTTTGCGACATTGAGTTGCAGTGCAGTTAGCTCAATTGTTTCAATTGTAAATACTAGGTCTAATTTTTTTATATTAATTTATTGTAATAAAGTTTTTTCTTTGTTAACAATATATTGCCTTATTCACATAAGTGTTATCTACATTCCGTAGATAATTGTTTTATTCCACTTGCTTCAGAAGAAACATCTTACGAGAATACAATCTATCAAAACACAAACCTTCTTTATTCTTTCGCACAACAAGTCACGGCAATAACTCAGTATACACTATCAATCCATGGTTTTTCACAGTCCAAAAAGACAGCAACGCTGAAACATCTCACTGAATAGTTAAAGAGTGCACGGATTCAGCGAACTTTCAGCTTACCCTTAAATATTCAGCTGTGAAAGGATCGGGAGGGTCGGTGATGGATTAGAGCAGACTTTTCATCGGCTTTAATTGATTAGAGTTAGTACTCTTTGGCTGCATTCTAGAACTTTCGTTTAACGTTTATCAGCACTCTTACGTACCCTAGGTTTTTGTGATAGAGCAACAAGCTGAGTCAGGACCTGTTAGACCTACACACGCACGCTCGTCTGCTGGCTGTTTTTTTATTTATTTTTATGTCTTTATTTTATTAATGGAGTTTTGTCACAAAGTGACTATGTTACTTCCGTAAGAGATCAATTCTTTATATATAAACAGTACCAACCCAATGCTAACCTACTCTTGTTAGTACTTTATATTTCACTTTTTTTGTCTGTCGACGTGTTATCTTCCTAAAGTAGTAGTCTCACTATAGTATATTTCTGTATCAAAGTTTGTATGTTGTGTCTAATAAATAATTTTATTCTTTTTTTCTTCGTCCACTTACAGTCTTTAAATTAAGTTGTTGAATAAATATTTCTTTTCACTAAACAACCCTCCTCAAACAAGGGGGTTCATCATAAACACCACGGCGGCGGCTTGATGCTCGCAGTAGAGGTGGAAGGATAAACTACTGCACCCACCCACTCTGGTAGGTTCCTATAATCTACTCTGTTGCGACATCCACTGGCTAAGTTGGAGAGGACGATTCGTAACGTTTATTTCGTTGTGTCGTCATTCCTGTGTTTTGTTTTGTATTGATTCGTTGGCAGTTTGTCTCGTGAGCTCAACACAACTATAAATTGGAGTTTAGGATTGACCTAAAATTTTTGTCAGCTCACATTTCAACATTGCACAATTTTTCCGCGGTGTTGAATAATAAGCGTTTAAAATACATATATAGAAACCATTTTATTCGAGCAGGACTTCAACATGCTTCAATATTTGGCTAAGCCTGCTGGAAGATCAAGTCGTGTGAAGAGATAGCAGTCGAAAACCTTTGACAAGAGTTGCCGAAGTATTCAAACTCATTCAAACTATCACTGCGTCAGAATTCTTCATGCACTCGAAATTCGCAAACTTCGCGTGTATGCAAATGCTCGACCTGGGTGATTCTATTTTATACCAGGTAAATTCTATTATCTTTATTATCAGTTGGAATCTACCCACTGCTGCGAGGAAACCTTTTTTATCTATGTTGGCAACTTATTTCAGTCTTAGACTAATCGCATTAAGTCTGGTTCTTCTTGCTGCAATCTTCGACCCACCATTTAATAGACTATTTAAATATTATTAATTTATACGATCAATTTTAATGAGTTAATTGCGTAACGACCGATCGGGGCATATGGGTCAATACAATAAAATGGCTACTCTGCGGGTTAACTAGAAAGCAAAAGTATGACCGTACGTCATATAAATTTACAGAAAGGAGAAATCATAGGGCATAGGACACATCACGCTGTAATATTTCAAAAGGCACAATTCCACAGATCACTCTTCAATTATTTGCACATTTTTTGGTTCAATTCTGCTATGTCAATGAACTATTGAGTCAGCATAAACATGCAAACCAAAACAAATGCAAGGCACAAAAAGCGGTATACATTTTTGAAGGCATGTTGGCATCAGGCAAGCTTGGATTAAGGCTTATCCGGAGCATAAATTAGTAAGATCCCGCGGGTCTCGCTGCACTGACACCGACAAGTACCAGCCAACTCATGTTGAACGCTTGAAATAGAACGGGGTTTACATTAGACCGAGTTAGATACAGATAAACAGGGTCTCAATTCTACTAAATTTATCGCTTCACCATAACATATCGTCTTAGAAAGACAGATTTTGGCATTTTACTATTTTTGAAAAACTGCAGATGGAGAGACGCGTGTCAAAATTAACAAGGTTAAAACCACTCAGTATATCAATCTGTCCGTTCAATAACACCGCACGCATAATCTAGAGTTTTTTTTCATCTACGATTATGAACGATACCACTGTCATAGTAAAGTGAGAAGAAGAGTTGGGGTGATCCAAATTCAAAGCGACGGTATAATGAACTCTAAGCTAAAAAACTCTAAACTCAAATATAAAGGAATAAGGTACAATTTTCCACAATCATCAATCAAGCCAAACCAATAAACTAGTTCCCTCACTATTTCATCTAAAAAACAACGCTTCATGCCGTTATGAGGCGCTGAAACGAACTGCTTCAAACATCCAATATTGATTGTTTCACTCCCGCTCAATTGGTGTTGGCAGATATTGGAGAACATTGATGATCCACATCAATAAAACATCTGGATGCCGCATGCCGTAGGCGCAATTTCATTACTTTTTCACGAACGGTGATGGGTGAATAGAGTAAGGCCCTTTATACAAGTCACGTAGTCCATCAAGGTTGCCTGGAAAAGATCGCTTATAGCGATAAGGCCGTCCAGTATATTGTCCATTAACTGTATTTTTTTAATGTTCAGTGATAATTTTGACTCATATTGTCAATGTGTTCAATAATCAAAAGTCGTATTATATCATTATTAAAAGTAAACTGGTCCTAATGAACCTAATGGAAATCAACGTTGCGTGGTTTCCTCAATATTCATTACTAATTTACGCGCTCCCGAATTCATTCGATTTCGTTTTAGGATAAAAAAAACTTTTGGAATTCTGCTATTGTAAGAGTCGAAAATACATAAAACGTGTCAACCCGTGCTGAAAATCAGATTTATGGTTAAAGAGTTACAAAAAACAAACAAACTTCAACCACTTTTCACCCCCTTAGGAGAAGAATTTCCAATAATCCCTTCTTAGCGACAGGTTGTGTCGTAATAGGTATATACCTACCCTACAAATGTTAGCTTTCTAGCTTCAGCGGTTTGAGCTGGGCGTTGTTAACAGAAAATAGCTTGTTCCTCAATATATTTAGAGATTAAATTTATTCTACACAATACATTTCTCTATGAAACTATAATATGTATGTGATATGATAGGTAGTAATAAAAAATAAGACGTTTTATTTATACTTTTATTATCACAAAATAAATGCATAAAGATACCATATCTTAGACTTTTAAATAACATATTTTGTAGAGCAGTAACTATCACACTAAAAAATATAAACACTAGACATAAAATATCCCATCGCTTATTATTAATAGGCAACTAAACCCATCTAAAAAATATACTCATCACAAATCCAAGCAGATAAAAGCTAGGCCAGCGCTACGAGTAGTAATCTGTTGACCCACAATGTGATCTAAGTCTGCGATAGAATTTGAAAAGCGTCCGCAATTTTCTCCGAGAAGTCGTGTGCTGGTTTATCGTCTTCAACAATCCACGTAGAGCCACTGGCACCTTGATTGATCGTTTGTATTATGCCATTTACTGCGGACTCCACTCTGAAACATATTTGCGTTATTATAGAAATGTTAGGACTAGAAATAATCACACTATTTTTATGTGGCCATGACCGCAACAAAGCGGGAGGTTGCATATTCTATTCTCGCCTTGGGACAAATATGTACGATCCGCGAAGTTGCTACTTTTTAGCCAAGAAAATGTTTGCGCAATTGAGGGCAGAAGCAGAAGCTAGTACATATAGTTGAGGGTGACATTAATAAAACTAATTATTATTAATATAAAAACTGGTGGTCAAACGTGGTCTATTCTACTAGTATACATACATTATGAGTATGGTCTAGGAATCAATATAAATGAAAAATGTTTGTATGATTTAAAAGTTTTTATAGCGCAATAAAGAAAAAATATTTCTTTCTATCACAAGCTACATTGTGTTCAGCATTTCTGCCAGTAAAAATATCACGCATGTAAACGTAGCTGTGACGAATGACTGCTATATTTATCGTTTTGTTTTCAACAATATCTCTTGATTGCTTTTCTTCTTTGATTGTTTGTTCTAATCTAAGCTTTTCTTTCTTTATCGACTGGACAACGCTACTTATTTCGCTGACTTACTTTTCGTTTTCTTTAGAAATATATTTTTACTGATTGGAATCTTTTCAGCATTAACAATTTGTGGTTTTCTGTTTTGTATTTTGCTTGATATTCTACAATATTATAAAAGTATTTGTATTTTCTTTGGTCCTAGATGAGTATAGCTTGTTTTTTAATAATAAATTATTTCATAGTGGTTTCTTAGAAATATATCACATCACACTAACCATAAGAGATCACTGCTGGATGGTTTTGTCATAGTAATTCAATAACCTTTATTCAAAACCCCTCAGCTACTACGGAAATGAATTCCAATAAGCCCATTGAATGTTTTCGAGTAAAATACAATTAATTGGATTTTCTTTTACCATCCACAGTAAACTGTGTAAAATCGAACAAGTAGGTAATTTAATTATCTCTTACAAGACTAAAGTCATTTAAAACGGGATATTTATCATGATTTGATTTTTGAGTTATCCAATATTTCGAGTTATTCAATTTTTTTTATTTTTTGAGTTATTCAATTTTTCAGTTATTCCGTGATCATGGCGCATGAAACTGTGCCGAAATATTGGATAACTCAAAAATCAAATCATGGTAAATATCCCGTTTTAAATATCTCTTACAAGTCCCATATTTATACATATAAATATGGTACGTCTCTCATATTTATATCAAAATGTCAGTGCGATTTAAAAAATCAACATTCTATATGTTTTGGTTAGGTGCATCATGACGCTACGTCGTCGCTGGAAACGTAGAATCTTGTAACGCAAAGCGTTGCGGCATACGTCATCTTTAGGTAATCATATTAGAACTGACATTAGTGGTCCGTTCTAATATCTAAAGATGACTATTAAGTATTTAAACTCATAAAAAGTTTCCTCACCTTTGCCTCACAGGCACCCTGCTTTCGAGCAGCGCCGGCGACTCGTCATAGTGCTGTAGATTGGACCGCTGTAGAATGGCGGTGTCAGTGGGTCCAAGGCAAACTGTCAGGACGCGGACGCCCGTCCTTTTGTACGTCTCTTCTGACTGGAATGAGAGCCTTTGATATTGCAAGGGGTTTTGTGTTTTTGAAAACTTTTAAATGTATTTAATGTTAAGTTTCGTTCGGTGCGGAGATTTAATTAAATTCTTTTGTAGAATGCAGAGATGTACTAATAACAGAATAGCATATTATGTCACTATCATTGTCCATAAAGGCTTTGTAAACTTGTGTAACGTGTAAAGCTACGAATTACTTGATATTTGAAACCGAGAAGTTCCAGGAAATAATCGTATGAGATGTTATTTAAATATTCATGCGAAGTACTTATATTTCCACAGTTTCTCCATCTTCAAAGTTTCCCCAAAAAGCCTTCACACCTCAAAGGAGAAAAGCTAATTCAAGTTATTACACCGCTTGATGTTCAATAGAACCTTCATGAACGCCATGAACTGGCTTTATAGCGAATATTTTCTTATTATTACCAAGTTATATCCTTTCATTTGAACTCCTCAGCTGTTAACTTAGTGTAATTACATTATCTCGAGTAATTTAAAGATAACAGCGTCCTTTGAATGAAGGTAAAGGGGAGTAAAATGACTTTTTTGCGTTTTTTTTCATTGTGTTGAGGCATTAGAGCTAGCGTTCTCGGGAAAGAAAAAATTGCATGCAACTAGAACACAAATTGTAACACGTCAACTCACAACGAGAAGTTTCATATTGGCACCTGATTTTAGTGATTCTAAGAATAATCGATAAACGCTCTAAGTTTTGTATCGAGTTTCGATAAAACACAAATTCCTCCCGTTATTGCAATCCGAGATAAATCAACAAAATCTATATTATCACCGCAATTATCATCCTCATTAAGCCCCTTTTTACATACCTTACTGATTTTAAGGCCCGGAAGAAAGTCTGAAAATGCTATCATATCAATAATTCAATTAAGAGTTTGTAAGGTAGGCCAATATAAGAGTAATATTTTCCCTAAAAAAATTGCAGGAAATTGTATCACTCTATATATTAAAAAAAACAACATCAAAATCCGTTGCGTAGATCTTAGCATACATAGGGACAGACAGACAGCGAGAAGCGACATTGTTTTATACGCTGTAGTGATTTGACCCCTACGACCATAAACAAATTAGACGTAAGGTCTTCTTGGTTTAGCAAAAAGTACCACCTACCCCCATAGAGACACTGTATTTCAGCACAGCCGTCTTCGTAGCAGCATAGACTGGTAGATGGCTGCCGAGACGCAGCGCAAGCAAGGAGGATATATTGAGCACCGTGCCTCCCTCCCCTCCTTTGTCCATGCCCATTATGTCCATCGCTAGTGAAGTGCTTTTGAATGTTCCTGTCTGGAAAAAAAAAGTTGTATTTTTTTACGCGCGAGGCGTGAGTTTTGCGATTGTTTTATATAGATTCCGGATACTCTTTAATTCTTCCCTTATAATTCTTAGCTTCATTTTGTAGGCCTTTCCCTCTGAGTTGACAAAAGACTGAAAATTTTAATTAATAACTTTTTATTATTATAACCTGCAAAATCACATTTTATTCTTACCTACGAATTTATGCACTTTACTTTTTCATTTTTGAGCTGTATGCGAGATTCTACTTACTTAAATGGCTATCAGTTTCTTCTGATTTTGAACATGCAAGGTACCTTAAGTATAGCTTTTGACTTCGTTAAGACTATATAGAAGCAAGTAGGTTCAAATGTTCAATGGGTCTAATCCACGCGCTTTCTAAAAAGAAGTAAGAAAAGGGTACCTACTTATTTCCATCCCGGGAATAGTAAAATGCTATAAACCTGCCAAATTCAGGGAAGATAAAGACTTTCGTAGAGCCTCTACGAACATCCATAAGTTTTAGGAAATGGGCTCTTAGTATGTAGGAAATGGGCGAGATGAATCTTTATACTGTTCCGTACTCTAGGAACGTTAATGAGATTCTATTACTAAGGAAACGTAGATATTTAAAACGTTTTCATGAGTGGAGACTATGACTAGGTAAACAAGTACAACATATAATTCTGGTCAATTTTAAATTTAATATGACATTTTGTTTAATTCCTTTTATGTGTGTAACTTATAATCTATGAATGTTTAATTTTTTGTTAATTTTTAAGTTGTGTGTGTTTTAATTTTATATGGATTTTATGACGATCTGAAATAAACAAATAATAATTATAAATGCAGTGTAGGACGCCCTCCGATCAGGTTGGATGTCGACCTGCGAAGAACTGCGGGCAGATGCTGGATGCGTCAAGCTGAAGACAGGGAGCTGTGGCGCTCATAGGGAGTGGCCTATATCCAGAGGTGGACCTGCGTAGGCTAATGATGATGATTAATTAAAATAGAGATGATTGTATGCTATCTATCGAATGTGAACGAACCAAGCTAACAATAATAAATAAAGGAAATTTAAAACAAAAATGATGATATGAAATTGTTTTGAACTTTGTGTTGCCTACGCATCCCGTACGTATAAAACGTACGGGATGCGTAGGCAACACAAAGTTATGAGCAATGCTGATATCAAACTCCAAAGTTCAAACAGGATCTATGAAAACAATATCGCCGTTGGAATCCGTGAAAACATTTCAATAATATCTGAACTTTCGGAGCGAGCGGGAAGTTATATGAATGTTCAATGTTCGGAGTTGTTGTTCGAACTAAAGGAATATGGCCAATTACATTTCGTAATCGTATTTGGGACACTCTAGTGTAATTGAGTAACGTGGGAGTTAATTTAAATTGGTAATTTTAACGCCCCTTGAAATATGTCAGATTATGAATACCCTATAGACCTTAACTCGATTAAAACTTCTATTACCTGCCAATTTTATGGTCTTAGATAGATAGATAGAATTCACTTTATGATACCACACAAAACAGAAAACCAAGAAATAAATACTTAGAATAGAGGAAGTTTAAAAGGCCGCCTCATCGCTGAGAACGATAAGGCCGATCTCTTCCAGGCAACTTTAGGATAGCCTCGACATAAAGGAATATTATAGACGGTGGCACTTTAATAAATATACAGATAAAAAAATAAAAAACATAATCTTACACTTACACTACATTCCATAATACCTACATTACAAACATAATAAATTTACATGGACATGGCTATCTATGGCTATCTATCTTTTTATATGGATAATTAATGCTGATGCAGCAGTTTTTTGAACATAGGGAGTGTTTTGCACGTCTGATGTCCTGAAGGAGAGTATTCCATAGACAAATATGTCTTAATTGGTCCACTGTTATGAATTGAGCAGTAAAATGCCTTCTTTTAAAATATGTATCACACAATCAAGCGGGAAGGGAATCCTAGTCGAAGTAAAGAAAAAATATAATCTGAGGATAGACCTGAATGAGAGTGGATGCTGCGGCATTATTATCTGCGAGTGGGTCAAACGCGGAACGCCTCTTTTTTATATCTGTTTTAATTTTACTGTGTAAGTAAATTAATGCATGTCTATGTCAGTCATCATCATCTTAGCTTATAGACGTCCACTGTTGGACTCTCTTAAAGATCGCCATGAGGTCTTGCACTAGATAGATAGATAAAAAAAATTTGGTTACAAAGACACATTTATGTACCAGGGAAGTAGAAATGCATAGGATATAAATTACATTTTGAAAAAGGAATAATCATTATTCATTACCTGACATTATATTATTGCTGAAACTTATTGTTAGCTTGATAAAATGTTGTACAACTTACAATATTAACGTCAACCATCCGCTTGAAGTTAACCGTGTCCAAAACCGCTGCACAGTTCACTACCCCATCAAGCTTCCTGTACTTCTCCAGTACGATCCTGAAAGCGCTTTCAAGCGCTTCTTCGTTCGCCACATCGCATTTTATGAACTTGGCTTGAAGTGCTCCAAACTTCGACGTGAGCTCAGCCTCTAGCGAGCTACCTTCTCGTTCCAGGATGTCTAGGAACGCAACGTGCTGAAAAGTTTAAGGCGTTAAGTAGAATTGTGGGGTGCCCTAGAGTATTGCACGAGAAACAAATGACACCAGGCTTTTCCCATATTTCGAGAAAGTATAAATGCTCTGGCAGTAGCAGCCGATGCGATTGTCTTTTGTTTTTTTCATTCACGTGACGTCACAAATCTATTGACACTGGACGAGAATAAATGACTGTCGAAAATTCGGACGTGATAATGTAAGTCGATACGAAGAAATAGTAAGGTGCTAGTAACTATTTCCTAATAATTTGACTTGCACACTAATTGTGCACAATAAATATGATTCGAATCGGTGGTGATTTAGCTTTTAACTGGCTTCGATGAAGGAGGAGGTTTTATATCCAGCTGTATGTATGTTTTTATGTATATTCGACGATTTCTTCGTGCACGTATACGAATAGGAAACTGATACTTAATTGTCGAAAGATTTTGGCAACACCTCGTTTGTGTCATTCTTAGCATTCTTCTTCTTCTATGCCTAAAAAAATATTGTTCCGCAAAACTTACAAAAACAGTGTAAATATAAAGGAATTCGAAGTAAGTTTTAGTTTTTGTAAAAAAAAACAAATTGTTGAATACACTGTGAACGTTACTCATAGCAATGCACCGATGCTATAGACCTATTTATGGACAAACAAACATGTTTGTTTTAGTAATAGCTCATATTAGCTAATAGGCGGTAAGTAAGCCCTTGTAATTGTATTGACCGAACATTGTGTATTATCAAGCTAACCGGCTATTATGTCAGTTAACCAACCATTATTGGGTTAAACACATATTGAGGAACAAGTTAATCACTAATATGACCAATATTTATTTTGAATCATACCTAATTAATAAAAACTTCATCATGATTTTGATTTTTTTTGGTACCTATCGGATTTAAAAATATTACCTATATTACTACCTATACTACCTCCCGCTTGTGGCTTCGCACTCATTTTCAAGGATATAAATCCCTTTGTCCGTCCACGGAATACTATCTATCTCCTTGTGTTTCATTAACAACCATTCAGCTGACGACCGATGTGGCGCGGTGGGCGAAGGTCCGCCTGCGACCCAGGAGGTTGCGGGTTCGATTCCCGCCTCGGAACAATTGTGTGTACGTACTGCAGATATTTGTTCCGGGTGTTCTGGTTGTTTTCTATGTATAATAAAAAAATATCTATCTATGTAATGTATTGTATTATATATATCAGTTATCTAGTACCCATAATACAAGCTTTGCTTACCATGGGGCTAGATAATGCTGTGTGGATTGTCCAGCATTATTTATTTATTTAAATTCAGCCGCTTATGCGTGTAAACTTGACAGATAGACAGAATGAATTTTGAATATAATAATACTAGTTTCTGCTCGCGGCTTTGTACGCATTTTATTCTATAAGTTGTGTCTATGGAAACGTTTACAGGTTATGTATTTCCCATGGGAATCGTTGTATGGGATAAAAAGAAACTATGATAGATTCCAGGCTAAGTGCATCACTATGCAAAATTTCATCCTGATCCGTTCAGTAGTTTAGACAAGAAGAAGTAACAGACATCTATCCGTCCGTCCATCCATAATGAAGAGAATGAGAATTATTAAAATGTCTATATTTTAATAAAAATACTGCGTAAAGATTGTTTTTCACGAACGATAATTTAGGCTATGCTTGAAAGATTGGCTAGGTAAAGAACTAACATTATCTAGTTTTTTAACACTTTGACTGCTGTTTTTTTCGACGACTGCGATCTTTTTTTTAACCTAAAAAATTCGTGCTGCCGCTCTAGACAGCGGTTGTGTTGCGCCGCACATGCGTTTCGTTCGAAAAATATTACGGCTGTGCTGATTCAGAAAGATCTGTATTTTCTCAGCCGCTGCGCTAGTGTGGATGAACGCATATTAGTCACTTGTAGAAAACACATACCGTGTGATTTCAGCAGTCAAAGTGTTAAGAGAGTCAAATCTTCGAGACAAATCAATTATCACTACAGTGATGTGTGCTCCTGATGACGATATTTGTGGTTGTAGTGTGAATTTTCAATATCGTAACAGACTCTAGAAAAACATCTGAATTTTGAGTTCGCAGCCAACAAAATTTGCGTAGAAAGCATTTTTACAAGCACAACAATTTATGCTCGCAGCATAATTTTTATTGGGTTATCCCGTGTTGAAACTCTATGTCGACGCGTTCTTATCGCCAGGAATAACCAGTGCCCAAGAATAACCCATTTAAATAAAGAAACTGTGTAAAATATTTTCAGAGTTTGCGCAGATAGCATTTTTACCAGCACAACAATTTATGCTAGCAGCATAATTTTTATTGGGTTATCCCGTGTAGAAACTCTATGTCGACGCGTTCTCATATCCCATCATTTAGATTACACAAGGTAGGGAAATCATTTATGGGCAATAGCGTGCGCTCATCAAGAACTCTACTCCTAAATGATTACTTTAATGTGCTTGCCCAGATGTCGCTCAGTTTCGCACCGACAATAGTATGTAAGTAATTTAATGTTGTAAGTAGCTTTACTTAAATATGTCAATATTATGTATCGAATCACATTATTATTTAGACTTAAATAGGCAAATAACCATGTATTGGACATATAAGAGATATGAACGTACTAGTGGTTTCTTTTTCACTTCTTTCACTAGTGGACAAAAAAATTGAAATGAACAGTAAAATACTAAAATCTTATTTAATAATAATTTAAAGTATGACTTGTCTAAATGCTTATTTTGTAAGCCTAAAGAAATAATTGCTATTTTGACTACTTTGACTTCTAATCGCCAGGAATAACCAAAGTACCCAAGAATAACCCATTTAAATTAAACAAAGAAATATATTACAGTTTTATGAAATTACCCTCGCATTTTCGAATAACAAGCGTCGCACCACCCCAGCTCCGACGCCGGCAGCGCCACCTGACACCAAAAACACTTTATCTTCTATATTCACGGACCTTTTCACTAAACCTGCCGCCATTCTCACTAAATTATCACTTTAAAATAACAACTAAATTAATTTAACAAATCAAGCCGTGGGCCCATTTAAATAGGGCTGCTTTTGATTCACAGTGATAATTGTTGCATAACAATTTTCGGAGACGGTGCTTCGCGACAGCTGTGTATAGTTATACTGAGTGATACAATTTTATCTTAGTAAAATTTGTACAGTCGCGGACAGAAGCATCTGGCGAAAATTACGCTGCAATGGAATCCCAGTCAAAAGGATGACTCCGATAGTACTAAGAATTTTTTTGATCTACGCATTTTATTTGATTAGGTAGCTGCTTTCTGATGTAGTCGTTGTCGTGGTCTTATTATGTCCCTTAATTTTTTGGGTGTTTGGAAGGTATATTCATCGTCAGCCTATGTTAGTCCACTGTTGAACATAGGCCTCCCATAATGAGCGCCATATCACTCTGTCTTTAGCACGCTGCATCCAGCATCTGCCTGCAGTCTTTTGCAGGTCGTTATCCCACCCGGCCGGAGCGCGTTTGCCGAATCACAGTCTTCACTCAAGAACATGTTTACCTTTATTACGGTTTCTGAGTTTCTTACCTAGATGATTCATCATTAATGGAGATACCAACCTAATAATTACTATGCCTAAGTATATACAGTAGATGTTCTTTATCAAAGCACGTATGAGCGAATAGTTGAATAGGTACTTCTCAAATCTGCTAAGGCCCACCACGATCGTGCGCGAATCACGCGCGTCTCGTACAAAACCCGACATCATACGGGAACGAGGCGCGAACGCGATGCGAAGCGTTAAAGAATATGTGAATCGGATCCACGTGTATAGAGACGCGTTAGACAGTTACACTTTTACGCCTACATGTACCTTGAAACCTCACAGATTATTTTGTATCAATATTTAATATTTTGCTGTAGTGTTTAATAAAAATATTATCAAGAACCTTTATTTATATACTTTCGTGGTGATTGTATAACACTCACGATACCAATGTTATCAACCGATAAGAATGTTCATTTTGCTTTGCGAGTTTATGACTTTCTTATCATGAAATAATGGCTATTTTGTAAATGATTGATTTTGGATGGATTAAGGTTCAAGGTTGCGTGACTAATCTAGGATCTATCAGAGATATATATTACAATTTTCATATACAATGATTGATCAATTCGTATTGACCACTTGACAGTAAATATCAATCTCAATAATACCTACCTTGACGACCGATGTGGCGCGGTGGGAGAAAGTCCGCCTGCGACGCAGGAGGTTGCGGGTTCGATTCCCGCCTCGGAACAATTGTGTGTACGATCTGCAGATATTTGTTCCGGGTGATCTGGTCGTTTTCTATGTATAATAAAAAAATATCTATCTATGTAATGTATTGTATTATGTATATCAGTTATCTAGCACCCATAACACAAGCTCTGCTTAGCATGGGGCTAGATAATGCTGTGTGAATTGTCCAGCTTTATTATATTATTATTATTATGACCTGAATATTCAATCGGTGACTCGCATCTGTTTTATAGGACTAATGTCGAAGAACTAAAAAACGCTGTTAATATAAATACAAAAGAATTAAAAGTAATAAACAAGTACAATTTAACGGGTATTTATCGCGTTTATTTACCTATTTTTCCCGACGTTTCGACAGGTTTACACACTGTCGTGTTTGTGTGTTATGTGTTCCGATCGCGTAAGTTTAAAAATATTAATTTAAAGTCAGTCTAAAGATTTTTAGTTCATTCAGAACGATAAAATTATCTACCATACCTTGATTAATTCTGCAGATATTTGTTTCGGGTGTTCTGGTCGTTTTCTATGTATAATAAAAAATATCTATCTATGTAATGTATTTTATTATGTATATCAGTTATCTAGTACCCATAACACTCTGCTTACCATGGAGCTAGATAATGCCATGTGAATTGTCCAGCATTATTATTTTTTTTATAATTAATAGGATGAACTGAAAAGCTTATGTTATTCCGGTGGCGATGTTGCATGTAAAGTGCGAACGGGCCTCAGTTACTGTTGTACCGTAAAAAGGTACGGTTAAAATCGAATACAGCTAAAAACATGTGGTGTAATTGCTGGTCAATGCAGTTCATGACCTGTTTTGTTTTTATTCGAATTTCAAACGGTTTAAGTAAATATTATATTCTAACCTTGTTGTTAATGAAGTTTTATTAATCGTGTTTTGTTTTTATTCGAATTTCAAAACAGAGATTTGGCATTAAATATTTTGAAAATAATTTCCTCAGTATAATAAAAATAACATGAGATCTGAAATAATTCTGACCTCAGTTAAATGTGAATGACATTTTTATAATAATATTTTATTTTTATTCGAAGAAAGTTACAATCAAATAATAGAACCAATTAGTAGTATTAACTACAGAGTGTGTAGTTAGCTGAAAAGTAGATAGCCCTGTAGATTGTTTGCAACAGTCATCATCATCATCAGCCTATAGCAGTCCACTACTGGACATAGGCCTCCCCCAATGAGCGCCATAGCGCCCTGTCTTCAGCTTGCCGCATCCAGCATCTACCTGCAGTCTTTCGCAGGTCGTCATCCCACCTGGTTGGAGGGCGTCCTACACTACGTTTACCGAGTCGTGGTCTCCACTCATGAACACGTTTGCCCCAGTGGCCGTCGGTTCTTCGCGAGATATGGCCCACTGCCACTTCAGCTTGCTAATTCTCAGAGCTATGTCGATAACTTTGGTTCTCTGTCGGATGTATTCGTCGCGAATCCTATCCTTCAGAGAAACTCCGAGCATAGCTCTTTCCATAGCTCGCTGAGCGACTTTGATCTGACTTTGAACTTTGCAAAAGTCAGAATATTGGTAATTATATATATAAATGAATGAATTGATGAATTTCTGTAGATTGTTTGCAATATTCTGACTGCTGCCAACAATCTACAGATATTCATCAATTCATCGATTTCTTTATTCAATCCATCATCTTTTTTATTCCATTTTTACATTTAAATTTTAAGGATTTTTTTTGGGCCTAAAAGGTAACCGGTAAGTCTGTGTATCGTATTTCATTATACTGTTTTGTTTGTAATCGAATAAGAAATTGTAATTCGAAAAAGCATAAATTCTGGCCCCTGTAAGTGTGATGGATTTTACATACAGTCACACCCTCACGTGGAAAACATAATTCAGCATCAGGAATGCCTCGGGGAGTGTGATGGAGTAACCGAGCGACATGTGGCGTTCCAATTTATTCACTGTTAAAGTGTGATATGAGGCGAAGCTGCCTTGGGTTGTATAATCACTAGCTGCGCCCCGTAGCTTGGCCTGCGTGGAAATTTATGTGTCAAATGGTTTATAAACATTCCTCTTGAATCACTCTATATATTTAAAAAAACCGCATCAAAATCCTTTTTGTAGTTTTAAAGATCTAAGCATAAATAGAGACAGACAGAAAGCGGGAAGTAACTTTATTTTATACTATTTATTGATACTAGTTTGCTTAATTGTAAATACTTGTTCTAATTGGTTGGTAAAAGAACATTAATTCATAGAAGAAGATTAGGCAAAAACGAGGTGTTAGAAAAAAAATCGACACTAATTTGTCTTTTCAATTTCCTATTCGTATACGTGCACTTATGCGAGCACAAAGCCCTGAGTCATTATTTATCAACTCACACATAGACTAGTTTTTGGTTACAAAATCATGAAAATTTTTGAATTACTCTCTGCTGTGACAGCAGCGTGTTTTTCCTTTATGATTTAATTATTAAAAGTTGGGTTGCATCAGTCTAAAACTTTTAGAAGCTTCACGGAAATAGCAGGCTGAGGTTATAAGGAAAATACCCAGATTAAACATGTTCCAGCATTTATCTCTTTTAACAGAATGGGACAAAGCGGAACCCTATGCTACCCCTTTATCCCTACCCTATAATAAACAACGAATGCTTGCCACTAGAATTGATACGGATTCCTATTTCGGTCCCATATTGGCAATGATTACGAACGGAATATAATAAAGCTGGAGGCATCGAACTGTTACATGGGTTCCACCAAGCAGAGCTGTGGTTTTATATTAGGGTTTACATATATTAACACATTTCAGTTAGTTTAAAAGAATATGCTGATTACATAATTATCACTACCTGTGCGTTTCTCTTTCCTCCTATTGATCTTATATGTAAAAGTAAATTGGTTGTTGTCATTTGCGACGACGCGACGTGTCCGAGTCCTTTAAGGTCTAAAGGTCCAGACGCAGAGCCATCTAGGAAGAAGTTGAAGTTGAAGGTCTAAAGGAAATAAAGCACTTTGATGTTTGAGTTATTCACCGTCTGATGACACTAAATCTATGGATAAGAGAATGCCTATACATAGTTAGACAGTTGATAATGGGTTTTGAACCCGAATGGCCATGGCCAAGTTGGCCATTAGCAGCTAGTGATTATAAAATCACTGATTTCGTTTGTTCTGAGTCTTTTGAAAAGGATGCGTGGGGCCGAAGCGCTAGCTCAGAGTTCATATCACTACATAGTATAAAACAAAAGCGCTTCCCGCTGACTGTCCCTATGTATGCTTAGATCTTTAAAACTACGCAACGGAAATTGATTTGAATCGCAAGTTTTGATTCTCATTACATAAAATTGGTACTCGATATAATTTAACTTAGTTACTAGTGCTTCATTGGTTTCTAAATAAATACCCACCCAGAACCTACCTACTAATTAGGAATGGAGATGTCTAAATAAACAAACAGAATCACTAGTGCTAATTTTAACAAAGCTGCGGAGCTTTGTACGAAACTTTATGTTACCACGTGTAACGTCTGTGTAGCACTAATTTCAAGCGAAGCTTGCTTTAGACTGTGTGTGTTTTAGCTTAATTTGTACTGTTTAAAGTAACGAAATATTTTTCATAAGTTTCTGAGGTTGACGAGAGTATATTTTGTAATAAAATATACTCAACAACAGTCAAAGACACATGTGTTTTTGGTCGGCAGGTTGAAAATGCCTCGGCATTAAGCCCACCCTTTGTACCTAAGGGCAATAACTGCCATTAAGCCGTGAAGGCCATTTTTTTTTGTTGCTAGGTTCAGGTAACTTATTTTGTATATATTTAAGCTTAAAAGATAAATGCCCTTCGTTAAATTAAATACGTAAATAGGAAACATTTTCACGCACAATTTTTAATTCCATTTTGTTCCTATGCTTATGTAGTTATTTCGTGCTGTCACCGAAGCAACTCGTTCAAGAGCATTACTTACAAAAGCTGTAAATACGGAAGCGTATTTAGCAAACATTTTAATGAGGAGCCTAAACTTTTACATACTTGCGCTTTCTTGGCCCAGCAAAGTTTAAAACACCCAAGGCGTTTTAACAGGGACATACAGGGCGAAGCGCTTTCTGTTTGTGATTATTCTTCACGCTCTTCTGCTGACGAAGAGCAGAGTTCCTACTACGAACAATGCAAATTTTCGATGTAGACTAGTAAGAAATTCCAAACGAAGCGTGTAGTAAATATACTTCGTTTGGAATTTCTTAAACTGGGTGTAGACTGAAGTTATTGCCTCCTGTTTTGGCCCTTGATGTTCTAAATCTGCCAATAGCAAGGCTATCAATGATTTATTTATCCCTTCGCGTATTTTTTCATTCTCATCTTAATGGTCCATAGTCGAAACCATTTTATTAAAATACTAGCTGCGCCCCGCGGCTTCGTCCGCGTGGATATCTATATGTTAAATGGTTTATAAACCTTCCTCTTGAATCACTGTATCTATTAAAAAAACCGCATCAAAATCCGTTGCGTAGTTAAAGATCTTACCATAGGGACAGACAGGCAGCGGAAAGCGACTTTGTTTCATCTTATGTAGTGATGATATAGTGATTGGTTATATACAAGAAATTCTGGCTGAAGAATTCTAAAACCAGGTTGTAGAAAATAATAAAACATAAATAAGTTTATACAATGCAATATAGACGATCGATGTGGGGCGGTGGGCGAAGGTCCGCCTGCGACGCTGAAGGTTGCGGGTTAGATTCCCGCCTCGGAACAATTGTGTGTACGATCTGCAGATATTTGTTCCGGGTGCTCTGGTCGTTTTCTATGTATAATAAAAAATATCTATCTATGTAATGTATTGTATTATGTATATCAGTTATCTAGTACCCATAACACAAGCTCTGCTTATCATGGGGCTAGATAATGCTGTGTGAATTGTCCAGCATTATTTATTTTATTTATTTATTAATATAGTCTAGAAGTTTCTTAGTAGCGCTGCGGGGTGCGAAGGTTTGTTTTCGGACCGCCCGCAGTTAGGAATGCTAGTTTTATTTGCCTTTGTACTTTGTTTTAACGATTTTTCAGGCACTTGCTCTTGTAAGCTCGACTGACCTGTGATTTTAGCCTTTATCACATTGTAATAGAGCCTAAAGAAGCAGAAAATAATAAGTGGTTGAAAGTGTGTTAGGCTAGCGTTTTTGCAAATTTTTACTGTGGTTTTTACAGCCACGAACTAGATCTACCTACGGTGTTATGTAACTTGCTGGAGCCAGTTGCAATAAAATTATAGTTGATGGTTTGGTTTAGTACAACTTTTTGTAAATAGGATTGTTTTATGAAAGGTTGCTAAGTCATCAATGTATGCTTAAGTAACGCTTTTATATGAAATTAACATTACTCAAGGACAAATCTATGTCCAACAATGGACTAAATTGGGCTGATGATGATGATGACAATGAATGAGAAATCTATGACTGAACAAGCTTTCTTAATACGGCCCCTAAGCTCTCAGGGAATCTATTTATATTTTCCCTTTGTTTGTAATGTCAGTCGCATCGCATCAAGTTCCATCGATATTATGAAGTCAAATGCAGAAGGGTGCTCGAGTCCTTTTCAATAAAAACAGTATCAATTCAAAAATAAAGTGCTTTTCTAACGTGAACCAAATTTCCGCGAAAATTGCTGACAGTATTTGGACTTTTGCGGATTTTTAAAATACCTCGGTATGATATTCTAGTTGCACATTGGGGTGTGTTCCACTAATAGTAAGTTTTGATGACCTCTGTGGCGCGGTGGGCGAAGGTGCGCCTGCGACGCAGGCGGTTGCGGTTTCGATTTCCGCCTCGGGACAAACGTTTGTACGATCTGCAGATATTTGTTTCAGGTGTTCTGGTCGTTTTCTATGTATAATAAAAAATATCTATCTATGTAATGTATTGTATTAACTGGTACCCATAACACAAGCTCTGCACAGCTTGGGGCTAGATATGGCTAGATAATGCTGTGTGAATTGTCCAGCATTCTTTATTTATTTATTTGATAAGCGCCTTATTGGCTTTTATCCCATGGAGGTATTTGGGGTGGTGAAAATTCTAAGCCGGCACCACACGGCTATACTTTATATGCCTGCACTAACATTATTATTATATTTACCGCCCTTACCTTACCCTTAGCAACGTGTGAGAAAACAAAGCGTTTCGGTCACCAACGTAGGTATTTATTATTTGAAATTTGCGGGATATTCTTAAATGCTTCTGTTTGACTGGTATAGATATATTTTTTTTGTATAGAAGATTTATTTTTTTGTGTAGAATTATCGGTCGACGCATAACTTCATTGATAGTGTGTGACAACATGACGAATGCGGGAGCGAAATACATTTCAATTTATTAAATAAAAAAATGTTTTTTTCACGTAAAACAGATTCCAGTGAAAACACACTAGGTACACAAGAGTACTGACAGTACTTGGCGGAGTCGCGCACGGCTGGAGTTCCCTCTTTTGTTCCCATTTTATTATTTCGAGCCTCCCGCAACATGTTAATAAAGCGAGAATGTGTGAGCCAGAAATAATTAATATAAAAGTAACGTAGGTACTGGAAAAATATTTGTTTCTTTCGCATATAAATGTTGAACGTGTGAACTTTGAATACAAATACGTTCTATTCCTGTGTTATTTTGGGGTTTAGATACTTTTTTGGTAAAGATAAGAATAATATATAAGAAATAATAATATGTCTCACTTTTTAACATCATGACATTATGAAAAAATCGTGTAGGAGGGCAGGCGGGAAGGCATTGAACCACCTTTTGTTATATGTATTTTCTGAAATAACTTAATACCAAGTATTCAAGTTATTTCGGAACACCTGATCACCGTCTAAGACTACTGCGAACAAGCTCAGTTGATTCGTTATAGGAAAATAGAATCGACCTTTTATTGGGATATTATTATATTTCTTAGAGATTATCTCAAGTGCGAGGGCTTACATACCTATTAACAAAAACTTCAAATTGAAATTGATAAGAGATTTGATAATTGTTCACTTAATTATAGAGACGATAAGCGTACGAACAACCAACTTTTTGTAGTTTATCCTTTACTAGATGCGCCCCACGGCTTCGCCCGGATAGAAATCTGTATGTCAAATGGTTTATAAACTCTTCTCTTGCATCATTAGATCTATTTAAAAAAACGGATCAATATCTGTTGCGTAGTTTTAAAGGTCTAAGCATACATAGGGACAGACATACAGCGGGAAGCAACTTTGTTTTATACGATGTAGTGATAGTGATATGTACATTACTTTACTTGCTCTACCACTTTTTGCGTCATTATTTTCACACGAAACTCATCTACATATTTAAAGGGAAAGCGCCACCGAGGCCGCTATTATACTTTATTGTTGCGTAGTCAATAGGAGCTCTTGAAAAGGCTTTCGCCGCTTCGTCGCGTCAACCCCTCAAGATGGAATGAGCTGCGTGGATTTCTGTGTCACTTATATGTTAACACAACGAAATTTGAATTTTATGCTTTTTGATTTTAAGGTTCAAAGGCTTGGGATAAAACTCTGACTCTCTATTGAATTGGTTCATCATCATCATCAGCCTATGTTAATCCACTGCTGGACATAGGCCTCCTGTACATAAAAAAATATAGTAACATAAAAAAATCAAAACTTTATATTATTATATCAATAATTGGTGAGTTCACTGAACTGAATTTAAAGTAACAGTTGAAATCCTTACGGAAAGCACTATTACTAGGGATTTTTATAGATTAAAAAAACTACTATATTTAATGCTTAGTGAGCCTGTTTAAAGGTGCTATTATTAACTCTGTGGTTTAAGGCTCACTGAAGTGCACCCCGAACCTACCTACCACCAAGTGCGCTGATATCTTCAAAGATATACTTGAGAGCTATTAAATTTTTGCTGGCTTGATATTAGCGTCTGTCGGATGATAAATTTTCAGAGAGATAATATTTTTGGCATGTTCATCTTTAGAAGTTACTTACCTGGTTATATAATTGCGGTAACATATGACAATACTTGTCCTTCGGGGATTTCATTTTTGGTACAATTTTAGGATAATTCTTGAAACAAAAGCGAAATAATTTTCCACATCAGTCCATAATTGACAGACAAATCTTCGAACATGTATAAAACAAAGTATAAAAACATACAGACGAAGATAGAACCTCATCCTCTTTGCTTTTCGTTTCGTCGCTCAAAAACGCGTGGCATGGCTCAGTGTGAAAAAGACCGAATACGTTCTAATTGCCGACCTCTGTGGCGCGGTGGGCAAAGGTCCGCCAGCGACGACGCAGGAGATTGCGGATTCAATTCCCGCCCTGGAAAAATATTTGATCCGGGTGCTCTGGTCGTTTAATTTGTATACTAAAAAATATCTACGTAATGTACGTATTCTACATATTGCATTATGTACATATATCAGTTAGGTATCTCTAGTACCCATAACACAAGCTCTGCTTAGCTTGGAAATATTTCTGGAAAATTCACATAGCATTATCTAGCTAATACTGGGTGAATTGCCCAGCATTATTTATTTATATTAGCTACATTATACCCATACACGAAAACATACTATTCAATAATTACTGCTTGAAATATTGTTTACTTTGCAACGAATTGGTTATCGACGATGATGCCTCGTTAGTAGAGATAAATAAACATTGGAACTGGATGATGTTATATTGTATATACCACAACATCATTGTTCAATATCCACAAATACAAGGGAAACCAAAAAAGATTACGTATTCAATTATTATTATTTTATTTAATCCTGGCAACATTTCCAACTGCAATATAAACAGGTACCTGTTACCGGCGGAACCATTTTACGTTTGCAGAAAGCAATTTATCTCATGTTATGCCCTAGGGCTTACTTTAATACTATATAGTATTGCTTTGTTTATTTTCCCAGTTTGAAATAAGCATACCATTTTATTTTACTGAAACAAAGCACTGACAGTTTTCCAGGAAATACGTAGACAAGCAATTGAATCAATGGAGTGCCGGAATAAAAGTACACTATTCTTTGCAAGACGAGAGATAGCAAGCACTACTTGAATACTACATACATTTTAAACTGATTTCATAATTGTGAAATCAGTTTAAAATGTATGTAGTATATTATTATATATATTTTATATAGTATATATATTTCGTGAGTTTGAACTTGGTTTCTGTAATCAAAAAATACGCTCCGATTTTGGCATTTTTCTAACGTTCTTTTGCGAGAGGGTTTTGTCCACCTGTGGGATGAAATATGCTTATTAAAATCATTTTTATGATATACCTACAAATATTATAAACGACAAAGTTTGTATGTATGTATGTTTGTTATTCTTTCACGCAAAAACAACTGAACGGATCGAGCTGATATTTTGCAGGTCCAGGTCCAGGATACAACTACTTTTTATCAAAAAATATCTAGATAAAAAGATCTAGATTTCTATCTAGAAATAACCTTAAAACGTTTCCATAGAATCAACGCGTGCGAAGCCGCGGGCAAAAACTAGTCTTACATGTTTCATTCGCATTCTCTTATTGTCTTTACCTCGCCATTTCCTGGATCCCATTGCAGTCTAATTGATTTACTTCTAGAATTAAATTGAATAGATTCATTATATGGCGCATTTGCTAACACGAACTTGCAATTCAAATTTCTTGGTAGATAGGTACTGACCTTATAAAAAGTGTTTTACACACGCATTCTAGCTTCAAATATTCGCCGTTTTGTGAACTTTGGTACAATATACAAGTGTTCAATTTGCACATTCTATCTCGAATCTGCGTTTAGTGCAATACTGGACTGTAGCCGGCAGCCTTTAGCGAGCTCATATGCAATTTGAGGGCGCAAATTGCGTTCTCGGCGTTGCCTAGTTCCATTTGGTCAACAGTTTTGAGTTTTGAGAAACGGGACCATAAAGCGCCTTATGTGTCATTTGAATGAAAAATAATGACCGATGATTTTTCATACAGATTTGTTGATTTTTTTTTATTTTGCATAATAATTACACGTCAAAAATTGAGTATTGAGTATACGAGTACGTCTAGTTGAGAGTCAATCTTATGTTTTCTTTAGTAGACTCAACTCAAATAAAAGTTCTTGTGGCTTATAAAATAAGATCATAGTCAATTTTTAAACAAAATATTTATAAATATGAAAGAATAAAAATAAGTAATTGGTTTTCTTTACTTAAAATTATGTTGTTGTAGTGTTATTAGTATGTAGGTAATTGGTACTCTTAACTTAAAATTATGTTGTTGTATTAGTATGTAGTTAGTGGAAGAAGTTAGTGGTTCAGTGTTTTGAAAAAACAACACCGACTTGAAATTCCTTAGTATTTATTTTCATTGTTATTTTTAATTTTGCGGGACAAATATTTTTATTTGTCGTTTTATTCATGATAGATTAGTCTTGTGCACTCTTGAGGATAGATAATGGTTTCAACTCTGACAATAGAGATAGCTGAGAGATAGTTTATCCTCTGTCTTAATTTATTTTAATTGTTATCAGTTAAAAAAACTCATCCACTTGCATAAAAATATCACAAATCCTTGATCACATCAAATAAATTGAAATCTGCATCGTTCACAGCCGGGAAATGAGACGCGCGAGCAGTCAAAATAAACCCATTACATTTTCAATCGAACTGATTACACGAGAGGCGAGACGAGAGAGGTATTGCACTTCGTCGGATGAAAAACTTTTTTTAATTTGTCACTAACCTTTTGTCATTAGCCGAATGCACCCCGAGAGGTGGGCTAACGCTGCAACACCCTGGGTCCCGGAAGGAAGCCGCGGGCGAGGTCGGCCAAGAAAGCGCTGGCGAGACGACCTTAACGCCTTCCTCGGAGATTGGTGGGAGATCGCACGTGACCGCACTGAGTGGAAAGATTTGGGGGAGGCCTTTGCCCAGCAGTGGGACGAAACAGGCTAAATAAAAAAAAAATAAAAAAACTAACCTTTTTGGTCGCAAACTTTTAGTTTTAACAGATTTCACTGTCAAAAGAGGCTGCAGTGCTAGCAACCTTAAATTCAACAAATGAGGTCTATATTGCTAAAATAAATGACCTGCGTTCATAAAAAAAAACGCTTTCTCTTTGTTCAGTTCAGTAGTGTACCTACGTATAGTTTTTGTCAATTTTCAGTAGTGAGCGTAGTTTTGGATTACTTTCTACAAAAACTGGATAAACGGAAAATAACGTGTAATTCTACCTAGGTGTTATTTCAGTGAACAAAAAGACAATGTAATTTCAGAGTCTATAACGGTTGATCCCAAAAGCCATCAAAAGTAGGTAACTGTAAGCTCTTTAACTTTAATTGGTCACATAAAGCGGTTTCCGATTTAAATGAGCCATCAACCTCGCCCCGACCTTACCCTGTTAATTTCAATGGACCCGGGTTTTGTAATGAAATTTTTGATAAAAAAGTTCACTATGATTATCTATTTTATGGATTGGCACTAATGTTAGATTAGTCTAACATTAGCAAAAGCATCTTACTCGTATAAAATGTTTAAATTATTTAGATTTCTTACAATGTACAAATGCAGGCAAGTTCTTTCTAAAACTACGTAAGGTACATTGTACTTTCTTCATCGACTACTCCCAAAATTACAACTTCTTATACCAAATTTTTCCACCCAATATAACCCTTTTCTTTGTTACAGGTCCTATTCGACAGCTTCACCCTCGGTCGCTTCACATCTTTCACGGATGATGGCTGTCCTGACGGCTACATGCAAATCCAAGAAGCCAGTCGTCCGCAAGTCGGGGGCTCGTGGTGCGGTACCTCCTGGGGACCCTCCATCTACTACAGTGAAACTAAATCCATCACCCTCATCATCAGACTACTGCATCTCTCAAAAGATCAGAACAACTATAACTTCGATTTCCGAATGGCCTACAAAGTCCTGAGGAGGGATTATGCTACGGTCCGATATGGAGGAACTCCGCCTTTAGGCAAGTTCCGTTTTCATTATAATTATATAATATTACAGTTCCAATTCGACTTTCAAATTAAAATTATTTCTCAAATTAGAGATTCAAAGCACGAACCATCTTTAATATTCGCCATAAAAGTTTCTGAAACCGGTAATCACGAATGATTTGAATACAAAACGAAAATGCCTAAAGCTTTGAATCCAAGACTTTTCCTCGTAATGCAAAATTCTCGTCTGTACTGTATTGTAGCGGAGTTACCGAGCCGATACATTCAATAACCATTTCTTATTGCAGAACGCCCTTATTTCAAGATGAAGCCGTTACCGTACCCCGTAAACATATCACGAGAGGATGCGAGCGTCGTGAGGCCGACAAAAACTTCGGATTATTACCTGGGGGATCTGATCTCAGGGACATATTGCTCGAGGATATTCAGCGACTGCGATCGTAAAACCTGCAGATTACAGTCCCCGAATTTCCCCGGCGTTTACCCTCGCAACCTGACGTGTTACTACGCCGTGAGGCAGCACGAGGTGCCGCAAGGAAAGCACGCTTTGATCGTAGTCAAACAACCGAACGGACAATTAGTTTCTATCAGAAGCCAGAAGGCATTGTACTCTACTGAACAAGAACGAGGGAACAATGGACGGGAGCTGAAATTCTGGCAACAATGTGACGAAGTTCAGGACTATGTGACGGTGTACGACGGATACACGACAAGGGATCCGGTTATTCTGAGGTTTTGCGGTGGAGGCGTCGGGGTGCCCGAGGCGATATCGAGCGGCCCGGAATTGTTGGTTGAATTCACAACGTCCCCTTTCGGTACATTTTTGCAACCGGCCACGGCGCAATCTCTACACGGATTTCAGTTAGAAGTCGAGGTATGTAAAATTATCGCTTCCATTTTATTTTCCGCGTTCCATAGTTTTTGGCCCCAATCTCGCAGTTATCTGCAGATACCTACTGCGAATGTCAGTTGGAGTCTAATTTATGCAGTTTTCAAAGTTTAGTTGCCAAGAGTTGAGGAGAGTTTTTATAAAACTTATACACCGAGTAAGTCGTTAGCGGATTTAAATACGTGCAAGCAAACTGGTTCCTCGAAAATTGTAGCAAGTTTCAGGAGTGTTTCGCAGCAGTGTTTTCATTTTACGATGTAGATACAAAATATTGTATAGCATATAATATTCCAAGCAGCAACCAATTTGTTTGATCGTTTGTAAAACTAGACACTAGGTTATATTATGTAGGTACCATACTGATGTATTCACTTATATGAGTCCCCTGTGTATGTAACCTAATGTTATACAAGATGTAACAAAAGGACGAAACTTTCAGGGATGGTTCAGACTTGGTCATGGAACTGAGGAAAAATATATGTTCTATGGTCGAAGCTGACTGACACATGAATGTTTGTTCCTTACTTTTAATTAAACAAAAAGTAGTATATTTTTTTTAAATAGGGTTTACGCTCTAGTTAAAAGTCTGCTGACAGATTATTGGACTCTATCCAAGTTTCAATTAACCGAAATTATGGTCCGTAAGTACGTTTTCCCATCAGCGCATTCCATTTCGCTCCAACGCTACGACAAAGTCTTATTTGTGTAAGTAAGTTAGCAAGCATTCCTCCTAAAACATAAATTTACTATTACTTCAACCAAATGCTAAATGTAAGTACCAAAACATTGCAATGCCTTCTAGCACGTGATACCCTATTCTCATCGTCTTTTATAATTAGCTTTTATACCCTTTCAGAGACAAATGTCTCAGACAGAGCTTTCATCTAGATTGTATTAGCTCGCTTTTGAACACGTAGAGTCTGCGAGTAATTTAATTAATCTTACCTTAGAAGCCTGGTGTCTGCTCTTGAGGTAACCACCACTCTGGGTCCAACCGACACATTAGGTTTTAGTTTATACCTATAAAAAGTTTTAAAACGGAAATTAACATATAAGTAATAAATAACGATGATTTGTTTTATTTTGAGTCTGACGGTTATTATTTGAATTACGATGATTTTTGGATTAAGGTAGGTAGGTAGGTACTAGAACAAAGTTATATTTAGGTACCTACAATTATTTTTTTTTCAAATCTTCTCTTACATATATTTCTAATTATTATAAACTAGCTAGCTTTTGATCGTCCACATTGTATTTTGCAGTAATATCCATTACTTTAACGTTTACGAGCAGAGAGCATTATAATAATACTAACCTACGACTGTGAAAATGTGGTTTTATCACGTTTCTTGTAATAAATGGAGTTTCTTATTTGGAAGTTGTAGTTTATCTACACTGCAATACCTACAGTTAGCAGAACATTAAACGGTCAAGTTCAAACGTAGAAACCCACCAAACACGAGCGCAAAACTACTCGTATTAATCGTTGCAAATGGGTCTGTAAATGCACTAAGCCAGCCTGCAAATGCAAATTCTTAGACCTAATCGTTTGTCGAAATTAGGTTAATGTAGTCTATACATCATCATGAAGTGTTATTTAAAGTGTTTCGTTCTCGTTGAACAATAATAAATCAGGCGGTGCCCTGGAGCCCTCACTTGGGCCTTTGCCAAAGTGTAATTAGTAACGTAGGCTTGCACGGACAATAATGGGCCACGGGCCACCCACATTGTTTTAGCTTACGGAATTAGGCCGGCCATTTTTTTACGTCGCTGACGAAACATGCTTCTACTAACATCGAGTTTTCTAATCTAGTTTTGCCGTCACTGGAAGTTAGAGGTGACCTATATTAGCAGTAGAAACAAGAGGATATAAAATTACACCCAAGTCTCTAAAGAAGCGACCCGTTAAATTAAAGGGTGTCCCGTCTCATTAATCAAACAGCCAAGATTAATTTGAAGGTAACCGTTTCAAAATAATTAATTACAGGTCAGATTTGTGGACATGCAATCGCCGACGTACGCTAAAAATAAAAGGGCCTGCGAGTTTTGGATCAGGGGCACGGGTCGAGGGGTCCTAGAGCACCCCCAACACTCCCTGCCCCCGAACACGACCTGCCTCTACCACATGCAAGGGATCGACACCTCCGGCCCCTCAGGAAGGAACATTATCTACAGAAGGCCGTCATTTTCCGCCCCCCGTTTTCGCGTGTGGTTCTCCGTATTGAAATTCTATGTGACAAACGCTCTAAATCCGAACTTGCCCGAAGATGAATACTGCGGGAGTCATTTGAATATATGGGACGGTCCGATGAGGATATCGCCGGGTTGCAGTGATATATTCTGGTAAGTTCCGAGCATTTTCCAGGCGATTACTGGAGTTAACTTAACCGGATTTAAGATTTAGCGAGAATTTCGCTTTGAAATATTGCGTTTTCTGTATAATTTTATGATTTCAGTTTATATTTTGTATGCAATAAAACAACATTTTGCGGGCAACGAAATTGTAAATTGGGATATCCAACTATGTTTTAGATTTATTAGTAACAATCTTCAACTTCATCCAACTTTAAGAAAATGTTACTTTTTCCGTTGTGTTTATTAACTTCTGTAAAAATTGAGTATGCTGATATTGGAAACTAGATCAGAGAAATAAGAAAGATACATCGGCTATGTCTAACTTTACTACTAATAAGTTTAATATAGAATTAGATACTTTTGCTGCCAATTGTTTCAGGAAACACTGGTCAAATAAACCTTCTTTTTACTTTAGACCAACGCTGGCTAACTCTCTTACGGAGCTTAGCCAGCATTATGCTGAGTTAAAGCCTTTTATATCAACTCTATAAATGATGTTGGTACCTTTTTTAAGAGTGTGTCTTTTGTGAAGAAGAAAATAAAGACATATATTTATAACCTACATAAGGTTATAAATATATGTATTTCTTTTCTATTCTTTTCAGTGACAAAGAGCGTTCAGTCCAAATGTCAAGGGCAACATCCCCTCAATCAGTGATCGTTGGGCGTCCCCCTACCAATGCCACTTTAGTAGCGAGATTCTGTCGGGAACGCGCACCGAGGACGTGTGAACATGCTCTGTTGAGGAGATCCAGGGCTTGCGCGAAGACCGAGAGCTTCTTGTCCAAAGGAGACTCGTTGACGCTGGAGTTGAAACTGACGCAAGGAACTGCTTTAAAGTAAGTTGTAGGGACTGCAATGTGACTGAATAGGGCCGGCCAATACGGCCGAATACCTCGTACCATCTTGAGACGTAGTGTATATCCAGTAGCAGTAGTAAAGGTGGCTGTTAATTTTAAAAATATTACAAAATGTTGGTGCCTTAATAAACAAAAAATAATAAATAACTCAAAAATTTCATAATATTTCGCTTTTTTGCATAAAAAACTTTGGTTAGTAATAGTATAAAATTATTCGATTATCTTATTTCAAAAATAATTCTTACAACGTTCACTCACTAACTACATTAGATAGGTACTATCTTGTTCTACTGTGGGTGGCAATAAAACTTTTTTAAATGTTTGTATACATATTTTTTTCCGATGAATGTCTCATTATTCAAGGGGATAACGAGAATAAGCCATAAGGAAGAAGCTTTTCTAAACAAAAACTAAACACTTAAGTACCTACTTTGTAACGTTTCCAGGCCAGTATTCTTCAAGACTCTCTACGAGTTCGTTGACCTTCATCAAGACGGGGAGCCGTGGGGTCGAGGACCTTGCTCCAGGAGGTTTTCATCTCGCTCCTTCCCTGAGGCGCCTCCGGACCCTCCAGTCAACTTCTCCTCGCCGAGAGACGTGTTCTTGTATGGACGTGGGGGCATGAGGAACATCAGGTAACAAACTTTCTGGGGTTGGAAGGACCGCTGTAATCACCTGTCTGTCCCTATGTATGCATTTGCACAAGTTGGGATTTTTGACAGTCAACCTAATGGAAGCATCTTGTGCAGAGGTTATCGGTGAAGAATAGGTAGCTTCTTTATGGATCACCTTTTAATCCTTCCCTTAACCGAACTTATTCAGCATATTCCGTATTTTCTTCTCAGTTTGTTTTCTGAAATATGTAGGTAGGCGCACTCGTACTAAAAAAGATATGTAAGCAGATACTTAAGTACGTATTTCATAAGTACGTACTAAATACAAATTTTGTTTTTCTCATTATAAGTAAACCAATTAATTTTTTTTGAGAAATAAAGAATATTCAACCGAAAAAAGATCACCGAAAACAATTTTGAAATAAAAGATTAATAAAATTATTTCTTTAATCTAATAATCCTTGTATTCCAGCTGCACATACCGCTTTGAAGCCAATCCTGGTGAGGTGGTCCGTATCCGCGTCAACGGCGTCCGAAGCGGCGGCCGCCTCTGCCGGTCGGTGCACTCCGCGCACTCGCCCTGGTACCGCTGCGCCGGCGACCTCACAGCCGCTGTCAGGGTCTTTGATAGACCTTGGAAGGATGTGGGGACGGGAGTGCCTAGGGACTGTCTTTGCAGGTTAATCTGCCTACACTTGTTACATCATCATCAGCCTATATTAGTCCACTGCTCGACATAGCACCCTGTCTTCAGCTTGACGCACCCAGCATCTTCCCGCAGTCCTTCGCAAGTTACAACATCTGTTAAATTACCAACACTATATAGGTATATAGAAATTAATTTGCAAAATAAGTACCGGTCAAAATAAAACTACAAATCAAATATACTTTATAAATATTTTTAAACTTACGCGATCTGACATAATTATAAGCACTAATACGCGGTATTTAGTCGTCCCGGGACCACGACAGTGTGTAAACCGGTTGAAATGTCGCGTCGGGAAAAATAGCGCGTGTTAAATTGTTTATATTTCTTTGATAGGTAAATTAAACATCATAGATTTTCCGATTTGGAACCTCCGTAATATAATCAATATCTACTCGATTCTTCATGTGTCTCGTGTTTTCTAGTGACGTCGGCGATTACGAGTTCACCTCAACATCAACAGTAGCTGAACTCAAGTTCGACGTCGTGAACATGTCCGCCACAGATGACTTCCGTTCCTTCGGCTTCGAAGCTTCCGTTGAGTTTGTGCGCCAGGACTGGAACTGTAAAGACAATCATCACATCACGGGACCGAGTGGCGAGTTGAGGCTGATGGCTGATACGGGGCCTCATGTGGTTATGAATGATGCTGATAATTCTGACGTGAGTACTCGCCTTTATTTTGTTATTGATAGACTTAACACGGAATACATCTGTGAAGAAAGAAGACGTTCTAATGAAAATATAGTATCAAATATAATATAATATCCAATTCGGACATACAATAATATATTAACATAATAATAAAATAGCTTTAAAGTTATACCAAAATATTATATTAAAATTAGGTACTATAATATTTTTGTCGTTTGGGATAGGTTAGTTAGGATATTTCAGATCAAGACTATTAGGTATGTCTGAACAAAGGCAATTTCTAGACTCCTGAATAAAATATATATTTGGAGTGCAAGCGGGATTTGATGAGAAAAGTTCCAGAAGAATTCAAAATTGATGATCATTTCACTAACTTTGTTGTTATAATTTTTTCGATTTCTCTTTATATTATTCTAGTTATATTTATCGTGTGATTTTATCATTTATGTGACGTTTTATGAATTAGTATGGATTACGAATCTGTAAATAAATGAGTTAATAATTATTAACTAAGGATTCTCTACATTTCCAGGATTACCAATGCGACAAACGGCCATTTCTGATAGACCCGTCACCGGGACGGTACCTCTACCTCCAAATCAAAGGCAGCATCATCAAGGAACCTGCACTCGACAATTTCACTCTGATCAACAACATCACTGTGGCCCCAGATCTGAGGCATTTGTGCCGTACTCCGAACAGGATCGCTGTGTTTGCTGGTGGATTGTCTCCAATATTCATTTGCCCGAATCCTCCGAATGATGTAAGTTCCCAGAAATAATCATCAACATCAGCCTATGTTAGTCCACTGCTACAATACACAAAAAAATAATTAGGGAATACTAAGATACCTTTCCTTATTTGTTGTAATATCATTAGACGGACAAGATTTAGACGACTCCTAAAATGCTCGTTGAGAGAAACATTTACATTAAGCATAAAATCACTACATAGTAACAAAGTTGCTTCCAGCTGTCTGTCTGTCCCTATGTATGCTTACATCTTTAAAACTACGCAACGGCTTTTGATGCGGTTTAATAGATATAGTGGTTCAAGAGGAAGGATTATAAACTATTTGAAACATAGATTTCCACGAGGACGAAGCCGCGGGGCTAGCCGCAGCTAGTACTTTGATAAATGCCAATTGATATCATTTAGTTGTGAAAGTATTACTACACTACGAGCACCTCCACAACATCGTGCCTCCCCAGCCCCGGCCCCAGGAAGACGACCGCCCATGGCGACCCCTTCCGCGGGACCTAATCCCTGCGGTACTACCATAGAGTCCTTGGGATTATTAAAAAAAAACACAAAACACAAAGAAAAAGAAAAAATACCTATACAAACCAAATGAAGCCAAAAAAAAACATTGAGAAGGGGGAAAAAACAAAATATTCCCACAAAACCCAAGGACCGAAGGGTCGTCACCCCTCGAGTTGACGCCGGGGTAATGAGGCCAAGCCTCGAGGCCCCTCTCTGTGCCCCCACCAGGGCCGGAAAGAAGTTTATTGATTGAGTTGTGAATTCATTATTATTTCTGGGTTTCAGGACGAAGAAATAGTGGAAATATTCTCCGATGGATGGACCAAGATTCTAGATCCTCTAGCAAGGCACGTGTTCGCACCAGCGCCGTCTCTTGACCACTTCGACCTCGACTGGCCAAGGTCTTTGGCCGTAGAACTAATAGCTGCCGAGAGCGGGTCTTACTATGTCTCTTGGTTGGAGCTTTCTAGAAGGTATGTGATTCTTTATTTGGAAAATAATACAAGGTAAATAAAATAACAATTACATATACAATACACAGGAAATCATGAAACAGTTGACCAAAAAAAGAAAAACAAACAATGATAAAATTAGAATACATATGTGTAAGATGTCTGTGTGTGCTGCTGTATATTAAAAAAGCCTGGGCTCAGCGTAATATTTTGCTAAAGAAGCAAAAGTTATTTTCAGCCAGACCTATAAAGAGCCTACCTATTATACATTCCGTTAAAAGACAGAGCATCAACCACTAACATTGCTCTTTGATAATGCCAGGCACCCATCATCCCGCGGCGGAGTCTACGCTCTGTCCGGAGAATGCGAGTACCGTTGCGCTTCCCTCGACGCCTGCATATCCCCAGCGCTCTGGTGCGACGGCATCGCCCAATGTCCTGGGGGAGAGGACGAGCGTCTGGCGCATTGTTCCGCGTTGCTGAGGATGCCAGCGCAGTACGCTTGCGCTTTACTAGCACTGAGCCTGCTCGCTGCGTTAGCTGTTGTAAGTATAGAATATACTGCTGTAAGTATTTCGTTCTGTATGGTGCCGGCCTAGAATAGCACCACCCCAACTCTTCCCGCGGCGGTGTCTACGCTCTGTATATCAGATGCTAGATGCGTCAAGCTGAAGACAGGACGCTATGGCGCTCATTGGGAGAGGCCTCCAGCAGTGGACTAACATAGGCTGGTGATGATGAGTTTTCATACTATTTGTATGGAGTATATATGAGCTAGCATTTCACGATTGTAAGATTGTCTTCCGCAGTTTGTTGGCAAATAGATTTGACTGACCAGGCTCTAGGAATCGATGATATGATTCAGCCATAAGTTTATCAAACACCAAATTCGAGCACGCCATTATTTCGATAATTGAGGTTTCCATCAGTTTTTATTTTCTTACCTAACCTTGCTTCGTCTTGAACCAATAATGAAAACTTGTCTTTCTTCTTTCCAGATGGCAGTGATGCGTTCCTGCCGACGTCGCCGCTCGGCGCTCCAACAACGACTCAAGAGCATGTCCTCTGACACCGCCATATTTGACGAAAAAGAAGTGATTTGCTGACAAAGCGAGGACTCCGTGCGATATGTGGAGATAGACCGCGTCACCACTGTTTGACCGGCTTCCCGCACGGAGTCCTTGTTTTACTATGCTGTTAAAATGTCTTATAAACTGAATTTGTGAGTGATGGTTTTGCCATTATGGCCTTAAGGTTGAAGCCATGGTCTTATTGGGTAAGAATATTTGACTTATTCCCAACGTCTCGCGGAATATTTGAATTGATAGAGTGAGCTCACAGTTAATAGAAAAATAACCAGATTTGTTCTGTGCTCATGAAGAATCTTCTATTATAGATTCTTTTGTAATAAGAAATGCTAGTTTCAGTTGATGATTATTATTGAATTGTCGATTTTTAACTGTTGCGATAACTGAGTTGTACTTTGTAAATATAGACGAAGGAGCTAGATAATGTATAAACCTAGTGCGATTATATTTTGGACCAAACAGTCGATCGATGGTCAATTTGACCAGATTAAGGTGGAGTTATAGATGCGTAAGGATTGTAACTAAATTTATTTCTTAGATAAAATAAATTTAGTCGGAAATATATTTACAAAAGACAGCTTTTTATTAGCAGTTGATTGTTTAAGCTTGAAAAGTACGCACAAGTCAGTACTATTTTAACTTAGTACCTACTTAATTTATTATGGTTGACTGATCGACTTCGCATAGTAATCAATAAAATTATTGAATTTATAAAACTAAAATAAAAAAAACAAAAAATTGTGTGTAAAAATTTGTAAATAATAATTATAGTTATTATGAAAGATATTTCTCAAGGTTCGTTAAATAAATTAGATGTTTTATAGGAAATAAAATGACGTTTTCGGCAATAATTCCAGTTACTATTGGATGTTTATGTAATATATATATATATATATGTATATATTATATATATAATTTATTGTTTAAAGACGTATACGTGATAAAATGATACTGCCATTTTTGTAATGATATTAAAAGTTCAATTATCGGTATATTCCATTTACCCTTTTCTGACCCTTGAACAAAAAATATAAGAGAAACGAAATTTCCTAATTTTCTTTTATAATATTCGATGTTTTATTACATTTATTTAGATATTTATCTTTTATCTAATATCGTTTAGTATGTCGTTAAAACTATGGTGTAAATAATTATAGAAAAACCTATTCATATCCTAGAAATGTACTGAAGTGATATTCGTTTATTTCCCAAGGAAATTACTAAAGTTTATTGTAACGAGTTGAAGAGTTAACTATTAGAAAAATTTAGATTAATGAATTTGATCTCAACTAATGATGTCTTCTTGATGATAGATTTTTGTGAGGAAATCGATTAAAAATATAACGACGAAAATAATTAAAGTAACATTTGATTTTTTTTGACGACCGATGTGTCGCGGTGGGCGAAGGTCCGCCTGCGACGCATGAGGTTGCGGGTTCGATTCCCGCCTCGGAACAAATGTGTGTACGATCTGCAGATATTTTTTTCGGGTGTTCTGGTCGTTTTCTATGTATAATAAAAAATATCTATCTATGTAATGTATTGTATTATGTATATCAGTTATCAAGTACCCATAACACAAGCTCTGCTTACCATGGGGCTAGATAATGCTGTGTGAATTGTCCAGCATTATTTATTATTATTTATTTATTTATTATTTGTGTTTTGTAGCAACCGGCCATTCTTACATGCATATGTACCTACTCTGTGCATATGAAAGGCACTAAAATCAAAGATTGAAATCATTTTAATAGTAGGTAAAAACTCACCTTTATGTGAATTTTATTACCTGAGTTGCAAAAAATTACCATGCGAAAGGCGTTTATTATTATTTATTTATTTATGTTGAGTCATTATTGTCCCACTGCTGGGTAAAGGCCTCCCTTTTCTCCTTCCACTCCTCGAGATCCAACGGCGTTTAAAAAGATAAAACATATTTTTATTAGTGCGGTACCCCGAGGTAAACTACCATTGGCAAAGATGCCCTAGGTGGCCACCAAATTTTATATAAAGGTCTATTTTCGCATCTCTATGCGAAAATAGACCTTTATATAAAATTGAGACCTAAACTATACATAATAAAAATAAAACTATTACAGAGGCATTAAAAAAGCTTACAATAGGTATCACAAAATTCCCAATGATTTTTTTGATATTTCCTTTGTTCAATGTAATCTATACTAATATTATAAAGATGAAAATTTTTTGTTTGCTTGTAATAAATAGGCCACGAATACTCCAAACTGGACCGATTTGAAAAATTCTTTCACCGTTGGGACGCTACACTATCCCCGGTGAACATAGGCTATATTATATTTTCAAAAAATTAGGGATTCGTACTAAAACCGTGCGAAGCCGGGAAGGTCCGCTAGTAATAAGATAAAATAGGTGGCGGCGCTAGTGTGCCTCGGGGTGACGCCACTTTTTCAGTTAAAAGCTAAAGTAGAACCAATGAACTGGATCGAAGTTGATCAAAATCTAGCCCTAGAAATAAATAGAGAATTCCTAAAATTATTAGCTAGGTAGAAATTGAGATTTAATAAAAATTTAATTCAAAGTGTTCTTTAACATTAACGAGTTTGTTGTTGCTCTGGGAAATACTGAAAAACATGGAATAAAAGATATCCTTTGTTCAATCTACATATTTATCGTTCAAAAATACCTCAGAAACAATATGTTTCTGTGATCTTGACCTACATTTTATGGTAATTTTTTTGTTATTTTCCAAGGCAACGTAGTAATAAATACATTTGTAAATCGTAATTAAGATTATTAGTAAAAATGGTGTAGAACGTTTGTATCGTCTTCCATAATGTACGAATTCCGGATTTCATTTTCCTTCTATATGTTTCGTCATATCATACAAAGGCCGAGAGTAGAGTTTGTTTGACTCACTGTTTGTCTGTTACTTAGAACTAATTGTTTATGGGTACATAATATTTTATTATTTGTTAGATTACTCGGTACCTACTCGGTAGGTCATTTTAAAACCACGAAATCTTGAAAGTTTTAGAGTACCTACAAATGTAAACAACGTGCAATAAGATGTGGTATTAATGAATATATAGTTGAGCAACAGTCTGCATTCAGCTCAAATGATTCGATTGTAAATATTAGTTCTAATTTGTTTCGCTACTTAAATTGTTATTTTCGTTGTTGATAAAGTACATGGATGTCAAGCTGAAAACAGGGCGCTGTGGCGCTCATTAGGGGAGGCCTATTTCCAGCAGTGGACTAAGATAGGCTGATGATGATGATCATGTATCATACAAGGTGAACATTAACGAACTCGACTCTCCGCCTAAAACGGATGTTGTACAGTATATAGTATTTACCGATCAGGTTATCCTGGAAGACAATAATGATGGATAAATAGCTGTTTAAGCAGAGATGCATTATTTCACGTTCAAATTACGATAAGTTATGATGAAGTTTTTAAATACAATATTTACTGCATGAATTTTTTGTTTTATTCTATTTTTTCAACCTGACTGGATCCCATTCAAGTCCCTCCTCTCTAGAATTAACTTCAGTCATGGTAGACCAACGGCCATAGGTAGACCTATGGCCATATCTTTGAATACGGTTTTCAGACTTTATAGACACTTTTCAAAGAGAGGGGTTACCGCCTTTTTGAAGTGTCTCAATAAGATTCTAGTGCTAATAGACCACAAACAATATAAAAATATATATTCACTTGATAACAGCTATAATAATGTGTTTAAAATATACATTTTTCAAATTTTGCATGCTTGTAATTTTACGAAAACTCTGAGACGCAGTAGACGCTCATGACGTCAGTTGGCTTTATAGGTAACTAAAAAATGCGCTTGTGTTGTTAAGAGCGTTTATTCCTAAAATGCGCAGAAACAGTACTTTTCAAACCCGTTTATATCATGAACCACTTATCTTATAGTATATGTTATTTACTAATAATTTTAGAAAATTTTAGTGACCAAATAGTTTGACTATAAAATATTTCGATTAATATAGTATGTACGCGTTCTATCAAGATAACTTGTGAGAGGTTTTCATAATTTCCCTTTCAGCATCAGTTACGAAGCTCAAAATAATAGAAAATACTGACATATCTAATTAAGAAAAAAATATAACCTACTGATGAGATCCTTGGCTAAAAATCTAATTAGATAGATGTTTGGTTTTGGTATCCTACTATGAGAAATTAAAATTAAAAAAATGTGAAATATTACGAATATTTCACATTTTTAAATTATGTTTTTACCGATATACCTTATTTAATTTAATATAATAATAGCCTACCAATAAAGTGAAGCATCTTTTTTAAAATCATACATTTAAAATTTTTATGATTTTGTTGCTATTATTTTTCTATAAATATTTAATGAGCGACGTGACCACACTCTAGAAAGCCTCGCGGCGGACTGATTTTCGCGCAGCGTTTTATAGTAGTTTTAAAATATTTATAGAAAAATACATTCGATTTTTTGTTTGTTTGTTTGTAATGAATAGGCTCCGATACTACTGGACCGATTTGAAAAATTCTTTCACCGTTAGGAAGCTACACTATCCCCGGTGAACATAGGCTATATATTATATTTTCAAAAAAGTTAGGAATCCGCACTAAAACCGTGCGAAGCCGGGAACGTCAGCTAGTAACTTTATAAATTATTAAATTTATTTTGTATTTTTATGTACTAAAACAAACATTTTCAGACTGATTTTTGCCTAAGCTATCTCAATAATTATGTTTTTTTTTGTCTTTCACATAATGTATAGTAAAATACCATATTATCTCATTTCAGTGATACAAACAGTTCAATGAAAAACTTTCTATAATTGTTGATAACAGTTTAGGAAGGTTTTAGTTCAGACTCCAAAATAACTTACAAGGTTATACTTAGTATACTTAGGAAAACTTACTTTAATTCTTTACTTTTACAATCTAGAAATAAAACTAGCGTTTTTTTATTTAATTATAGGTTTTCATTACATATTATTTACCATAGATAATATTTGATTAAAGTGTGCGGTATCATAGAAATATATTTACTTATATATAATACTACTCAGTCCTTGACCCCTTTACTCATGAACTCGTATCCTTTGGTGATGTTCTCAGTGATGTCTTCAGCTGGCTTGTCCGAGGTCACAAGCCATGTGCTACCGCCCGTGCCAACTTTGTATGCGTGTATCAATCCATTGACAGCAGACTCGGGACTGAGAGCAAAATAAAAAAAAACGTAAATTGAAAAAGGTCTCTGAGGTAGGCATAATTGGATGTTGTATTATCGGTTTAAAGATATATTTCTCATAAAACAAAATATTCACTTATGGATACAAAAAATCTAAAAATAATGGCTATGCTAATAATTACGCTATACCTACCTCCGGGGCCAGTAGGCGGTAAGTATAGTAAGTATATCTATGTATGTTGTTACAACCTAAAGTCCGTAAAAACCTTCAATAAGCTTAAATATTACTCAACTTTGTCTGTTATTAATAAGCCTCTAATTTTCCTTCAAATAAAATAAATAAATATAGTGAGCTAGTCCGCCACTTCTACTACTATTATAGTATTTATAACCTACTTCAAAAAAGGAGGAAGTTCTATATTCGGCTTTGTGTTTGTTTTATGTATGTCCGTCGAATTCTCTATCATTATGGACGATTTGGGATGATTTTTGTGCAGTTGTATACAAGATGGGCTTAGTACCTACTTAAAAATAGTTTAAAAGTAAGAGATTCGAAGTCGAGTTTTAAGTTTTTTCAAAACAATCAAAATTATATTATACAGTTTTACACAAATAAGCCTACCATACTTAAAAAACGAAATGTTGTAATTTTATAACCATCTGTCTAAGGCCCGGATTAGATATACTTATTTGGCGGTAGACTGATAAGGCATATCCATAGTAATGCAGTCAGATAAAGAGGAAGCCGACGCCGATTATTATAATTAAAAATTCCTAAAATGGTCTTAAATAACTAAAATAGAGTTTGTTTTTACTTAATTCTCACCTCTGGCACGGTAACCTTTTGAGACCAACCAACAGCATCTTGTCGATATCTTCGTCAAATGCGCACATCTTCTGCTTGCTTATTAAAGTTGTATCCGTGGCGCCGAAGCATACTGTTATTACTCGTACACCCGATGCAGAGTAGTGGGGCTCCGTCTATAATTCGTTTTATATTTAGTTAATTTCTTTCTAAAACTTTGGTTACCAAATATTGAGGTAAGATTCTTGAAAATCTATAAAGCTGTGCCGAAATACGCTATTGTTGCATAGATAAATTTATTAACACAAAGCGGCACTCATCTGCCAAATTTGTCCCACTACTGCACATATTTAACCTTTGATTGGCAGGAGATAATAGTACGCATCGTCTACGGCAATATACTGCGTCTTTAGAGCACATTATATAGGATCTGAACCCATCGAATTTCCACATAATATAATTGTCAGGTAGCGATTTTATGTGAAAGTTGTGATACAGTAGTAATATATCAATCATACTGGTCATCAAACTTACCCCAAGACAGTTGCTAAATTGCAATACAGCGCTTTTAGTGGCCGCATAAATAGGGAGCAGTGATGCTCTATACAGGGCAAGAATTGAAGATATATTTATGATGGTTCCACCTCTTCCACCGTGGTCCTTGCGCATCAGGTCGTATGCTTTAAGTGAACTCGTTATCAATGCGGTCTGAAAATTACATCAGAAATATTTTTCAAGGCATAACCAGTATAACTTCAAATATGTGACGTATATGTAAGTCTATGCGTAAAGTAACTCCTGAACCAAGGAAACGAAAATAGGCAATCCTAAAGAGCATAGTTCCATAGAGGAAAAACACGCTGCTGTCACAGCAGAGGGATTAAGCCATTTTTAATGTCATTCAACAATTTTCTTTATTACTGTAATAAAACATTCAACTAATCTATGCGTGAGCTGATAAGCATATAACTTCAATATTTGGCCCACGTCTAGACGATTAAGAAATTAAATTTAGACAAATTTGTCGATTTTTATGGCAACACCTCGTTTGTGACTAATGTTTGTGACTATATCAGTCTAATCCTTCTTCCATGCATAGTTCAATTTAATATGTATGAATCTAAATACAACTTCTACAGCGTTACTTTCAAGTACATACCACGTTCACGGCAATTTCCTTCAAATACACTTTGGGATCATCGTTCATGATGCCGGCACAGTTCACCACCACATCAATGTATCCTTGTTCCTCCAGAATACCTTTGTAAGCAACCACCAAATCGTCAGACGTGACATCACATTTGTAGAACTTAACCTTGCTTGAACCATATTTGGATGAGAGGTCTGATTGCAATTTTTCACCATTAGATACGTCTACATCTAAGGCTGCTACATGCTGCAAAAAATACAGTTTTACTCCAATAAATGTTTTCTTTTCACCATAGGTTAATGTTCTCTAACTCCACTTCTAACTGTTAGATGATGGTCAAGCCTCAGCGTTTGACGGACACAACCATTAGGCTAGGCGTATGCTGGGACGCAGGTGACGCAGATTCACGCAGCGCAGGGCAGAGCAGATTTTGTAATGCATGAAAGTACCGAGTGCTCCGTACGTTGCTGCGCAGGCACGTGCGACGCAGATATGTGTCTTTCATGCATTACATAATCTGCTTTGCCCTACGCTGCGTGGATCTGCGTCGCCTGCGTCCCAGCATATGCCTAGCCTTAAACGTTGCCAAAGTCAGCTGTTTATGAGAAGTGCCTACTAATTTACATCAAACACTTTCTATAAAGTTGCAGAAATTAAAATGTAACATCTGAAATTACAGGTAAACAAGACTTTAAATAGACATAGGTTAGATAGATTGATATAGGCACTTTTATTGCACACTTAAAAATAAAACAAACAAGAAAAAAAATTATATGCGAAAATTTGGCGGTCATCGCTCAAGAGCCATCTTACTAACTACCAGACAACCGTGGATGGATAGGATCGTTGGATTTCGATGGGGATCTGTATGCATTAAGTTAAAGTTCCTTATTTGGTAACAATAATAGGTTAGGTCCTACATGTCATCAGAAAAATAAATTATTAATAGGTATTTTTTTTTCAAATATTAATATACATTATTATGTAGATTGTAGAGGTTCAATGAGGGTAATTAATTACCTTGGCTCCTTGCTCCAAAAATGCATGGACTAGCCCAGCACCAATGCCGGCGGCTCCACCAGTCACCAGCACCACTTTATCTTGCACTTCGTACATTGCTTCAATGGGAACTACTACTATAGACATCATAGAATACTCGTACATAATAGTACGAGTATTCTATGATGTCTATAGTCTAACGATGTCGAATGATAACTGGACAATGCTGTTATAAGTAGGTACTATTCTACTGTTATATCTAAACCAAAGTCCACGAATATTAGACGTTTTATCTTTATTACGCTGAGACTTCCTTAGGCTTGTTGATATGGTACGCACTAGCTTCTCTTCTGTCCGCGGATTTACGCGTGTGAGAACCACCTGCCTTATTTATTAAGATGAAAATAGAATAAAATTATCTCTCCTTTTTTAAGTTTTTATTTTTTAGGCCAAGTAAAAATGTTACAAAACGGACAGGCGGATCTTTATAATAAATAATAATGTGTACATAGAAGTCCTCATAATAATGCCAAGGATGTTTGAAAGCGACAAATACATAAGTACAAAGTTTGATGCACAATGCACGATAAGGGTTATCGTGCATTGTGCATCAAACTCAAACATTCTGCTAAAGTAGTCGCTTCAAAATAACAATGGTATTATCACAGAATGACACATTTCGGTAGTCCGTCTTTAATTGAAGAAACTCAGAAGACATAGATGCACGCCAAAAGTAGCAACATTAAAATGATTCTATTAATTTCTCCATGGAAAAAACTCAAATAACTTTTCATTTCATTTATTTATTCCACCGTATATTCCACTTCATCATCATTATCAGCCTATATTAGTCTACTGCTGGACATAGCCTGTCCCAATGAGCGCCATAGCACCCTGTCTACACATCCTGATACACTTAGGGTCGTTATAATATAATACTTTTACACATATTACTTCATTTTTATTATTTAAATTTGTATATGTTACAACACGATAAGGGATGGTATAGAGAAGTAGGGTATAAAAAACAGACAAAACAGCGACTTCTATTTAAGCAGATAAAAAATAACAAATGCAAAACAAATCTGTAAGGTGGACTAGATTTTAAACATTATCGTTTTACCTAATCGTATGGTAATCGAGTGATAAGTACCACTAGTTAAATGTCCATATATAATAAATAAATAAAAAGCAACGCACTCACTATCTCGAGTTTCTTTCAACAAAGGATTATTATGATGATTCTACGACGATACAAATTGTAGCAAAGCTATTAGTGAGCACAATTGGGGCCCAACCTACCTTTACTATAATGAGTCGTCGACGTTATACATAAATAACCTAAAAAATAACAGGAAAACACAGAATAACAAGATAAAACAACACTCAAAGCGCCTGTCACGCACTAACTATCGCGGTCAACTAAATATGCGCAAGCGCTACCCATCGGGGCTTCGAGGAACGTTCATAAATACTTGAGATAATTACAACTGACTAATTGCTACCTACTCTACGCCTAAGACGGATATTTTTCCTACCTAAAGTTTCTATAGTGATTGCTGACCTTTACATGCAATAATGATGGATATCCTCTTTATGTAGTGATTCATTTGTTTGAGTTTAGAATACGAGAAGTCTTTCTCATTTAAGTAAACTAAATGAGAAAATAGATGTGTTTATATAAAAAAAGTTGATACACAATTCATAATATTTTTATTATAATTATGTTATTACTCCTATATGATTTTTAACAGTAAAAGAAAATAATAAGGTAAGTATTGTGCAATGAATGATGAATGCGCAATACACTTCATTATGTAACTTTAGTAGAATAGTTGTAAGTACGAAATAAGTATTTCGAATTTTAGAATATTATCTTTCTTTCATTCCATTTACCATCCTTTACTCTTTTTCAAAGCTAGGTCTCTTAAACACTTTAATTTATCACCAAATAATAATCATTAATCATAATTAATATATATCATAATAATAAATCCTAAGACGCCTCAAATCCCTGACTCATAATTTGATATGCTTTTGTAATGTCTTCGGCTGGCTTGTTCGAGGTTACAAGCCAAGTGCTACCACCCTTACCAACTTTATATGCATGTATCAATGACTGCAGATTCAAGGCTGTAAGCAAAAATGTGAATTGTCCAGCAATATTTATTATTTATTTACTTACCACATTCACGGCAATTTCCTTCAAATACACCTTGGGATCATCGTTCATGATGCCGGCACAGTTCACCACCACATCAAGATATCCTCGTTCGTCCAGAACACCTTCGTAAGCAGCCTCCAAATCGTTAGAAGTGATATCGCATTTGTAAAATTTCACTTTGCCTTTAAGTTTGCAGTCAAACTTATCAATCAAATACGGGTCGTATTTGATTGATAAGTTTGACTGCAGCATTTCACCGCTATTGACGTCGACATCTAAAGCTGCTACATGCTGAAAAGAAAAATAACTTATTTAATGCTTTGTTACATAATCTTGATTAAACGATTGAATGTTAGGTGTATCTATACTTCGAATCCCAAAAGTTACTGTTTTTATGTTTTGCAGGAAAAATAGGTGATTAAAAGAACTTAACACTTTGACTGCGATTTTTTTTTCGACGACTGCGATCTTTTTTTTAACCTAAAAAATTCGTGCTCCCCCGCTCTACACAGCGGTTGTGTAGAGTTTTCGTTCGAAAAATATTACGGCTGTGCTGAGTCACAAAGATCTGTATTTTCTCAGCCGCTGCGCTAGTGTGGATTTATGCATATTAGTCACTTGTAGAAAACACATACCGTGTGATTTCAGCAGTCAAAGTGTTAACAAGTGAAGTTCAACCGCTATTATATTAAGCTTCGTCCTCGGGATAATAGAATACAATGTAGTAACGCCTCTAGTGTAAGCCATTCCGCACTAAATTTGAGATCAAAGCACAAAATAAATCAACACTATCCCACCTAACCCTGCGCACTCATTCGTTTTTTAGTGCTCGCCAAGTTCGCACGGTTAACACTTAATTTCAGGTGTTTAAATAATTATAACAATAAAGAGTGAATAATCGTCGTGATCATGCCTAAACGTAAGAAACAAGACGATTATGAATACATAAGGAGAAAAATTAAAAAGTACAAGAAAAAGTTAGAACGGCGCCGTCGTTCTAGTAGTTCGTCAAGCAGATCGGAATCGGAAGGTCAGTGATGTGTAAATCATAATATACCTATTTTTGTGTGTACCTATTGTGTACCCACTATCTACTTATTTTGGTACTTATACAGCCTATTTCAGAAAATATTATTTTTTGTCCCTTACATAATAATACATGGCCGTACATGGCCTAAACAATGACGCTCCTTATGATCGGTTATTACATTTTAAATTCTGGGACTCGAATAGGGGCCGATGTTGGGTAGCTACATACCTACCTGACCTTAGCTTGCCCTAAACAATGGCATTACTTGTGGTCGATGTTTATATTTTAAATGCTGCTGGGTTTGCGTCTCTCTCTTTGGAGTTATGACTACCCATACCAGTTTTGCGAATAGTACTTTGGGCTATTTCTTAACTGATAAGCAGACATATCATTTTATAAGATACCTATATTTACATAGGTTAATTCTTACCTACCTGGGATTGCGTCCTTCTTAGCGATGGGCGAGTCGAGTTGGCTGATTCGAATAACTCGAATCAGAGTCTAAACGAGTTGATTCGAATCAAGTTCATTCGCAACTCGAATCAACTCGCTTACCTACCTAACTACTAGATAGAATGCGGTCGGTAACGAATGCGAGATATGCGAATGCGAGTGCACGCGAGGTCGCGAGTCAGCGATTCGCCAACTCGAAACCGAAACTCGACTCTACAACGAATATTCATTTTGTTTTGATTCGTATTCCGTCGCCTCGCCGGGTCGGCACACCTCGGGTCGGTTCGGGCCGCCGTCGGCGCTCGAGCAAGGTTTGAGAGAGAAAGCAAGTATATTTAATGCGTAAAAGTGAATAAGAGAATAAAACTGCCAAAATTACTAGGAGTCCGGAAAACTAGTGATGTGGCGACTGCACTGCACTGGCGTACGTTAGGATTTGGTTTTTACCAAGTTTGGGGTTTTTTAAAGTGAACATTTTATTGTATTTTCGCAATTAAGTAAAAATTGGGTAAATAAATACCATCGGTAATAAACCCCGCAAGGTACTCGCATAACATCGTAATACTTATTTATAATGACTATAAATAACATGGAATCTATGATGATGATTTTAAATTACGTAATCTTATGTAACAACGATTTATGTACTAAGTTTATTGTCTTTGCTTACGGAATGTACAGTTCGTACCTACCTAATTGTGTTGCAGGTTTTTCAATGATATAGGTACCTATTTGATTTCCACTTTATTGTAGAGTATTTGAATAAAAATAACGAGAGATTAAGTTTACTAAAATTCTAATCTTTCTGTCTTTAGTGTAATTTCCAAGGATGAAATACTATCACGTCTTCCTTTTTTTTCGTCAAGTAGTCTTCCAACATTATCTTCGGGCAAATATATATATTTCTAGCTATAAACTTAACATAAAATAAATTAATGATAATTATTGTAATGTAGCACGCATTCCGATTTTCGACATTTAACTCCACGGTAATTACTAATTAGCATTCGCATCCCGTCACTATTCCTGTCCTTGAACTCAAGTGCCTTTGAAGTACCTAGGAGAAATGTTTGTTTACAAACACAACTTTTGAATAGTTTTGAAGTCGTGACGTACCTTATTCAAATGCAGTTTAGCGAAGCTTTAGTTAGTGAATTCAAAATTGGTTAGGTACCTAATTGAAATGCCTTCAAACAAAAAAAGTGTGGTGTGGGAGTTTTTCAAAAAAAGTAGTGACGGTAATAAACTAATTTGTGATTTGTGTTCCGCTCAATATAAAACTACAGGAAGCAGCACGACAAATTTAATTAATCATTTGAAAAAAAAACATATAGTTCAGTATGCAGAAGCGACCGGCATGAATCGCTGTAGTAGTGAAGAAAACTATGCATCTCGACCCGGACCAAGCTCTGAAAGTGCACTAGTTGAACCAGAACAAGTTAGAATTAACTTAATTCGCTCGTGTCCACCAACGTCATCATCAAATGTGGCAGGCTCAGACGGGGAGCAGCCCTTACCGCCACCATCAAAACGTCCGCGCCAAATGCGTTTGACGGCGCCGACAAAAATCAACCAGAAAGCTGGTGATGAGGCTTTATTGGATCTGATAGTCTTGGACATGCAACCACTACAGATTGTAGAGAACGAAGGATTTATTGGATACACAAAAAAATTAAATCCCGATTACGTGTTGCCGTCACGTCAGAAATTAACTAGAATGTTAGAAGATAGGTACAACGTATGCAGTGCGGAGGTAAAAGAAAAGTTACAAAGTGTACAAGATATCGCTCTGACAACAGACATATGGAGTTCAGATGGCCAAAAGAGCTTTATTAGTGCAACTGTGCATTTTATCAAAAATTGTACTTTGCAATCTTTGGTAATAAGTACATCGGAGTTATCGGAACAGCACACATCGTTGAACATTGCTAATGCTTTACGCGCTATTATGACAGAATGGGAAATATACGATAAAGTTGTGACAATAGTAACCGATAACGCAACAAACATGAAGAAAGCCGTACAAGATTACCTCAGCAAAAGGAATCATTTCTGTATTGCACATACATTGAACCTTGCCGTGAAAGATTGTATCAGTAACGACCAACCACAAAACACACATTTAAAAAATGATGAAGTGCTTCAGGTTATTTCAAAAAGTCGCGCCATAGTTACACATTTTAAGCAGAGCATAAAATCGTCTAATTCGCTTAGGGACATGCAGAGCCAGATGAACGTGGACGTTCTAAAACTAAAGCAAGATGTCCAAACACGATGGAATTCGACTTTCTTCATGTTTGAGAGACTTTTGCGAGTAAAAGTACCTTTGTCTGCAACATTATCCATGTTAGATTCGCCGCCACCCAACTTGGACGCAGCAGATTGGCAAATATTAGAGGACTGCGTTACTATTCTGCAGCCTTTCGAAAAACTGACGTCCATGCTGTCTGCGGAGTCGTACCCAACGCTGTCGTCCGTAATACCATTAGTCCGTGGGTTGCAAAGCTCTCTAATGAAGAAGGCTCCAATTACTGAAGCAGGGAAACACTTACAACATGCATTGCTGGAAGTTGTAGACAAGCGACTGAGCGTGTATGAGACTAACCGGACTGCAGCAAAGGCAACTATCTTAGACCCGCGCTTCAAGAAGAAGGCGTTTGGCATCGATAGCACAGCAGAAAATGCTGTCAAATATGTTCTTGAAGAATTGGCTTACTTTCAACTGCAACCAAACCAAGAAGAACATAACTATCAGCAGCAGCAACCACCAACAGTTACCACGCATGAAGCCTCTTCAAGTGCATCTACAAGGAACGACGATGACATCTGGGAGCACTTTGATAAAAAACTAAATGAATCATTTGTGCAACAAACGCCAATATCGTCCGCAGCAATTGTTTTAAAACAATATTTAGATCTACCATATTTAGATCGGAAACAAGATCCCCTGCAATTTTGGGAAAACCGGAAACAAATATTTCCCGGTCTGTGCCAAATGGCATACAAATATTTGTGTATACCCGCGTCCTCCGTGCCTTCGGAACGGCTTTTTTCGAAAGCTGGGTTCGTGACCAATCAGCGAAGAAACCGACTTAAGCCAAAAAAAGTAGACCAAATTTTATTTTTGAACTCATATTGTAAAAAGAGGAAGTAAAAAAATAGTATTTTTTTTTATCTTGCAACTTTTTTGTTTATTTTATGTATCAATGTACTTACAGTATTTTTGTCGATGACGATAAAAATATTTGGTTTTGTTGCTTACGTACCTAATTTTTTTTATATGTCCTCTGAGACTAAGACTGTTTTATAATATTTCTTTAGGTAGTGTACCTACGCAAGAAAAACGCTACGGTTCTTATTTTAAGTTTCACAAGTAGCTTGTGACACTTAAAATAAGAACCGTAGCGTTTTTCTTAATATTAAATAATTTGTATATTAAAATAATTTGTACCTACTTAGCGTTAAGGTTAATCGTGTGCCAAAACTAACATAATATTTTTAAGTCCTATTGTTACTAAACTAGTGAGACTAAACTAGACTAGGTATGTCTGAAATAGACGATTTTTATTTTAAAGACTGACAAACATGTTCGTTATCTTAATATATATTTTTTCAATAATTTCTGTTCTATTTTTTTAACTTTCATATTAAATTTTAGCTGCAGCGAAGATAATAGACTTGATTACCCATAGGTTACATAATACGCCAAAACGGGTGACTAACCATTCGTGACCCTTATTACAATGCGTATAAAGTGCACGAATAGTCAGTTAACTGTGTTGGCGATGGTACATTACGAAACAAATAACACACACGCACAGCGGTGGCCGGCGAGTGGAGCAGTGGCAATCGGCAATGCAAGTGTAAACTCGAATCAAGAATAAGAATACGAATACGGTGCATTCGACTCGACTCGCCGATCCGTTTGGCTGCTGCCGCGAAGCGGATCCCATCCGGTTGATGCGAGTCGAGTCAACTCGAGTTGCGATTCGAGTTAGCGGCCGAGTCAACTCGAGTTATCCGAGTTGGAATAAAATCAACTCGTAACATCGCTAGTCCTTCTCTTTGGAGCTGTGACTTCCCAATAAATAGTTTTGCGAACAGTACTTTGGTCTGTTTCTTAACTATAGTAGGAACACTGTTGATTACAAGATACACAAATAAGAAGCGAGGTCAATGTACTTGTTGAGAATGACCAATCGGATTTATCAGTGAAACCCAAACCAGCCAACCAGATGACCACATCATGACACTCCCGGAACTGAGTGTGGGCGCCATACAGGAAGTAGTCCAACCTGATTCTCTAGGCGCCAGTGCTGTCCTCAATGAGGACTTACCGAGTTCAGAGTCCATGCGGTGAAGAGTCCACCAATATGATATTGGATAGTATTTTTTTTGAACTGTTAGGCGAGGACCCTACAGTTTCATGCTCATATGGTCCGGAAATCCAGAAAGACTTAGCGGTGCGACTGGAACACATCGCTACTGTGTAAGGGAAATTAAGAAAAAGTTATATGAAAAGTACCTGATTCCAGATAACTGCAAGCTTATTGACGCCCCAGCGATGAACCCGGAAATGAGAGTGGCTATGAGCGATGTTGCGGCAAAACGCGACAAAAACATTGAGTTTCGACAGAAACAAAATGCTACAGCGATATCCTGCTGAGGTCAAGTAATGACCAAACTTTTCGCTTATGAAAATACTAACCCTTTCATAACCAAGATGATTATGGATACCCAACGTATCATATGTGACATCCAGTACCACGATTCGTCAATACGAAGAAACCTGGTATTGACCGCCTTAAAAAAGGAAATTAAGGACCAAATACAGAGCACAAAGCCCGATAGTTTGTTATCCGGTCAAGAACTTGGTGAAATATTGAAAACGGCAAAAGCCGTAAGCAAATCTGGAACCGAACTTAAAGTCCCAGCAGCTAAGTCATTTCAACACAACAATAAGAGAACGTCTGATATGCGTCAAAATCCGGTAAAACATTTAAACTGGAGGGGCCCTTATCCTCCCCGAAAGCCACCCAATTATCCCTAACATCCGAGGGCGAAAGCCATAGTCGAACAACAATTGGCCATACAGCTCATCGAAACCATCGCCAAGACAGCAACAACAACAGCCTCGCAATCACCAGTAGATGTGGTAAAGTACGCAGGCAGATTGTCCCTTTTTTATGACCAATGGTCATAAATTACTAGTGACCCGTTAATACTTTCTTGTATTCAGGGATATGAGATTCTATTTTCACATTCGGTGGTTCAACTGTCTTTTCCGGCAGTACAAAATTATTCTCACAAAGAGAAACATTTATTTCATATTGCTATTAGTGATTTGTTATCAATAATGCTGAAGGATGAGATTCTTCACCTTGTAGACTCTACTGTATTCCTAGGGTTACATATTGATTCTTCTCTTCAATGGAAGTCGCAAATAGAGGCTCTGGCAGGTAGACTTAGTTCAGCAGCTTATGCAGTTCGAACAATTAGATATATTACCAATGAAGACACAGCTAGGTTAGTTTATTTCAGTTACTTCCATAGTATTATGTCTTATGGTATTTTGCTTTGGGGACAGGCAGCTGACATCCAGACCATATTTGTTCTTCAAAAAAGGGCGGTACGCGCTATTTATAAATTAAAGCCACGAGATTCTTTGAGGGAATTATTTAAAAACATTAATATTCTGACTGTAATATCGCAATACATCTATGAAAATCTAATGTATACCCACAAAAATAAGGATAGCCTTATGAAAAAGTGTGATGTTCACAATAGAAATACAAGAAATAAGAACAAGTTACACATCCCATCATTTAGATTACACAAGGTAGGGAAATCATTTATGGGCAATAGCGTGCGCTTCTATAATAAGCTTCCATCTGAAGCAACTGAGCTCCCTATTCGTAAATTTAAAAATTACATAAAAATAAATCTCATCAAGAAGGCTTTCTACTCCATAAATGATTATCTAAATGATGTTAATGCGTGGCCAGATGTCGCTCAGTTTCGCACCGACAATAGTATGTAAGTAATTTGTTATTGTGCATAGCTTTACTTAAATATTGACATGTATCGAATCATACTATATTTAGACTTAAATAGGCAAATAACCATGTATTAGACATATAAGAGATGAACATGCTAGTGGTTTCTTTTTCACTTCTTCCACTAGTGGACAAAAAATTGAAGTGAACAGTAAAATAGTTTATTTTTGATAATAATTTAATGTATAAATATGACTTGTCTAAGTGCTTATTTTGTAAGCCTAAAGAAATAAATGATTTTTTACTTTACTTTACTTTACTAGAGCTATATCTAAATGTCAACCCGTTGAGGGCCAGTTTCTATCAAGTATTTTCTTGGTACCGAAACTAAATGGAAAATATCGGTTTATTTTAAACTTAAAAAATTTAAATAATTTATTACTGCACATTAGTTTATGCTAGCAGATTTACGTACTGTTGTATCATTATCAACCAAAGAATGCTATATGACGAAGATTGATCTTAAAGATGCCTATTATTTTATCAGAATACACCCCGAATCTAGGAAGTATTTAAGGTTTCAATTCGCTCAAACAATGTATGATTTTTATGGTTTTACCATTTGGCTTATGTACATCACCATTTATCTTTACTAAGGTTATGAAACCTATTGTCAGGTTACTACGTTATGCTGAACTAATATCCACCTTGACGATTTTTGGCTAATGAATGGGACAATCTTATAATGAATGTTTGGACGACACGAAGTTAACTACAAAGCTAACCTCTCTTGGTTTTCTTATAAACGAACAAAAAAGTTGTTCGATTCCCGATAAAAAATGTTTATTTCTGGGATTGATACTAGTTTTTTAAAATTATCAGATAACATTACCCACAGAAAAAATTAAGCGTGTTAAAAAAGAAATACAAAAATTTACAACAATCAAGTCATGTAAAATTCGTGAGTTTGCACAATTCACTGGGTTACTAGTTTCCATTTGCCCCGCAATAGATTACAGTTGGTTGTACACAAAATATTTTGAGCGAATAAACTAATAAATAATACTTAAATCTTCAACAAGATGACAATTATGATAAGATTATGAAATTACCGGAAACATTACAACCTGAGCTTAATTGGTGGTATGATGCATTGCAAAATCCTTTTAGTAACATAAAAGAGGTTTCATATGCACTAGAAATATTCTCAGATGCCTCAACTACTGGGTGGGGGGCAGCCTGCGGACAGGAGACGGCCAGCGGGTTGTGGAATGTGCAAGAACGTACACAACATATTAATTATTTAGAAATTGAAGCGGCTTATTTTGGGTTAAAAGTTTTTGGTAAAAGCTTAAGAAACTGTCGTATTTTGTTGCGTGTCGACAATACAACGGCCATCTCTTACATTAATAGAATGGGTGGCATTCAATTTCCACATCTCACTGATATAACCAAACAACTATGGCAATAATAATAATAATAATATTCTTTATTCAGACACGAGATCCATCACATTTATATCTATAAATTAAAATTAGGGCATATTAAAATGCAATGGTGTGAATGTCGCAAATAGCATGTTATGGCTTCTTATATTAAGTCCTCAGACAACTCAATGGCTGATGCAGAATCAAGACGCATTCACCCAGATATAGAGTGGGAATTAGCTGAATGGGCATTCCAAAATTTTTTTTTCATCTTTTGGAATACCTCAAATCGACCTTTTTGCTAGTAGAATAAATAAGAAGTGTAGTAAATATGTTTCTTGGCATAGGGACCCAGATGCTATGACTATAGACGCATTCACAGTTTCGTGGAAAAAATATTATTTTTATGCGTTCCCCCCGTTCTCAATGATATTAAAAACATTGCGTAAAATTAAATTTGACCAAGCTAGAGGTGTTATGATTGTACCACTTTGGCCCACACAAGCTTGGTACCCATTATTTAGAAGTCTTTTGATTGCAAAAGTTATTACTTTTAAAGCAATTAACAGGCCCATTGTTTCTTACCATCACAACATACACACCAAGATTACCCTGGTGGCAGGGATGTTATGCGGACGGCGTGGTTAAATAGGAGTATACCCCCGTCCACAATGAATATTATGATGGCCTCTTTATCTGAAAATTCTATAAAACAATATAATGTCTACTGGAGGCGTTGGTTCCAATTTTGTTACGGAGCTAATAACTGTAATTTCTATAATGCCTCAATTCCACAAATATTATATTTTCTAAATGTACTTTATGAAAAAGGTGCCCAATTCGGAACACTGAATAGCTGTAGATCTGCACTAGCTCTACTCATGGGTAATAATAATATAGGTGAGGATGATAGAGTCAAACGTTTTTTCAAAGACGTATTTCGGTTACGACCTCGATTACCCAAATATTCTATGACATGGGAAAAATCACGTGTGTGGTATGGTGGGCTTCAGCCTATTTTAGTTTTGCCATTTTTTGAAGAAAAACCAGAAATATGCCCGGGAAAAACATTAATAACATATTTAGAGAAAACATCTTCTCACCGCAATAATGTTAACTCTCTTTTCATAAGCCCTAGAAAACCACATAAAGCTGTGGGCTCACAAACCCTGAGTCGATGGATTAAGGACACCTTACGTGACAGTGGAATTGATGTGAATATCTTTACTGCTCATAGTACTAGACATGCTTCCACGTCTGCAGCCCATAATTTAGGGATTCGTTTGGATCAGATCAGAAGGACCGCCGGATGGAGCGGTTCTTCGGAGACATTCTTTCGATTTTATAATAGAACTGCTACTATAAATGATGTCGATTCCTTTGCTAAAGCAGTTGCTAGTGGGTTGCCTTTGTGATAAGCTTATTATATTACATTATCTAAATATAAGTATATTTGTTGATTCTTAATTGAAAGAGAATGACATGATTATGTTACGTTTAGCTTTTATAAGGATTGAGGAAATATTCCACAGTAAAATATATCTCTATCTCTAAAAGTCTACATTGTATTCTATTATCCCGAGGACGAAGCTTAATATAATTAATGATTAAACGAACTTACCTGTACGTGAAGTTCTATCATAATTATATGAAAGCTTCGTCCGAAGGGATAAGCAACCCTCCCTCCCTATCTATTGGTAGTCACCACCCATGATATTTTCTGTGAAATATTTTATATAGCAGTGCTCTAAACTAGATGAGTGCGCAGGATTAGGTGGGATAGTGTTGATTTATTTTGTGCTTTGATCTCAAAATTTTACGCAATGTTTTTAATATCATTGAGAACGCATAAAAATAATATTTTTTCCACGAAACTGTGAATGTGTCTATAGTCATAGCATCTGGGTCCCTATGCCAAGAAACATATTGACTACACTTCTTATTTATTCTAATAGCAAAAAGGTCGATTTGAGTTATTCCAAAAGATGAAATAATATTTTGGAATGCCCATTCAGCTAATTCCCACTCTATATCTGGGTGAATGCGTCTTGATTCTGCATTCTCCATTGAATTGTCTGAGGACTTAATATAGGAAGCCATAACATGTAATTTGCGACATTCACACCATTGCCATAGTTGTTTGGTTATATCAGTGAGATGTGGAAATTGAATGCCACCCATTCTATTAATGTAAGAGATGGCCGTTGTATTGTCGACACGCAACAAAATACGACAGTTTCTTAAGCTTTTACCAAAAACTTTTAACCCAAAATAAGCCGCTTCAATTTCTAAATAATTAATATGTTGTGTACGTTCTTGCACATTCCACAACCCGCTGGCCGTCTCCTGTCCGCAGGCTGCCCCCCACCCAGTAGTTGAGGCATCTGAAAATATTTCTAGTGCATATGAAACCTCTTTTATGTTACTAAAAGGATTTTGCAATGCATCATACCACCAATTAAGCTCAGGTTGTAATGTTTCCGGTAATTTCATAATCTTATCATAATTGTCATCTGGTTGAAGATTTAAGTACTTTATTCGCTCAAAATATTTTATGTACAACCAACTGTAATCTATTGCGGGGCAAATGGAAACTAGTAACCCAGTGAATTGTGCAAACTCACGAATTTTACATGACTTGATTGTTGTAAATTATTGTATTTCTTTTTTAACACGCTTAATTTTTTCTGTGGGTAATGTTATCTGATAATTTTAAAATCTAGTATCAATCCCAGAAATAAACATTTTTTATCAGGAATCGAACAACTTTTAAGTTCGTTTATAAGAAAACCAAGAGAGGTTAGCTTTGTAGTTAACTTCGTGTTGTCCAAACATTCATTATAAGATTGTCCCATTCATTAGCCAAAAATCGTCAAGGTAATTGGTGCATATTAGTTCAGCAGATGGTAGTAACCTGACAATAGGTTTCATAATCTTAGTAAAGATAAATGGTGATGTACATAAGCCAAATGGTAAAACCATTAAATTCATACATTGTTTGAGCGAATTGAAACCTCTGATAAAATAATAGGCATCTTTAAGATCAATCTTTGTCATATAGCATTCTTTGGTTGATAATGATACAACTACATTGTATTCTATTATCCCTTCGGACGAAGCTTTCATATAATTATGATAGAACTTCACGTACAGGTAAGTTCGTTTAATCATTAATTATATGAATAGATTCCATTAGTAGAAGACAATTTTACGTGCTACCGAATGGATTGGGACTACCTTTGTAAAATTGTCTTCTACTAATGGAACTATGAAATTTAATACAATAAATCCCTCGGAAATTAATTTTTATTTAGTGTGCAGTCAGGTGCTTCACACAAAAAAATAAATTCGGTATCATTCTTTTTATTATACAATAACGAAAGGATTTACAAAAGTTTACAGACAAATCGACGAACATACATAGATTCTCATCCTTTTTCGTAGTCGGTTTATTAAATATTACCTACAGGTCACTGATACATACATATCAGTGAATAGGTGATTCAATGTAGGTAAACCTAACACATGTTCGGTTTCATCATCAACATCATCATCAGCCTATAGCAGTCCACTGCATGACACAGGCCATAGGCCTCCCCCAATGAGCGCCATAGCGCCCTGTCTTCAGCTTGCCGCATACAGCATCTACCTGCAGTCTTTTGCAGGTCGTCATCCCGTCGGAGGGCGTCCTACACTACTATGTTAGGTTTACCTACATTGAATCATCTATTTGCCCTTTCAAGTCTGTAAACAGGTAAACTGTGCTGAAATTAGGTATTGCTTAATAATATAAATGCCCTCTGCCTGAATGAACCAACAAATAATGGATTTATTCGCTGTCCGAAATGAAAGAGTTTTATTTATTAAATTTATTGAATAAATTAGCCTAGTGATGTGACCTCTGTCGCGAAGGTCGCGGATAAGATGTGGTATTCATTAATATATAGTTGAGCAACAGTCTGCAGTCAGCTCAAATGATTCGACTGTAAACATTAGTTCTAATTTGTTTCGCTTCTTAAATTGTTATTTTCGTTGTTGATAAAGTACATGGATGCGTCAAGCTGAAAACAGGGCGCTGTGGCGCTCATTAGGGGAGGCCTATTTCCAGCAGTGGACTAAGATAGGCTGATGATGATGATCATGTATCATACAAGATGAACATTAACGTACTCGACTCTCCGCCTAAAACGGATGTTGTACAGTATATAGCATTTACCGATCAGGTTATCCTGGAAGACAATAATGACGGATAAATAGCTGTTTAAGCAGAGATGCATTATTTCACGTTCAAATTACGAGAAGTTATGATGAAGTTTTTAAAATAAAATATTTACTGCATGAATTTTTTGTTTTATTCTATTTTTTCAACCTGACTGATGCCATTCAAATCCCTCCTCTCTATAATTAACTTCAGTCATGGTAGACCAACGGCCATAGGTAGACCTATGGCCATATCTTTGAATACGGTTTTCAGACTTTAAAGACACTTTTCAAAGAGAGGGGTTACCGCCTTTTTGAAGTGTCTCAATAAGATTCTAGTGCTAATAGACCACAAACAATATAAAAATATATTTTCAATTGATAACAGCTATAATAATGTGTTTAAAATATACATTTTTCAAATTTTGCATGCTTGTAATTTTACGAAAACTCTGAGACGCAGTAGACTCTCATGACGTCATTTGGCTTTATAGGTAACAACTTTATAGGTAAAAAAATGCGCTTGTGTTGTTAATGACAGTTGATACTTTTTAGTTTACCTACACAGTCATATGACGTATGTATGTAATAACATTGCAACTACGGATTCATTTATTGCATAGTGAAAAATTGATTAAAATCTATATCTATACTAATATTATAAAGAGAAAGGTTTGATTTTTTGTTTGTTTGTTTGTAATGAATAGGCTCCGATCATACTGGACCGATTCGAAAAATTCTTTCACCGTTAGGAAGCTACACTATCCCCGGTTAACATAGGCTATATATTATATTTTTTTTAAGTTAGGAATCCGCACTAAAACCTTGCGAAGCCGGGAAGGTCCGCTAGTAACTTTATAAATTATTAAATTTATTTTGTGTGTTTATGAACTCAAACAAACATTTTCAGACTGATTTTTGCCTAAGCTATCTCAATAACTATGTTTTTTTTCTCTTTCACATAATAACATATGTATAGTAAAATACCATATTATCTCATTTCAGTGATACAAACAGTTCAATGAAAAACTTTCTATAATTGTTGATAACAGTTTAGGAAGGTTTTAGTTCAGACTCCAAAATAACTTACAAGGTATACTTAGTATACTTAGGAAGTCAATTTTAATTCTTTACTTTTACAATCTAGAAATAAAACTAACGTTTTTTTTTATTTAATAATAGGTTTTCATTACATATTATTTAACATAGATAATATTTAAAGTGTGCGGTATCATAGAAATATATTTACTTATATATAATATTACTTAGTCCTTGACCCCTTTACTCATGAACTCGTATCCTTTGGTGATGTTCTCAGTGATGTCTTCAGCTGGCTTGTCCGAGGTCACAAGCCATGTGCTACCGCCCGTGCCAACTTTGTACGCGTGTATCAATCCATTGACAGCAGACTCGGGACTGAGAGCAAAATAAAAAAAAAACGTAAATTGAAAACAAGGTCTCTGAGGTAGGCATAATTGGATGTTGTATTATCGGTTTAAAGATATATTTCTCATAAAACAAAATATTCACTTATGGATACAAAAAATCTAAAAATAATGGTTATGCTAATATTACGCTATACCTACCTCCGGGGCCAGTAGGCGGTTAGTTTATACACAAATAAGCCTACTATACTTAAAAAACGAAATGTTGTAATTTTATAATCATCTGTCTAAGGCCCGGATTAGATATACTTATTTGGCGGTAGACTGATAAGGCATATCCATAGTAATGCAGTCAGATAAAGAGGAAGCCGACGAATTATCATAATTAAAAATACCTAAAATGGTCTTAAATAACTAAAATAGAGTTTTTACTTAATTTTCACCTCTGGCACGGTATCCTTTTGAGACCAACCAACAGCATCTTGTCGGTATCTTCGTCAAATGCGCACATCTTCTGCTTGCTTATTAAAGTTGTATCCGTGGCGCCGAAGCATACTGTTATTACTCGTACACCCGATGCAGAGTAGTGGGGCTCCGTCTATAATTCGTTTTATATTTAGTTAATTTCTTTCTAAAACTTTGGTTACCAAATATTGAGGTAAGAATCTTGAAAATCTATAAAGCTGTGCCGAAATACGCTATTGTTGCATAGATAAATTTATTAACACAAAGCGGCACTCATCTGCCAAATTTGTCCCACTACTGCACATATTTAACCTTTGATTGGCAGGAGATAATAGTACGCATCATCTACGGCAATATACTGCGTCTTTAGAGCACATTATATAGGATCTGAACCCATTGAATTTCTACATAATATAATTGTGAGGTAGCGATTTTATGTGAAAGTTGTGATACAGTAGTAATATATCAATCATACTGGTCATCAAACTTACCCCAAGACAGTTGCTAAATTGTAATACAGCGCTTTTAGTGGCCGCATAAATAGGGAGCAGTGATGCTCTAAACAGGGCAAGAATTGAAGATATATTGATGATGGTTCCACCTCTTCCACCGTGGTCCTTGCGCATCAGGTCGTATGCTTTAAGTGAACTCGTTATCAATGCGGTCTGAAAATTACATCAGAAATATATTTCAAGGCATAACCAGTATAACTTCAAATATGTGACGTATATGTAAGTCTATGCTTATAGTAACTCCTGAACCAAGGAAACAAAAATAGGCAACCTTAAACAGCATAGTTCCATAGAGGAAAAACACGCTGCTGTCACAGCAGAGGGATTAAGCCATTTTTAATGTCATTCAACAATTTTCTTTATTACTGTAATAAAACATTCAACTAATCTATGCGTGAGCTGATAATATATAACTATATAACTTCAATATTTGGCCCACACACAATCGCTCATAGACGTCTAGACGATTAGGAAATTAAAAAAGAATTAAAATTAAATTTAGACAAATTTGTCGATTTTTATGGCAACACCTCGTTTGTGACTAATGTGACTATATCAGTCTAATCCTTCTTCCATGCATAGTTCAATTTAATATGTATGAATCTAAATACAACTTCTACAGCGTTACTTTCAAGTACATACCACGTTCACGGCAATTTCCTTCAAATACGTTTTGGGATCATCGTTCATGATGCCGGCACAGTTCACCACCACATCAATGTATCCTTGCTCCTCAAGAACACCTTTGTAAGCAACCACCAAATCGTCAGACGTTACATCACATTTGTAGAACTTAACCTTGCCTGAACCATATTTGGATGAGAGGTCTGATTGCAATTTTTCACCATTAGATACGTCTACATCTAAGGCTGCTACATGCTGCAAAAAATACAGTTTTACTCCAACAAATGTTTTCTTTTCACCATAGGTTAATGTTCTCTAACTCCACTTCTAACTGTTAGATGATGGTCAAGCCTCAGCGTTTGACGGACACAACCATTAGGCTAGGCGTATGCTGGGACGCAGGTGACGCAGATCCACGCAGCGCAGGGCAGAGCAGATTTTGTAATGCATGAAAGTACCGAGTGCTCCGTACGTTGCTGCGCAGGCACGTGCGACGCAGATATGTGTCTTTCATGCATTACATAATCTGCTTTGCCCTGCGCTGCGTGGATCTGCGTCGCCTGCGTCCCAGCATATGCCTAGCCTTAAACGTTGCCAAAGTCAGCTGTTTATGAGAAGTGCCTACTAATTTACATCAAACACTTTCTATAAAGTTACAGAAATTCAAATGTAACATCTGAAATAACAGATAAACAAGGCTTTTAATAGACATACCTTAGATAGATTGATATAGGCACACTTAAAAATATAACTAACAAGAAAAAAAATTATATGCGAAAATTTGGCGGTCATCGCTCAAGAGCCATCTCTTCCAGACAACCGTGGATGGATAGGATCGTTGGATTGAAGATGGGGATCTCCATGCATTAAGTTAAAGTTCCTTATTTGGTAACAAAAATAGGTTAGGTCCTATATGTCATCAGAAAAATAAATTATTAATAGGTAATTTTTTTTAAATATTAATATACATTATTATGTAGATTGAAGAGGTTCAATGAGGGTAATTAATTACCTTAGCTCCTTGCTCCAAAAATGCATGGACTAGCCCAGCACCAATGCCGGCGGCTCCACCAGTCACCAGCACCACTTTATCTTGCACTTCGTACATTGCTTCAATGGGAACTATATTATGTACGAGTATTCTATGATGTCTATAGTCTAACGATGTCCAATGATAACTGGACAATGCTCTTATAACTATTCTACTGTTATATCTAAACCAAAGTCCACGAATATTAGACGTTTTATCTTTATTACGCTGAGACTTCCTTAGGCTTGTTGATATGGTACGCACTAGCATCTCTTCTGTCCGCGGATTTACTCGAGTGAGAACCACCTGCCTTATTTATTAAGATGAAAATAGAATAAAACTATCTCTCCTTTTTTAAGATTAAGTAAAAATGTTACAAAACCAACAGGTGGATCTTTATAATATGTGAACATAGAAGTCGTCATAATAATGCCAAGGATGTTTGAAAGCGACAAATACATAAGTACAAAGTTTGATGCACAATGCACGATAAGGGTTATCGTGCATTGTGCATCAAACTCAAACATTCTGCTAAAGTAGTCGCTTAAAAATAACAATGGTATTATCACATAATGACACATTTCGGTAGTCTGTCTTTAATTAAAGAAACTCAGAAGACATGATGCACGCAAAAAGTATCAACATTAAAATGATTCTATAAATTTCTCCGTGGAAAAAACTCAAATAACTTTTCATTTCATTTATTTATTCCACCGTATATTGATACACTTCATCATCATCATCATCATCAGCCTATATTAGTCTACTGCTGGACATAGCCTCCCACAACGAGCGCCATAGCGCCCTGTCTACACATCCTGATACACTTAGGGTCGTTATAATAATAATGAATTTTAGAATAGGTATTATCTTCTATTCCATTTACCATCCTTTACTCTTTTTCAAAGCTAGGTCTCTTAAACACCTTAATTTATCACTAAATAATAATCATAAATAATCATAATTTATCATAAATTCTAAGACGCCGCAACTCCCTGGCTCATAATTTTATATGCTTTGGTGATGTTCTCAGTGATGTCTTCGGCTGGCTTGTCCGAGGTTACAAGCCAAGTGCTACCACCCTTACCAACTTTATATGCATGTATCAACCCAGTGACTGCAGATTCAGGGCTGTAAGCAAAAATAAATAGAGTTTACACTTGTAGAGTTTATGATTTTTTTCGAAATAACAAGGCATTCGTCTTACATAGAGACTCGACTTCTTGGTGTTCCATTTACAAAGAACACACTTCATTCGAATTTATTTTTGAAAATGGAACTGAAAGTGCCTTCTTGATGATTGTTGAATGTTTAAAATAAGACGGGTGATTAGTCCGCCATGGTAGAATGCGTAGGTAGGTATGTGACGAATTTGTAGAAGCGTGAAATATCTAGAATTTTTGTTAACTACAAATTGAACTAAGATTAAACGTGTTTTCTTTAATTGAAAATGTCGTATTAAGTCAATCATATAATATGCAGATGGAACGTCTTCGTGATAATATCGCAAGATGTGACGTCACGCGGAACTTTAACTGACATCATCATCAACCTATGTTAGTCCACTGCTGGACATAGGCGTCCCCCAATGAGCGCCATATGAAATGAAATGAAAGTTTATTTCTTTAGGCTTACAAATAAGCACTTAGACAAGTTATATTTTATACTCTTCATTATTATATTGATGTTCACTTCAATTTTTTGTCCACCAGTGGAAGAAGTGAGAAGAAACCACTAGTATTTTCATAACTTATGTGTCTAGTACATATGATTTGCTTATCTGTAAGTTGTTCGATTTTGAGTTGGAACAAAACTCGTTCCAAGCTTTTTTATCTTCTAGATAATCTGATATTTTGTAATAAGCCTTTTTACAAAGAATATGCTTCACAATTTTTTTTAATTTATTTATTGATAAAATTTTTGCAACTCACTTGGAGTTTTGTTGTAGAAGCGTATACATTGCCCTTTAAAAGATGCACTTATCTTATGAAGTCTAGTTGTAGGAACAGCGAGTTTATTCTTATTTCTAGTATTTATATTATGTATATCGCTTTTTTTAATGAATCGATTTATGTTTTTATGAGTGTACAACAAGTTTTCATAAATATATTGACATAGCACTGTCATTATGTTTATTTCTTTGAATTTATTACGTAGTGATTCTCTGGGACCCATATTATAGATCGCACGAACAGCCCTCTTCTGCAACACAAAAACGGTGTTTATATCTGCAGCGTTCCGCCACAATAGTATGCCATAAGACATAATACTATGAAAGTAGCTGAAATAGACTAGTCTAGAAGTATCAACGTCTGTAAGGTGACGGATTTTTTTAACTGCATATGCTGCAGAACTAAGTCTCTTCGATAGCTTATCTATGTGTGGGCCCCATTGAAGTTTACTATCTAAGGTTATTCCTAAGAATACGGTATTGTCTACAATTTCTACCGTTTCTCCTTTGACGTTTACATCAGCCTTAACTTGTTTTACATTAGGTAGAATAAATCTTATACATTTTGTTTTGGTTTCATTAAGCAAAAGATTATTGATACTAAACCAATGGACTACCTTTGAGATTGCAGTATTTACATCGTCGAAATTTGTTTTTTGTCGATTGATTTTAAAAATTAATGAAGTATCATCAGCAAACAATACAATCTCATGATCATTCTTTACAAAATGAGGCAGGTCGTTAATATAAACTAAAAATAGGAAAGGACCCAAGATAGAGCCCTGCCGTACACCCATTGTAACCACAGACCCTTTAGATCGTTTCCCATTAATGTCAACTCTTTGTATCCTATCACTCAAGTAAGATGTAAGAAGATCCAAAGAGCTGTCCCTTATTCCATAATGATGTAGTTTCCTGATTAATGTTTCGTGATGAACGCAATCGAATGCTTTTGACAAGTCACAAAATCATAGCGACCTGTCTTCAGCTTGACGCATCCAGCATCTCCCTGCAGTCTTTCGCATCCTACACCATAAATAAATACACCATAATAATAGTTCCATAAATTAGTTAGCCTGTAACCTCACCTCTGCCAGGGTAACGTATGGAGCGCTTCTTCCAGTTTCTGGTCCGTTTCAATATCAAATCCGTACATTTTCTTCTTACTCAGTAAAGTGGTATCGGTGATACCGAAGCATATTGTTAGGACTCGTACCCCTGACGCAGGATAGTGGGGTTCCATCTGTTAAAAGTTGTAGGTACCTACTTAGTATTTTGCATTTAATAAAAATTGCCTTGCTTGATGCCTTTAACGTTTCAAAGCAAATTTTCAGGACCAAGCTTGAAATCTAGCCGTTTGAATTCGTGCAGTTGCTTATACAAGCATATTATATTTAAAGGAATAATCAATGACGATTGATAACCGCTGTCAGTGGAAAGATCCACCTGCGGCGCAGTAGGTTACGGGTTTGATTCCCGTCTTGGGGCAAATGTTTGTATGATCTACAAATATTCGTTCCAGGTGTTCTGTTCTGGGTATTTACGATGTATACAAATAATATCTATGTTATGTATTTTGTTAAGTATATCAGTCATCTAGTACGAAAAACAGCTAGAAGATGCTTTGTGGATTGTTCAGCATTATTTTGTATTTTAATTTATATATTTTGCACGTCATGCCAGCTGGTCTACAGCCACTGCTGGGCATATGCCTCCGTTCGTAATTATAACTATTCCGCCATTATTCATCAAATTAAAAAAAACGTAAAATTATAGTTTAAAATGTTTACAATAAGTAAATAATTGTCTAACTGCGAACTCGAACAGCTAAATAAAAATAAAATAAAATAAAATGTATTTCTGTGACAGTTTTACAATAATTGTTTTCACCGTAGTGGAGACCTTCATAAGTCTTGGAAAGTTCGAGTTTAGACTATTACTTTTTTTGACGGTAGATAGATATCTACCGTCAAAAAAAGTAATAGTCTAATCAATCGATGGCTGCAAAGTATATACTCGGAGATCATCTTACCCCAAGACAATTACTGAACTGCAATACAGCGCTTTTTGTAGCCGCATAGACAGGGAGCAGAGACGCCTTGAACAGACTCACGATCGAAGATATGTTGATAATAGTACCACCTCTTCCACCGTGGTCTTTCCGCATCAGTTCGTACGCTTTGAATGAACTCGTGATTAGTGCGGACTGAAACGAGAAATATTATGAAGACATGATTTGGTTTATGATTCATTATCATCATCATCAGCCTATGCTAGTCCGCTGGCCATAGGCCTCCCCCAATGAGCGCCATAGCACCCTGTCTTCAGCTTGACGCATCTAGCATCTACCTGCAGTCTTTCGCAGGTCGTCATCTTGTTAAGTAGCTATAAGTAATTAATGTTACTCTCTAGCCCAATGTTGGTGGCTAGAAATAAGTATTTTTTGCCTGATTCTTGCATACAATTTACCGTTGCAGGGCTTTGTAATTAAACGTCTGGATCTTTGTAATCAAGCTGAAGACAGGGCGCTGTGCGCTCATTTGGGTTGGCCTATGTCCAGCAGTGGACTAACATAGGTTGATGATAATGAGCAAAACCATAATTTAGTTTAAAAAATATTTTAAAAATACAATTATTACTTACCACGTTCACAGCAATTTCCTTCAAATAAACCTTGGGATCATCGTTCATGATGCCGGCACAATTCACTACCACATCAATGTATCCTTGTTCCTCCAGAACACCTTCGTAAGCAGCCTCCAAATCGTTAGAAGTGATATCGCATTTGTAAAATTTCACTTTGCCTAACCCGTATTTGATTGATAAGTTTGACTGCAGCATTTCGCCGCTATTTACGTCGACGTCTAATGCTGCTACATGCTGAAAAGACGAACAACTTATTTATTTACTTATTACTTACATTATCTTTATTAAACGATTGAATATTTTGAGAAAAACTATACTTCAAATCCCTAAAGTTTCACTGTTTTTATGTTTTGCAGGAAAAATACAATAAATCCCTCGGGAATCTATTTTTTTTTTGTGAGCATGTAGGTGGTTCACAAAAAAATTAAATTCGGTATCATTCTTCTATACAATAACGAAAGGATTTACAAAAATTTACAGAGAAATCGACGAACATAAATACAACCGAACATAGATTCTCATCCTTTTTTCGTAGTCGGTTTATTAAATATTACCTACAGGTCACTGATACATACATATCAGTGAATAGGTGATTCAATGTAGGTAAACCTAACACATGTTCGGTTTCATCATCAACATCATCATCAGCCTATAGCAGTCCACTGCATGACACAGGTCATAGGCCTCCCCCAATGAGCGCCATAGCGCCCTGTTTTCAGCTTGCATCCAGCATCTACCTGCAGTCTTTCGCAGGTCGTCATCCCGTCGGAGGGCGTCCTACACTACTATGTTAGGTTTACCTACATTGAATCATCTATTTGCCCTTTCAAGTCTGTAAAAAGGTAAACTGTGCTGAAATTAGGCATTGCTAATAATTATAAATGCCCTCTGCCTGAATGAACCAACAAATAATGGATTTATTCGCTGTCCGAAATAAAAGAGTTTTATTTATTAAATTTATTGAATAAATTAGCCTAGTGACGTGACCTCTGTGGCGAAGGTCGCGGCGGCGACGCAAGAGGTTGCGGTTTCGATTCCCGCCTCAGAACAATTGTCTGTACGATCTGCAGATATTAGTTCCATAGTTCCGGGTGTTCTGGTCGATAATTATCTATAATAAAAAATATCTATATATGTACGTAATTACATCTTGTATTAAGTGTAGCAGTTTTCTGGTACCCATAACAGAAGCTCTGCTTAGCTTGGGGCTAGATGATGTTGTGTGGATTGTCCAGCATTATTTATTTATTCATCAAACATGTACCTTTATTCTCATAGGCTTACCTAATGCATATAGATCTCGACTCGGTAAACGTAGTGTGATTGACTAGGTCGACCCTTCCGACTAGGTGAGATGTCGACCTGCGAAGGACTGCGGGCAGATGCTGGACGCGTCAAGCTGAAGACCGGGCGCTATGGCGCTTATTAGGGGAGGTCCAGCAGTGGACTTTTATAGGTTGATAATTGATGATGATGAGATGATGCTGTGTGAATTGTCTAGCATTATTTATTTACGAGTATTTACTTATTCATACCTTTATTCTTACAGGCATAGTAATATAATACCTGTATAGCTCTAACATTGTATGAAGGTTGTGGGGGTCAAAAAGGAATAAGAATAGTAAATACCTTGGCTCCTTGCTCCAAGAAAGCGGTGACTACTCCTGCACCGATGCCAGCAGCCCCACCAGTCACCAGCACTACTTTGTCTCGCGCCTCGTACATTACTAACTGTATCAAACAAAAGTTAACTCGTTAAATTACCTTATTAAAGAAACAAAATTATAATATTAGATTAAAGTAAATGAGATCTCTAGTTTATTATTATTTTTTATTTCAAATTACATCTTTATCAATTTAATTTTTATATTCAGTTTTCTGATTAACTGTTTTTTTACTTTTTGATTTATTTACTACGTAGATATATAATTCGATTAAGCGACAATTGTACCGAGATTTTACACGTCGTCGGAACAGTAGAAATACATACATTGTGTCATATTTAACCATACCTTATTTACGTGTATTTGATGCAATTATTCTTACGTTGCTTAATTGGTTTATCATTTAGAGAAGTAGGATTCTGTTTCTCAAAATAATTTAATTGATTGAAATTCAAAAATTCACAGAACAAAAATTTACCCTTCGCGCTTAAGAATCCCACACATAAATAAAGTTTCCTCAGATTATAATTACCTATTGAATTTTCTGATTGTCTTTGTGGTTCGGATGTCTATCTTTCACTAATACTCAATGTTCATTATGTTGACTATTGTCCTTACCAACTGCAATTACGTTCACCTTTATTAGACGTTTTATCTTATCATTGTCTGTTTGTTTATTTATACTACTAGTTTCAAACCGCTGCTTCGCTTACCTGGTTACAACGCCAATAAAACTTATATACAAAAAATGGAGTAAATAATCTCCGTCTATTACCTTTTCACGCCCAAACGGATTTTAATTAAATATGACAGGAAAATAGACGATACTCCGGGGACGGACATAGGTTACTTTTTAGCCGGAAAAACGCGTGCAGAGTCGCGGTCATCGATATGACGGCGGCGTTATCGCTATGAACGATCTCTACCAGGCAATTTTGGGATGGACAGACTATGATGGAATTTTAAAGCCGATGGCACTCATTATAGGCAAAGATAACTACTTATAATACTAGTATTTTTATCTTAGTAACAGTAAATGTAAATGTCCGTCTCTTACATTTTCGCGCCTAAAAAGCTGGACGGATATTCATGAAATTTGACAGGAACGGCATCATAGGGTATTTTCCCTGGAAGGGCGCGTGCGAAACCGCGTATAATTATAGTTATTCTGAAAGGTTTGTTTAAGTAATTTAATATGTACTTAGTTATATACTGCTCTTCCTTTATTTCCCATTTAACAACAAAGGAATCGTTCTAAGTTTAATCCAGTATTGAAACTATCTGGTAGAGAACTTCATCCAAATCCTTTCAGCCGTTCGAGCGTAAATGTACAGCAAACATACATACAAACTTTTTCCATTATTATATTAGAGCCAAGTGTAATAATATTATACGAGTATGTACCAACTGCATATATGAAAATAACGTATAGATTACCTGAAGTTTATAGAGTGGCATGTAATTCTCCAGTGTTATGTAAGGTATGTACCTATGTTTATTATCTACGTTTTTAGTACCTATGTTTCAACAATATTTACGACTGATAGTTAATACATTAATTAAGCTATATTAATATAAAAGCAGTCAGCATCATCATCAGCCTATATTAATCCACTGCTGGACATAGGCCTCCATAAGCGCTATAACGCTCTGTCTTCAACTTGCCGCATCCATCATCTACCCGCAGTCTTTCACAGGTAGTCATCCCACCTGGTCGGGGCGTCCTAAACTACATTTACCGAGTCGTCGTGGTCTCCACTCAAGAACACGTTTCGTTTTTTGTTATGTAAATGCAGTGAGCTCAATTATTTCAAAGCCTGCGACCGCCATACCTTAGCTATATTTTATAAAACTGAGAGTTTGCCATTTGTCGTCCTATACTCCCCAACACAAGTAGGAACGATCACCGATTATGGAGTTACCTGAAAGGCCTAGCCTGGGGTCGCTCTCAGCGATAAGGCCGCCTTTTGTAATTTGTTTAGTTTTTATTTAGACATAAGGTTTTTTCGTACCGTACAATAAAGTGTTAATTCAATCATTCATTCATACTGATAACGTTATATGTATTTTTATTTCTGTTGCTTCCGTATGTAGACTAAAGTAAAGAAGCGATGAAGAAACCTCTAGCCTGTTAGTTGTCTGTCCGTTCAGGCGTGTAAAGGCAACAGTAAGGTAATAAGTTATGTACAGTCAGCTGCTCAGATATGTATAGGTCTGTAGCATAAAAGTTCATGCACACAGTTTTTCGTACAAAGTAGTCATCATATTTGTCAAAATGCGGTAAAATAAATTATCACAAACACTTACCATTCAGTGAAATTGAAAACTCGGCAGTGTATATATACGCGTATTTTCGTAGCTGACTGTACGATATACCTACTTAACTAATTAACTAATTACTTAGTGTAGTTTCTAATTATGTATGATATAGTTGACGACCGATGTGGCGCGGTGGGCGAAGGTCCGCCTGCGACGCAGGAGGTTGCGGGTTCGATTCCCGCCTTGAAACAATTGTTCGTACGATCTGCATATATTTGTATCGGGTGTTCTGGTCATTTTCTATGTATAATAAAAAATATCTATCTATTTAATGTATTGTATTATGTATATCAGTTATCTAGTACCCATAACACAAGCTCTGCTTACCATGGGGCTAGATAATGCTGTGTGGATTGTCCAGCATTATTTATTTATTTATTTATAGTTTAAAATGACTCACCTGGTTAATTACACTCAATAGGTTCACCCAGTAGTAAATAATAGTATAATCAAATAAGAGTTATCAAAACAGTATTATCAAACGAAAAATAATAAGACAGGTTAATTTTTTTTACTAATCTAGTTTTTTTTAATACTATACGTAGAGGAAACCTCTTGCCTTAAATATTCGTTGAAATAACTTACGACGCTGACAGAGGTGCATTTATTATTTTCACAAGGATGTTTGTCTGTTTGTGTTACGAAATACTTGTTTGTTGTCAATGCCAGCTTGAGGTCAGCAGGCTTCGGGTGTGAGTTGACACGATTATACAAAAGTATGTATATACTATGTGAGCTATGAAAAGAGCTATGCTCGGAGTTTCTCTGAAGGAAAGGATTCGTACCGAATACATCCGACAGAGAACCAAAGTTATCGACATAGCTCTAAGAATAAGCAAGCTGAATTGGCAGTGGGCCGGCCATATCTCGCGAAGAACCGACGGCCGTTGGGGCAAACGTGTTCTTGAGTGGAGACCACGACTCGGTAAACGTAGTGTAGGACGCCATCCGACTAGGTGGGATGACAACCTGCGAAAGACTGCAGGTAGATGCTGGATGCAGCAAGCTGAAGACAAGGCGCTTTGGCCCTCATTGGGGGATGCCTATGTCCAGCAGTGGACTGCTATAGGCTGATGATGATGTTTACACTGATTTAGAGTCCAAGATAATTTATGTCAACAAAGATGTTTATGAAAGAAAACTTAACAAAAACTGATAACGATAACTGTTTTCAGTTATCGTTGAACAGCAATGTAAGCGCAAGGTGATAGATAATTAAGCTGATAACTTTTTGGTGATTACTAAAACGGTAAATCACCAATTCATTATCTTACACATGGAACGAATTAATAATGTTTAAATTTGGATTCACCAGTAGTAGGCCTTATCGCTTAGAGCAATTTCTTCTAGGCAGCCTTTGGATGGACACGTAGCTATAACATGGACATTTGCGGGAGTGGACACCCGTTTGTTGTTGGCTAGCTACTATAAACTAGCTACGATGCTACGACAGACCGGCGTAGCATACAAAAGACTTCAACGCGATCTCGTTTTTCTACTACACACTACCATAAACCCATATGTAAGCCAGTCCGCACTAAATTTAAGATCAAAGCACATAATAATCAACATAATATACATATCTATCTAAGCTGATAACTATTTGGTGATAGTTAAAACGGTAAATCACTAATTTCACCAAGGCATTATCTTACACGTGGAACGAATTAATAATGTTTAAATTTGTATTCGAAAACTAAAGAGAGATAAATTAAATGATGAAAGCTTTCATAACCAAACGTTTGTTTTAATACATAACGTAGATTTTAATCATCAGCCTATATTAGTCCACTGCTGGACATAGGCCTCCCCCAATGAGCGCCATAGCACCCTGTCTTCGGCTTGACGCATCCAGCATCTACCTGCAGTCTTTCGCTGGTCGTCATCCCACCTGGTCGGAGAGCGTCCAATTTTACTATAACGTCTATATATCTATAGCTATAAAGAAAATACCCAGGTTTAATATTTATAGATCGCACAAACATTTATCCCAAGGCGGGAATTGAACTCGCAACCTCGTGCGTCGCAGGCGGATCTTCACCTGCCGTGGTTTTGTAAGCATTATTTATGAAGTGACTCTGAATAAAAATCATATGGCAGTTATCATTTAATTGTTTATTTTTAATATTGTACAAAATATATAAATAATCTATCATAATTATATATCTGTGTCCTTTACTTCATTAAATTGATGTTACTGTATTAATTACTGTAAATAAATAAATTGAGTTGAATAAATAATTTATTAATTACATTTATAACAAGAAAAATAATTATAAAAGAAAATAAAAACCAATTGGTACCTACAACTATTATTTACACGTATATCAGGATGTGATGGCGTGACGAGCTCGAGGCACATCTTCCATCATGGCCTGTTGCAGCGTTGGATCGCGAGGAGTGAAAGGAGAAAAGGGAGGCCTGTGCCCAGCAGTGGGACAATAATGGCTCAAAATAAATAAATAATAATACTATCAATTTCCTAAAAATCTAAGCCGTCACCAGAATAAATAATGCCCAGAATTCTGGTAGCATTGCTACGTTGAATGGCAATGCTAATTTCGTTGATCGAACTAGTACAACCGAACCAATACGAATAGTTCGACGGAATAGTTAGTTGTAAATAGTTTCGCGGTTGGTTCGGCATGTGACCAATAATTACAAAACTAAGAAGAATTAGAACTAAATTGACATACACTAACTATAACTGATTGAAACAAACTTAATTGTTTTTTGCGTTGTGACCAATTAGAAAACTTTTTTGCAGTGACGAATTATTGCCTAAATTGTTAATTAATAGGTTATTATTCGTTTTATTATTTATCTCAAAATCTCCTCCGACATGATATTGTACGCCTTCGTAACGGTAGCCGTGATGTCTTTCACAGGGAGGTCGTTAATGGCTAGCCAGGTACTGCCACTCGTACCCTGCTTATAGGCGTCCACTAAGCCCTGGGCAGCTGATTCTTTCCTGAAAAGAAACAAGATCATTTATTTATTTATTTTATTTTATTTAAAAACATTATTGCATTACCAAGGGTACATAGGGTAGGCTTAACGCCGAGGCATTTTCTACCTGCCGACCAGCAAAACACATGTTTTTACAGAGTTTTGACGTGCTACCATTACATAGTTTCAGAAATATGACGTACGTATATTTCTGTTATCATAATAATTAAAGTTTCACGCCAATGTCCATTACGCAAGTGTCTCCCGCATATGATTGGTGCGAATAGACATTTGCGCGAGTGAACATTTGCGTGAGTAGACATTTGAATGAATGAATGAAGTAATATTTGTAGGACTTACACAGAACATAATAAACTTAAACTAAGGGAAAACGTGTAAGTGTGCGAATGGACATACAATACAATACAAAAAGGCCTTATTGCACATTAAGCCAGAGAAAAAAAACAGAAAAGAATAAACAAACAAAGATGCACAATGGGCGGCCTTATCGCTAAGAGTATTCTTCTGGGCAACCTTTGGATGGACACGTAGCTACAACATGGACGTTTGCAAGAGTGGACCCCGTTTGTTGTTGGCTAGCTACTATAAACTAGCTACGATGCTACGACAGACCGGCGTAGCAGACAAAAGACTTCAACGCGATCTCGTTTTTCTACTACACACTACCATAAACGCCTAATGTTAGCCAGTCCGCACTAAATTTACCAGCCGTGCGCAACTCATCTAGTTTGAGAGGCGTTGTATGTCTGCGTTTAAAAAAACATCATTACATTAAATTGATTTAGCAAGAAAAAATCACAGTAGCGGACTGGTGTCATCATCAGGAAGTTAGCAATGTTACTTAGAAAACACGTTACGCCGTTGGTCCCGCACCTGACCTCTCCCTAGTCGTGTTAGTCTGCTGTTCTATCGGATTATGAGAGGGAAGCAATAGAGAGTGCACCTGAGTGTTTACGCACACACTTGTGCACTTTAATACACACGACTAGTTTCCGTTTAGATAATCACATTAGTACCGTTGCACCAATTTTTTCCAACAAAACTAAATACTCTCGATGAAGGTCTTTTCAACGAAACAAAACCTAATCAATATCGGTTTATCCGTGAGGAGGTAAATTTGTGTCGACAGAAATGCGTAGGTTTAAAAAAATGTTGCACAAATAATTATACAAACAAATCAGTATCTCAATATTAATTGTTCAAGTAATCTTTTTCCTGATTAATTGTTATAATTCGGATGCTTAATAATTACCCAATAATTATTATAATCGCGATCAATAAGTAATTAGTGCGAATTCCGCGTCTTGGATTTCACTAAATGTAATAAGAACTTCCGTTAATTTTTTTTTGTTATTTAAAACTATATTGCACTAAAGTACAAAGGGCGGGCTTAATGTCGAGGCATTTTCTACCTGTCGACCAAAAACACATGTTTTATAGAGGTTTATTTATCACGCTATAGTTTTCATTATAGTCAAATGGCCGAGACGACCAACTGATACACAAAAGACTTACAATATGAGCAGTTGTTCTACTGGTAAGAATGAATGGATGAATGAATGAATGAATGAACACACACATTTATTGCACATCAAGCTAAAATAGTAGAATTATAATTGTTCTAGACCTGGAATACCATAAAAGCTACTTTTATCCCGTGAAAAACGCGTACGAAGCTGTAAACGAAAACTAGTTAGTAACATAAAAAATAACAGTCAAGAGTATCTTACTTCTGGTGTGGAAACTGGTTTAAGGTCTCTTCGAACTCTTTCTCGATGCTCTTGTCAAAGCTGCCGAGGTGTTCAGTGTACAGTAAGGGAGTGTCCGTCGCTCCGTAGCATATAGCTATGACCCTAACGCCGTTACGGGAGTAGTATTCTTCTCTCTGCAAAGTATAGTAAAAGATTTTTATTACAGACGTAACAGAGACGAATAGTAAACATATTAATGAGTGTATAAATAAGTGACTGTGTCTTGTTTTCTTTTTGAGAATAAATATCTTTAAACCTAAACCTATTACATACCTACTCATACAAATTAACAGAGAAACTGACAGAATCAGTCTCCACTTAGCATGTGCTATGGTAGATCAGATCATTCCAATAGCGCTGGTCTTCCGTGGAGACCGTGGTGCGTAAGGTGGCCTAATACACGTATACAAACAAGAAACAAAACTAACATGTAAATTGAATCAACCAAAACTAAAACTACACATGAAAACAATATTAAACATCAGCTATGCTGATGATGGCGATAACAGCTGATGACGCTGGGGCAACGTGTTCTTGAGTGGAGACCACGACTACGGTAAACGTAGTGTAGGACGCCCTCCGACCGGGTAGGATGACGACCTGCGAGAGACTGCAGGTAGATGCTGGATGCGGCAAGCTGAAGACAGGGCGCTATGGCGCTCATTTCGGAGGCCTATGTCCAGTGGACTGCTATAGGCTGATGATGATGATGCTGATGATGAACGTCCACTGTTAGGCTCAAGCTTAATGCATCCAACATTCTTTCTCATCAGTCTTTTATATATCACTGACTAATGGAGGACCACCATTCTCTGGACTACGTTTACGAAGTCGCGGTATTTATTAATTAGGTTACTATACCTAATTGTTTATTGTAAATAATCATAATTATGTAACATTACAGCAATTTAAAACTAAGTCGTTACATTATGTGGTTATGTATATCATTTATTCTAGCCCCACGTGCTAAGGGGTTCGAATTTTCTAAAACTACACTCGAGAGCATAGAAATCGCACACCCCCTACATTTTCATTTCGACACTATTTTTTTTTAATTAAAGTTTTTTTTTAAATTAAAGTACACTCTGTTAGCTTCCTAAAAACCTATAATGTCTAGCCTTGACCTTCGAAACCTTTACAGCTCTTAGCGATAGCTCTTTATACCTTAATCTTAGTTTTTATATCAGTATTGTTCTCTGTTTTGTTGGTATAATAAAGTGTTTTCTATCTATCTATCTATAACAATAGAATGAACCTTAGCTCGTTTCAGGTAAATAGGTTTGTAGGATTTTGAGCAGGTATAAAAGGTTAAAAAAACAATAAATTTGTTAAAATTATAGCCCCTAGCCTGTAGTTGTAATTAGTATTTGAATATTGTATATTTTAAGGAGTGTTGCCCGAATCAGCTCGAATGACATATGATTCGATGCGGCTTGGTCTAATGAGCATGATGCGTTCACAGTAGACACGTTTGTTCCACCAAAAATTTGTGCGCCACAAGTTTAGGTATACGATTTTGTAGATAGGTATACTTTTTGACGAAATTTTTTTTTATAAAAATGAGATTCTTCATTCATAGACAATGTTGCCATTATTAGAGACTTAAGAGATAAAATCCACGATTAATGCACAAAGAAGCCAAACCCACAGTCAACATTAATTAGAGCAGTTTGTCCTGACCATTTTTTTTTTCATATAGTGCAGCAAACGTTTGTATATTATAATATAATAGAGATGATTAGCGGCGCCTAAAAGTGCGGCTTTCTACTCCAATCTTCCTTTAGGGAAATCGATCAAAACATTGTCAAGGCCAGTCATCTTGAGAAAAGTAACCTATTTTCTTATCTGTTTTCGACAATTTGTCTTACGTTCCGACAGTATCTTATCGAATATTATTAGCAAGTCAGTGATCATTTTCGTGATTATCATATCAACAATATAGCATCGATCTCTGGGGGACCAGAGAGCTAGATCATCATCATCATCAGCATCATCAACCTATATTAGTCCACTGCTGGACATAGGCCTCCCCCAATGAGCGCCATCGCGCACTGTCCTCAGCTTGACGCATCCAGCATCTACCTGCAGTCTTTCGCAGGTCGTCATCCCACCTGGTCGGAGGGCGTCCTACACTACGTTTGCCGAGTCGTGGTCTCCACTAAAGAACACGTTTTCCCCAGCGGCCGTCGGTTCTAGCTAGAGCTAGATTAACTGGAGTGCAATCTGCCTTGGAGAATTACTATTTAATATTCGGGTGTATTTAAGTCATCGTTTGTTTTTAGGGTTTCGTACCCAAAAGTAAAACGGGACTAAGACTCCGCTGTCTGTCCGTCCGTCGTCGCCAGGCTGTATGTCATGTCATGAACCGTGATAGTTAGACAATTGATTCATAGATGATATATTTCTGTTGCCGCTTTATCAGCAAAGACATACTAAAATACTGAATATTATTAATATTTAAGGGGGCTTTCATACAAACATGATTGTTTGCCCTTTTTATAGATACTATAGATATAGGTACAGAACCCTTCGTGCGCCAGTCCGAGTCGCAGTTAGCCGATTTTATTTATTTATTTGCTGTTTAGGCTTAGCTACACTGCGCAATCAAAAACAAAAGCTATCGCGCTCACATGCTGCGTACCTAATTACACCTATCACCTTTTTTTTTTTTTTTTACGATGGGAAAATGCTGTTGCGCATTGCCTCTAGCCTGAGGAGGGCTAGAGGGGTATGTTGGGCTCTCCACTGAGCTACTAACAGAGTGTTAGCAGATAGTGACATACCAACTAAAAAACCATCGATGCTTCCTCTATCACCTTAGTGCCAGAGCGTCATCAAACCACTCGTCACCAGACGATTCGTTTGACGGCGCACTGGCACTTGACAGGGTTACGGGTTCCCGGGTGGATTCGACCGCTACCCTGTCGGAATTACACCTATCACCTTAGACTACCTACAGTACCTACTTACAGGTTCAGCGGCGTCTCTTCGACACCATTCCGTACCCTACACGCAATTCGGTATCAATTTTCAGATTTTCGAAAATAAAATAAAACGTCTGTATCTATAAAAACGGCAAAAATCACGTTTGTTGTATGTGAGTTAAATATTCATAATATTCTGTTTTTTAGTAAGTATTTGTTGTTATAGCGGCCACAGAAATAAATCATCTGTGAAAAAGTATACTGTCTAACTATCACGGTTCATGAGACAGCCTGGTGATAGACGGACAAACATACAGACAGACGGACGGACAACAGATTCTTAGTAATAGAGTCCCGTTTTAACCTTTGGGTACGAAACCCTAAAAAAGGTTCGGCGTATAGCAAAGTCGTCAACTTTGCTGTTTAGACTCCATAATAAGTTTAACACAAAATCTTTCCCACTCACCCCCAGACAATTGCTAAACTGCAGCACGAAGCTCTTAGTTCCGTAGTAGATGGGAAGCATAGGTGGATCCTGTAAAAGCGCAGCGATGGAAGAAATGTTGAGGACGGTGCCACCTCTACCGCCGTTCTCTTTGCTCATTAGCTCTATGGATTTAAGGGTGCCGGTGGTTAGGGCTGTCTGAAAAGGTAGATAGAGCTATATAAGGCAACTCAAAATAAATTTATGCTATCTACTTATCAAGATTGACTGAAGTTAGAACTCTAAAATTTATTTTTAACAGACTTCAAAATGTTCTCAATTCGATTGTATTTTTTTAAGTAAAGACCTCAAAACTGATTTTAGGTGCATCGATTTGCGGCTGAATTTCTCCAATGCAGCGTCGAATTTTCTCTTTTAAAGCATGAGTGGTTGTGGGCTTATTGGCATAGACTTTAGACTTTAAATAACCCCATAAAAAGAAGTCCAAAGGCGTTAAGTCGCAAGATCTAGGGGGCCAATTCTGATCACCGAATCGAGAGATCACACGACTAGGAAATGTTTCATGCAGTAATTGCATCGTTTCTCTGGCTGTGTGGCAAGTAGCCCCGTCTTGTTGAAACCACATTGCTTCCACATCGATATCCTCTAATTTGGCTAGAAGAAACCTAGTTATCATGTCGCGATATCGAGCTCCATTAACAGTAACTGCTTGACCGGCCTCATTTTGAAAAACATATGGTCCAATAATGCCTCCAGCCCAAAATCCGCACCAAACAGTGACCCGTTGTGGATGCATTTGTTTTTGAACAATCACATGTGGGTTCTCTGAGCCCCAAATGTCTTGCGTCCGTTTTGGGACACCCGTTATATACACTCCTATACTCCACTGATTTACAAAGGATGGTGTCGAAAATTACCTACCATCACGCCAAGCATAATAGATTTTTAGGAATATAAAAGCTGTTTGATTTTTTTTTATTTAGTTGCGTGTCACTTTGAAATCAGCTCTCGAACTTATCTTCAACTTACTACATTCACATCGATCATCTTCTTGTAAACATGTAGACCGTCGTTCATAATCCCTGCGTTATTGATCACGACATCAATGTACCCCTGCTCAGCCATCACCGCCTTAAAGATGCCCAGGAACTGCTCATCATCAGTAACGTCACATTTGTGGAATTTTACTTTATTCTTAGACGCAGTGTTAAGCTTGTTCTGGAGGGCTAGACCGGCTTTCTCGTTTATGTCTAGAACTGCGACGTGCTGTGAAAAAGTTTTTAAAGAAAATCCATTTAAAGAAATAAAATCGTCATAAAATAAATACTTAGTCATTTTTTGTGCACATGTGCCGTGTTTATTTCTTTGTACCAACTCTTTTGTCTATCTTCCTGAATGGCTGAAAGACAGGATTTTTATGATATAAATCATTTTTTAAATCCTCGATCTTGTAAACCTAACTTAATTAGTCATAATTATTGCACGCTAGAATATAGTGAAACATTTGTGCATATTTAGCATGTTTGACCCAATAAATACATATCAATTTATTAATATATATCTATTTGAATTTGAATTTCCTCCGATTGTCCTTCTGAATCATTAGTTGTACCTACCTAGGTACCTAAGGACGGATACCTGCCTATATATGTACAGGTAAAGGTACCAAGATAAAATGTAAATGCTCATCTACTTCGGTTGGTAGGTTGTTGAATTAAAAGTATTTTATTTGAGCTATAAAGCTCAAACACACACAGCATTCATAAAAAACCCACCTTAACATTTTCTGCTATAAGAATCTCGACCACAGCAGCGCCGATGGCCGTTGCTGCTCCGGTGATTAGAACCACTTTGTTCTTCCATTCGTGAGCCATTGCAGTCTAGGTTTATAAGTTTGAATACGAAGGTTAAATTTGATCAAACTTCTGCAGTGGTGAGCCCTTAAATGAACTTCTTTTCCTGTATAATAATCACGGACACCTCCGATGCCGCTACAATCTTGGTGATTAGATTGATAAAATGATAGGTGAAGTACCTAGATTATGATTGGAAATAAGACGTGTGCATTCATAGATGCACACGAACACGACACTCATGTACATTTATCGTCATCTCATGTTCATTTCATGTGATATGAAATCAACAATCTAAAACCCTATACCCACTCCGATCAAACTGAAGCTATAATGTTTGTAAACATTGTCTCGTACCTACTTATTCCAAAATACATTATGTTGAATATACTTATAATGTTATTTTTGACAGAATGTAGAGTAAGTAGGTATTTGTCGATAAGAGCTCTGCAATGCAGAATGCTGACAATTGTTTTCAAGCTCAACAAGGCGTAGAGCTTGAAAACAATTGTCAGCATTCTGCGAGTTTTTACTATGATCGTCGCTTAAAAGAAGAATTTTCGTTCAAACTTTATACTGTGTTAGTAGGTAGCTTTATAAAGCCACTTGATAAAGATTGAGATCATAAGACGTTTATATATAGGTAGAATCAAAATTATGTGCCAACATCGAAGCTATGTACTCGTAAAGGTTCTAGAAAAAAATATTTATTCACAACTCATCCTGCACTCAAGCAATGTAGGTACCTACTACACCTACCTGTACCTACCTATTATACTCGATCAATATGGATTTCGTGGTAGATACGACTACTTCAAATCCATTCTGTTTTTTGCTCAGTAAATTTCTAGTCACTTGTCTATTCACTTTTAATCACTTTTAGTTTCTAGGCACAATTCGCAATAGATATGTCTGAACCCTCGTGTTGCAATTGACTATTTTCGATTATCTAAACAGATTTTCTAAAGAACTTCGATCAAAGATCGAAGCGATCCTCGATCCTCCTTTCCTTGGGACCATAATGGTTCCATGGATAGGAATTATTTGAAGTTTTTCTATTAATTTAAAATCATTGTTCAGGTGATGTCCGATCAGGCGACCACTGATCTACTATTGTATGTATAGACCTCCCTTTTGGCATCCTACCTACCGCAATGGTCCTGCCTGATGGAAAAAAAATATTTTGTTATTGTATAAATACTTAGTTAATGCAAAAAAAGGGAAAGGCTCTTTTTTTAATTTCCCGCTGTTAACAAACTCCTACGAGAAATTGGATAACTTTGCATAACTGTCAATGTCATATCATTAATAATAAGATGTCAATGCCACTAACAAAAAATTTAAGCTTATTGCTATCTTACAGCTCTTCCGCCAAATACTAACAAAATGTATGATATGTATGGTCTCTGGAAAACTATTCGTTGGATGCATCAGAATTCTTGAATTTCATTGTTTCTGATCAAAGAAAGTCGTTTGACTTTAAAAAAATATATAAAGGAATAAAGTGGATGCTAGGAAAACTCTTCCATAGCAACCAATACAATACAATCTTCCATACAACGAATATCCCGGTGGAATTGGTTATGGTATCCAACACAAAATGAAATGTTTTTGATTGTGATCTTGATGAACTTCTGTGGTAATTGCCCCTGACCTTGGTGTGATGACATTACAATTATCACAGTATAAGTGTTAATTCTAAGCACCTGAAAATCAAACAAAGTTCTTTGTTCACTTAATTATAATTATATTTTTTCCTGTCTTTTTAACATTTGTTTTTATTTTACACCTCCCAAAACCTGACGCCAGTCACGTGACAAATTTTTGCTCTTTGTTTCGTTCACAAAAAGCAGGCTCACTTGACCGCCAAAAAATTCAAGGTCCGTCCAAGTAGCAAATTTAGAAGTAGCCGAGCTAGCAACACTGAGATTTGAGAGAAGGAAGAATTTCAAGAAATTGTGAGTGAGAGGAGAGTGAGTGAGTTGTTCGTATTTGACATTTGTTTGACGTAAACGTAACGTAATTCGTTCCACTTCGTTCGGTTCGGTGGAGGTTGTTGTTCGCGTTGTTCTATTCTATTTCATTTTCTTGTTTTGTTGTAATTTGGATTACAACTAACGTTTAGCTACTTATTATTTTGTGGTGTTCACTAAATCAACCAAACAAACCATGAATCCTTACCAGCAGGTCAGTTAAATACATTGTTTCTGTGTTTTAACCCCATCCCGGTAGTTTTAGTTTTGGTGAAAGCTCGGCTCTTACTTAGATTCTAGTAGCCTACGTATACTTCAAGTCTAGTTAGTATATTTTGTAGTATACTTGCTCCGAGAACCGACCATAGAATAGATAGATGACTGAATCAACCTCGCGTTCCAATTTTAATCTGATTCTAACTGCTGCAGGGAATTGCTTTTGTTATAGGTACTTATTTCTGCTAGTTTTTTAGGTATCTGTTAAAAAAGTTTACAATGCCTATGTGTGATTCTTAGCAGCCTTAGAATAGATTATAATTGTTGTTTTTCTTTCCTTTCAAGGGACAATCGGGATATCCACCACAACAGTACCTCCATAATGTTGGATATAGCAACAGTGCCCCACAGTCTTTCGGAAATCCTATGCCAATGCCTGGTTTCCCAACTATGGGATACCCAGCACCACAGCCTGGTTATCCAAACAGTCAAGGATACCCTGGCGGCCAAACTAATCCAAGTCAGGGATATCCACAGACCCCTCAATCAGGTTATCCTCAAACTGGCTACCCTCAATCTCAGCCGAGCTATGCTCAGCCTCAATCAACCTATCCCCAGGCTCAATCAGGATATCCTCAGGCTCAATCGAGCTATCCCCCAGCTCAATCCACCTACCCACAAGCTCAACCAGGTTATCCCCAATCTGCTCAAACTGGATATCCCCAATCTGCTCAAACTGGGTATCCCCAAGCCTCACAAGCTGGCTATCCCACACCTGCTCATACCGGCCACCCTCAGACTGGGTACCCACAGGGTAGTCAGGGACACCAGGGCTATCCCTCCCACAATCAGCCACCCTCCCACCATCAGTCACCCTTGCAAAGTAGCCAGACTTACAGTGTGTCATCCTCAGCAAATAGTCAGCCTAAGGTACGTTGAACTTAGTTTAATGTGTTGATTCATGTCCTTCAATACCTAAGTGTACCTAAGTGTTCATGCTACTAAAGTAATGCTTTGCTAATAATGTAACACTTGCCACCTTTTATTTTCTTTTAATTCGATTTTAGAATTTCATTAATGCAATATATTTACATGATACTTAAATCTAATTTCCACAAATGAGCATCCACATAAGGTACATTAGAGAACCACCTTTTAAATTTTATTTGACTAACTACTCTACTATTTGATAGCTTACACACCAAAACAAATGGGCTTTAAGATATGAAATGGCTATGCCCTCTGTTCTACTCTACAAGTAAGAAGAGGTAAACTCTAAAGCATACATAGATACAGTACAAACACAGCGCTCAGTACCCAACAAGCAACTGACTACATGTCCAATTGGGCTATTCAAGGAACAGTTTTCTGCAATTATATTGTTATGCTCACTTCGTCTCCGTACCTTCTCAGTACATTTATCAATTCATTCAGTCTTGGCATTGGACCATACAATGGAGGTGGTCCATTCCCTTAAATGCACAAAACCTCTTTACCTGTGATTTCTATGCGTTCAAGCGATAGCAATGTGATAAGTGGATGGTTCTGAGTGTTATTGTAACTATTGGTTGATGAATAATGTCCTCTGTAAAGTCTAATCCGGGTATGCGCAGTGTCTACCGCGCCTCAATTGGCTTACGGCGGGGTTTCAAATCATATCGTTACACGGTACGGCATTTTGTAATTTTGTTTCTAGCTTGACAATGTATGAGTTGGGTTTAGTGCTGACAATTTTTGAGGTATAAGTATTAGGAGAACAGAAATTGCTTTGAGATTCTGAACACAAGGTTTTACATCTTTATGTTTCTACTTTCTTCACTTTTATGCTACCCTAGTTAGTAAATCTTTGTTTTTATGGTATAAGTATCACGAGAGCAGAAGTTGTTGTTAGATACTGAACACAAGTTTTACATTTTAATGTTTCTTTCTACTTTCTTCACTTTTATGCTACCCTAGTAGTTAGTAAATGTTGTGTTGGAAAATGATAGAAGGGTAGTAGGTTAGGTACTATTTTGGCTGTAGGGTTTCATTCTGGCCTATCTCCAGGGGTACCTAGGCCCTGTGATAGGGCAGGTTTGCAGTGTTTGGCTACCACATGTCTTTTTTTGCAATTTCTATATGGTGAGAAAATCATAGAGACTAGTGTGTGTCATCTACAGCCATATTATCTTACTATCATTTCAAGTAAAACACAAAAATATACATACATTACTTATTTTTTTCCTTAAGAGCCTTTATTCCTAAAATGCGCAGAAACAGTACTTTTCAAACCCGTTTATATCATGAACCACTTATCTTATAGTATATGTTATTTACTAATAATTTTAGGAAATTTTAGTGTCCAACGAGTTTGACTATAAAATATTTCGATTAATATAGTATGTACGCGTTCTATCAAGATAACTTGTGAGAGGTTTTCATAATTTCCCTTTCAGCATCAGTTTCGAAGCTCAAAATAATAGAAAATACTGACATATCTAATTAAGAAAAAAATATAACCTACTGATGAGATCCTTGGCTAAAAAGTTACTTAGAAAGATGTTTGGTTTTGGTATCCTACTATGAGAAATTAAAATTCAAAAAATGTGAAATATTACGAATATTTCACATTTTTAAATGATGTTTTTACCGATATACCTTATTTAATTTAATATAATAATAGCCTACCAATAAAGTGAAGCATCTTTTTTAAAATCATACATTTAAAATTTTTATGATTTTGTTGCTATTATTTTTCTGGTTCTGAGTGTTATTGTAACTATTGGTTGATGAATAATGTCCTCTGTAAAGTCTAATCCGGGTATGCGCAGTGTCTACCGCGCCTCAATTGGCTTACGGCGGGGTTTCAAATCATATCGTTACACGGTACGGCATTTTGTAATTTTGTTTCTAGCTTGACAATGTATGAGTTGGGTTTAGTGCTGACAATTTTTGAGGTATAAGTATTAGGAGAACAGAAATTGCTTTGAGATTCTGAACACAAGGTTTTACATCTTTATGTTTCTACTTTCTTCACTTTTATGCTACCCTAGTTAGTAAATCTTTGTTTTTATGGTATAAGTATCACGAGAGCAGAAGTTGTTGTTAGATACTGAACACAAGTTTTACATTTTAATGTTTCTTTCTACTTTCTTCACTTTTATGCTACCCTAGTAGTTAGTAAATGTTGTGTTGGAAAATGATAGAAGGGTAGTAGGTTAGGTACTATTTTGGCTGTAGGGTTTCATTCTGGCCTATCTCCAGGGGTACCTAGGCCCTGTGATAGGGCAGGTTTGCAGTGTTTGGCTACCACATGTCTTTTTTTGCAATTTCTATATGGTGAGAAAATCATAGAGACTAGTGTGTGTCATCTACAGCCATATTATCTTACTATCATTTCAAGTAAAACACAAAAATATACATACATTACTTATTTTTTTCCTTAAGAGCCTTTATTCCTAAAATGCGCAGAAACAGTACTTTTCAAACCCGTTTATATCATGAACCACTTATCTTATAGTATATGTTATTTACTAATAATTTTAGGAAATTTTAGTGTCCAACGAGTTTGACTATAAAATATTTCGATTAATATAGTATGTACGCGTTCTATCAAGATAACTTGTGAGAGGTTTTCATAATTTCCCTTTCAGCATCAGTTTCGAAGCTCAAAATAATAGAAAATACTGACATATCTAATTAAGAAAAAAATATAACCTACTGATGAGATCCTTGGCTAAAAAGTTACTTAGAAAGATGTTTGGTTTTGGTATCCTACTATGAGAAATTAAAATTCAAAAAATGTGAAATATTACGAATATTTCACATTTTTAAATGATGTTTTTACCGATATACCTTATTTAATTTAATATAATAATAGCCTACCAATAAAGTGAAGCATCTTTTTTAAAATCATACATTTAAAATTTTTATGATTTTGTTGCTATTATTTTTCTATAAATATTTAATGAGCGACGTGACCACACTCTAGAAAGCCTCGCGGCGGACTGATTTTCGCGCAGCGTTTTATAGTAGTTTTAAAATATTTATAGAAAAATAATAGCAACAAAATCATAAAAATTTTAAATGTATAATTTTAAAAAAGATACTTCACTTTATTGGTAGGCTATTATTATATTAAATTAAATAAGGTATATCGGTAAAAACATCATTTAAAAATGTGAAATATTCGTAATATTTCACATTTTTTGAATTTTAATTTCTCATAGTAGGATACCAAAACCAAACATCTTTCTAAGTAACTTTTTAGCCAAGGATCTCATCATTAGGTTATATTTTTTTCTTAATTAGATATGTCAGTATTTTCTATTATTTTGAGCTTCGAAACTGATGCTGAAAGGGAAATTATGAAAACCTCTCACAAGTTATCTTGATAGAACGCGTACATACTATATTAATCGAAATATTTTATAGTCAAACTCGTTGGACACTAAAATTTCCTAAAATTATTAGTAAATAACATATACTATAAGATAAGTGGTTCATGATATAAACGGGTTTGAAAAGTACTGTTTCTGCGCATTTTAGGAATAAAGGCTCTTAACAACAAGCTACAATATTTTATTTTATGAGTTTAAAGAAAAGTGAGACTCTATAACAAGTGAGACTTGATAACTTAAAAATCCAATAAAGATTATAACTTTATTTATGAAATTGGCTCTAACATCAAAGTGTATTCATTTTATCAATAATAGTAGTGCCCCCTTTTGATAACCTACCTGAAAGAAAGTACAGCATATTCAATCAGCATCATTCGGAGTACATCAGATATCTCACGTTTTCTAAGCTTTTTTTCATTCTGTCTCTTTCTCGCCAACAGTCCAAACCCACCGTGGTGCCAGCGAATCCCTTCGACCCGCGCGCTGACGCCGAGGTCCTGCGCAAGGCTATGAAAGGATTCGGAACAGATGAGAAGTCTATCATACAAGTGCTGACGAAGAGATCTAATGAGCAGCGTCTCCGGATCGCTTATGAGTTCAAGACTTTGTACGGAAAGGTAAGACTGTATGGAGTATTCATAACTTAAATCCGTAAAAATACCTCATCCCTGATGCGCAGGGTACGCGACAGCCCCAACACCATCCTAAAAACAATAGCAGGTAGAATCACCTCTCCCCTGTGAAAATGTTTCATGGGGAGAGTGAATTAATTTTTAGTATTAGGTATAACTAACCCTAGTCATAAGTTCTTAATAATATATTTACTAACAAATTATGGATCACTGTTGTTATCTGAAAAAAAATGATTTTATTTTATTAGTATAACATCAATGTCAAAGAAACGATGGAGCGACAAACGAGACTCCTTTGATAGAACGTGGATCCAATTGGCTCAGAATCGTGGTGGATGGAGGGATCAGGGGGAAGCCTTTGCCCAACTGTGAGACGTTACAGGCTAACATCAATGTCTCAGTGACATCATCATCCTCATCACGGCCTCTAGAGACAATTTAAGAAGTAGGTTATTTAAGCAGGTTCAAAGCAATCATCATTAAAATCATGGTTGGTTTTCTTACGCAATATTTCTATATAGAACGGTTGGCATTTTTAATTTTAACAGAAACTTCACTTTAGATCATTTGCCTTGGCTTCAACCAAACGTAACCGGGTGATGCTATGGGTTGATGTCGATGTTTGTAGGAACATCTGCGAAAGATCTTTACGTCAGCTTGCCATACGATACTTGAGAACTGGTCCGACCTGTTCTTTAGAGAACGCCGCTATATGACGCGGCAAACTATATCATATTCAGAGACCTTTTTAGAAAATAAAAAGCTATGTAGGCTAGTGCATATTAGACCTTTGCACAATACTTTTGTCCGGGTCTAATTAGGTATTTGTTTGAGGATATTAACAATCGGTCGCATAACAACGATAAAATTATGCGTAGGTAATGTATGTAGGTATGCATGAAGTTAATTATCATGAATATTAGGTTTATGATGTTATTTTATCGATCGACTTATTTAAATCTATACTTTTTAATAAGTTAGAACTTGTTTTTCAATTTCTGACCAACCACAATCACCAAAGTGGGTAAAGAACCAAACTCTATCGCCACGTAAAAACCTTTTTGTTTCCGTCGAGTGGGTGTTTTCCGATCTTATCAGCAGCAGCTCTGTTTACTCTAAACATTGCTATGGATCTATATGCAATGCTCAGAACAATTTTTCCCTTATCCGCAAAGGATAAGGTTTAAAATGCAAGCGTAAACGCAGTAGCAGTAAATGTGAACTGATGTGAACTCGTGATATTGCGCTGTTAAAGGAATTCCAACGTATATTTCGCTTAGCCCCTGTGGAGCAAGATACATTTTCGCATGGCAACGGTAATAAGCGCTGTTAAATAAAAAGCGTCTGATGTTATTGGATAGCTCGATTAATGAAATTGTCTGGGTTGGGTGTGGACATTCAATTTATTAATGAAAAATAGGACTGCTATGGAAGGTACCAATCTACACGTTGGAGACTATTTGCAAATTGCGTGTAGACTTAAAACCTATCACAACACAAGCTTTGCATGCAGTTGATAGTTTTATAAATTGTCGGAAAGAATGCGCGACCGATAAAAAAAGTGTTCTCGTTCTTGGCAACTAGCCAGATGAGTTTTCGTCAACCAAGATTCGTTTCCCTGTTTACCCAGTTGGTGGTTATCGTTGGCATTGAACAAACCAATGTCAATGACATGTAAAATTACAGTATCATAATCAATCGTACCCGCTGAGAAGGATAAAAGATAATGCTGTGTGAATTGTCCAGCATTATTTATTATTTATTTAGGAGACCTTATGGTTAGTAAAATTTCCCGGACGCGGGAGAGATAATCTAGACTAGAGTAACGAGGTTAACCGCACTGGGAATGCCTAGATTTTTTGTGGCAAATCTATTTTAATATAGGTAAATGCTGTTCCATCCATTGGGATCTATTTCGAGCATGACTAAACAGAGCAATAGGAAATAAATCCTAAAATCAAACTCGTATTTTGCGAGACACTTATTGTGAAAACGATTATTTTCTCCTAAAATGTAACCATCTTGTAACTATACTACTTTTTATAATTTTTCAAGGAAAATTCAGCTAGTAATAATCTTTGTTTCATTCGTATGAAAGAAAGATAGTTGTTGTCGGCTGGATAAACATTTTAAAGGGACTTACGAAAATTTCGTAAGTCCCCATATTTTTCTAGTTAACAGATTCGCATCTCAATTTGTCAAAAGTAACTCATTCTTAATTTACTTACCTTGTCGACAATTAAGGGACTTCATAGTCTTGCATATAATATACAATAGACGGGGTATAATGGCGTTGGTCGTATCATAACATGGCTAACCTTGATATTGATGATAATTGAACGCAGAAACCAATTATTCCCCTCTCTATTATTTCTGCCTGGTATTGAATGTTGTAATTATTCATAGGCTTGCCATGAAATGTTAATTATTGGCCATGGTAAATGTAAGGGACATTGTTGAAATTGTGATAACATTGTTGGCTTGAGAACCAGTAGGTATCCTTTCATCTAAGTTTAGAACAACACATGTTTACTTTATTGATCGTATAATAATTATTAGAGGTAATGAATGTACAAAACCGTATGTGTATCGGTCGAGCCGTTTTGGAGACCATTAGGAACATTGATGTGCATAAACAAGCTTTCTACCGAAGCTAAACGCATTATACCGTTTCCGTTTCGTGGCAGGTATAGGTATTATAACCAAGTTAATATTATTACTTAGTTATAGACGACAGCTGAGAGCTGATATGTCTAGTAACACAGTGTTTTTGTTTTTCACTACACTAGTTTGTTACTTATTGTTGTCAGATTGTGGGTTCCTAACCAGTTATTGAATTTACAAGACCTCTACCGGCGATTTATTCTAGGGTTCATTTATTCTAGGTTTTCTCTTATTCTAGATGATGTTTTGTGAATTGTCCATAATCTCTTCATATATTGAAATTCTCGAAAATACAATAAAATTAATTATTTTATTATTATTATTCCATAGGATCTAGTATCGGACTTGAAGAGCGAGACCAGTGGTAAATTCGAAGATGTCATCGTGGCGCTAATGACTCCGCTGCCGCAGTACTACGCCAAGGAGCTGCACGATGCCATATCTGGCATCGGCACGGACGAAGACGTGCTCATTGAGGTTATGTGCACCATGTCCAACCATGAGATCAATGTCATCAAGCAGTCTTATACAGCAGGTGAGTAATTTGGATTTATAAAACCGGCAAAGTGCGAGTTGACTCGCACACGGAGGATTCCGTATTATTTTACAAAATTATTTCTCAAAACAAAGGGAACCCTAAAAAACTGATTTTATTACGGATTGAAAAAGCCAACATAAACAAAACTGCCAACAACCAAATACTGACCGCGCAGGACGTTGCTTAACTTGGTTGATCGATATTCTACGTGGTATGAATGCTACTCCAATAATTATTAAAATTATGTTTCAATTATTATTTGTTGTTAAAGCGGCAAGAGACCTACACATTCTGTGAATATTTCAACTAAGTATATACCTTTTACGGTTCATGAGATACAGACCGCTGACATGAGAAAAGGACAAACAGCGAAGCCTTAGTTATAGGGTCCCTATTTCACCCTTCTGGTACGGGGCCCTAAAAGTACATTAGCGGTGTGAATTTGCCAACGCACGATGTTTCGAGGAGAAAGCGTATTGACTATAGAATAGACCAACAATTTTAATTAAACACTCATTATCGTCATCTCGATGTCCACTACTGGTCCATAGGCCTATAAAATGACAAAACTAGACTCTAATTATGTCGCGATAAAAGCATGGAACATTTTAAGTTCAGTCTAATGTTTTTGACGCTATTATCCCTGTTTAACAATGCTTATCAAAGCGACAAAGTTATATTTAACAAGTCGATCTCGTATCATTTTAAACCGGCAAGCATTTTAATAACCATTATCATTGCACGAGGAAATACTCATTGGCAATGATAGAGTAACATAACACTACTTTGTTCTTTGGTATATACCTCGTTTAAAATTAGCAAGAATTGCAACAAAACGTAAGAATTCTCGGTACGTTTTCTAACCCACGATCTCATGTTCTAATGAATTGTTTCCGATGCTGCGTGATGCTCTAAATATGAACGGCTTTGTGCCAGCGATTCTTGCGATTTTGTACTTTAATCGTATTGTGTGTAAGATGGGGAATGGTGTGACGCATCAGCTTTGCCAGTGTGAGCGTGGACATGTAGCTATTACCTACTTTGTGTGTTTTATCGATTTTTTACTCGTGACATGTTTTAGTTTTCCCATGTCGTCGTCTGCCTCCGTTGCTTGGCGGATCACTACTATGTAACTGGATTCATAACTCGGATCTATTACATCGTTATCAGTCGGGGCATTCTTGAAAAAAAAAGACATTATAATAACTTGATTGTTTTGATAAAACTATTAAACAACTTTAAATTCCTTTATATGTATTTACACAGTTTTTTAAGTTTCAACAAATACCCCGAGTTTATTGTATTTTCCTCATTCTTTACGGAGCAACATGCGTTACCTAAAATGTAGTTTCGAGCCTGCTCGCTCATCACGCGAGTAGTGAGTCATCGCATACGATCGATGTGAAGGCTTTTGCCAGTAGGCCCGTCATTACAGTAGATAATCACCGAGCAAGATGTAAAAGGCCAGTGACGTCACGCCATTTGGCAAAAGCCTTCAAATCGATCGTAAGCGACATCGTAACTTTGTAAACGATCGAGAAGCCAACTGAAACAAATAATAAATGAATAATGCTGATGCTGTGTGGACACTGTACAACATCTAGCCCCAAGCTAAGCAGAGCATGTGTTATGGGTACTTAGATGACTGATATACATAATATAGATAGATATTGTTTATTATACAAAGAAATCGACCAGAACACCCGAAACAATCCCCACGCTGGGCATGCGGTTTGCAGATCGCAGTTTGTTGGTTAGGTTTTTCTTTTGGGGGCGCTGCTGCCAGCCCGTCTGTATGTCCCTTAGTCGCCTCGTACGACATCCACGGAAAGAGTTGGGGTGGTACAATTCTAGGCCGGCACCACACAACCAATATGTGGAAAACTGTGTGAATCGTCCAGCATTATTTATTTATTTTAACTGTGTTACCAACTGTCTGCAAGAAAGTAATAAATAATGAGTTTTTCTAATTCCAGTGTACGGGACATTACTCGAAGACGACTTGCGAGGTGACACATCTGGAAACTTCAAACGACTCATGACTTCCTTGTGCATGGTACGTATATTTTAAGTTTTCCTTATCCTATAATAAAAAAAACAGATACTTTAGACAGAATACTCAATATTAAAAAAAAAAACTATTCACAATTCACTGTACAGTAACATGAATATGAAGTAACAAAAAATATGGTAAACTTTTTTCTAGCCATTATCAATATAAAATACGACGTATGTGTATAGTATAGTATTTGGTACAGACCGCGAGCGCCTCTATCGTGCGGACAGAGAACTACGCAAATCCCAAACAAAAATAAGACGTGACGATCACAAATCGCGATAGTATCGATCGTCAACCGGACTCAGGGTTAAGATCTGATCTATTGAATTTTAGTTACTCTCTACCTGAACATTTAGTACAGTTATCCAGCTCTATTAGAATTGTACTCAGGTTTTTGTTTTTTATATGTAAAGATAAATTTTAATCGTAGTAGTTTTTTACATTTAACTAGCGACCCGCCCCGGCTTCGCACGGGTGCAAATGCATGTATTATATGCATATAAATCTTTCTCTTGAATCACTCTATCTATTTAAAAAAACGCATCAAAATCCGTAGTTTTAAAGATCTACGCATACATAGGGACAAACAGACAGCGGGAAGCGACTTTGTTTTATACTATGTATTGATTAGCCATACATGGGCATTTGACATTTTCTGACAGTATTATCGAGCCTCAAGTTAATTATTCTCTTCTATTGATTTCAGGGAAACAGATCTGAAGATTTCCACGTGATCCAGGATAGAGCTAGAGAAGACGCCAAGAGCTTGCTTCAAGCTGGTAAGACAATTTGCAAATATTCGTAAGTAGATAAGTTTATCATATGAAAATCCCCCTTAAAAATCTAAAAATCGTTCAGCAAAAGTTGATCCCCATCTAGGTCTAGAATCACCACCTTTCGGCTTAGTACACATTACGTACGTTGCACTGTGTAGAAACAACCAATGAAGTTGTTGGTTAATTAAGCCTCTAAAACCGACCGGCGTTACTGCGCGCAATGTAGGTAACAGTTCAGTTATTTATTAATAACGTTTTCTTATACGTCAAACATAATATACATAATTAAGACGATTGGTTTGTTTTTGTTTTGTTAGGACGCGAATGAAGAACTATTTTTCTCGTGTAAAAATTCTCAAAATTCTCTCCGGAAATTTACCGGGACTTTGATATTTTACCGGAACAAAAAGTAGCCTATGTACTCTCCATTCTTTCAACTATCTTTATACCATAAATCATTCCAGTCGATTGGCTGCAGAATGAAGGAAGGACAAACAAAACACACTTTCGCATTCATAATATAACTTAGTATTAGGATCTTCGAACCAAATCACTGAACGACCATGACAGTTTACAATCTTTGAATACTTATTAAATTTGTTTACATTAGGAAATGCCGTGACGTATGCAACCGTGACGATGTCATACGTCAGAACTCAGAACTGACTCATCCGGTTATTTCTCGTTTTGGATTGTTGACGTAATGCGCCTACTGATGAATTAGTCACAGTATTCTTGTTTCGGAAGCTTGTGAAACAGGTGAATCAGCTGATTGTTGGTAGTTTAGTCATTGTGGTGTCAGGAAATGAGATAAATCATGGTATACGGTGACATCGAAAATGAAAAGTTTTTATTTCTTTAAGCTTACAAATAAGCACCTGTATAAACAGGTCATATTTTATACTAAGTATTCATTATTATCAAATAAAATTATTTTATAGTTCACTTGAATTTTTTGTCAGTGGAAGAAGTGAGAAGAAACCACTAGTATGTTCATAACTTATGTGTCTAGTACATTTGATTTGCTTATCTGTAAGTTGGTAGATTTTGAGTTGGAGCAAAACTCGTTACAAGCTTTATTATCATCCATACTTCGTTTCAAAAAACTGTATATGTTGGTATACCACCTCTATCCATCTATCTATCTATCTTAAATTTCCACATGTTCCGTCAATACACATTACTCTAGAACAAATCGACGTCCCAGATTTATTATACATGTGCAATTCAATTACTTCTTTGAAACATCATACTGTGTTCCACAAAAATAAAAGACAATAGATGACCAGCTTAAATAAAAATAGAAAGAAAGAAAATTATTTATTACACACACACAACACACAAACAAAATTAGTTACACGAATATCAGACTTATTAATCCTATCCATCCATGGTTGTCTGGTAGAGATCGCTCTTGAGCGATAAGACCGCCAATTGTACTTAATTTTTAAGTTTTTACTGTACATAGTTTATAGTTAAAGTGCAATGAAGAATTTTCTATACTATTCTATTAATACTAGAAAACACGTAACACAGACAAAACAAAGGGAACACAAATGTAGGAATACTAGGTTCTAACACAAGTACTCATATATTGGGTTGGTACTAAGTAGCCCTCACAGCAAGCAAATAAGCGAGCGTGTGTAGTTCTAACAGGTCCTGAGTCAGCTTGCTGAGTTTGCTCTAACACAATAACTTATGGTCATTTGTGAAAGAGCGCTGGTTTTCAGTCAGAACCCGGTAGAGTGACAGACACGATCTCAGATCCAGCGCACACAAGACATCGAATGCAACTACATAAAAAGTACAGTTTATAAAAACACTGCATTTATGTTTTCAGGTGAACTGCGTCTCGGCACCGACGAGTCGGTCTTCAACGCTGTCCTTTGCTCCCGCTCGTTCCCGCAGCTCGCGGCCATCTTCCAGGAGTATCACTTCCTGACAGGGCACGACATCGACGACGCCATCAAAAACGAGTTCTCAGGCGATCTCGAGAAGGCACTCCGGGCTATTGGTAAGGATTATTGACAGTATTTCTATTACTTCTATTATTTATTTATTTTGACGACCTCTATGGCGCGGTTCGCGAAGGTCCGCCTGCGATGCAGGAGATTGCGAGTTCGATTCCCGCCTGACAATTGTATGTACGATCTGCAGATCCGGGTGTTCTGGTCGTTTTGTATGTATAATAAAACATATTTATCTATGTAATGTATTGTATTATGTATATCAGTCATCTAGTACCCATAACACAAGCTTTGGCTAAGCTTGGGGCTAGATGATGCTGTGTGGATTGTCCAACATTACTTATTTATTTGTAGAATGTGTTTTTTCGAAATGTGCTGATATTAGACAAAAAAATATCGATAAATACTGCTGACGGTAATATATTGCTCAAGAATCAAAAGCATATGCACTTACATTTGGTATTCAATTAATCATTCGACGTTAACAAACACAATCCTCTTCCAGTGAAAGTGGTCCGCAACAAGCCTCTATTCTTCGCGGAACGCCTGCACAAGTCCATGAAGGGTCTCGGCACCAACGACCGGCAGCTGATCCGCATCATGGTGACGCGCTGCGAGGTGGACCTGGGGGACATCGCGGACATGTTCCAGAGCAAGTTCGGGGAGTCTCTCCAGAGCTGGATCGAGGTATGTACTTATTACTAGGCCCAGCGACCATAAGTGTGACTCAGGTTGGTAAAGAAAGGAAAGGTACGTTAAACGCGTGCACAAGTCTGAAGGGGTTCTGAATCAACGACTGGCAGCTGATCCGCATCATGGTGACGCTTTATTGGGGTACTTAGCTACGCTGCTTCCATCATCTTTAATCTCGAAGAAAAAAATTTAAACGAAGCAATGATGTGTAACTATATATAACTTAAACATAACCTAATGTCAAAACAAGCGTCTCTTGGCCATCTGGATACCTTTTCGCTTTGATGGAAGCTATTGGAAACGGTGTCTTGTGACACACAAAAATATATTTTAAATTAGTATTAAATAGCTTAACTATAGCTTAGCATATTACCCTTTCACAGTATCTGAGCACCTTGCGCCAAACAATTTGTATGGTGCGAGGTTCACAGATAGAACTATAAAACTTTTTGATGGTTAAATAAAATAAACAAATCAAATGCAGCCAAAAAAAAAATACATTGAGAAGGGGGAAAAAATAAGATATTCCCACAAAACCCAAGGACCGAGGGGTCGTCACCCCTCGAGTTGAAATGAAATGAAATGAAATGAAATGAAATGAAAGTTTATTTCCTTAGGCTTACAAATAAGCACTTAGACAAGTCATATTTTATACTATTCATTATTATATTGATGTTCACTTCAATTTTTTGTCCACCAGTGGAAGAAGTGAGAAGAAACCACCAGTATGTTCATAACTTATGTGTCTAGTACATAGATTTGCTTATCTGTAAGTTGTTAGATTTTGAGTTGGAGCAAAACTCGTTCCAAGCTTTTTTATCTTCTAGATAATCTGATATTCTGTAATAAGCCTTTTTACAAAGAATATGCTTCACAATTTTTTTAAATTTATTTATTGATAATTTTTGCAACTCACTTGGAGTTTTGTTGTAGAAGCGTATACATTGCCCTTTAAAAGATGCACTTATCTTATGTAGTCTAGTTGTGGGAACAGCGAGTTTATTCTTATTTCTAGTATTTACATTATGTATATCGCTTTTTTTATTGAATCGATCGATGTTTTTATGAGTGTACAACAAGTTTTCATAAATATATTGACATGGTACTGTCATTATGTTTATTTCTTTGAATTTATTACGTAGGGATTCTCTGGGACCCATATTATAGATCGCACGAACAGCCCTCTTCTGCAACACAAAAACGGTGTTTATATCTGCAGCGTTCCCCCACAATAGTATGCCATAAGATATAATACTATGGAAGTAGCTGAAATAGACTAGTCTAGAAGTATCAACGTCTGTAAGGTGACGGATTTTTTTAACTGCATATGCTGCAGAACTAAGTCTCTTCGATAGCTTATCTATGTGTGGGCCCCATTGAAGTTTACTATCTAAGGTTATTCCTAAGAATACGGTATTGTCTACAATTTCTACCGTTTCTCCTTTTACGTTTACATCAGCCTTAACTTGTTTTACATTAGGTAGAATAAATCTTGTACATTTTGTTTTTGTTTCATTAAGCAAAAGATTATTGATACTAAACCAATGGACTACCTTTGAGATTGCAGTATTTACATCGTCGAAATTTGTTTTTTGTCGATTCATTTTAAAAATTAATGAAGTATCATCAGCAAACAATACAATCTCATGATCATTCTTTACAAGATGAGGCAGGTCGTTAATATAAACTAAAAATAGGAAAGGACCCAAGATAGAGCCTTGCGGTACACCCATTGAAACCACAGACCCTTTAGATCGTTTCCCATTAATGTCAACTCTTTGTATCCTATCACTCAAGTAAGATGTAAGAAGATCCAAAGAGCTGTCCCTTATTCCATAATGATGTAGTTTCCTGATTAATGTTTCGTGATGAACGCAATCGAATGCTTTTGACAAGTCACAAAAAACGCCTAAAGCATCTTGCGACTTCTCCCAAGCATCAAAAATATGCGATACCAACTCTACACCGGCATCAGTAGTTGACCTGCCACGAGTAAACCCAAATTGCTTACAGTGTAGCAGGTCATTGCCATTAAAATGTCTAAGCAATTGGTGTAAAATCAGTTTTTCAAAAACTTTACTGAATGTAGGCAGTACTGATATTGGTCTAAAGTTAGTGGGGTCAGACCTACTACCCGATTTAAACAATGGGATTATTTTACTATGTTTCATTAGATCAGGAAATATGCCACAATCAATGGATTCATTAAATATAAAAGCTAGATCTGGTGCAATCGTATCAATTAAAGGTTTAATAATTTTAACGGAAATGCCCCAGAGATCTGCAGTTTTTTTAATATTTAAAAGTTTAAAGGCTTTTTTTACATCATTTTCATCAACATGTGTAAAAATAAATTTAATATCGCATTTAGGTACATTTTCTTTAAGTAATGATTCAGCTATTATTTGAGAAGAGTTCAGACACTTTGTAGTAGAGATTGGAATGTCAGTAAAAAATTTTTCAAAAGCTTGCGCTACTTCAACATCATTTTTGATGGAGCAATCATTAATCTTTAAACTGTAATCATTAATGCAGGTATTGACCTTTCCAGTCTCACTATTAATTATTTTCCAAGTTGATTTTATTATATTTTCACTATTTTTAATTTTCGAGCTAATATAATTTGATTTTGCTGTATTACAAACTTTTCTAAATATTTTTGAATAATTTTTTACTTTTTCTTTAAATTCCTGGCTAAAATTGTACTGCTTTTCACTATACAGTTCATACAACTTTTGTCTACTCTTATGTATACCTACTGTTGCCCACTCACTAAAGCTAAGTTTTTCTGAGACCAAGATTGATTTGGGTATGAATATTGAATTGAACGCATTGGTGAATTTATTAAAAAAACTACAATACGACTCATTTGGGTTGTTAAGTGAGTAGTTAGGTGATGGTTTAAAATCCCAATCCAATTTCAACCGTTCAAATCGATCTGTGGTCACAGGAATGTACTTAATTTTTTTTTTACAATTATTATTTTTTACTTGATGTTTTAATTTAATTAATTGACCTAAGTGGTCTGATTTTAAATGGCTTATAATTTTGTGACTGACAATTTTTTCATTTTGGAGAACAAATATATTATCTATACATTTTGCTGATGTTTCAGTTATTCTAGTAGGTTCCATAAATGTTGGCCTAAGATTATAAGAATTAAATAAATTTGTTAATCTGCTACTGAGGGAGTAAACTTCTAAAAGATCAATATTAAAGTCTCCACATACTATGAGGTTTTTATTTGATTTTGATATTTTAAATAAGATATCATCCATATTTTTTTCAAATATTTCAAAAGAAGCTGATGGTGGGCTGTATACGCTTGCTACAATAGTATGCTCCAACTCAACACATGCTACTTCAATGTGGCTTTCAATGGATAAGCATACTATGTCTTTACGTTCTTTGAATTTAATTAGCTTATTTAGTAATATTAAAGAGCCTCCACGAATAGCATGTGATCTGCAAAAAGAACTACCAACCTGGTGGTTACTGAAGTTAAACATGAGTTCATAGCTTTTCAGCCAATGTTCTGTGAGGCAGATGATATCAATATCAAATGAGTTCATGTACAATTCTAATTCTAATAATTTACTTCTAATTCCTTGAATATTTTGGTGCACCAAGTTAGTAAACTTTCCAGTTATTTTACAATTTTGTTTTCTTAATTTTTTATTACAATTCATAGTAATAATGTTTATAGGGCTAGAGATTTCCTCTATTGTCGCTATTTCTAATTTAAATGACTTGGAATAAGTTCCAAGGTCTGGTTTGTAAAATAATTACAATGCTCAATAGAAGCATTTGTTATAGCCAAGTTTTTGGCTGTTGTTATACTTATAACAGGATCAAAAATATTATATGCTAACAATTTAGCAATAATCAATTTACTTTTTTTAGTCAGATACATAGTATCCCTAGTTAAAAAAGTTTTACTAATAAATTTATTAGTGTCAAAAATTAAAACGTCACTATGACGACATGTCATATTGTATATCAGCATGTTATTTTTACATATATTCTCATTTTGCTGTGATGTTAATGATTTTGAGTAAGGGAAGGAGCAAAAAATAAGTTTCCCTAGTCCATTTTCTATCTTTCCTAGAAGTACTTGAACTAGCCGTATCAACTGTGACCGCTTTACACAACTTTCACCTATCTGAACAATTAGGGAATTGATATACAAAGCGAACGAGGCGCGCGGCCGGGCCGCTGTTGAGATAAAATGTTTGTCGCCCATGGGACTTGATATACAAAGCGTTTACTCCGCGCGGACGGCGCGGCGGGCGCGCGGAGGACGGGCGGCGGCCGTGCGCCCGCGACCCTTCCCTCTCCGCTCTGCCGCATGCTTGTATTGAGCCCAGTGTTAACAAATATACTAAGCGGACAGGGCGCGCGTATTTGTACAGTGACAATGTTCGACACAGAAAAATTTATTTTAGAGGTTGAGAAACGACCATCGACGTGGGATTCTCGTCACGAGTCCTACAGTAACAAAATTATTAAGAGTAATGACTGGAGTGAAATAAGTGAGGAGATGATCCCAAACTGGTCGTCTTTAACTAAGGAACAAAAACAACTTAAAGGTTTGTTTTTTTTATTTGTTTAAACAAAAAAAGCTTAGCATGAACTTATATTTTACCTATTCACGTCAATGAATAGGTACATATTAATAAAAAATAATTATATAGTAATAGATAATTATTTATATTGTTTAAGCAATTTCTAAGATATTTATTTATAAAAATCCAGTTTTTAAAAAGGATTATTACTATCGTGCAAACTGAAAGATAAATCATTATGTCAAAAGATGACTCCTGGTAACCCAACTTTATAGATGTTTCAAATAAATCTATTTTGCCATGGAAGGCTCCCCTCTAAACTTGAAAAGTATTCCGAAAACTTATCTCGAATAGCATGTGCACCTGCATTTCTAGCTAAATCCAATCTCAATGAACTATCCGTCATTGAGTGTGCCAGAGTATGGTTAAACTTGTAGCCGTCCCGTTTTCTGACGAAATTATGCAATACACAAGCTGCTTTTATAATATCAGTAGCAAAATCGGGTTCCACTAAAATACTATTTCCGAATACACGCCATTTATTTGATAATATACCGAAAGTGCATTCTACAAATCGTCTCGCACGAGACAGTCTATAGTTGAATGTTTTTTTTTCTCTATTTAAGTTAGAGCTTGGATAAGGTCTCATTAAATTATGGTGAAGTCCAAAAGCCTCGTCACCCACAAACACATGCGGTACACAATCTGCTGTACCATTAGGCAGTGCCTTATCATCCGGTAAACATAACGTATTGTTTGCTAATCTTTTACCAAAATTGGATCTCTTAAATATTTGACTGTCTCCTTCTCTTCCATATGCGCCAACATCTATAGAAGTGAAACAATAATTCGCATCTGCCACAGCCAGTAACACAATAGAAAAGTATTTCTTGTAATTGTAAAATAAAGAACCACTTTTTCTTGGACTTCTCAATCTGATATGTTTTCCATCGATGGCACCAATACAGTTAGGAAACTGTGCATTTGCATGAAAATCTGCAGCTTTTTGCAACCATATCGACTCTGTAGGTGTGGGCATTTCTACTTGGTGTAATTTATTCCAAATAACTTGACACGTCTTCCGCACAATATGATTTACTGTAGTAGTCCCCAACATAAACTCGAAAGCCAAATCCGTAAATGTCATTCCAGTTGCTAAGTACCTGTAATGAATTATTAATTTATTATTTTGCAGGTAAAGAATTAACAACGAAGTGGAAAAATATCAAAGATAAATTTAGAAAAGTTCTGAATGAAAACAATTCATCCAAATCCGGGGATCCAGCAAAAAAGAAACAAAAATATGTGTATTTTGATATTTTGCAATTTTTGCTGCCAGTTATGAAAGAGCGTCCTATATCTGGCAATATTACTGGAGACGAAAATTTAACTCCGACTACTGTCGATTCTGTCGAAAATAACACATCTGACTCCGATCATTATCATCGCATTCGTCAAAGACCAACTAGGACATCAAATATACAGAATGTTGATACTGCATTACAATCAGATAGTTCTACAAAACTATTGGAATTGCTAAAAGAGAGAAATGATCGCGAATTAGAAGATATGCGTGATGAAGACACATTATTCTTATTATCTCTTGTACCGAGTCTAAAAAAGCTTAGTCCGCTCATGAAAATGAGAACAAAAATTGAAATAATGACTGCTATTGAAAACAATTCTTATGTAGACAGAAGTAATTATACAAATTCATCGCCTTCCTATGGTTACAATACAAGCAGTACAAATGTTGTTGTTCCAAGCACTTCTAGACAAGTTCACAGTGCTCTCAGTACTGTCATCACGGTACCTAGTAAAGAATCTAGGGGCCAAACAATTATTACTGGCACTTCATCAGCTCAGCCCCTGTTTGAAGAGGTTCCACCAACTACGGCAGAAACACAACCTTCGACTGTATTCCAATGTAATGACTGGGCTAATCAGTTGTGTAGTTCCGAGAAAATTGCATCTCCGAGTGACAGTCAAATAAGTTTTTCTTAATTTACATAGAGGGCAAACCCAAACTAGCAATGCCAAAATTATCAACAACTAGTCTGGGTGTATCGATGTACATCATTCAAAATCTACAGTTATGAAAAACATGTTATTATTACTAAAATTAAAAACTAAATATAATATAATTGCCTCGAAATTATTCGACAACTCAAAAAACTTTTTTGTGGTAAGACGGCAACAGTTTATTGATTGATCTTTAAGGTGATTGCTCTCAATTGTGGCGGGAAATACAATTTTTTTTGTTGTTTTTTATTAATTGCGGCTAAACTGTTAATTTTTAAGTTTTGTGTTTTAGTTTTGAACAGTTTAGCCGCAATTAATAAAAAAAAAAACAAAAAAATTGAATTTCCCTCCACAGTTGAGAGCAAACACCTTAAGCACTGATATCTTATATATCTGTTTTTGACAAATAAAAACTTGATTTTTGTAAATAAATATGTATTTTATTTTTTACCAACCCTTGTTACTTTACACATACTTTACTGAAATTTATTATTTTACATACCTTAACGTGATTACAAGTCTTTCTTCAGCATATATCCCATCTCCGGTCTTGTTCCCGTTTCTTGTTAAATCTTTTTTTACGACGGATAGGAGTTCATCAAATGTTTGAACAGACATTCGACAACATTTTTCAAACTTTTTAGGGAAAAATCGAAGGCGTTTGTAATGCGTATTATATAACCCATTCGTAATTCTCTCTATGTTAAATGGTTGAACGCGGTACTTACGAAAACGCTTCTTTTTTGTATGTTTCAACTTTCGTTTATTTAAGAACAATAAAATTAAAATTAGCATTGTTTCTGTAACTAACATGGTGATAGTCTTCTGGTTTCTAAATGAATGTGGCATGTAGTATTGTAAACCGAGCGACTAGAGCGCGGAAGCAGCGGCCAAGGCGCGCGGACAAGAAGAGCGGCCCGGCCGCGCGCCCCGTTCGCTTTGTATATCAGTTCCCTTAGAGTTGTGTTTTTATTCAGGGAGTCATCTTGGTGAATATAATCAGTGATTGTATTTATATTAGAATTAGGATAGCAATTATTGACTACATTTTGTAGAAGTAAGTCACTCAGTATAGTACCCATTCCAGCACCCAACTTATCTGAGTACATAACAGTTTTCCGGGTGTATGGGTCTAGATTTAATTCCTTTACTCTTTTACTAGGGCTATCACAGCAGTCCTCATGCGAAGGTGATGGTGGCGCCGCCAGCGACACGGCTGGTAACACGAGTGGTAACGGGGGCACTACATTCACTCTAGTCAAAGTGTTAACCTGTGCATTTGCTGTTTCTAGATCTGTTTGAGTGCAGCTATGCCGCAGTTCAATATATAAACTATCGTTATTTACACTATCTAGCATTTTTAGATGGTGGTCATTAGCAGCTTTTTGGGCTTCTTTATATTTACACGTTACATCATGAAGTGCCCTTTCTAAATTAACTATTTCTTCAGACATATAGTTTATATCTTTAGAATTACGCCCTAATAAACTATAGCAGGAGTCCAATTCCACTTGTAGGTTACATTTCGATTTTTCTTTGCTCAATTTAGCAATATTGAGGAGATGTTTTTGTTTCCTAATTTTTTTTTCTGACTTTCTAATGAAATTATTTAATTTAACATATTTTTTAATTTTATTGCTCCCTTTTATGACCGGTGTTTGGCTATGACCATGGCGACATGGTGAAGTAAGATCCACATTTGACATATTAGGATCAGTTGTCATGAGCTCTGTTTGAAGATCCAAACTACAAACACTGGTTGCTGAAGGCAACGGGTTACACTCTAACATATCTAGTTTTATTCTACACTCAGAAAGCTCTTGCTGTAAGTCCTTGTTGTGCTGCAACACCAGTTCATACGATTCATGACAACTGTCCACGGAACGCAGGCATGCATTCAATCGGTCCACTTCGGACACTGCATCTTCATGGTGAGCATGGAGCTCAGCGAGTTGTCCCTTGAGTGATTGAATCCTGCCAAGGTTAGCCAGGAATTCAGCTTCGCTATCCTCCTGCTCTTGAACCAGCCTGTCTCGGTCCTCTCTGACTTCCTTGAGCTGGGCTGTAGCGAGCTTCAGCTTGGCCTCCAGGTCACATGCCTTTCTGGTCATCATGATGTGTGAATCCCTGAAAAATAGCAGTATACAGTGAGCTACAAGAAGAAGAATAAGTGAAGAAATAAAGAGTTAAATGAAAAATTGATTTATTATAGACTAGAGATGTATAGACTGGTTCTTTAAAGGTCACCCTCTTGAGGTTTGATGGGTCAAATAGAACCCAGTGACCAATGGTAAAAGAAGCTCAGTAGAAATATGAGTAAGAGTGGAGTAGAATATTAAAAAAATAGTTGGGACTAAGGGATTACTAAAACAATTAGGTAGTTAAATTAATATTTAAGTTACATTAATACTTATTGAGAAAACATTTGCTAAGTTTATCTATTAATGTTGAAAATATTGTAACTTATAATGTTATAGGAAAATAAGTCAGAACTTTGTGTACAAGTTTCCTACAAGAAAGTAGCAATAGGTAACAATGATAGGTAGTGCTATTTTTAACTAGGTACTATTTGGAGGTTAGTTGTATTGTTTTTTGTGTAGTGTCTTGTAAGTGTAATATTGTGTGAGGCTAAATGTTTTCTCTACAACTCAACTTCCACAATTTGTCAAGCTGAGAGAGATAAAAACGAAGCCTGTGTGTGATTTGTGACGTGACTCACAGAGTGAGCAGTGTTTCTGTGATTGGTGTTGTGTGTGTCATATGTGTGTGAGTTAGTCTATAAGATAGTGGATTAACAATACTCCCCAGGTTACTATGATGTACTAATTCAGGAACTGACTCCAAATTGTGGGTCGATCACCAAACAGTTGTTCGGTCACTGTCGTCGCTGAGAATCGATGACGCTGATCCTTCGGTTTACTCGTATTATCATCAAACGTTGTTGGAACTGAAGGCGAGGGTCCTCCTCAGTAGTTGACGCCGGGGTAATGAGGCCAAGCCTCGAGGCCCCTCTGTGCCCCCACCAGGGCCGGAAAGAAATTTATTGATTATGATTGGATATGGCATTAATGAGTTTTTTATCATGCCTGAGCTATAACAAAAAAACAACCCAAAATACTTGCATTTGACCTATTCCTATTTAACAAGTCATAGTGGATCAGAGTGCAATATTTTATCGTAACTGAGTATTTAATTTTGCTTCAAGGCTAACATTTTTCCCTAAACAAAGTTTATTTTATTACACTGTTTATCATATTAACCAATGCCTTCTTTTTACAGGGTGATTGTTCCGGTCACTACAAGAAAACCTTCCTCGGTCTGTTGGGTCTCTACTAAAGGAAATAAAACTTGTTCAACCTATATAGGCTGGGTTAGTACTCAGCCTTGCTTTTGATTGTTTATCATAATTTTCTCGGTGTAAAATGGCAAGTTCCATTTTATTGATAAGTTTCTCATTGTTATATTTGAACGTGTTATCGTCACATTAGAGAATGTAGTTATTTCTTGCTTTTGTAATACTGATAATAAATTTGTTATAATAAATTTATACTGATAATAAATTTGTTATAATAAATTTATACTGATAATAAATTTGTTATAATAAATTTATACTGATAATAAATTTGTTATAATAAATTTATACTGATAATAAATTTGTTATAATAAATTTATACTGATAATAAATTTATTATAATAAATTTATTATCAGTATTACAAAAGCAAGAAATAACTACAATACAGAATCATCCTTTGGATATCCTGAACTACATAAAACTTATCCGATTGTAATCTCTAAAAATAATAACTTAAAAATCTCACATTTTTTTATAACTTTTCGTATATTTTTTCTTTATTTACAAGCTAAGCTCATAGTCAGTAAGTACTTTTTAATGCAAGTTCTCAAAACAACAACTTCAATACAAGGGTTGTCTAAAAGTGTCCAATCTAATGTGCAACCTGTAGTATAAGACAATTGGGTTGCAATTTCTTTGGCCCTTGTCTGAATTTTTTTTTTTTTCGTGCAACAGATTTTAGTTTTTATAAGTACATTTTGTCTATATTTACCACCGTCCGATTGGTCTGATTGTAATGTATCTCAATTTTGTTATATTCTAAACTCTATTGTATTATGAGAATTGGGTTCAAAACTCGATGAAAACTTTCGCTGTCTGCTTTTGTGCCTCAATATGAATTAGACATAACTTTTTAACGTAAAACGTTGAATAAAATTATTATAAAGACTAAAATATTATCTCACATTGTATTATTGTATTCTCATCTATAAATTATATTTATTTATTAAAAAATTTATTTGCATATTATCATGCTCTCAATATATTACTTCATTTTCAATTAATTTAATACACATCACTGACATCACCTATATACATTACAATTATAATATGATGCATCTCTGTATGTCTTAGTACAAGACCATATAAGACATATATATGTACTAGCAAAACTCGACGTAGAATATTTGTAAACAAACCGCCCAAACTCAAACTAAAATACACGCTATTGACGTTTCTTTTTATACGCTATTTACGTTTTGTCGATTCTTCAATAAATATTGCTTAAAATAATATCTGAAACAACACGTGTATGTACGTGTGTTTGAATTATTTTGTTTCGTGGTTAGTTAACAAATATTCTACATCGAGTTTGGCTACAGTTTTCTTTTTATTTAATCCATTTCATGAAACTCACTATGTTTCTCAATTATAATCATTCTGTACGCATTTTTGCACAAAATTGTATACCTTAAATAATTCCGGTTCGAACCTAAGAATCTATATATAACGTTACCTAAACTACTTTGGATATTAATTATACAGTTAAAGAGCACTTATATTATACCATAATATTATACTGTAGTTATACATGTAACTATATTTATGTATATTTTAATAGGCGGGCTTTTGTATCTGTGTTGTATTTGGCTTCTCATCTTGTATAACGTGTAAGTTTCCAAGTTTGTAATGCAGGTTTTGCAACGCCTCTTTATTATAATAACGTAAGTCTCAATGTAAACTGATTTTCTTTAGTATTTTTACATGTAATATGCATTTATGCAGGAATAAAAGGTTATAATGTGTAATTATTGGTGTTTATATTGTTTGCTTTACATCCCTTTATATAAAAATCTATTGCTGTTCGTTAGTCTCGCTAAAACTCGAGAACGGCTGGGCCGATTTAGCTGATTTTAGTTTTGAAATGATTGTCGTCCAGGGAAAGTTTAAACGGTGAGAAAACATGGTAAAATTGCGCAGAAATTTCCACGCTGGAGAAGCCGCGGGGCGCAGCTGGTATAAGATATAATAAAAATGAAAATTTAGATACGTTAACACCACATCAATATAGTGAAATATATAATATGTATGTAAATAAATAAATAATGCTGGACAATTCACACAGCATTATCTAGCCCCATGGTAAGCAGAGCTTGTGTTATGGGTACTAACTGATATACATAATACAAATACATTACATAGATAGATATTTTTTTATTATACATACATAGAAAACGACCAGAACACCCGGAACAAATATCTGCAGATCATACACACAATTGTTCCGAGGCGGGAATCGAACCCGCAACCTCCTGCGTCGTAGGCGGACCTTCGCCTACCGCGCCACATCGGTCGTCTATACATATATGTACCTATGTTATGTTAAAATATTTGTCAAATCTTTTGATAGGGATACGCTACGTTCAACGTAGATAATGTAAGGTCCGTAAACTTATTTTACGTTTAAAACGTATAAGTAAGATGCGTAACCCTACATTACGTTTACGTAAAAGAAAAAGCCATACATAAAGTTAATCAAAACCTACACCTTCTAACATTATTGATGGATCGCCCCAATTCCGGGCCATAATGAAAATTAGTAGGTAGGTACCTACTCCAATCTAAACACTCCAGACGCCTTGATGAATCGGGTATCAGATATGCAAACAAATGCAGCCAATCTGTCTGCTCTGGTCGGGAGGGAACACGAGGATTATGAACATGATTAATATTGTTTTAGTGGGAATTTTCGATGTTGGCGACACCGATTTTTTGTGAGCCCTACCGCATAGGAATGCCGCCGCCGCGCCGCGCCGTGGCGACATGTTGGCAACGTATCCAAACTGTGCATTCTGTATTGTACCTATACTACAGTACGTATTAATTGGCAACGTCGTCGTCGTTTTTTTAATAGATAGAGTGATTCAAGGGGTAGCTTTAACCATTTAACACATTTATTTCCATGACGCGGGCGAAACTGCGGGGCGCATCTAGTAATTAAATATATACCAATACTCGTACATATTGAAACCGAATAGGGTAGACCGAGGCGATTCGGATCACAGGGCGAATCGGATCAAAGTAAGAAAAAAATTAAAATTAAGAATACCGCGCAACACTGAACGCAGACACAGCGACACATCACTGCTTCCTCTCTCCCCGCGTCGGTTGCCATTCGTTGAATTTCGATACCGCTCGTACTTCATTGCTGACGATGCTCGCGAGCCAATCACTTATGGACACTACGGCAGTTTTCGCTCCAATTGTAAGGTACGTAATAACGATAACTTGTATTTTTGGTAAAAAAAATTGTGGAATTGCCAATGTTTTTGTGTAATGTTATTCAGTATGGATCTAATTTCGATAAACCTTATGTTTATTCTGTAAATTATTAACGGTATTCGGACTAAAGTAATTTTGTAAATCCATTGATAAGGGGCGAATGGGATCAGGACATTCAGGGCGAATTGGATCAGTTTTTAAATAACTTTTTACTCATTTATAATTAATGTTTTATTTTTTTAGATGGTTCGGACATCTAAGAAAAAAAAACTGACCAAAGTCAGTGGTCTCAAGAAGATATGAAAAAGGCTTCAGAAAAAGTCCTGACAACAGTTTTTGTTGAAATTGAGCAACAAGACTGTGATGGTGTTACATCTGACACCATTAAAGATGTTATTCCCTCTCCGTTAAAGAGCCCCACCATCTCAAAGAAACTTCGTAAACTGACACAGCCGATTTTACATATCCACAAAAACAATCTCCTTATGACGCAAAGAAAAAACAAAACACTGAGAAGAAAAAATCAAAAGTTAAGTAAGAAAAAGGGAAAGAAAAGGAGAATATCAACATTAAAAAGAAGAATAAAGCTACATCTAGAATAAAAGTTAAGAATTCGGTTGGGTCAGGAGGCTTTGCATTTTTTTCTCAGAAAAATTTTGTTTACCCACCAAGAGAGGACTGGATCCAGTGCAGTGCCTGTGAAGAATGGTGTCACGAAAACTTCGCTGACAGAAATGGTGCGAAAGGACCGTACACTTGTGATTTATGTGCCGATAACTGATTAAAGTGATGACTGATATTATTATTACTTTTAAGTATGATTATAAACAGATTTCTGTGAGAATTTTATATATTAAAGACCAATGAATGTTAGATCCGATTCGCCCCAAATTTTGGGGCGAATCGGATATTTCTCATAGTTTCGTTTTTTTAAAATAAAAATTATAATGTTACTTTTAAAGAATGTTAAATATGTTAAATGGCAATTAGAATAAATACTGATTAAAGCCAAATTAAAAAATACTGTGTATCTTTGAAAAAAAGTAGTTTTTTTTTACTTCAAAGTCAAATTGATCCGATTCGCCTCGGTCTACCCTAATCACAATTCGCAATCAGCGAATAACTTTCAGTTTAGCGCAAATCAAAACATTTGCTGGTAGCGAGCGGAATAACTTCCAGTTATCGGCCAATTATGCACTGCTCTAGGACTATTCAGGTACTCGTATGGACACTAAATTAATTTTATTATGATGGACTCCCAAAGATTTACATGGACGCAATATCAATTTACCCACAGTTGGATTCTTGGCCTCCTGTGGGGCCTCCCCTTTTTATTGTCATTAATTCCGCTACGCTAATCACAATCATTGCTTCCCTATCACCAATCTGCACTGGAATTACAGTTGGTGTTCCTAAGTATGTAGGTAATGTAGGTCATAATAAGAATTCAAAATTCGTAGTAGAGTGCTACGAGATATTACGAATAGCGTGGAGGAATCTTTTTTGTCTGCAACAAATGGAATTTAATTCCTTAACAGTACAAAAAACGAATTTCGTCTAAAGTCGTTTTTTGACGAATATTTCAGAGTGACTAAATCTGAGTTCCTAATAGTTTTGTTGTATGCTAAGTATAATTTTATGTATGCTAAGAATGCCGACGATGATGCTACGAAAGTATACGAAGAGTGTTGTTATCGTGTACCTTTAAAATGATCCTTCACACAAAAATTATCAATCTTTATAGATTGCGCCCCGCGGTTTCGCCCGCGTGGAAATTTATGTGTCAAATAGAGAAGAATATGGATATCGACAGGCAAGAGGTAGGTTTGTAAAAATAAAAAGACGCGTGATTCATTTTTACTTTATAGTTTATTTATATTTTTACTTTAGGTTTTGAGTGAATGAGTGTTTTTTTTTTTCAAACCGTAAATTTTCGAAAATTAGTTTAACGTATAGTTATGTTATTCTAGAACCAAAACTATCTACCTACATACCAATTACATAGGTACCAATTCCTCTAAATCGGTTAAGTAGTTCCGGAACAAACATTCACACAAACTTCCGCATTCATAAATATTAGTAAGATATTCGTATATGCCTTGATTTGTTTTAAAAACTTGTATCTCTCTTCCATTGACTTGTTGATTCCCAGAACATCCGACAACGCCCCGTGAAGTCCAGTGGGTAAACGTTTCGAGATATTCCCGTGAACATTGGAAACATGACTAGCATTGTGTTTTCCGCATGTGTTCTGCAGTGTTTGAAGTCATTAGGCGTTGCCATTTAGAAGTGTGTATTTTGCTGATTGATCGTCAACGATACCCAACCTACCAATAACAGGCCAAAAGCTCTGGGGCCGAGAATTCTGTTAACTAATAACTTTACTATGACAGTGGAATCGTTGCAGAATCGTCCAAAGGTGAAATAAACTCTAGATAGTGAGTGTCATGCTATTTGCACGGAAAGATTGATACTTAAATAATGCTGGACAATTCACACAGCATTATAACTAGCTTCAAGCTAAGCAGAGCTTGTGTTATGGATACCAGATTCTACAATACATTACATAGATAGATATTTTTTTAGATTAGAATCGAACCTGCAACCTCCAAAAGGTGGACCTTCGCACACCGCACCTCAAAGGTTTTCGAATATAATGGTAACTTTTGACATGCGTCCCTTCATCTGTAGTTTGTTTCATCAAAGGTAAAGTGCCAAAATCTGTCATTCTGAAACAATACCATTGTTGAAGCGATTTATTTGGTGGAAGTATGGCCTTGGAATGAATTCTGCTAAACCTATCTAAAAGCTTTACTAGAACAATAGGTAGATGATCCGAAAATACCTTGAAAAATACCTATGGCCAAACGCAGTGGCATCGAAATTATTAATAAAAACTATTTTTAGAGACAAAACTATTTTTTTTAATGAAATGTATAATATAAATGCTGGGAGTTGGGATTCTCGGGGGCCCCTTCCGCCTGGGAGCCCGTTGCATTTTGAATAAAAAATAAAGAATTTATTGATAGTCACACACAATGTTATACAGAGTTACAAAAAAGGAAAACACACAAAAATAACTTTAACATATTTTGCCGACTTGCCACCCTGTAGCTACGCCACTGCTAACTTTACGGAAATAAATAATGCTGGACAATTCACACAGCATCATCTAGCCCCAAACTAAGCAGAGCTTGTGTTATGGGTACTAGATGACTGATATACATAATACAATACATTACATAGATAGATATTTTTATTATACATAGAAAACGACCAGAACACCCGGAACAAATATCAGCAGATCGTACACACAATTGTTCCGAGGCGGGAATTGAACCTCCTGCGTCCTCCGAAAATCCGTAAGTCTATCAAAAACGACAAAGCTAAATGGATTTCAAAGAATTTCCCCTAATAAGTAATTCCCCATCGCGCAAGGTTAACAAAAGCTTCCAAAAACACTCTAGCCCCAGTATATTACACTCCCCGGCCACAAAGCACTTGCACAAGCACAGACGAAACAAATAGCCCTTCTCTAATGAGAACCGCCCAATTTTACGCTCCATGTAAAAACTTGGGATAATTCCACTCTTCTCGCGGTTTCGCCCTTTTTCCGAAAACTACGACTTGAAATTCGGCGGGTAAATTAATGGCCTGAGAATAAAAAATGTAAGGTTTTAACATATTGTATTTTTGGATATTTGAGTCAAAGCTTCATTTATATCAACTTTACACTTATGAAAATAAAAGTTGAACTCTGGTGGAACCGTTATAAGGATTAAAAGCTATTGCACCTTGATTAGTTCTGTGCCCTACCTAAGAGTTGCAAGTTTAATCACCTTTTGAACCATTATTTTAACTTTTTTAGTTTTGACCGTCGTACCGTAGTCTCTCTTTCGGTTTCGAATTTGAATTTGCGCCCTTTTCGCTCCATTATTTTGTTTTAGTTACCTTGGTGTTACATACCTTGTGGTTTTCTATTACTTACTGTTACTCTTTTGGTTTCATTTTCTTACATAAAGTCTTTGTTTACAAAAAATATATTGGATCCTAGAATCGAGTTCACCTAACCTTTAGTTGACAGCTGTAGAAAAGTCAACTGTCCTATAAAGCAAATGAGCCTTGAACATTATGTAAGTCCTAATGATAATACGAGTATCTGTCGTTAGTAGCTAGGTAGGTAGTTAGGTAGATAGGTAGATACATTATCTTCAGGCGCACTGCAGCACAATCAAGGAATTGCAAAGGAAGCAAAGCTTATCTGATTTAAAGGAAACTAACCACGTACGTTCAATCGGGTAATTAGTTCGAGGGTAAGTGTATTGGAAGTTTAACTAAAGTTTGTATTGGTCGTGCAGTTTATTTTCATTTAAAAACGAATAGCGACCCGCCCCGGCTGCGAACTACATCACTTGAAATTAAGACTGTAGGTACTATGTACTATATTATTATGCATATGAATTCATTTATTGAATAATTTTAAATGATTTTATGAATTGATTATTAGAAATTTATTTTGAATCTAATTTATTATTTAAATCGTAATGATGTTATAATACAATTTTATAAACATACCAACTTATACTTAAATATGATTAATTTGACGCGACGTAAACGTACCTACTGTAAGACGCCCTCCAAGGTGGGATGACGACGACCTGCCAAAAACTGCAGAGAGATGGATGCATCAAGCTGAAGATAGGGCGCTATGGCGTTAATTAGGGGAGGCGTATGTCCAGCAGTGGACTAACATAGGCTGATGATGATGAATCTTTGAACCAATAAATGAACTTGAACTTAGAATAGGTAGCGCATCACATACTGAGAGAGGGTTGCGGGTTTAAGTCCCATCGAAGTCGAAACATTTTTGGGACATTATAAAATTTCTTCGAACACTCTTGAACAAAACTCGACATTTCTGTCCAATCTTTTCCGATCCAATCTTTTTCTTTTAAATCCCAAGACTTTAGCCAGTCAAATGTGAAAATCCTCGCTTCGACAATCTTCGGAAACTGTGCGAAGCGCCATACGATTTAATTATCGCCTTCAAAGAGAGTTCCATTGTCTTATATTCAGCATCCATTACGTACGAGTGTCCACTCTTTGTTTCCTCACTGGTCCTTGTTTATCCCGGGACCCCCCCCCCCCCCCACATTGCATAAGTGGACCGACCGAGTCCTTTGTAGTCGTGGTTCAGTTTGATTTTCGTATTTATGTCAACTTTACTCAATGTTTGACTTGTTTGGATTTCGCTTTGTGTGTTCGCATAATGTTGGTGCTGTAGGTGGAGTTTATTTTCGTTTGGAATTATCTTATATGATTTTACAAAGAATTTTGACAAAAAGATAGGATACTAATATAAATAAATAATTTTGGACAATTCACACAGCATTATCTAGTCCCAAGATACATATGCTTATGTATATAATAACTGATACAATACATTAAATAAATAAATAATGCTGGACAATTCACACAGCATTATCTAGCCCCATGGTAAGCAGAGCTTGTGTTATGGGTACTAGATAACTGATATACATAATACAATACATTACATAGATAGACTTTTTTTATTATATGTTATATAGAAAACGACCAGAACACCCGGAACAAATATCTGCAGATCGTACACACAATTGTTCCGAGGCGGAAATCGAACCCGCAACCTCCTGCGTCGCAGGCGGACCTTCGCCCACCGCGCCACATCGGTCGTCACATTACAAAGATATTTCTTTATTATACATATAGGAACGACCAGAACACCCAATACAAATATCTGTAGATCGTACGAGTACACACATTTGTCCCGAGGCGGCAATAATATCTTTATTTTACCATTAAAAAATTAAATGCCCTTGAAAACCCCAAAATTTTTAATAATGATGTCCTTGAATCGATTGCTAGTTTAAAGCTTGTTTCCCCAAGGGCAGCAGCTTCTCTCTGTGTGTTTTTAACACCTTCAATGCGATCACCAATTTGCTTGTCAAGCCTGGTGATTATGGCAAAATTCTATCTGGGATAGGCATTTCAGTGCCGCCGTGTGCTAAAGAGGAATTCCTTAGCCAGCTTTTTTCTCTACATTTTGAGTCTTGTTTAATACTGATTTCTTCAAATTAGCCAAATTGAAATACGTCTGTAAGTAATTCCTGGTCCGTAACACCGAAAACCGTCTATGATATACGTGGTCGCTGGAGGCGAGCGAATTAGGGCCACATTTCTTTGAATAATTAATTCAATAAGGTCTAATTTGCCATCAAACAGAATATGGAAATAAATGTAAATATGAGTGTGACTCGGCTTATTTGCTTTGTTTTCGTATTTCATTGTTTCGAAGGAACGGCTGTAAATATCTTAATCATCATCGTTGTTCATAGCATGCCTTTCAGCATACCTACCCACGTCCACTGTAGTGACAGACAATACTTCCCCTAAACCGACTGATTATCGCCAAACCCCTCTTTGTTTGGCGATAATCACCACGCTTCGCAGGAGCGGTGATCGCAGCATACATGAATGATACCAACATACCCGAAGAATAGGTAACAATTTACCCTAATTTGTTCGGTGGCATTTACTCCTAATTTGTTCAGTGGCACATCATAGACTTGTTGTTTTAATACCTATAAGTTATCGGTCGCTCGGACCGTACCTATTATTTTAAACTAACTGCGCCCTGCAATTTCGCCCGCGTGGAAATGTATAATATGTCAAATGGTTTATAAATCTTCCTCTTGAATCATTCTATCAATTTAAAAAAATCCGTTGCGTATTTTTAAAAACCTAAGCATACATAGGGATATCCAGACAGCGGGAAGCGACTTTTTTTTATACTACATATGTAGTGACGTTTAAAATCATAAGCCATTAACGCAAAAAAAAATATTTTACCTTGAAGTAAAGTAAAATTATAAACACTTTTAACAAGAATACGAAACGTTCACAGCTGAATTAGCAACCCGAATAAGCACCTGTTTTAATAATGCTCAAAGAACGCGGTAAAATTAAAGTTTTAATTTAAACGCATCTCACAGGTTTACCTCAAGTTCGTTACAAACGCCAGGTGCACTTGCAAACTTGTGCAATGGGTTTAAGGTCAGCTTAAGAAGCGCCCTCGTCAACTGATGTGAATAAATAAATAAAATAAAAATAGCTTTATTCCATATCACAAGAAGGTACAATTTTTAAACAATAATAATACAAACAATTTAATAATTATTATGCACATTATGATTTTAGGATTAAAAAGAAAATATGTTAGGTGTCTTGGGTCATGCGTGAGATAGGTAAGTCCGTTAATTCTACGTATATATAGACCGCTTTCTTTGGCGGTGTCTGCCTCCTCCAAGGATCTCCAGTAGTTTCTTTAGGTCGTCATCAACTTAAGTGAATACTATGGGGTAATTATTAACACATTCGCCTTGGTGCGACCCGCCTCAGCTAGTATAGCTTCAGTAGTATGTGGTAAATTAAAGTGTTCATTATTTTTGATAGACAGAAGATACGAGGGGCGTTCAATGTAATCTCGGTATCGGGGTGATTCATAAAAAAAAACAAGTTCATATTACCTCTTCCCACAAACGTTGCACTTGTAAGGTGTGCGTGCGCAGATGAGCTTTGAGAGTCGATCCGGATGAAAATCTACATTTCATTCTGGAGGTTGCAAAAAAACAAATGAAGTTATCACTTCATTAATTTTTTCGCGACCTCCAGTTAAAGACTATGGTAAGGACTGACGCGACAATGTTTAAAAAAATCTACCGGTGATTAAATTCCTCACTAAACAAAGAAAATCTCAAAAAAATATCGTAATTGTATGAAAAAACAAGATACAATCGCGCCATCATTAAAAAATTTATCAAAACTCGGTACAGAATCATAAAAGTAGGGTAAGGTATCTTGCCCAATTATTTCCAAAAAGACCTCGTTCGAAGTGCAAGGAGAGCTCTACCTGTTGGTACTCAGTTTCCGATCGCTTACAATCCTAACAAAAAGGGATGTTCGTTCAGATTCAATTCAATCAATGTTGGAAAATTGTTAAAAACTCTACTCCCGATAGAAAAGTTACAGTTTTCGCCATTTTATATACCGACTTCGTAAAAACTACGAGGCTAATTATGTTCGGCTGTATGTATGTATGTTTTTATGTACCTACTTATATTCGTCGATTTCTCCGTCAATCATCATCATCAGCCTATAGCAGTCCACTGCTGGACATAGGCCTCCCCCAATGAGCGCCATAGCGCCCTGTCTTCAGCTTGCCGCATCCAGCATCTACCTGCAGTCTTTCGCAGGTCGTCATCCCACCTGGTCGGAGGGCGTCCTACACTACGTTTACCGAGTCGTGGTCTCCACTCAAGAACACGTTTGCCCCGTCGTCGGTCTCCGTCAATAAAGGACTGATTTAGAAAATTATTTCGCTATTCTATAGTATGTATATGTACATATAGAGAATGATCCCGCAGTGGTCTCATAAAGTATGTAAGTTCTATTTATCTTGCAAAACATAAGAATATATTTTGAAACTACCTAAGTTTTTAAATTTTTCAATAAAATAAAATTATTAAAACCGTAAAATTTATTTTACCCAATAAATTCAGTAGTTTCAGTAAGCTGATTTATAAACAACTAGCTGCGCCCCGTGGCTTCGCCCCGGTCCAAATCTATGTGTCAAATGATTTAAATTATAAAAAGTATCCTATGTTAGACTCCTGGTTCTAAGCTAACTCTCCACCAATTTTCAGCTAAATCGGTTCAGCCGTTCTCGAGTTATAAGTGTTGTAACAAACACGACTTTCTTTTATATATATAGAAGATTTCATAGATTTTGAGCCGAGTAGAGATTCAGACTCAATTCGCAGATAATTAAGTTCCTTTTTAATTTCCTTCTTAAACTAATTTCAATTTCTTAAGACGTGTAGACCGAAGCTAACAAGAAATAATTTAAGGGCAAACATCTGTTCTCCTGAACGGTTGTTCAAATATTTAAGGGGAAGCTCTCCCGACAATAGAGGACTTCCTTAGAGCAGTTTTATTTTCATAATGTCTTTAGACGGATTATGTCGATGGGACTTAGATTTTCTTTATGTTACCAGACAATGGGAAAGACATTTTTTTAGGGATGATATTTTCTGTCGCGTTAGAGACTGAAATCGAAAAGTTAGCAAAATAGCAGGTTTATTTATATCGGAATTTATGATAAATGGACTATAGGTATTGTTCTCAAAAATTAGTACTTTAGTAAAAAAAACCTTCGCTACCTACTATCATAATACAACACACTACAACATAACATAGATAATATATAACACATAACATCTTTACATAGTATGAGTCGCTTCCGCTGTCTGTTCGCTTAGATCTTTTAAAATACTGAATGGATTTTAATGCAATTTTCAGCAATAGATAGAATAATTCATGAGAAAGGTTTATAAACTATTTGACTTATAGATTTCCAAGCGGGCAAGCCGCGGGGCGCAGCTAGTTTACACTCACATATGTATAACATGATATTCAATAATAATAGATACCTACTATTTACCGTTTTTGGTCCCATATCAGTATTTTATCCTAAGGGTATGTTTTGCCGATATCAGAAAATAAGAGCATCAGAATATTTGTTTTGATCTTTCAGTCCGTGTTCATACAATCGTCCAACATGCCGACAGAGACGCTTTTTAGTTTTTCTGGTGTAACAAAAGGGCTCTTGTTGAAATTCTTCAAACTTGTGACCCTAATTATCCAGAAATTGGGGTCGGGTGATGTCATAATGTCACCAAGTAAAATTTTTCTTAAGGAAACGTTTGTCACAAGCGTGTATTTTCAGTTCAAATCTACGCGGTATTTGCTACTCAGAGCGGTCGTAAGTTGACTTGAATTTCACTTATATTTTCGCGCGATTTGCTGTAATATAATATTATTGCGATATATTATTATATACTAGCTGCGTCCCGCGGCTTCGCCCCCGTGGAAATCGATGTGTCAAATGGTTTCATTAAATGATAAAAAGTATCATATGTTAGACTCCTGGTTCTAAGCTACCTTCTCACCAATTTTCAGTCAAATCGGTTCAGCCGTTCTTGAGTTATAAATAGTGTAACTAACACGACTTTCTTTTATGTATATATAGATTTGCCAATCGTATACCATACGCATTCATCACCCACTTGGGTATCGTTGCCGATCTGTGTAAGGAATAGCTGTAGCCCTAATGTCTAACTTGAAGTCCATCACATCATCATCCATCCATTAATGTTATTGCGTCAGCTACTTAAACAATACGAAAGTGACAGTCGAAGCCCAGACTGGGCTTGAAATGTCAAAAACGAAGTCCAGTGAGACTAAGACAATAAGGCTACTGGTCTAGGTTTAAAGTAGATACTTCCGTAGAATAAATGAAATAGGATCTCTTACTTTTTCTATGGTCTGATAAAATTAAAAATTTTATTACCTGACCTGAACTAGGACCTGAAGAAAGAAAGAAAGAAAGAAAAAAAAAAAAAAATGAATAATGCTGGACAATTCACACAGCATCATCTAGCCCCAAGCTAAGCAGAGCTTGTGTTATGGGTACTAGATGACTGATATACATAATACAATACATTACATAGATAGATATTTTTATTATACATAGAAAACGACCAGAACACCCGGAACAAATATCTGCAGATCGTACACACAATTCTTCCGAGGCGGGAATCGAACCCGCAACCTCCTGCGTCGCAGGCGGACCTTCGCCCACCGCGCCACATCGGTCGTCGAAAAAGAAAGAAAGAAGAAAGAAAATATTTTTATTTACCTACCTTAAAACTAGCATACACAACAAACTTAAAACTACGCAAATTAATACTATATATCTTACAAATTATTGTGCGTAGCAGAGTTCATGGCAAATATGGCCTTCACTCAGCATTGTGCTGGATGCACACTAATGTGTCCACCCAGCGCTGATTTCAGTGAAGACCAGAGGGATCGTGTCACGTCACGAGCCCACTCAATCGATGAAACAACTGTGAAATATCAAGCAAACCGCCGACGGCCGGTTATTTTATTACTGAGTTAATTAAGAGCGCAAATACAGCTTGATTGCCGTGATTTACGTGGCACTGTGGACACGGCTTAACACTGGGAAATGATTTTTTCTGACGGAAATTAGTTGAATTGCCTCAGGCTGTTTGCACATTGGTTTTCCGTCTGAGAGGAGCTTACCTATTCAGTTTTAAATAAGATTGTAGATTCAGATGAGCTTAAGTTTTTAAGGTATCTATGAAATCCCAAGATTATGGACGGCAAAGTAACAGTGGTAATTTTAAATGTACGACTGTGAATGAAGGCTGTATTGAATGACAACAATGTTTTATATCTGCGGGATAGTTCTGTATACGGATAATGTGTTTCCACTCACGCGACCGACATGCGATAACCGCTGGAGTAAACAACACGTGTTCTTGAGTTGAGACCGCGACTCGGCAAACGTAGTGTCGGACGCCCTACGGCCAGGTGGAATGACAAACTGCGATAGACTGCAGACAGATGCTGGATGCGGCAAGCTGAAGACAAGGCGCTTGTTAGGGGAGGCCTATGTCCAGCAGTGGACTACCTATTATCTATAGGCTGATGATGATGATGACTCGCACGCCTGCTCGTTTTCTTTCCTTTAATAATTTTAAACACGCACAGATTTAGGTATCCTCCCTCAAAATACCTATAATAGCTATTGAACAACAAAACTTTGTTTTGTGTAAAACCCAAAGGACCTGAAAGCTTACGCGTAGAATGCGTAGAACGCATAGAAATCGCGGAAAACATTAGAAAAGGTCTTTCAAAAACCGACAAAATGCGACCCTATAACACTTCCACAATACCTTTGCGTTTTATTCGAATTTTATGGCCAATCGGGCCCAACCTTTGTAGATAGCTTACATAGCTTATCTCGCGTGGTTCTCTCGAGGAATTTGCGAATACAAATCTGAAATCGGTTTTCTGACATAAAAGGGCATTTGGTGCTAAGTCGACCCCTCATAAAAAGGCACGCTGGTGACCCAACACTGTAGATTGTGCATAGGTCATCATCATCCAGCAACCAGTCCACTGGTTCTCTGTCGGATAATTTCTATGCATAGGTATCGGTAAAGATGGTTTGAATTACGACATATTGACGACGGACGTTGCGGGTTCGATACCCGCCTCGGGACAAATATTTGTACGGTCTGCAGATATTTGTTTGTGGTGCTTTCTGTAGGTATAATAAAATATATCTTTCGATATTGTACCTATATCATACATAATAACACAAGCTCTGCTTAGCTTGGGGCTAGATGATGAGATGATACTGTGTGTATTGTCCAGCATTATTTATTTATAATATTGATTGAGCGCACTCACGCAGAAAGAAAGTAAATATTTTTATTTACTTCAAAACTACGCTAATTAATACTACATATAATGATATATTTTTTTATGGCAAATGTGGCCTTCACTCAGCATTGTGCTGGGTACACACTAAGTGTCCCAGCGCTGAGATTCAGTGAGTGACCAGTGACCAGTGTGACGTAAAACGGAAACTCAATCAGTAGAATAGTATTAATTTCCTAGGCATAGACTATCTACCAACCGAAATAAAAACAGAACAATAGGAACGCTCTGTCTTTTTGAAAGCGGCATAAAAGCTATCTAAGTTGGGCGTTCTGTCGCAATGCAAATGAAGCCTCTCTTCCCGCCTCCATTTCAGCAATCGACCGAGTTACCTGACATCCACTGTCTAACAACCGAGTTTGGGAAACTAGTGGTGACACGAACACGTCTTCACTTGCACAAGGTTTAGATTCACTTGGCTGCAACTGAAGAAAACAAACTAGATTTAGATGGAAGGTAATATAAAGTTTTTGCTGGTTTTAATGTACTTTATGGAAAGTTGGGCGTAACTTATGTTAAGTGAGTGAGTAAGGAGATACTATTTTCTGTAGAACAATTTTATGAATTAACTAGCGGACCTTCCCGGCTTAGCACGGTTTTAGTACGGATCCCTGACTTTCAAATCGATCCAGTAGTTTCGGAGCCTATTCATTACAAACAAACAAACAAAAAATCAAACCTTTCCTCTTTATAATATTATAGTATAGAAAAGGCGATTTCATCCCACAGTTGGGCACAGGAGGCTTGCTGATTTCTTTTTATTTATTTCCTAATTTCCTTAGCATAGTGTGGTTATAGTAAACAAATCATTTATCAGGGTATTGCTAATAAAAATTATTTATTGACACCATGTGTTTGGCACTGCACATTGAAGTTATGAAGCCAACTTACAATACCATCCAACCAAAAATCTCCCACTACTGGATAAAGGCACCTACACCCCTAACGACACCACAAATAGCTACATAAATACATATATTCAAATTATTTATTACCATAACATTACAGATACATATATCCAAATTGTTATGAATAATTACATATATAATATATCCAATCCGCTATGTACATTAAATAATTTCACCATCTTAAAAACTACAAATTATTGAATAACTGTAAATAAAATTGTGAGACCGCGACTCGGCAAACGTAGTGTAGGACGCCTTCCAGCCAGCTGGGATGACGACTTGCGAAAGACTGCAGGCAGATGCTGGATGCGGCAAGCTGAAGACAGGGCGCTATGGCGCTCATTAGGGGAAGCCTATGTCCAGCAGTGGACTATTAAAGGTCGATGATGATGATGAAATAAAATTGTGGTGTGGAAAAGTGTAGTGAAAATAAGCAAGGTTGCAAAAGTTCACATATATTCACCTAGTGCCCCAAGACAAAGAAAAAGTTGGTAGAGTGCAGATTACAGCACATTTCACCAAACTTTACAAAGTTCGCTCTAACTTGAATGAACGCTGCTTCACGTAAATAATTTTTAATTTTCATAAACAAGAAAGATGTTTTAAACTTTTATATAAAAGTAGAACATGGTATATGTTCTTACCAACCATTATTCAAGTAGGTAAGTGCGTTTTAAACTAGGGAAAAGTGCACCTACCTACTTGAAATACAAAGATAACTTATCTAATAAAACAATAGGAACAAATTCGGCGAGCGACGCACAGCTGCCTATGGTCAGTCTGAACTTGAGTGGCGCCGCTTCGTGAGGCGGGAATCGAACCCGAACTATAATAAACTATGCATTACCAGCCTCTGCTCACATTTCAAATGTTAAGGTTTTAGTTATTAAAAGTGGACAACAAACATCCAAATTATCGCATTTCATATTTTAATAATTGAAGGTTATTGTTATTAATATCAAAGAAATTAAAAAATATCCGAAAAAAATCTTTTTATAAATCAAGTCGCGGGTTCACCTCCCGTCGAAATCGATTTTTTTTGGGATATTATTTAATAATTTTATTTCCGTAAGCTCACAATAATAAATAATGCTGGACAATTCACACAGCATTATCTAGCCCCATGGTAAGCAGAGCTTGTGTTATGGGTACTAGATAACTGATATACATAATACAATACATTACATAGATAGATATTTTTTATTATACATAGAAAACGACCAGAACACTCGGAACAAATATCTGCAGATCGTACACACAATTGTTCCGAGGCGGGAATCGAACCCGCAACCTCCTGTGTCGCAGGCGGACCTTCGCCCACCGCGCCACATCGGTCGTCAATATAAGCACTCTGACAAGTAAATATTATGCTTTAAATTATTATCATTTACAATACCCACTTGTTAGTGTGATTATGACATAGGTGCCTAAGTATCACCCCTTGCTCATTATACAGCACCTAATAATTGATATGTACCAATTTGCTTAAGCTGGCATTGGCATTGGCAAGACCCATCTCTATAATAGGTATTTTTATAAATTACTAATTTCTGCCTGCGGCTTTGCGCGGTGTGTTGTTTTGATGGAGACGTTTAAGGTTATTTCTATCCCATGGAAACTGATTTATGATATAAAAAGTAGTCTATGTTTCGTTCCAGCCCTAGAAAAAACTGAATACAAAATTCATTATTTGAACCCGATTCGTTAAGTATGGTATGGTATGGTAGTTGTACTCCTGTTTCCGCACTTACATAGACTCCGATTGGTCCTTTGTGCGTGGGGCGTTTGCTAGTTTAACCAGCCTAACTCCGTCCAGAAGCGCAGAATACTCCTGGGATCTTCACAGGCTTCGCGGAGTGACCTCGGGTGGTTGAGGATTTCTAGTCGCTGCGCTGTCACTCCCCCGCATTCCAGGACTATGTGGGCAGCTGATTCTTCGTCGCTCAGGCATCCTCTGCATAAAGGGCTGTCTTTTGCTCCGATGGTGAAGAGGTGTTTGTTTAGTGGGCAGTGTCCTGTGAGTGTTCCCACTAGGACGCGTAGGTCTGATCTCGTCAGGCACAGTAAGTGTTTGGTTAGTCTTGGTGAAGCAGCTGGGAGTGCCGCTCTGTATTAACGGCACTCCTGTAGGCTTGACCATCTCTCGGTATGCGTTTCTCTGGTTCTGAGCTGTATCCATGTTCGGATTTGGGAGAATGGTAGGGGAAGGAACGGAGCTGGGCCTTGTGTCGGCGTTTCCGAGCCTTTCCGTGCCAATTCGTCTGCAGCATCATTGCCTAGTGATCCTGTTTCTACTGGAAATCCTCTCAAGTGCCAAGTGACATTCGTATACGAGCTTGGAGTTACAGCTGTTTCCTGCTAAATCTCTAAGTGTAGCAGCACTGTCAGACAGGATACGCACACACTGGTTGTCTATATCCCTTCTTTCCACAGCTGTGGCTACCTCGGTTACAGCTACACATTCGCATTGAAATATGGAGCTGTGTTTGCCTAAGTACATTGATACATTAATATTGAGGTCCATAGAGTGAAACCCTGCTCCCGTGCCCATATCGGTCTTGGAGCCGATTCGTTAAGTAGTATTGGCGTGAAGAAATAGCATACATAAATCCATTCTATCCAAACTTTCTAATTTTTTTATTAATGTGATACTGACCGGTGTTTCAGGCTGAAATGGACCAATGCAATCGTAAAGAGCATAATACGTAACGCCTTGTGCTAAATCTGTGTCACTAAAGTTATTAGAAACGGGATATTTACCACAAGCTGCGCCCCGCGGTTTCACACGCGTGATGATAGATATTTTGGATAATATACAATATATCTTTATAAATTGTAGCCTATGTGTTATTCTGATGTATAAGCTCTATTATTATAAAGTTTAATTAAAATCCATTCAGTCGTTTTTACGTGAAAGAGTAACAAACATCCATCCATCCATACTTACAAATTTTCGTGTTTATAATATTAGTAGGATGAATATTAATCCTGTTTCAAATGACTTTAGTGTTAATAGCCATGATAGTTTTAAATCTGGGTCGTTGCTCGTTGCGAGCGTCTTCTTTCACCATCCTGACTGTACCAACGCTCGCTGTGTAAGTATTACGCCCCGTAACGCCGGCCAGTACGCACCTTTAGACATATTTTTCAAGTTCAAAAGTTTCATACTGCCTAATTTGATTCCATCAAGAGGCTGGTCCTGCTTAGACGAATTATTCTGAAATGTAAACTTTAAAAGCTAATTAGGTAAAAGCGCTAAATGAGTTATTTTTGTCTACGAACTTAAATTTTATGTTGTTAATTAACAGGGCCGTTTTTATTTTCTCTCGTCTTTAGCAATTTGTCAAAGTTCTCAAGCACTTTAAGCACATAGCTTTGTTAACTACGGAATTTGATAGTGAAATGTTAACTTGAAACCTATGTTCATACTCTCCGTGCGCTCGCGGCTTTTCCCGCGTATTAACACAATTTTATGGGATACTAGCTTATTGATAGATATTTTGGATAACATACAATATATCTTTATGAATTGTGTTATTCTGATTAACATATATACGTAAGCTATATTATTGTAAAGTTTCATTAAAATACATTCAGTACCTAGTTTTTACGTGAAAGAGTAACAAACGACGACCGATGTGGCGCGGTGGGCGAAGGTCCGCCTGCGACGCAGGAGGTTGCGGGTTCGATTCCCGCCTCGGAACAATTGTGTGTACGATCTGCAGATATTTGTTCCGGGTGTTCTGGTCGTTTTCTATGTATAATAAAAATATCTATCTATGTAATATATTGTATTATGTATATCAGTTATCTAGTACCCATAACACAAGCTCTGCTTACCATGGGGCTAGATAATGCTGTGTGAATTGTCCAGCATTATTTATTTTATATTATATAAATAAAATAATAACTTAAAACATCCATCCATACTTACAAACTTTCGCGTTTATTATATTAGTAGGATTACTTATTGCGCGGAATCCAAAAACTTACGGTTAACACATTATAAAATTAAGTATAAATATAGGACGGCTAAATTAATCAAAATATATATGGCTCAAAATATATAAACTGACTTATGAATCTTCTGACTAGCGAATATGTTCACCAATTAGTTAATATTTGATACTCACGCGTCCGATCTAGTAAAATCGGAATCGAGTTCAAAGTCCAAGTGGTCCAAACTGTTCCAGTCGAGCGGAAATCGGCCGGTCAAATGAGAATAGTTAGCCAAGTTCTAGATTCCAGACAGTTATGAAGTCTGGCACTCTACCCACTTGAATCTTGGGTGAGACCAGACACTGCCATCTTGTTAGGGTCTCCTACTGGTGATACTCATTGGAAACTCGATTGATTGACCAATGTCACACGAAATCACTATCACTACATAGTATAAAACAAAGTCGCGTCCCGCTGTCAATCTGTCTCTATGTATGCTTAGATCTTTAAAAGTACGCAATGGATTTTGATGTGGTTTTTTTACTAGATAGAGTGATTCAAGAGGAAGGTTTATAAACCATTTGACATTATAGATTTCTACGCGGGCGATGGCTAGTAAGTAAATAAATAGCGCTGGACAATTTACACAGCAATATCTAGCCCCAAGCTAAGCAGAGCTTGTGTTATAGGTACTAGATAACAGCTGATATACATAACATAATACAAACATTACATAGATAGATATTTTTTTTGTATTTTGCTGCCGGAACAAATATCTGCAAATCGTACAAACATTTTTCCCAGGGCGGGAATCAAACCCGCAACCTCCTGCGTCGCAGGCGTACCTTCGCCCACCGCGCCACAGAGGTCCTCAATAAGAAGGTGTTTATTTAAAATCCTTTCTATATTTATTAGCTCATGTTTATGGTAGAGGCATTCCAAAGGTGCCAGTTATTGGCGCTAGCACTCGACGTCGCAATCACAGTGTATTGTGGCCTGTTTTCACGGTTTCACGCTTTATAGCCCCGGTGGCATCAGCGCGGCACCCCGTTTAGGTATCTTTACTTTGAACCACAATTAATCATATAATAATAATGCTGCGCAATTCACACAGCATTATGCCCCATGGTAAGCAGAGCTTGTGTTATGGGTACTACATTACTGATATACGTAATACAATACATTACATAGATAGATATTTTTATTATACATAAAAAACAACCAGAACACCCGGAACAAATATCTGCAGATCGTACACACAATTGTTCCGAGGCGGGAATCGAACCCGCACCCTCCTGTGTCGCAGGCGGACCTTCGCCCACCGTGCCACATCGGTCGTCACAATTAAGGATTTACTCTACAATACGTTTAAGTATGATACAGATCTAGATCTTAGTTTTTTCTTCCACTAGTGGACAAAATTATTTGATACATCCATAAGGATGTAAGCGGGTAAACGACGAACGAACCAAAGTCTTCTTCAGGGTGAGTGTGGTTCTAGACGAGCCGGATATGCCTCCGTACGCTAACTTATACAATGTTTGTACATTTCTTTCTTAGATATTCTTGATCATTGCAGGGACCAGCTCCAGTAAACTGAATTCTGCCACTTCAGCTTGCTGAACTCTCTCTTCTCGCGAAGAACCGACGGCCGCTGGGGCAAAGGCGACCATGACTCGGTAAACGTAGTGTAGGTCGCCCTCCGACCAGGTGGGGTCATCTGTAGATAGATGCTAGATGCGTCAAGCTGAAGACAGGGCGCTATGGCGCTCATTGGGGGAGGCCTATGTCCAGCAGTGGACTGCTATAGGGTGATGATGATGATGATGAGTGCGTGCGATGCTATTTCCACCGAGAGATAAAATAGTTTCATCCTTTACAGTTTTGACACGCGTCCCTCCATTTGTACTATGGGTAAATGCCAAAATGTGTCATTCTGAAACGATAAGTAGGTACCATAGTTAATTATGGTGAAGCCATTAATGGTGGAATTACGGCCCTGGTTGATTAGTTATAAAGGTTTTTGTTATTAATAATAGTGCGTAAACCCTCGCACTCGGGGTAAAGCTAGGAAGGTCGCGGGTTCAAGTCTCGTCGAAATCAATTTTTTTTGGGATATTATTTAATTTCCCAGTTACTTACCAAGTAAAGGAGACCTATGTAATCGAGGGTGTTTTAAAAAGTGACCTTCGAAAACTAACTATAGGAAACCACTTAACATCGGGTGGGACATACGATGCTCCCGTCCAACTTAAAAATAAAAATAGAACCAAACAAACACTCTTTATTTATTACTGAAGTTTTATTTAGACGAACTAAGCCACAATAACCAAAGCAACTCAAAATAAACCAGACCATTAGAAAACATTGCTCGAACAAGTCAGACTTCATGATTTACGATTTGGTTCGCTGCAGACATTTACCTACACCTTGCTGCTGAAAACACAGACGATTTTAAACCTTATCTCGTGTAAAATAAGATTTTGTTTAAAGGGTTAAATAAATGGAGTTGTTTAGTTATCTGAATCCCTTAGGAAAAGAGAGGCATCAAGGGAATTTTATTAATGTACATTGTACCTTGTACTTAAGCGTTTTGGGTTGTGTTTGGATTGGAGGTCAGAATTTATAGCCGATACGCTGAAGAAATAACTAAGTTGATGGCGTAGACTGAAAGAGAGGTTATATTTGTTACCAGGGGTCAGCATATTTGGCCGCAATTACCGTCGGATTTGTTTATGGAGCGAAGTGAACAAATTTTATTCGCGTTAACGGGATTACTTCTATAAAAAATTGGGGTTATACCCCATCCACGGATAATATTTCTTTGGTATAAACACGACTATGAAGTTCCTTAACCCTTAGTTACTCGCGCATAAAAACATACATAAGTACTCGCGTGGCGTGCTTTCCACCCCAATTTTAGAATTAGAAAAAAACTATCAAATACATACAGAATCAGACTTTTATTTATGATTAAGATTTAAAAATTAGCGTTGTAAATTCGGATTTCCAATAACTAGAGACGATCAAACAGTCGCTGGGGTGTTAAACACTCCCGCGAGTAATTAAGGGTTAATTGTTGGCGTTTCTTTAATTGTTGCATAAATCCTCAGATCTGATTTGAACTTAGCAGCAAGGCTACCATGCTATTTAGCACCTAACGTAACGCACGTTATTAACGTTATTACGCGAATTTAGCGAAAATAACTAGTGAAAAGGCGCATTTTAGCATGAATAACGCGTTATCACGCTTAAATTAACGTAATAACGCTGATAACGTGCGTTATATGCTAAATAGCGTGGTAGCCTTGCAAGCTTGCAAGATAGCATGAGATGACGTCATTCTCAATCACATTCTATAACAAAGCAGGTTATACATATCTATTCATACAAATAAAATAATTTCATCAAGCTAATCAAGCTACAGATAAATTCCCTCGAAGGTCAAAGTTAGCAAGTTTCTTTGTTGAGAGGCATTTCAATGTTTTGCCAATGTTTGCCATACTTCGGAGGATTCCCGAAATATAGGGGAAATAAGTGAACTTTAACTTTGGGAGGGTTAATTACTCGGACCAAATGCGCTGATTGAAATTCTTGGGTCTGAAAGTTTCGATTGAAAATTATTAGTTTTGTTTTTTTATTAATTGTCACGGGTCGCAGTTGTTTACGGGGAGACATCAATATTGAAAAGGAAACCATCAAAGGGGTTGTTTTCTTATCATCATCAACCTTTATTAGTCCACTGTTGGACATAGGCCTCCCCTAATGAGCGACATAGCGCTCTGTTTTCAGCTTGCAGATGCAATCTTGTTTGCTTGCAGTATTTCACTGGTCGTCATCCCAGATAGGAGAGGAGGGCGTCCTACACTACGTTTGTCGAATCGCGGTCTCCACTTAAGAAGACGTTTACCCCAGCAGTTGTTTGTTCAACATCTTTGTGAATTTAACAAAAGTATTACAAATAGGTTCATATAATTACAAGAGTTTTGTATAAATGTATGTGTTACGATAGAAGTTTTTTCGACCAAAATAATAATAGTAGCATTATTTGGGAATCCGTTACCAAATTGACGACCTCTGTGGCGCAGCGGGCGAAGGTCCGCCTGCGATACAGGAGTGTGCGCGTTCGATTCCCACCTTGGGAAAATATTTGTACGATCTGCAGATATACATATGTGAGGGTGTTCTGGGTATTTCTATGTAAAATAAAAAAATATCGATGTATATTACATTATGTATTGTATATCAGTCATCTAATACTTACCTACCCATAACACAAGATCTGCTTTGCTTGGGGCTGATGAAACTGTGTGGATTTCCCAGCATTATTTGTTATTATTATTTATTAATAACACACCATCTCTCATTCTATCAATATCGTAAACAACGAGTTCAATACATAAAACATTTGGATGTTCCTATCTCAATGCGCATACATTTCCGAGCAAAAGGCACAGAAAGTGCGTGCATTACAATATTTTAAATATTCCGTCTTTGTCTCTCTCTGTTTGTAATCTCTCATTACAAATTCACTTGTAAGAGAATATTGTTTCTGTTGCGATATATACTTGTATCACTATCTCGGCCTTTTACCTTGGGGAAGGTATTATCTAGATTCTTATCTCTGAAAGGTTCTGAACAAGTCACTGTTAGGGCTCGCGGAAGAATTTCCGATAGTCCCCGCGATCCCTAGCATATGTGCCCGGAGAAATTCGTGAGGTTTTAGTTAGTAGGAGTCTGACATAATTTTCCACCGGGGATTGTAGATATCCATGATGGATTTCCTCACTATAAAAAAAAGGTATTATCTAGATAGGAAAGGGATAAAAAAAATGCCTTACGCGTTCTGAACACATACTCTATTACACACAATCGTGGTCACGGGATGACAATGGTCTCGCGGACTCAGGTTCGATTCCCGCCTTGGAACAATTGTGATCTGCTATTATATATCCGATATTTGTTCCGGGTGTTCTGGACGTTTTCTATGTACAATTAAAAAAATCTATGTATGTAATCTATTGTATTATGTATATCAGTTATCTAGTACCCATAACACAAGCTCTACTTACCATGGGGCTAGATAACGCTGTGTGAATTGTCCAGCATTATAAAAAAAAATACTTGTCATTGCTTTATCATGGGTTCATGGAACATGTTTTATGCAAAATTATTACCTACATAAATATACTTTAAATCTCGTTTTACTCCTTATAGAACGCAGACAACATTCAAAAAGGATAAAAAATTTCAATCGTCGGGGCAATATAAATCGATCCACCTTTACCTACTACTTTTTATCCCGGGAAAACGTGTTCGAGAATGCGGGCAACTTTGTTAATAGAATAAACTCATTTACAATGCACACATAGGTACATACTCGTACCATACCTTTATACTCCGACCTCAACCCGTCTCAGGTCTAATTAGTGAAAGCATCAAGTCATAACTAAAGCTAAAAATAGGAATAAGGTATAATTTCTGTCAAAAGAACAGCTGGTGTCACTTTATATACTCGCTAATGAAACGTTATCTTCACGCACATAATTAACGTGAATCTTCTTCCGTTTCTTCTTTTTTGTAATTTTCTTTGATAAAAAATATTTTATAATCTTTGTTCACCCAAAAAATACACATATTTACATTAAAAGTACTCATTTTTTCAAACTAACAAAAGTTATTTCACAAAAAATGCTATAATTCAGATACTAATAGTGCAACAGCTGTCAAATTTATACACGTGTCTTTTGAAGATTAGGGCTAACTAATATGGATTTAATACTAGTTTGTGTCACCATCTATATTATGTCAGCGTACGAACTTTTCAGGCCACCTAATATACAGGAAAGCGTTCGGTGATGATGACGCCAGTTCCATGATTTTTGTTTACCCAAAAAGAACGCGCCTAAAGAAGTTTTCACTTCAAAAATCTTTACGGAAATAGGTAGGTCATCTTTGAACAATACATAACCTAGCTAACACAGGATAGTGTACCAGTCAGCCAAGGCCAGAAAAGAGTCGATTGACTCACCACACAGCTTCTTGTGTTAGGTACATAATATTTTCTTCCCTCTGATTCTATTGAAGCCAGCAAGAATAGAATGTTCATCGAAGCGGATTCAGATAAAACATGCATTCTGAATGCGACAGACGAATTATAATATTTTTAGGTACCAAAAGGAAGAATAGAAATGATACGTGGAATAATAGAATTATACTGTCTACGTTAGAAGTTTACTCAATTTCTCTAAATACTTAAGGTAGGGTTATATTCGTAAATTAACGTGATTTATATATGTACTTATAGTACAAAACCGTTTTTATTTTCCTTTCTATAGATATTGTTAACAATACCATAGTTTATTATTTCCTTTGCTTCGCCGTATCTCGTAACGGTGCGAATTCCAAATTGCTAGGATATCGCTGCGGGGCGTGTTAAAAAAATTACTTTCTAATAAAAAGGTTTTTGATTCGATTGCCGAAGTAAACTCCTTTGGTTTGTTCTTAATAAAAACTGATTATCCTACATTTACAAAAGCTGATTCGACACCCAAACAATGACATCAAGAGCCTTTACTAGTCCACCGCTGGATTCCGTTGAAACCCGCCTTGTAACCACAGTACTTACTAGCTCTAGCATGCGGTCTTACACGAGTTTTTTTAAATTAAAAGTAGCGTTTATGTTTTTCCATTTTTTTAACATACATAGGTATAATATTTTGCTAGATCACTAATTTTGCCCTGAAGAGATAACACACATCTAGACGTCCAAAGTCCAAGCATCAAAACATTCACACTCATAATATTTCTAAGAACTTCCGTAGAGCTACGAACGAAGACCACTTATCCATCTAAATGCAGATAATATTTTAGCCAACTTCGCGGTAGATTTATTCCGAAGAGCGCAGTGAAAAATCTCTTTTACAAAACGAAACTTTGTCTTGTTAGTAGTTTTACACGATGCGTTGACGGAGAAGTTTGCTTATTTTCTTGGATAATGCAAGAATGACCGAGATGTATTCGGGCTGAATGCAAATACTGCTCTGCGGTACGGACGTGTTATGAATTATGATTTTAGAGAGAATGAAGCTTGCTCACGGTGAGTTGGTATCGTTCTATAACTATGTCTGATTATTGTATGGTATTAATCATCGAAGCAGCCGAAGTTCCCAGAATGTAGGCTTCTAGAATCTTCTGTGAGTACTTACGCTAATTAAAATATAAAAATATTTTTTTTCGACGACTGCGATCTTTTTTTTAACCTAAAAAATTCGTGCTGCCGCTCTACACAGCGGTTGTGTTGCGCCGCACATGCGTTTCGTTCGAAAAATATTACGGCTGTGCTGAGTCACAAAGATCTGTATTTTCTCAGCCGCTGCGCTAGTGTGGATTTACGCATATTAGTCACTTGTAGAAAACACATACCGTTTGATTTCAGCAGTCAAAGTGTTAAAACTAAATCCATACAACAATCGATTAAATTCTTATCGTTATAAATCTAGATGGCTGAAAAATATTACTTTCACTGTCAGTGATGTCAGTGACGGAAATCTTATCTTCTTTGTAAAAATATAGGTCAGTTTTAAACTGATCTCTTATAAGGAAAAGTTTAACTGAAGTGTTAAACAAAGTACCTACCTAATATTTTGTTAAAGAAATAAATCGAAGGAATCAAATAATCCTAATGGACCGTGGAAGCGGGCTGACTCAGAAGCAGATGGATTATGGTAATCAAGATAGATAAATAGAAAAAAAAAATTACCATACAATACAGAAATACATACTTAGAATAGAGGAAGTTTATACTTCTTACATACCACAATACCTACATTACAAAGATTTGAAAAAACTACAAAGTACGATTAGATTAACTACAAGTATTTTTATTACAATTTCTTAAACCTAGATATTATCTTGGTCGTCTACGAAGCTTTTTGAGAAGAAATGGCTAAACAAGTGAACTCGGTAATGGTTGAAGTTTCCTCATGCCTCATGTTTGAAAGCGCAGAACACATAAAACACTTTTCCGGGATGTGAAAGAGCAAACTCCTGTGATTTACGTATTTTTGCACTGCATTAGAGTTTCTAAATTTCTGGTCTCATTCTCTATCAATTGAGACATCTAATTTACGAGATCGGATACTTACTAATTGATTGAATTAGCATCTTGATGTGATTGGACGTCGTCGAGTATAATTTCGGTTTTATCCAAGTGCCTCACCTACCTTACTATATTGGGCCCCAAGTTAGTACTATACTTGTATTTATTCTGTGCCCCAACTCAGCAGTCAATTTCTATTAAACATCGATGAGACAGAGTACCGATAGACGCGGCGGGGGCGGGGTTCGCCTGCGGCGCGGAAGGGTTCGATTCCCGCCTTGGGACAAATATTTGTGTACGATCTGCAAATCTTTGTTCCGGGGGGTATTTTGTATGTAAAATAGAAACAAAAATGTGCATTGTATTTTCTACAGTAATCTAGTACCCATAACACAAGCTCTGCTAAGCTTCGGGCTAAATGATGCTATGTGGATTGTCCATCATTATTTATTTATTTATCTATGATGGTGAACGTGGTCGTCTCAGTATATTTCCCAGTTTACTCCAGATCGTTAAGAATCCATCGAAATCGTTCCCTAGAGTCGAGGTCCTGGTATTTAATCTACGAAACGTATGTTTTTCGTACCCGCTTCTAACGACATCGACACTTCGATGGCACTCTGTAGGATTACCCTTGGTTGTTACCTGCTGTTACCCCTCGTTAGGGTAAATTTTCCTTATTTGGAAATGCAATAGAGTACATAGAGCAGTATTTTCTTTAGGAAGTCGACATTATTGCGTCGTTTGTCGATAATTAAATCTTTAGGTAGCACTGAGACTAACCGTGGGCTCACTCAGTTGGATTTTAAGCAAATGAAGGATGCCAATGTTAATACTCAAAAACTACATTTTGTATACAACGAAAAGCTGGCACACCAGTTCTAATGCATTTTAAAAAGCGCTAGATAGATTTCATAATAACAATCGATTTTACAAAATCTTGTCATTTATTACTCTACTCCATACTCTATAGTCTATAGGTTTCCTTCTTTACTTGCCTTTATACTTAGTAAGGTCACACAGTGTCGCCAAATTTACCTCGACGCTACATTTACCTAGCCACATAAACCGCACGTAGCGACCAACCAAATATACAAGCTGCAGCTACAAATGAGTCCTTGCATGTGCATTCATGTGCGCAGTTATACGGGGCCCATAAATGTGCATATGTCTAGTGTGTAACCTCACTTAGCAGAAATGCGTCCAAGAGATTATAAAAATAATCAAACAATTTCAACATGACGGGTTGCCTATTTTTGTGGCCCAAATCTAATTTCTATCCTCTGCTGGGTTATAGACGCCTGGTACTTTGCAGCCAGGTCTAGGATAGTATTTCTACCTCTGCTGGGTTATAAGCGCCTGGTACTTTGCAGCCAGGTCTAGGATAGTATTTCTACCTCTGCTGGGTTATAGGCGCCTGGTATTTTGCAGCCAAGTCTAGGATAGTATTTCTACCTCTGCTGGGTTATAATTTTTTAATTGATTATAATGAATAGTATAAAATATGACCTGTCTAAGTGCTTATTTGTAAGCTTAAAGAAATAAAAACTTTTCATTTTCATTTTCATTTAATAGGCGCCTGGTACTTTGCAGCGAGGTCTAGGCTATACTAATAAATTTCTATATTTATTAATATTGTCTGTACCCGGCTTGGCTTACATGGTACCTGGATGAAACATAGCTTAACAATAAAACTCAGAAGGCTTTCTGTAGATACCTATGTATTGTGGGCTCAGTTGTGGGTATTTCTTTCGTACGTGCCTGTTGATGCTGATTCTAGACCATCAGAGTCTATGTAGTTTGTTATCTAGCATAGTGTACCACGTGTAGGTTAGGTTGGCTTGTGAGACGAGATTTTGGAGTCCCTCTTACACCCCTAGGATAATTTCTTTCGTCCGTGCCTGTTTATGTATATCATCATTATTGTTAGTCATCTCATGACCATCAAAACATCAAATTGGCATTTTACTGACATCGAGACAGTTACAAAATAATGCGTATCTTTTTGTCAGAGTCATCGAGAAAAAACACAAAAGAAAATTGGTTTTTTTGAGAGGGGGTTTTTGGACTTGGAGAAGTGACATTATTATATCGAGGTTAATAAATATTTTTATTTACCTCGACCATTTCTACGAACCCATGTGTCGCTTCGATTAATTTTTCTTTTTTGTAACAGGAAAATTGGAATGTACCTAATTTCGAGCTTTTGTAATTATTGCAAGCAATCTATGAAGAACCTAGGCAAGAAGTACCTACATTAATTTCTAATAAAGGATATAAATTAACTGTCCAGTTACAACCAACCATTTAATTAAAAAAAAACACCTAAAAATCAGTGCAAATCACTGTTTATATTTGGTTTCATTCTGATTCTTCATGTAGCTTGCAATAAAAATATTACGAACAAAAATTCTTAATATTGAGTTCCCCTGTTTTTTTTCTGTTTTACCGAATAGTTATGAAGTTTGTTTGGATTCAAATAATATTTTTTATTTTTTGTTTTTATTTTCTATACAGGTATATTTCTGTGTGTTGGAATCATTTTGTAAAGCAAGAAAGTCACTATTTTATAAACGGACAGATGTGTATTAATAAAGTTAGTTACGCCAAATAGCTCTTATAGCGTACCCTTATACTCCTTGCTCGTAGGTCAGAGCCATGTCAAACCATCAATTGGAGAATATTCAAGAAAAAAAAAAAATAAAAAAAAAAATTAGAGAATACAAAATATGTTATAATTACTTGACACTGGCAGAAAAGTGTCCAACCAGACACAGTTGCCAAATAGTAACAAAATATGTTATTTTTAGTATTACACTTTGTTTAGCATGCTCTATTAGCACTGCTATTAGCTTATAATTTTTTTTATCCGTTTACAATGTTTTCTTAGACAACTTTAATTATTTATACAAAACGACTACTTTTTTTATTAATAAGCTGTTTATCTTTATACCTACACAATGGCGATGGCAGAGAAGAAAAACGCATACCCCGCAGGAGTGGAGGCAGACCGAAGACTGCTTCCATTCGACAACTGGGAGGAGTACTTGGATTCCCTCATAGAGCTTTCTGATCTCCGTTGCTTGAGGAGCATCGCTGCAGCTAGGGTCATTGCTGCTCTTGGATACAGGTACTCTTCACTACATAGTATAAATAAAGTCGCTTCCCGCTGTCTGCCTGTCCCTATGTATGCTTAGATCTTTAAAACTACGCAACGGATTTTGAAGCGGTTTTTTAAATAGATTGATTCAAGAGCAAGGTTTATAAACAATTTGACTCATAGATTTTAAACGCAGGCGAAACCGCGGTGGCAGCTAGTGTGATTATATCCGTACTCTAAATTATTATTAAAACACAAGTAACTCTGTCTTTGGGTTGTTTGACCGTTCACGCCTAAGTAGCTGCACGAAGCTTTATAAAATGCGGAGAGACAAACAATATTTTGAGACGGCACGCTACTTAAAAAGCGCATGCGAAGCCGCGGGTAGTAGCTAGTCTTCTAAATAAAAAAAATACCATCATAATCATCAAATTTTTTTGTATCCTACTACTTTAAGGGGGAGGAGCCTGTTCTACAGTGGACGTATTATGGGCTGATATATTTATTCGCCTTTTCACTTAAATATGTATCGTACACATTTTAACGTCAAAGATTTATAGAAACTGATACAGATATATGATATAATAATGATGATAACATGATAACAACAATATTTCAGGGCAAATGGCGACACTCTATCAGAAGTGGAGTTCTACAAACGCCGTGCGGTCATCCATTCAATCGTGTACCCCACCGAAAAGCCCTATGTGATGGTCAGTGAGGGGGCTGTGCTAGACGAGCCCTTCAACAGGGAGCTAGCTGTGCGAGAGCGAGCTAACCGAGTTGGGATCCTTCAGGTACCTACTATTATTTTGAGGGGTTCATGCTGGTCTACATTATATAATGCAGCGTGTTTCCAAAAACTAAAACAATACAGTAATGTATATCTAACTGTACGTTTCTTGAGCGAGAAAATAGCCGATAGTTAGTAGTTCTCTCGCCGGTGAGACAACCGCCTTATTAGGAAGGGATATAAAGAGAAACAGCCTCAAAATCATAATCCCGGTATTGAGTGTAAAAGTTAAAAAGATCTTACAGTAATTGGTTTCCATTATCTCATTTGAAAGATGACCTCTCGTCCTAGACTGTATTGTTCTTGTAATCCAATGAGAAATTCGGGAAAGTCGATTATCGAATTTATACTTGGAAGAAAATTTATGGGTCTGTAATTGATACCAAAATGGAGTTTTATGTTATCTCGCTGTGGGGAGACATTATCTGAATTTGAATCTTGGTTATTTCTACTGTAATTCCAAAATTCTTCTTTACTTCTAGCCGACTTCGATAAAAGGAGGCCCCTCCTCCTTTTATCGAAGTCGGCTGTGTTCAGCTGTATACCTACATACAGCAGAACATACTTCTCTTGGGATCCTTCTCTTCTGAAGGATCCCAACTATGTTTTTAGTGTGTGCGTCAACACATCCGTCAATAATTATTTTGTTAGATTTAAATGATTTATTTGACTATATTTTATTAGTATTTGCCCCGCAAAACTTTAAAAAAGTGTAAAATTAAGAGACTCGAAGTCGGTTTGACGAGTAGATATGTGTAATTGGTAAAGATTGTTAGTTTCTGAGGTTTTAGGAGGTAATCTCTATCTACTGAACCAATTTTGAAAATTATTTTACCAATAGAAAGCCACGTTACTAGTGAGTGTCATAGGCGAAATAATAACTCCAAAAATTAAAGGACTTAGCACTTCGACTGCGGAGATCTTTTTTTGACTACGATCTTTTTTTTAACCTAAGCCATTCGTGCTGCCGCTCTACACAGCGGTTGTGTTGCGCCGCACATGCGTTTCGTTCGAAAAACATATTACGGCTGTGCTGAGTCACACAGATGTATTTTTTCAGCCGCTGCGCTAGTGTGGATTTACGCATATTAGTCACTTGTAGAAAACACATACGGTGTGATTTCAGCAATCGACGTGTTAAAATACATTTACTATACGTTCATCGCAAAATGCGGGCCGCTAGTTAGCCTTCTATATAAAATATATCTACTCGTACATTATCAAACATCATAACAATATTATATCTAAATCGAATAACATGATAATATCTAAGGCGAGGACGATGTACATATGTTAATAGGGTATTTAGTTACCTCGTAGGTATTGTCCGGTCTCAGTACCAAACCACCCACTTTCCACCTCTATAATGTTTCTGCTAGAAAGGAACCACAAGACCAAACAGGCAGTGAATACCCTTGATTGAACATTGAAATCAATGGCGAAGTAACATTACCTTAATCTGTGTCAATGGTACCAAGACTTAAAAGGTTGGAGACCAATATGTAGATCATGTAGATGACCAGGTTGTGAATAGTGGATACCTAATGAAGGCCTATTCGACGAAATGGTTATAGATTGCTATTTGTATCGTTAGGTCATCTTATCTGAATGAACCAAGAGTGCTCTTAAGGGTCAGGTACAGGTAAATATAATATACTAGCTGCGCCCCGCGGTTTCACCCGCGTGGTGATAGATATTTTGGATAATATACATTTGCCCCGAAGTCGGAATCGAACCCGCAACTAGCGTCGCAGGCGGACCTTCGCTTATTCAAATTAACTACTATGTATATCGAGTCTTAGCAAGTATTTTATTCGCAGTCGATAATTTTCATCAGACACTTCACGAGAGGTGGTTTCGAGATTTCTGGCTACATTGACTACGCGCACAGGCTGGTTACTGAGAACTGGGTCCCGTTCTTTAAGAAAGACAAGATGCTGTGGCCCAGGGACAATGATCTTGGCTATTATCACTGGAAACATGGAACCGTCAGAAGCAATATGAGTAGAAATTACAAGGTCAGTGGGTATTACCGTCTCAAAGGTAGATTTTATAGCTCTAATCCATCGACTACGTAGTCGATGCTCTAATCAAAGAAAGTTGACGACCGATGTGGCGCGGTGGGCGAAGGTCCGCCTGCGACGCAAGAAGTTGCGGGTTCGATTCCCGCCTCGGAACAATTGTGTGTACGATCTGCAGATATTTGTTCCGAGTGTTCTGGTCGTTTTCTATGTATAATAACAAAATTCTATCTATTTAATGTATTGTATTATGTCTGCTTACCATGGGGCTAGATAATGCTGTGTGAATTGTCCAGCATTATTTATTTATTTAAAGTTTACGATGCGTCATTATAAAATATTTAATTTGACACTGGTTTGCCTTCATGCTCTTATATACTAACTAATGTAAGTTCCTAAAGTACCTAGCTAGTACGAGTAAAGGAAGAATCCAGTTGGACAATCTGCAATAGAATATTAATTGATAAAAAATAGTGTTGCCGATATTCGTGGAATCAAAATGAAAAGATAATATTATAATATATCTATAATATATCAATACCTAACTTTATTTAAGGTAACTTTTTATTCATCCTCCTAGGGGTCGACCTTTACGTAATTTTTTTTGCAACTTTTTAAACAAAATTGATTTGCTTGTTTTTGAGATTATATGCGTTAGTCACAATTTTCTGGTTTCCGTTTTGTTATGAATTCGCGAATAAATTATAAACTTCTTTACATTCGTTTCAAATGCAGCCCAATGTCTAACACAGCTACAAGACTTGAAAACTTCAAACCCAGCGTAAAGTATCCTAATGTAAAGTTTAAACCAGAGGTTCCCAGACCTTTTTTTCTCATAGACCGCTTTCAAAATTTTGCTGGTTTCGGTGGACCCCCTGCAGCTACATTTCTACCATATTCCCAAAATTCGACAAAAAATGTGAAGTTTAGATCTAACTATGGGAATTGCGTTGCGGCTGAGTTCCAACCACGAATTAATAGTTTTCGAAAAAAGTGAGAATTGATTGGTTAATTAATTAATTGATTGCGCTGCGCTGTAAGTGGATGTCAAAAAAGTAAAGTTGGCCAAAGGCAAAAGTAACAGTCGCCGAGCTTCCTAAAATATTATCTGCTTACATTGATAGGTGAAGTCAAGCCAACATTTTAGTTCTTTACTATCGATAGTAGATACATTTTCGTGGACCCCCGCTTACGAATTGTGAACCCCCAATTTTTTGTCACGCCAACGTAGACCCCCGTCGAGTCTCCCGTGGACCCCTGGGGGTCCACCTGGACCACTTTGGGAACTACTGGTTTAAACCAACGCTACTAAAATAGTTTAGAAATTAGCTTGTCGCAAATATTGAACGAATATAAAATGTCTCAAAAATCTCCATGAATCTCCGCTTTTAAAGAACTTAAACTTTTCTCCATTGCAACAACCGCGTCCTCTTTCAAATATCTTTTTCCAACTTTACAGCCCGTAATGGATCCGGAAAAAGGATTGCTTTTTCAAAATCGTCATGACCACAAAATCATATGCCCAGACCCCCAACAGGACCCTGGTCAGAACACGTCAAAAACCAGAATCTTCTCAAAAAAGTACACGCAAATTGAAATATACGACCACGTTGTCAGAAGAAAGAGCTAAAATGTACTAAGTCATTATGCATAACAGCTTACCGTCCTACAGTGTTTTATCAACAAAAAAATAATACTCTCAATCAAGCAATGTCTTTTATTTGTAGCTTGAACGATGATATAAATTTTATTCTTTCATGTAAATACTGGAAAAATATTACAGCTAGAAATAATTGCTTTTGTGACATTAAATGCAGCTTTTACAAATAGTGTAAAACAAATCCTTATTAATTAATACAATTACAATTAGCTTTAGTATTTAAAAATATCCTATATCAATATTTAGGTTCATAAATTATAAATACCTATTTAACCTATCTGTAGACTTAGTTCTATGTATTTTATTACCTCCATATATTTAGAATTACCTTAGTTAGAACCTATGTATAAATCGAGAGCAGCCACAAAAGTATTCAAAAAAGTTAATTTTAACTAAAATAATAAAGTTTAAGGTTGAGACTGTGCAGATTCTTGACGGGTTCGCTTTGCAAATTCTCTTGACGCGCTTTGTACTTCAGCAGTCCGTAAAGTTATTCCGAATATGTCTTCATGGTATCTATTCTCGTCCTGGAAGACATAATAATAATGTTATTATTGTGTAAATTTGACTTTATCTGATTTTTTTTTGTATATTTTACTGACCATTAAATCAAGTATGAACTCTTCACATTCTTGGTTACTCATCTTAGCGTGCCTCTTCATTATGCTCTTGAGTGTTTGCTGTACTTCTTCAGCCATCTTGCAATCGCCGCAAACGTAGAAATGTCCATCTTCTTCTAGTAACAGCCTTGTAATTTCCTCACCTTCTTCTTCTAGTAAAGCTTGGACATGTTTCTAAAACAATGGGTTTTAAATTAGGTACCAACATAAAAATAATTACACCGCAACCTAACTGTTTAAAGCGCTTCTTAGTGTTGTTACCTTTTTGACACCAGGTTCTCTTGATAAAGCAACCATTGCTTTAGTCAGTACTCCTTCAACCAACGCTGCTTCTTTTTCTTCTTTGTACAAATCCATCCCTTGGTTCCTACATCCAAAGAACAAATGGATAGGGCCCGGTTTCTGTTTCTCTGGTGCGAGATTCTTCATACTATGTCGTCTATGGTTCCAAAAGCCTCTGAACGGTGCTATGCCTGATCCGGGGCCGATCAAAATAAGTGGCGCCGACATTTTTTTTGGCATGTGAAAGCTTGGTGCACTGAAAATTAATCGTTATTTTTTAAAATACTACAATAAAGACAATTAATCAAGGCACAAAGAGAATTTACCAACCCTAATGAACAAACTATATATGTAGGTAGTATAAATCAGAGAAAATGACATGGTTAGTTGAAAAATCTCCGGAATCAACAGTCATTGCTATAAGTATGTAGGACAACATTAGTAAAAAAAACCTTTGTTTCTTGATTACCATTGAATAGGGTAACTCTGGGCACGTGGTTCAAATTGATTTCCTATCAATAAACGCGTTCTTCTGAAGCCATGGCGCAATATTACAATTTTCACACAGTATGATAGCAATAATTGTGATAATGCGTCATGGCGTTATGTATTAGGTGTACATCATTTGTTATATACATACATCTCGCAAGCTGAATTTGAATGCAGTTGGTTTTGAAAACTTACCGTCTTATAAATACGAATATTTCATCATCAGGCTTGAGATTTTTCAAATAATTCGAGCATACACCGTAATGGGTTGGACCTTTACCATCTGCAAAAACAGAATAAAGAATTCCAATATAACAATTCGTCTAAAGTTTGTCAACATTTATAATAACATCTATGCTAAAATATGGCCTGACAATAAAGAAGTTAACAAGCATACAGTTCTACTTACTCTCAGTTTGGTAAACAACTACAGCTACCGTAACGTGAATCTGATTTGGATGAGCTAAAGGTGATGATGATATTGAGTAGAATCTTGGTTGCAATGGTGGCAATAAAGCTGCCAATAATGACGCTTGAGGCCTGCAAGAAGGAAATTGGCCTAACAGTTCTGCCAAATGTGGGAAATACAAGTGTTTCCAGTCGTCATATTTATTCGAGTCCTGAAAAACAACGGTAAGTATTTATTATGCATGTACCTTTATTCTGTGAAACATTATTAGTTGAGTAGGTACGTTATCTTTTAATTCTTACCGTTACTAGTTCCATGATTTGATCACTTTCCTTTCTGTTTGAACATGCCTGTGCAAGATACTTTAGAACTTTGGTAGAAGGAGGTGTCGTTATATCTAAAAAGCGTGTGTAAATATCTCTTATTGAAACTGTTGGTAACCGCTCATGCCTTTCCCATGTTTTGACTGAACCTAAAATTTGTTCAAACGATCTTTAAATATTTATTCTGCTTCTTAACATAAGTTAAAACCTCATGATCAAAATTTTTTTTACCGGTAGGCGTAAGTGTGTCCTTCATAACTTGCAACTGTACTGATTTCTTACAATCATCGACATCCTTCATTCTCTTCAAAATGGTGTCTACTATTTCTTTTTTATTACAAGCCATAACTCCAACATGATCTCCAGGATCGTATTTCAATTCAGTCTGAAAAGCAAAATGTGCAAACGTTAGTGGCCTTGAATTAAAACATTTACACATACATATACTAAAAGTTGTCTTTCTTATTACCTGTGGTTCCATATTTACAAATATAGTTTCCCTATCTGCTGTGTAGTCTCCCAAACTTTTACATTCTGTGACTTTGCAGGTAATTAGTTGTTTTCTAAAGCCAGCTTCAAGTGCTGATTTCAAAGGTAGCGCAACACTAGGCTTTCCAAACCGCACCGTCTCTTCTGTCAGGGGCACTCCACCTAGTGCTTTCTTAGCGTCTTTGACCATATCGTTTTCTTCTAGACAGAATGTTTCACATGCCACCTGAAATATTATCGGAAATTTAGTCATTTAAGTTTCTGAATATCACAAAAAACTGAAAGTATAACCTTTTTGTCACTACTGGGACTACTTTAAACTAGGACTCACATGGAATATATTAGACGACCATGAACGGAATTGTTGTTCTTGTCCGAACATTTCGTCACCACATGTCACTTCCAAGATTCTCTCTCCTCCGAGATCACCCAGTATTTTGTCTACAGTTTTACCGAAATTGCAGAATTTTGGATACGCACTAGAGCCCAGAGCAAATACTGCATAGCATACATTACTAAGTGGTCCTATTTGTTCAATGGATGATGCGCCAGCAACACTACCTGCAACAAATGTTTCCTATATTAGCTTTTTAAAATTTAGTAGTACGGTGCTATTAAAATTTTCATAATAGTCTTACTTTTGTTTGACTCCAACCGTGTTAGTTGCCTTTTGTATTCAATGCTCGGCGTCATTATACTATTTGTCCTCATCACACTGTTTGTTCTCATCAATGATTTTGGTGTCGGCGTTTTGTGAAATCTGGAATGATGAAAATATGAAAAAGTCTTTTAAATTATCAATACTTGATGTATATAAATTATTTAATTTGGAATATACTAACCCTGCGCTTTGTAAATCAGCTGTTTGATTTCCCAGGTTGTTAGATTCGTTGTACAGCATTTGGAATAAATGGTCTGCAAAATCCTAAAACATTAGAAGGCGATTAGCTAAATAAAGCTGATTTTTGATGTGCAATATTCAAAAACAAAGTGATGGGTATCTTAATACTTACAACGCCATTAGCTGGTGGTTCTCCATTACCAAAGGTTGATGTCACTATCAAAAGCAGCGTCTCATGTTCTATTGAAAACATGTCGTATTCTGACATACAATGTACCTGTATGAAGATAAAAAACCAATTATCATCATTACTCCCAAGATCTTTAATTAATCTCAAAGTATCCGTTCCTCAGAATTGTCTAGTCATAAATCTTGATAAATTCTAACCTGTGCATTGAACGCGTGTCCAAAAATAGTTCCTAGCTCTTTGGCGTACTGTTCCGATTTGCCTGTCTCCGTGCCGTAGAGGATAGTAGCCTTGATGCGTTTCGAGAGGGCTCGACCGAACAGTTTTGAAGTGAACTTCACCGCCCGAGCGATTTGCTTGAAGTGAAACTTTCTGTGAACTGTTTTTGTCCCGTCTGATTTAGTCCACTGATAAGTTTTCCATGGAGATTCCTATAACATTAAAATTTCCTTGAAAACTAAGCAATAAAATAAACGAACCAAACTATTACGGCAGAGGCAGAGTTGTGAGGGTCTTCATTACTGAAGAAATATTCGATGTTAAAGCCAAACAATGAAACTACCGTATCATTTATCTATCAAGACCTTTCCTCTACCCAATCAAGGGTTCGAAGGACCTTCTGGCCTCAAATTTCCTTATGTTATTGAATTATGTAGGTACCCAATGTTCATACATTGTAACAAAATGTTACAATTTCACTGTTTTTGTTGAATTTTATAATCATAGTTTATTATAATTATGTTGGAGATGTCGATTTTGGCTACGTCGACTTACAAACTTGAGATGCAAGTCTCAGCTTACTTGCGTTTTTGCTTTAGGTTATTGGTTTTTCACTAGGTTTATAAGGATTACAAATATAAGTCAATAAATAATTATTTTGTACCTATCTAATAACATTAAAGTACGAGTTCTAGAAGAGCACTTGTAGGCACATCGACAAATTTTCTGTTTTTACGATAGCTAGTACTAAAATAAAATTAATATGATGATATATAATTTTTAGTTATAAGCTGTGTACTAAAATAAAAGTACAGACAAATACGTACTTGGTAGTCATAACTAGGTCGTAAGTAGTAAAGAGCCATTTCTTGGTGGAACACGTTTGTTAAAGAGGATGACATCGGTGGAACTATCCAAATCCAGTCCGCTGGGCATCCGCCTCTGCAAAATATATAAATGGTGTTTAGACGTAAAATAAATCATATGAAATTTTGTACTAAAAATAATACTTTTATACGAAATAAGTCCTATCATCTTTCTCTCCATGTTGTTATATATCTTTGTCCGGGCACCCATGCAAAGTCAGGACGAGTTGCTAGTAAATAATAATAATTTCCAGTAATTAGTTAAAAGTCATGTTGTCTTTGATATTCGCCGATTTGATGTTTGTGACAAATACGTATTTTTTTATAACAAAGAAAAATGCAAAATTTTTCGAAGGTTTTCCTTACCGACTTTTGTTCTCATTGTCCAAATGCTTCAAGAACTGCTCTGATGCTGAATGATGGTCAACTATCGAAACATTGTCTCTGTGGTAACTGTGAAGCACTGCAATATTTACTTCCACCAATGCTTTGTCTTTCCACAAAGAAACAAACGAACTTGTATCCAATTTCATCTTCTGTGCGACATTCTGCAAATTTATACTACATAGTATAAAACAAAATCGCTTCCCGCTATCTGTTTGTCCCTATGTACATATGCTTAGATCTTTAAAACTACGCAACGGCTTTTTTTTAATAGTTAGAGTGATTCAAGAACAAGATTTATAAACCATTTGACACATAGATTTCCACAGGGGCGAAGCCGCGGGGCGCATCTAGTGTGTAATAAACAAAAGTGTCCGTATTAGGTCCCTTGCATCAGTCACTATTAGTTTCATTCCATGAAACAACTCAACCAGCAATAATATACAAATTTGAACTTGTTTCAAAACTCCTTAAATATCCGTTATGTTTTAATTAAAATGTCCGTGTCAAATTCGATGGCGTTTATAATTGAATGATGGGGTTTTTTGTTTCGCTTGTTAAATTTTATTAATAAACATTACGCTACTGGAATTTACGGCTCATTTGCATATAATGAGTCAATAGGATCCTTCAAATGTATGTGAAGTTAAAAGCCGCTTAGAGTTTTTATTAAGATCTGGTGATAAAATTGAGTCGGTCAATGATACGGATGCAGATTTTTGCAAAAAGGTTTTATCCAAAAGGTGATCCACGAGGTCATTAGTAAAATAAGTTCAAATAGATCATTATATATTCTATTGTAGATTAAGTGATTAGACTGCTCAAGATCTTTATAAATGCCATTATTCTCAGAATCTTGAAATAATTTATAAATGTCAATATCTCAATAATTCATAGAATTTACTTTTAAGGCGATGAGGGAAGAAATAATAGAACTTCCTGGCACAACATTACCTTCCCCAAAATGTCCCCAAAGTTGTGGTAAATAGGTAATAAACACTCCCTTACCTCTATAACATTTAATCTGTTGGTGTCACAAAGATTTCGGCAGCCGATCTCGGTCCCCATATACCAGCCGTTGAAAGCAGTGGCTGTGAACTCAAGTCCTCCGCAGTCCAGCCTCATGCCCGACACGGCGGGGAGCGCGTACCATTTCAAGCCCAGATCTTTGAACCAGTCGTAGCTGGAAAAGACAATTTATGCGAGTTTTGTAATGGCGCAAAGATTCCACAAGTACCAAATTGCAATAGTGCAATCAATATTAATGGATAAGGGATTTTGAGAGTGAGCCCAAAGGAGTTTATACGTCATTGAGAAATTGCTATAATTTTTTAAAATGTCTCATCATTTCAACTCAACCTACTTTGGGTGTTCCAGTTGTACTTCGATAACTATATCACGAGGTAATTCAAAAAATTCAGGATCCTTTCCATCAGCCTGTAATACTAGTGGTAAAACGTCCCAGGGTGTTTTGTTCTTTGGTTTCCATCCCAGTTTTTCGCATATCTGTAAACAAAAAGTACTTTATTTATCTCAGACATCATGTGACGTGGCGGACGAAGGTCCCCCTGCGACGCAGGAAGTTGCAGGTTCGTATCACACCTTAGTTGTGATACGAACAAAAATAAATGTTTGTTTTTTTTATCGGCAAATATTTGTTCAGGGTGTTTTAAGTATTTTCTAGTATGAAAAATATCCATCATGTGTGTGTATTGTTTTTGTTAAAAAATATCTATTTATATTATGTATTGTATTATGTTTATCAGTAATTTAGTACTCATAACGCAAGCTCTGCTTGGGGCTGGCTAGATGATGCTGCGTGGATTGACCAGCATTATTTATATTTTTATTATATCGAACCATAATCAACTTTCATCCTTAGTTTTCGTTCGGCAAATATTTGTTCAGGGTGTTTTAAGTATTTTCTAGTATGAAAAATATCCATCATGTGTGTATTGTTTTTGTTAAAAAATATCTATTTATATTATGTATTGTATTATGTTTATCAGTAATTTAGTACTCATAACGCAAGCTCTGCTTGGGGCTGGCTAGATGATGCTGCGTGGATTGACCAGCATTATTTATATTTTTACTATATCGAACCATAATCAACTTTCGTCCTTAGTTTTCGTTCATTTAAATGATGTATCAGGCTACAAAATAATAGCATAGTCGGTATTAGATATTATATTTACCGCAGTGAATTCAACCCTAGCAGGATCCCCTATGCAGCTCCCGTCAGGTTCTTGGTAGCCAGCGTATGCTATGAGCTGGTGGTTCCATATTCTGTAGTCGTGCTTGCCGTCCGTACGCTGCGGGAATATTGTTATTGCTGATCTGAAATATGCATATTATTAAACACCAGTGCGGTAACCAATCCACCGGCCAAGCACAGGCATAATGACAAATCCCAGCTGAAATCATATAAGTTGATGCGGAAACACTAGTCCGCTGGTTTCATAATGAGCTGATTATTTGACCACATTTTATAAATAACTTTAAAAAAAAAACCTTAGGGTAATTTGCTTTTTATCATAATATATTTGCGTAATTCATAGTTGAATTGTCTATTTTGATTTGTTTGTTGTATTGCTATTTTTTAAATTAGCATCTGTACGTGTTGTTTTTTTATAAATATGTAGGTACATCTCTCTTTCTTCAAAAAGAGTTACCTACGTCAAAGGACTTTGAACTGTCTAAGTGCTTATTTTATAAGCCTAAAGGTTGTTTGTATTTGAATCAGCGATGGCAAAATATTAAAGCGTTCTTACCTAATATTTCCTCTATTTGTAGCGTATTTTATGTGATTACATAGGGCTTCGAACATTCCACTTGCTGTTGTTACTTCTCTTGCATCGAACACCTGGAAACAACAATTTTAAGAACGTATTCAATAGGAACTTTGTCATCTTCAATAGCCTATAACTGTCAACTGGCTATAATGGCAATACGAGAAAAGAGATTATTTTTGTCATTTGGGACGAATTCAATATAACTCAAACTATAAGATTTTTTTATGAAGACCGATGTGGCGCGGCTGTTTGCCAGAGACGCAGAAGGCTGCGAGTTCGATTCCTGCCTTGAGACAAATGTTTGTACAATCTACAAATATTTGTTTCTCTGTGTATTTTCTATGTATAATAAAAAATATCTATCTGTATAATTATTGTATTAAGTTTATCAGTTATCTAGTACCTACCCATTAAACAAGCTCTGCTTAACTTGGGCCTCGCTAGATGGTGCTGTGTGGATTGTTCTGAATTCAATTTCAATTCAATTTCAATTTATTTATTAAAAATGATCAAAGAATTATCTCTAAGATACAATGGAACACTGGAAAGCACATAAGTATAAAACTGTGTCGCACCTCCCAGCGCTCAAACTCAGGGTAAGGTTAAGGCCGATCTCACCAAACCGAAAGCATGGTTTAATTTTGTACTTTAAATCTTGATTAACCAATTAGTAAGTACTTATGGCACTTTGTTTGGCGAAATCGGGTTCTAGGAGATCTGACGGTAACTATACAAAATAATATTAAAAAGAAAAACTAATATAAGGCAAGAAATATGAAAAAATTAAAGTAGGTAACTAAATAATGTTAAACTCACATTTGTAAAAATTTTGTGCATGTAGAGTGTAGAGCTCCTGAGGACACCGGTCTCTTGAGAGTCCGGGCAACAGGAGCTGCCAGTGTTTGAACGTGTTTGTGTTTGTAGAGCTCCTGAGGGCACCGGTCTCTTAAGAGTCCGGGCAACAGGAGCTGCCAGTTTTCCTCTGCTGCCAGGTTTTGAACGTGTTTGTGTGTGTGTGTGTGTGAATGTTTTGTGTGTGTAGAACTCCTGAGGGCACCGGTCTCTTAAGAGTCCGGGCAACAGGAGCTGCAAGTGTTTGAAACGTGTGTAAGTGTTTGTGTGGTGTGTAGTGTATGTGTGTTTGAGTGTTTGTTATTTAAGCACTTCTGATTTTAATTAAATTTTCAGTTTCTTCATAGTTAAGGGAAAGGAGCCATTCTTTGATCTTGTTTTTACACTTATTATAATACAGTGGGTAAATGTTCAAGATCTTGTTCAAGCGATTATAGATGACAGGTGTAAGGAAATAGTTATGTCGCAGAGCGATTGCTGTGCGGCATGATCCTTCATTTGTACAAACTGCAGTAAATCTACGACGACTGTCAGTAGTGGGTGGAATGTAGGTTAGGGATAAGTGCTTCCGTAGGGCTATACTAAGAACAAACAACTTCCTGACGGAGAGAACCTTGCTCATTGAGTACAGTTCAATTGTAGGGAATAAAATTGGTTTGCAAAACATAACCTTAAGGATTGCACGCTGTGCCCTCTCAAGCATGAGAAGGGTGGTTTTAGGCGCGCCTCCCCACGCAGCAATACAGTAGTTTAGGACCGTTTGAGTAAGGGCAAAGTAGACTGTTTTGAGTGTATGAGCATCAGCACTAGACCTCAACCTTCTAAATATATAAAGAAGCTTTCTCACTCTAGATGTCGACGAGGAGATTTGAGGTTTCCAGCAGAATGTGCTGTCTATCTGAATGCCTAGGTATTTGACACAGTCAGTTCTTTGTAGATTACTACATTGACATGTCAAGTTTTGAGGCGCACAGTTATGGGCTCTTATATTAAAACTCTGAGAAGGTTGCGAGGATTTCGTTGGGGCAAAAGTTATGTAGTTAGTTTTTTTAATGTTTAATGTAAGTAAGTTGCAGGTGAGCCACTTTGAGACAAGTCTAAAGGCACTTTCTGAGTTATCCCTGACTTCTTCCCACGTCTCACCGCTCACTAATAAGGCTGTATCGTCGGCATATGAGAGTATTTTACAATTATTGATACTAAGTCTACATAGGTCGTTCATATACAGTAAAAAGAGGAATTATCTCATACAAAAACATTGTTTCATTTCAATTCAAATTATGATAGTTTCACAAACCGAAAGAAACCTATCCGAATCTTCAAAATGTTACCGTAAGAATTTCCATGACGACGAGGCTACGAGCTCATTTAAGTTGGTAACATACGAGTATTTACATTAAGGACAGGTGTCTACCAAACCCAACCTCGGAGTGCAAATGTTTAGGAGCAGTCTAATTCACCTAATGACATCCTGTTTGCGACTTGTTATAAAGCCGGCTACCCTAATTAAAAGTTTGCGAAGCTTTGCTCCACACCGCGAAGAATACCTACAGGTTGAAAGTTTAGCTTGGTGTACAATATCACTGCAGTCTTAAACTGGGTTTTGATGCGTGAGATTGGGTTTTGAACAGCCATGTAGTATGGTTATCTATGTAAGACAATTTTGTTTTTCCAGCGAATTATGACATATATTCTGCATTACGCTGATGAACATTTTCGCAGGTTTAAATAAGCAAAATATATCAAATCTTTATATATAAAAATCTATTGCTGTTCGTTAGTCTCGCTAAAACTCGAGAACGGCTGGGCCGATTTAGCTGATTTTGGTTTTAAAATGTTTGTCGTAGTCCAGGGAAGGTTTAAACGGTGAGAAAACATGGTAAAACTGCGCACAAATTTCCAGGCGGGCGAAGCCGCGGGGCGCAGCTAGTTTAGCTATAAATACCTTATTGTTGTAGTAAATAAAGAACTGCATACTTATGCAAATTTAAACAAGATCATTTTGTGTTTTAAATGTCACGCCTCAAAACGCAGTTTATTATCATTTTCAACCCATTGGTTGCGAGTAAAAGCCCATTGCATTATTTAGACAGGTTGAGTGAATTTTTATGTATTGTGTTTTCCTTGTATTTTAACAGATTTGAAGATAGCTGACTAACAAAAAACCAATTAAGTGAGAGTCGGACTTGCGTACCAAGGGTTTCGTAAAATTATCTATAAAAACGAAATAAATAAATTTAATTTAATTTTAATTACGTTCAGTTCAAAACTCACCTGCAATTTCTTCCACTGTATCCGTCCAATGCAACGAGAAGCGTTCCTCCAAGCCAGCTTCGCTCCGAACACCAGTTCCGACGTCTTGAGCTGGTACGTCCCCCGGGCTTTCAACTCTTGTTTGATTTCATTAAGCCTCGATGTGTGCGCTTCTGAGTTTTCTCTAGAAAAAAAGGTCTTGGTTATTAAAGAACTTTTATTTAATATTTTTGAATGTTCAATTATGAAAAACAATTAGGGACTCTTTTATTTAAGTTTGATTTCCCCGACGTTTCAACTTGATTATAAAATTAGATTAATGACTGTAGTAACTACTTAAACACATTTAAAGAGTGTTAATATGAGAAATTATGTATATTCTTTAAAAATAAATAAATACAATACAATATACATCTACGGGCGATAGGCCTACTTTATATTTTTCATCTCTGGCTGGATATCCCTGGCATTATCGTTCATCGTCAAGTAAGACTGAATTCACAAACACTAAAGTCAAACGGGATATTTGCAATATTTTACCGTGTTATTTTGAGTTTTCCAATATTGTTGTCGCTCTCGTTTCTTTCACCCCTTCACACAGTGACATGAACGAAGCGCGCCTCTGACGGTTTCCCGACCGTCCGTCAGTCCGTCCGTCATGTGTCAGTCCGTCCGACAGTTTCGCATCGTGACTCGAACCTGCGACCATCGAGCCGAGCCGTGCCATCGAGTCGAGAGAGCCTCGAGAACACTCCACTTTGCTGCTGACCGCCGAACAGTGAACTACAACTGGCTAATACCTAGTCCGACTTACTTTAGCTAGATTATTACACAGTAAAGTATATTTAGATAGATACCTACCTTATTACCTTATAATTTAATATGATTACTTACCTATATCTTGTAAGATTATACGATCCATTGTCTAAACCATCTTGTGTCTTTTAATATTTCGTCACATTTCGAAATGTCTGATTACAGAATAACTGCAGTCACTGCGAGCGAGTTTTATTGGTAGATATCTACCGATCTACCCTCATCTTTTGTGTTTTTATAAAACTTCGCACACAACTCAACCACGACACACTACGCTGACGGTACCTATCTAAACACAGTCCTACGACAGGTGGTACCTACAACACTTCTTCGGTTTTGAACGAAACTTTGAGTTCGGTAATAAGATAATAAGATTTTTACTCTTAACATTGGTACCGAAATCCCGATTTAGCTCCATTAGAGTCAATTTTCATCATCATCATCAGCCTATAGCAGTCCACTGCTGGACATAGGCCTCCCCCAATGAGTGTCATAGCGCCCTGTCTTCAGCTTGCCGCATCCAGCATCTACCTGCAGTCTTTCGCAGGTCGTCATCCCACCTGGTCGGAGGGCGTCCTACACTACGTTTACCGAGTCATGGTCTCCACTCAAGAACACGTTTGCCCCAGCGGCCGAGAGTCAATCTTGGTTGTGTACAATTGTTTGTTAAAGTCTGAAGATGCCCATTACCGGTGTTGAAGCTGACCCCTGCTGTGACAGACTCGTTGATCGGAAAAAGTATTTTTATCTTTAGAAATTTTCTTGAAAGAACTGTTGATAAATTGGTCATTGCTTTGCACGTTCGATCGTGTCCGTAAGTACCCACTAATTGAAGTTATAGTGGAGTCTTGATAGCAAAATCTTATCAAGAAGGCTTTCTACTCCATAGATGATTATGTCGCTCAGTTTCGCACCGGCAATAGTATGTAGGTAGTTAAGGAATGTTGTGCGTAGTTTTGGTTTTTCACATAAACAAGTATTGGCATGTATCATCACAGATATTATAATGCAGGTATCATGTATAAAATATATCAAATATATAGTAATAGTCGTCCTGTAACTTTGTTTAGCATCAATTTAAGTAGCTTTTTGAGGAAATTTTTAATTAGCCTTCAGTATTAAGTCAGATACCTACTCATTAAGTTAGCTGTTAATTTCCTGAATATTGTTAAAATAAAATAATAAAATCACATTATATTTATATATGGATAAGCAAAACCATGTATTAGAGTCTAATACAAGGTTTTGCTTGACAATAATTAGACACATACATAAGTGTTTATGAATGTACCCCTGGTAATTTTCCCTTCTACTAGTGGACAAAAAATTTACGTAAACAGAAAATCAAAAACACTTTATTTCATATTTGATAATCATTTATGGTATAAATGTGACTTGTGCTTATTTTGTAAGCCTAAAGAAATAAATGATTTAGATTTTTTTTTAAACCATTTACGATTTGCAGCTGGAAAACTTCGTTGCAAACTATTCATTCATACCTGCCATTTCCTACCTTACAATTGAGGACAATGTAGTGTGGGCGAAGGTCCGTCTGCGACGCAGGAGGTTGCGGGTTCGATTCACGTCTTTATTTATCTATTTATTTTGCGAAAATCCGTTTTCGCTGTCACTGAAAACTCACTCGGTTTACTTACCTTCGTATTGAAGCATAATATTGTCCTAGGAATACTTGTGCGTCTTCGTAGACTTCCTCTGTTGTTCTCGGTGTGTCGCCTCTGTTTGGGATGTCCATAATACTGGACTGGCATACTTTGTCGTTGCATTTTGTGTTCTGTAACAAATTAATAAATAGGATATTAAATAATATCCCATGATCATCGATTTCGATGGGACTCGAACCTGCGGTTTTCCCCTCTGTACAGGGACGTTCTCACCAGCTGAGCCACGATAATTAAGTAACCGACGAGTGCGAGAGCTAACACACAATAATAAAACAAAACCTTGAATTAATGAATGTTTTTTTTTTTCAATTATACTGAGGCCATAGTCTATAGAGCATTCTTTAAAAAAATCTTCTTTATTTATCTTCTTTGGGTATAGAAATCTTCAAATATAGGTAGTCTCACATTTTTTAATTTTAGACTAGTTTCTGCCCCCGGCTTCGCACGCATTGTTTGTATACGTCTTATGGTTATTAATATCCCATGGAAACTGATTTCTGGGATAAAAATTAACCAATATTTGATAGGGCTACATCTATGCATAATTTCAGCCAGATCCATTCAGTAGTTCTAGCGTGAAGAAGTTACAAACATCAAACCCAACCATCCAAACATCCAAACTGTCGCATTTATAATATTCGTGTGATTTATAAATCGTAGGTGCTTATTCATGCTTAATTAGCACCTTAATAAAATATAGACTTATTTTGTCTTCCATATGTTAAACTGGACATAGGTATCTACCTACTAATGAAGGTTAATAGCTTAGCAAACGATATTTTAGTAACAGCAGCAAGAAAACATTGTTTGTTAAGCTATTAAGCTTAATTAGTATCTCCAGTTTCACACATTGAAGACAAAATCACTCCATATTTTATTAAAGTGCTAATTGCGAATGAATAAGCATCAAATCACACGAAAATTATAATTGAATAGCTTAGCCTATGCTATTTGTAGCCTATGTTTTATTCCGGGCCTGGAACTACCTGTATGCTAAATTTCAGCCCGATCCGTTCAGTAGTTTTTGCGTGAAAGATTAAAAATCATCCACATATACATTTGCGTTTATAATATTAAAAATAAGAAAATCTTTATTCGTAGCATTAACAAATTTAAACTAGTTCTAGTTCTAAACTAGTTCTTTAATTACCCTACACCATAAATATTACAAAACTAAAAACTAATTATAAAACTCAAAAGCTACAAAATGGCGTCCGACTCAGCATTATGTTGTGATAGCCATTGTGCATAGCTATCACAACGCTGATCTTCCGTCGGAACCAAACCCACGCGTCATGTCACGTACACTAACACAATACGTTAAAGAATACTTAAAGCACAAAAAATTAAAAATATTAGTAACATTTATTTTTAATGTACCTACAGGTTACCCGTTGGGATAGATGTACAGTGTACATCTATCTCAACCTGTACATTGTACAGGTTTAAGGGGATGTACACTGTATATCTATCCCCTTGTACATTGTACAGGTTTAAGGTGATGTACACTGTACATCTATCCCAACCTGTACATTGTACAGGTTTAAGGTGATATACACTGTACATCTATCCCAACCTGTACATTGTACAGGTTTAAGGTGATGTACACTGTATATCTATCCCCTTGTACATTGTACAGGTTTAAGGTGATGTACACTGTATATCTATCCCCCTGTACATTGTACAGGTTTAAGGTGATGTACACTGTACATCTATCCCAACCTGTACACTGTACAGGTTTAAGCTGATGTACACTGTATATCTATCCCCCTGTACATTGTACAGGTTTAAGGTGATGTACACTGTACATCTATCCCAACCTGTACATTGTACAGGTTTAAAAATAACTGTTACTAATATTTTTTGTGCTTTAGTATTCTCACGGGCACACCCAATACAATTGAGGAGCTTATTATTCAAGTCTAGTCTTATTTGTTATTGTCTGTGTTTATTTGTCTGTTAAACGACACACAGTCAGAATTATGAAAGCTATCTAGAACTTACGTCCCTTTTGCGTTCACCGGAATAAGTCTGCAGGGAAAACGCAGTTCGTGCGAAACTAAAATATTATTATTAATCCCTGGATGCTTATCAATCTCCTGAAGATTAATTTCTTTCTTATTATAAGTAGTTTTTATTGTTAATTTTTGTCGGAAATCATCAGCCATTGGAGACACTCTCGACGTCTTCCTCTTACATAAAGACTCGACTCTTTTGTGTTCAATTTAAAAAGAACATACATTTTATTAGAATTATCTTAGAACTATACACCTTATATAAGTATTATACAAGCATCATCATCATCAGCTTATAGCAGTCCACTGCTGGACATAGGCCTATTAACAATAACCAATAATTATTTATGTATTATACAATAACCAGTTGTAATAATTTTAACGGGAGGCACTCATTACCAAACCACAAGTTATTCTTAATATAACTTACCTACATATATTGGTAAGGAGTCCTAAATACGTTTCATGTACTTTTTATGCAATAAAGAATATTGAATTTAATTATTTTTGAAAGTGAAACTAAAAACGCTTGATGATTTTTGGATGTTTCTTTGGGCTAAAACCACCCATTTTAACTTAGGCTTGTCATTCTCTCTTGCTACGCTCAGGAATATAACAACCTCGTTTGTAATGAGGTGGTTTAGTCCCTTGAAAAAACATACTAATATTATGTTATATGAAAGCGCTGGCGAGACGACCTTAACTCCTTCCTCAAAGATTAGTGGGAGATCGCGCGTGACCTCTTTCTGAGGCCTTTGCCCTGCAGTGGGACGAATCAGGCTAATATAAAAAAAATATTATGTTCACACCTTTTCACTATTATTTTACTAAAATTGTAGGTATTTATAAATACTTGGATATCACCGGTCGTCATTCTTCCAATAAATAAATCCCCGTTATATGCGTATAACGGGGATTTTTTATTGGAAGAATGTGGAATATATGAATTGTTTTAGTGTTTGCGAGCACTAAAACAATTCATCTATTGACACAAGCAACCGTTTATCCAATAATTGTCCACTTACCTCGTCAATCACAACAATAACTGCAATTAACTCGCAGTTAATATTATATAGTATCCTTTATATTGTTACTAGTTTCTGCCCGTGGCTTTGCGCGTTGTGTCTAAGGACTTTTTTTTAGGTTTCTCGTTTATATGATATTATAATTATAGTATCCTTTTAGATTGTTACTAGTTTCTGCCCGTGGCTTTGCGCGTTGTGTCTAAGGACTTTTTTTAGGTTTCTCGTTTAAAGGTTATTTCTAACCTATGGGAACTGATTTATGGAATAAAAAGTAGTAATCTTTAGATAGATAGAATATACTTTATTGCACAAAAATTGTACATAGGCGAGCATAATGCAAGATAGCATTCTCTACCTGCTAACCTTTGGGTAGTGTGGACAACAATTTAGTAGGTAGTGCTAGATTACATAAGTTACAGAGATAAGAAACACTTATAAAAGCTTGGAACGAGTTTTGCTCCAACTCAAAATCTACCAACTTACAAATAAGCAAATCAAATGTACTAGACACATAAGTTGAACATACTAGTGGTTTCTTCTCACTTCTTCCACTGGTGGACAAAAAATTGAAGTGAACTATAAAATAATTTAATAGTATAAAATATGACCTGTCTAAGTGCTTATTTGTAAGCTTAACGAAATAAAAACTTTTCATTTTCATTTATAAACATAATAAAATATACTACCTACTCATAATAATACTAGGCTATTTAATTATCTTTGATTCCAAACTTAGAGGACACAGATATCTATGCAATTTCAGCCTGATTTGTTAAGACATACCGATTTACCCTAATTTTGTATTTTGCTACGAATGTAACCACTACCACCCGTTTCATTATCGAACGCAGCTCGATCACGACGCATAACTGAAGGTATCAGAACACGACGCGGTACATCACTTCTTCGGTTTTTGCACATTCACACAACAGGGTACAAGAGTGGATATCATCAGCGGAACTGATGAAGATTGGAGGATATTACATTAACTTGGCATATAGAATATCTACTTAGTGAAACAGTAAAATAAATATTGGTGCCCCCGCTCATCAGTCTATCGAAATGTTTGTTGTAAAAGTCACTGACTCACATATTCTCTATTCATAGCACCGTAATAATAACTTGATGGACAGGCTCATTACCTTGCCACGCTATTCATAGCAACAAGAATAATTAGATCGACGAGCCTACTACCTACGCTTCCATCATCAACATCATCATCATCATTATCAGCCTATGTTAGTCCACAGCTGGACATAGGCCTCCCCTAATGAGCGCCATAGCGCCCTGTCTGCCTGCAATCCTTCGCAGGTCGTCAACCTATGGCCGGAGGGCGTCCTACACTACTTTTACTAAATTGTGGTCTTCACTCAAGAACACGTTTACCCAGCGGTTGTCGGTTCTTCGCGAGATATGGCCTGCCCACTTTGAAATTGAAACTGATCGTCGCTGCACCGCCGTTTCTGTGTGAATCAGCCCTAATATAAGTCATGCTCAATCTTTTTATACTTTCGCGATTTGTTAAGATATTAGAAATTACCACGATCGCTGTAACGCGATGGAAAGTAGGGGGAAATAAAACTAAAGGTACGCCCTAAATACCCGATAAATTACTCTTTAATAAGTCATGAATCGTATAACCTTTGATGATTTATTAACAATGTGTACAACTGTGAATTCAGTGGAAGCAATCAGAGTGTTTAATGAATGTTTCTCGATGCAAGTCACTAGCCGTTACAATTACCATAATATTGCCGTCGGAATTCGAGTGATTCGAATGCTAGGCAATGTATTTAGAAATGATTTGATTATTCATAGTAAGTAAGTACTGAATTATCTAGGTACATCGAAATATTGTCGAACAAGCCATGTTTGTTGAAAGCTATACGGTCCTGGTCTTGAACCTGATCTCAGGAGATAGGTCTTGCCTTGACAAAAAAGTAAAAAAATGTCGGACAATCCACACAGCATCCAGCCCCAAGATAAGCAGAGCCTGTGTTATGGGTACTAGTCTAGATGACTGATATACATAATACAATAGAGGTACATACATTACACAGATAGATATAAACGACAAGAACACCCGTAACCTACATCTGCAGATCGTACAACCATTTGTCCCGAAGCGGGAATCGAACCCGCAACCTCCTGCGTCACAGGCGGGCACTTACCGCGCCTCACACAAAAAAAATTATGTGCGTTATAAAATTTAAAAAGATCATAGTCCAAGTGTTGCCATCATAGGATAGCCTTCCATTATTATGAGTCATAGTTTTAGGCTGGTCTTTAATCGTGTTTTATCTCCAATATTAGGTATGTACTAGATGCGCCCTGCGGTTTCACCCGCGTGTTGATAGATATTTCGGATATAATACAATATATCTTTATGAATTGTAGCCTATGTGTTTTCTGATATGTAAGCAATATTATTGTGAAGTTTCATCAAAATTCATTAATTATTTTTACGTGAAAGAGTAACAAACATCCATCCATCCAACCATCCATACTTACAAACTTTCGCGTTTATAATATTAGTAAGATTATCAGTTTTGTTCCAATCACTAAAAGCTTTTAGTCATGTTAGTGTAGTGTAAACAGTGGAATTGTTGACATTATCTATAACATTGGAATTATCACTAATTCTGTGATACTGAGCTGGGATGATTGGGCAATTTGTTATATTTCAAGTACATCTGCTGTTTGAATTTAGGATAGTTTTCGGTAATAATGAAATTCGTGCCTTCTGTCGCTATTTTATTAGCTTGTTATTAGTCTGGTCTAAATAAATGTTTTTTTCTATTCTATTCTATTCTATTCTATTCTATTCTATTCTATTCTATTCTATTCTATTCTATTCTATTCTATTCTATTCTATTCTATTCTATTCTATTCTATTCTATTCTATTCTATTCTATTCTATTCTATTCTATTCTATTCTATTCTATTCTATTCTATTCTATTCTATTCTATTCTATTCTATTCTATTCTATTCTATTCTATTCTATTCTATTCTATTCTATTCTATTCTATTCTATTCTATTCTATTCTATTCTATTCTATTCTATTCTATTCTATTCTATTCTATTCTATTCTATTCTATTCTATTCTATTCTATTCTATTCTATTCTATTCTATTCTATTCTATTCTATTCTATTCTATTCTATTCTATTCTATTCTATTCTATTCTATTCTATTCTATTCTATTCTATTCTATTCTATTCTATTCTATTCTATTCTATTCTATTCTATTCTGGTTGGTATAATTTCATGCTTTATTTAGCTAGTAATTGTGCGTAGGTAATGTGGGTATGAATAAGTGAAATCCGCTCAAGGTTCATAGTATTACTCATTTGTTGAATTGTCTTGATTCTCTTTAAATGTGTGTTTCTATGAGATTCTAGCAATGCCATAAATCAAATAAGGACAAGGACTAAAAATGTTAAGAGAGTGGTACGCTCTAAGTATAGCGTAGAGATCTGATAAACCAAATTTAATATTCTAACTAATTTAAGTAACTATAGTGTCAATTCAGGTGTCACCAAAAGTAAACAAAACTAATTTAACAGCATAAAAAGTGTTGTAAGATGGATGTTTGTTACTTCTTCAAGTAACTATTGAATTGGCAAGGATGTAGCTCTTAGCCTGGAATCCGACATAGGCGACATAGGGATATAAATAACCTTTAAATGTATCCATAGCTACAACGCAAAACGAAATCTTGAGTAACTAAACCTAATTGAACTTTAGAAAGTATGTAGCTTCCACAAAATCAGCATAAAAAGGTAACAAATATGACAAAGCACGCTCCGCAGGTCAAGTTCTCGTAGAATAAGATGCGGAAGATAAAACGTCTCGCAAAATGCGACAAGGCTAATATCAAGCCGTTCTTAGAAAATGAGATATGTTGATTTTATGTCGATTGAATGACGAGAATGTCGATTTTAATCAGAGCCCTGAGTTTGGTTTCTCTATAGTATAATACGTCATCAAAGTCGCTCAGCGAGCTATGGAAAGAGCTATGCTCGGAGTTTCTCTGAAGGATAGGATTCGTAATGAATACATCCGACAGAGAACCAAAGTTATGCATATAGCTCTAAGAACTAGCAAGCTGAAGTTTTATTTAGTTTATTTAACTAAATAAAATTAAAATAAATAACGCTCACTCAACTCACACAGCATCATCTAGCCTCAAGCTAAGCAGAGCAGCAATATATTACATATACCTATAAATTATGAAGATATTTATGATTATACATAGAGAATATCCAGAACACCTGGAATAAATATTTTTTGATCATGCAATCATTGCTTCTAAGGCGGGAATCGAACCCGCAACCTCCTGTAACACAGGCGGATCTTCGCCCACCGCACCACATCTGTCGTCAAATAATACTGCGTACTGAGAATATTTACCGTTAGTAAATAATAATATCACGATGTTATTCTTTTCTGTCCTAAGTTTCTAAAAGTAACGTCATTTATTTCTAAAAATGCCTTTTTGCGTCCTCGTAACTACAATGGCCTCTTTTTGCGATACCAGGTATTCCCCCGCATCCGCATATTGGTCACGCGTCTTCCGTTTGTATCAAGATCTAAATAGGTGCCTATTCTTTCGCAACTTGTAGATATACATAACTAATATCGGACGTGACTGACTGACAGTTCACGCTTATTGTCATCTTATAAGGATACTAGCGGACCGTCCCGGCTTCGCACGGGTATTGGAATGTTTGAGGTAATTTTTTTACACCTTGGGTTACATTATTGGAGTTTTCGTAAGGATCCCTAATTTTTTTGAAAATATAATATAGCCTATGTTCACCGGGGATAGTGTAGCTTTTCAAAGGTGAAAGATTTTTTCAAATCGGTCCAGTAGTTTCGGAGCCTATTCAATACAAACAAACAAATAAAAAATCAAACATTTCCTCTTTATAATATTAGTATAGATAATTTGGTTTCTAAATCTCCTACCAAAAAAACTAAACTACAATGGATGTGGCCGGTACAAGCCCGATCCGTTCAGTAGTTTTGCCGTGAAGAACTTACAAACATCCATCCATCCAAACTTTCGCATTTATAATATTAGTTACTTAGTGTGATTTTAAGCACTACTGTACACTAACATAATTATACATTGCATACTTACATTCTTTTTTATTTATTTATTTCCAATTTAAAAGTAAATTACAAGTATAAAGTTTCTGCCAAACTGTACAACAGTTTATCAGCAGCGTTACTTCTTACAACTTTTCAGACAAACCCAGGGGCGTGCGAATAGTGCAATGTATTGTAGTTTTTGCTCTTGGCTCATTTGTCTCGCCAGTCATCACGAAGTTTCGTCATCATAATGACAGGGCTAGCGATAGCCGATGGAGTTTGATCGACCAAGAGGATATTTGGGGCTGTTGTGATACTTCATCTGAGAAAGTGAGTTATTGATTGATTGTAATGATATTTCGATGTAGAGCAGGCGATATTTTGCAGAGCCTTAGCAACATTAGGAACGTAAATCCTATATAAAATTATATATAGGATTTACGTTCCTAATGTATGAATTTAATAAGGTGAAATATACGTCTTCTGGAAACTAGGATACATATTTCAAACTTTCAATTGTGGAAAAGCTAAAAAACTGTTCAAAATATAGCAAAATACTCATGGTAAACGTATTAACAATTTAATTGTTTAAAGTCAGCCTATTTTATGATTAAGAAGAACAAATATCTCCTTTTCACAGAAGGAGGACATACATACAAACCTGCCTAACCTTATATACAGGGTGTCCCCAAAATATCTGCAATCCAAAAACAGGCAAAGTTGTGAATAAACATTGATTCTTCATATATTTTTTTTCGTTCCGCAACATTTACAGTTTACTTAAATATAAAAGAACTTGAACTCACTTTATGTTTTTGCATAAAACATTTAATTATATATTAACAATGAGCTGCGTGTGGATAAATCAATAATCAATCGTACAATTTCCTAGTATCACCGGCGTCTGCATCCACTTATCGATCACTTTTTACACCACTGCATTAGATCCTCGTTCCTAAGTGAACTGTAATTGTTCGGATTAGACGTAATCGATTGTTTGTAATAATTATAGCCTTCGTGTAATCGTATTAGGATTGTTCTGGTATTATTTATGAGCTTGGTTGACCGTAATAATTATAATAAAATACTTATATTGTTTCTTGTACGTATCATTCTGTAGATTTTTGTAAGAAGCAGCTATTTATTTTTAGAATTTTTAGCTGGATCGATTCGCGGGTGTGACAAGCTAATTTAAAAAATTATTTAAATGCAGTTTTGTTTCTTTTTGAAAATAAAGGAATATTTCATTTAAGTAAAATAATCTATCTTGAAGAATGGTCTCCCTTCAGGGCACATCTTTTTTTTTCTACCTTTTTTCTATATTTCTACCCTGTATAGAATTAATATTCCACTTAGATTGAATATGTTGAAGGTCGACTCTCCTTTTCACAGCAGACAGAAGAATTAAGAAATAGCAGTTTTTTAAGGTATGATGGTCTCTTAATTTTGTTAGCTTGCTAATTTAGCTTTGGGAATATTTTTTGCCGCTCCTTCTGTTGATTTTAATTTTCTTCTTAATAAATTCGCACTGAGAAATATTTTTTTACGATCAAATCAAACAACTGTAAATTTTTGAACGCTCATCGTATTTAAGAAGGACGGTAAAATTTGCCTTTAAAACGGATTCATCGTTATCAAACGGCGTCGGAACCATCGCTCCTATCAGGATCTTGATAATCTCATCGAAGATCAAAAATTATCGCTTTATCAATCTAGCTAAAAGTTATCTGTGTATCAATATGTCTTTATCAACTCAGGTGAGATTGAAGAAAACATCATTATATTACAAATACGAAAGTTAGGATTTTTAAATAGGAGGAAGGAAAATATACAGGGAAGGATGTATGAATAGATGTTTGTTACTTCTTCAAGCCAAATAACCTACTGAAAACCGGCTGAAATTCTGATGATATACATTGATAGTGTCGCAAGCTTTCTTTAAGGGTAACTCTCTTGTATAGTCAAAAATATAGAAATCATATTTACAATAAAGAAAAACATTCAGAATAAAAAAAATGTTCCACAGAACTAAAAACAGGAACTAAGAAAAAACAGTGCTAGGACAGACTGTCAATGTCTGTCTGTTGTTAACCACAGATATCGACTACTAGTCGATGACCACAGTCTTGTAATGTGACGTCATCCATAGGTTCAGCCTGAAAACCAGCGTCGTTACAGTCCTCGGGCGGTAGCGACATTAAGCTGAGGCTGGACCTAATTAGCGCGCACTGAGGACAGGCTATGTTATTTATACTTATTTTCTATAGTTTACCTTTAGTCTTATATCTTATTTAGCTTAATGTGTTTTTTTAATGTATGTTTGTCTTTTTTGTGTGTGCTAATAAAAGTTTTCTATTCTATTCTATTGATGCAGCTCATAGCATAAATTCAAACATATGCTTTTATCCCATAAATTAGTACCAATGGGAAAGAAATAACTTTTAAACATGGCGGAGAAGGTATGTCTGCAGCGCAGGAGGATGCGGCAATGTATTGTATATCAGTTATCTAGTACCCATAACACAAGCTCTGCTTATCTTGGGGCTAGATGATGCTGTGTGAATTGTCCTGTATTATTTATTTATTATTTATTATTATTATTATCTTGGGGCTAGTTGATGCTGTGTGGATTGTCCAGCATTATTTATTCATATAAACAACGTGCGAAGTCGCGGGCAGAAACTAGTCGAATATATTCGATTATTCTTACCATTCTACAACGTATTCGATATTTGGTTAGTTCAATCGGTATAATCGTTACCCCTTTATTTTCATCTTATCATTATTTCTCTTAATAGCTATAGGAACTGGCAGATTGCCAAACCCTTAGGGGTCTCGTGTTACCGTGTTCAATAATTACCGATATCTGAATACATTAATGTTGTCCGGATACATTTGCATGCAAATTTAATAGTTATGCCATAATAAGCAGTTCTTATTAAAAATGGTAATTAATATGAACGGATCTAGTAGTAAACTTAGCCCAGTCTGTGTCAACGTCGCGTCGTACCTTATATTCGAACTAGCGAACCGCTCCGGCTTCGCACGATTTTCGATATATGTATATACATGTGAAGTTATAAACCTTCCTCTTGAATAATTGCTATCTATTGCTGAAAACCCGAACAGACTGCTGAAACTACTTCTTTTTATACTATGTAAAGATAAAGAAGGTGCGTCCAGATTAAGTATATGTTACTGTTAAAGGTAGGTAGTTGTAAATATAAGCTTAAGGTTAGCCGGCTAAGTTTAGGTTTATCTTCGAGGAGAGGTCAATGTTTCTTTCTCCTATCTTTAGCTGGCTAAAGTTAAGTGTAACCGCAGCCCCCTGGCTAAAAATTTAGAAGAAAATTAAAAAATTGGTCCACTGCTGGCCACAAGCCTTCCCGTGATAATTGCCTTATTGAATTATGTCTTTCTCTTTTCATAAGGAAGCATATTTGCTAGAGTTAACTGGTCTTGTCCCTTGGAATTTTTTTCCGACTTCAAAACAAGAAGGAGGTTCTCAATTCGTATGCATGTCAGCAGGATCTTGTTCTACGCAGATCATACTCGGAAGTAACATGACGCTTCAAAACCAAATCGACCCTCATCATTGTAACTATCGGATTATGCTTCATAAACACGTAACTCATTCGGTGTTGGCAGGTAGAGAACTAGGATATGGTAGAAATTAGGGGAAACAAGTCGACGACGACGGCGCGAGCTCGTCGATCGGCAAGGTTGTCACACCTGACATAATGCTTATCAGGGGGAGGCCTACGTCCAGCCGTGGACCAATCATTGGCTGTTGAGGATGAGGATGAGGAATGTGCAACAGAGCGCGGATGAAATGCTTAATTATTAGTTCCTGAAACGACCGCGGTAAAAAAAAACATAGAAGAGTTGTTATAGAAATACTATTATTATATTAGGTATATATTGAGTGCATCTTTTCAAATTAAAAATATTTTAACTTTTGTATAACTATGTCGTAACGGGCTTTATTTCTGAGTTTTTTTCTCCATATATGATTTATTTTCGACCAAAGGTGGGATAAAATCAGTGTGGAAATACGAAGTTTAGGAGCTTTTTTTTTTCAGATATGCTTTCTATTATTTTGCTTGTATACAAGCATACATAATGATGAAATAAATAGATATTCTCCTTAGTTTTTAACAGATCAAGATGATGAGCCTTAAAAGCCCACAGCTTTGTTTTTCTTCAATTTCTCTAAGCCCAGATAGTTTCCGGGCAGTTATTATTTCGAGCAAAGTGCAATAGTTTTCTGTTAATTCGCAGTTTGGAAAGGTATTTCATTTGCGAAACGTTATATTCAATCCACCTGACGCTGCAGAGCTGATACCTTTCTCTCGTATCATTCTCCATAATTGATTCCGTTACCGGCAAACTTTAGGTATTTGATTTGCATACCTAACTACATTAGAAGTTTGAGAACATCTTTACTGTCTTCTGTTTAGAGCCTATTAAAATGCAAAGGTGACGGAGGGAATTACGATGAATTATTAGAAGTGGTTTATAACATAGGAGTATTTTATTATTTATTATTATTTTGATATGATTTCTGAATTTCTGGCCCAGTACTCATAAAGGGCCCACAGGTGGCCTAGTTGCGGAAACCAGTTCAGAAACAGGTAACAGGTCTCCTGTCCCAGGTAAGATTTTTGGGAAACCGGTCAATAATTATACGACTACCTACATTGTGGCGCGGTGGGCGAAGGTCCGCCTGTGACGTAGGAGGTTGCGGGTTCGATTCCCGCCTTGGGAAGAATGTTTGTACGATCTTCAGATATTTGTTCCGGGGTTCTGGTCGTTTTCTATTTATAAAAAATATCTATCTATGCAATGTATTGTATTATGTATATCAGTATCTAGGTACCCATAACACAAGCTCTGCTTAGTTTGGGGCTAGATAATGCTGGGTGAATTGTCCAGCATGTTTTTTAATTAATTACTAGCTGCATCCCGCGGCTTTGCCCGCGTGGAAATCTATGTTTCAAATGGTTTATAAACATTTATCTTGAATCACTCTAACTATTTAAAAAAACTGCATCAAAATCCGTTGCGTAGTTGTAAAGATCTAAGCATATAGGGACAGACAGACAGCAGGAAACGACTTTGTTTTATACTATGTAGTGATATTCCACTTACGCTCCCGCTTTTTACCGAAAGTTAATCCTTAGGTAAGTGCAAAGGTACCCTCAGGTAAAGTCACAGCACATTATAAGAGAAAAAAAAGAACCTTACCTACAAGTAGATCTAAAAGAATCTAAACTTCTTACATCACTATATATAATGGGTGTATATACAAAGATTGCCAGGAAGAAATCGCTCTTAGCGATAAGGCTCTCCATTGTGCATCTGTATCTTTGTTTGTTTGTTTTTTACTTTTTTTTTTCTGTGTTTGATGTGCAATTAAGCGTATTTGTATAGTATTGTTCTGGTCCTTATGTATGTATAATAAAATATATCTATCCATATAATCTTTTGTATAAATAAATATTTTTAATGCTGGACTATCCACACAGCATGACTAGCCACTAGATGATGCTGTGTGGATAGTCCAGCATTAACACTTTGACAGCGATTTTTTTTCGACGACTGCGATCTTTTTTTTAACCAAAAAAATTCGTGCTGCCGCTCTACACAGCGGTTGTGTTGCGCCGCACATGCGTTTCGTTCGAAAAATATTACGGCTGTGCTGAGTCACAAAGATCTGTATTTTCTCAGCCGCTGCGCTAGTGTGGATTTACGCATATTAGTCACTTGTAGAAAACACATACCATGAGATTTCAGCATTCAAAGTGTTAAAAATAAATATTTTTAATGCTGGACTATCCACACAGCATCATCTAGCCCCAAGGTAAGCATCGCTTATGTGATGAATACTAGATGACTGATATTCGTAATACAAAAGATTATATAGATAGATATTTTTTATTATCAAATTAAACTATGGTTCATATTTCGCCTCCTTACTTTTACGCTTTTACTTTTGCTTCTTACGTCACTGAGTCGTCCCGTCAGTTTGTCACCGATCCGACACGCTTGGGATAGGTTAAAATATTAATTAAGGCTGGGTCGAAGCGGTCTGTTCATGCAATATTTTGTACCAAAGTTTAGGGTTAATTTGTCATCCCTCTGGTGTGAGCATGGAATTACGTTGTATTCTGGTGGAGCTGACTTGTTTTTTGTGGATTGGAAAGTTTATTCATTTATGATGCTTTAACTGATTGTTTTAAACTTTGTTGATTAAATATCACATGACTTGACGCTGTAGGAATTTGTAAGTGAGCTTAAAAATGTGTGGTATATAATACCAGCTTTCTCGAAATGTACAGAAGTTAGTACTTAGCTCCCTACATATTTTACCTTCATATTTTAGGGTATCATCTCATAAAAATTGTTCGTTATTGATCCTAATTCTTTCTCACCAAGTGCTTGCGGAGGTATCCTATAGGAATTATTAATTCCAGGCTTCTTTACAGCCAATCATTTATTATAAAACTAGCTGCGCCCCGCGGCTTCGCCCCGGAAATCTATGTGTGAAATGGTTTAAATGATAAAAATTATCCTATGTTAGACTCCTGGTTCTAAGCTACCTCTCCACCAATTTTCAGCTAAATCGGTCCAGCCGTTTTCGAGTTATAAGTGTTGTAACAAACACGACTTTCTTTTATATATATAGATAAAATAAAAATAAAATTCCTTTATTTCGGACTACTATGATCAATAATTTGTTAGTAATGATCTTATAATAAATGTTAGTAATTCTTACGTAGGTACTAAAATTAAATATGTTATGTTTTATGTGCTATAATAGGCATCAATGTTCTCTGTTTTTTTTTATCTCAACTTCTAAAATCTTACAATCCCTTACGGTGTTTTTTCTTTACTACACAAGAAACTTTGGTTATATAAATAACTAGCAGCGCCCCGCGGTTTCACCCGCGTGGTGATAGATATTTTGGATAATATACAATATATCTTTATAAATTGTAGCCTATGTGCTATTCTGATGTATAAGCTATATTATTGTAAAGTTTCATTAAAATCCATCCAGTAGTTTTTACGTGAAACAGTAACAAACATCCGTCCATCCATCCATACTTACAAACTTTCGCGTTTATAATATTAGTAGGACATATTTAAATTAAGTAATATGTACATATAATAGTAAAGTAGATTAAACTACATCAAGTTTATCAACATGTACCTACGGTGGAATAAATGAATTGAATTGAATATATTGGAATTGAAACAAATCATTTACATTTTCATTTTCGCGGAGCTCTAAATTATATAAAACACTTGATTGAAATAATATTATAATTGACGATATTAGAAATGGTACTGTTCCCTCAGTAAATACATAATGCATAGGAAATTTCTGTGTTGTTTCAGTTTTGAAACAACTTCAACCTAGTGCAATACCAAGATAAATACAACTATGTAGTTTCCTACAATATAAATAATAACAGTTGCACGTACGTTAGTTTGTCACTGGGTAGTTTTGAACTAGTTCTAATGCTAGATGCATTATTATATAGTAATCTATATTATACAAATAAATTAAAAATGTTGGACAATCCACACACCATCATGTAAAGTAAAGTAAAGTAAAAAATTATTTATTTCTTTAGGCTTACAAAATAAGCACTTAGACAAGTCATATTTTATACATTAAATTATTATCAAATAAAAAATATTTTTCTGTTCACTTCAATTTTTTGTCCACTAGTAGAAGAATGTAGCCCCAAGTTAAGCATAGCTTGTGTTATGGATATTTACTAGATGATTGATATACATAATACATAATTAAATTACATAGAAAGATATTTTTTATTATTCATAGACCCAGAACAAGTACTGTAAGTAAGGCAGATCCTACAAAAGTTGACTATGATAATGATATATAAATGGTTGAAATTGGACACGAAGTAAGGTTGGTTCCAAACAAGAGACCGTGATGATAACCACTTATCATCACCAGGAGGACCATTTTTGCTTGTTTTGTCTACTTTTGATGTGACTTAAGAGATACTTAAAAAAACGACATACTAGAAGCTGCGGCAAATTGCCTTGTGTACGAAGCCTAAGAATCCTAGCAATAAATTAATAATCCCACTAACATTGTTCGGGAAACTCGCACGAAGCTCAAAGTGAACGGTTTCGCTCCACAGTAAGTCTTTGTTATCAAATTATCACTTGCATTCGCGTACACCGTGTGATCTTTGTCAATGGAATTCCGACTTTACGACCTTGTTCAAAGGTTCATAGATCTTTTGACGTAGGGAATTTGGTTCTTCTCAGCCTTGAAGCGTCTTTGTGACCAATATTTGGAGCCAACTGTTGAATGCCAAGTGGAGCAGTTAGCGATCGGATGCCAGCTTGGTAATTGGCGTAGTTTTTCCATGTAGTAATGTATGTGTGATGTGAGTCAAAGGGCGATGGTGCTTGTGACCTTGTGTTCGGTGAATGTACCTACATTATGTGATGGCGTAATTTCGGTAATGACGACGCTGATTTTTATAGCTCGCATGATGAGAATGACCAACCATAAGAATGAAATTTAGATTAGAATTGATGGAAATTTTCGCACAGTATGTTGAGAGCTTGTGTCATGGTTACTAGAACGCTGATACACTATATATTATGTATTATTTGTTTATAGACGACCGACGTAGCGCGGTGGGTGAAGGTCCGCCTGCGACGCAGGAGGTTGCGGGTTCGATTCCCGCCTCGGAACAATTGTGTGTACGATCTGCAGATATTTGTTCCGGGTGTTCTGGTCGTTTTCTATGTATAATAAAAAATATCTATCTATGTAATGTATTATATTATGTATATCAGTTATCTAGTACCCATAACACAAGCTCTGCTTACCATGGGGCTAGATAATGCTGTGTGAATTGTCCAGCATTATTTATTTATTTGTTTGACTATGACATAGCTATATTGACAGCATGGTTATGGGTATAAACACTGATATTTATTTGTTTCGATTTTTTACTGTAGATACTAGGTAGAGTAAAAACCACCAAAAATGTATAAAGTTTAAACACACTGTGCGTGCACTTAGTGGCATCAACATGAACAATACAGCACCAAGCTAATGCGTAGCTTGTTTCATACAGTAACACGGTTTATGTTTTTAGTAAAATGTAGAGTCGAGGGAAAAACACTGTTGATATTTCAAACTAGTTCTGCTCGCAGCTTCGCATGCGTTGTTTCTATGGAAAGGTTTTAAGGTTATTTATATACTATGGGTGATATCAATAATTTATTGGATAAATACAACCTTGTTTCGTACAAACTTAAGACTAATTTTATTGTTTTTGTTATATTAACAGCAGTATATATTATTAGCTGTTGGTAGAAAGCCTATTCCGGATTCCAGATCCAGATTCTGGAAAAGAATTTAGTAAAAAATCGTCGAAATAATCATAATTCAAATGATATAAGGATAACCTACTAAACGTTCGAAATAAAACCTTTTTTCGTACAAACTTAAGACTAATTTTATTGTTTTTGTTATATTAACAGCAGCATATATTAACAGCTGTAGGTATAAAGCCTATTCCGGATTCCGGGTCCTGATTCCGGAGGAAATTTAGAAAATTAGAATTTATCGTCGAAATAATGATATGATAACTTAACAAAATGTTCGAAATACAACCTTCTTTCGTACAAACTTAAGACGAATTTTATTGTTTTACAGCAGTATATATTAACAGCTGTAGGTAGAAAGCGTATTCCGGATCCAGATTCCGGATGCTCATAGATCGATCTCGACATGCCGTCAAAGTGACAGCCCAGTGCGCCTGACGTATGATAACGAGAATTCTTTGAACTCGTTTCGTATCTAATTATCTCAGTATCAGACAGTGAACGGGTTCTTTTGTCTTCGAGACGCTGGCGTGTGATTAAAGATTTTATTGGGTAAGGCCTCGTACATACCTATTACGTACTTTGGCTATCTAAGGCTACGTTCATACTGCTGGATACAAGCTAGATAATTTATGAATTACAAATAGGTTACATAACTTATGTAGTTAATAGTGCCTTAAAGCCTATGATAGGTTTTTGTTTAAGCTCTTAGTTCAAACATAATTGAAAAGATGATATTATCTGCTGTAGTTTACGTACGATCCGACAACACGCACACAAAAACGCATTGACGACTGCAGCTAACATTGATTTCCTGTTCAAAAAGGGAGCATAAATAAAATATGGCCTATGTAGTTATAAATTTAATCTATGTAACGACAGCTGAGCTGAGACGTGTGGACACTCACGATAGGGCTGGTCCACTAGTTCAAAGTCGCTCAGCGAGCTATGGAAAGAGCTATGCTCGGAGTTTCTCTGAAGGATTGGATTCGTAACGAATATATCCGACAGAGAACCAAAGTTATCGACATAGCTCTAAGAATTAACAAGCTGAAGTGGCAGTGGGCCGGCCATATCTCGCGAAGAACGGACAGCCGCTGGGGCAAACGTGTTCATGAATGGAGACCACGACTCGGTAAACGTAGTGTAGGACGCCCTCCGACCAGGTGGGATGACGACCTGCGAAAGACTGCAGGTAGATGCTGGATGTGGCAAGCTGAAGACAGGGCTCTATGGCGCTCATTGGGGGAGGCCTATGTCCAGCAGTGTACTGCTATAGGCTGATGATGAAGATGACGATGATGTAACGACATCATTCAAAGAACCGCCTATTCGTAGATTTTCACTATCACTGAAAACATTAATCATCGGCCTTATCTGAAAGTTTGTTTATTCACTTGTTCTAGATTATAGCGTAAAGACGTGTCGTAAAAATGTCCGGAGGTGTGACTATTACGCTTTATTGTTGGACAAGGAGATAATTATAAACAGAAATGCACCTGCGACTCGCGTTTGTGGTTTTCGTGTCCGCCAGAAATGCGTCCCACATACATTAGGTAAAGCTATTAATAATAAAAAATGGATGTAGGAAGGAGCACTGGTATTTTCGGCGTCATTTGCCATCATAGTATAATTTTAGCTTGTGAATAATATAGGGGCAAGGGACTGGGGGAAATACGTTTTCTAGGAATAATTACTGTCGATAGTAACCTACGGAAAATCTAAGATCGATTAAAGTAGGTATCTGAATATTCTCAATTCTCGTTAAAGTCATTTAAAACGGGATATATACCATGATTTGATTTTTGAGTTATCCAATATTTCGGCTTTAAATGACTTTAGTGTTAACCATGATACTCGTAGTTTCGAAAGTCTCAATTCTCATGATTGGCTTGATCACCAATAATGCTGGACAATCCACACAGCATTATCTAGCCCCATTGGTAAGCAAAGCTTGTCTTATGGATACTAGATAACTGATATACATAATACAATACATTACATAGATAGATATTTTTTATTATACTTACATAGAAAACGACCAGAACACCCGGAACAAATATCTGCAGATCGTACACACAATTGTTCCGAGGCGGGAATCGAAGCCGCAACCTCCTGCGTCGCAAGCGGACCTCCGCCCACCGCGCCACATCGCTCGTCACCAATAACGGCATACCGGCATTGTTAGCCTCAAACTACTGTTGCTTATTACGATTTCTACGTATAATGAAGCTATAGTTTACCTCAGGTTACTGTGAGGATGATTTGAATTAGCACTCGTTTTAAAACGACTTCGAAAAAAGGAGGAAGTTCTATGTTTGGCTGTATGTATGTATTTTTATGTATGTTCGTCGTTTTCTCCGTCAATTAGGGACTGATTTTAAAAATTATTTCGCTATTGTATAGGGAATGATTTTGAGGTGATTCTTTTCGTCCACACGTCGCTATTCCCGTGGGAATCAATCCCGCATAACAACAACATCAGTGTTAATTAGAGGGATTCAGGGATTTGGAGTCAGTTTTTTTCAAAATAATTGATTTATATATTATATATTTTTACATATTATAAAGGGCTGTCTAGACATAAGAGATAACCTTGTAAGTTGTTAATTTCATTATTGTATTTTTTGAATTCTCTTTTTTAATTTTCCTGTTGATACAGTTGAAAAGTGAATAATGCGATCGATAAAAGTTATTAAAATTATTCAGTTGAATCAATAACTTTTACGAGCCCATAAACTCGTAGGTGTACATAATTCTCATTAACAAAATGATGACACCGAGGAATGTGTGTATGAAAAACCGGATATCGCGGTTTTTTACGATCCCAGTCAACGATCATAAAAATTACAGCTCTATCAAAAGGATTTCGAGAAATTACACGGAAATTGAGTTTTTAACTGAAAAATCAGACACTTAAAGGTAACTGAGATGAGATTGAAGCATCAATATATTTTTATTGCATTATTTTGTAGACATTATTCGTAATAATTAAGTAAGTACTACCTTTACTCACAGCACAAAAATCCAAAATTCTCGTTTTGCCTTCGTGTTTGAAATATTGACCGTCGACACCAACCAAGGTAGAAAAATAATTCAAAACAAAAAAAATAAAAAACTTTAGTGCAAGTTTCGTTAAAAAGCCAACAACAAGAAAGTGACTTATTAGATTAAATATGTTATTAATATTGTATCTTCAGTTTTCTCAGAGTATAAATTAAATCAAATTGAAACACATTAGGCGCGTCTGAGCCATAGTGTATTTATATTATGCTTGTGTACTTATGCAAACAAGAATACTTATCCAAGTTAAAGTCAAGATTATTTCTATAAATCCACATCCTATTGCGACTCAAGCGTGCGTTGCTAATCAGCTGTCCGTGTCAACAATTTATGTCTTCTTTACTACTTGACTTTAGTCGATGAATTCTTGTGGTTTACCTGAACTGCGTCTAATACGTAGATTCTTGGTGTTGTTTGTGTACGAACGAATACAAATATTAGCCGGCGTTAATGCTGTCAATATTAGGTTTGTTTGGTTTTCCCTATTCCTACCAGGATTAAGATTTGTAACAGAGATATAAAAATCACAACCCGCCTTGTTGCGCACTGCACAGTAAAAACACTTATTGTGAGAGACAGATTAATAGAAACACGCTATTTTGCCTACGGGATGTTTTATGGAATTAAGGGGTATGCACCCCTTAATTCCATAAAACATCCCGTAAACTTGACGACCGATGTGGCGCGGTGGGCGATGGTCCGCCTGCGACGCAGGAGGTTGCGGGTTCGATTCCCGCCTCGGAACAATTGTGTGTACGATCTGCAGATATTTGTTCCGGGTGTTCTGGTCGTTTTCTATGTATAATAAAAAATATCTATCTATGTAATGTATTGTATTATGTATATCAGTTATCTAGTACCCATAACACAAGTTTTGCTTACCATGGGGCTAGATAATGCTGTGTGGATTGTCCAGCATTATTTATTAAGTATATTATTTATTAAAGAAAATTAAACAAAGCCTTAGAAAGAAGTAAAGTCTCTGTTTACTTGTTTCTTAACTGAGTTAGCCTGTGTTGTTTCTTATGATATTTTAAGTACAATCCTTCTACATCAGATCACTAACAGCCATATTAATAAAAACACTTTTCTCCTCTCTCATTCTCGATTTGCCCCCAGAGTACTGTTAATCTCCGACTTAGCCTGTAATTACGTAGTTTTAAAAAAATAAGTAATAAACCTGGACCAATGACGAAGTACATAAAACTCCTTCGATTAAGGTTGGAAACAGCATGATTGGTCATAAGTACCAACATCAAAATACTAAACGGTTACTATTTATTTCATTTTCTGTGGAAATTATGGACAGTCTATGAAAATCATTGTAAGGCAGTTTCTTTAAAACTTATTTTGTACAAATTCATGATCTGCGAGATTTCAAATGAACTTAAACTTAATCTTTTAATTACTCAACTTTTAATTACTCGTCTCGTCGAAGTGAAACCCAAATACATTTCTATAACAGAGCCATGTTTATCACGTTCTTATTTATTAAATTATCTATAGAAAAATATCATCATGATGAACAAATTGGTCCTCGAAAATTATCACCTGCCAAAGCTGTCTTCAGCGATGACACTTTTATTTATCTGACGAATTATCACGACGACGTGAGATTTGTGAACAAACTGATAAATATTTTGAACGTGTCTTACAAATTAATATAGAAGCCTATTTTATGTTTTGACACATCCATAAGAGTATGTCACCGGAGCTTGTTTATTAAGTTTGGTTTGTAAAATATTCACTTAGTGCTTAAGTTGGCAACTTATAGTAAATTTAAGGTATAGAATATAAAAAAGGTTATATTCTTTTACAGAGTATTTGAAGTTTTTACTTATGCTTATCATTTTATGAATTTAAAGATATGAACTTGAAGAATTTATTGTTGTTATTTATTGCTCTACGTAAACAAAATGATGGTGTTTGACAAAGGTTCGTAATTCCTTAAAGTTAAACCGGTTTTGGTTGGAATCTAAATATTCTATTATCAAGATATCTTATAGCAATTATAATTTATTTACACATTCGTTACTCATTCAGAACAAGGCATTTGACTTAGGTAAAATCAAATGCCTCTAGTATAAATACTGCTTAACCTAAGTCAAATGCCTAGTTCTGAATGAGTTTTACAAGATTTGCAAAGATAAAACTTCAGGGTTTTAATGCAACCTGTCTAGGCTATTGAGATTGATGAAGATTGCATTGGAATGCGTAGTTTTATTAAAACTAGCCGACAAAAATAAAACAATGTTCCTCGTAAAAAGGTACCTATGTCTCGAATGCTCCATATAAAAGGTCATCTCATTGAGATACGTAAAATAAACTCAAATGTATCTTTAAAAGATTTCTCAAGTAGTTTTCTATTAATTTCTGATCCTATGCTGAAGAACGAATGTGTAAATTATTCCAATTAACAGCTAAGCAGAACACGCGAATATCAACAGGTTTCAAAAATCAACAAGTTACAATAAATCTGATATACTTAAATTAATATAGATAACTTACAAATCGTGTAACTTCTCCAGTCCTAGAATGCAGTGTATCGAAGTTCTCTTCTATCCCGATGTGATTCTTCAGTCTTATAGGTTGCGGCACCACCACACGAAGGTTCGTCTTCACCTTGTTATTACTATCTTTCGTATTGTTATTGTCAACTTTCAACTCAACACTTTCACCACTGAACGGGCACGTCGCCGGCACAAAGTGTCCGTTGATCTGATCCATATTACTAAAGTTCTCTTTCAGCGACCCCATCGGATCCTTGCAGCATATGTTAAACATGAAAACACGAGGTTCCTACAACACGGATCGCGTTATAACTGAGGTTAAAATTGCTTCCTGCATGATATATATGCTGGTGGGTTGAGATGCGGAGTATGACTGAGTCAAGGCAGAGGAGGCGATCTGTCTGACCGCTCTACAGCAAAAAATATTAGCATGTCCACGTCATGGGGCGCTCGCGCCGGTTGCCGGCGTCGACTGAACAACATTGCGTCGTGTGGACGAGGTGCACGTGATCATTATCAGCCACTTCACCAAATCGGTGATTGGTGTAATCTGTGCAGTGCGGGCTCGGAATTTCTAATATCAGTGACTCCATTATTATCCGCTGTCTGTCGTCATCAAGTACTTCATGAGTAATCGGGCTTCCAATTGTGAATAAAGACTCTCATTTTTGCATGATTATTTTTTAATTTTAGAATTAAGCGTTTTTTTTTTCTTTAGCCTGTTTCGTCCCACTGCTGGGCAAAGGCCAAATCTTTCCATTCAGCATTTTGTCCACATAAAATTAATACTAATTTTAATTGATCCGCCATGTTGGTAAATAATTTATAATGTTTTTCTCACTACGGTACCTACTCGACAAAGCTATACTTACACTAATGCACGCTAAATCCCGTATGTGCAGATAACCATAACAAATGATGCAGCCACTCGTATCCATTCATTTGTGACTAATCCTATCTTAACTGTGTTGCATTACCTATGGTTATTCAAAATTAATCATAATTTATGAAACCAGGGTAAAGCCAACTCACGAACTGAAACAACCGCTTTAGAGTGTCTTGAGTAGATATTTGTTACCATCAGATATCTAAGTACTTCTAGTAATGCTAATACATACGATCAAGAAATTATTTTTAATACCTATATCAACGAATTTTCCTGCAAATCTTTCTGAAGCTGCAAATACATTTGCACTCTCCGATGACTGACAGCTCCGATTTTATTTCGTCAAGAACTAAAATCTACAAGAAAAATTTAATGACCGTTTGTTTCTGTTGTTGAACATGTCTTTGTGTAACTTAACACTTTGACTGCGATTTTTTTTCGACGACTGCGATCTTTTTTTAACCTAAAAAATTCGTGCTGCCGCTCTACACAGCGGTTGTGTTGCGCCGCACATGCGTTTCGTTCGAAAAATATTACGGCTGTGCTGAGTCACAAAGATCTGTATTTTCTCAGCCGCTGCGCTAGTGTGGATTTACGCATATCAGTCACTTGTAGAAAACACATACCGTGAGATTTCAGCACTCAAAGTGTTAACTTTCAACATCCTAACCCATTCAAGTCTATTAGTCTACCGCTACATCACCTATGGAATATGATGGAGTTTATTGCGGGGCTCTCTCCGCTTATTGCATTATCGTTTTTTGTTATCGCACCTCTTATCTTTTAACACAGAAAAGCTATTTGATCATAATGTATCGAATATGGACTAGTCAATAAGGAGCTTCATTCATTACTTACTTACATGTGGGCTTAGGTATATGGAAGGGTGTTCTGGTTGTTATCTATGTATATCTATGCTATGTAATGTACTGTTTATTAGTCATCTAGTACCCATAACACAAGCTCTGCTTAGCTTGGAGCTAGATGGCGCTGTGTGGATTGTCCAGCTTTATTTATTTATTTTATGAAAAGGCTGTTAAAATTTTACGTTGCGAATTTTTCGTGGCGCATAATTTCAATTTGCATTGGTAAATATTTTGAGAAAAGCCAGCGGTAATATTGATTAACAGTCATGTTCGAATTGCATGGAAGTTAATTAATAATTCAGAGGTATTAAGGAATTCCTCCACAGAGTAACAACGCAAAATAGGTATATAGGTAGGTAGGTACGAACGTTATGACTAAAAATATTTTAAATAATATAATAAAATATTCCCAAAAACCAACGAATCCTGCTCAAAATTAGATACATTTCGCTAATTCTTTGAAGTTAGTATTTAAATCACAAGCTATCGTTCACTGGCAAAAAACAATTGATTGAAATCTGAAAACCCGATAAAATCTCGGTATTTCCTTATTCATCATTTGAGGTAGCATATAAAGTGAAGAGTAGAGACGGATACCGATATCAAATTCTACAATGATACCCATTGTAGAATTTGATATCGGTATCCGTCAAATAAAATAAAATATATCGAAAGAAAAGAATGGAATTTGCAGCGTCTGAGTAATCCTTCACCCACACACTTTGAGTTATTTAACACAACCTCTGTGATGACCTCTGTGGCGCAGTAGGCGAAGGTCCGCCAGCGACGCAGGTGTTGCGGGTTCGATTCCCGCCTCTGGGCAATTGTGTGTACGATTAAATATTTGTTCCGGGTGCTCTGGTTATCTATTAAAAATAAAAAATGTTTATCTATGTAATGTAATTGTATTAAGTAATCAGTCATTTAGTACCCATAACACAAGCTCTGCTTAGCTGGATGATGTTGTGTGGATTGTCGTGCATTATTTATTTATTTATACTCAACAATTTACTTATTCTTTGATTTGCTTACAGGTTCTGATAATCACGCAAGGAATAACATACATTTTATTTAATATTTATTGATAACATTTGGGGGTTCGTACTTTACGTACCTACGAACTGTTAGAGGAAAAGGTCACTTGGTACTTCTGAGAAAAATAAATTAGCAAGTCTAATAAAGTTATGTGGAATTTAATATATGGTGACATTCTTCACGGAGCGTTCATTTGGTACTTCCCCATTTACCTTTGTATCACGGGTCGTGTCGTGAGTACGCATGAGCCATCGGTTGCATTAGTTTAAATGACTATGACTAAACATTATAATATTTGACTTGTGGTGTGGTATTGACATATAAGTGAAGTCCCTTTTCTCCTTGAACAGGATGTTAGTTCCTGGTAAATAGTTGATGGCAATTATAAGACATCGCATTACGCATACAGATATAGTACACGCCCGTAGGTCTAGTTAGTAGACTAGTCTAATAAGACAAGGAACAACCGATAGAGCGGTAGTCAAATAAGGAAACAATTTTCGCTAAAACAAACTAGCACACGTGATAAAATGTAACGCAATTTTTCGTGTTTTTCTTTGCGTGTGTAAACATCCACTCCCAAGGAGGGAGAAGTATTGTCAATGATTTGCCCTGGTACATAATGGGTAGGAGAGATAACATAAAAAGGCTTATGAATTCGAAGGAGCTTTATTTAACCAATGAAAGACATTTTTTGTCGTTTTTTATTTGATATTTCATAGGTAATTTTAAATAGGTAGCATTTATATAGTACGAATTAGTGCAGGACAAAATACTCGGCGTGATAATCTGCTCTTATTTATATTTAATAAATGTTAAATCCATAACATGTAAATATTCAGTAAAGATAATTACAATGCACAATATTAGATATTTAGTAATAAGTTATAGATTTATTTAGGTAACATCAGAAATTATTTTGTATATTAAAATCTCATTATAATAGAAAATATGAATACATTTCTTATATGACTAGTTATAGAATCACAAATTCAACACTCACAACTATTAGTAAAAGTTAGGTGAATAAAATATTAGTTTGGAATGATTTATAGTAATACTCATACACTAAGTAGTAATAAAAAACTAAAAATAGTTTACCCTTTAAAATATTTTCATAAAAAGAACTATATAAAGTTACAAACATAAATAATATGTAGGTACCTGTACGTACCTGTACATTTTTTTTTGGCAATTTCATAAACAAAATTATCGTTGTTTATTATTATCAACACAATAAAATGAAATTTTACAATAATTGTATTATTTTAGCTATCTAAACTACAGTAAATGGAATATATCTAATAAATAAACTTCATCTTCAAATATTTTTAACCTATTTTTTTAATATAAGCATAACGGTTGGACAGTACACTAGAGAAAGTCGTATAATAGTTATTAGTACATATAAAGTTATATTGAATTATCTGAAAATACTTAACTGCTAATGATAGTTTTAATATTTTTAGGGTATTAAGTAAAGGATATTATTTTCATGTAACTAAGGGCTACAAAGAGTTTCTTGAACATTTTGCGCTTGTGCGTTATTATTTCGAACATCACCCTGCTTATTTGAAAATCATAAGTCAAAAGTAAATCCCGCATTATTAATACTGAATGTATTTGGATTTTTAGGTGTGATCTCTATAAAATACATTCATACACGGCGCATATTATACAATACCTTTGTATGATGTATAAAATTAGCAAAACTAAAGGCATTAATTAAAATTAAGTACTAATTCATCATCTTACACAACCTAGATAGCAGCCGTTTGATCTCAAAATCAAATACTTCATTTCGGTTAATTAAAACGTTCGTTTCATTAAAAACAGCAACCCACGAGAGATCATAATAATTGACATCCATATCATTCGAATAATTTTAATTCTGTAGGATATCAGGATATCGTCCTCTATTTTAAAGCTGACGGTAAAACTAAACCAACTTGGTAGTCATCATCAACCTATAGCAGTCCACTGCTGGAAATAGGCCTCCCCCAATGAGCGCCATAACGCCCTGTCTTCAGCTTGCCGCATCCAGCATCTACCTGCAGTCTTTAGCAGGTCGTCATCCAACCTGGCCGGAGGGCGTCCTACACTACGTTTACGTTTATCGTGGTTTCCACTCAAGAACACGTTTGCCCCAGCGGCCGTCGGTAGTAGGTATGGCATATAATTTTGAACATATAGTTTTTTTTTTGCAACAGTTATCATTTTAGATAAATGCACATTAAACAAATAATAAGAAACTCTTATTTTTCAATTGAAGTAGGTAATACTAATTCGTATAATAATATTTAACCAACAATAATATATTTACTAATGTTGACGATGTTTAAAGAATATTCAACGGGCGACTAAAAACGTTGATGATGTAAGTCTCATTGCATCATTGACAACAATATTTGAGTGATATGCGAAATGTCGATCAATCAAGCTAGATTCATAATTATAGAATATAAACTCAGTAATTGTTTAAAAAACAATATTGACCTAATCGAAAGCTTTGGTAAACTAAATGATGTAGACATCATAATTGATATATTGAATAACCTTGACGCAAACTTCGAAGAAGAAAATACAATAGTTGATTATTCAAATATCCTTGATCCAAATTCCGTAGAAGATAATACAATATTTGGTCGATCAGGTAAGCTTGGTGGTGTGAAACCGCGAGGACCTGCGTCATGGTTGCGCGGCGACGCGATTCCTTCGAGCAGATTCGCGAGACGCGCTGTGGACTTCGGCTGTGCGGAGTGTGATACCGAATATGTCTTCGTGGTAGCGATTCTCCTCCTAGTGGAAAATTCAGAATACTATGGTTATTCATATTAATTATCGAATCATCATCAACACCCGCAACCTAACTTCTCCGACTGCTGGGTATAGTCATATAAAAATATATATAAATTCAAAATACTAACGCAGGAAACAAAAATGAAATGAATGCTGCAGTGTTGCTGAAGTGCATTTGAAGAAGAAGGGCTCGAAAAAGACGTTTACCTATAGTAAACATAAACGTGTTTGAGAGTTGAAATATAAAAACATAGATATGTTGTTTTTTATGAGACTAAGGACTCACTTTGAGCATAAACATGAAGTTTTGCACTTGTTCATCTGTCAAATTTCCATGTTTCTTCACAATTCCTTTCAGTTTCTGATGCACGTCTTCAGCCATCTTGCAATCTCCGCAGACGTAGAAATGTGCTCCTCTGTTTATTAATAGATCTTGAATTTGAGCTCCTTCCAGTTCAGCTAAATCTTGGACGTACATCTAAAATACAATCAAAATGTTGTTAGCCAGATTCAAAAGGAGATCTTATTATCATTGAATATAATAAGAGACTTTACCTTTGGGACATCCTTCTCTCTTGATAAAGCAAGAAAAGCTTTAGTAAGTACGCCATCCTTAAGTGCTTGCTGTTTTTCATCTCTATACAAGTCCATGGTATTTGTTCGGCATCCGAAGAACAACCACACTGGGCCAGCGTTCTGACGCGTTCGAGAGTTGAGCTGTGCTCTGCGATGACTCCAGAAACCGCGGAAGGGGGCAATGCCTGTCCCAGGTCCAATCAAGATAAGAGGGACTGACAAGTCCTGGGGCAGGTGAAAATTTTGAGCGCTAAAAAGGAAAATATTGAAACGTTAGTATGAGTAATCGTTAATACCTACTTATTACATGTTATATACAGCCATTAACTAACCTTCGAATGAAAAGATAAACTTCGTCACCAGGCTTGCGATCCATGAGATAGTTTGAGCAAACGCCGTAATGGATAGGTCCTTCGCCATCTGAACAGAAATGACATCACAGCATTCGAAAATAAAACTGACCAACCTTCGGTCTCATTAATCTCTCTAATATTACCCGAACCTTCATTGCTTACGGATGTCGGGGTTAGTACAAAATAGATTGTAACCCGATTACAGCGAAATACGTACCTATATCGTAATCGTGGGAATCAAGAAAATAAACTATAAGACATTAATGCATTACATTGTTTATGAATTGTAAGTTATTAATAGCAGCGCTGCTCATAATAGAATACTAAACGTAATCTGGTGCACAAGTGATTTCATGCGTTCGCAGGAAATACTTGGAATACCATAATTTAATAATCAACTAAATATAGAAAATATATTTTAGTAAAATGTATGGTATTTTAAACTGACCTTGAGTTCGATATGTGACCACGGCTACAGTCAAATGCAGCCTTTTGGGATGAGCAAGTGGCGATGATGATATGGAATAGAATCTTGGCTGCAGTGGAGACAGCAAGGCGGCCAGCAACGAAGCACTTGGTTTAGTTGATGGGAACTGTTCCAAGACTTCTGGTAGCGTCGGGAAGTGGAAGTGACGCCAATCTTCGTATGCTGCTGGATCCTGTTTATTTATTTATTTTATTTACTGTATTCATTGGAAAAATTATATAATTTTTATTTATAACACTATTATGGATACTTACACTAGCTAGGTTACTCAGTTTTTCCTTCTCAGCATCGTTATCTGAAGTCGTGGCCAAATATTGCAAAAGTATCGTCGTAGGAGGTGTGGTTATATCCAGGAATCTTGTGAAAAGTTCACGCACACTAATCACGGGAAGTCTTTCGTGTGGCTCCCAGGATTTCACAGGACCTACAAAATCATTACCTTACTTTATCTTGTTTATTACCTTGCATATTTTGTTGTATTTTTATGTCTATCTACCAACTTAAAAAAAATATTTAGTATATTTTTCTGGACGCTGCTGTTTAACTTACCGGCAGAAGTGTGAGTTTCTTTCATGAGCTGCACTTGAACTGGTTCATCCAAATCATCTACATCTTTCAATCGGGCTAGCAGGCTTTCCACGAGTTCTTTGCGATTGCATGCCATTATACCTACATGATCTCCTGGATCGTATTTCACTTCGCTCTGTGAATTATCTGATAATATTAGTATGCATACAAAATTCAAAATATTATAATTCCGCAATATAATGTATTTTTAAGCAAAGTCATTCCTAGGTATTAAAGTGACAACTTTACAGCTTAGAATTGATTTCAAACATAATTTGCGAAAAGTTCACCTTAGGTTCCATATCGATGAAGATAGTTGATCTTTCAGCAGAAAGATCTCCTAAATCCTTATTAGCCCTGACGATGCAAGGAACAAACTGCTTGTTCAGAGCAGATTGGAAAGCTTTCACCAATGTCGGCGACGGAGTGCCTGAGGTAGAGAATCGAACCGTTTCTTCGCTTAGAGTAACTGAGCCTAGGGCACGCTTAGCTTCTTGGAGGGTTTCATCGTCGTCTAGGCAGAAAGTTTCGCAAGCAACCTAGGGAACATTTTAAATTAGAACCTATTACACAATTTAATACCAGGTTTGTTCTTAACAGTTTTTGTATTAGCTTGATTGCTGATGATGAGTATAATGCTATTGTATTTTTTACGACAGAAACTCGTAGACACGACAAATTTACAAAACCTCTTGGTCCATTGTTACCTATAAAAATCCTAGAACGTCGCGTTTGTAACGGAGGCCAACTTCCTGTAGACACGGTTGGTACATAACATTATCTCGTGGTCATACAATGATACAAGGTCGCGGTTGATTTCAATACATAATCTATGTAAATAATAGATTTTATCTTGATTATAATTCTCAAGTCCATGTTTTGTCCAGCCTCTAGTCACCTTGAGTTGACGTGACATAGCGTAACTTTTACATAAGTACTAGGAACCACTCCATTTTCGATTAATGTTTAACCCCAATAAAGGTTATAGAACGGGCGGCGCGATCATAGAATAGAGACTTTGCAGACATCGATTTGCGTAACTTTTGGTTTGGAGAAAAATACATGTTTTTACGGAAAAAAATACTTACGTTGAACACTCCCGAAGCCCACTTCCTAAAAGCCTGGTCCTGGCCGCACATCTCATCGCCCATAGCAATCTCATGGATCCTCTCCCCTCCAAGGTCACAGAGCAACTTGTCCACATACTTTCCGAAGTTACAAAAGTTCGGGTAAGCGCTAGACCCGAGCGCGAAAACAGCGAAACGCACATTGCTTAGTGCACCGAAACAGTCGATAGATGCAGCGTCTGTTGTACTTCCTGAAATAAACAGAGATTTTGAAGCCATTTTGAGATATTCTATAACCCGAATGAAGTTAATAATCGTAGTCACAAGCCGATTTTTATAGTTTTTTTTTGCTAATTTCAATGAACAATGTGACTGCATAAATTAATGTATGTCTTAATATTTATATATTTTTTTTAAATTGGAGACCTCTTTAGATGTATTCATGTGTCAAGTTTTCCTTAAATTTTCACGGGTATCAAGGGCTTTGTAAAGTACTATGAGTAAGCTCATAAGTCAACATAGTACAAAAAACTAAACGTGTCTCACGTGTTTGACCATAGTCAAGGTTAGTGACACAATGCTCATTATTTTCTAATATTATTCGAGCAGTTAGATTACATCATCGAATTGTGGTAGTTTCTATTAAGAAATTTAGTTTTACTTTCATTTATATTATTGTACCTTTCAGGGATTCCAACCGGTTTAGCTTTTTCTGTCTCTCTGTTGCATATTTTTGTAATTCTATCTGGCTATTGGCTGTTATGAATGACTTTGGTGTTAGCAATTGATTACTGAAATAATACAAAGAAAATTTAATTGGGTAAGTTATTCCTGTAGACTCTCACATTTCTGAAAAGAAATATTAAGTTCTTACCCGGAATTCTCTTCGATTTCAGAAGCATACAATAACTCACACAGATGTTCTCCAAAAGCCTAGATAAAAGAGAAATATATTATTACAATTGTATTTAATAATGGTCCTATGTAATTGCTCTCTAAATAGCATGTGTACTTACTACGCCGTTTTCAGGAGGATCTCCGTTACCGAATGTAGAGGTCACAACCAATAGAAGCGCTTCATGTTCAATGGAAGTGATGTCATAATCTTCCATGCAATGTACCTGAGAACAAAAATCTTCCTTCAAAAATGATTAAAGCTCTCAAGTTATGCCCGTCATCATCTTTCAGCTCTATGTTAAAGCGTTAAAGCGCTATTCATGTTTACTTTACTTTTCTTTAATTGTATTCCTTGCCTATGTCACGTGGAGTATGCTAATGTCTCATATCACTTACCTGAGCATTGAAAGCATGCCCGAATATGACTCCTAACTCCTTAGCATACTGTTCAGATTTGCCCGTCTCCGTCGCATACAGGACTGTCGCCTTGATCCTCTTAGAGAGGGCTCTTCCGAATAGTTTGGACGTGAATTTGACGGCTCGTGCAATTTGCTTGAAGTGGAACTTTCGGTTGATTGGTCGTTTTCCGGTGATCGGTTTTGATTTCTGCCATTGGTGGGTTTTCCATGCTGGCTCCTATGGTTCAGAATTGCATATTTTTAAAAACATTTTCTCTCAATCTTGAATTCTATTTTCTAAATTAAATACTAAATTCAAATAAGTAGTTCATTCGTATCAGACATGGTTAATTAGAGAGGTGATATTATAACTAAATTGAAGCTCATATCTCGCCACATTACTGGCATGTGAATACATAAAAGCAATCAGGAGTCACATCACCAGTAATATTAGTTTTATGAGATGGGTTTACATAGAAAGCATTTCTTGAAAACTCTGTAGATTGTGTTTATTTTGAAACCTTACCTGATATTCATACGATGGTTTGAGGTAATATAGAGCCATTTCCTGGTGGAAAACCGGTGTTATTGACCCAGACATTGGAGGGACAACCCAAATCCAATCAGCCGGGCATCCCGACCTACAAACAAACAATAATTGTTTTGATATATTGTAGTAGATCTAGCGAGAATATTGTGTTTATTCTGTCGACGAACTACATTCTTTGTCGTATAAATGAATCTTCGATATTTATAAGCAGGCAATTATTTTTACATTGATTTTCACTGCCAACATCTTATGTTAAAATAGTCTTCAATTTAAGGTATTAATAGAATACATAGGTGCGATGACAACCTGCGAAAGACTGCATGCGTCAAGCTGAAGAGAAGGCGCTATGGCGCTCATTAGGGGAGGCCTACGTACAGCAGTGGACTTAAATAAGCTGATGATGATTATTAAAAAAACAAATAATATATAATATAGTATTTGTATTGGCAGTTAACAAATATATGCTACTTCGCTTCCTAGTAATGTAATTTATATTTGCGTAGGCGATATTCCCATCAATTGTTGTGCAGGCAATAAATACTGAATAAATTGGTGTTATAAATCTCTATTTAATCAATTACTCAAAGACAGAAGACATTGTACCAACCTCTTAACAATACGCATGACCCTCTTTTAAAGAACGCTTTAATGCAATACAAATGTTTCAAATAAAAGCCTTCACGACTCTAAGGCCCCGAACTATATCATTAAAACAACAGCTGTATAAAGCCCTTAAACTAATTTGAGAGTTTAATAGTTCATCACTTTACTGCCTTTAATCTTAACAGCCTCCTAAATTCCCAATGCTGACTGCTTAGAAATAGGAGCATTAATCGTCTTATACCTACACTAAATGTGCTCAAAATGCAACACAGTTTCAAAGAGATACATAGGCGCGAAGTCTTGCGTTGGGCCAAATTAATAATATAATAATAATAATAAATAACTATATCTTCGATTCGAACCTGCAACCTCCTACGTGGCAGGAGGACCTTCGGCCCGCCGGGCAAAATAAGTCGTAAAAAAATTAATTTACCACTATTTTTATAATTTTATTTTTTATACGGGTACTTGAAAATCGTAAAATAAATATACAACATTATGTATATTTTAAGTTACGAATTCCAAAGCTTTTTAAAGAACAACTCAGCATACAAGTAACCAACTCTGTACATGAATGATGAAAGGCAGCTTGATCGAATGAAGCCTCGAGTTGAATGTGCCTGTATAACTCTCTAGAAATAAAGCAGTGAAAAGTACAGACATTTATGTATTTCCCACGGCTTTTTGAAACGACACCTTTGAAAGGACCTGGTCTTTTCAGAGAGGATCTAAATTGCTATATTGTATGCCTTCTTTCACGTTTCCCGTCGTATCTTCGTCAAAATCACGTCCATGCAGATTTTAAAGTAGTGTTTGTAAGCCTTACAACCTACATAATAATTTATTTTTATCAGAGAAGCAGCAAATCAAAACAGTCGCACGGTAGATTACATTGTTTACGTCAATGTATCCTTAAAGGCACATGTTTGCAGCAGACGTAGTCAGGTCTGTGCATGCATTAGGTAGGGCATAATAATTACCATACAAAAAAATAGCGGGTTTGGAGAACATTTCTGGGAAAATCAATTTTTCATAATTTTTGTGAAAGATTGTTTTTGGAGAACGATGAAAACTAGCTTTAATGAGAATATGATAATCTTTATTTGTAGAAAAATACTTAGGTATTACTTTTTTTTGTGCATTTAGTTTGTTTCAGTTAAAACTACTAACATACACAAAAACTATTTATCACAAAAACTATAGGTATATAACAGTTTGTATAAGCTGAAGCGATCCTATTTTGTTTTTCGTATACTGGGAGATCTTAAAAACAGCCGGTGAGAAACGAAACAATTATTGTTACTTCTACTCGTACCTTGTGGTGCGAACAATTTGGTGCGAAACACCTTTGACACAGATAATTGTATGGAAAAACAAAAGACAATCGCGGCATGTTTTTTTTTTGTATTTATCTTAGACTAAGAAATTCCAATACTTCTTAGACTTAGTACAATAATGAAGTTTAAAGCTTCAAGCTCAATGATATTTTCTAATAGTCGTTGTCTACCATGACCCCTTTGTAGTCAGAATTCATACAAGCTTGTCTCTAGGTGAAACCAATCAATATTAAGACAAGTCAGTTGGTCAAGATCGCCGAGACTGCCCCCTTTGTGCTCTTAATACGTCCATCACGTTATCTACTATAACTTGCTGTTATGATAGAACAGAGTTGCAAGGACCGAGCGATGACAGGTTAATTAAGGGCTGCGGATGGTTGTAATTAATTTTCGGGTTTCTCATCCGCTATCTGCGGTGTTTGCTATTGACAAATAATTTGCAATTGGAAATATTTACGTTGTAGTTACTGGACAAGTAAAAGCTCAGGACTTCATACGGGGCTGCAATGCCAGTTTATGACCTAGTTTTGAACCAGAATAATTCCTTGTACATTTTATTCAATTCATAACTCAAGCCCTGTGCGGCCTAGCCGTTATTGTCTACGGAGCTTAGACGTGGACACAGTAGGGCTGGTCCACCAGTTGAAAATCGCTCAGAGAGCTATGGAATGATCTATACACGGAGTTTCTATGAAGGATATGATTCGTAACAAATACATTGGACAGAGAACCTAAGTTATCGGACATAGCTCTAAGAATTAGCAAGCTGAAGTGGCAGTGGGCCGGCCATATCTCGCGAAGAACTGACAACCGCTGGAACAAACGCGTTCTTGAGTGGAGACTGCGACTCGGTAAACGTATTGAAGGACGCCCTCCAGCCAGGGATCCTGCGAAAGACTGCAAGCAGACGCTGGATGCATCAACCTAAAGACTGGGCGCTATGGTATGGCGCTCAATAAAGGAGGCCTCTGTCCAGCAGTGGACAAACATAGGCTGATAATGATACTGATAACTTAAACTCTTATAATAATATCCAATAATATCCACCCAAATATGTCCCTTCTTTGAAAGTTAAATGTAGGTGCAATATCTATCAGTCAGTCAGACTACGTTCTATATTGTGAAAGTCTCTACCAAAAGTAATAAAAGGGTTATTTGCTTGGTTTGATTGTGTTTCCAATTTGCACGTGAGTAATGCGAATGTCGGCACTCACGGAAACGAATGGAAAATAATGTTATTCGTTTTGGGACGCCCTACATATGTGTACATTTAAAGGTATCTTTTTACCGATGAAAGGTATCAATGCTGCGCCTAACGCAATAGCCAAGTAGTTCCAAATAACAAAATTTAAACAGCTTTTCCGGTATTCAATGTCATATACTACACTTTGTATACTGGTATTTTTATTATAAACTAGCGGCCCGTCCCGGCTTCGCATGGGTGGTCATTTGTTTCAGGCAATTTTTAAATATTTTCTCTTTTTTCTCTCCGTAAAAACCATCCTCGTACTTCAAGGAATATTCTAAAAAAAGAATTAGCGAAATCGGTTCAGCTGCTCTCGAGATTTGCGCTTAGCAACACATTCAGCGATTCATTTTTATATTATAGATTCGTATGTAAGCAAAGATTTGTTATTATATTGTTATAATTCGGTATTACGAATGACATTATATTATACTATATTAGCTATTTCCCGCGGTTTCACTCGCGTTAAAATAAAATTTCACATTTCTAAATTTTAATATAGCCTATGTACACCGCGGATAGTGTAGCTTCTTAACGGTGAATGAATTTTTCAAATCGGTCAATTAGTTTCGGAGCCTATTGAATACAAACAAACAAATAAAAAAACAAAATATCAAACCTTTCCTCTTTATAATATTTATATTATATAATACCATATATTATTATATATGGTATTTTATGTATTATCATTTATTGTAGTAGTGAATTAATGTAGGTTTAGGATTTTAGTCTTCCTTTTGTCAGTTTATGCAGACGTATTCTTTCACAAACTTGCCTCTCCATCCCAATAAGGTTTGCTGGAAGAGATCTTCTTTTAGGGTTAAGCTTGCCTTTGCCCACAAAGTCTCTACCTAGTTTTAAGTTTCATTTATGTTTTATTTCGTACAATAAATAATAAAAAAACTTAATTTATATTTAGGCAATATAGAGCTTAGAATTGCTTACGCTAGCTAATTGTGTTATCATAAAGTTATGAGTTATTATTGATGATAGCCTAGAGGCGATAAATCAATCTTGCAGAAGGATGTGGTGAGACAGTAATCATTATTTTTGGCAATGACGTTAAGAAAAACAAAATGTTTACCATTCGTTTTAAACGGTATTTCCAACAACTTTATATCAATTTAATTATCATACGTATTGTCTGATTAGCCGTTCAGTTTCCTAATTAAATGATCATTCATTTTATTTTTAAGTGTTCTGATTCCGGATGTTTACCGCAAAACCTGTTGAATCTGTACTATATAAAAGTTAATTGCTTTACCGCAAAGTAGGTACGTACGAATTGGCTTTCTTTTTATGTGCGTGTGAATTAACTTTGATTATTATATTTTTAACTACAAATTAGCTTGGTTAGGTAGTTTAAAAACGTTCTACACTAACTAATAAGGAACGCTACTTCACTTTTCAATACCTACTAGCTCAAGTACTTAAGACTTCATTGCATTCTCCGATAAAGAATCCAAGATATTTCATGCCAACAAAGAATGAATGAAAACTTAACAAAAACTTTAAGAAGGATATCACTAAAAGCTAAAACACAGACTTCAATAACGCATAACCTCATGTGCAGCGAAAAAAGTTTAATTAGAATTAGAAAAATAACAAAAGATCAATTAAATGATAAAAGCTTTCAGATTTCTCAATCACAAATTGTTTCGAGATTTTGTGCTTTGCGTATGATGATACCAAAGTCGTTAAATAATATCCACCAATATTCTTTAGGTTTTGTTACCTATTTGTATACAAAAAATATCCAGGTTTTTGGATCGGAGTATAGGTAAGAGCAAGTCAAACTCTGAATCTAAATAAAATTCATACCACCTATATTTTCAGCTGCAGGTTCAGGCTTTCCTTTCTTATTTTTTTTCGCAGAATTTATATTACAAAACGAAACCTAAGCGAGAAACGAAAACAAAAACAAAAGGTCGACAGGTAAATCTATCTTCGTATAGCCGGTACCGAAATTTGGAGAGTAAAATGATAAAATCGTGATAAAACTCGGGTGAAGATGTCTCGTGTCCCTTTGTCGCGACACGTAGCAGTTCACAGGTCGTTTACGTTTTTATTTATCACATCTTTCGTGACCACTCTCAGGATCTCACCTAGTTGGCAGAGGATTTGCTTCTGTTATAAGTTTATTCATGTTTTTACTGGTTTTACGTGTTTGTGAAGGAACGTGCTTATTACAGGCCGAAGTCTATGGCAGGCAAATGCTATCATGAAGAAACGGGTTTTTCGTGCAGTTTTGTTTTATTAAGTAGTCATTATCATCACTCTTTGTTAGTCCACTGCTGGAAATAGGACTCCCCTTATGAGCAGAAATCCCGCCCTGTCATCAGTTTGACGCATACTGCATCCGTCTGCAGTCTTTCGCAGGTTAAGACCTGAGAATGACTGCAAGCGGATGCTTCCCTCCTGACACTACGTTTTAGTCGTGATTTCCACACAAGAACACGTTTATTTTGCTGTTGTCGGTTCTTCGTGAAGTTTAGCCGGTCCACTGCCACTTCAGCTTGCTAATTCTTTATTAAGAAGTAGGTTCTTGTTTAATAATGTTTTTAACAGACATTGCATATCACTGTAAAGCTTTATATTGCTCTATTTCACAAAAATATAGTATTATTTCAGTTCGTTACGTTTATCTCCCCAAAACGTCCACATCTCTGAAAGATACTACTACCTACTCCGCGCAACTCACTACCGTACCATACGTAATACTCGGTAGTATCGTGGTTAATAAAATAATACATTCAGGGCGCTATGACGCTCATTAGGGGAGTCCTATGTCCAGCAGTGGACTATTATAGGTTGATGATGATGAATACATTCCGATAATTCTTTATAACCGCACAGAAGTAAGAGTACTTGCCTCAGCCGGTTCTCATTGTCCAAATGTTTGATGAAGCTCTCAGAGGCTGTGTGGTGGTCCACGATAGTTGCGTTCTGTTGCTGGAAGCTGTGCAGCACCGCGACATTCACTTCTACCAGAGCTCTGTCCTTCCAGAGGGTGATCGGAGTCCGTGTATCTAAGCCCATGCTTAGAGCCACTTTCTGTTAGAGAGATAACAATAGAATACAATACAAAAATACTTTATTGTACACCAGATGCACATCATTATAATAAAAAAATAAAAATAAACTGCAGAGAAATGAATGTAACTTTCAAAAGCCAAGTCCGTAATTAGCACGTAACTTCTGATATTGGTACATAATTATGACTCACTAGTTTGTCCTGCTCGGGTTATCTAAACCTCTATGTTCTGAAGTAATTGTAACCGATGTAAAACCTATCGATTTAGTTAGATCATAAGCTATTTAGAGAGGCTTATTTACTCATACCTACGTACGAAGATAGGGGCACTTCCTTTTTAAAATAGAAACCCGAGGAATGTAACATTAGGGTAAAACCCCTACGGGTTTAAAAAGTGTTATAAATTCAAGTCCTATGTACGTCTTCTTATATTCTATCTATCTAAATACAAAAATTAATGTACAAATTGTCATTTATTGACATCATAGCCGTTTGCCGATAGATATTACGTTATCAAAAAAAAAACATAGAACTAACGAGATTTTTTTTTCGACTGTGAATGATTATAATTATTAGAGCTTACACATAACAGTGGAATATCATTTATTTGTGTATGGCCACAGCTATATAATATTTATAATGTTTTTTTTTACTGATTTGATGATGAAGACACATTAATAATTATAAGTTATTATCTGTAAGTGTGTAGAACTGTTTTTAAACCAAAATAAAATAAAATAAATGAAAAAGCCGCTAACTATTATACTAATACTACTAAAGTATTATATATACTAGATGCCTTAACTTAAAAAGAACTAGATCTCACCTCAAGCATGTTCAGCCGGTTGGTGTCGCAGAAGTTCCGGCAGCCGATCTCTGTGCTCATGTACCAGCCGTTGAAAGCGTTGGCCGTGAACTCTATGCCGCCGCAGTCGAAACGCATGCTAGACACGGCGGGGAGTGCGTACCAGCGGAGATTTAGCTCTTTGAACCAGTCGAATCTAACGGGAAAACATAGTGTGAAATAGAATATAATATTTCCTACATAGTTTAGATAATCAAAAGTTAAATAAATTTATTTTACACTCAATAGTTTTTCTATAATAAATAAAGCTTGTGCTAAAGGTCTCTTCACATTTTTCACGCGTTTGTTTTCAATCACATATACACACATATCTTTACGGTACAATGTAGATTAAAATTACTTTTTTATGATTATTTTAGATAACATTGTAATGTGTTTTGTGTGTTTAATAAATAAAATAAAATAAAAATCAATGAATAAATGTGCATTTCATTCTAGCGCCGCCGCCGCCGCCGTCGACTTTTGTCTTAAGGTTTAAGTATGGGGGCAAGTTTTACAAATATTGTGTATTGTTTTTAGAGTTTGGCCTAAGTATATTTTCGGACATCAATGATAATAAAATCTCTTATCATCAATCTATCAATCAAAATACTATAGTAAGGTTACAAGTGTCATTTGCACAAGGTTATTGCATAAACTTTACGCCTGCAACTAATGGTTAGCAAAAGGATTTCTCAAAAAGCTTATTATAGAAGAGACGTGGAGTGTATTAATTATCCTTATTGGAAAAGTTCTAACAGCCATGTTATATTCTTGTTGTCGCTTGATATCATAACTTAATCAGATAAGTTTCGAGCGGGGGATCTAGAGGATATAATCGTAAAACAAGATCACACTATTTCGGAAATAAATTTTCTAAACGGAATCTTGTGTAAGCGTGTTTTCATCGACTTAGAGCTCTTTTCGCAGAGCAACACTTTGCATATTGAAAATTCGAGTAGAATAGAATTTATTCTAAACCCGTTTGAAAAGGCATTTTCGGCTACGTTGTTCGTATTTTATTGCATTGAAAATATAAATAAATTTTCAAGAATACCAGACGTCTATGACATACATATCTACATACAATAACCCAATTTTCCAGCATTGGATACCACTTAGGCGGTAACAAGAAATGGCGGCCCTGTAGCATTATGCTCTGGGTACTGACTGTCTACAGCATGTATTTAAAATTTTCTGTGTACTTTTTTTTATATAATATGTTTTAATTTATTATCTATGGTATGGCTCCTTTATTTTGTATGATGTGCCTGAAATAAACTAATTTCATTATTATTATTTTATCTATGTATAATTAATTAAATCCGTATTTATTTTAAAAATTATGAAAAGCACCAATATCAGCTTCCATGTACATTCACAGACACATCCATCATTACCTCGTTACCAAAAGTAATCACATAGTTTGTGTAAAGACGATAACGCGTTCCCCTCAAACCGAAGATTATTAAATCTACGTACGCACAATAGTAACTCAATAACCCGGTCACGGAATTCACACATAATCCCAACGTTTGCTCTCACAACTATGTAGTAACACTCGATTACCGCGCATTATCGCCTGTTAGCTTTATCAATGCCGTCGACATTGAATCCCGGGCTATGGCCAATAAACACTGATTGGAGATCACTGGACAACACTTTTACGATGAGCAATCTACCCAGAATATATGTTCGGCTATTTGCCACTCCGCCCCGGGCATAATATGCATTCCCCGACCTTTTTATGTCGGTATAAATCCGTGATGGAAAAATGTACGTGTTGCACGTACGGTTCGTAACGCAAGCAGCCCTTCGCAAGCGCTCTTTTGGCGTGTTTCCTGCCTGTATCTTTAAAGTTTAAGCGCAGTAAGTCTCTAGGATTTGCTTTATTGACGGGCATTTTTTTTTTATTCATCTGGACTAGGTTTTTATATATATATTAAGTATTTTTATACAGATCTTATTTAAGTTAGTCTACAGTTTGAGGGTAGGTGGAACCAAGTGCAATCGCGTGGTGGCTTTTTTAACACTGAAAAACCGCTTGGCTAGTTTTAAGCCTTTTAATAAGATTTTTAGTTCTTTTTAATTTAATCATCGATTGCAAATGTAGGTTACATTTGCAAATAAATTAGGTAGGTACGTAATTTATTTCGAACCAAGGCACTTTTTTGACTAAGCCGTAGGTATAAATATTGAAAGGAACTTAGAAATATGGAGATTATTGTAGATTTCTGCTTGAGCCTGCATTGATTGGGAATCAAAGAGATCAAACTGATAAATTATTGGAGAACAAAAACAAAGACAACTTTGCATAACATAAATAAATATTACAACTGCTATTTACGAATTGAAATTAGAGGTATAATTTTTGAATACATTTCAGTAAAAATCAAACCGTTCACAAAAAAAATCCAGTTGAATTTTTGTATTGTAAAGTATTTCCGATTGACAACATTTCGGTAAAATACCGATGCCTACGTTTTTTCAGCTAAACATTTTACACGTAAATTGTTGAAATATTTTTATAGAAAAGTTTATGCTTTATATGTATATCAATTTGGATAAGTAAACTATGCTCTGACATGTCCCTGAGTAAATAAAGCTGGTGCTGATAATTATAGGCATCCAATGGTAAATGATGTTGATGGAAATTTCGTTGTCTAGATCTCTTAAATTAAAAATTGGTAACACTACGAGCAACGAAATACTTATTAGTAGATCTGCTGGCAGATACCAGAATACGGCAAACTAAAAAGATGATATATGATGATGGCACTATGGCACTCCTTAGGGTAGAACTATGTACAACAATGGACTAGCATTATGTTGATCATGATGATAATAATGATAGTAGTGCAAGACTTACGTAGGATGCGTCATATGTATCTCCATGACGAGCTCTCTTGGAATCTCGAAGTAGTCTGGATCCTTGCCGTTGGCAGAGAGAACCAGAGGCAAGATGTCCCAAGCTGTATGGGGCGGCTTCCATCCGAGCTTCACGCAGAGCTGCAAAACTTATATATGTTTATCTCGGTACAACTCCTTATAGCCTACTGCAAAAATAGATATTGATTTTGTTTAGGCAACAGCCAAACACATTATAAATATCAGTATTTATAGCAAAAACTTTTGAAGTTTCGTAAAATAAAGCATTCATAGCCAGTATGGTCAGCCATATTGGCTATGAATGCTTTATTTTACGTCATCAAAAAAACAATACAAAAAGACATTACGTAAGACACAATTAAGTGCAATGGTTGACCTTATCGCTTAGAAGCCATTGTTTCCACGCAAAATATATTCTTTATGATTAGAATTTACGATGCCTATGATGCATAGTTGTTTTTATACATTTTTATAAATTAGGTTAAAATCCTTGGGGGCGTTGGGGTGGGTGGGACCGATCATCGTAGCGTTCTAGAAAAATAAAGCTTTTTTGAATTTTTTTTTATCCAGCTTTATAAATTCAATAAATCATTGGACGAAATTGTTTGTCCCAAATAGATGTTATCTGTCTACAAAATAAATATACGATGAAAATACTCTATAAACTATGCGTAGTTCATTTCCCTCGATCGCATACATCACGCAACGAAACAGGTGGTGGAACTCAAAAATGTCACCCGTAGATTGATTTATTTGTATTCCACCAACGAGTGGACCGTTTTTACAGCTGCCATCAATTTCGGATGACAAAGTAAACGAACACAACTTAATTTCAGTCATAAATAAAGCACAAAGTTCGCGAATTTAAGACACTGGATTTTCTCCGACTCGTATTTTGGTTACAAATGCGTGAACATATGGGTCTGTTGTAGAACAGATGTTTGGATGTTATAAAGTTGTTCCAGACTTCGTAACATTTGTTTTACGAGCGATTATTTGATAGCGTGTTCAAGCAAGATCTTGTAGGTTTCGGTTCCATTTTATGAATATGTATCAGAAACTTTATAATTTGAGCAGTGAGTAACAAAGTTGTCACTTTTGCGAGCAGACTTCATAACATTTCTGAAGTTTGAATTTATTTTAGCTTGAAAATTTAATGAAATGATAATAATAGAATGGAATAATATAGAAAATAGAAAACTTCTACTATATCTTCTTAAATTTTGTGATTTCTTAAAATTTCTATTTAAAAGCATACATGATCATATTATGAACGTTTTGTTACTACAGAGGTAGGCGGAGCACTTTTCAGGAAGGGACGGAAGATAGACGAAAGCAGTTAATGATAAGAAGTACTTCTGGGAATCTTTGAATGCGAATTATGGCGTGTTAGAAAGGAGGCACATACTTACATCCAGCACTTCTACTGCACGGTACAAAAACGGCAATCAAATATAAGCTGTAAATCGTCATCTTTAGATAGATTTAACAGTAATATAATTGCTTACAGCAAGGTTTAAGTGACTGGCCCGTATGCTTTCTGCTATTTATGCGTCGTCACTGTACAGGGTATCCAAATGTTACGAACTCAAGCCCATATTGCATTGACCCATTTTTTGTTGTGCGTCAGTGGCAAGGTCCAGGTCTGCGACGTTTCTACCGAAAAGAGAGTGCAGACAGGCTGAGATGATGGTGATGATGAAGTATTACCTCAGTGAACTCCATATGCATGGGGTCTCCTAGCACGGTCCCGTCCGGCTGTCTGTAGCCAGCGTAGCTGATCAGTTGGCTGTTCCATATTCTGTAGTCATGCATGCCATCTGTTCGCTGAGGGAACACCGTCATCGCTGATCTGAAACAATATTAATTTACATTATATATTGTATTATAATTGGCCATGACTTTTGGCGTCTTTTCGCTCGATAGTATATTGGCGTGAAACATACGACTTTTATGTAGTGGGCACTACCAACCCGTATACTCACCACAGTCACAGGCATTGATATTAAATCTTCATAAAATTAGAATCTCACAACTCTTTATTGTTGCCAGTTCAATATTTTTTGTAGCCAAATAGAGCCTGAACTTTTTGACAGACAGATAAAAGTTGCAACCTTTTTAAGTTAGTTATGTGCTTAGGTACCTACCTGATGTTTCCTTTATTGGTGCTGTACTTCATGTGGTTGCATAGAGCCTCGAACATACCACTGGTAGTGGTCACTTGCCGGCAGTCGAATACCTAAGGGAAAAAACGAAGTAAGTCAAAGTTTGCAACCCTAGATTTTTCTCCAAAGGTAAAAGCATTTGATTTACCTAATCACAAAAGCAAGTAAGTACACAGTACAGTTCTGATGCAGTGATGTTTTATCCGTGGAACTCTCTTGCTAATGGAACTGTGAGTTCACTTTGTAATGAATTTTTAATGAATTCGATCTCGACCACTCACTACGGCAAACCGCGGAGACTTCTGTAAAGCTGTTTCGATTCCATTAGCTGTTCCGACCGAACTGGTTAAAAACCAATCTCTGCACTCATTGCAAATATTGGATCGCGAAAGAATGGACTCTAATTAACTTTAAAAAATATATTTAGGTACATGCACGTGAATTTAATTTGGTAAATTTACTTAGCAAAAGCAGATTTAATGTTTGCACTTCTCTGTGTACTTTGTACAGTAGTTGTCTATAGAAATTAATCAGAACTAGTACTTAGGTACAATTAAAATGATAGAACTAGCTGCAGGCTGTTGCAAACAATCTAGATGTAGCTCAATTGATTCATTCCAATCTATGCATTTTTTAATTTTATTATATTATATTTTATTTTATTATATGCATTTTTTATTAAATTTTAATTCGTTATCTATGTATTTTTTAATTAAAATTAGAAAGTAACAATTGTATAAAATCGTTTACCCAACTTCTTAAACTTAGAAGTCAGGAATGGGACACTTAAACAAAATTAATTTATTAGATTCCAAAGACCTTTCAGAGTTCGTGCAAATAAATCCGCGGCTCGTGCCAATACCTAATCGACGTGGAGTGCCGTGATGGCGTCACATCACTCTGCCGAATTATCTGACGAATTAGTTTGCTGAGAGGCAGCTAACGAGTTCCCGAGTGCTTATTCGGGGGTGAGGGATATGGGATGTTTTAAACCATTAAAATACTGAGAATTGAAAAGTTCACGGTAACCTACAATCAGAAGTAAGTAAGATCAACTCATCTTAAAGTTGCTAACTTGAAGTCATCTTAGCGAGATCAACTCATGTTGATCTCGCATTAAAGCTTCATGATCTCGTTGACTTCATCAACGTCGCAGGGCATTTGAATGTGAGCTGCAAGAAGAGGAAGGAAGAGGACTGGCAAAAGCAAAAGGTGGTCTAAACCCGAGAGTGGGTGATTCCAGATGAGAATTATAGTGCATTAAAATAAGTATTTTATTATTTTTATTAATATTGTAAATATAATCAGAATGTCATTTCAAAAAGGCTAACGAACAAAAAGAAAAATTCCGAAGTAAGTACTAATGGTCGAATTTCTTTTTTAAATTTAACTTTAATTTCAAAACTAAAGTAATATGGTTTCCACGATCGATGAACCTTAGGTACGTCTAAGAGTAGACTTGTCCCGTAGTAAAGTTAGTTTTCTACTCTCACCCCAATTATACAAAGGGCGCTTTCGTAAGCTCCGTTTACCAGAATAGGCCTCCCGAGCCGCGAGTCCATGATCAAATCCATCCGATTAGCCGCGCAATCTATTTAAGCTGCGTAATTACAAAGTGTGGCGAAGAACATAAGTCTTAGCAGTCTGTTAATGTCGTTTTAAACCAGTTTAAACCAGTCTAAAGCCCTCGAGTCAATCGGTACGTCCCACGCCTCAGGAAAGTGAATGGAAATGAACGAATGAATTAGCGCTGGCGGGAACTCTGAGGGTTTAATTATGGAAATGAATGCAGCACGCTCTTTTAGTTTGTAAGTATAAATATGTATTTTACAACTAAGAATTTTCTTGGAGCTTTTAGAGATCTTAAATATTTTGTAGCAATCATAAAATCTCAAAGAAGCTCGAAAGTTTCAGGTATCTTCCCTATGCTCTCTGAAAATATTCTAGTTTACCAGAATATTTAATTTCCGAGGCGCTGAGGGGGCAGCAATTTTCTCGAAACATCTTTCTTGCTCTCAAGAAAAATTACGCAATTCCCAAACTAGGTGTTAATTGATTTTTTCTTCGAAGGAAATGAGAGTTTTCTCATTAAGAGAGGCGAATTCCTTTAGTTCTTAACAGGAAGGACTGCAGGCAAGAACGGGTATAATTGATTCTAGTTGTTTGGCTTTTCACTCGAGAGGTATTTCCGAGAACCTCTACTTTGCTCCACTGCCGCTGGATTGTTTCTGAACAATGAACTGCTCTTTTCAAACACTTTAAGCTCGAAGTCGGACTTAGTACTTCTATTATGCCGGTCATACCTACCAATGGGCAACCAACCAACTCAACACGTGACTAGGTCATGATGACTTAGAAAATGCTTCTTGTTGCTTGGTGTTTTCCAGGTAGCACTGTAGTATTTATCAAAGGGGTGAAAACACAAACAATTCCTAAAAAAACAACAATTTGCCGTTTCCTAAATCTTGATAGGTTACCTATGTTTCCCAATACAAACAACACAGTTTTCGACTTATTAAACGACGCGTGGAATTTTGATAACAAAAAGCAAACATATTTTAGATATTTCCTGACACCAGTGAGAGCTTTTGTATGTTATATGATTCATTCCAACGATAACATACCGTGTTGTCATAGTGCTATTCGTGACAAAGCTAGCTTTTTTCACAGCGCAAACGCTGTAAAATATTGTTTAGTCTGCTGAATGTTTGCTATTCATTATTATTACCTGGCTACTATAATGTAAGCTTTGTTAATATCAAATATCAATTAAAAACAATAAATCTTGCAACATCGGTGATTAACGAGCGGTTTTCGAGCTCAAGTTAAAGCGTAATTAACTTGAAAGCGCCCTACCTTAAATAATTGATGATAAGAACAAACACTTCATTGTTGATCGAAGGTCTCAGCTTAAGTGCTTAGGTACTAATCATAAGTTGATCGAAGATCACCAACAGCACTTCTAAATGTTTATTTCTAATCTAATCTTTGTACTACGGTGGTATAGTTATAAAAAAAGCAATTCGTGAATAACTTTATAAACTGTCCATATGTTCAATAATTTACATGTCGTTACATATTTTTCTACCAGCATACATGGAAGCGGCGCACGACAATCAGGTAGTAACCAAATCCCTGAGTTTGTATTCTCAATAGTACCGTCATAAGTCGTCGAAACGTTTCATTTTTGTATGTCATTTTACAGACCGCCTCAGGCATGTGGGCATGGAATTATGCAAATCGGTGTGGACGAAACAACCTCAAAGCTTTAATAAGTCGGAGTCGGAGGCGTAAACTTGGGGGTTGACGCAACAAAACAGAATGGATGGATGGATGATCTAATTATGTAAACCTACCTGTAGTTTGGACCACTGTATCCTGCCGATGCACCTACTGGCGTTCCTCCAGGCCAGCTTGGCTCCGAAGACCAGTTCAGTAGTCGTTAGCTGGTAGGTGCCCGTGTTTGCCACTTCTTCCTGTACCGCCTTCCAGCGAGCTTCGTGTGCTGGGGTGTTGGCCCTGTAGAGTAAAGTACTTTGAAGGATTCTTAATGGTCTGACTGTTTAAAAATTAATAGGTTTTATTTATCGTCATAATAAACTAATACAAAGGAGAAACAAATAAGTGACAAAAAGGGGCGTCGATGTGTGTAGGCGCGTTTTTGGAAATGTATGCCCCCTTTCACACAAATCATTAGCCATTTTCCACCCTCTGCAGGACATCATGTTCTCTGCATGTCATGTCATAAGTCTTCTTTTGTTTTCGCCATTTACTTCGATCCAGCGCTGAATGCTCCTACGGTCTTTTGGATGCCATCAGGTCCCACTTATATAATCAGTTACACATATGAAACATCCAATAATATTGAAGATATTGGTAGTATAAATAAAATTAGGAACCAATGGGAGCATAGAATTATGTGCTTTCAATCAACACAAGCTCTGCTTACTTTGGGGCCAGATCATGCTATGTAAAAATATTGAAAATATTCGTGACGTCGTTTGGGGATGCCTATGCTTAGTAGCGGATGTGTACGGGCTGATGATGATGACACTAATTATTTATTTATTTTGTCTCATCATCATCAACCTATGTTAGTCCACTGCTGGACATAGGCCTCCCCCAATGAGTGCCATAGCGCCCTGTCTTCAGCTTTTCGCATCCAGCATCTACCTTCAGTCTTTCGCAGGTCGTCCCACCTGGTCGGAGGGCGTCCTAAACTACATTTACCGAGTCGTGGTCTCCACTCAAGAACACATATGCCCAATGGCCGGTTTTCTATATTTTGTCTAAACTGGTATAATTATCACATTTATGAGTTTCCATTGCGTGGTGTGGAAAAGAGTCATATTTTTTCTTCAAAGCTACAGAAGTTGTTCAAAAGGACGTGCGGTTGAAAAACTGTAATATTTATCTTCAAAGTAGCCTGCCAAGATGGAAATGTTTCGTGAAATAACGTAAAAACTGGATACCTAGCCGAAAAGTATTCCGTATAATATTCGTATGAAAGAAAACTTACTTTTTATGATTATTATTCTGCATAAGGTTTCTATGGAATATCCTCCGGTTTTTGGATTTCCATAAACCTTTATATTAGGTATCATTTTGTGAAAGTAAATAGGCCAAAATACCTACAGAGTTTTGGTTTTGAAATTTGGGAGTGTACTTTCCTTTTTGCGCAAAAAACCTTTGCGAAAATGCCTTAAAATTTTGTTATAAGTAGTTTATAAAACTTTATCTTGAATCACTCTATATATTAAAAAAACCGCATCAAAATTATTGCGTTGCAGTTGCGTAGTTTTAAAGATCTAAGCATATATAGAGACAGACAGACAACTTGAAGCGACTTTGTTTTATACTTTGTAGTAGATAGATAGAAAACACTTTATTATATACTACACAAAACAGAAAACAATTCAGAAATAAACAATAGAATAAAGGATGTATAAAGAGCGGCCTTATCGCTGAGAGCGATCTCTTCCAGGCAACCTTAGGATGGACTGTAATACTATCACTATATAATACGCTAATAACAGGACACAACCTACCTTCGTATAGAAGCGAAGTACTGTCCAAGAAAGTCTTTGGCGTCGCTGAGCACCTCTGCGGGCTCCCTGGGCACATCTCCGCGTCCTGGGATGCCCATCAGACTGCCCAGGCAAGTGTTTTCGTTGCATAGCGACGGCTGGAACAAATAGGAACAATAAGTAAACATTTCAAAGACTTGCATAAACACAACAATAGGTAAAGTGAACTATCTCGCTCGGAATCAGTTGGTCTTTAAACACAACAATAGGTAAAGTGAACTATCTCGCTCGGAATCAGTTGGTCTTTAAACACAACAATAGGTAAAGTGAACTATCTCGCTCGGAATCAGTTGGTCTTTTTGCTTTCGGTTTAATCTCTTTACAGTAAGTAATCATAGTAAGGCTGACCCTCTCTAAAATAAGAAGTCTAAGATAAGAATCTAAGAACTATACGAAACCGTGCCTATGTTATATATATATATATAATACTATTAATTATAGTATTAACTTTAACGACATCCACTGTGGCGCGATGGGCGAAGGTCTGCCTGCAGGAGGTTGCGGGTTCGATTCCCGCCTCGGGACAAATATTTGTACGATCCGCAAATATTTGTTCAGAGTGTTCTGGTAATTTTCTATGTACTTATAATAAAAACTATCGCCTTCTTGTTTTCATAAGCATGGCCAACCCGATTTGATTTTAATAGTTGTGCGTCCTGGTATTACTTCTATTATTAGTAATGTCATCAGGCACTCATGATTTTAGATGTTTTCTTACTCTGAACAGGGGTAAATCCATCCATTACAACATTTTCAATAACTATGCTCTTTCACCCAGCCACCGCGGCGGCGTTTGCGAAGCCAGGAGGCGCCACCTTTTCCTCCATCACATCCATTTTCGGATACTTCACCTAACATTTGTTATTTACTGCACAATCCGTAGCTAAAATACTGTTATATATACTATCGCCAATTTATTTCAAAAACTACACATTTTAGTACACAAATTATTAATAACTTGAGAAAAAATCAATACAATGACGCTAACTCAAATTCAAATTTCGAAGTGTTACCACAGACAGACTATGTCATTCGAAACAAGAGACGAGAAAGAAAAAATGAACAAAAGTCGATCAATGACATTAGTCTTTTGTTTTTTTTTAATACTGGCGCTGAACACTTAGTTGTTTATAATGGGATATTTTCCATGATTTGTTTGAGTTTTGAGCTTTCTAATAATTCGGCGCAGTTTTTTCTAACTTCTAAGTTGATTAAAAACTCTTTTGTCGCTCTAAGGACACTTCTTTAGACCACAAAAGTATCAAAGAACTCTTTGGCCACCAGCGTATAAACAAAACAAAAATAGGTTCCTATCGCTTTATCGTGTGAATAAAAGACAGTCAAATTGTAGGTTCCATGAAGAGGGGAAATAAAAAGATTGACGCTTTATCTGGTTATCCTGCATTACCTACGTCTTATTGCGGAGCAATTGATTCAATTTAACCCTTACGGAGAGAATATATAAATTATGAAAGGAATAAAACGTTCCAAGGCTCTATCTTTCAACCCTGATAGATAGATGGAAATTCCTTCTAATCAGAACAATTACGAGATTTCAACCGTTGCATTTTTAGTTCTATGGATTCGCTTAGGTACATTAGGCTAATAGAGAGACGGCGGCTGACAAAAGAGGATTGAAGACAGATAAGTAGTCATGTTTCGCCGGCCGGACCTAGTGAAGTATGGCACATTTTGTGTAGGTATTATGGTTTAGTTAGGGCATTTAATAATATGAATACCATTGATTTCGTAGAGGAATAAAAAACTGTAATATACTTATTTCTAAATTCATAATTTACTAATAACATATGTTTGCTCATCTAGGCAGGAACTATAGAATATTAGACGAGATGGTGTTAAAGTTTAGGCAGTAAAATTTTGGTTAAGAAAATAGTAAGACCGATCCTATGGACCGTGTATACGAAGCTTTTACCTTCCGTTTAGTAGAGTCTAGTGACATCTAACATTCATTCGGGTCTTACTTTGAAATTGAGCTGGCACTAGAGAAGAATTCCCCTATTCCCGCGCAATAGTTTTGTCCTATGCAGGAGTGCTTTATCTATACTTAGTATTTTCTTTTCATTTATTCATGATTACCTAGTTTCTGCCCGCGGCTTCGTGCGCGTGTTTTCTATGGAATGGAAACGTTTAAAGGTTATTTCTATAATATGGATAAAAAGATGCCTTATTTTATTCCAGGCCCAGAACTACCTGTACCTATGCAATTTCAGTCCGATCTGTTATATATATAGTTTTGGCGTGAAGAAGTAACACACAACCATCCATCTCAAAATCTAAACTTTCGCATTTATTTATATTAGTAGTATTTATAATATTAGGCAAGCAAAGAGTTATTGGGTGGACGATAAAGTTCCCTACCTAACCTACTACTGGAAAGTCCCAAGTAGTTCTGACAAGTACATTATTACAATTTTACTACTTAGTTTCCAAAAATATTCTAATTATCCTGGCAACATGTATTTCATTAATAAGTAGGTATGATAATGTGAGTACAATTTATTCCAGAGTCCATGACTTCAGAACTTAAACTTTATGTCAAAAACGTTTATTCAAAGAATTTCTGCATTATATACTGATGATTCTTTGTTAATAGCAACTGTGTCTGGTTGGACGCTTGTCTGCCAAACGCGTGCCAAGTAATGGAAAATCTTAGAGTTATCAAATTATGAAGATCGTTTGATATTTTTAATAGAGCCTAGTTCGTTATCTAGCAGGGTGTATCACGTGCATGTTAGGTTGGCTTGGGAGACGAGATGTTGGAGTCCCCCTTACACCCCATATATAAATACTATTTCATTGATTTGATAAGATTCGTCAAAGTCATTCAAGAATCCATCACTTCACATGTTTCAAAACGTTTTAACGCTCACATAACAGCAGTAACTCATATTTCGACCGTAAAAGGTGTCGGCCGTAAAATGTGATTGTGTTTTTATGCGACATAACGTTTCAATGATTCGAGGATGCATAGATTTTGGGTTATCTTTTGAGTTAAATGTTCAATGGTTGTGATGGAAACGTTTACTTGTATTTTGAATGGGATAACACCTGTCATAAAATATATAAAACGACCCATGACTTATTGTGATAAGAAATGGAGAGAAAATCAATAACACCTTATTTCTTTTTTGATAATAATTTATAGTAGGTATAAAAGACTTATCTAAGTTACTTATTATATTGTATTTATTTATTTCAGATAGTAAAATTAAATTAAAATAAAATATTAATAAAAACGTGGTTATAATAAAAAATAAAATAAAATCAATTTATTTCAGGCACAGAAAAAGACCCATATCACAAAGAAAAATACAGTGCACACAATAAAACTAAATATGAAAAATTATAGTTATTTATTTTGTAAAGGAATAAAGTTATTGAAATCTGAAATTATAATCGCATTGTCATAGATAAACTGCTTTATTCTTTTTACCGACATTTTCTAACATTATACAACGTCACAATGGTCCTAAGTTTGAAACAAACCGGATGCAATCCATAATCTAATACTCATCGAAACCCGCTACACCTCGTAACAAGACAGTTACGAAGTGTAGCGTGCCAGAATCTACCAAAGCTGACAAGAAATGTATTTTAAGCAACCATCGTTATTCAAACAACTAACCTCCGCTTCGCTTCAGTAGCGACCAATCAGCGGAGACTAGATGCGAAGAAACAAAGAAAGATCGAAGCGGAGATGTGAGCTGAGCTGACGAAGTCACGCAGGGGAGACGAGAAGAGATTTATTTATTTATTTAATTATTAACTAGCACGATAACTTATATTACAACCAATTACACTAGTTAATTACAATATCTATACATATATTAGAACAAATGAAACATAATTTTTTTACATAATATTACACAATAACAAAAACTAAAAATAACTGATCATTTATAAAAATTCCAGGCAAATCAAATTGTATAAAAACATTATGCATTTTAAAACTAAAAATAAATTAAACAAACAAACTCAAAATATTACTCCTATCATTCATCTCTCTCGCAAAACCTCAGGCACACCAACATAATATCCTTATTTGACGACCGATGTGGCGCGGTGGGCGAAGGTCCGCCTGCGACGCAGGAGGTTGCGGGTTCGATTCCCGCCTCGGAACAAATGTGTGTACGATCTGCAGATATTTGTAGATAATGCTGTGTGAGTTTGTCCAGCATTATTTATTTATTCGTCCGCAAATATGATGAGCGGAGATGTGAGCTGTGACTCAGTGCATTCATCTCAACAAACATCCGACGCTCGCCGCACGTAGCTCAGCCGCTCTTGCCAGCACACATCTCAGCTTTAGCCCGTATTACAATACAATACAAAAATACCTAATTGTACACCAGATACAGATCATTATAAAAGACATCACATGCGACAAGCACAATGGGCGGCCTTATCGCTTAGAAGCTATCTCTTCCAGGCAACCTTTCATTCTTTCCTATTCGTCCCCGAAAAGCTCCTCTTCTCGTCTCTGCTACGGATATCTCCACACTTCTATAAAACTTCTATACGATCCTATCCATCCACGGCTATCTGGTGTATTGCTCTTGAGCGATAAGACCGCCAAATTGTCACATATTTTGTATTTTTTTATCTTGTTTGTTCTATTTTTAGTGTGCAATAAAAGAATCATCTATCTATTTATCTCTCTTCACTTTGTCTCTCTCTCTCCCAATAAGGTTTGCTGGAAGAGAACCCTTTTAAGGTAAAGTTCGCCTTTATAATAATTTTCTAGAATATTGTTTTGTATATGTTTTATCGTGCAAGAAGAATAAATAAATAAATCTCCGCTTTGGTGGAGTCTGGGCTTTACTGTTTCCACACAGGAGTTACCTAGTTCCGATGGCAGTAACTTTGCCGTGGCTTGCTCGGCGGCAGTTTCAGAAGTACACCACTACAAGGTTACGTACTTACCTGTGTTCGTAAATAGAATTTAGTGAATTTTCTTGTTGCTACTTGAAAAGCAAGGAAAATAATTTGGCGTGTTTTAAAAAAACTATAAACCGACGTCATATTCCTAAATTGTGAAAATTTGTTTGAAATGAACACTTCGGGGCGCAGCTAGTAGTCTTTATAGCTAGTAGTCATGTTTTTTTCAAATGATAACAATTCGTTTTAATTTTACAGTCTTCAACAAAATTTCAGTTTTTTTGTGTATTATTTGAAGACGATAAGAAAACAAACCATTTTATAAAAACTGTTACAAAATACAAATTCCATGATCCGGGTTCCGATATTGATGCTAAGGAGTCCGTGCATATTTTATGTCGGCGAACCTGCCCTGAATCTCTGCCTGTCGGAAATCGCCTTCTCCAAAGAGGATTATATTTCGCTTTTTTTATTTTTTTCGGAAGTCTTTGTATTTTTTTGCAAAGGATTTTCTGCACCTCGGTTGATTAGTATTGTGAATTATATTTCGGGGGGTATCAATAAATTCTGGGAGCATAAGACCGTGCTGGATGAGTCACACTTACGGCCAAAGATAGAGGTTAACAAACAAACCATAAAAAATGACTAACTGCAACAACTTATAAAGGTATAGGTACGTTTATTATGTTGACATACTAGATTTTAATGGGCGGGACGCACATAAGTGCTAAACAATAAAATCAGTCCCGCCGTACTGATAAGATTATAAATGTATCGGCACGTCTAATGGCTTGTGCAGCGATTTTTGAGCCTTCTGTCTATCTGAAGACATTAACATTGGCTACCTTACGGGACTGACATAGCCTTAGCAATGGCTTAAGGTCCCATAAGTAGTAATTAAGAAGTTACACGCTTGATCTTTTGACTGTCATGCACACAGTCATGCACACACATGGCAGTCAAAAGATCAAGCAGTTGTAATATTTGGAGGGGATTTCTAACAGGAATGAATAAATGAACACTTTATTGCACTTAAAACTATAATATAACACCTTATATCTAAATATTACACGTTAAAAGAACAATAGGCGGCCTTATCGCTGACAGCGATTTCTCCCAGGCAACCTAGATTTCTCCCAGGCTACCTAGGTGGCAGTTCAAAAAGAGAGAGAGAGAGAGATTATTTATAGATACATAAAGCGAGTCATTTTCAACAACTCCCTTGGAGCGAATTCTTGAAAACAATTCCAATATCAATTCAAATCGAAAATTAGATTTTGTAGAATTAAGCACTTCTTGAATGCTAAACTATTACGGTCAAATTGACAGATTTTGATCAGTTTTGCTCAATAAAATCAGTTTAGCTTGTTTTAATTAAAACGACGACTAACAAATTACACCAAACAAATTGAATAAAAACATCATGGATCTAAAACTTTTGAAACTATCATGGTTATTAATACTAAAGTCATTTAAAACGGGATATTTACCATGATTTGATTTTTGAGTTATCCAATATCAGTTACTCCGTGATCATGGCGCATGCAACTGTGCCGAAATATTGGATAACTCAAAAATCAAATCATGGTAAATATCCCGTTTTAAATGACTTTAGTATCATGGATCTACTCAGATTTCAGTATTTATGAGAGAATTTAAAAAAAAAACATTGTATTTGAATAAGGAATCGGATCTAGATTGGAACTGTTTCGAAGAATACGCACTCTGACAGTCCTACCTATTTACTCTGCGGGCGCGTGCTCAACGTTCAGTAAATATGAGCTCACGTAATGTGCTTCATTTGCATAAGTAAATATTGTTCGCGCGTTAAAATAGGACTATGATAATTATTGTGATTTTAAGCTCTACCGGTGTAAATGTCTAATCTCCATTTGTTTGGTCTACTGTCGAAATAATTTATGAGCTTTTAGCGAAATGGTATCAGCGTTATATTTAATGTGTGCCTAAATTAAATCGTTGGTATTTACCAAAATTTCAGCGTTTATATAGCCAAAATTAGTTAAATCAATCATATTTCATTACATTATGTTTGTTGTTTGTACATAAATTTTTGGGTGCTCTTAGACTTAAAAAAGACAAATCTGTCGTTTAAAATTAATTTACTTACATTTCTAGGACAAGGCGTATCATACAATCGATCGTACAAATATTCCCGAGACTCGTGGTTCTTCAGCACTTTTGGTCTGATGACTTTCCTTACAGGCTTCTCCCTGACAGCCCTCTCAATCTGTACTGGACATTTCTTAACCTCGTGAGCATTTTCGGCCACCAGTTTGCTCAGGATATTTTGTTCAGTTGTTATGTTTAAGCTATTATCAATGGACTTTTGGTCTACACCGGGAGCCATGTTGCAATGAACTCATCAGCTAATTGGTTGATGAGGCACACGCGGCGCGGGCGCACTAAGATCGCGAGGATGCGGTCACAGTATTTATAACACTTATCGCCGAATACAAACTAGCAGGTGTTAATGTTTTATTTGTAAAGTGTCACTCGCGCCACACCATTCGTTGATGAGATTTTGGAGCTTTGGCTGATGACGTATATAAGGCGTCGCTATATAATAATGTAGGGCTAATATTGATAATTTGAAAATATGTCCTGTTAGCTGAACTTTCGGCTAGGGCAGCGTTAACGGAGACTAGCCATTAGCGCCGGACATATTATAGTGCACAAGTGTGTGTATAAACACCGATGGGACACCAATCGGATACTACCGGTGAAGGTCAGCTGCAGGACTAACAGCTTAAGAGCTCTTTTCTTGCCATGCGGGCAATACGCACGCGGAACGCAGATGGGCTGGAGCAATTAGAGAGACCAGAGATATCGGATCCCTTTGTGGTCTAAAATCTAATTAAATTTATAAATACTAACTTATTTTAACTTCAAGTAATGAGAAACAACCGAAAACCGTTCATTTTATTACCACCACAAAAAAATCGCCGTGTTTGTCTGTGTATTTTTTACAGCTCGTGCACCACGTAGCTCTAAGAATTAGCAAGCTGAAGTGGCAGTGGGCCGGCTAAATTTCGCCAAGAACAACTGCTGGGGTAAACGTGGTTTTGAGTGAAGCCCACGACTTGGTAAACATAGCGTAGGACGCCCTCCGGCCAGGTGGGATAATTACCTGCGAAAGACTGCAGGAAAATAACTAAGATGGGCTGATAATAGCTAATAATAGTAATAATGATGATTATTATTTTACCAGTGAAATTTCCTGGAAGCATTGCACTGCATAAGATCATAATATTTGTTCAAATTCTTCAGCATAACTACTATCGACATATGAATCGTATCGCTAGAAAAGCAATTTGGTTTTTATTTTGGACTGTATTGAATTTTATATTTATTTAGTGTTCTACAGGAAATTGAAAACTGAAAAGCAGTTTATTAATGATGGTGAGTTTCATTATGGTGAGCATTAGAAAAATTCTTTCTTAATTTGTTTGTGACGTGTCCAAGAGTCCTAAATGAAATAAGGCACTTTCATATTTGAAATTGATGTAAAATCAGCACTGACATAAATAATTTGCTTTCCTACTTTCTTAAACTTTTAAGACACTTTTTACTTTAGTTTCACCTGTCACGGTGTATGTCTGTCTGTAATCAAATTTTGCAAGTTAAATTTGACCCACTTTCCGATTTCCAATTCATCTGAAATTTTGCTTGCATATGTAAATCGGAAAGCTGGATTGTCCTTTTCCCATGAATGGGACAACACAGGCTGAAAATAAATAAATAATATATAAAACAGATAACATATCATCTATTCTATAATTCCAAAGTTCGATGCACCTCGAAGCATCATTATGACATATCTAAATATTGAACAACACAGATACTCGTACAATCCCTTCTCAAACAACTCGTAATCATGTCATGTGCCATCCAAAAATATTTGTTTAGAATCATGCATTCGCTCATTCTGAATTCGGAGCATTCTATTTGCTGATGACTACGATAGTTGCCTTGTTGGGTTCTACTTGCGGCGCTAGTGTTGTGGCCCAGAATCAGTAGTAGTGGATAATGTTGACTTACTTACGCACAATCACATGCCCATTACAATGTGTATACTGTTGTAGTTATACTGGTGTATTTATGTAGAGAGCGCTTGTTGTCACTACCGATTGGACCGATGTACCGGGTATACATTTCATAGCCCACTTTTGCAATAAGCAAGGCCGAATGGGTATCGAGAAAAATGTAGGCAACCCAAATTCAAACATAAATGCAGCAAAATATCTTCTTGCATTCAATTATATTCCGTTGCATTTTCTGTTAGAATTTGCAACAGTTTTGTGTTTACGGTTAAAAAAACTGTTTTCTACAACTTACTTATATTCTACCCGCACCTGGTTGTTGACACTAATTCAGAATAAAATCGGCCAAGTGCGATTCGGACTCGCACACGAGGGGTTCCGGCACATTATCTATAAAATAGAGCAAAAGCGTTTGTTGTATGAGGAGAGCCCCCTTAAATATAAATTTTATTTTTCTGTTATAGCGGCAACAGAAATACATGTTCTGTAAAATGTTAATTGTCTAACTATCACGGTAGGTATATGAGATACAGCCTGGCGACAGATGGACAGACAGACAGACGTACAGACAGCGGAGTCTTAGTAATAGGCTCCCGTTTCACCCTTTGGGTACGGAACCCTAAAAAGCAGGTCAGTCTCAACCCACTATCTCAACAGGTACTTTAGAGAAATTGGGTTGTTATCAAAAGACAATGATTTACTTTCATGGCTTTCCCAACTTCTTTATCGCCCTCCTTAAATCATTCCAATTTGTCGATTTAGAGATTATTTTTGTGAGAGCATACCGCTTATTATAGCTAAAATTACAACGCGAAACAAAGTAATTAAGTACGAACACTAGCTGCGCCCCGCGGCTTAGCCCGCGTGAAAATTTGAAAAATATGATTTGGGGTATGAAAAATAGTTTACGTCATATTCTCAGACCTACTGAATATACACAACATTTCATAAGAATGGGTCTAGCAGTTTCTGAGGAGTATGGTAACTAACATTGTGACACGAGAATATTATATATGTATATAAGTAAATTGTTACAAACATTTTATTTGTCCGAACCCTCAGAACGGTCGTGTTGGTCTGCCGTCTCGACGGATTATGTGAGTGCACACACTTGTTCACTATAATTATATTTTGCAAACATCGATAATTGCTAGTCTCCGTTGAAACTGGCCAGCCTGACCGAAATTCAGCTAGGGGGACATCATGGCTCAGTTTTTTACATACCGCCACGGAATTTGATCTATCATCAACACTAGTACATTAGTTTCCATTAATACATTAGTTTCAATCAATATTAATGCCCTTATTTACGTTTATACTTCTCAGTGGCGCCGAGGATGGGTTGGGCTTCATGTAGTATTAATTAACGTAGTATTCAGTCTACTGTATGTATAGTAGTTTTAAGGTATTAAAAAATACGAGTAGGTATATACTTTCTTTATTTTCTTTTCCTTATTTAATTTTAGCCCATACAGAACGAGTCGTCGCGTTGCTATTTTCTCTAAGAAGGATTGGGAGACTGAGGATTGTTAAAGTAACCTAATGTATTTTTCAGTGGTTTATCAGGTAGGACTGCTAGAAGACAATGTAATCGTCCGTGCAAGCTTTACAAAGCAATAGAGTATCCCGGCTGCGTTGCCTCGCAATACGAGACCGATGTAACCGCACGCTGTGGTCGGCACACCCATACATTAAGCACAAGTCTGTAGGTATTACGTTTACCAACGTACGTTGTGATTTAGCTGTGGTTACTGGAGCCACTGAGTACGATTGCTTTTTGTTCTTTCGCCAAGATTTTTAACAGCCAGCATTCCTATGTGAAAAGTAATTTCATGCTGAATTTTGGTTGTAAACGATTTTCAAAAGATGTTTCGCAATTTTTATCGTTGACTGAAGCAATTCTGTGCCTTATATGCATTTTTCTATTCCTTTGGAGAGAGTTGTAGTTTTGCATAAATGGAATGGCACAGCCAGGTAGATTTCTGCCTTTCACCTTTAATTCATCCATTTCACAGACATTATTCACTATGCATAGGTCATATTCAACATTAAAATGCGAACTCGCAAAAACCCGGGATTAGTTCTCGCATTCAGAAAGTCGCAGTAGTGTGGAACTTTTTGCTTTGTGGCTACCAAACACAAATGTTATGCAGCTGTCCGAGCTTAGTTCTTGTTCCTACGGGAAAGCAAAAACGGGACAAACAAAGTCGTTTGGTAGTTCGTCAGGTGCTATACAATAGTTTAGGAGTTGTTAATGGCGAGTGGGTTTAACCCCTATCTGTATTTATTGAAGGAAGAGCACAAATGATAGAGTTAATGTTCGAAGTACCGATGTTACATATGTTACCTAGCGAGTGGGGAAGGGAGAAACGACTAGCAACGGGTCACACTAAAGTCTTGCGTCAGCGCGATTTACTCTTTGTGTTCTGACTGACCACCACCAGTATTACAACTTTAGAACCGAATGTCAATAAAAAATAACGCAAACATTTTAAGAACATCTATTGTTTTTTTCGACCAATAGTGAGACAAACTTGGGGTGCTAAATCCGAGGGATGGCAAGGAGCCCATTTTTTTAAGGTTATATAATACAGACCAGAATATTTGGGATGACCTACAAAAAAACCCCTGAGTAAAATCCGACTGCGGATGATAATTATACTTTTTTTACTGTAGGTAAACTTTATAGTAACTGGAATAGGAAGAAGTTTCTTTAAGTACCTATTACGTAGTGTAGTAATGTAAAGTCAATTAATTTTAAAACTTATTTACATCGCGAAAACAAAGTTTTCGATAAACTTTGTCACGTAATTTATTTGCGGATCAATGAAGCTGCCGGATTGGATTTGTTCCGCTTTGGATAAATCTCTTGAGAGTCATTTGAGAAATTGGCGAAAACTGTTTTACATTTAATTGTGTTTGATGGATTCTGTGAATGTTGAGTTGTTTGCGTTGTTTTGAACGGCTGGTTAGCCTCATAATGCAAATAGATTCTGTGAACGAAATGATGTTAGCGAAAGTAAGTCACTTAGGTTGGTTGATCTTGTATAACAATTTAATCGTGTATTTTAAAGAAAGGCACAGGATTATTTTTGTAATCTATGTTATGAATATAAAAAGGATAAACGAGTTGAGTTTATATTAAAACTAGTTTCTGCCCACGGCTTTGCACGCTTTGTTTCTTTGGAAACTTTTAAAGGTTATTTCTATACTATCGGATTGTTCTGTGCGATAAAAAGTAGCCTATGTTTGATTCCTGGCTTACAGCACGTTTGATTACTAAATTTCAGCCCAATCTGAATGTTAATGTGCAATCTGATTTGGCGTGACGAAGTAACAAACATCCATCTATCTGAACATCCAAACTTTCGCATAATATTAGCGAGATTTAAGGTAATTTACTCAGATTGATTGCTAAAACCGTTCATTCTTTATTGCTGCATCTAAACAAGTTAAACAATAAAATCTGGAGAGAGACCTATAAAGTCTCTGACCCGCAGCGCCACAAGTGGTCGATTAGATCGCGACATTTGACAAGGAGCAACAGGCTTGATGTGTCGGATACTACCCTTTGCTACGGCTAATTTATCCCTATTGCTGGAGTCTCTCGATAATTCTCTTACATGTTATCACTTTAGTGGAATACGAAAGCTGAAGATGTCGAAGTTTGCTGTCTATTCAGATGTATTCGTGTATCACACTACTAGTTTTGCCGCTCATTGTCTCATCATCATCCAGCCTATAGCAGTCCACTGCTGGACATTGAACTGAACGTAAGATTTAATCGTGTTTGGATGATTTAAAAAACAATTATCATATATCAAAACTCGTGAAATATATTGATTGATATATCGAATTCAAGAATCTAGTTATAAAGAATTAAAATTATCTGTATGATTCATACTTTTAAAATATTTTTAAAACGTTATACTACGTAGTACTTACTGTTTTAGGTATTAGTTAATGGATAAATTGATTCTATAAAAAAGCCACTGTCATTATTTTATTTTCAAAAAATGCGTTAACGATGACCATCAGAACTCAAGCTTTCAAAGTGCGCGTCTAGTTTGGAAGTTTGTAAAGTGTATACATACCTAGTAAAAAGTAATAATACGTAATACCTACTGTTTTTAGGCAGATATTAATTCAACGATATATTGATTCTATAAAAAATAAAATTATCGCGTTATGTATGGCCTCGAAACTCCAGCTTGCAAAGTGCGCGTCTAGTTTGGAAGTTTGTAAAGTGGATTACCTGCCCGTTCGGATGAGTGATATTCGTCAAAGCCGGTCCACTCGATGGATATTAATAAAAAGTTAATCGCCCATGCAAAGCCGATGGCCAGCCAGCTATGGGCTGACGGGAGATTTAGAACAATGCTTTCAAAACAAAATACAGTGAATATTGTAAACTGTAGAGTTCTAGAATGGCGCTAAGGTGTCGCCCTAATGTGTGTGTTGGAGTGACGGCGGTGCATCGCGGAAGTGGAATCCATGGCGCAAAAAAACTGGCCAAGTGGAAGTCGGACTCGCGCACGACGGGTCCCGTACCATTGTCAGCATTAAACACAATAGATAGTTAGATAGAAATATATAGAATATACTTTATTGTACAAAAAGTTGTACATAGGCGAGCATTTAAACACAGGCAAGGACATGAAGGATTGTCAGCAGGTAGAGAATGCTCTCTAGCTAGCTATAGATAGCATTATCTACCTGCTGACAATCCAGCTAGATAAGTATATACATTCAAAGTATATTCTATCTAACTATCTATTGTCTATAAAAACGACAAAAAATCATTAATGTTATATGCCCCCCTACATTATATGTATTTATAGCGGCAACAGAAATATATAATATGTGAACATTTCAACTGTCAACTATCACAGTTCATGAAATACAACCTGGTGAGTGGCGACACAATCATTTGTATAATATGTTTCACGACAACATCATTACTCCGACCTCTGTGACGCGGTGGGCGAAGGTCCGGCTGCGACGCAGGAGGTCGCGGGTTCGATTCCCGCCTCGGAACAACAAATTTGTTCCGGGTGTTCTGGTCGTTTTCTATGTATAATAAAAAATATCTATCTATGTAATGTATTGTATTATGTTTATCAGTTATCTAGTACCCATAACACAAGCTCTGCTTACCATGGGGCTAGATAATGCTGTGTGAATTGTCCAGCATTATTTATTATTTTTATTTATTATTACTAGCCTACACCAGTCGACTGTCTATACATTTTTTTATCTATTTATTTAAAATGTAATGTTCAACTAAAGCTTGCATGTAGTCCTATTATGATAAAATGTTTTTCAAATGGTTCAATAACCAGAAGTATGTAATATACGTAATTCTTAACACTTTGAGTGCTGAAATCACACGGTATGTGTACAAGTGACTAATATGCGTAAATCCGCACTAGCACAGCGGCTGAGAAAATACAGATCTTTGTGACTCAGCACAGCCGTAATATTTTTCGAACGAAACGCATGTGCGGCAACACAACCGCTGTGTAGAGCGGCAGCACGAATTTTTTAGGGTTAAAAAAAGATCGCAGTCGTCGAAAAAAAATCGCAGTCAAAGTGTTAACTCCCTAGTATAAAAGTTTGTAAAAGCGCAAGTGTGTGGCCTCTAGGCCTTATTGGGTTATGGAATAATCTCCACGCTGGACATGCAAGTTGGGAAAAGACCAGTATTTTTTATCTACATTTCCTGAAAATAGTCAATAGCCATAACATTCCGAAAGATAAACTCAAAAAAACGTAATATCCGCTTTATAAATCAACATAGCGGATATCCCCTCTGCAACACTTCGTTACTCTTATCAGTGAGTGAGTCATGCATACTCATACACCACGTTGTATAAAAGAAACATATACAAGGTAAATAAAAGTAACAAACAATTAGATTGTATTTTCTGTTTGCTTGGAGCATCACGTGAAAATATTTTATCTCTGAAACAGTGGCTTACATTGTAAACTGATGGTCAAATATAAATAATCATGTTATAAATTGTAATTTAAAGACCGATGTGATGAAGTTCTGCCTGCGACGCAGGAGGTTGCGGGTTCGTTTCCCACCTTGGTACAAATGTTTGTACGATCTACAAATATTTCCGGGTGTTCTTTAATTATTTTCTATGTATTATAAAAACAAACTAGATGTGTAATGTATATTGTTACCGTATTAAGTATCACATTTAATAAAAAAACCTGTTATGATGTTATTATCTCAATAAATAAATAAATTTCATTCTGAAGAAATAAAATAAATAAATAAATTTCAGTCAGAAGAAATAAAATAAATAAATAAATTTCACTCTGAAGAAAGAAATAAATAAATTTCACATTTAGTACTTTGCTTGGGGCTAGATGACGTGTGTGGATTGTCCATCATTATTTATTATTCGATAGTTTTTTTTTATTATAAGTAGTTACCTGCCTGTGTTAACCATCGCTAAAAGATCTCAAAAATGCTGCAGTTACCTCCGTCATTAGTTGCTGCTGCAGTTATCTCATCAGTTATCAACTTTACCTATTACAAAACAGGTCAGAAAGTTCGGATGTATGTTACCTGTTCACGCTAAAACTACTGAACGGATCAGTCTGTAAATGTAGTTCTGCCTGGAATCAAACATAGGCAACTTTTTACCCCATAAAACAGTTCCCATGGAATAGAAATAACATTAATAACGATTCTAGTTTTTAAAATGGTAAAATGTACTAGGCATAACGATTTGGAGTTATCTGTAGGTAATGTTATGGCGCTCATTGGAGGCCTATGTCCAGCAGTGGACTAATATAGGCTGATGATGATAAATGTTATGGTCTTAAGTTAATCAATAATTTGAATTTGAATATTAGGCACAACGCGTGCGAAGCCGCGGGCAGAAACTAACACGTAAAAACATAAAATAACAATCTCCTTTATAAAATGTAGTCGAAGTAAGATCCTCCAAAACGACATTTAGGTAATGAGTCCCGGGTTTGTAGATTAGCTCTTAATATTTTTGAAGAAATCTTCAGGAGTTTCCTTTATTACGCTTTCTTTCATGGCGTTATGAGTGAGATAAGTGGAAAGCTTGTTTTGTCAAAGTTCCATTTACGATCTCTTTTGTATGAAGCATTCAAAGTGTCAAAATAAATAAATAAATAAAGATGCGGTAAAGTAACGGTGGTACTTTACCGCATCTTTATTTATTTATTTATTTTAACACTTTGAATGCTGAAATCACACGGCATGTGTTTTCTACAAGTGACTAATATGCGTAAATCCACACTAGCGCAGCGGCTGAGAAAATTCAGATCTTTGTGACTCAGCACAGCCGTAATATTTTTCGAACGAAACGCATGTGCGGCGCAACACAACCGCTGTATAGAGCGGCAGCACGAATTTTTTAGGTTAAAAAAAAGATCGCAGTCGTCGAAAAAAAACCGCAGTCAAAGTGTTAAGGAAGGCTTAAATACATACAAAATATTAAAACTTTGGAAACTATCATGGTTATTAACACTAAAGTCGTTTAAAACGAGATGCAACGCATGAAACTGTGCCGAAATATTGGAAAAATCAAAAATCAAGTCATGGTACGTACAAAATAAGTAACATTTACCTACAAAATACAAAAATATTTATTTGCTATTTCACTTATTATGTATATGTACACATTTCTGGCGGCCCCCGCACGAGGCAAGCCTGTGTCGCGGGAAGCCTGTTTACATAGGTAAAGTTAATGATACAGATTTAAAGAACTGATACTGATACAGGGCAAACAACCTAGCAACAGAGAAGCTAATAAATGAGCTATCTTTATTGATATTGATCAGTTGAGCTACCAGTAGATTGTTTTCAACTATGTGCAGTTAGCGCAATTGTTTCGATTGTAAATACTAGTTCTAATTTGTTCATAGAACCTTTCATTGTAATTTTCTGTTATTAAAGAAACCTAATTTATACGTAAGAACCTACCTAATATTATAAATTTAAAATTAACTGTATTTTTGTTTTTGACTTTTGTATATGCTATGATTGCTATGAACTAATAAATACAAATACTAATAATGTAGATACGGATTTAGTCGCGAAATACCCTCAACCAAATCACGGCATCTACAATATAAAGCAATTTTAACGATGTTTTATTTTTGTTAGTCGTTTCTTCCAGCGGCTTTGCACGCGTTGTTTAAGGTTTTTTTGGAATTAAAAGTAGCCTATGTTTTATTCCAAGCTTAGACCTGTATGCAAACTTTCAACCCGAACCGTTCAGTAGTTTTGGCGTGAAGATGTTACAAACATCCAAACTTTCACTTAAATACTATTAATGTAATGTAAGAATAATTTTTTGTTCTGTTTCAGTACGAGCTGTGTCAATCTGTTAGAATTTTAATTGTATGTGGCTGAGGTAAATGTAGCTACGTGTTATTGGAGTAAAGTTATCGAAAATCGACTACGCTACCAATTATCTTGATTAACGAGGTGATTCCATCGTAACAAGTGGTGCAAAGAGCGCCCGTGCTCTATCTTCAATCGGTACTGCTACGCCATTATCCACCAAATCTAGATCAATCTCAAATGTTAAGTAAAATTCGTAGCTCGCTGTCCAATTAATATACATAATGGGAAACCATAGGTTGGCCCATAAGAGGTTGTTTATTTTAGTACCTATTCGTTTGAACGGCATTTCCCAATTAGACCAATTAATTATATATAATTACTAGCGGACCTTCCCGGCTTCGCACGGTTTTAGAACGGATCCCTAACTTTTTTGAAAATATAATATAACCTATGTTCACCGGGGATAGTGTAGCTTCCCAACGGTGAAAGAATTTTTCAAATTGGTCCAGTAGTTTCGGAACCTATTCATTACAAACATACAAACAAAAAATCACACCTTTAATACCCTTATAATATTCATCATCATCATCACCAGCCTATAGCAGTCCACTGCTGGACATAAGCCTCCCCCAATGAGCGCCAATTTATAATATTAGTATAGATTAATTACAAACAGAGAAGAATAAAAAACTAGGACAAAAGAAATTTTATTATTAATGTAGTTTACTAGCTTTTAGAAAAGTTAAAATCAAATAATATAAACAATTACCATCACTAATATACTACTAATATATAACTACAATTACAATCAACAATAATATTACAAATACCAATCCACACAGCAATATCTAGCCCCAAGCTAAGCCAGAGCTTGTGTTATGGGTACAAGATGACTGATAAACATAATACAATACATAACATAGATATATATATTTTTACCAAAACACCCGGAACAAATGCCTGCAGGTCGAATAAACATTTATTCCGAGGCGGGAATTGAACCCGAAACCTCCTGCGTCACAGAGGCGGACCTTCGCCCACCGCGCCACAGAAGTCTTCAAATAAATATTAGGTAAAGTCAAGTTATACATCAGTAAATTGTACACCTTTTTCGAAACAAGCTAAAATATCCGACCCATTGATCCAATAGCGCCAAACAAACGAAAACAAATCATTAATTCCGCAACTGAGTCATAAACACAGGCTGTATTGCCGTCGTCGGGACAGTCAACCAACTCGTCGAATTAAAGCAACATCATCTACCGAGCAGGCACAATTTAAAGCAGCTATTCTGAAACACAACACGTTCCAATAACACAGAACAAATATAGCCATCGTACAGAATGTACACTTTCTTTCTAGACAGGTCTCGTAACCTGTCTAGAATACGCAGTTTGAGACACCGACAGATTCTATATAATACTATATTATGGTTTTGTTCTGATAACAGGCAAGTATTATTCCGGATCCAGATCTGTATAGAACCAATCCGATCTCATAAAGTCAAAGTCAAAGTCAAAAATCATTTATTTCTTTAGGCTTACAAAATAAGCACTTAGATAAGTCATATTTTATACATTAAATTATTATCAAATAAAATTATTTTACTGTTCACTTAAATTTTTTATTCACTAGTGAAAAAGAAACCACTAGCATGTTCATCTCTTATAAGAATAGACAATACGTTATTGTCTATTTTTACGCCGCTCTGTTTATTTAGCGTTGTTGGCGCACGAATACTATTATGCATTTTTTCTTTCGTTACGATATTTTTCACACAACCTATCGTATTACCGGTCAGCCGGAAGCCAAACGTGAGGATACATTTTATAAAATAGTTTCTGCCCGCGGGTTCGCCCGCGTTTGAAAACGTTTAATGGTTATTTCTATCCCATGGGAACTGATTTATGGAATAAAAAGTAGCCTTTGTTTTATAACGGATCTGTAACTACCAGTACGCAAAGCCCGATCGAATCAGTAGCTTTTGCCTGAAAGAGAAACAAACATCCATACTAACTTTCGCGTAGGAAAACTAATTTAATGATCCTTTATTATGTATATCTTTCAGAAATTATTACAGATGAACCACTATTAATTACTATTTGCGCGCTTCAAGTTGCAGTGCCAAGTGCTTCATCAAAAAACGGTCTATAAAAGCTTGCTCTCTGTATCATCTCTATTCATAACGTGATGTGCGCTAAATCGTTGGAAGCGAGACGCGACGTCAGCTGCTGTCGGTAATGAACACCAAATAATTAGAACGCAACATGCATTACTCAGCATTACCATCAGCTCAACAGAGTATGGGATTGCTTCTGAATTGACTCGTTCAATTTGTGTTTATAGAGACTGGTTAGTGTCCCTCAGTGCAAATTTACCAGCGCGTTGTTCTGTACATAGTAGCCATGAAATTGAACTAGCCTGATGCTCATTTATTGCTGATTATAATCGCAAATTAACAGCTTTTAAAATAAGGAATGTGTTTACTAACATCTTAAACACTTGCTACTAGAGAGTTAAGGAACGTCGTTCGTCGTTCTATTCTCGTAACGTGAAAATTTAAAAATACAAAAAAAATATCAACTACCTTCTGCCTGTGGCTTTGCAAGCGGTTTCCCATCCATGCAAATATTTCAGCGGAATCCGTTCAGTAATTTTTGCGTGATGAGAGATAATGAAACAAAGTTTCGCTTTTATAATTCATCATCGTCATCATCAGCCTATAGCAGTCCATTGCTGGACATAGACCTCCCCCAATGAGCGCCATAGCGCCCTGTCTTCAGCTTGACGCATCCAACATCTACCTGCAGTCTTTCGCAGGTCGTTATCGCACCCGATCGGAGGGCGTCCTACACTACGTTTACCGAGTCGTGGTCTCCACTCAAGAACACAATAATAAGCAAAATAAATAAGGATCGTGTTTACTAAATCTTTAAAACTTGCTAGTAGAGAGTGAAGACAGAACCTTAGTGACCAAAATATAGGGGCAGATGATTCTAGAAAATTAAAAAAAAAACAAAAAAAATTATCAACTACCTTCTGCATAATGGCTTTGCACGCGGTTTCCCACCCATGCAAATATTTAGAGGACGAACGACAACAGTGTCTCTTTTATATTTTTCGTGTTTTTCGATTTAATATGAAATAATGATAAATTTACCATACTTTTAGCTTTTTTACAATGCTGTTCAACTTTACACAGCTTCATCTCTAGCCAAAACAAGTAAACAGCTGTCATTTCTGACCACGAGCCGCAACCACTTTGTTATTCAAGACGACATCATAAACAAATGAATATGGAAAAGTTGGAAGAAGTTTGAAATTTATAAACTGCTGCTCTTATACGTGACTTAAATAAAGCGACTGTTCGAGTGTCTGTGTTTGTCAGTTATAAATATAACTGATTATAGCTACTTATTAGCCAGATTGACGATCTCTATGGCACGGTGGGCGAAGGTCCGCCTGCGATGCAGGAGGTTGCGAGTTCAATTCCCGCCTCAGAACAATTGTGTGCACGATCTGCAGATTTGTTCCTGGTGTTCTGGTCGTTCTCTGTATATAATAAAAAATATCTATTTACGTAATGTATATCAGTTAACTAGTACCCATAACACAAGCTCTGCTTAGCTTGGGGCTAGATGATGCTGTGTTGATTGTCCATCATTATTTATTTGTTTATATATTGAGACTATAAGCCGATTGGCGTTTTGACTCCACCAGTTTATGACACTGGACTAATCTGGACAAAAGTTGCCTACACTTTTTGTAAGAACTTGATCAAAGCTAATTAATATTTTGAGGTTACTTATTCAACTTTTGTTCTAACTTTCGTTCATCCGCTGAACTATGAACACGTCAGGATTTGGAGTGCTCACTTCGAACCGTAATCATAGGATATCCGCGTACTATGTACGAATTTCTTTCAACTAGACGTTACGCCCGTAGTAATATGCTACGCTCGTAGACCTAAGCTATACTCGTAGATCGGAGCTACGCACGTAGACCTTGCTACGCCCGTGGGGCTACGCGTCTGTAGATATTGATCTACACATTATTACAACATCTAGCATTGTTGGCTAGATGTGCAGTGAAATAATAACAAACTGCCTACGGGCATGCTACCAACTGTTTACACAAAGGTTGCCTGAAAGAGATGGCTTCTAAGCGATAAGGCCGCCCATTGTACTTGTCGCATTTAATGTATTTTTGTAATGATCTGTATCTATTGTATAATAAAGTTTTTTTTTGTATTTGTAAGGTATTGACAAGCGATGTGGCACAGCGGGCGAAGGTCCGCCTGCGACGCAGGAGGTTGCGGGTTCGATTCCCGCCTTGAGACAAATGTGTATACGATCTGCAAGTATTTATTCCGGGTGTTCTGGGTATTTTCTATTTATACTAAAATAACAAGTCATATACATTATGTCGTCTAGTAACCATAACACAAGCTTAGCTTGGGGCTAGATCATGCTGTGTGGAACATCCAGCATTATTTATTTATTTAAAAGTTGTTTATTTATAAAGGACTTCTGAAGACCGTTTCTACGATGGAAAGACAAATCAACAGCTGACACACAATAAAACTTTAGGCCTCCCCCAATGTGCGCCACAGCGCCCTGTCTTCAGCTTGACGCATCCACTCATTCACCGGTCGTCAGCCCACCTGGTCAGAGATTAGGACGCCCACCGACGGTGGGATGACGAGCTACGATTACCGAGTCGTGGTAAAAATATATTAATGATCTTAATCTTAAATTAGATTATAAGGTTATTATTATTGAAATAGACGGACTTCACTGAAAGAGAGTGTTTGACATATAAGAATATTTCTTATTAACAACGAACTGAACTGAACTGTAGGCAACTAATTTAAACTCTATAAAAACAAATATAAGAAAAACAGAAAACTACTCATTTATTCTAACTAAACAGAAATAGTTGCTTATAGGTTCAACCTATCGTTGGAAACGGTACGTGCCGAACCTACAGAATCCTGCGCGGGTCATAAAAAGGAAATATATTTTTATATCACTAAGATATAAAATGGTATTTGAGGCAATTGACCTATCTCCCGTGGTCAGGCCGGTGCCTTAAAGGGATATTCACACTACGTTTGGTCCGTGCGTTAAATCCTGGTTTAATAACCGATGTGGCGCGGTGGGCGAAGGTCCACCTGCGTCGCAGGAGGTTGCGGGTTCGATTCCCGCCTCGGAACAATTGTGTGTACTATCTGCAGATATTTGTTCCGGGTGTTCTGGTCGTTTTCTATGTATAATAAAAAATATCTATCTATGTAATGTATTGTATTATATATATCAGTTATCTAGTACCCATAACACAAGCTTTGCTTACCATGGGGCTAGATAATGCTGTGTGGATTGTCCAGAATTATTTGTTTATTTATATTGTTTTAATAATAAGGAGTTTTTGGGAGTTATGGGAATTTATGTAATTGGAACAGTACGTCACGCGAGCATTATCTAACCCCAAGCTAAGCAGAGCTTGTGTTATAGTTACTAGATGACTAAATACATAATACTGTAATGCATTATTAACGTACATAGATATTTATTATACATACATAGTAAAACGTCCAGAACAAATATCTACAGATCGTACAAACATTTGTTCCGAGGCAGGAATCATTACAGCAACCTCCTGTATCGCAGGACCTTCGCCTACCACTCTACAGAGGTCGTCAAAGGACGTCAGTTAATTCGATGTCACTATACATAAATATTTCTTACTTATTTATTTTATCAAACGTTGAAGTAGTGTCTGCCCGTGACTTCTCTTTCAATACAATACAATTACTCTTTATTGCACACCAAATATAAAAGGATACACAATACAGAAGGTGTTGTACGATGGGCGGCCTTATCGCTATGAGCGATATCTGCCAGGCAACCTCTCTCTTTCGTTTTTATATTCAGATCAAAACTTGAAGAGAACATTCGTTCTAAAAGTTTTGCCTATACATATAAGGCAGTCTCGTAGTAAGCATACCACTTATGTAGTATACCTAGTATGTCTAGTTTATGCCTGCTTTCCATTACCTGCTAAGTGCAATCCGACTGCATAAGGCTGTGGTTTCCCTCGTTACCGCGTCAGGGTGTTATGCGCTCACATTTCCGTATCTGAGGAAACGGTTATAGCTCTCAACGCCTCATGCCTAATGCATTTTAAGATTCATGATAAAAAATCGGTGGACCGCTAGTCTATAATAATATTATAAAGAGGAAAGGTTTGATTTTTGTTTGTTTGTAATGAATAGGCTCCGAAACTACTTGACCGATTTGAAAAATTCTTTCACAGTTGGAAAACTACACTATCCCCGGTGAATATAGGCTATATTATATTTTCTAAAAAGTTAGGGATCCGTACTAAAACCGTGCGAAGCCGGGAAGGTCCGCTAGTTGTAAAATAAGGAGAGCTAGAAGTTTATTGTGTACTCGTATGTATAAGTCAGAGAAACAATTTTTTTATGTAGATATACCTCACCTCCTCAACAGCCTATATTGTACCTACTGCCGGACGCAGGGTCATAATAATTGTCCATGGATGAAAGAAACTATAGATAGTGCGTGCTATTTGCACGGAGATCATCATCATCATCAGCCTATATCAGTCCACTGCTGGACATAGGCCTCCCCCAATGAGCACCATAGCGCCCTGTCTTCAGCTTGCCGCATCCAGCAGCTACCTGCAGTCTTTCGCAGGTCGTCATAGATAGATAGATAACACTTTATTATACCACACAAAACAGAAAACAATACACTAAGATTAAGGTATAAAGGGCGGCCTTATCGTCATCCCACCTGGTCGGAGGGCGTCCTACACTACGTTTACCGAATCGTGGTCTCCACTCAAGAACACGTTTGCCCCAGCGGTTGTCGGTTCTTCGTGAGATATGGCCGGCCCACTGCCACTTCAGCTTGCTAATTCTTTGAGCTATGTCATGGAGGCACGGAGATATTGATATAATATTTTAAACCTAGACACTTATGACACGCCTTATTCGATCTGTAGTTTTTTATCAAGGTAAAATGCCAAAACATGACATTCTCAGACGATACAATTGTTATTGTAACGTTTAGTAGAATTATGGCCGTATCAAAATACGATCGTTATGAAATCAGAGACACGCAAGAAGGACATAAACAACTTAGATAGTCTATGGCGAATGAGCAAAGCAAGGATACATCCATTATCATTATCATCAAACTATGACACATGGTCATAAATTATGTGATGCAGTGTAAGCATATTCATCATCATCCACAAATTATACCACTGGCATATTATGGCCTCCCAAAGTTCCATTGACCTACGAAGCTGAGACGTGGACACTCACGGTGGGGCTGGTCCAACATTTCAAAGTCGCTCAGCGACCTATTAAATGGCTATTAGCCAAAATATTACACGCTATAAATAGATAGATAACACTTTATTGTACTACACAAAAAAGACAACAATACAGGAAAAAACAATAGAATAAACGAATTATAAAGGTAACACTATTTTCTGCCCGCTGCTTCGCATGCATCCGTTTATATGGAAACGTTTAACTTATATGCTATGGGAACTGATTTATGGGTTAAAAAGAAGCCTCTGTTTGTTTCCACACTTACAGCTACATCCATGCAAAATATCAGCACGAACTGTTCAGTAGTTTTGGCGTGACGAAGTAACAAACATCCATCCATCTAAACTTTCGCATGTATAATACGAGTATTAGTGTAAAAATATATTAATGATGTGTGTCTAATTTGAAACATAAGTAACTAATTTCACAGCACTAAAAATGTTGTCAGAACAATCGAAAAAGGATGGCATCATTATCAAATTGCTTTAATTTAATTTTGGTGGCACCTTAAATATCTATTCCCGTTGCTACGTGAGAAAAACGCACACTAACGAGAAACTAGAATATAAAACAATTTGATTCTGCGAACTATTTTATTATTTTTCCAGCACATTCTGTCATAATACATATTTATCCATTAGGCGCCACAAACGCTGATTGCGTCTCATTTGCTTAAAACTTCGACAATCGCACAAATAGGTTCATTACCAAAAATGCGAGAACATTCCAGAACAACTTGCGATATTAAATGGGTCCTGAGTAGCTTCGGAATAAACAAAGTTTTCACAATTAAAACAATTGTTAGTGCCATGGAAATAAAAATTTAAACTATTTATTTCCATTCCAGGCGTGACTAATAATAACTTAGGCATGTCAGTTTCATTATGAATTCATATTATTTATATATTTATCCTATATCTTTTTAAGTTATGTGTTGTGTTTGTTACTCTAGTTAGATACTTACGTTTTCTTTTATATTTTTCTTTGGATACAGCCAAATAGGGGTATTTATTACAGATAAGCAAATCAAATGTACCTACTAGACACATAAGTTATGAACATACTAGTGGTTTCTTCTCACTTCTTCCACTGGTGGACAAAAAATTTACGTGAACATTAATGTTATTCTATAATAATGAATAGTATAAAATATGACCTGGGTAAGTATTTGTATGCCTAAAGAAATAAAAAACGTTTTCATTTTCATATCAGAATAAATGCATTTTCAATTCCTTTCATTAGAAGGTCCGAGAGTATGGCTATCCTATTATTTCTTGGAGTAGATTCCTAAGCTACCTACATTTTATGGTCCTTGTGCAAGTCACTCGTGACCCGATGTCACTCAATCCTTATTATTAGGGTCAAACAAACAGAACCTTGTGTTGTAGCGTGCAGCATTCTTTATTTACGGGCTAAGTCTTAAGGAAAACTGTAAATAACGATCCCACGGGAATTACTTAACTTGGTACTGAATCGCAATACATTCAGAAATAAAGCTACTCGAGAAGCTTTAGTAAAGTGGTTTTTCATTGGTTAAGTTTCATTTATCCATAGTAATATTGTAAATACAAAGTAAGTCGGTCTATCCGTTTGTTACTACCCTATTATTATGACGACCTCTGTGGCGCGGTGGGCGAAGGTCCACCTGCGACATAGGAGGTAGGGTTTGATTCCTTTCAATTCGATTATCATATATAGAAAACGACCAGATCACCTTAATAAATATCTGGAGATCGTACAAACATTTACCCCGAGGCAGGAATCGAACTAGCAACCTCCTGCGTCGCAGGCGACTACCATCTATTCTAGCTTTAAAGAATAATAAAAAATGTCCATTGCTAAATCCTATACTATTCAAGATATGATCAGCTACAACTATACGATAAGACAATTTAGGTTCTTAACTTATACTATGATTTCTCATTCGGCATAATATCAAAAAGGTTAGAGAATTTAAAAAGTGTATTTATAAAGTTAAAACTGGCAATTATTTGACAAAAGATGTGCTATTAGAATAGCTATTAAATTGAGCATCACACTTTTAATTTGATTTGTTTAGTGTGATTTTTATGCGTAAATTCCATACGTAAGTTTGGAATAAATAACTTTCGCTCATGATTCCGAAGGTCGATCCATAACTGATGGAACATGCCCTGTACCATGCTGCACCGCATACTGATCAGCACTCCATCCCGCGCTAAATCAATCAACGCCCACTCACATCTCTGCTTTTTACGAGATCGAACTGTTTAACCTTAATAAGGCTCTTGTGAGTGGTGTACCTCTCGTTTAAACTGACTGTTTGACGACCTCAATGGCGTAGCGGGTGAAGATCTGTCTGTGACGTAGGTAGTGACGTAGTAGGTGGCGAGTGTGATTCGCGCTTCGGGAAGATCAGCCGGTATTTGTTGCGGTGTCCCGGGTGTTTAATATGAATAATCAAAATAACTATGCAATGTTATCATTTAAATCATTTATATATCTAGTACCAACCCATAACACAAGCTATACTTACTTCAGGGCCTAATAATGATGTGTGGTATAAATAAATAAATAATCATTGTTGGACAATTTCAACAATGTTTATTTATTTATTTTAACTAGCAAGTAGGTCCTGCCCACTGGTACGCTACCGAAACCAGTAGGTATAATATAACACAAAATTCGTGTACAAAAGTACAAAGACCAAAAAATACTCAAAAGCTTATTTTCGTTCGCGAAAACATAAAGCGCGCCTACGTCTTAAACCCAAATACACAGCCACAGACAAATAGCAGTCGAGGCATGTTTCGGCAAATGTTTGCCTTTTCTCCAATATTTATTTTTATCGAAAACAAATCATTGCTGAGCGAGACCCGACTAACGTAATTACACCAAATCAGTAGAATCGACGCTTCACCTCCCCTATTGCCCTGTGATATTTCTTTGATGCCGTCTCATCCTGTATAACCAGGCAACAAGGCCCCTTTCGCTCAATGTGAAGCTAGAATTAACAGGTCTGATGTAAATGGGCGTCTTGTACGAAACAAATTAACGTGAAAGATGGTAATGACGTGTACACACATATTCGATCGTACAAGCGCGTGAATGGAAGGCGTGTTCACGCGTGAAACATGTTTCCTTTGTGAGAGGAATCAATTTGATGCGTTTTAATTAAAATTTGTTCAGGTGAGGTCTGAACAACATTTTGTAAGAATAACATATTGATGCGGCAACGGCTTACAAAACTATCCTAGAGGAAAATATGAGTAGGTACTTTATAGTATACGTCCGCTGCGATACCATAGCGGAACCGCAGTAGTTTCGCCATGACTTGTCCGTTGTACGACATGCTGAAAAGACGCGAAACTCGCTGTTCTAACGCATAGATTTGAATATGATTCTATATCTTGCCCCGCGCGATACCGCTGGTCTAATTGAACGCAAAATACATCTTCGCGCTCGGTCCGCCATTTCATTGCAATACCGCCTATGTTTCGCATGTATCTTGTCTGTGGCACGAAAGGTTGCTTGGAAGAGATCGCTTCTAAGCGATAAGGTCACCGATTGTACTTGTCGCATGTAATATCTTTTTGTAATGATCTGCCTAAGGTGTACAATAGAGCTTTTTTGTATTGTATTGTATTGTTTCGGCGCGGCGGAGAGGTGTTACGGGCGAAGTTGTCGTTATGCTGTTAAATCGTTTTAAAAAAAACACGTTGGTGAACCCGAAATTAAAAATCTCTAATCCTGTTGCGATCCCATTTACTTTCGCACCCTTTGAAAAAATTTAAACACTGTTCAAAGGTTACGCTAAAGCATTTCAATATTGATAAACCCAAAAGCTCGTTTCGAAAGGTTGAAAATAATATTAACACCCTAGAGAGAGGCCCTTGAGGTCCTAATTGGTATACACACACGAACACCGCGGCAATTCACGGTGGATTTGATTAAAATTCACTTTAAGCGACCCGAGATCGTCCCTTCTGACCGTGGCTTGTTATTGTTTATGTATGGAAAGTTAGCGAAGCAAAACCGTTGACTAATTTTAGTATGAACACATGTGACTCAAAAAAGATAATTGTTTTCTCCATTTTCGCATTCCTGCAAGTTCTTTTTAACCGAGGAAGGGAAGGACATAAAAAGGAGGAAGTTTTTATATGTTTGTTACCTCAGAAATTTCAACTGGGTGCACCGATTTCGATGATATTTTTTTAAGAACTAAGTTTTACACCCATTATCTTTATTTAGGAATTTGAAGTCGGCTTAGTTCTTTAACACTTTGACTGCGTTTTTTTTTCGACGACTGCGATCTTTTTTTAACCTAAAAAATTCGTGCTGCCGCTCTACACAGCGGTTGTGTTGCGCCGCACATGCGTTTCGTTCGAAAAATATTACAGCTTTGCTGAGTCACAAAGATCTGTATTTTCTCAGCCGTTGCGCTAGTGTGGATTTACGCATATTAGTCACTTGTAGAAAACACATACCGTGTGATTTCAGCAGTCAAAGTGTTAAAACACGCAAAATTATTCGTTACAAGCTTTAATCCATTTTATAGTTGCAGTTGCTTTTTATTGTGAATAGAAGTTTGTTTGACTACAATCACACGTGATGGTATGTTTCAATGTAGCACGAAGGTTGAGAAGACACATATTTCTATTATATTTCGATCTCAATTGTTTACTTTCTATACCTAATATAAAAATGAATCGCTGAATGTGTTGCTAAGCGCAAATCTCGAGTGCAGCTAAAGCGATTTCGCTAATTCTTTTTTTAGAATATTCCTTGAAGTCCTTGGATGGTTACAGAGAAAATTACCTGAAACAAATGACCACCCTTGCGAAGCCGGGGCGGGCCGCTAGTGTATAATAAAAAAAGATCTATTTATGTAATGTATTGTATAAAGTATATCAGTCATTTGTGCCCATAAAACAAAATCTGTTAAGCTAGATGATGCTGTGTGGATTATGCAGCCTTATTTTTGTTCTATTTTCGTTCTGATTCTCGAGCTATCAAGCTTTGTAAAATGCAAAATCAAAACATTGTTTTGTTCGAATAAACTCCTACAAAACGATAAAATTTGTTAAGCTCTTTGTCCTAAAACCTGTTGAAATTGAAACGGATGTCGAAACGACACGCCATCACGTTTATAATTAAGAGTTGATCTCGCGATTAGCAGGTGCTTCTGTCAATTAACTTTCATGATTCTTTAACAGGTTTCTCTTTAACAATTAAGTTTAAGAAGTTCAGTACTCACAGGAATGTTAGAAAGTTCGTTTATTTTAAACGCCAAATTGATTAACCGTCTATGAAAAACACATATTGAAATAGTCTACACGAGTATGTAATCTATACTTCTATACTTATATTATAAAGAGGAAAGGTTTGATTTTTTTGTTTGTTTGTAATGAATAGGCTCCGAAACTACTGGACCGATTTGAAAAATTCTTTCACCACCGTTGGGAAGCTACCCCAGTGAAAATAGGCTATGTTATATGTATGTTCAAAAAAGTTAGGGATCCGTACTAAAACCTCCATTCATTTATTGCAAGAAATATGGTTTTAATACAAGGTCTTATATATTATATATATATTTGAATAGTAGTGTCACAAACTTCACCAAAACACATTGCATGCAATGCAAACATTTCTAAAAGTAGGTTCGTATACAATTTAAATTTTGAATGATTTTAATTAATAAGTTATAATATATGAATGTGTCAGTAATATATATTATACTATAATACATAGAAACACCCGAAAAAGAAAAACAAATATCTGCAGATCGTACAGCCATTTGATCGTACAGCCCGAGGCGAGAATCGAACCCTCCTGCGTCGCAGGCAGTTGACAAAACAACAAACGCATTTATATTCTACAATGTGAATTGCAATTTTGGGAGCTGGCCCAATTGTATCGTATTCATCGTAAAACGGGCCGATGGATTTAAGGCCTATAGTGGTATCCCGGATCCACTCCGCCTCTGAGGGCTTAGTCTGGATTTGCAAACTGTCCCTTACCCGATTCCACGATGATCCGGATAGGTTAAAATTGCACGGAACAACTTTGCAATCTGGATTATTGAAAACCTACGGCTTAGTTTGCTTTATATACCTACCTAGATTTTAATAAAAAAAGAATGTGACTCATAAAATAGAAAAAAAAATTACAAGTGACCGAATTAAGTTAACTGCAGACTGTTGCAAATAATCAACAGATACCGCAACTGAATACCAGTTGGAAGCGTCCTCAAGACGCTGGCTGCGTTGCTACTATGTATGGCATTGCTGATGCGCTACGCCAGGTACTCGCGTGGTCTCTCTGGTCACTTCGACCCGGCGATCACAAATATATTATAATGTATTGTATTAAGTATAACGCTCCGAACCGTAATTAATCCGTTTACATCCGTAATGAATTCGTCAAACTACGACAGTTTTTATATTAAAATTGATCTAATAATTTTCTAATACCTAGTCAAAGAAGCTACTAGCTTGATTAAAATCTGACAAACAGCTCACCTGCTCTGTATCAGTAATATAACCAAAGCTTCGGTTCAGCTCATTAATTATTAATCCAGATCTTGGATCCAGCTTATACTAAAGCGAAAAAGATCAGGTGGTACAGGGTGCCCCATTACACGGAGGATTCGCCTCTCAACAGTCTTACAAGATTGATTATAATCTAAACGAAATTTAATCAATAAAAAATGCACCTTAATAAAGATACATTTGGTCATAAACAGGTACAATCAAGTTTGACATGGTATAATAATATTTATTAAAGAAGTAGTATAGTAGAAGTAAGAACCTTCAACGAATTATGAAATAGCATTTCAAGAAAAGATTAACTTAATGGGTAAAGCCGCTTTCAAGTTATAACGTGACCAGGAGATAAGGGTACATTTTTATATTTATTACACACAGTAGTACACTTATGTACATACATAGACACAATTATTATTATTTTATTATTATACCTGGACCTTGTATACGAGAAATTTATTTAAAAGTTGTTTTTGAGAGAGCAAAAATGTGAAACCTGATATCCCAGCATCAGCTAGGTTTTAATTTCTAGACCTATGTAGATTCTAGTTTAAGACAAAGTTTAGAAGGGAAGCTAACTCACTTATCACTACATAGTATAAAGCAAAGTCGCCTCATTATCTGTCTGTCGCTATGTAGGTATACTTCTTTCTTCTTCTATCTTTAAAACTACGCAACGGATTCAGATGAAGTTTTTGTGTAGATAAAGTGATTCAAGAGGAAGGTTCATGAACCATTGAACACACAGATTTCAACGAGGGCGAAGCCGCGGGGCGCAGCTAGTTTCAAAATAAAATACGCCATGTTTTTACTTTCAACTGAGTCCATTCCTTCAGTCTCAATAGGCATAGATAAGGATAACCTGTATAGCATTTACCTAGCGTCGCATTGGAGCCTGATTAGAAGCCCAAGCGGCGAGCAGGCCTTTGACGCAAAGTTTCTGTTTATTTCATGCCCGTAGACGCTGTATTTAGTGGAAATCTTGAATCTACTTTGAAGCTGAATGTTAGACTTTTAGTTTATCTTCTTTATTTTACTACTAGTTTCTGCCCGCTGTCTCGCGCACGTTATTTTTATCCTATGCTAACTGTTTCAAGGGATAAAAAGTAGAGTATATTTTATTCCAATGTTAGACCTACATATATGCATTAGCCGTTCAGTAGTTTTGGGGTGCAGAAGTTAGCTATAAAGTATGGCTATTATGGTTTTTATTTTCGGTAGTCATTTACGTTGCATTTTGACGATCTCTGGCGCGGTGGGTGAAGGTCCGGCCTCGTGACAAATGTTTGTACGATCTGCATATATTTGTTCCGGGTTTTCTGGGCGTTATACATACGAGTATATGTATAATAAGAATGTATATCTACGTATTTATTGCTTTATGTATGTATATCAGTTATCTAGTACCCATAACACAAGCTCAGATAATTCACTAGCCTCAAGCTTAGCTTGGGGCTAGTGAATTATCGAACATTATTATTTTTGTATAATCAGAGGATATGGTGAGTTTCGTTTTTAAAGAGAATACATAGATATTTTTAAATTCGCTACGGAACTCATTATATTCTGATAGGATCATTTCGTTCAGAGGATGAGCCTTCAAACTTTTGCAGTATCCCTTGGTATGCGGAGCAGTTTAAAAATTGTTCTTATTCATTCAGAATGTTTGATAACTTTTTATAATCGGGAACAAAGTTTGGGTTTGAGTCGTTTAGCACCGAGACTGGGCTTGTTCATGAATAATAAAGAGAGGGCTAAGAGGCCTGCATTATATGTATATGATGGAGTCCTATGGCGGATAGCTTCCTTGGACTTTGCTTGTATCATTTATAAACGGAGACTTCCCAAGTCTTAATTGAACTAAGGTGTATGAATCTGAAAAAATATTTAGCGCTCTTTAGTTTACTAGACTCAATATTTTGTTAGAGAATTGAATGAATGAGAATATTTTGTTTGCAACTCAATAAACAAAAACATCCTACTATTATTATAAACGTCAAAGTTTGTAAGTATGGATCGATGGATGGAAGGATGTTTGTTACTTGTTCACGTAAAAACTACCTACTCATCGGTTTCACCACGCGGGTGAAACCGCGGGGCGTAGATAGTTATAAATAAAAGACAAAACCTATTTTTGAAATTGAGTCACAAAACGGTCTGTCTCAGCATGAGTTAGTTGTAAGCAAAATTCGAATTTGGAACTCAGTATGCTGAATTTTGCTTTAAAATTGCTTTCATCAAAACCTCGAAGGTTTAACATAAAACCTCTTTGGTACATACTCATTTATTTATCTGGATACTCGAATCTCGTTTTAAAAAGTAAAAACAACACTACAGTCGAGTAGCCAACATTCTCGTCGCCGCAAAGTGTATGATGAGCCAGGTAATTGGCCGAAGGAGCCAGTCGACCACGAAGCTGCTAATTGAAGGGCGAACGATATTGGTTTTCCTCTAAATATACCAGGAAGGTTTGAGGTTAGAGGTTACGTTGGCTTACTTAGGTTATTGCTGATGTACGTCGGTTTAACGGATGGTTGATTTATGGCTTTTTGACATTTTATTTTGAAATTTTAGAGCAAACGACAAAAATTGCAGTACAGTGACTTTTCACGTGCGTGTTTGTGTGTATGAATATAATTTATACCACTTTTTGAATGTTTTTGATCAATTAGTACCTATTACGTAGTTATTTACCAACCTAACGTAGATTGATTGCAACCGTCTTCAGTTAACTCAATTGTTTCAATTGTAAATACTAGTTCTAATTGGTTTGTATTATTGGATTGTTAATTTATTTGTCCACAATTAAGACCTTATTATATGTACCTAGTAAAAAATATATTATCAAATAAATAAATGATTCATTCGATATAAACTAAGTAAGAAATAAAAACGCATGGAAAGTTTAAGACACACAAATAGTAGTATGTAATGGTAACTAATATATCCTTTTGGTTTCTTTATTCTTTTCTAACACCGCGTCTTGATTAAACGGTTGATTTGTAAGTATAAAGTATCCTGCCTTATAGTGGGTTAAAGCAGCTTAAAGCCGCGGGCAGAATAGAGTTCGTATACAAACCTTACGCTACGGCCTTTTTGCTACGCCGTAGCAAGCTCGTAGCAAAGGAGATTCTTATGAAAAGACAAAATATAAAACACTAGATTTGCACGTTCTTTTTGGTGATAAAAGAAGGTTATATCTTTTTCGGGGATATCGTTTATGTCCTTGCCTTCAGCTGTAGTGGCACGAAAAAGTTACAAACAGAGAGGTCGACATAAACATCGATAATTAGGTACATTCGCTTTGATAATAATCGGTTAGTACCTATTCATTGTTCATTAAATTTGGCGGCTCTTGAACCGCCTCCATCCATCGTCTCCCTGCGACCGCCCTTACAAGTCCACTGCTGAACATAGGCCTGCCCTACGTACCCCAAAAGACGCCACGAATAGCGTTCATAATTAAATTGGGAGACGTGTACAGGCTGATGATTAATCCTACTAATATTTAAAACACAAAAGTTTGCGAGAATGTTTGTTGCTCTTTCATGCAAAAACTGCTGAATGGATTTTGATGAAACTTCACAATAATATACATAGCTTACATATCCGAATCACACATAGGCTACAATTCATAAAGATATTGTATATTACCCAAAATATCTATCACCACACGGGTGAAACCGCGGGGCGCAGCTAGTTACTTATGTATTTTGAAATGTCTGACATTTTCATGAGTCTCGTAAGGTCTAATAGGCATAAAGGGATAACTTCGATGCACTAGGTTTAGTATTTTTTATTAAAAATATAAACTTTTGGAACAGTACCACATATTTTAAAATTTTAAGTTATTTCCGTTCGCCGCACACTCGTGCTCAAAGCACTTTACGTTTTCAGTGTTGTTCAGTTATAATCCTAGAAAACATTGGAAAAACCGCAAAGTATTCCAAATTGTTTCGGTTAATTTAGTTTGGTATAAAGAATGAATTTATTAATTCAATTTTTTGATCGTACAGAAGGCTTGTAACCGAGTCGGTTCTCCCAGAATTTCCCTGAGGAACGCGCTACACCTACAATAAGGTTTTACATTGAAAAACTTTGGAAGAAAATAGCTTTTTATTTTTTTACTCATCTCCATCGTACTTGTGTCTTTAGGGTAAGCAGATAACTTTGGCAGTTTGAGATTGAAAGAATTTAAATAAATTGTAGAGTTATTCACAATACTACCTTATAATAAAGCTACCCTCCTAAATGATATCCATGTAAGTATTTGTGACTTGAAAAAAGTATTATGTATATTTTAATATTTTTTTTAATTTAATTAACTAAAATACCAATGGGATACGCTGGATGAAGGTACGCATGCAACGCAGGAGGTTGCGGATTCGAATCCCACATTAGGAGAAATATTTGTACGATTTGCAAATATTTGTTACGGGTGTTCTGAAAATTTGGTTATTTTCTATAAATAATAAAAAATTCTATCTATGTATTGTATTATGTATATCAGCCATCTAGTGACCATAACACAAGCTCTGCTTAGCTTGGGGCTAGATGATGCTGTGTGAATTGTCCAACATTGTATTATTATAATAAACTTATTTACTTACTGTCATTAGTCTCACAATCTAGTCTTCTTTTTCTTTTAAGCTCAAGGGGAAATCGACACAATGACAAATCTGTCAAGGGGGAAAATTGGAATAAGCCACATGACACTATCTGTTTCTCTGTATAATTCTTACTAAGGGATTTATTTTATCTAAATCACTCGCCTATCACAATAAAATTATATTATTCCACCTTTTTTCCCCAAAGAGTTCACAGCCTCCTTTCCATAAAGCCAAAATTCTCCTAAAACACATGTAATCTCTGTCCCGGGGTAATTCAAATGAAATAAGCAAGCGTACGAAAGCCGTTCTGACTCTATCAGCAAACAGGTAAATCGTCGCACAATCGGCCTCTAAATAAGGCTGCGTCTCCACTGAAAAGGCCAATTCGAGCCCCATCGCAGGCCGGGTGTGATCCGGCCGGATTTTACAAGAATAGGGTCAAAGTTTAATGGTATGCAGAAGAATGGATACCGTAGACTTAATAAAATGAATTCAAAAAAAGTTAAAGTTATTTGACGTTTCCATGACGCTGCGGGCGTACGATGCAGAAAGTTACGGGTTCGATTCCCGCCTCGGGACAATTACCAACATAGCTCTAAGAATTAGCAAGCTCTCGCGACGTCGAATCGACCACCGACGGGGTAAACGTGGTCTTCACTCGACGCCCTCCGACCAGGTGGGACGATGATCTCCGAAAGAGAGGAGCGAGATGCTGGATGCGTGAAGCTGAAGACAGGGCACTACGGCGCTCATTAGGGTAGGCCTATCTCTGCTATGTTGCTGATAATGATGATATTGATGGGTGTTTTCTACGTATAATAAGAAATATATATCTATGTAATGTTGTATTAAGCATATCAGTTATCATATCACATACCCATAACCCGTGTCTCCTTAGTTTTGGACTGTGTGAATTGTCTAAAATTCACACACAAGCCACAGTCATTATTCTACTTTGAACTAGTCTAATTCCATAGTACGGGTGCTACGCTAAACGACGGAACATTATTCTCTATTGACTTCCCAAGCATGTGAGACACCTACGACAAGCCAGCGACGTGGAATCGGATAAAACCATGTTCCCTATGTCATATTAGCTATTCCCAGTTGCAAGTGGAGGCGTACCTTTACGGGTATGTTTGGATCCGGTCATTATTCACCGGATTCCTAACGTTCAGCCGACGCTGGTCTGACAGTCATCGACACATTCGACACCCAGACTAGAGATATCTCGATTTACTACGAGTTGCTTTTCAATTGAAAAAGTCGATTGTTTATTGCACTAAATAAATAAATAGAAAAATGGCAAAATCATGATGCCAAATTTTAAAAATCTAATTGAGTGAGACAAGAGGTACCATTTGACGACCGATGTGGCGCGGTGGGCGAAGGTCCGCCTGCGATGCAGGAGGTTACGGGTTCGATTCCTGCCTCGGAACAATTGTGTGTACGATCTGCAGATATTTGTGCCGGGTGTTCTGGTCGTTTTCTATGTATAATAAATAATATCTATCTATGTAATGTATTGTATTATGTATATCAGTTATCTAGTATAACACAAGCTCCGCTTACCATGGGATTAGATAATGCTGTGTGAATTGTCCAGCATTATTTTTTTTTTTTTTTTACTGATATTTTATCACTTATGTACATTAAACTAATAGAAACTCTATGAGACTACGTCAACGATATAATCGCGGCGATCATTTCTATTGAAACGCCTAGAAACGCTCGCTCGTGGAGGTAGTCCTTTAAACTTATTCAAACGCATTCAAGAAACAGTAAAACCTCGTAAAACTATCTTTCAAACCGCTTTCAAACTGAAACGAGTGAATTTTTGCAGAGGGGAATATCTGGTTAGAGTTTGAAACTCGTATTGAGAATTTACACTTTGTTGAAACTTTATACGTTGTGTTCGTAAGACAGAGCATTACACTATGAAACTATTGTTTGACAACTTCTTTTGAAAGAGGTAATGAATTGCACCCAGCAGCATTTTTTTCCTTGACTATTTAATTTAATAGGGACCTTACCCATGATAATCTTAAACTGAACTAGGTTTTTAGTTAAACCGCTTACATCTAGAATGTTTCATCTCATCTTTCATCGTTTCATCTTTTGAAGTGTCTCAACTCAACTCAACTTAGAGAGTTGAGTATGTGATCACAAGAAAATGATTTTCAGCTTAAGTATGAGCGGTTTGTGTACAAACATTTAACATTAAATTTGTCAGGAGTACATAATGTTACGTAATATTCGTAGAAAGCTCAGTGGCGTGTTGGCGTGTCATTGGAGTCGACTGATGTCTCCATTTAATCTACCTACGTGGTCAATGATCAAAGCTTAACTTAGAAATATATTAGGAAAATAATAATGGTGGATTTACGACTCACTTATGATAAATAGCTGCAGAGTTATATCAGAAATCCTTCGAATGAAGGTAAAAGTATAGCAATTTATTCAACAAAATATTTCTCTCTGAGATTTCTTACAGGGAACTTAGGAAGACGGAAAAAAATTCATTGTCATGAATAATAATAAACGTGGTCAAGTGAGAGCGCAGCTTTTAAGGAAATTAGCTTTTTTGTACTGAAAATATATTTCTTGCAAAATGCTTTCAGGGTAAATATAATTTCCGCTTTTTATTTTGAAGATGATTGCGAAAAAAAATAGTAATTACTACATAGCAATTACTATTTTTTTTACATAATGCAAGATCAGACTTCGCTTAGTTTTAAAATAGGGTTCATAGAAGAGATTGGTAATAAAAAATATTAATAAAACATAAGTACTTAAATTATGACATTCAACAGTGAGTATTTTTTTTGATGTATCATCGTTGGTTTTTCCGTCAATTATGGACCGATTTGGAAAATATTTCGCCATTGTATGGAAAATGATCCCGAGGTGAAACTGTTAAAATGATATTCCCGACGAATTACTAAATATCCTGGTGTGGAAGGGGGATGGTGGGATCAGGTCATTTGTTCCTGTGAGCGTTATCCAAAATGTATCCTATTTTCAGCTGTGGGGCGGTGGGTATATGAGCTTATGAGAAATGCCCAAATGCTTAAATAAACATAGTTCCTAAAACAAAGAGTTAATTTGCCTACGATATTATCCCTACTCCGCTTAGCACAGATTAAAAGTTCTGGTAGGCACCCTTAACTTCCACATTTACCTTCTACCTGTAAATCCCAGGCAAATTCTTGGACCGTGTAAACATTGTAAATGTAAATAGCCTACACTATGAAAACGCTAAATAAGGTACTGAGCTAAATGTAAATAGATGTTATAAGGTTCTCCAGAGGCGTAGTAAGGTCACTAATTCACAATATTTATATACTTAATAAAAATACTTTATAGCTTTTGTTTTTTTTTCCGAGTACATCCAGTCGCCCCTTGACCACGATTGCTGTAACGCATTAGAAACGTATGAGAAAATAAAACAAAAGATACCCGATAAACACCAGATCAATAATCTTAACAAATCGCGAAAGTTTACAATAGTGAAGTGTTCCAAAACCCATGATTTCCACTGTATGGAAATTAAATTTTAAGGCAAAACACACTGTTTTTTTTATATTTTTGATGAGCATTAATAGTTTAGGATTCTAGTTAGTAAGTTATGAGAGTCGAAATACGATTGAATAAACTTGACTCCATAGAAAAAAATATCAATGGAGACTGTTTGCTCTCTCACATAACATGCATGATGGATGATTGATGACTAACTAAATAATTTTTATTAAAGGCTTTAATATTATGCCGCTATCGCAGCACGAAAAATATAAAAAACACATTTTCTATGAATCAAAATGGTTCTTAAAAGAAAGGGTAGGACCTTCTCTTTTCTTGCTCTAGCATTGTAGAAAAATCGTATGAAAATTCGAGCCAACTCCTTTACCAGCCCAAAATGTACTATCAGTTGTATCAGCAATGAAATCCTATGGACTTCAATAGGCCGGTCATTTTGCGGAAAGGTAAGGCAGGCCCAAATCCTAAATGCAGCCCTGGGGTCCCTTAGAGGGCACAAGTTGGGAGGCAATTCCAGCGATTTGTTTCGGCCCGTGAATAAGTAACAATGTCGTTTTTTCTATACGATGTAATGTGTTTTTGGGTACCATGAGCCGATAGAAATACCCTAAAGATGTACTTTGGTGTAATCATTGCGTTACAGGTAATTTTCTTTTCTTCCTCTTTACTCGTTTTGAAAGTGAATTTATTGCTGTTTCGTTTTCTTTCTAAAATGTACGTTGTTTACTTGCAAACTCCAATGTTTTCTGATATCAGTAAGGGCCACAATATTTTTCACGCCTGGATAAGCTGTCTTTGTTGTTGTTTGTTTTTATAGCACCTACATTTATTTATATAAAAAAAATTAAATACTGGGTTACTTAAATAGAGGCTCCCTCACAACGTCTATATATTAGACCACTGTTGAACGCATGCCCTCATACGGCCTTATCAGCTTTTATTTTATGAGGAGGTCATGTCCATAATCCCCACGCTGGGCATGCGGTTGGGGATCGCAGTTTGGTGGTAAAATGTTCTATTGGAGGCGCTGCTGCCCGACCTCAGGGGTGGATGGTCACCTCTTACGATACCAACACACCTCTTACAACAGGAAGAGTTGAGGTGGTGCAATTTCTAAGCCGGCACCACACCACTATGTAGTTACATACTTGTTACTTGTTTCTGGACTGGTTTCCGCAACTTGGCCGCCGGTGGGCCTTTTTTTGCGTGTCGGGTTGCTAGTCTAACCACCCGATGTCCTCCAGGAAGGCCAGCAGCTCGCACCACTATGTAGTATAGAAGATTAAGTTATAGAAATACCAATAAGAAATGCAAGATATCATTCAATACCTTAATTTACAAAACAAAGAAAAAGCTTACGATCCGAAAACTTTCAACTAAAAATACTATTATTAAAAGGGCGTAAGGATTTTTCTTCTGAGAATGTTCTTTCTTCTCTCGGCATTTCATTCTCTTTCGGCCCCGTGCATACATTTCTGTAGCACAATGTACAAGTATGCGGTCGTAAATGCCCATTACTTCATAACAGTATGATATTCAAGTAATGTGGGCAATCATTGCCTCCACTGCTTTCCAATCATAGCTCATACCTAACGGTCTCCAGCGTGAGCTTGCAAGTCACAGCGACGGATTTTAGAAGGCGAACTTTAATTGGATATTTCCAAACTATACACCAGCTTGCACACGGAATGTTTACGGTCAACATCCTAAGCACCGACATTCGAGCATTATTCAGAAACTTAGGAAATACCTGTTTGAAAATGTTTGCAGTTTGACATTATTAGAGAAAGCACGTGAATTAGTTATTTCTTAGGGCAAGTTAGCATGGATATCGCGTAAGAACTCCACTTAGAATAAAAAGAGAGTTTTTGTAATCTATACACAACCCATGCTAGTCACAACAACCTATACAAATCAGGTATTCACGCGAGGCGTTAAAACTCATGCTAGGTACCTAGTATTATAGAATATACTTTAGCAACAGAATTTTGAATTCTCATAATGTTGAAAGCCCAAAATGTATAATAATGTAAATGAAAAACAAAATATAATTAAAAAAACGTAATAACAAAAGCTTTTTCAAATCCCTCCCTATTTCACGCAAAACCAATCAATGACTCTATTGAACTTTGGAATTAAATTGCGTGATAATCCTGAAATTAATTGGTCGTTGAGCCACCATGATACCAGAAAGTAGGAATCTCGAAATTTACATCATAAGTTATCTGATTCTCACCGAAGTAATACAGATGTTTTATCTTTACAATACAGGAAATCGACATAGATGACAATAAAATTTAAAAGAATTACCGTTAGAAAGTCGTGAAAATTAACGATAAAACAAACAATTATCAAATTGATCTCATATACTAAATAAACTAAACACCATTAACTAAATACCATGCGCATAAACTATTTTTTTTTCTAAAGAATAATATAAAAACCATTAAAGCCTCAATTACACACAATTTTAATTACCGACATTATCTTTGCGAACGTTAATCGGATATCATTTCATTCATCAGGAACCTAAATAAGCCTTATGAAATTCACAGACGTAACCAAATTTGAATCTCTTCAAACAGCTTATAACTCGATAAGTCTTCAAAGGTATGAAGTAGCCTTTTGGGCTAACTGTACCGTTGTGTTTGTGGACATTACCTTATTTGTACGAAAAATAAAACGTAGGTACAAACCACACGCGATTAAACAGCCCTGATTTGATTTCTTTAATTTTTATTTAGGTAGGACCTGTCGTTTTTTTATTGGCTTTTTTATCACTGCAGCGGTAAATAATATTGTGATCGCCAGTTTCTTTGTTCAGCCCTAAAGCTGAAAAAGCTGCGGCGTTCATAATACGACACTAACTTGAACTGAAGAATTTTCATCAGGCTGATATGATTTAGTGAATATTGTTACCTCTCTTTGTTACTAATTGTTACTTCTCTCTTCCTCGTTCTACGCCAAAACTTATGAACGGATCAAAATTCTGTATATTATTAAAACAAAGTCGTATTAGTTAAACCATTTTATAATAACGCAAGAACGGCTGAACAAATTCAGGCGCTTCGGCGACTAAAGTTATAGGCGCTAAGTTTGTCGGTCTACAGTCGAAAAATATTTAAAATAGTATAATCCGTTCCAAACTTTCATAAAAGTTAATAAAAGTGTTTAATACCATCCCGGTGTTACGTGAAAGTGGAGGTGTGTGAAAACTCTTACGATTACAGTAGAATTTGTTCTTCTGATCTGAGAGTGATTTGCATTTTTTCCTGCATAAATCTCGACGCCTAAATTAAACGAAGAGCAAGACGCTTTTATGGTCATCTACAGCAAGTTCTACAAGGAAAGTTACGTACGAGGTAGAATTTTTGAACTTGTCTTAATTTAGAGGAATTTCTTAACTTCCAAAACATGGCTATTTGTGCTGCGTGCAACTTGAACATGCTATCTACACAGAAGCGGATCAAATGTTCCAATACTGGTTGCGGCCAACATTACCATCATGAATGTGTGAAGTTTTTAAATGAGTCTCCGGCATCTCGCTCCAAGTGGATCTGTCCTTCATGTGCGGCTCTACGCCCAAAGACTGATAACAGTAATACTCCTGTTCATGCCGACACTAGTAATAGTAAGGCTAGGAAACATCTTGAGCCGAAGCTAACTCAATTCGCTGGTTGCGGCCCACTGGATTCACCAAGTATGTCAAGTAGCTCGGACTCGGTTTTGATTACTACAATTAAGGCCGAGATTATAACTCAAATCTCGTTAATGAAAAATGATCTCGAGGCCTCTCTGAAAAAATACATACGGGAAGAAATTGGCCCCCTGCGATCAGAAATCCAGGAAATTCGTTCATCCATTAATTATATAAGTGACCGCTATGAAGAGGTCGTCAAAAGGTTGGATTCTGCCGAGAGTAAGTTGGGCTCGATTGTGTCGTCTAAGACTGATACGAAGGAATTGAGCAAAGCGATGAATAATTTGCAGAATGGAATAAATCAACGCGAACAATGGGCGAGAAGATCTAATATAGAAATAATAGGAGTTCCTGATAAAAAAGGCGAAAACTTGATCGAAACTTTCTGCAATTTAGCTAAAAAGGCCAACTTTGAGCTTAATCCTGATACTGACCTAGACTTTATCACTCGCGTCTCGCCCATCAAGAGTGACGGTAAGAAATGTAAGCCGATTGTGGTTCGATTCTTGGCGCGACAAAAAAAGGATGATTGCCTTAATTGTTTGAGAAAGCTTAGGTACTTGAAAGCCAAAGATATTGGATTCATGGATAACAATCAGTCCATTTATTTCAATGACCACCTGACGCGCAGTAACAAACAATTGCTTCAACAAGCAAAAAAGTTGGCGAAGGATCACAACTACCAATATACCTGGGTAAAACATTGCTGTATTCTTGTGCGCCGTGATGATGTTAGCCCCAGCATCCAAATCTCTTCAGCGGAGGATTTAAACAAGATAAAATAAGAGTCGTTTTTTTATCTCAATTGTCTAAATTCCTTAGAGAGTATAATTTAATATTTGTAGCCTTTTTATTTACTTTTCAGTTTATATTATTTAAATGCCTTTCTGTCTTTGTTCTTGTATTTTTATATAGTATGTCTTTTCTTGCGAGCAGTCATACATTTACATTGCGCGTAAATGGTAAGTCTAACCATTTTCTGTATATTAACTCTATCAGTTATTTCTTATATTTAATGTTGTTTTTCATTTATAATGGGTACTAAAATGAATATTTTCTACCAAAACGTGCGTGGGCTTCGAACCAAAACTAGTACATTTTATAATAATTTATTAAATTGTGACTCAGATATTATTTTTTTGACTGAAACGTGGCTTCTTCCAGGAATTCTAGACTCAGAATTGTTTGATCCGCGTTATAGTGTTTATAGATGTGATAGAAATTACAGTTTTCGTGGCGATTCCTTGGGTGGGGGTGTTTTAATTGCGGTGCGACGTGGGATTATTGTTAGTGATTTTAGATGTGTACCTTCTACCAATTGCATAGCCGATATAATTTATTTATCCATTAACCTAACCAATGGGACCAGGCCAGACTGTCGATTATTTTGTTGTTATTTTCCTCCGTGTAGTGCTCTATATAATGCTGAATTGGAATTTTATGAATATGTATCGAACATAATTACTAATGAGCCTGATTTTAAATACATTATAGTTGGAGACTTTAATATTTCTCAGTGTCAGTGGTTAAACAATGTAGATCATAATGCTGCGTTACTTGCTGGTAACTTGGAGATACCGATTGTTGAAGCTTTGTCTTCCTTTTTATCTTTTAACTGTTTATCTCAATATAATAATATACATAACTTCAACGGTAGACATTTAGATCTTGTTATTTCCAATATTAATTGTTTAGTTTCTCAATCGTCTCAACCTCTTGTACCCGAAGATAAATATCACCCTGCATTAAATATTAATTTTGATAATATTTCCATTAATTACTTACGTCCACCTAAAAGGACAATTAAATTATTTAAAACTGCAGATTATGAAAGTATCTGTACTGAGCTTGATTCAATGGATTGGAACTCTATCTTAGATCTTTCAAATACTGAAAAATCGGTTCTTTCTTTCTATACTACTATAAATAAGTTAATTGCCAAGCATGTACCTTCCAAAGAAGTATATGAAGATGGTAGATACCCATTTTGGTTCAGTAAAAGTTTAATTAAAATTGTTAAAGAGAAATTAAAATACCATAAAAAATGGAAAATATATAAAAATCTAGATGATTACGAAACCTTTTGTAAATTACGTGTTAGACAGAAAAAAGTTCAGTCTGTATGCCTCTCTTCTTATTTAAATTATGCAGAGTTTAAAATACAAGAAAATAGTAAGTATTTCTGGAGATTTGTTAAGTCAAAACGCAGTAACTGTGATTTCCCTGATTCAATGTTTCTCGGAAACATTTCATCATCAAAAGGTGATGAAATATGTGAACTATTCAATAGCCATTTTCATTCTGTATTCGAGCCTATCTCAGCCGTTAATTCACTTAATTCATTCAGCCATGTTCCTATAAACAATAACATCAACTTGCGGACCATTGAAGTTACTGTAGAACAAGTTTTTAAATATCTAAATTCTTTAGACACAGCCAAAACTGCGGGTCCTGACGGAATACCGCCATTATTTCTTAATAAGTGCGCTGAATCATTGGCAAACCCACTATCTGTTATTTTTAATCTATCTCTGAAGTCGGGCCTCGTTCCTTTGGTTTGGAAGAAATCCTTTGTGGTTCCCATCTTTAAATCAGGCGACAAACACGACATAAGTAACTACCGCCCTATTTCAAAACTAAGTACTATCCCTAAATTATTTGAAAAACTTATTTATGATGTAATGTATCCAGTCATTAGACCTCTAATAATACAGGAACAGCATGGTTTTGTAGATAGAAAATCCACTGAGTCAAACTTGTGTGAATATGTTGATATCTTGTTTCAGGCTATGGATTCAGGTTTTCAGGTAGACGCTGTGTACACTGACTATTCTAAAGCTTTTGACAAAATATCTCATGATATTTTGATACAAAAACTGTTATCAATCGGAGTACACGGTGACTTGCTTCGATGGATTGTATCATATTTACGTGATCGAAGTCAGGCTGTTGCAATCAAGGGATTCTGTTCTTCATTTGTCCCTGTTACTTCAGGCGTGCCTCAAGGATCTCATCTTGGGCCGCTACTTTTTAATATTATTATTAATGATGTTATTAGTTGTTTTAATTTTTCTAAAGTTTTGCTCTATGCCGATGATAAAAAGATTTTTAAGGTAATAAGGTATCCTAAGGACTGCGAAGATCTACAAAGTGATTTGCTTAGATTAAGTAAATACTGCAAGGATAATTTATTATTTTTGAATGTAAAAAAATGTTGCTGCATCACTTTTTCTCGTAAAAAATCAATTATTAATTTTAGTTATCGCTTAAATGATGTCCCACTTCAGAGAGTAACGGAAGTTAGAGACTTAGGAATTTTAATAGACAGTAAACTGACTTTTAAATACCACGTTCAAAATATAATTGATCGCGCATTTCGATTACTAGGCTTTGTGCTTAGAACCAGTAAAGATTTTAGTAGTTGGAAAACGATGGTGGTTCTATTTAATTCTCTGATAAGACCTATCTTAGAATATGGTTCTTGTGTCTGGAACCCTTGTTATCAAGTTTATGTTAACAGCCTTGAAAGGATTCAGTCAAAATTTAATAAACATCTTAAATTTAAAATCAATAACTCAAATGAAGCCGTTGACGTTAACTTTGATTCACTTCAAAGCCGACGCACGATTAGAGATCAAATGATGTTGTTTAAAATCATAAGAAACATGGTCGACTCACCGTATTTACTTAGTCAATTTGGTATAAAATGTCCACGTATGAATGCTCGTAAAACAAATAATCTATTTATGTTAAATAGTCATAAAACTAATTATGCAGGCAATTCTTTTATTCCTAGAGTAAGTAGGTTGCACAACGAACAATTTTCTGAATGTGACATATTTTTGCTCTCTATGAATAACTTTAAAAAACAAGTTTCTCTCTTAGGTTAATTTGCTTTATATAATATGTATATATATATTTGTATAATTCATGCATGATTTGTCTATTTTGATTTGTTGTTTTATTCGTTTTCCAAATTAGCGTCTGTAACGTTGTTGTTTTTTTTTTAATATAATGTTTCTATTAGTGGCATCTTGATTGGTTTATACAAAAATATATTACTGTTAATTTTAAGAATATTGTAAACTGTTTGTGCCTTAATAAACGAAAAATAAAATAAATAAATAAATAAACAAATTTTAATAATGTTCGTTTTGTTGGATTTATCTGTCCTAAATATTGGAATAACTAATCGAAAAAAAAATCGATTTTTTTTTCTGGTAACCTATGAAGAGAATCGTTTTCTCATAATTTTTTCGTATGTAACGCCATCTCTGATTCTACGGTGGGACGAAGTTTGCTAGTTAGCTAGTTTTACATATAGGTTGTTGTAGTAGACCTGGATTTACACTTTTACTTTTCATCCCAGAAAAACGGATATTATGAATCCGCGAGAAGGTGCTAGTACATATTTAAATGAGGTGAAATAATAACTCGGATTCCTTTTGATTTACTTCGAATAAAAAACCCCAAGCGCTATATCATTTGAATAGGTTAGGTAGAGTTTATTGCACCTGTGCGTTGAAATATTGCGAAGACGTGAGCTTTTGATCATATTTAAAAAGAGATATATATTGATTTCAGTATATTCCTTAGAGTTTAAATATTGAGATATAATTTTGCAGCAAATGAAATATAACTTTTTCAAACTTTCGCGAATTTTAACATAGTAGAGATTATTTATCGGGTATTTTATCGTGTATCTTTTGTTTTATTTTCCAAATTGACCAAAATCGCTGTAACGCGATGGAAACGCAGGGGAAAATAAAACAAAAGGTTTGCTATAAATACCCGATGAATAATCTTAAAAATGAATTATAATCTCATCGTCTTTCATCATCATCTTTTCAACTTTTTACATAGAAAGATTTTTTTTGTTATTCTATACCTATATTTTGTACCTGTGTCCAAATACATAAATGTTTTTCTATTCTATTATATTCCATTCCATTCTATTCCATTCTATTCCATTCTATTCCATTCTATTCCATTCTATTCCATTCTATTCCATTCTATTCCATTCCATTCCATTCCATTCCATTCCATTCCATTCCATTCCATTCTATTCCATTCCATTCCATTCCATTCTATTCCATTCTATTCCATTCTATTCCATTCCATTCCATTCTATTCCATTCTATTCCATTCTATTCCATTATATTCCATTCTATTTCATTCCATTCCATTACATTCCATTCTATTTAGAAGCTATTACATATCTTCAATCCAAGAAATGCTTTATTGTAAATCTAATTTAGTAGTATTGACGTTGATGTTCACTCTAGGATTGTATCCAATCTTTCAATCAAATTGTCGCGCCAATAATAGCGTGTTATCTCTTGTAGCTATTTTATTACCATTCCAGAATATAACGTGTTACTAGAATTGGAGCGTGAGGCGAAAAATAACACACAGATGTATTTATTTATTTTTCTCTTGTATTTGTTACAGTTTAGGTCTTAATATTTGCTGAGGTCAATAGTACATGCACCCTGTAGGTCACTGCAAAAGAATATATGTATATAAAACTAGATTCTGACCGCAGCTCGTCAAAAATAGTATTAAAATTAAAATAAAATAATGCTGGACAATTCACACAGCATTATCTAGCCCCATGGTAAGCAGAGCTTGTGTTATGGGTGCTAGATAACTGATATACATAATACAATACATTACATTGATAGATATTTTTTTATTATACATAGAAAACGACCAGAGCACCCGGAACAAATATCTGCAGATCGTACACACAATTGTTCCGAGGCGGGAATCGAACCACCAACCTTCTGCGTCGCAGGCGGACCTTCGCCCACCGCGCCACATCGGTCGTATTAGTAATTCATTTTTATTAATCCCTCCAGCAAAACAAACTACCCATTAAACTTCTACCGTGCAAACTTGGGATAATATAGTAGCTGATGGTGTTCCGAAATAAATAAATAATGAACAAGATAATCAAGCTGTACGCATTTTGATTATAATTTAATGTAAGACAGAGCCCACACAATCACGTCGAGGTATTTAGAGCTTTGATGAGATAAATCTTAATCTTCATCAATAGCTCTAAGCTGGGCTGTTTCAAAATAGATTGAAATGCTTTCAACATATCTTGAGAATATACATCTAACTAATATTATAAAGAGGAAAGGTTTGATTTTTTGTTTGTTTGTAATGAATAGGCTCCGAAACTACTGGACCGATTTGAAAAATTTTTTCGCTGTTGGGAAGCTACATTATCTCCGGTTAACATAGGCTATTATACATATTTTCAAAAAAGTTAGGGATTCGTACTAAAACCGTGCGAAGCCGGGAAGGTCCGCTAGTATATATATATATATAATAAAGAGATTTAGTTAATATCAAAAGCTTCCACTGCACGCTATGTAAACGATTTGTAACAAATCTATCGAAATTGTTTATTTAAATAGAATACCATAAAAATAAAATGTCATATTATTGTACATTTACTCTTATAAAATTTCAACATTGAAAAAAATTAGTTGCCTATAGTCAAGATGTTAATACCATATATACTAGCTGCGCCCCGCGGTTTCACCCGCGTGGTGATAAATATTTTGGATAATATACTATATATCTTTATGAATTGTAGCTTATGTGTTATTCTGATATGTAAGGTATATTATTGTGAAGTTTCATTAAAATCCATTCAGTAGTTTTTACGTGAAAGAGTAACAAACATCCATACTTACGAACTTTGACGTTTATAATATTAGTAGACCGACCAGGTGGGATGACGACCTGCGAAAGACTGCAGGTAGATGCTGGATGCGGTAAGCTGAAGACAGGGCGCTATGGCGCTCATTGGGCGAGGCCTATGTCCAGCTGTGGACTGCTATAGGCTGATGATGATGATGATGATGAATATTAGTAGGATTAACTATGACTTACACAACTATGTTTATTTTACCTTTAGGTATTCATAATTTAATGCTCTGTAAATTGGTAACCAACAATCAACAATATTAGGTTACAAGCGGCGAAATAAAAGAAGTTGAACTGTTTATTTTCCCATTCCTTTGCCTATTCAACAAAGTCAGCGAAATCTAATATAAACCTCACAAAGCATTCTCATTGCTATTCCGAACCCAATAACATCTAAATTGTAATAAAACGTCGTCCGCTGCGTCCATCGCTTGCCGGCTTTTAGAATAAACGTCATGCATTGCAAATGCTAAAACATGCGGCCATAATGCATTTTATAGCAACGGCGTTTCTTTATAGAAACGTTGGAAATGAACGCACGGAATATGCAGGGCCAACGGAACGCTCTAGGGGACGCCAAGACGCTGCTTAAAGGACAAGGAAAAGGTAAATTTTAGTACCTTTTAAAAACGTGAATTAGTTTTAAAAACCTACAAATTATAATGATTTTATTAGTTCTGTAATCTGGCACTACCTACTAAATTGTTGTCCAACCACACTACCCAAATTTAGCAGGTAGAGAATGCTACCTAGCATTATGCTCGCCTATGTACAACTTTTATGCAATAAACGATATTCTATTAATCTATCTAAAAACTGAGATGACTTTGGTATTGAGTTGATTTAAAGTAAGAGTTTTGGACAGAGAACCAAAGTTTCGGCATATCTCTAAGTATTAGCAAGTGGCAGTGGATAGACCATATCTCGTGAAGAACTAGTGGGGTAAAATTGTTCTTTAGTGGAGACCACGACTCGCTAAACGTAGTGTAGGAAGCCCTCAGACCAGATTGGATGACGATCTGCGAAAGACTAGAGGTAGATGCTGGATGCGTCAAGCTGAAGACAGAACGCTAAGGCACTCATTAGGGGAGGTATATGTCCAGTTGTGGACTAACATAGGCTGCTGATGATGAAGAGCTTTGGTGTTTCCATCTACATCTCTGGCCGATTTTTATAAGACCTTAAAAGATACACAAAACAAAGCCAAGTATCTTATCAAATCTAGCAGGCACATCCGGAAACACATTGCCACGTCCTAAAGTAACTGTCGTCCCAACGGAGACGGCATACGGTGCTACGGCGTAGCCCGTAGCTTCGTAGCATTGCGTAGCAAATTCTAACCGCATAGAACATCGACTCGTCTCTTGACAAGATATTTATTTGTTTTGACGAAGTTGGCAACAATTCCTAGTAGTTTAGAATTAATAAATATCCAGAACCCTAGATGGAGGTGAATTGTAGTAATGGGGTGGTGAGTATAATGTATCCTACTAATATAAAAAATGTGAAAGTCTGTGTGAATGTTTGTTATGTTGGGGGTTAAAAAGGGTAGTAAAATTTCTATGGAAAACTATTATTCCTTGGTTTGATTCACTCAAAACTCGGTATAAATAAATCATGTGTTTTTTACTATTGCAAATCAATCCTGAAAACCAGCGACGTTACAGTCCTCGAGCGGTCGCGACATTAAGCTGAGGCTGGACCTAATTAGCGCGCACTGAGGACAGGCTATGTTATTTTTACCTATTTTCTATTGTTTATCTTTTAGTTTAGTGTTATACCTTTTTAGCTTAATGTGTGTGTTTTTTTTTAATGTATATCTGTCTTTATTGTGTGTGCTTATAAAAGTGCTCTATCCTAGGGCTTTGTTATAAATTTATCTGAAAGTTGTATGAAAACAAAATATTCCCTGGAATAAAAAAACATGGTCCTTTGGTACCCAAAAACAAAAGACAAGTGACACGCGATTATATTTTCTATGGTTTAACACGTTTAACGTGGTTTACCACAGGGGCCTGTTAGTTCCACTGTTTCCACCACTACAGCTAAACTGATTAGGCTTTAATTTGCCGCATAGTTAACGATGTTGATTGCTACACTCTGTCCTAAATAAACGGGAGACCGTATTCAGCACTCAGTCGTATTTATGACTGTTTGAACACCTGTTACCGGCAAACATTTCTCACTTTATTTTTAGAGAATGGACTATTATGTTAAAGTCGGCTTTTCGCTTACTTTAGATAATTGCAAACGAACATAAAAAACAATTGTATGTGATTTTTTCATTGTTTTTGGTATTTTATACTTAGTTGGCCTATGTCCAGCAGTGGACTGCTATAGGCTGATGATGATGATGATGATGATACTTAGTTGTGTATATAACTGCAAAAAATATATAATACTTTTATTTTCTGAAACATACTAACAAGTGTATACATATTTAAGTATCTACATACAGGATGTATTAAAATAAAATATTATTAGCTACCAAGTAGAATGGATACAAAAATATTTTATTGTACACAATATGCAGATAATTACAAAAAAGACAATACATGCGACAAGTACAATGTATACGTTATAATGTGTTAATAATAATACTATAATAATAATACTATTTTATTTTCTTCACAAAGGTTCTCTTAAATTAGATACAAAATAAAGCCATTTAGTTTATATACTAGATCGAACCTGTATTGTGAAGACTGGTGCCTGATGTAGGTTTAGAAAAACCTGTATTACAGGTCACCAGGGCTTCACTCTACAGACCCGTACAGTACCCGTGATTACAGTAGGTACCTGTTAAATAGCATTGTAGCCTTGCAGGCGTGAACAAGAACATGCACACTCCAAATAAAGCAACAGCTGACAGCTGTAAACTCAACACAGCAGTTTAACAGTATAACTTTGATACCGGCATGGTGCCACGACACGAATTAACCCGGCTAGGCTCGTTCTACCTCCTTGATACGTAAAATACGGTTTAACGTGACTTTTATCATTTGTTTTATGGCGCCATAGGCCAAAATCCGTTGAAGTTAGTGCTTTCAGCGATAGCGTTAAAATGTTACCAAAAATATTTATGTTTCTTCTAGAATTTGGATGTCTATTTTTTTAAAGTTAAACAGGAAATTATCAACAACAGATAAAATAAAATAAACGTTGGTTTGGTCCCGGTTTTAAAAGGTTTTAGGACCACAGGCGCACAAGTATATTGCAGGTAAGTACTGTAAAGGTGGCACTTCACATGGCTATTTGTGTTCTCTATTGAGTGTTTGTTGTATTTGGCAAAATATATGACGTTCAGACGAACATGCAAAAAGAGGCAAATACGACCATCCACACATGGCACACAAAACACAAACATTTGGCAGCAGACTGAGCAGAGCGCAAGGTGCCAATACGGCCATTGTGTGGACGGCTTATTGCGTATTTGCCTATTTGACTGCTTTGATGTGCCTCGAGAAACCGACAAGCGCACGGTAACGCGTATTTGGTATTTTGGCCTTATTTGTCAAATAGGCAAATACGGCGAACACTTGCAAATAAACTGTCCACACATGGTAATTGTTTGCCAAATATGCCAAATACACAAATATAAATAGCCATGTGAAGTGCCACCTTAAAGTCATATGACGAGTCGACGCAATTGAAAATATATATTACAAGTAGCGGCCCGTCCCGGCTTTTTTGAAATATAAAATATTGCCTGAAACAAATGACCACCAAGGTCATTTGTTTCAGGCAATTTTTTTAATTTTTCTCTCCGTTAGAACCATCCTCGTACTTCTAGGAATATTCTAACAAAAAGAATTAGCGAAATCGGTTCAGCTGCTCTCGAGATTTAGGTACACTTAGCAACACATTCAGCGAATCATTTTTATATTAGATATAGATAAACTGAGTTAAAACAAAAAATTTTTAAATTTAATTACACCACAAAACCTTTGACCCCTTGGACTACACCTCAAAACCCTAGAAAGATTTAAAGATATTTTACACAGGAAGTTTCCCGGATAATCGTCCGCAAATATATCTCGAAAAATTCCCTTTTCCCCCACAAATCAGAACTACGAGGGCGGAGGCCGGTTCACAAAACAGGAAAGGACTAATGCTTGGAATTTCGGGTCTCACCTGGCACCTCAACGCATACCTGAATATGAGAACTGTGAATCGTTACATTTATTCATGTTTTGTTAGAATCGTAATGAGACTCTATTGTTACTGATGTCGTATTTCAAATGTAGAATAAAGACTCGTGAAAACGGTTACGGTTGCACTAACACTGAATTATTTGCAAGAAGTTTGCATAAAATATATTATTATGACGACCGATGTGGCGCGGTGGGCGAAGGTCCGCCTGCGACGCAGGAGTTTTGCGGATTCGATTCCCGCCTCGAAACAATTGTGTATATGATCTGCAGATATTTATTCCGGGTGTTCTGGTCGTTATGTATATATAATAAAAAATATCTATCTATGTAATGTATTGTATTATGTATATCAGTTATCTAGTACCCATAACACAAGCTCTGCTTACCATGGGGCTAGATAATGCTGTGTGAATTGTCCAGCATTTTTTTTTTTCTTATTGTTTTCGAAAGGAATTCTCTCTCTCTCCCATCTGAGAGGCTTATAAAGCCTAAAATAAAGTACCCAGGTGTATAAAAGCCTTCGAACCATTTAAGTTACCATGGCAACTGCAATAACGGTTATTTACACGACCGTAACTGAAGTAAAATTAGCTTTACATTCAACAAAACGGCATTTTTCGGTTACAAGCATCCTTTGTTTTCTCAAATAAAGCTATTTGTGTACTTCCGCTCTGCCTTGCCGCTTTCCTTATTAGTTTTGAGATGTCAAAGCGATTTTCTACACGAATTTGCCACAAGGTCTCTGATGTGAAGGCGCACACAGCTTGGTAAATATAAATAGGTACCGATCTTTTATAAGTTACTTGAGGCTGAACAGAGAGTACATATTACCTAGTTCGCAAGGAACTCAACCAGGAAAATGATATTCTATTTTAGAATTCCTGTCCTAATAAGGAAAATTTAAATTATTAGTATAGTAAAACCTTGTCTCAATTCTAGTCCAGATTGATATTATTAAACTGTTCTACACTTCGATAACAAGTACCTAAGTGGCAAAGGTCCACTGGGTGCTAATTTTATAGGTAACCCAAAGTTATTATGGGACTCTAGATGGCAAGTGAACAAAGCAGTAATCTATGTATATAGAATTCTACATTTCATTGTTTGTCTCATTTCTCCATTTTCGTATAACCGGGCAAAGTGCAATTTATTTAACAATTTAGATCAAAGAAGTTGTCTAAGCCTAGTTAGCATCAAGTCTTCATTCCTCTGTGTACGTGACATGACAAATAATGATCGATAAGTTAAATACGAATACCAGCGTTCCTCTGCGAAAACATAGCAGTGCTATGCAACACAGTAAAATTACGTCGAACAATGCCAACAAAAGGAAGGTCTTTGCGGGTTGTCCTATGTTCTGAGTTTGTGTCAAAGAGTGAGAAAATATTCTATTTAGCTTTCACGGAGTATACAAGTATAAAATAACGTTCGATAATCGAGAAAAGTTACTCAAGAGCTAAGCCTACAGCAGTTATTTTTGGGTAGGTGCTTATTAGTTTTAGGTTATGTTATTATTCGTAATTTTTTAGTAGTTGTACTCTTGTTTCCGCACTTAGACTCCGATTGGTCCTTTGTGTGTCGTCATTTAGTAAAGGATAAAAAATACCCGGAACACAAGCTTGTCGTAGAGAGAGATTACATTGCTAAGTTTGTGTCTGGCATGTTATATGCTGTAATCAATAAATGTATTCTACAATTATAAATAAATAAATAATGCTGGACAACAATTCACACAGCATTATCTAGCCCCATGGTAAGCAGAGCTTGTGTTATGGGTACTAGATAACTGATATACATAATACAATACATTACATAGATAGATATTTTTTATTATACATAGAAAACGACCAGAACACCCGAAACAAATATCTGCAGATCGTACACACATTTGCTCCGAGGCGGGAATCGAACCCGCAACCTCCTGCGTCGCAGGCGAACCTTCACCCACCGCGCCACATCGGTCGTCAAAAATGATGATATGCTAGATCGTATAAATAAATATGTAATAATGTTACTGCATTATTGTTCAGCATTATTTATTTATTTATTTATAGCTGAATTCGACAAAGAACTTCATTAATATATTACATATATTAACTAGTTCTATGGTTGGTATGGTTTGGTGTAAATGCACCCTGCGCCGCGAGTTACCCAAGTGTTAGTTGTAATCATAGAGTTCCAACACCTCGTTTCCCGTTAATTTATGTAAGCGGAAACTTCTGGAACGCTAATCTTGCGAACTCATATCAGGGGCCGGAGCGATACATAATTTAATGCTATTTGTTCAGGCACTTCATCCAAGGAGTTTGCGAGAATTCAACAAGAAACATTAACAACTCATACAACCCGCAAATGGTTGTTTTAAAAGCGGCAAGTTTTTAATTAATTTCGTAACCGCTTGAAAGCTTACGTATTCATACGTAGAAAGTACATCATCATCATCAGCCTATGTTAGTCCACAGCTGGATATAGGCCTCCCCTAATGAGCGCCATAGCGCCCTGTCTTCAGCTTGCCACATCCAACATCTGCCTGCAGTCTTTCGCAGGTCGTCATCCCTCCTGACCGGAGAAAGTGCATACGTATATAGATAGTTATTCTGTGTTAAGTGGGAGCTACACCTATGGCGTCTTTTCATGTACATATATGCTGTTGAATAATGAATGACGGTGTTTTTGAAGTAAGTAGGTAATCATAAAAAGATCATGCAACGCGAAACAGAAGCTTGGGAGACCATCAACTCGATGGACCGAAGACATTGTAGCGGTCGCACGGTAGCACGGACATCTCGTCCGTGGAGTGGCCACCTGGATCCTATAATTGCTCCAGCTAATCCGCATTCTGCTTGCGTGTGACCCATCATCATCATCAGCCTATAGCAGTCCACTGCTGGACATAGGCCTCCCCCAATGCGCGCCGTGCGTGACCCGCGTTATAGAAAAAACATATACCTACGAAATTATAGGTTTCGGGTGGCCCGGGTGAAAACCATGACAAGAAAAGAGCCCTTATAAAGCATGGAACAGAAGAAAATAGGTATACTCTTACTACTACTAGACTCTGATATATTGGAGTTACATCAAAGTATTATTGAGTATGTCTATTAGATTGACGTTCAATGTAAATGCTTCGCCGACAGCCGCCGACAGCTACCGACAGCATTGAATCTTCTCGACTGACATCAATTACTTAATATCGAAGATCCTACTTCAAAGTTGTTCAGCTGTTGCCATGGCACATTTTTTTCAAAGTTTGTATCAATGTTTAGTTGCCCCATATTTTTATTTTTTATTTTATTCATGAACAAAATCCACAGCTCTTCAAAATAAATAAATTTATCTTATAAATATCACTGACAGCCAATAAATGATTTACATTATTATTAATAGAAAAATAAGGACGACATCACCAAAAATGCCACAATAGAGTAGAGCAAAAGATGTCGGAACAATACATTAAAAGAATAGAAAAAATTAACAGCCTTAAGACTATAATATAAGAAAAATATAATTTTAACAAAAAATTTGACATTCATGTAAAACAAGATAGGAATCAGAAAATTACCTATCAATATGTAGTAGTTAGATCATTTACTCCTACCATATTACATCGCCTAAATTATGAACCTAACATGTATATAAACCTTTTTAACTTATGACCTATTTAACAAATATACAAGTTGATATTAAAATACATTAAAAAAAACATATTCCTATCAAAACAACTTAAAAGTTGTATCGTTGAGGTAGAAAAATAGTTGATCTATTTTATGTTGTGTAGATGGGAACAAATTTAAATTAATAATATCATCATCAACCTATAATAGTGAAATGAAATGAAATGAAAGTTTATTTCCTTAGGCTTACAAATAAGCACTTAGACAAGTCATATTTTAGTCCACTGCCAGACTTAGGCCTCCCCTAATGACGCATCCAGCATCTGCCTGCAGTCTTTCGCAGGTCATCATCCGTGGCCGGAGGGCGTCCTACACTACGTTTGCCGAGTCGCGGTTAAAACTAAATTAATAATATATTACAATCGTAAGAAATAAAAAGTTGTATCGCTATACGTATAAAAATAGTTGATCCGTTTCAGCTGGTTAGTTTAGTTGCATTGAGGAAAGGACAGCCTATTTTGGTCGGTGGTTTTTCTAGCTATTCTATTTTCAAAACTTTTGTTTCATCGTATTAAGAAAATTTCATCGTATAAAAAATGATCATCGCCATATGTTAGTCCACTGACCCAGGCCAGGCCTCCCCTAATAAGCGCCATAGCGTCCTGTCTTCAGCTTGACGCATCCAGCATCTACCTGCAGTCTTTTGCAGGTCGTCATCCCACCTGGCCGTCTTAAAATGGTATCTAAAAGTACGACAGCAACATCCATGAAGTGTATTCAGATTCGTCTACTTTACGAATGTCTTTCAGACTTCAGCTCTCTTTCCGTTTAAATTCCGCTTTCGTCTCATGGGGTGTTGGAGCAGACGAGTTACGTTCCTACACAGGCCTTGTACAGACTTACCTAAAGAAGGTATAAACGCAAGAGTTTCGGACGCTGTCTTGCCAGTATAAAAACACACTTCCCAGTGTCAAACAAAGAAAGAAAGGACATTATTTAATAACAAACAAACTTTAAAACAAAAATAAAATACATATGTATGTATTTTATTTTTGTTCCAAAGTTTGTGTGCAATGCTGTGTGGATTATCCAGCATTATTTATGTAAATAATGCTGGATAATCCACACAGCATCATCTAGCCTCAAGCAAAGCTGGGCTTGTGTTATGGGTACTAGATGACTAATAAATTAGTATTAAGTATATTAGTTATCTATAGTACCAATACAATATATGAATATTGTATTAAATACATATATTAGTCACTTAGTAAGTACCCATAACAGATAGATAAATGTTTTACACATAGAAAATACCCAAAACACCCGGAACTTGCCCGGAACCAATACTTGCATATCGTACAAACATTTGTCCCAAGGCAGGAATCCAACCCTCAACCTCCTGCGTCGCAGACAGACATACCATACGCCAGCCGCGCCACATCGGTCGTCATCTTTTATAAGCTAGCTTTTCTCTATTTCTAAACTAAATGAGAGATTATCCTGAACTGTAGCAGAGACACGTAGCAGCTACATTTATCTGCGCTGGAAGCATCTGCCACTAGCCGTCATCGAGGGACTTACAACAAACTAGTAGATTGACCTGGCTAATCCACCGAGCTACACTTGCTTTTGATTACCACCTGCCTTCATAGGCAACGACACGATATAAATCACGAGGATTTTTGACAATTGGTAGGCAATGCTTATTGTGAGGTGTCAATTAAAATGTCAAATAGTATATTTAAACAAGGGACCAAAGCACCCCATTATAGACGACGTTATTATACTCCCAAGCGTAGCGAGGGAGGATGACAAGAATTTAGAATAGAATTAGAATTTCATGATTTTAACAGAACAACACTGTAATAAAATGGCGAACAGCACATGAAGACGGTCGCATTTGTGTGGTGGGTCTAGATAAGACCGAGTTATAAGTATACAAAAAAATCCAGTTATTTCGCGCTACTACAAACTTTCAAACCATTCAATTACCTCGCTTTTGCCGAAGTCTATTCTTCGTAATCTCTTTATAGTTCTGTGCTCAAAGCAATCAATAGGTTTCTTTCCGGCCCTGGTGGGGGCACAGAGGGGCCTCGAGGCTTGGCCTCATTACCCCGGCGTCAACTCGAGGGGTGACGACCCCTCGGTCCTTGGGTTTTGTGGGAGTCTTTTTTTTCCCTTATTCTCAATGTGCTCAAAGCGCACGTACAAAAAACTAAAGGCTTCACAATGACCACGTCAAAAAGTGACAGTCATTTGCAAGACTCAACGCAACGCCAACAATTCCTTACAAGAAAAAACTAAATCTTTTGAAACTATCATGGTTATCAACACTAAAGTCATTTAAAACGGGATATTTACCATGATTGTGAGAATAAACCCTGTTGTGAGAATGTCCAAAAACCGAAGAAGTGATGTACCAACCGCGTCGCGTTCTGATGCCGTCGTCAGTGTTGTGTGTCGTGATCGAGCTGCGTTCGATAATAATGAAACCGGTGGTAGTGGTAACGTTCGTAGCAAAAGACAAAAAATGAGGGTAGATCGGTATGTCTGCCCATAAAAACTTACTCGCACAGTCACAGTGCCTTCAGTTACTCCGTGATCATGGTGCATGAAACTGTGCCGAAATATTGGATTACTCAAAAATCATATCATGGTAAATATCCTGTTTTAAATGACTTAAGAAAAAACTATTTCTCGCATTTTATAAAAGTGTTCGTAAAGTCGCTAAGTGGTAATATCGTATCGTAAATAACAAGTGGGCTCAAACCTTCGGCTATAATAATTAATATTTTGCGCCTGTCTGACGAACGTACTCAGATAAAATAATTAAACTCACTAATCCGTTAAAGTAACACGAATTAATAATAAAGTTTGACTACAGTTTGTTTCATTCGAGGTAGTACAGTCACCCATAAAATAATGTAATAGGATAAAAAAATATTCTTGTTCGATCAGTAAGTGAATGTATAAATTACTTATTAATGTCGGGGTACTCTTTGTTTGGAAACATTTTACTCTAAAATTTTATTATTAATTATAATATATATTTATAAGAATCATCAATTTATAAGAAAAACTGGGAATAACTTCAAATTTAACAAGTGAAAATAAACTATGCCGGTTTGGAAGCAATCTTCCTATGGGAAATTTGACACAACTAAAGGGCCATCCAGTAGTCGAGCTTGTCCACCATTTGTCAGCTCTTACATTCCAAAAAAGAGAGAATAGGCATTAACCCTTTATGATAAAAGCCAATGATGCGGCAAGCTGAAGATTGGGCTTTATGACGCTCATTGGGAGAGGCCTATGTCCATCAGTGGACTGCTATAGTCTGGTGATGATGATGATGATGATAAAAGCCAATAAGACGCTTATCAGGGGGAGACCTGCGTGCAGCGGTGGACCAAATACGCTGGCTGTTAAGGTGGGGTGATGCTCGCAAAATTAGTACACCTAAGCTAGACCAAATACCACCAAATCTTGCCTGTCAATATCTAGAAGTTATGTTTTCTTGTAGACGACTGTACCAATTGAATTAACTTCGGTCTGAGTACCACCTTTATTAAACGTTACTGATTATTATGTACTTCAACAAGAGTTGTAAGAGTAAAGTTTGTGTTGAGTAGTACTTCTAAGCGTTTATCTTGAATAACAATAAAACACTAATAATAATTAAACACTGTCTTCATTGCTTAAGTTTTCTGTAGTATTTTCCAAAGTTTGAGATTATTTTGTAAGTAATAACTTAAGGCGAAGTGGGCTCAGTTTTGCATGACAAGGACGAACAAACGATGGCGAGAAAGGAAAGCAAGAGCCAGTAGCTATCGTGGACACAATAGATTGAAATTGTAAATGATAGCGAATAGCGAAGTATTGTACATTATATCGCGACCATTTAAAACACTAATAGAACATGATCTTATTCCATATTGTATTATACTATTAGTCTAATTTCTTCCTTTATACACTGCCTCTATATGTTCCATCGCCTCACCTATAAACCTTAGGTTTGCTGGAAGAAAATTCTTTGTCAGGGTTAATCTCGTGTTAATATCTCGGGTTAATATCTTTTTTAGTTAAGTTATATAATAAAATAAATAAAATAAGTCTTATTTCAGAAAAAGGCTAAAAAGGAGGACGTACGGGACACGGTCTACGGACGTAGAGTAGTACGTAGTATGTGCTTAACATAATTTGGTAAATTTTTAAGTTTTGTGTGTACAATAAAGAATTAAAGATATACATATATAGTAGGTATAATTATGTTTTTTAGTTAAAAGTGTCAGAAGCAAAGGCTGCTAAGCCAAGTTAATAGCTCTCACCTGGCTCTCATCCGTTCAGTGCCGTCATCTAATAACTTTCAGCGATACTCCTATGATCAGGAACCTGCGGAAGTTCATTACAGACTTTATGGACCACAGCTTCCGTTGGCTTATTGCGAGCCTGGAGATGATATACTCGTACCTACAGTTTTTAGATGTGTCTATTTTTGACGGCGAAGGTTTGAGCATGTGTTTTTTTGGTATGGTTTTTATTGAAAGTCTATTTATTACTAGTTTCTGCCCGCGGCTTCGCACGCGTTATTCTATGGAAACGTTTTTAGGTTATTTCTATCTCATGTGAGCTGATTTATAGGATCAACAGTAGCTGAGTCCAGGGTTAAATATACCTGGGTGCAAAATTTCAGGCCGATCCATTTAACACTTTGACTGCTGAAATCACACGGTATGTGTTTTCTATAAGTGACTAATGTGCGTAAATCCACACTAGCGCAGCGGCTGAGAAAATACAGATCTTTGTGACTCAGCACAGCCGTAATATTTTTCGAACGAAACGCATGTGCGGCGCAACACAACCGCTGTGTAGAGCGGCAGCACGAATTTTTTAGGTTAAAAAAAAAGATCGCAGTCGTCGAAAAAAAACCGCAGTCAAAGTGTTAATATTTTGGCGTGAGGATGAACATCCAAACATCCAGACAGCCATAATAATCAAACTATCGAATTCACAATTTTAGTGTGGTAGGTGTAGTCACATGACAATTGGCTTAGAGAAACTCGTGACTGGTTGCAGCAACCTGTCTGGTATATATTTTTAGTTTGGTTCCTTACTATATTAGGCCACCTTGTGCACCACGGTCTCCACGGAAGACCCGCGCTATGGTACGATCTGCTCTACCATAGCACATGCTGAGTGGAGACCGATTTTTGTCAGTCTCTGTCGTCTGTTAATCTAAGTTTAGTTTATAAGAGTCTCTGTTCTGACTAAATAAAAATCTTTTTACTTTTTACTATTCTTTTATATTGCTTTCACTGTAAAACATACTTACTAATATGCACATTATTAAATAATAAATAAATAATGCTGGACAAATAATGCTGGACAACAATTCACACAGCATTATCTAGCCCCATGGTAAGCAGAGCTTGTGTTATGGGTACTAGATAACTGATATACATAATACAATACATTAAATAGATAGATATTTTTTATTATACATAGAAAACGACCAGAACACCCGAAACAAATATCTGCAGATCGTACACACATTTGTTCCGAGGCGGGAATCGAACCCGCAACCTCCTGCGTTGCAGGCGGACCTTCGCCCACCGCGCCACATCGGTCGTCAAAATTAAACATGTTAAACGAAAAAAAAATAGGTAAATTCCAATCCAGTTTTAAAATTGACCTAAAGATTACGAGTTTCGGTAATATTTGAATGGTTATTTTTGTGTTCTGTTTTAGCGGTCCCTCTCGTGTACGTTATTATAATCAAAATATATCAAATACCAATAATAGTCTTCCCTCAGCGACCAGCTATTCTTCAATAACCCAGCTCCAATCAAAGGCAAAGAGAGACCATAATCTAGAGCCCCATCTCTTTTCAGAGGGAAGTGGACTGTGCATGACAATCGTGTCGTAAAATTGCAGGCGACACGATCGGCGTTCTCAATTTACCAGAAAATATCCATTTTATAGTCGCTTGACTCCGACCAGCTTCGGTTAGGGGCTGCCTTGGTCGGTCTACATTTGACAGCATTTACCACCCGATTTATTACCCTCACTAATATGCGATGCTAGCATTAATTTTATTTTAGTATTGTTAAGAGAACTAGTGTCTAGATAAACCTATGTAAGGATTTAAAACGCTATCAACAGTAAACTGTAACAAATTTGTAAATAAAAGATATATATCAATCTATGTATTTATTATTATTTTATTTAAGCAGTTGTTTGTGCACTTATTGTATGTACATATGTACAAGCCTGTTATTTTAGCACACACTCTATAGTATATTAATTACGCCATGTTTCTAGTAAAAAAAAATATGTTTTGTTTGCGTTGCCCTAATAAAAATAAATAAATATTCTGTCTTGATGATAAAATAAGACTATAGTTTAAAATAAGCTCTCAGCGATAAGGTCGCCCTTTATACTTCCTCTATTCTAAGTATTTGTTTCTGTGTTGTTTTCTATACCTATTATGTGATATAGGTAATAAAGTATTTTCTATCCATCTATACAAAAGATCGTGGTCGTAGGTGTTCGAAGTAATAACATTTTTGTATCTACCTATTGGGTTATATGATTTTCCTAATTGTAATTATACGTTTTCTATTTGGCGATAAAAAATATAATTTGAGTAAAAATAATAGAACTGACACCGATTTGAATCTGATTCAAGCTGCTCAGTGCCATCCCACCATTTCTCAGTCTAACTGGGCTGCTTTATTTCTTGGCTTCTTTATTCTGCTGCGGGTGAAATGTTATCAACTGAACGTTTTTACAAGCTTGGCCAATCATAGCGGGGCTACACTTTGGGGAACAATACTACAAGAAATTTTATACACACTTGAACCCGCGAGCTTTCAGAAAGCAGCTCTGCGTCTATCAAACTTCAGTGGTGGCGCGGACTCTACAAATGAGGTTGGAAAGGTTTCATAATTATTTGGTCGTCTGCAATCTGCAAGGCTACCACGCTATTTAGCACATAACGTAAAGCGATATCATCGTTATTACGCTAATTAATAATGTATAATTTGATTCTAATTTAAGTATTAAATACTAGCTGCGCCTCGCGACTTCGCCCGCATGGAAAGTTCTGCGCAATTTTACCATGTTTTCTCGTTTAAACGTTCCTACGACTACGACAAACATTTCAAAATCAGCTAAATGGGCCCAACCGTTCTCGAGTTTTAGCGAGACTAACGAACAGCAATTGATTTATATATATACGTATAAGAAGATTAATAGGTACTCTATTGCATTAGGGGTGCCCGTAAGGATAGATGTACATGTTTGTAAAAATAGCGTGAATAACGCCTTTTCACGCGTTATTCTTGCCAAAATTAGCATAACGCTGATAACGTGCGTACGTTATGTGCTAAATAGCGTGGTAGCCTTGTTGGTCGAGGACTGTGATATTTACTTCAAAGGAGAAATGAAACGATCGATTGATTGAATATATAATTTATACTCGCTGCGCCCTGCGGTTTCACCCGCGTGGTGATACATATTTTGGATAATATACAATGATAATATACAATCTTTAAGAATTATTGTAGCCTAAGTGTTATTCTGATATGTAAGCTATATTATTGTGAAGTTTCATCAAAATCCATTCTTTAATTTTTGCGTGAAAGAGCAACAAACATTGCATACATCCTCATAAACTTTCGCGTTTATAATATTATTAGGATGAAGCCCCAACCCCAGCAACAGTCGGGGCTTCAGAAGAAGGGAAATATGTTGGGGCCCTGAATAAGTTTCCTATAGAGGTATCCTATATCGCAGTGTCAACTTTGCCATTTTATTTTGTTTTATTGTTGAAAAATATATTTTGACACTTTCTACCGTTTCATAAAAATAATATTTCAAAGAGTCAAGTAACTCTCTTGTGTAGCGTAAGTCAGTAACTCTCTTGTGTAACGTAAGTCAGTAACTCTCTTGTGTAGCGTAAATCAAGTAACTCTATTGTATAGCGTAATTTTTTTGTTTGTTCATGGATTTGTATTTGTATATATTCACGTAACTCTCCAAAAACTGTTTTCGTCATTAGGATTTCCTTAACCGATCCATCTTGAAAAAAAATACCTCCAAAGTTATTTTTCTCGACCCAGTGTGGGTTTGAATGAACCCAGAGAAGAGAAGAGGGTTCGTGGCTTAGGCCCCCAGTGGTCGACGCACCTGTGGTTGACGCCCCCGATTCTATTAATTGTATTATTATTATTATGATTTGCACTTTTGTACTTAGTACAGTAAAGAACCGTAAATGACAAAACATTCAAGTATCCCAAATCGTGACATTACTTCAGCTTCATTTTACTTGACTGCTGTAAAATGCATTAAAACCCTCAAGGTGCAGTTCGTGAGCCAAGTTTCAGTTAGTATTTCACAGGTTCTTGCCCGTGAGACTAGAGTACTACCCAGAGTTCCACAAACTTATGAAACTCGTTTCGTTTGTTGCGAGACTAAACTTACAATAAATTTATTAGGTCTTTACCCAGCAGTGAAAATAAACATTAAGAATGTGAATTACTTCGGACCTTGTTTGTGCTGGAAGAAGGTTTTTATCCAACCCGCTCGTTTTTTAAAATAATATTTTTTTATTTTTTTTTTCACAGAGGTTCTCTTAAATTAGATACATAATAAAACAATAATGTATTATGATTTGAATAGTTTAATAGGTACAGTCGGTCACGAGTTAGTGCTTAGGGTAAATATTTTTTAGTTTAAAAAATTCAATTAAATATAGTTTCAACAAACTTATTAATAATAATGCTGGACAATCCACATAGTATCATCTAGCCCCAAGGTAAGCAGAGCATGTGTTATGGGTACTAGATGACTAATATACATAATACAATACATTATATAGATAGATATTTTTTATTATACATAAAAACGACCAGAACACCCGGAACAAATATAAGCAGATGGTAAAAAAAATTAATGCCGAGGCGAGAATCGAACACGCAACCTCCTGAGTCACAGAGGGGCCTTCACCCACCGCGCCACAGATGTCGTATCGAAACATAACTAAATAAAAACAACACTAAACAATTATAAAATATATGTAAAGTAAACTTAATGATATTAAATATTACTACCAACAAGCTAACAATGCTAACTGAAACAACAGAGGACCCCAACTATAAGCTACTTAGTCAAAGTATGACGACTGTTGACGACTGTACCTACTCAATTCTCCAGCAAAAGTTATATACTAAATGCAAACGTTTCATACCGACAAATAACTACCCTCATTTTGGACTAGATCAAATAAATCTGTTTGCGAATGTGCTTCGTGCGAGTATGCTTTGGCAGTGATTATTTTGAAAATCTCTGGCAGCTTAAAAGTCTTTTAATTTAAGTTATGTAGCGTAATTTTTTTTTCGGCGGCCAAGAATCACTTCATGTCGCTGAGAGTTAGTAATATTTATGGGAGCAACACGATCGAGATGGAGTGAAATAGAAAGCCATTGTTGGCCTGAACTATAGTTTGACCGAAACCGCTGTACCGCGCCTGAGGTATGCGAGACGGGGGGGAAATATCGGCCGCTCCGATCCATCAGTCTGCCCACAGACTACTCAGGGATACTAACGTGTCTGCCGCCGCCCGTCAATGCGTACTCTTGCTCTTTTTTCCTCGCCCCCCGCCTCGCCGCACTTTCCTAAGGAGCGGTACAGCGGTTTCGGTCAATCTAGCCAAACTAAAAAGAGGTTTATAATTCATGCGAATACAAGACAAAAGGGATTTAAAGATAATTTCTTTCTAAGCACATGTAGTTATCGTGATAGTTTGTACTTATCGAAAACTTTCGCTAAGTTTTCAAAACCATAAAACTCCGCCACCACCAACCATCCGTCTCGACTAGACGGTGGTCTCTATTACTCCAAATATACGAGCTGTGCCCCGCGGCTTCGCCCGAAAACCTTTCTCTTGAATTACCTATTATTAACCTTTCTCTATCTATTAAAAACAGCATCAAAATCCGTTGCGTAATTTTAAGGTCTAAGCATAGATATATGAGGCAGACAGACAGCGGGAAGCGACTTTGTCCTATACTATGTAGTAATATTCTATTAAATCAAAGCAAAGGCACCCAGTTCTCGGAAAGACGGTATAGATATTCCCAGTAGTGGGATTTATAGGTCTAATAGTATTTCTAGAGCTATGCAGACATAGATAACTATTGTAGATGTATTGTATCCCCTGTGTTGTCTCTAAGCTCTCAAAGGATTAACTGAATTAATAATGCTTAAGATCTTGGAAATTGACAACTTAAGCTCAGACTTTATCAACTGTTTTAGGTTTTCAATCAATATAAGGTTGATTAGATCATTCTCTAGGTATAGTCTTTCAATCATTAAAGGCTAGGTCATTTTGCTATTATATTGTACATTTCAGTCTTTAGATGGTCTGATCTACTTAACCCTAGCCATCATCATCATCATCAGCCTATAGCAGTCCACTGCTGGACATATGCCTCCCCCAATGAGCGCCATAGCGCCCTGTCTTCAGCTTGCCGCATCCAGCATTTACCTGCAGTCTTTCGCAGGTTGTCATCCCACCTGGTCGGAGGGCGTCCTACACTACGTTTTCCGAGTCGTGGTTTCCACTCAAGAACACGTTTGCCCCAGCGGCCGTCGGTTCTTCGCGAGATATGGCCGGCCCACTGTCACTTCAGCTTGCTAATTCTTAGAGCTAACCCTAGCCGAGACAATCAAATTCTATTTAATAAATAAATAAATAATGCTGGACAATTCACACCAGCATTATCTAGCCCCATGGTAAGCAGAGCTTGTGTTATGGGTACTAGATAACTGATATACATAATACAATACATTACATAGATAGATATTTTTTATTATACATAGAAAACGACCAGAAACCAACAAATATCTGCAGATCGTACACACAATTGTTCCGAGGCGGGAATCGAACCCGCAACCTCCTGCGTCGCAGGCGGACCTTCGCCCACCGCGCCACATCGGTCGTCGTATTTGGGTGCGAACTGGTCGATTTTCGTATTAGAATAAGGTTTCTCAATAGAGCCGTGAACTGAATGACTACAAATAGATTATACTGTTCAATAAACATTTATAATCTTATGCGATCTGATCAGATAGTTATAAGTACTATTCGTCGTCGTATTACGTACTAGAAAGAAAGTACTAACGGGAAAAATAGGTTTTTTTTGTTTTTATCATTATTATGTGTCTCATTTACCATGATCACGGGCCATAAAGTGACCCGGTCCATTGGAAGGCTTGCGTGGTGCTGAAGCCAACAGCACAGAGGCCCTTTGAGTTAATCTAAAGGCGATGGCTACATTTAGCGGGTATCATCCTCGGGTGCACAATATGATACGCCCAAAGATGGTATCCGCTAGGTGTAGAGACTATTACAAAGAAAAATGAAAGAAATAAAACCAGGCTATTGTGATGGATGGATGGACTGGGTAATTGGGCTATAGGGGAGATTGCGGACGTCTGCCATAAACAAGTCAATCATAATGCTAAGAAGAGTGGCAGACGGTGGCTTGCCGAATGCTGGATGGGTTCCTTAAAAAGCCGGAGTAAATTACCGGAGAGGAACAACATCGGCGCAAACGACTGAGAGGTGTCGAGAGGTGCGGCCCCGATTTCACCATCACGAAGACTGCTCGTGAGCGGGTTTTCATATTATTAAATAAACACGAACACCCGTTAAATAGTGCTTATAATTAAATGGTGTTCAATATCATAAATATTAATTAATTCAATTTATGAAGTATTAATTACTGAGCTGTCTTTAACAGTTAGCTCGCAGAGGTTCAATTCCCATTTAAAGACTTCCTTCCGCATCACATTCAAATCAAATGCCAAGCCATTAATTGAACTGCATCTTGCCAAATGTTTTCTGCTTAAATGTTTCTTGACGATAACGAAGGTTTCGAATATAAGAAAACTTCTTCAGACTTGTGAAGTTAAATCATACGCACACAGGTTGTATGTGTAATGCAGGTTCAGGTAAGGCAGGTTTAAACTAAATAAATAAATAATACTTGACAATCAGTATAGTTATGGTGATATGTGGATGCACATCATCATCTAGCCCCAAGCTAAGCAGAGCTTGTGTTATGGTTACTAGATGACTGATATACATAATAGCATATGATACTTTTTATTATACATGGAATACCCAGAACACCCGAAACAAATATAAAAAACTTCGGACTTGCTTTTGTATAATCAATAGACCTTCGTTTGACCACAATCTAACCTGATGGACAGTGACGATGTGGCCTAAAAGGGTACTGCTAATGGTACAAGTGGTCCCAAGGCGACAAGTCAGTACAGTTCAGTGCCAGTTGTACCATCAATGGTACAATTGCGACAAATCGGTGCCAATTGTACCATCAATGGGAAATACTGCCTAATGGTACAAGTGGTCCAACGGCGACCATACTCTTATCTAGTAAAGTTAAAACTTCGCAATCTTCAAACGAGATTAAGATAAGGTAAATAAACGCCGCCGTCTCACACATAACACCTAATACCCAGCTGCTTGAGACTCCCGAGGTATTTCAGAGCTTATTGTGTAACGAATAAGTAACGGTAGTGCAAAAGCGACGGCTTTAATAAATAATCTAATCCCCTCAACTAATCCGGATCTAGACAATTGTATCGAAGGCGAAGAAGCGGGCTTAAATGAATTGTAAAATGGTCTTGTTCAGAAACTTGGTTGTTACTCAGATGATTTACTAGTGTTTGGTCTTTAGTTCAGTTTGTTGAACGAACTTTTCTTGGACTCGTGTATTCTTTGACACGTGTTTTTTGTTTGTTTTCTAAGAAATTGTGTTTGGTAGCGGAGAAATGTTCGTCGTTTTCTTATTTGCCATACCATTAGGTAATTAATAAAACTACGGTTTAACCCTGGAACCCTACACTGGTTTTACACACCTAGTTTTACTACATGGGGTGCTGGGGCACCCCATAGTATAATGTCGTGTATTTTTTTACATAGGAACAGTTTTTAAAACTATGTTTTTAATTAGTATTTATTAACAACTGAAATCACAAATCAACTTTAAAATCAAGCTATTCTTATGTATTTGAGCACTTTTGGCACACTTTAATTTAGTGTTCCAAGAAAATTTGAATATTGCACTAGTTGCACTTGGTCTTGGACTTGCAGTCTTTATTGTTTCGATAAAAACCACAACGTCCCTGGGCGTAATGTCCCATAGTATACCTTTGATCCTGCATAAGTTTTATTAGGATTCCGGAAACCATTTCTCTTATATCCCTCCTCAAAAACATGGCTTTTCCAGGCGTTATTCCAAATATTCTTTGATAAGTTTTATTATTTATTTTATTATAAATTTATTATTTCATCGTCAGATTCATTAGCTATGAGCAAACGATACACCATAGTTTCCTTTTCCTCTTCATATTTCATGCAGATTCCCTATCATATGTTGTTGAACTCATCATCTCCTAATGCCCTGCCAGCAGCCATCCAACATACAAATTACTCAAAATATTAGTAAAATAGAAACGATCTTCGAGCTCTAGATTTTGTTAAAGCATTTTGACAGTATATTTAATTATTCAACATCAAATAAAAAACAAAATAATGTAATACACATTAGGAAACCATCGTGTTAAACTAAAAAAAATACTTATGATTTTCCTACACTGGGGTTCTGGGGCACCCCGCAAGACACTAGTACACTTCCACATTGTCAGGCCATTGCCGCGTTACTAACCAATCAGGAGCAGGTGACTCTAGAGTAAAATACACGGAAGCATAGACATATCAATTGAACATTAACAAAGTTATTCAAAAAACAAATACTGCTGGGGTGCTCCAGCACCCCTAGTAGTGTTCTAGGGTTAAGGTTATTGTTTCTACTTCTCTCTGTTATAAAATAAAACATCTCCTGGTCGGAAGTAACTAATTAATTATTGCACCAACAAAGAAGGCTCCACAACAAATCGCCATAAATCAGTCTTACTAAAGGTTTTACGTCTCTAGGGAACTAAACATACCCCTATTCTAGCCAGCGTGTAAAGGTCGATTTACATCAAACGAACACAGAGCTAGAAAAAGAGCATTCTTTCGTGATCTTTTAGTGTAAACGAATACGAGTATTCAGCGTTTACAACAAACGAACAAAGAGCTAGAGCTAGAACAAGAGCGAACACAAGAACGCTTTGAAGAGACCGCTCAGGGGCGCGAGCACGTCCGAACACGCAAGAACGCTCTAAGCAACTGTTCGCGCGCTCTAGCTCCGTTTACATCGAGCGAGCGAGCTTTCTTAGAATATTACATAGAATCTTTGCGAACGCTCTATGAACAACGAAAGAATGCTCTACGCCTGTTTACACTAAAAGAATTTGATATAGTAGGGATAGAATGAGCATTCGCTCGTCTGATGTAAATCGACCTTAAGCTACCAGATATTATTTTCTGACAGTATATCTGAAAGCCTAAAATTTATGAACCAATTACTTACCTATTCATTCTCAAGATTTACAGCCACTGAAGAAAGTAACACTTGAGGGAGTAGCGAAAATGTATTAATGTTTTCTTCAATTAAAGTATGAAAATAAGGTTTATCTTGTAAGTTATTACAATTAATTAAATGTATTATTGTTATGCTTTTTATGGAAATCTTGAACAACTAAAGGCTACATCGTATATTTAAAGTTTAATATAAAAAAGATTAAAGAAAGAACAACTAGTTAAATTTTACTATGACACAATCAAAGACCACCACAGAGTGGAGCCCACCCAATGCTAAGAGGCGACGTGGAAGGCCCAGGATGAGATGGCGTGACCAGCTCGAGGCACATCTTCCATCATGGCCTGTTGCAGCGTTGGATCGCGAGGAATGGAAGGAGAAAGGGAGGCCTTCGCCCAGCAGTGGGACAATAATGGCTAAAAATGAAATAAATAAAATAAAATGACACAATCTTAGCTTGACAAATACATTACATCTCCTAACACAAATAAGGTTCATATGTACGCTTACATCCGTAATGAACGATTCAATGAATTCTAGATGAAAATTCTTTGGTACAATTTATTTATTTATTAAAATAGCACAGCAATACATATCCATAATAACTAGTAGTATAAGTACAGGGATTACAATAACATATGTAGATACAATTGATTATATAGGTATTTACAAAAACTAAAATTACATGTCAAAAGAATTAATAAATATGTATTACATCAATATAATACTATAACAAATTGATTTAGCGCAGGTTTCCATACCCTAGCAAGTCAAATTAGACACATAGTTATATGAACATAAAAGTGGTTTCTTTGTCACTTTAAACAAAAAATTTAAGTGAACATTAAAATTAAAAAAATGTTATTTAATAACAATGAATAGTATAAAATTTAATTCGACTTGTCTAAGTGCTTATTTTGTAAGCCTAAAGAAATAATACAATACAATACAATAATTCTTTATTGCACACCATAAAACAGATACACCGGACAGGAAAAAGACAAAAAAAAATAATGTGTTGTACAATGGGCGGCCTTATCGCTTAAAGCGATCTCTGCCAGGCAACCTTTGGATGATAAATAAATGATATTGAGTGGGGTATAAGTTGGGTTCGGATGCTAAAGACAGTGTACTCAAACACTGTCTTTAGCATCCGAACCCAACTTACATCTTTACGAATCATGTTATCGGCCCATCTACTACTTAGTAAGGTCTTCGGGTCTAAATCTGAACTATCAACTTCGCCCGGGGCCAAATAACCCCTATTCAGTCTGTCACGATCTTGAAGTAGGCATAAAAGTTAGGTACAAGTGGACATCACTTAAGGGTAGAAACGCTTAGGATGAGTTTTACTCCAACTCGAAAACTAACAACCTAACAAGGTAAAGGTTTCTTGTTCGCTCCTTTACTTTACCTTAAAAAGATTGTAGGCAACCCAAAAATCTAAGTGATAACTTAATATTTTAGTTTTACTTATGTAATTTGAATTTTTCAAATCATATCAATGCGTTTTTTTGTACTTTAACATAAATGTACAATAAAAAACCTACATAAAGAAAATACGACTTACAACTAAATTATAATTGTATTATATATATATTATTTTGTGACGTATCCAAGAGCCTTGTAGGTCTAAAGGAAATAACACGTGAAATTTGATATTTAGTACGTTCACACAACGGATCTGTTTTTACACGACAGTTTTTTACGAATCCTTCGCTACTGGTAATAATCATTTACTGAATCCGGCAGTCTATAGGTAGTGAGAACTCTCTCCTACATACGCCATCACGGACTCAATCTCAAACGTGACAAACTCCGGCAAGTCGTCGGTATTGTCACGGGACACTGCATGCTAAACAAACACCTATTTAATTTGGGTATCACGGACAGCCCCCTTTGCAAAGGGTGCATGAATGCAGAGGAGACGGCCGCGCATGTGCTTGTAGATTGCGACAGCGTAGCTTCTCAAAGACTGCAACACCTTGGGACACCGAGGACGCCTAGGGAGGCATGCACCGGCATCAGCGAGCTGCTGGCCTTCCTGAAGGACATCGGGTGGTTAGACTAGCAACCCCCCCACCCGACACGCAAAAAGGGCCCACCTGTGTCCAAGTTGCGAAAACCAGTCCAGAAACAAGTAACAAGTAGGTAATGCCATCACGGAAAAAAATGGATCCTGTGAAACGAATGTCGTGCGAATGCGCCCGTTACTACAAACAGAGCTTTAGCGTGTTGTGAGGGTGATATACACTTGAAACTGATAGCGGATATCAAAGCGGACGAAAACGTCAACAGCAGATTTGGTTATACGTAAACAATGATACGTAAATCCTTTTTTCGGCATTCGAAATTTAAAAGTGTTTGTTTCTATCCGGGTTAGAACAGGGCGTAGTGAATCGAGAGGCGATGCAGGAAAAAAGTATGTAGCTTTAGTTTACTCATAACCTGAGCCCTGCATGACTCACTACATGACTTTTCACTGACTCAAAAGAAACTTATAACGGGATATTTACCATGATTTAATTGATGAATATCAAATCATGGTAAATATTCCGTTATAAGTGTTAATAACCATGATAGTTTCAAAATTTTTTTCACTGACTATCGTGGGTTCCGAAAAAGCCAACCTGTATATTGATACAGGTTGGCTTTTTCGGAACCCACGATAGTTAATAATGCCGGATATTAGCCTATTTGTATTGACAAATAGGCTAATATCCGGCATTATTAACTTTTGCCAAAACAACCTAGAAATAAAATAAATATAATATTTATGTGTGTTATTTAATTATATATTAAGAACATAAATACCTCTATTATGTTCTCTACAAAAAAATATTGATTTAATTTGACCTTTTTTTTAATTCACCTTTCCTGAACGTATCATGAACTTAAATCGGATTACCCAGTACGACACGTCCCCTTCGTTTACGGTAAGTTACCGCATTTTCCTCATTCGTGTTTTTTGAGAAAAAAGGCGGGTTTATTGAGCCATAAAAATATCACTTTTCTCCTTTGAGGATAACAAAGTGATAACTTGACAAGTGAACGTCTGTTTCGGATTCACTTATATACGAACATTAAACATAAGACATTATAGATAATATAAAAGTACAGTAAGTTTTGTTGTTAAATTTACTTGAAAGAAATGAGATCCGGATCAGATTTACTTATCGATCTTGAGCGATAAGGCCGCCAATTGTTACTTAATTTTAAAATATACCAAGTGCGAGTTAATACGCTCACGAAGGGTTCCAGTGCATTGTACAAAACTATTATGCAAATTTAATGATAAAAACAACGTTTTTTTTTCAACTTGGTAAGGACTTTGGCCACCTTTTTTTTCAATTCGTTGTTTCATTTAGCGGTCAAAATTTCAACTGTCTACTTGTTACGGCTTACGAGATACAGCCCGCTGAAGAGCGGACCGACTACGAGAGATGGACAGATAGACGCACGGACAACGGAAGCTAAGTTCCGGTTTTCATTATTCGGATACGGAACCATAAAAACTGTCGTTTTCATTAGACTTTTACGACTACCCACGAACCACCTTCCACTATTTCTACTCTCCTGCGTTATCATAAGTGGGATAATTACAATCGATGTAAATACTAACAGGATGATAAGCTGATTACGCCGCTGAACAAACGAGGGAAAACCGGCATGCGGCGAGTACCACCTCGTTATACTAGCCTGACAAACGAATTTCATCCTTATTTCGTCATAGCCAACCACTAAAGTTGAAATAAAATATTTAATAGTATCTGTTTTAATTAGAATTAAGTGTTGGTACTACGGTTGTTTGGTTATTGTCAGAATTTCGGGAAAATGAGTCGTTGAGTGATGAGTATACGAGACAGTTGTGAAGTCATTGTACAGCAATTTCTAAAGTCTTTGAACTTTTAGGTCGACAAAATCCATTTACTAATGAAAAACAAGTTGACGTCTCCCAAAAATCTTCCAAATCATCATGTCGCCAAAGTGTTCACAATGTGTAAAGGGACGACACCAAACCACATCCATCAACACGGAAACGCCCTCAACGGTTTTTTCATTCCTGATGGTAAAGCTTTAGGTATTATTTTGGTACTTACCTATTGTCGAGCATAAAATTTAATGTAAATTGTGTCAACAAATCCAAATTTAAAACTTCTGCTTTGCTTGGAATCGAGGTATAGATATCAATATTTATTGAAGAATGAATCTCGAAATCGACCAATAATACACAAGTTGACTGCGCGAACCCGTAGTCGGTAGGCGAGGCTTAATTTTGTAGGTATGTATCTAGACTGTCTCACTTGACATAGTGTGTGTAAAGGTGCGCTAGGATAGACCTAGAGTAGGCCATTGGCATCCTGTGCTACCCCTTAATATCATATCTGCAGATAAAATCAAAAAATCTAGTATAAATGAATATATGGTCTGAGCATCCATAATTTCTTAGCCTAAAACTTACCAAACTGTTCTTCGTGTAGAGAGTATCATAAGACTCCGCCTTCGAAGACACGTTCCTCAGCTTGCAAGGCTTTTTCAACGGTGGAGGTGGCTGCTTGTGCGACGGTGATGCCTTCTCGTTCACACCCACATGGTTCGCCTTACTATCCTTCTCTTTCACATGCTTGGAGTTTGACAGGTTGGTCTTGGTGAAGTTGCCGATTTGCTCAAACATGCTCGTTAGGTGTTGGGACATCATGGTGGATGCTCTTATTTGGGCGCATTCATTAGTCCTTTATCCGAATCCGGAAATTCGGTTCATTCTTCGATACTATTTCTACACTTGGATAATAGTGAAAATTCGTCTCTATTTGTCTGAACATTCAATATATTAATTGAAAAGAAAATCAAATTAACTGCTTTATAAAAATAATAAAAGTCTCTTGTTCAGTTCATGTTGATACTTAAGTTTATGTCTGAGTAAGCTCACATGACTTGGAATTCTGTAGCGAACACTGCAGAAACTGTCTTATACAGAAACATTATTATCTTAGCTTTAAAGGAATTCAGGCCAAAATATAGCACAATTTAATATTACTGCACCAAAACTCGGCGTGTTTGGCTCCAGATACCGCTTAGAAGACGTACTCATAAACGAAGAGGTTAGTAATTCCACGTTTACGTTTAAATTTTGCGATAAATGGAAGGATTTAAAGATTCATGTTTGTTTAAATAATTACTGTCATTTGTTTAATAATGGTGTAAGATCCAGCCCAGAGTCAGTTGGTGTTACACCCCACTGCCTCGCACATTCACTTGGACATTTGGACAAATGTCCTGCACACCTCCTTTGTTACTCGTACATTACCGAGTGACATTACCAGCAATGTACAAGGAAAAAAATATTCTTCGCACATTACCGATTACATATTTTTGTAAATATGAGAATGTAAATATTCTTCCTAGACTACTCCGTTTTCTTCAAGCAAATCGTTGTTCCGTGTATAAAACCAAGGAGGTTCTCCGAGTAGTGTAAATAACTCCTTAACATCATCTTTTTATTTTCAAATATTGACAAGCTTGACATTTCGTCTATACTAATATTATAAAGAGGAAAGGTTTGATTTTTTGTAATGAATAGGCTCCGAAACTACTGGACCGATTTGAAAAATTCTTTCACCGTTGGGAAGCTACACTATCCCCGGTAAACATAGGCTATATTATATTTTCAAAAAGTTATGATTCCGTACTAAAACCGTGCAAAGCCGGGAAGGTCCGCTAGTGACAAATATTAATGAGAATTGAAGATAAGAAATACAAAGGACCCTAGCTAGTGTCGTGCGGCCGCCCCGTGGCCGAGGATTCGGCAAGGAGAATCATCAAGATACAATAAATATTTGTCAATACACGAATAGGTTCTCTCTGAAGAATAGGATTCGCAACGAAATCATCCGACAGAGAACCAAAGCTATCGAAATAGCTCAAAGAGTTAGCAAGCTGAGGTGGCAGTGGGCCGGCCATATATCACGAAAAACCAACTACCGCTGGGGTAAGGTGTAGATCGCGACTCGGGAAATGCAGTGACAACCTCCGGCTAGTTGGGATGAGGCAGAGATGGACTGCAGGCAGATGCTGGATGCGGCAAGCTGAAGACAGGGCTCATTAGGGGAGGCCTATGTCCAGCAGTGGACTATTATAGGTTGATGATGAATAGGTTTCAATCCCATCAATACAAACCGAGGATCCATTTCAAAGGCGGAAAGCAACTTTGATAGGCATTGACTCTACCTCACCTCACATGTTTGCATTGATCGGTTTCCTATCAAAATTTGACCCAACGGCAACGGACCAACAACGTGAAAAAGTTTTACATTCGCTTAGGAATGGACAACTTTCTGGGAACAGTACCTAACTAGTGCACGTACCCTATGTTTCATAGCGGGGCTGACATTTCAATCTACAGTTTGTGAAAAATTTGTTTTAGAAATCTGAACAAATCAGAACTCTGGGGATTTTTTTGTTGGCGTATCCTACATCGAGTTAGTTACAATGTTTTGCTGAAAACAATTGCAATTCTAGCAATATCCAGGACTGGTAGAATCCAGAAGGCTAATCAGATTAAATTTTTAATTTGCAGCTACCTGACGCTGAAACAAGAACACTTGCCCCAAAGGCATGCGAGAAAATTTAACAATAGTTTGTAAATGGAATGAGAACCAAAAAGTTTTTACTCGCTTTGTTAATCCGCCGGGTGCTTGTATGGTACAGGCAAAGGAATCATCTAGGTATTACGTTGCCACCACTTATTAATGTGGTTACCGGAAGTTTATTGCTAATCAGTTAATCTTACCACAAGTAGGTACCTACCTATATTGATTTACCTAATTGTTGATTTTCATGAGTAGGTTCCCAGTCAGGCAACACGTGTTTTTTGTGCCATTTACTAAAGTTATGGTTGGACCTAACCCATAAACTCATTCGAAAGATAAAAAATATTATAACGCAGTGCGATTTCCGCACAGATTTATACTTCGTAAACGATTTCCGTGAATAAATGTCAAAGACAAAGCTTCTGTCATGTCATATAAAGAAGTAAAAGAAATCGGAGGAAATTGCATCATTGCACCGGCAAGAGCTACGCTCTTTAGTCTTTAATAATAATAAGCATCTATTACATTTCAAAACTGCCCGGCTGAGTCTCAACTAAACTGATGCCATCATGCATCTTTCGCGGATGTAAACCGGCCAATCATGATGTACTATGTATAAACATAGCCGGTCTTACTAGTCCTATGTTTTCCTCACAATAATCCGATATAGTCTCCTCATGTATAATGTAGGTTAGATTCATATGTCTGGTATTGAACGCTCCGCTAAGTTTTGCAAATAACCGCCGTGGGCGCTGAAACAGGGTCGACGCGAGAAAGAGAAACAATGACGTCACGATACTGTCACGCACCCCGGAGCAAGTTCGCCGGAGGGTCTTGTCTTTGTGTACACTTGCGAGCATTTTAGGTTTTTGAGATAGCATTTCAGGTAGGGTAGGTTTTTAATCTGAAGATAGGGCGCTTTGGCGCTCATTAGGGGAGGCCTATGTCCAGCAATGTACTTATATAGGCAGACGATGATGAGGTTTTTTGTTCCCCAAATCAAAGAGAGAAGAAGAAGTTATTATATACCAAAGAGACGATGGCTCCATCGTCACTGAGGTATATAATAACTTTTTTCTTTATTAGAGGATCAAACGATGCAACCCATCAAGTAAATCGGTCATTTATCGAAATAAGTAGTTTGCGTCAAAAAACAAATAGGTAATGAAAATATGCTCTTGTTATCATGTGTGCGTAAGCCCTCACATCACTAAGAAATTAAAACTCTTGGGACTTGAACCCTTATCTAATTTCTTAATAACATTTTTTTTTTTCATCAGAACGCTACTTTTTCGCCCCAATAACCGGGCAAAAAGGCACACAAGTCGGAACATGGATCGTTAATACAGTTTACTTAGGGACAATTCGGATGATAGAGCACCATCGACAACTACACTAATGACCAGAACAGGCGTCTGTAACCGGACAGATAATGATTGTTGTCTCAACACCCATTATTGAGATCCGAACCAATATTAACGGGGATAATCGATTTCATCTGAAGTTTGAATGGAGTACAGACTACTACTGGTATTCTACTGGTACAGGTATTCCTTTGTCCGTTTAGAACTTGCGATTTGTGTGTTTACTAGAGCTTAGGCACGCTTTAGACTGGCCTTTGTGAATGAGGTAGTTTAGATGCCATGAGATTATACACGAGTAGGTAGAGACATTAAGCTATGCCAGACTATGGCTTTGAGTTTGAGTGAGTGAGTTAGATTGAGTGCTTGTTTAGCTGAAGTGTGCAAAATTACTGTCGTAGCTTTAGGAATAGAAGTTTCAAAAATTAAAAATAGTAAACAAGCCAATGATAAAACAGTACGTTTGGAACTCAAACGTCCCAAAGTGTACAAAACTCAAGTCATTAGACTAAAGTTTGAAGAAACATGTGCCACAACTATTGTAACGTAGTGTTACGATACTTTAATGTTACAGTTTGAAGGTAGGAACAAAGTCGATGCACAACTTGTGAATCAACAAGTCCAACTTTACGTTCCAGTTTTAGCATAAATGTAAGTCCGTGATTAATTAGCATTTGATGAGATAGAACATTATGTGAGGGTAGTACTAATTCCAAACAGGTTTGTATTTTAGTTTAGTTTGTCGTAGGTAAGTTTTGTCTATGGAGATAAAGTACTTACATAGATCACAGAGTTGCGTAAGTTCCACGGGAACATCTATCAAAGCGTCGCGACGTTATGATAGAATTGATCGATTACCTCTACAATTTTGGCATTGCGATGTTACCAAATTAATTCCGAAATTTATACAACCAAACCGGTTGAATGAATTTCGGCACTAGTTTTCAAAAGCAAAGGTTCCGAAGCATAAATATGTATGTATAATATAGATTGGTATTGTTTCCTGTCCCTTATTTGTCCCAAGATAAGAGATGAAAGGAAACTCTTTGAGACTGAAAGAATTGAATGATTCCTTCTGACTGTGTCAAGGGAAATATTCAAATTAGATAAAAAGCTCTCATAAGCCAATTCTATTCAGCGCGCAATAAAAACGAGAGAACCGCGTGAATCATGTCAAGTCATCCGTAAAACAATTTTACAATAAAATTCGAAAGAAAGACAAATCTGTGAAACTGAGGAAAACAAGCAAACACTTCACAAAAATTGTCGCAAAATTGACGTAACTATCCGAAAGATCTCAAAAGGAAATGATGAGAAAAATGTTTTGGGAAATATTTTGAGAGGAAGTGCTGGACGAAACAAAGGATTCTTAATAATGGGCCTTCAGAAAGTTGCCTCAAAGAGCAAATCGCGAGAACCCCTCTTGTCACGGTCGAGTTCCCGGAACGACACTTATCTGCGTGGCTGTATTGATTGATTGGGAATCTGGTTTGGACAACAGATGGTCAATAAAAGGTAAGTTTATGGTTGACGTGGGGTTAGATGGAGGTAAATCAGCGGTTGTTGGAAGAAGGGGTTTTACTGACAAGCTTGTAGTTTATTGTTTCGCCGATAAAGAAAATGCTGACCATAGTGTCGTCAGAGTCAAGGAAGGTTGTCTAAGGTCAAGGATATTGTGGGCAAGTAGGTGCTTTAATGATCAAATAAACTAACAGTGTAGGTAAAAATAATCGGTAATTGATAGAATAACACAGGGGGAGAGTATACATATATATAAGGCATGCCCACACAGGGCTGCGATGATTTCGCAATGTTCGTGCTACAAAACTTCTAAATTCTGCACGATTTATCAATGATGGTAGGTAAAGAATCGGGCTGATGCCAAAGCCTGGCTTGGTATAAAAATCCCACAAACAGAGCAAGATAATATAAAAAGTCTTGAGTAGTAAAACCTAGTACGAGTATGAATACACAATCAAGAGTTTCCATATAAAATGCAAGACGCACATGAATATTGTAAGTATACCTCAGGGCGTGCTTCGCATGGAAAAAATCTAGTTATTCCAGTGAAAGGCACATCTAGATCTTGGATCTCGTTTACCTGGATGATTACTTTAATGTTCATTAGTATGATGATGACGTATTTTACCAACGTGAATAGAGGGCATGTCGCATAGAAAGTTTTACCGATTAAGAATTTTTAGATAATCATAATATTAGATGTTCTTTCGAGATTCTGACAGCGGCGTCGCAGACAAAGTTCCAAGTATACTCGTGAACTATGTGAAACAATCAAAGTTATTTTACAGTTTGATAAGATGAGATGGTAATCAAAAATAATGCAAAAATTATAACAAAAACGTACTCTTTTTGCGTTTAATCACCTTAAGTACAAACTTCTCAAATACCTAGTTAAATAATTATCAGTTTATCGCTTCAAAATTATGAGCCACATGCCTCGAAGTTCTAGTGCCCGAGGCATCTGGTCGGCCACCCAATGATAACGAAGTTACAGAAGCCAGGCTGCTTAAATGTCGTAGTAGACGGCGAAGGTAATGTACCTTTTTGGAAAAATACACTGTTAAAGAAATAATTTTACCAACAATAAAAAAACTCATATGCGTTACATATGTTTATATTTTAATTTTCGATTTGTTGACATAATTAATGATTATTTATCGCGTCGCGTACCTTGTATTATTATTTCGTTATAACACAAGATACTCCATAAATATTTTTTTTCTTAAAAAGTTAAAACCAGTGTTACTCAAGGTGATGTAAGGATTTTAACAATATGATACCACTAAAGTCATTTAAAACGGGATATTTACCATGATTTGATTTTTGAGTTATTCCGTGATCATGGCGCATGAAACTGTGCCGAAATATTGGATAACTCAAAAATCAAATCATGGTAAATATCCCGTTTTAAATGACTTTAGTGTTGATAACCATGATAGTTTTAAAAGTTTTAATATGATACCATCGAAATCTATTCAGGCGCGTAATAGTATCTGTACATATTGTAAAGTAAAGTAGGTAAAATCATTAAAGTGGGGGGTTTGTATTATATTATGTATTAGAACACGCGGCAGCGTGTTCAAGCCAAGTTCAAGCAAAGGAACGCGCCGAGTGTATCATTACACGAACCACTTGGTGCCTAATACACTAGCGGCACGTCCCGAAGGATATTTGTTTGAATTTTTTGCTATGAAACTAGAGTTAAATGTTTTTTTTTTGCACGAAAAAGTCATTTCATTTTTCGGGTTAACATATGTATTATGTATAGCCTATGACACTCACAAATAACGTGGCTTTCTATTGGTAAAATAATTTTTAAAATCGGTTCAGTAGTTCCAGAGATTACCACCTACAACGTCACAAACTTGACCTCTTTATAATAGTATAGATACTCGTACATATTTTAAAATTATAATTAAAGTACGTGAGTGTAATTATAATGGCCTGCGTCCAGCAGTGGACCAATATAGGCTGTTGTGTTGGGGTAAGGTGAGCTTGAATATTACATGACCGGTGAAAACATTCACGTCCTAAGGAAATTTTTATTTTGGTAAGTCGTGTAAAAGGTTCGAGGAAATGTCTCGCTTTGGATGATTAGTTACGAAAATTGTCTACGCATCCACAAATCATTTCGCATTCTAAAAATATTATGATGAAGATTTATTTTCGTGTTTGCGGGACATTTGAGTCCTCTCGCCGTTCATCAAATCTCGGATTAATTAAGATGTTTTGGGGTATAGAACCTACGTTTTATTTTTAGCATACACTTTCTTAAAACCAAGACTTTTTGTAGGAAATTGAATAAAACAAGGTTTTTTTGTCAACGGCAGATGAAGGCTTGAACTTTCAGTTTAAGTTATTTATTCAATAAAAATTCACATTGTTGTACATACACATAGTATGCAGGCAGGGTACGTATATCTTCCAAAAGTTTTAGATTTTTATCACAGAGTTTAGGTACAATATTCAATTGACAAGAAATGAGCAGAATTGATTTAAAATCTAATTATTAGGATTTACCTTTGGATTTACCTAACGACAAAATTTGTAATAGAATTTTTCATTGAACTATAGTTTATTTAATAAATTGTGTTTTAATAATTGTAATTCATGAACCTTTTAAACATCATTCTGGTTTCGTTTTGATAATCATTACCCTTAATTATAATTACCTAAACGCGTGCAAAATATGAAAAGAACCCTGTCCCTACTAATAATGGGTTATTTATCCAATAAGGGAGTCTATTCCGTAAAATGTAATGTGAAAGGAAAACTTACGCTGCTATTTTAGGGTTAATGAGTTTTGAATGACAGGGTTTCGAATAATCTGGATATTGAATAACATTAAGGCGTTGCGTAATTTTCTTTTTTGGTTTATTAAGTTTTCAAAACAAAATTACTGTGTTACTGTTAATTATTTTGCCTCTTTAAATAAGCTTTTGTGTGAAAGCAATAAATATAACGATTATAAAATTCGATCATTAAAATTATGCTTAAGTAATTTTTTTGACATACGTAATGTTATTTTAAAACTTTTTTTATTATTATAATAATTCGTTCAGATTGTTTAACTAACTTCTTTCAATATGTTTTATGATAATGCTAACAGAACATTTTTAAATAAGCTGTCATAAGTTTGTAACTATTTATATTAAATTAGGCTCTCGGCGCGAATTCTTAAACAGTTTGTACATACCTTCCGCTCGTTAAAAACTTATCTAACTACCATAAATTATAATAGAGACGAATTTTCATCAAAAAAAAAACTTTGAAAACTTTTTTACCAACCCAAAAAGTTGATAAACTTTTTTGTAAGTGTTCGCTCTTATTGTTAGTGTCTTTTAGGGTTAATTTAGGAGTTTTTCACTAAGTTTTGTAGGGGAGGGTCATTCGGTGCGTCCGTACAGCACAGTGGTACCGCGGCGACTGGCGAGTTGGTCTGGTGTTGCAGCCATCAGCGGCCGTCGACGTCGCCCCTGAAGCAATTCTTCAGCAGAGGAGAAGCGCATGCGCGGTGAAGCTCCGCCTTGTAAAACTTTTTGCAGACGCGCGCTTTTTTTGCAACTTTTTCTTTGTGGTTCATCCGTTTTCGTTTATCTGCTTTGATGAAACTATTGCTTGGGGTGCTGATTAGATAGTAACAGTTTCAGCTGGTTAGTAATATAAGGACTGCTATTTATGGGTTTATCAACAACAATCCCAGTATGAAGGCTGAAAAACGAATTAGAATATTCATCTAGCTTTAATCATTATAATTTGACATGTTTGTTGTTGATTTGAAAAAAAGAAAGCATTTTGTAGATTATTATATTATTCACCAGAAACACAAACATTAAAATCGAATTGGCAAAAATCGATACTAAATTACAAAAATTACAAATTATGAATAACTTATTTCTGCCCGCGGCTTCGCACGCGTTGTTTAAGATCCATCCATACATCCATCCATCCAAATTTTCGCATTTATAATATGTATAGTGTGATTATTATTATTATTGAGGGGAAAGATTTCGGGGAGGTCTTTGCCCAGCAGTGGGACGAATCAGGCTAATAAAAAAAAATTATGCGCATATTAGCTAGGCTAGATATAGTATACCTATAAATATGTTAAATTATAATGTTATCAAGTGTTGCCGTAAGACGATCGCTTCCCAGAAGGTGGTATTTCCAGCGCGCGTCGGTTCCAGGCGATCGTGATTGGGCCGGTTACGTGACTTGTTTCGACTAATTTGATTGAATCCCGAGCTGTACGTGACGTCACTACCACAACGCTGCTGTTTTAAAATTTAATTCAGCTGCCCGCAGGTTCCTTTGCTTTCTGGAAAGCCCTTTACAGATGATTTACTTGGTTGTTGAAATAAAAAAATATACTGAAATATTTATTTGACACGACACTTACAATTGGTAGAAAAACGAAATTAGATCGAGTTCATCTGTAAGACAGGTAAGTGCAAAAACGATTAGCTACATAAGAGTATAGGTACAACAGTGAATAGACCAGCATTATTTATTTATTTAAAAACATATAAATTATAAATAAAATCTTACCAGAAGATATCCACCGCTGAACAGCTTAAATTACCCCAATTTAGAAAATAAAGGGGGTGCAGTTAAGTCGCAAGATTCAAAACATTTCCATGAAGTACTCGCTTTATCCAATAAAAATGCAGAATCACTTTCCTGAAGGAACTGAATCCGCTGTAACGGAGTTGTTACTGTGTCATTAAGAGTTGTTACTGTATCATTAAGGCGCGGGAGCCGTGCAAATGTAAGTATTGAGTTGTAAACTGTTTACAGAGAGGCATAAAGGCTTCAACGAGCGAGGCTCAGCTACGAAGGCAGGTACTGCTGTTGGGAATTTACAGTTTTATCGTAGTAGGGTGGTTTTGGATCTTGACTTTCAAACAGTACGGTGCAAATAGGTTGGTCTAAGGCAGGGCTCTAAATCAACTATTCTGGTCCAATGCTGGTCGAAACCCTACCCCTGATAAACACTGTATTGGCTTTAATCGTAGCTCTATATTATATCTGTATCGTAGGTATGGGGATAGTGCCCATAATACCTACAATAGGCATGCGTTAGTGATTTAGTGTTAGTGATCGCAGTTTGGGTGTAAAATTGTTTTTGAAGCGGCGTTGCTGCCAGCCCCTGTGGATGTCCTTATATCGCCTCTTACGATACCCGCGGCAAGAGTTGCGATGGTGTTAATTCAGCACACGACTAACTAGGCTATCACAGGCCAGGCTCTTCGTAATTCCAGGATAATTGCAATTGTAACCGTATTGCAAGACGGTGGGTTTGTCTCAGCACTGACTAGTGCAGGACCAAAGTGGACAAAACCAGCTTTAGATCTGTGTGATGTGGTGGGCTACACTAGATAATGGCCTTAATTACTGGACACAAACAAGGTTACTAAAATTTTATTGTGAGGTCTAAAGAGCGAGCGAATTTTCGAGCCGAAAGTTTAGTAATAATAATGTTTCATACATTTAATGGAAAACTTTGAAAAATGATGCTAATAAAACCTCAAAATTACGCCTACATTGTAGGAACCAAAACTCGTATTTTACATCCTAAACACTCGTAATATGTCCAGCTCGGAGCCATCAGATAAAGGGCAAGCTCGTTACGCTTTTGTACCCCGACTACAAAATATTGTTTGTAATATTTAATGTTACAGTGTTGGTAATACTGGACCCACCTAGTTACTGGAAATGTCATCATAATAAATAAATAATGCTGGACAATTCACACAGCATTATCTAGCCCCATGGTAAGCAGAGCTTGTGTTATGGGTACTAGATAACTGATATACATAATAAAATACATTACATAGATAGATATTTTTTATTATACATAAAAAACGACCAGAACACCCGAAACAAATATCTGCAGATCGTACACACATTTGTTCCGAGGCGGGAATCGAACCCGCAACCTCCTGCGTCGCAGGCGGACCTTCGCCCACCGCGCCACATCGGTCGTCATAATCACTGTGCTTTGATTATACGTATGGTTAATGTATATTATTATCAGCCTATCTAAATCATTCGTGTTCGTAATAAGTGACTAATATCATTTATTCTTAAATAATGAACGAATTAATGTACACTTTATTGCACAAAAAAAAATAATGTCAAATAATGTTGAGGTTTAATGATTTTAGGATGCGTGAACCAATTTTCACCAAAACTAGTGGTTTGTCATCATTAATAATAATAGGGTGGTATATATTCTGGTACCTCTATTGCTATAATTTAGGCTTCAAAGAATAGGATGAAACTAGCGAATCCAAATGTGTCAAGTTTACCCTGAAAAGATTTAAGCGCAACCATACACAAAGGCTTGTACTCCATGTCCACTTCGACTGCGATCTTTCTTCGACTGCGATCTTTTTTTTTCCTAAGCCATTCGCGCTGCCGCTCTACACAGCGGTTGTGTTGCGCCGCAAATGAGTTTCGTTCGAAAACATATTACGGCTGTGCTGAGTCACACAGATCTGTATCTTCTCAGCCGCTGCGCTAGTGTGTTTACGCATATTAGTCACTTGTAGAAAACACATACGGTGTGATTTCAGCAATCGACGTGAAATGTTACATTTACACAATTTGTGTGACCACAGCTAGATGTATGAGTTTGGCACGTGACTTTCTGCGGCTAGACACAGTTATAAAGTTGAAATTTTATCCAGAGGTTAAACTACAGTAGAGCATCATTGTTGCAGACCAAACTAATTACCTAAACTTAGGGTAGTGGTACACACCTGGCGATTTCAATATGTTACATACAAAAATAATATTTATTTCTTTAGCATAATGTACAATAGTGTTTAAGGGCTTCAGATTCCTTTTTAAGAAGGCTACGAACTAATAAAACTTTTGAGACGAACATGGTTATTAACACTAAAGTCATTTAAAACGGGATATTTACCATGATTTGATTTTTGAGTTATCCAATATTTCGGCACAGTTTCATGCGCCATGATCACGGAATAACTGAATGCACTGCGAGTTCGTTTTTATGGACAGATATACGGATCTACCCTCATTTTCTGTCTTTTGCTACGAACGTTACCACTACCACCAGTTTCAACCTAAGCGTACCCATACATACGTACTGTCCGATTCATTTGGAAAATACATGCAATAATAGATTTCAATTAAATTTTTGGATTATGTATGCATAATCCAGAAATTCTTAACAAAATATGTTTGTTTTATACATAGGGTTACAATTTACACATAAAAAAAATGAGAGCTGCAACTGTGTTCTTTGCAGACAGCTATTATTACATAGTACCTAGTATTTGTCAGTTGATTTCTTCACTAGGGTAAGCCTATATCGAAAAAATCATGGGAAACATTATATAGGTATCTTACTAGCTGCGCCCCGCGGCTTCGCCCGCTTGGAAAGCAATTTTACCATATTTTCTATATCAACCTTCCCTGGACTACGACAAACATATCAAAACCAGCTAAATCGGCCCAGCCCTTCTCGAGTTTAAGCGAGACTAACGAACAGCAATAGATTTTTATATAAATAATAAATAAATAATGCTGGACAACAATTCACACAGCATTATCTAGCCCCATGGTAAGCAGAGCTTGTGTTATGGTTACTAGATAACTGATATACATAATACAATACATTACATAGATAGATATTTTTTATTATATATAGAAAACGACCAGAACACCCGAAACAAATATCTGCAGATTGTACACAGATTTGTTCCGAGGCGGGAATCGAACCCGCAACCTCCTGCGTTGCAGGCGGACCTTCGCCCACCTCGCCACATCGGTCGTCAAATATAAGATATATAAAATATTTTTTATATCATATCCTTTAGCCTACCGTTATCCTAAGCCGTTATACTCTACAGTATCCACGCCTTTAAACTATTCCTACAACAAAGTCAGTCTAGATAGGTACAAACAGAAATCTATAGGGATCCCACTTGTTAGTACGAACTGAGTAATAAAATTATTCGTAAAGCAGCCCGGAGTGTACCCTAACCGGCCATTTTCTGTTGCGGGGATCTAGTTCGCTCTAGCTCGCTCTGCTACTGACTTTTACGACAACATTGTGGACTAAATGTAAGTTATACTCTTACCCTATCACTTTTATTTTAGCGTAAAAAACTAACTGATTGCTGGTAGCTTCTGCATTTTATCCTACCTCCAAACATTCTTCATCATCATCAGCCTATTGCAGTCCACTGCTGGACATAGGTCTCCTCCAATGAGCGCCATAGCGCCCTGTCTTCAGCTTGCCGCAGTCAGCGTCTACCTGCAGTCTTTCGCAGGTCGTCATTCCACCTGGTCGGGGGGCGTCCTACACTACGTTTACCGAGTCGTCTCCACAAACGTTCTAACATTCTTGTAATTCTTTATTGTACACAAAGAAATTTAAAAATAACATAACTAAAAAAGATATGTACATAGGCGAGCTTAACCCTAACGAAGGGTTTTATTCCAGCAAACCTTAGGTTTATAGGAAAGGCGATGGAACAAAGGAAAACATAGAACATTGGTAACAATGTGATATGTTATAGCTCAGAATACATCAAAACTTTGACCAGACGTTAGAGACATTATGAAAATATATTACCAGCTGCTGTGGAAATCTATATTTGCAGATCGTACAAATATTTTTCGGTCTGGAATCGAACCTGCAACCCCTGCGTCGCTGGCGGACCTTTGCCCACCGCGCCGCGCCACATCGGTCGTCAATTAGTACAACACACTTTGATTAGGTATTTCGTTCGTGCGCTTAATTATAAGTTACCAAATATATCTGCTATTATTTAATTTGCAACTTTTAGTTCGGTAAACGTAGACAATCAGCACAATGCATCCGTTCCTTAAATTTCACAAATTTAAAGTGGCCCTCATGTGTTTTTATTTAACTCCACTTCAATCAGGAGGCTGCAGAACACAATCTGTTTAACAGATCTGTAGGATTAGCATATAGACTACTTTTCATCCCGTTCGGCCGCGGCTCAAGCCATATCAATTGCATTTATCATAGTTCCACATTTTTATTTCTAGCAATATAGCTATTTATTTCTAGCAATATAGCTATATTTTAGTTGACGACCGATGTGGGAAGGTCCGCCTGCGAAGCTGAAGGTTGCGGGTTCGATTCCCGCCTCGGAACAATTGTGTGTACGATCTGCAGATATTTGTTCTGTGTGCTCTGGTCGTTTTCTATATATAATAAAAAAAATATCTATCTATGTAATGTATTGTATTATGTATATCAATTATCTGGTACCCATAACACAAGCTCTGCTTACCATGGGGCTGGGTAATGCTGTGTGGATTGTCCAGCATTATTTATTAATTTCTAGTAAAAGAGCTATTTCTAGTAATATAGCTATTTCTAGCAATATAGCTATTTCTAGAAATATAGCTATATTGCTATTTTTAGCCATATAGCTTTATTGCTATTTTTATTTCTGCTAGGTGTAGAAGAGCCATCTTAATTTTTTAAGCTCATCTAATTATGCAAACATACATAAGCGAATTATATTTATTTATTCCTTACTGGATGTGCCCCGCGGCTTTGCCCGCGTGAAAATAAAAATAAAATACTATTAGTCCACTGCTGGACAAAGGCCTGCCCTGATGAGCGTCCCGTAGCACCCTGTTTTCAGCTTGGCGCATCCAGCATCTATGCCTGTAGTCTTTCGCAGATTGTCATCCCATGTCGCTTCAGTCGGTCGTCGGTTCTTTGCGTGATAAGAAAGATAATTATTATTATGTACCTATTATAGCCGACCAATCCCTATTCATTCGTACCCGCCCGCAGTCTTATTAATGATCATCATCATATCATCAGCCTATAGCAGTCTACTGCTGGACATAGGCGTCCCCCCATGAGCGCCATAGCGCCCTGTATCACGTAGCTTGCTGCATCCAGCATCTATCCTTCAGTCTTTCGCAGGTCGTAATCCCACCTGGTCGGAGGGCGTCCTACACTACGTTTACCGAGTCGTGGTCTCCACCCAAGAACACGTTTGCCGAAGCGGCCGTCGTCTTATTAATGATATTAATATGTTAACGTTTTCCTATTCTTGCTTGGATAATTTTCAAGCGAGTTGCAGTTTGGAGCTGTAGTAAACTTAATGTGCCGCACCGTAGGCCTATTAAATAGCTACTGGAATCTCAATTTTAATTACCCTATAAATAAGCACCTGAAATGAAATCTAAAGAACTACTCAGTACCTAAATCGTATTTATCGTTGTTGAGATCACGCAATGATGTGGTCGGTTTCTCTTACACAATGTTTTAGTATTTATCAGAATAAATTTGTCTGCAAAGGACGCACGCAACAAATACGAACTGTTTTTAACAAGAATAATGTGGTTTAACATTTAAGTGTGATAATTTATCTTTATTTATGGATGACAGTGAACTTATAACCTAGATAGAAGAAAAACGCTTTTCCTACATTTTCTCCAAAGAAACTTTCGAAATGGAGTTAATAAGAGTAAGATTATTATTTTAGTTGAATAATTGAATTTGACGACCGATGTGGCGCGGTGGGCGAAGGTCCGCCTGCGTCGCAGGAGGTTGCGGGTTCGATTCCCGCCTCGGAACAAATGTGTGTACGATCTGCAGATATTTGTTCCGGGTGTTCTGGTCGTTTTCTATGAATAATAAAAAATATCTATCTATGTAATGTATTGCATTATGTATATCAGTTATCTAGTACCCATAACACAAGCTCTGCTTACCATGGGGCTAGATAATGCTGGTGTGAATTGTCCAGCATTATTTATTTAGTTAATTAAAGTTAGTTCGTGAGATGCGTGCGAATATTACATTATCTAGTCGGTCAAGAATGATGCTATGCTACATCGGAAGCATAATAAAACATCAGGCACGCTGTGTTTTTGTCTGGTGTACATGCGTTTAGGATTCAATTTTATAGTAATTATTAACGACCGTGATACTTACACCACCATAAATACTTTTCTTATAAACCACCTTGTTGCTTTCAGGAAACTGCACTCTTCACAGCTCTCCTTCATAGCGTGTTGGCAACATCGCTCCTAATCGACTACCCCCAAAACCCCTACGTCCCAGTGTCATACAATCCTGACAAAGGAATACTACCGACACCGTACAGCGAAGACAAGATTGATCTGCCAAGACCACCTTATGTCGTGACTCCCAGTTGGCATCACACACCACCCTTCAGTAAACCAGAGGCTTACGAGGAAAAGAAAAGCCAACCTAAAAAACCATCGAACCCTGTTCGTAAAGATGTAGCAAAGACCCAACGCAAACCTGAATTAGGTATTATATTTCCCAACGTAAAGCTCGGCCTTGCTGGTCTCAGTGGAATGGTGGAAAAATATAAGAAAGACCAACGACGTCCAGCGACCGGACCTGAACCACCAACAGTGGTCATCAAACCTGGACGGAATCGATCAAAACCAGACGATAAAAGCAAATTGCCTAAATACAAGGACGGCCAGCCGATGTTCAAGCCTGAAAATACTGACACGCTTTACTTCAAAGATGTACCTAATTCTTATCGATACGCAACACCGGCTAAACCAGAACGCCCTCGCAACATAGACTATGCTTTAGAAACAGATTACGGGCAATTTAAAGCAGAAGAACAATCCGTACGATCATACAATACTGATTTCTCATCATACACAAGCATGTACGATGATACTACAGATAACGTCTACAGAAATCTAGGTCCTGATAAAAGCCAAGCAATTCATACATCACCTTATGATAAGCCAGTAGCTCAAAAGCCAACGTACAACTACCGGCCTACGCAACCTATAGGTAAAGGGGAGAAGCAGGTAGAACTACCTCCGGTTCCGAAGACTATGCCACTTCTGCGAAGGGTCTATATAGCTCTATTGAACACTATATCTGGTCTTCCTGGTGGAAACACGGGTGCCTTGGATTCTATAAGAGCGGGTTGAGCCTGCAATAATATACGAAAAATATATGTTCTATTTTATACTCATGTAAATGAAATAATCCGCGAATATTAAAATTATATTATTAAAAAATTTAAGCTAGACTTAAGTTATGCCGTAGTTAGGCTACAATAACCAATCGCAATTATGAGAACCTATATTTATACATAAACACGTACATGTAACGTATATTCTTAAAGTTTCTAAGTTTCTCCTAGTTTTAAGGTTTTCTATTCGAACGATACCTTGAGAATTAGGAATTTGTATATATTCAGGTGCAATAATTGTGCTTTATTATATTATGTTGTATATACTTGGTATTTTTACAACATTGTAAAGTAAAGACTTCCATTTTGTACAAGATCAGCTCAATCTATATTTACGGACCGTTTACCCACTTTCTGCTGATCGTCTGTATCGGTTTCATCTCCTGGTTCAATCGAACAATCTAGAACACAATGTATAACTTTCGGGATTTACTATTTTCGCTAAAAACCTGTTTGTGGAATGTTGTGGTAAAAATTTAAACAAAGCAGATCCTGCTGATCGACTATTAATAGCAGACATTCAAGGCAACGATTTACACAAATTAAATATAGAGAATTATGTGCACTCATACTCGCGTGCCTACGGCCATATCTCGCGAGGAGCCGACAACCGCTGGTGTTCTAGATTGGTGACCGCGACTCGGCAAACGTAGTATAGGACGCCCTCCGGCCAGGTTGGAGGACGACCTGCGATGGACTGCAGGCAGATGCTGGATGCAGGGCGCTATGGCGCTCATTAGGGGAGGCCTACATTATGTCCAGTGGACTACCGATGACATGATGATGATGATAATATGTGCACTTGTGCACTGCCCTTGGCTGGTACTAGTAATATGGTAAACCTTATTTCTAGGAATAATGAATAGAAAATAGCTGAGCGTGAGCACCCTCCAAACTGGTTTAACAATACCACAAACTATTATTTGAACCGGGACAATAGCTTCTCGAGAAATAATTCAGTTTTCACGTCTCCGCTTCTCCGAAAGCGTTTTCACAGTAAATTGGCTTTCAAGTGGACTCGGACTTAACAAGTTTTGTAGATTTTAGGCAAACCAGTCCGGCTAGCAGCAGCCATATTGTGAGCGTTAGGACTCTTGCAAGAGATTTGTATTGCAGACTTGAATTAAGATTTAAGAGCAATTTCACGCATCTTGTATTTGTACAGCGTTAAATTTGTACGATATAAGTAACCGATTTGAAATTAAAATATACGTGTGAGATTTCGACATGTGGCCGCTTCTTAATGATGACCTTAATAATAAAATAATAATAATACAATTTTATTGCCAAAAAAATCATTTTGATAAATGACCTTTAGACCTTCATCGTCATCAGCCCATGATAGTCTACTGTTTAACATAAGCCTTCCCTAATCTGTCTTCAGCTTGACGCATCCAGCATCTGCCTGAAGTCTTTCGCAGGTCGTCATGTCATGTCAGGTGGCTGGAAAGCGTCCTACTTTTTACCGAGTCGTGGTTTCCACTTAGGACCTTAAGTATTTATTTACTTAAGATCTTAGCAAAGCCTCAACTTCAAGACTGTCTTGAATCCTTACTACCGTCTATGCACACTGGCACAATCTGTTTTATATGCCCACGCTGCATTGCCTACCCCGCGTGCACTCGATCGCTTGCGTCTATTTTCCACTACATGCCTCAAGTCACGCATCGATGAGTACTTGCTCGGAACAGATTGCTATGTGAACCATCTTTGGAGTAATATGTTGTATTTTAAAATTTAAAGGACGTAAATTGATTTTATAGTCGGGCGGGTTTTATTGTTGGTTGTTCTTTATTGGTACTGGAGGAAGCTAGATTTAAGCAATTCTTATTTATCATCACCATCAGCCTAGGATAGTCCACTGTTGGACATAGGCCTCCTCTAATAAGCGCCTAATTGATGACAACTATTGCCTTGTCTACAGGCCATACAGGACAGGCCCTAATTTAAGTTACATTTTGTACACTTTCTTTGTTGCCTGAAATCAAGTTATAGTTATTATTACCATTATCAAGATATTTTCAGCACCTACGACCTACAACCCAACGTCGACCGTAAATATATGCATCCGCTGATCGACACACGTGACTCGACCTCCATTTATCTGGGGACTGTCAAATGGACGCGAGACGTTGTAAGCTCGTAAAGATATCGGAGAGATGATAAGGCCCTCTGGAGCAGACCAACGAATTATGAAACAGTAGATTCTGGCCTCGGCTACGCACTTGGTTTTAGCTAATGTAATCACTACATACATAGTATAAAACAAAGACGCTTCCCGCTGTCTATATGCCCATAAGTATGTTTAAATCTTTAAAACTACGCAACGGATATTGATGCGGTTTTTTTAATAGATAGAGTGATTCAAGAGGAAGGTTTATAAACCATTTGGCACATATATTTCTACGCGGGCGAAGCTGCGAGGCGTAGCTAGTATACAATCAATGCGAAAGTAGATAGTAAATTGATGGATGTTTGTTACTCTTTCACGCAGAAAAACTGAACGAATCAGGCCGAAATTTCTTTTTCGGATTTCTATACGATGAAGGTAATTTTTATACTCAGGTAAACTAATCTATCTCTCACTAAATCCCTGATTATTTTGTAGAAATGCATAATTTGTTATAGTAATGATCTTTCAAATACCATTAAATCTGGAAGTAAATTGCCTGTTCCCATAACACTTGCCTCTAGAGCAATATTTCACGAGTCTAGGCAGTTCATGCTGAAGACCCTTCCCTCGGGTGAAATAAAAACAAACGGCTGCCATTAATGCAGATTTTGCTCACATTTAATTTTTACTCACAAAATTGATGATCAAAACATGTCTCTAATTTATCTAAAAGTGAGTTTGTTCTTCAATCAATTCAAAAAACAAGTGACTGAAACCGAATAAAAATTCAAATGTTTTTCTAGATGTTTTTTAAACAATAAATATGGTATATAATAAATAAGTAAATCAAGAAAAAAACGCTTTATTTCTTCCTTTTTCCTTAATTTATAATTAGGTAGATAATTAGAAAAGATAAAATTCTTAAAATTTTAATTCAAGGAAATAAAGTGATATTTTTATTTCTTTACTTCATTAAGTAGACTAAAAGTAAAGAAGCCATGAAAAAATCAGTAACTTTTTATTTTTCGAGTTGGAGCAAAACTCGTTCCAGTCTTTATTATCCTCTGGATAAGCTGTTTTTTTAGTATAAGACATTCTGTATTAACAAAGAAAATCTCAACCATGTAGTACCTAAGCCTTTTTACAAATAATATTTTAGACAACATGTATGACATGTTATTTACTGATATTTTTTGCACAAAGTAATTTTATGTTCCCGAAAAGTTTTTTGCAAGTTTAACAAGAAACGTTCCTGAAAAATAAGACCCGAAAGCTGCGATTTTTTCAGAGACCGTTTAAAACATTTCATTTTTTGTTTTAACCCACAAAAATCCATCAGCTTTTACCAGAACCTTTATGTCGATAAGTAAATAACAGCATCAATATTCCGGGCATCGGATAAAAGTACTTTCCCCGTACAGCCCAGGGCATGCAAATAGCTATTTTCAATTCACACTATTCGGCCGCCAACAGAATAGTGCAATTGGTTCAAAACAGGAAATAAAATAAAATCGAAGAGACGCATTTAGTAAATAAAAAAATAATGCCGTACAATTCACACAACAGCATTATCTATCCCCAAGGTAAGTAGAGCTTGGGTTATGGGAAGTAGATAACTGGTATACTTAATATATATTTTTTTAATTTTTATTTAATATTTAAAACACCTGAAACAGATATCTGCACATCGTACAAATTTTTCCCGAGGCGGGAATCGAAGCCGCAACCTCCTGCGTCACAGGAAGATCTTCGCTTACGCCACGTAGGTCGTCTAACTAATCACACTACTCCGCTAAATTCTGTATAAAACGCATAACATGCAGCGGCCAGTAGCTAGTATTAGCTAGTATTGCATGTCAATTTTCAACCATAACAAAATAAAAAAATGTCTTCAAGAAATCCACAAACTAAAAACAACATTTCTGCACGTAGCCTCAAGCTCTCCCCGAATTATGCTTTCCTGTTTTTCCTTAGGAAATTACTATAATAAAAACCATCTAATCCAGAGATATAAGAATTGGCTGAGCATTTTCTTGCCTGCACGTTTCTGAAAAAAATAAACATAATAATATTAATGTCATTTCCATTTTCCCCTGATCCGTGTTTCATTGAGACAGTGCGTGAAGGCTTACTTGCCGGAAAATTGGTCTACTCCGATGGGAACCAAAACAGCTACAGAAATTACCACAAAACCCTTGTTTTTGTCTTATAGAACGAGACGTCTACCTACATACATATGTACATGTTATAGATACATGGTATTTTTTACCCGCCAAACAACTTTACAAGATAAGAATTTCGTGAAACGAAGTCACTAGTAACATAAATAAATAATACTGGACAATTCACACAGCATTGAACACCCGGAACAAATATCTGCAGATCGTACACACAATTGTTCCGAGGCGGGAATCGAACCCGCAACCTCCTGCGTCGCAGGCGGACCTTCGCCCACCGCGCCACATCGGTCGTCAAACTTACAACATTATATGTGTTACGTTTTTATATTAGGTACCAGTCACTGTACTTTTCACAAATTCTACCTATAATTTACCAATTTTTTACCTTTAATGTGGCATATATTACAACATAGTAATTTAAAGAGACCTACATATATGTCACCATCTCTATCTCTATTTATTACCTACTATGTCGTTAATTATGTAGAGATACCTACCATCTAATAAATATAGCTACATCACTTCGTTTCGGCTGTCAAATGACGCGATTTTTTAAACGAATTAATGTATTCTATGGTTTAACGTTACTTACAAATTGTTAAATTATAAGGTTTGCAAATGAACCAATAACATCGGTTTTTGATAGCAATCAATCTTTCGCTAGGTCATTGCGTGCAGTGATTGCTTTTTGAGAGGAAACTGCCAATTTGTTTTCTATTACGCTCATGTTGATTGATGATTTCATCATCAATGATTTTCTCCAAGGTTCTTCTAGAATATTCAAATGCTAACAATATTTTTAGTTTGCGGCGATGACGTGGGACATATTTGGAAGAATGATCTCACATATTTATTTACCCGTAAGTAAACGAAAGCTAAACATGGTTGTGTAGATGTTCAGAAACAATATGAATACAATAAATTGGTCCGCGGAAAATCAAACTGAAATGTTTAAGTGATGCTTGCAACGCCTAAAAAGCTAATTCCTTCAAAATTTGTTAAATAAAATTTGTAAGTGTTTAGGGTCAGTATTACTAAATATCATTTTATTGGTTTATAATTAAGTAACCTACCGTAACAACTGTATTTGGTCAGTATTACCTAAACCAGCCGGAACTAAACAAAACTTCTTTTGTTTTCAAATTTAATAACCTACCTTAACATCAGGTTTCGTTTAGTATTTTCTCCGCCGCCTAACAGATGAACCATGTTATTCAAGTGTATATGGTTAGTATTTCTAAACATAAGTTCTTTTGATTTCAAATGAAATAACCTACCTTAGCATCAGGTTTCGTTTAGTATTTTCTCCACCGCCTAACAGATAAACCATGTTATTCAAGTGTATTTGGTTAGTATTACTAAACATAAGTTCTTTTGTTTTCAAATTAAATAACCTACCTTAACATCATATTAGGTTTAGTTTAGTATGACGACCTCTCTCGCGCGGTGGGCGAAGGTCCGCCTGCGACGCAGGAGGTTGCAGGTTCGATTCCCGCCTCGGAATAATTGTGTGTACGATCTGCAGATAATTGTTCCTGATGTTCTGGTTTTCTATGTATAATAAAAAATATCTATCTATTTAATGTATTGTATTATGTATCTCGGGCGATAAAGTGACCCGGTCCTTTGGAAGGCTTGCGTGGGGCCGAAGCCAACAGCACAGAGGCCCTTTGAGAAGTTAATCTAAAGGCGATGGCTACACATAGCGGGTACCATCCTCGGGTGCACAATATGATGCACCCAAAGATGGTATCCACCAGGTGTAGAGACTATTGCAAAGAAACATGAAAGAAATAAAACCAGGCTATTGTGATGGATGGGTAATTGGGCTATAGGGAAGATTGCGGACGTCTGCCATAAACAAGTCAATCATAATGTTAAGAAGAGTGGCAGACGGTGGCTTGCCGAATGCTGGATGGGTTCCTTAAAAAGCCGGAGTAAATTACCGGACAGGAAAAACATCGGCGCAAACGACTGAGGGGTGTCGAGAGGTGCGGCCCCGATTTCACCATCACGAAGACTGCTCGTGAGCGGGTTTCCTCGCTATTACGCCATTAGACACTTCCACCTCCGTGTCTCAATCTAAGATGCATCTCTCGTGACTCCACTCAGACCGGCCAATGAAGGCAAGCAAGAGGGGTCTGGTTCTCTTGGGATGCCATTCCGCAAGCGGAGACGAGAACCAGGAACTTCCCCGGGAGCACTCGGTACCCGTGGTGTCGCTACTCACCAACAGCTCGCCACAAGCTGCCCTGCGGGCTTATTATTATTATTATTAAAGTATTTTCTCCACCGCCTAACATATAAATCATAGCCCTCATGTTATTCAGATAGTCATATATTTGCGCCAGGCGTTTTGCCGATATTGTTTTAGTCAGCGTCTTGTAAAATTGTGTTGTCCGACCAAATATAAAATCCATTTAGGTATTGGTATGGTTTTAACCGACTTCGAAAAAAGGAGTAGTGATTGCATTTTTTTAAATGTTTCAACAAAATCAAAAGCCATTAATCTTAATAATTTAAACCTTAATAATCTACAATACGGCAGTAGTAAGTTATTGAGAGTTCTAGACCACTTGATGTCTGATAGAACACACTATCATCGTTCGCTTCGCTCACTCCGATGTGCCGTGTGTTCTATCAGAAATCAAGTGGTCTAGAACTCTCAATACCTTATATGAAAAATCTTAAAAATCCACAGACCTCTCTACCCACCACCTAACTTTGTTAGCTAAATAATACTGTGTAAAGTCTACTGCATTATGAGAACAATCACAAATAGTTGAGCGAACCATGGGAAGAACGCTCAAGAGTCCGAGGTAGGTTTATCTCTCCCATCTGTGATGCTTCATTGACACAGTTGAAAATACACAGACCTCTCTACCCACCTAACTTTGTTAGCTAAATAATACTGTGTAAAATCTACTGCATTATGAGAACAATCACAAATAGTTGAGCGAACCATGGGAAGAACGCTCAAGAGTCCGAGGTAGGTTTATCTCTCCCATCTGTGATGCTTCATTGACACAGTTGAAAATACACAGACCTCTCTACCCACCTAACTTTGTTAGCTAAATAAAACTGTGTAAAATCTACTGCATTATGAGAACAATCACAAATAGTTGAGCGAACCATGGGAAGAACGCTCAAGAGTCCGAGGTAGGTTTATCTCTCCCATCTGTGATGCTTCATTGACACAGTTGAAAATACACAGACCTCTCTACCCACCTAACCTTGTTAGCTAAATAAAACTGTGTAAAATCTACTGCATTATGAGAACAATCACAAATAGTTGAGCGAACCATGGGAAGAACGCTCAAGAGTCCGAGGTAGGTTTATCTCTCCCATCTGTGATGCTTCATTGACACAGTTGAAAATGCACATAACTAATATTCACCTACAGCTTGAGATATCTGCGCATATAATCCGCTGTATTATGAGAGCAAACATAAATAGTTGGCCGAACCATGGTAAGAACGCACCAAGAGTCCGAGGTAGGTTTATCTCTCCCATCTATGTTGCTTCATTTATACAGTTGAGAAACCCACAAATAATCTCACACTGTAGGTAAACGTATCTACCTAGCCTACCTACTTTTTCATATTATTTTCAGAATCAGAAAATTTCATACTTACGAATATACTTACTTAATACCGTTCAAACCTTTTACCAATACCTTTACCTTTACCATTACCTTTACCATTACCTTTACCATTACCTTTACCGTTACCATTACCTTTACCGCACATTAATAATGTGACTTGTTGCCGCGTCGTACATCATTTGTTATGATGAATACGACTTGTTTACTTACATTAAAGACCGGAGGTAAAAAATATTTTTTCTGTACGACATGAACAAAGAAGTTACAAAAATCTGAACTATTAAGAAACTACTATACTTCGACTCGAGTCTCTCACAGTAAGTTTTCTTGATAGTGGAATCTGAAACAAAAGAAACAAATATTATTTTTTATTATTACTTAAATATTAAACATAGCATAATTCACATACTTTGACAGAGTTTTGATGAAATCCAAGGTGCACCTTCTCGATTTTTTGAAAATCATTGAAAATTGGCAATCTGAAATAACAAAATAAAATTTATTAACACCTAGGTACTTCATTTATAAAAAAATCTATTTGTTTAAATATTATTTAATTAAGTACATTGCTGTCAATACTTAGTGTTAAATAAAATTATACGAACAAAAAACGTGTCTTGTTTTAGTACCTACTATGTAGGTAATAATGCTGTATTATTAAAAAAAATGTGCTAGCGTTTTATTATTGTAAATTATTACTTTCATTTCTCTAAGAATAAAAAATAATTAACCCTATTTAATTTATAACTGAGACATTTGAGAAGTTTTAAGGTTTCAATAAAGTGATAAAAATATAGATAAACTTGGTTTATTAAGTTTAAAACGTACCTTTGGATTTCCTTTTTATATGTGCGTAATAGGGAAAATAACTTGTTCCAACTTGTAATTGTCCATATAATTAATTCACTGTTCACTCTACACGTGTTACCTAATAATGATTCAAGTTTCCCACTGGACGACTGTGGTGCGGTGTGTGAACATGCTTCGTTCGTATTCCTTGAAATAATAACTTGCGACTCAGCGATTTGCACCTAAGGCCTGATGTCTGCTACAGCGTTCGCGGATTATCAACAATTTCATAAGTCACTAGTATTTTTTATAGTTACACTATCTATATTATGTTACTTTATTTATTGATCAAACATCTTATTAAAGCTACAAAAAGAAAACAATGTTTACTTACCAAGAATGAACAAAAGGTTCATTCGAACCTAACCGAAAAGAATTGTAATAAAAAAACATAGAACGAATAATGTTCTAACTTTATATAAAATTGCATAAAATTTTATAGATATTTTAGCTACCTACCATTTATAATCATGCTATGTACCTTCAGTGTCATAGCTGACACTAGCCCTTATTAAGCCGTGGCTACACTCGTCATGATAGTTCAATTGCAACAAAAATATGTGTTAGATAAACATTATGTGATATTGAGGTACTCGTTTTAAAGATAAAAGTTAAATTAATAATTTGATTAAAGAGATGATGTTTCTATCTACACGACAGTAATAATACTATTATAACCTACAACTTTTTTTTCAAATTGTTTTTGCAATAAAATAATAAAGCATTTTTACATAACTTCGCAAATTGGTAGGTTCTTATAATAAAATCAATGAAGCAAGTTCAAACTATATCTTAGTTACAGACATGAGTAGCACTAATTTTATGTTAGTTACCACGCGTCTGTAATCACCCTTAAGCATTCTCACGGTTTGTTAAGCGGCTCGTAAGTAAAAATTGACTGTAACGCGATGCTTTTCTTTGATCTATTGAATCATACGCGGTAAATTATTTGAGGTTTTGCATAGTCATAGAGCTTAAATGCATATTGATATAAGATCTATATTTGCATAAATAATGCTTTTAAAGTAAAACAATTGTTTTGAAATAAGGTTGAACATTTTTAAAATGCTGATAAAGGAAAATATTTCTATTGCATCAATTTTGATAACTTAGTTAGTAATATTATGTGAAATAAGGTTCAACATTGATTATCAGTTAAAGCTCATAGTCCATTTTTATGTTTTTACTTGCGCGATATAAAACCTCTGAAAAAATTTGAAACATCACATTCTTTCTGCGATCTTCGAGCTGAAGCCCGACGCTATATCGACGTTGCCCGCCTCGCCCCGCTGCTGCCCGCCCCGCTGCTGCCCGCCCGCCCAAGTCCGTTCACAAACGCGTCCGCCCAAGTTTTAATCCACGCCTGCTGTCGTCGTCAAAGTACTCTACCAACTCTACAATAAAATGTTCGTAAGTCATTCATGGAACACAAATTATAAATGCAGTTGATAGTAAAATAACCAAACAAAAATGTATTGTGAATTAATAAAAGTTGACATGTTTTTAACTTTTCAGGTCCGACTACGAGAGTGATTACTCCTTGGTCTCGGAGGTGCGCACCGATTCACAAAAAGCAAAAAAAGCGTCGCTGCCCAAGACGAGGGCTGCGAAGAGGAAGATAACTCCGGCTACCGTTCCTGAGACTCTCGCCCCGCAGCCGTCCTCATCTACTGCAGCGGCAGATGTTATCCGCGGGATTCGCCAAGCCAAAGAAGATTTCCCTTGGTGAGTTATCCTATGATCAATTACAAAACTATTTAAATCAAAATAAATTCAGTTTTAGATTCATAATATTTTTTGTTGAAACTAGATAGATACCTCTTAATTTAGTTTCAATTCCATTTATTAGCCAAGGCTTAGACCCTTCTATGCTTAAAGAAGCAACAAAAACTCAAAGTTTGTAGTTTGGTTCATATCAGTTAAGTATCTAAATTATTATATATATCTAAAAGATTTTTGTTGCGATGTGCTACGCTCGTAGTCGATTAGGTGAGAGGTACGAGGTTAGTCAGTTGTGCTATAACGCTCGTGTATAGTATTCAAGCTGTGTAGTATACTTAGGTATGAGTATGATAAGTACTTTGATATTTTATAGCTTAGATTCTTACGAGACAGTGGCGGTGGGTTGATTTATTTAGAACCATTGTCTGATGAAACCTTTTTATTTACAGGAACAAGAAAGCCAAGAGAGATATATTCTCTATAATAAAAGCAGAAGATAAAAAGGCTGCGGCTCCGTCGACGAAAGGCCGCGGTGGGTCGGCTGCTGTCTCATCCTTCACCACCCGAGTGTCTGACGGGCAGTCGCGCCGGGCCATCACCACCGACGAGGGTGAATTTTTCATTGACTTCAAACTATACAAGGTAGAGGACGTAGAATCAACTGCACCGGACCAGCGATATCGTAAAGCCTTAACCTCTATTAAGCTGCGGTTGGGAGAAGAAAATCCTGAGTGGGACTTGCTCCAGGAGCTCCTAAATACAATTTATAAAAGATTTCGGGATTCAGAACAACAGTTTTATTCGAACAAAGTTGTCTTTAAATAGTTTTTAACGTTAACGCTAAAAATAAATATTAATTTTATATTTTCCGAAATTTATTTTATTTTAAGTTGGTAAAAGTAGTTTTTAGAAATAGGTTATCGATAACTTTAGCAACTTAATTAAATTTGAATAGGATCTAGGTTCATAATTTACGTATTATTTTTATTGATAGATAGGAACTTGGTAGGAAAAAAAAAAATAGTTTGATAGGAATGAGTATAAGATTTTTTTGATAGTCTATTAATTAATATTTTATATCGACAGATAGGTTTTTACGATTGATTGTTGTATTTTTTTCTCACTCTTATTTTCAATATAAAAGTTTTTTCTTATCATATCACAAAACATTAATATGCCATTTTGTCATATTTGTAACGATACAGTTAGTAGTAAGTCATGGGTAGGACATTTACGTAGTAATAAACATAGAGGGAATAATTTAGGCCAGCTGCATATTGATGGCGTTGAAACTGTGGCGTCAGCTTTTAAGTGTCGAATCATTACTTATCGTATAGCTGCAGAAAACGAGTGTCAGAATAATTTAGATACATTTTTGAACTCTATTCGCAGTAAAATAGAGCATGTTATAGATGCCACCTTACAAAAACACATTTGTGTTAAAGTCAATTTTGAACTATTCTCAAATTTTTTGTTGTTCAAAAATAATGAACAAGAAATTAAATCATTTGGAACAAAAAATATTCCACTATACAGTACTTATGAATTTGAGCCTTTGTTTTCATCTATTAAAAACACTTTGCAAGGTAAAATTGATGAATTTCAAGATAGGGACTCGGGATGGGCACTTTTAAACTGTGTATATTTAGAAGTAAATTTAAATAAGTATCAACCGTTGGGTGGCTCCACCTTTATTGAGCTACCAAAAAATATAAGACAAAAAAAAGCTTGTATTAATATTCACAATTCTGATGAATATTGTTTTCTATGGAGTGTAGTAGCTGCTCTCTATCCCGCTAGGTTGCACCCAGATAGAGTAACATCATATCCACATTATAGTGCAGTGTTGAATATTGAAAACATAACGTTTCCAATGACTGTTGCAGACATTCATATCTTTGAGCAAAATAATCCTCAGCTTAGTTTTATAATATTTGGTTTGGAGAAAAATAAGACGATTATCGGTCCACTGTACAAATCTGAAAAGACGTCCAATAAAAAAGTGATACATTTGTTGCATTTTGAAAATAAATCCAAATCACATTTTTGTTTGATAAAAGACTTGTCAAGGCTTGTTAGAAGTCAAATTACTAAACGAAACGGAAAATTACACTTTTGCGATACATGTTTGGTATTTTTTAATTGCGATGAGGACAGAGAAAACCATAACTGTAACGGAATCGTTACCAAGCTGCCGGAAAAGGGAGCTATAATTAAATTTAGACATTTTGATCGAAAGCATGATGTTCCATTTGTAATTTATGCGGATTTTGAAACTATGTTAGAAAATGTGACAGACATTGAGTCAAGTAGTTTTACACGTACCACACAAAAACATGTGCCAATAGCGTTCGCTTACAATATTGTTTGTTCTGTGGACCAGTCTCATAATAAATTTGTATCGTACCGCGGGCTTGATTGCATTGATAAATTTATCACAGCTTTATATAAAGATGTTAGGAACATTCATTCAATATTGACGCAAAATGTGTCCATGGTCATGAGTGAAAATGATGATAATGAATTTAGCAGAGCTACTTTGTGTCATATTTGTGAAAATTTCTTATTTGAGGACAAAGTAAGAGATCACTGTCATTTAACGGGTCGGTACCGTGGAGCAGCACATAGTTTATGTAATCTACAGTTCAAAGTACCTAAATTCATACCAATATTTTTTCATAATTTAGCTGGATATGACTGTCATTTATTTATCAAGAAATTGGGGGAAGCACCGGGACCAATAAATATAATACCAAAAACTAAGGAAAATTATATCTCCTTTACGAAGTTTATTCCAATAAAGGGAAATGATTATATTCAATTGAGATTTGTAGATTCTTTTAAGTTTATGGGGACTAGTTTACAAAAGCTGGCTGAGACTTTAGAATCAGACAAATTTCACCATCTTTATAAATTTTTCCCTAATGAAGCTCAGTTTGCTCTTCTGAAACGAAAAGGCGTTTACCCATATGAATACATGAACACATGGGAACGGTATAGTGAGGAATCTCTTCCTAGCAGAAATGATTTTCATAGTTCTCTAAATAATGATCATATTTCCGATGAAGATTACCAACACGCACAATCTGTTTGGTCACTATTCAATATTCTTGATATGGGTCAGTATACAGATTTGTATTTAAAAACAGATGTGCTATTATTGACAGATGTCTTTGAAAATTTCAGAAAAACCTGTAAGCATCACTATCACTTGGATCCTGCTCATTATGTCACCGCTCCAAGTTTGTCTTTTGATGCAATGCTTTATAGGACAGGTGTAGAGTTAGAACTTATCGATAATTTTGAAATAGTAGACATGATTAAATCTGGCATTAGGGGTGGCATATGCCTATGTTCTCATAGATATGCAAAAGCTAACAATGAATTTATCCCAGATTACGATCCAATGCAGCCTGAATCGTACATTGCATACATAGACTGTAACAATCTATATGGGTTTAGCATGTGTCAAACATTACCCTTATCTGACTTCAGATTACTCAGTCCAGCTGAGATTGATCAACTAGATATCAGCAATGTTTCGAATGATGCTGAGTGGGGCTTCATTTTGGAAGTGGATTTGATTTATCCAAAATCTTTACACTGCAAACATAACGATTTACCATTCTGTCCTGAAAAAGATATTCCACCGGGGGGGAAATATCCGAAACTTATTCCCAACTTATACGATAAATTTAAATATGTAATTCATTACGTGCATTTAAAAACATGTATAAAACACGGGTTAGTTTTAAAAAAAATTCATCGTGGTATAACTTTTAGACAAAGTGCTTATTTAAAGAAATATATCGATTTAAATACAGCCCTGCGACAAAAAGCATCATCTACTTTTGAACAAGACTTTTTCAAACTATTAAATAATAGCGTTTTTGGAAAAACCTTAGAAAACAATAACAAAAAAGTAAAGGTTTATTTAGTTAATCAGTGGAACGATCTCAGAAATATAACAAAGAAACAAAAAAGTGCTGAAAAGTTAATTTCTAACACGAATTTTCATAGTGCATCTATATTTACAGAAAATTTGGTAGCAATTCAGTTAAAACCTAGTAAGATTATTTTAGATAAACCATTGTATATAGGTTTCACAGTACTTGAATTATCAAAATCGCATATGTATGATTTCCATTATTCTGTTTTTCAACCGTTCTATGGTGAAAGCTTACGTATGTGTTACACTGATACTGACAGCTTTATTTATCATATTGAAACGAATCAGTTTTATTCAGAATTAAAAGCTAATTTCATTCAGTATTTTGATACCAGTAATTTTCCTATAGAAAATTATCATGGATTACCTATAATTAATAAAAAAGTTCCGGGGTTATTCAAAGATGAAATGGGAGGCAAAATAATCACAGAATTTGTTGGATTACGCTCCAAGTTGTACTGTATACAAAATACTGAGAGTGTAATTAAAAAAGCCAAAGGAATTAAATCATGTGTTGTGCGCGATCTTGATATTTCAGACTATAAAAGAACATTATTGACGGAAAATATTTTACGTAGGAAGAACATTTTATTCAAGAGTATGAAACATGAAATATTTACGCGCTCAGTAGACAAAATTGCACTCTCAAGTAATGATGATAAGCGCTTAATTTCTAAGGACAAAAAAACAAGTAGAGCTTGGGGACATGTTTCTATTTTAGGTATATAAATAAGTTTAATATGTAATAATAATTAATATCGCTCTAGCTATAAGTTGCCAAATTTGTATCAACCTACTGATAAGCTCTACAAAATAAATTTTGGTGAATATAAATATTTCGTTTCATTTACATTATCATCCTATTTAAGTAGGTACTGCATGAAGTAAAATATTCTATTTCAAACATGTACGAACTTGAAATGTTTTATGACTATCCTTACATTCAAAAACCCTTACGTTGCATTGCAACTTACACGACGGTTGTGAGGATGCGCATTATAAATACACATTCATTGTTTGCTGTGCAGTCGAACATAACGTAATCGTTAGAAGTTTTTATTAATTGATCTTAATTTTTTATAACTACCACAGTTGTTGATTTATCTCTCGGCGTGTGATTTCATAGGTAAGTTATCGTGATTATACTCAAAGATTGTAATTTCTAACAAATTCATATTCATTTCACTTAACTTTATTATTTTTTTACAGAAAATGGATAACTTTTCAACGAATGATCCTGATGCAACTCAAGATGACATTATTGGGATCAATACACAGGAACTGTTCTTCCAATGCGCACAGGATCCATTGGCTGGATTTTCCCAAGAGTTTCCTGTGGTACAAAGTTCTGTGACAAAGACCAAAAGTCGACCTAAGCGAAGAACAAGGAAGCCTTCGAGTATAGATCCTCTAGACGAGGGACGCAGAAAAATGCAGCGATCATCGTTTGTTCTCAACAGGACAGCACAGTGCACTGGAAGGAGACTTATCCAGATAAAAGTGATGGACATTAGTGACAATAGTGATAAAGTGATTTTATCAGCTCAGTATGTTGTTAGGGACATTATAGACAATATTATGGACCAGACTGAAAGAATAATTAGAAATATTTCGGAAAATCTTGCCTTGCCGTATTAGAGTAAGTAGTTATGTAAGTACCAATATTTATTTAGAATATTTAGTAGAATAAGATTTTTATTTTTTAAATAAAATTTTAGTACCTAACGTTATGTATTTTATTTTAAAATTTAGTTAAATAAAACCAATATTATGTAGGATAGTTTTTTATTATGTATCATTAGGTAGGTAAATTTAACATACACATATAATTACATAAAAATAAGTAACTTAAGAATAGGTAGGTAGTAAAATTAACGCCTTGACAAACTGAATTTAACAATTTCAATTAAAGGTACACAATAAAACATTGCATATAGTCTAACTTTTGAAAAGATTAGGTAAAAACACATCAAAATTATTATCCTTACACCATTTTTCTAAACAGATAACATTCTTTAAGGCACACTTTTTTTTATGGTGAACACAGTTTAAATTTAGGTTTTTTGTTTTTTCATAGTCATCGCATAATTTCGCAAAGTTAGGACATCCATTTTCACCAATATCAACGATTTCACTGTTTTCATGAAAGCTTTTTATCCATTTGATTTTTTCTAGGCCTTTAACTAGAATTTTCTTATTATTCAAGTACGGTTTAATAATGTGTTTAAATTCTCTGTTATCGATAAAACCTTCACTCCAATAAATACCACGATCGTTTTCTAGCCATTGGACCCGTTTCCTTTCTTCTTTCGTTAATTTTGTAAATGCGTAGGGTGGCTTCACCAGAAATATTTGAGAATATCCATTGATGAGAATAGCGAATTCTTTTAATATAAATTGATTTTGGTAGTCCTTGAATCCTTGCAAGTCAACAATTACAGTATCAGCATTCATTTTAATTATGATATTTTTTTTACCAAGTTGCTCAGTGGTCTATACTCAATTATGCAATCGTTTAGAATGAGACAATAAGCAGATGTGTAGTCCGGTATCTCTGAATTACACTCTAGCTCCACTCGAACACTAACTACTGGACCAGTCTTTATGTTGTCGCTCTGTCTCGAGCAGTCTATTACAAACAATGGCGCTATTTCTTTAAATTCATCAGCGCTTAGCAATGGTTCGTTTCTACATCCATAGTAAGATTGTTGGAAATTGACATACTGTTCGTATATCAATGCATATTTGGAATCAAGGAAATTTGCGTTCATGCTTTCATAAGGAAAATATGCTGAGTTTAGGTACACTTTTAAATCTCTTAAATTGCAATGATCAAAACGTGACATATCTACTTCTGCTGAATTTTTCCTCTTGGTTTGAAAACCAATTACGACGTATCTAGGTTTTTCGATTTGAGACGAAGTTTTGATAGACCAAGTATGCTTGGTGGTTTTTGGTAATAGTGGGTACTCATAAAGGTCCCAATTTCTGAATGCTGCTTGTAAAGGACGATCTTTTTCTAATAACTTAAGCAAGTTAACTTTTTCTTTATCAGATACTCTAACGTGTGGTACACGCCAAAATAGTTTAGTTATTACAATATCTTCGAGAATCTGACCATTAGGAATTATAAGTGAGTTTAAATCAGTATTACTGCGTAACAAAATCAATTCATGTTTACAATTCATGATAATTTTTTTATAATCTTCTGCAAAACCTAATATATTAGAAAGGGGAATTGAAGCACAAAATTTTTGACTGGCATTGGTGCCATTAATATCCCAACCCCAAGCTTTGGACACCTTAGCATGGTTTTCATTAAATGATAAAATTCCTTTCATAGTGGTTGTAATTCCAGCATGTTTAATTCTGTCTATTTCAATTCCATTGAGTTCGTACCGAATATCTTGGAATAGATATAGCCACGGATTGTTTGTCAACTCGATACTAGTAACTTTTTGTTTTGATTCGTTGTTCTTTATAATGTTCACAGTACCTTCTCCTCTCCCTCCTGGACCCCGTAACGAACGGACGTGTTTTGGATCTAACATATTTTGCAGTAAATAATAAAATTTCTACTCGTATAATCCTAGTGAAATAATAGGCGCGCATAACGTCGAAGAGGTCTCCTAAACTGTTGAAGTGAGACATACTCGCAGTGTGACAGTGAAAAACATATAATTCTCCACGCGTCGGATCCCTGCTAGTGACGTCCAGTGAAGTTCAGCGAATCTGTGAACTTACCACTACAAGTGCAACTGCAGGCCACACCTCCCACCGCTGACTGCGTTTGCGCAAGCCACACCTCCTGCTCATAACTATACTCTCACGCTCTGCCGACGGACATCTAGTAGGCTTTTTATTTAGGCCTACTCGTGAATTCATACCTAGCTGTACGTCCCTAGCACAATGACCGAGTCTCCAAAATCGCCACCAAGCTTGGGGATATGCTACAGAACACCCCCATTTCATCACTACAGCTCTGACACGGCTATTAATACCCAAATGAACGACGAGACTGAAAACTCAATCAATTATCTGAACGCGGCTAAGCGGTCAAAGCGAGTGTTCGGCGATATCACTTCCTCGCCTACTCATGCAGCGGATATCGAACAGCTTAAGTCAATGTTTGCGGATTTCACAACAATACAAAATAACAAGCTAGAGTCATTAGCCTCAGCGTTGGGTACGATCATTGAACAAAACAAAGATATCCAAAAATCGGTCGAACTCATCAAGACCAAGTACGATGAAGTCGCGGAAAGAACTTCGTTTTTGGAAAATGAAAACAAAGAATGTAAGTCCCGCATCTCTTCACTAGAGAATAAGCTCGAGGTACTTGAGAAGCAATCCCGCTGCTCAACTATTGAAATCCGAAATATACCGAAGCAGACGCAGGAAAATAAGCTTATCACCACGAAAATCGTCACCGATATCGGGTCGGCTCTAAAACTTGACCCACCAATCCAAGCCTCAGACATGAAGGACATTTATCGTGCTAAGAATGACAACATAGTTGTGGTCTTCTCGTCCTCCAGCCAAAAGGAAGCTGTCATCGCAAGTTTTAAGAACGCCTCTAAATTTAGACGTGAAAACAAAGAACAACCTTTCTCCACTGCGTTTATAAATCTGCCGGGTCCGCCCCGGACTATTTTTATATCTGAGTCCCTCACGAGCAAATCCCGTCTGTTATATTACACTGCGCGTGAGCACGTGAAGAACAAGAAGTTGGTCGCCGCCTGGACATCGTATGGTAAAATTATAGTAAAAAAGGAAGAGGGTATGTTGCCAGCTCGAGTTGACTCGGAAGAGGAACTACTGAGAATAATTTCTCAATGACTAGTTTGTTATTATATGTATAGTATTAAACAACTAATATTAAATCTAATTTTGCATGCTTATTGTACCTTTATTTCTTACTCAATTATTAAACTCTACTTAAGTTATATTTTTGTAAGTACCCATAGCTTAGATCACAGACACCAAATTACCTGCAGACATCTACTAATATCATGTACACTCAACACAACCACTACTCATCTACAAATCCCAACGCTGTCCCTATCTGATTATAGCTCTTATAGCCATCACCTACTACATTTTATAGTTACGTCATATCATAAAGTCAAGTCTATCCATATTATATTGCAATTATTCAGCCGATACTTTAGCCTAGGTATATACTATTATATTCTACACTCTATTCACATATCCCTCATGAGTAGGGATTGGACATATTTTAATAATAATCAATTATGGTAATTCAAAACAATATTGAAAGTATAAACCTAGCGCTGGATTCTTTATCGGTTGCAAAATCTGTAGAATGTGATATTGAAGATATAACGAAATACGTAACTAAAAATAATTTATATAATCTGAACGTTATCTCCCAGAATATACGAAGCATAAAATGTAACCTTGATAGTTTTGCCTCTCTTGTCATCCGATCTAGGATCTGCTGGGACGTCGTTGTATTGTCGGAATGTTGGCTTCCCACTACCAAATTTATTCCATCACTAAACGGCTATAACTATGTCCAAACTACTCTAAATAGATTTCAAAATGATGGTGTAGTAATATACTATAACAAGCACCTCGATATATCCTCCGAGGAACTGGCTGTTAGTGATGCGAACTGCCTACTTCTAAAATTAAATAGGGAAACCTGCATTCTGGGAATCTATCGCTCTCCTAGTAAGTCTGACACAACCAATTTCATTAATAGCCTTGACCTAGTACTGACAAAGTTAGCGAGCTACAAAAATATCATTTTATGTGGCGATATTAACATTAACATAGCATCAGATTCCGCCGACAAACGCTTGAATGACTACCTAAACATGTTGGCCTCCCATGCTATACTGCCAGGACATATTATTCCGACACGTGGCTCCACCTGTCTCGATCATATGATGTTAAAAACTAAATTAGACGCTACTTGTTTTGTCATATTATCATCTATCACGGATCATGAGTGTGTTGCACTCAATATTGCTCAGCGAACTACATTAAACTTTACCCATCAAGACATTTCTCGTGTAGACTACGATGGTCTGGATATTATGATGAAAAACACTAGCTTTCAGACAATACTCAATTGCTCAGATGTTAATATGGCTACAGATTTACTCATAGAAAGTATAGCCACAGCAATCGCCCAAAACACAAGCAAAAGGAAGATACCTAAACGAAAAATGATTAATAAACCCTGGATCAACAATGGCCTCCTAAGGTGCTTGAGAAATCGGGACAACCTTTATAAAAAATTAAAAAAAGACCCTGACAATTTGATTCTCAGAACAACTTATAGGAGATACAGAAATTATTGTGGTTCTATGACAAGAAAGGCAAAGCGAAATTATGAAAGGACTGAAATCGAAAATGCTAAAGGCAACAAAAAGAAACTCTGGGAAGTTATTAACGCTATCAGTGGAAGAACTAAAACATCGGACTTTTCACCAAATTTAATAGCTCAGGGAGATAAGGCTAAGGGCATAAATGAAGTCAATCGATATTTTTCAAATGTCGGCAAGAACCTAGCAGAAAAGATACAAAATGCTAATGTGGCCATCGGACCTCCTTCTACTGACTCGTCTCTCAGCCTCAACTCACCAATGTCTTCGCTGGTCCTACTCCCGACTGACGAGCGAGAAGTCTCCATGCTGATTATGGGGTTGAAACAGGACTGTGCGGTAGGCTCTGACCACATCTCTGGGACTATACTAAAAAGATACTCTACCATTTTGTCGATCCCTATCACCTATATTTGTAATCTTGCCTTCTCATCTGGCACTTTCCCTACAGCCTTTAAAATGGCGCTCATTAAACCCATACACAAAGGAGGGGATAGAGACAGGGTAGAAAACTTTAGGCCAATATCCATTCTCCCTACCCTCTCTAAGATCTTGGAAAGACTCATGAACAAGAGACTCACATCGTTCCTGGAAACAAACAACCTTCTCTCACCATGTCAATTTGGGTTTCGCAAAACAAAATCCACGAATGATGCTGTCCATGAGCTAACGAACTCTATCGTAACTAACCTCGATGAACGGAAAAAGTGCCTGGTGGTATTTTTGGACCTAGCAAAAGCTTTTGACACTGTACCTATCCCTATCCTGCTGAAGAAACTCGAAAATTGCGGGGTCCGAGGACTACCCCTAAATCTCTTTGGTGACTACCTTAAAGACAGAAAACAGCGTGTTAAAATTGAACAACTATACAGTGAAGAGCAGCTAGTTACCTTCGGTGTTCCCCAGGGAAGTATCCTTGGACCTACGCTGTTTCTAGTCTATATAAATGACCTATGTAATATTCGCTTGGACAATGGTAGAGTCATCACGTTCGCTGACGATACTGCACTTTTGTTTAGTGGTAAAAGCTGGAGGGAAACTTTTGAGAGCACTCAAGATGGTGTAGATAGGGTTTGTTCTTGGCTCAATAACAACGTCCTGACACTAAATGCCCTAAAGACTAACTACATAACGTTCGCTCTAAGAGCGAATCTTCTCCCGCCCTCTTCATTTTCAATCCGTGCTCACTCCTGCCTTACAGCTATTCCCAATTGCTCCTGTCCCTACATCTCAAGAACTGACCATACTAAATATTTAGGAATCATTCTTGACCAAACTCTTACTTTTAGAAAGCAAATAGATTCGCTAGTTGGGAGGACGCGTAAACTCATATACGTTTTTAAGGGGTTAAGGAACGTAGCAGATCGCAAAACTGTCCGCGAAGTATATACGGCGTTGTGTGATTCTATCCTGCGTTATTGCATCACCTCTTGGGGTGGTGCGGCAAAGACTCACCTGATTGAACTCGAGAGAGCCCAAAGGGCTGTGCTGAAGGTAAGTGCGCATCTTCCCTACCGTTACCCAACCGTTCAGCTCTACAAGGAACTAGATATACTTTCTGTAAGGCAAACCTTCCTTCTTCAAATCATCCTCATGAAACACTCTCAATTAGAGTACAATAAGGAGTTGGTTAAAAACCAGCGAAGGAAGGGTAAGGTGTGCGTTGCCCAGAGCTTTCACACCAGCCGCTCTCACAAGTTCAGCTGCTTCTTGGGACCTTACATCTACAACAAGGTTAATGCCATTCTCAACATCTTTCCACTACACCGCAATAAGTGCAAGTCTGTAGTGGCTAATTGGTTAAAAGCACTTACTTACCAAGAGTCTGAAAACCTCCTCACCATACTTTCATAACCCAAACATTAAGAAAAACCCCAACACACCACGTGCACTACCCATTCACACACTCACTCGGGTTACTCCTGTCGCCCGGACTCCTAAGAGATCGGTGTCTTCAGGAGTACCCCACTAAATAATCGCACACACCACTCACTTGCATACAACACTCACTACGCACACACACGCGCACACATAAACACACACACACCCTCTAGGTCATACTGTCTGTCGTCTGTCTGTACTTACATTTACTATCTTTTTTTATGTTTTCATTTCATTTGTTGTAGTAAGATTAGATACATTTAGATTAGACTAAGTAGAAATTGTTATTATTATTATTTTTCTTTTTCTTTTTTTTTTTCCGAACAACGCACAATATCCACCCAATAGTTATTAATTTTTTTTTTTTCTCTCAATTATTTATAATATAGAGCAGATAAAGACTCAACTTGTATAATACTACTGCTATTTTGTACTAATTTCCCATTGTATCTTAATTTAATCCGTGGAGTGGGGGCACTGGAGACTTGTAGTACAGGTTTTTTTTTTCAAAAACCTATAGCAAGCTCCAGCCTCTCACAATACAGGTTTAACATAGTTACTAAACATTGTGTCCTAAATAACTTAATTTTAAGTAAACCTATTGTGAAGAGGAAATAAACAATTTTATTATTATATTATTATTATTCTAAATACAAGGTACTAGCAGACGGTAATATGTAAAGGTCTTGCTGGTTGATAGGTATTCGTATTTCATCGTTCTTGTTAAAACTTGTTACAAATGGTTTATATGAATGATATTCAATACCATCAATGGTACAATCGAATACTGGTGTACTTGAGATGTCCAATATACTCATTTTAGCAGACCGATTAATTTCAAAAATCTTTTATTTTCTTCTGTTATTTTTTTATTTCTTCTTTTTGGTGCTCTTCGACGGATCGTTGGATTGTCACTGATGTGTTTTGTTCTTGTATCAGTATATTTATTAAAGTCAATCATTTTTTCTTAATGTGTAAATACAATTGTACTTCTTCTCCTCGCAAGTTTATTAGTTTATTGTGGTTGTCTAATAATCTGATATTGATAGTACTTAAATAGTTTTGATTAACAGGAAAGTATATAATATTTTTTGGTATTTCGATAATGCGATATCCTGGAGGGACGTTGGGTGCAAACTCGTGAATAATATGGCTGGATTTTCCGTCAATGTAAGAACCACTCACAATATCACATTCGATTCTCATCACAGTCGTTGACAAAATGTTGACTGGCAGCTGTGACTCGTGTAATATATTTGCTTTCAGGGTTTGGTTGTCAAACCCCAATAATTTTCCTAGAGAGTTGGCTTTTTCAAAGTGAACTTCTTTACTACAGTAAATAGATGTAGTTAATGTATTATTGTTACAATACAAATTAAAATCTATTCCTTTCATTTTTAAATTCTGCCTTATATAACCACAAATGTCTTGTAGTTCGTACGCACCCTCAGGAATTTCCAAGACTTCATTGTTGCCATAGTAAAATTTATTGTTCGTGTTTTCAATATTAGGAATTGAATTAAACGTTGAAATATGCAGCAATGCGCATTCGTATTCCCCATCGAATTGTAAAGCAGGATAAAAATTTGATGATAATGTCGATGTATGACCAGTTATAGACAGCGTGAAAGACATTTTACTAATGGCTAAAAGAAAACTATTTCTTTAATTTATATATTTTTTATTCGTTCCAATAATTTTACATGAATCCCAAAATTCATGAAGAAATTTTAAGCAAAGGTGACCACAATTCGATGTGTTAAAATTTTGATAACTACAGTAATTATATGATATTTTTTTTGTTAAATACTTGACAATTTCTTTTGGAGGCTTTAAATCACCAAAGCTATCATAATACTGGCAATAATCCAAGTATTTTACATAGGCTACCCAATGCGTACCCTCGTTCGTAGAGTTGTCTAAGTTTACAATACCACACTCTATGGCTTTTGGTTTTCGTGGTAATTCATCTCTCATAAAGACACCTCTAAAAAATGGAATGTACTCATTAGCATATTCTAATAACTCAATATTTGTAAGAGCACGATTAGGTAACCTTTTCTTTAGTTTTTTGAACTTTTAACAAAGAGACCGTTGCCTTTTTTGTAGGGTTTGATATAAAGACCTTTTCCTAAAGCTATAGATTCCATCATTTTATTATGCCTTTTGGCTTCTTCAAAGTTTCTCTGTGCTGTTTTATGGTCATTTACAGCTTTGGCAATGCCAGCAGCTCCTCCAGATAATGCACCGAGAGCTGAAAGCCCCGCAAAAATTGGTATTAATGGGAGTATACCACCGGTCTTTGGTAGATGTATGACACGTGGAAGGTTAACTCCTTTTTTATGCTTAATAATTTTTTTTGCTGCTGTATAAGCAATTTCTATAGCTTTGTTATTATCAGATGGTTTGAGCTTCTTCAAATGTTTCCGTATCGTAGAAACAACCGAACGAAACGGTTTTTTTGTCCCTGCTCCATGCTTCACCTTAGATTTCATGATTTTGCTTACAACCCACGATGCTAATTTTTCTCCTTTTCCAGCAGTTTTTGACTTCATTCGTTGTTTAGCCATTTTTATTAGTTCTATGTCTGCTCTATGTCGATCTTTCAAATTATCTGATTGTGTATATGCAATGTCGTGCTGTTTACAAGCGTTATCCAATTCGTTCACTCCTTGGTCACCTCTTAGTAAACGTTCTCTTAATCGAGTACCAGGTCCACAATAATTATATCCAGGTAAATGAAGTTCGAACGGTAAATTATTTATCAAATTGTTGACAAGTCCTCCTCCGCGCATTGCTATGATACTAATGATTTGAAAATACTTTCAATTATATTTTATATAATATTATAAAATATCACTTTTTTTAATCCAACTACTTTCACTATTTGGAAGACCTAACCATTTAACAAAGAGCTTATTACCTTTTTTTCTTAAAACATGCTCTATTAAATAAACATTAGAACATTTAGTTTTTTGAAGTTCTTGTTCATAAAATGTACCTAATATTGGACATTTATGCAAGTCTTCAATATGATATGTCAAAGGGTTCGTTAAATTAACTTTTTTTATCAAAAATAATTCAGTAGACCAATTCGGTGTGTAACCTTTTTCAAAACATTGTTTATATTTACTTATGCGCACTAGATCTCCCGCTGCTAATTTGTTTTTCTTTGAATGAACTCTCTTCGTTATTTGTGACCTCATTATATTTCTTTTCACTATGTGTTCGTTTGAATAGTTAATATCGGTAGGTTTCAATTTTGTAGTGCGATGTATTGTGTTATTATAATCATTAACAATATTTTCCAAAGGTTTACCGATCCATTTGTAACTACCATTTAAACTGAAATACTTATACAACTTATTTTTAAGAGTTTTTATTACTCTTTCTACAATCGAAGCTTTCTTTGATGAATATGTAGAATAATGGTTTATATTATTAATTTTGATAAGTTTTTCTAGTTCCGTGTTATAAAATTCTGTTCCCATATCTGTTTGTAAGTTAATAGGTTTCCGATCACTTGTAACTATAATATTATTAAAAGCATCCGCTACTTCAGATTTACTCTTTGTCTTGACTGCCACGGTCCATACAAATTTAGAAAAACAATCAATCACCACTAATATGTATTTATAACCTCTATTGTATTTTATTAAATTTCGAAAGTCAATAAGATCTGATTGCCATAGATCATCCAATCCCTTTAATATTACAGACCTTCGAATGAAATTTTTACGCGCGGCTTTGTGAATTTCATCAACAACATTTTGTTTGCTCATTTTTTAACAGAATTAGTTTTTGTAAAGCCTTCCAGCAACTGATCAATATTTTTCATTAGTTCTGTTTTTATAGTATTGCACATATCACGAACATGTTGCATACTAGCAAAGTGTTTATCTACATACTCTTTACTGACAGCATCGTGTGCTTTAAGAGGTATTGCAATACCAGTCAACCTTTTGTATTTTAAATCTATTTCTTCTTTATCGTTGATCATTGTTTTATTAAATATATCTTTAAAATCTGATACACTTATTTTTTTCGTAATTATATGATGTCCAAATTTATCCATTATGAAAAACAGACTGACTAGTTGTAGGGATGATATTGAAATGAAAGTTTTTTGTTTTACTATCTTATTTATTTGAAATTATACCATTCTCACGTAGTTCTTCAATTATTGATAAAATTTCATTATCTAATCCAGTGTTTCCAGCGTCCCGAGAAGCAATTAAAAGTTTTAATCGATCAATTAGTTCATTAGGATCATCCCAATAAACATAATCTACATTTTTCTTCCATTTTTTCAATGTGGGTAAACCTTTTCCTGCGTGTATGTCAGGTTGACTACTATCTGTACTTGCTGATATTTTACGTAATTTGAACAAGGGTTTTACGACGTTCAAGTATTTTCGACCTTTACTGCTTCTTATTTGTTTTCGAGGATCATAGTCTCGTCGATGAACATTCGTTTCTAACAACATTAATTTATAATAATCCAAATCTTCTGAACTTATGACTTCCAGATCAGGAACTTTTTTAAACAAAAGTTCTTTTAATCCAGGTGTAATTTTGTACTTTCTGGTACCAACTTGTATAGATCCGTCATAAACAACAACACGTGCTGACCCCATCATGAGTTTACCACGTTCGTTTCGCACACCAAACGGAATATCATTATTGGCTTCTGGTGACATAGACCATGAAGATACTTGCTCGCTTCGGTTAACCTTCGGTGAATCAAAATCAGAATCTATAGTCCTAAAAGATTCATCGTTTTCACTATCAACTTCTGAACTTTCGTCACTGGAGTTTTTCAAATCAACTGATTGATTTAATTCACTAAAACCTACACTTGATACTCTCTTTTTTAACGTTTTGTCTGCATCCAAGGGACTTGATGTTTCAAACTTGTTTTCCAAGTTATTATAAACTTTTTTTTCAGAATTTTCAGCAATTTCTTTGAGAGGTTTTGTAATTGGTCTAAAGACAGATTCAAGTATATCACTTTTTGCGGTCTCTATATCACGCATCTTTCGTACCTTTTTCTTAACTGATTCAGCAGCATTCACAATTTGTTGTTTAATTTTTTTTTCCATTGTGTTATTATAAAAATAGAATGTTGTATGCGTATTCAAAGGATGCTACTCAAGTAATAGTCACCATTGTTTGCTCTTATATTTATACCTCAAACATACTTAAAAATAAAGTCGTATTATGTTGTCACAAACTTTACGGCAAACCGGACAGTTTTTATTTATGGAAAGTGCACACTTTACACATGCAACAGCGTGGCCACATGGAATAAAACACGAGTTTACCGCATTTTCATAACATATCTTGCACATTAATTCAGTTGAAGACATTTGGAGTTTTGACTCGTCAGCTAATGGTTCCTTTTCTTTGCTTTTAAAATCGGATTCACAAATTTTACATTCACATGGCCAATTTTGTACTTTTCGGATGAATTCTTTGCTTTTCATTATCAAAACATATGGACACGATTTACAATAACGTGCGTGAATAATCCATGGCTGGTCTATAGGTGTCCAGTCCTTAAACTTTCCATCGCAATAATAACATATAACTCTGTCACTCATTCCTGTGTAAAAAAATCCAGCTTCAGCCATATCTTCTGGTTGTTGGGTTAGTCCCATGGGCCAAGACTTAAAGCTTTCGAAACGTTTGCTTTCGGTGGAATAATAGCCATGCTTAGGGTGTGCCATTTTAAATTATTAACACAACCGATTCACTTTACAATTCAACAAGGTATGAGTCACGAGAAAACATTTAAACGTGAGTAGGTAGATTAGAGTATAGTTTAGGCATTAAACAATATATAATTATCAAAGTTTTTGCGATAGCAACCTTTGTTTTTCTCACAGTCTTTATTAATAACTAAATAAGTGTATGGCTCTTCCCAAACATTTGCACACATATTTCTAAATTCTTGCCACGTCATGTCTGTATTGACGTGTTCATCGTAAACATGTTTCATATTGACTTCGTCTTGTTTGAAAAGTACGATCAAATTTGCGTTATCTCTTATAAGCTGCTTAGGTACTTTACTATAAGTTTGATTTAAATAAAAACAGTCAATAAATTTATGTCGTCCCATAGCAAAGTAATCTCGAATATTGTTTTGATCGCCACACGCAACGTCATCAAATATTATAACAGAGTTTTTTTTCGCTGCATGAGGAGCAATAACATCTTCGTTTTCACAATACTTTGAAAACGATACTGATGGAACTAATTTAAAAATTTCCTCCAGATACAGATATTTTGGTTGATATAAGGTTTTTGAGTACACATAGACGTTTTGGAATTGTAAACCGTTTTCATGTAGTAATAAACCCATCATTAAGTTTGTTTTGCCACAGTTTGATGGTCCACATATTAAACAGCGTATTGTATTTGGTAATAATCCACTATGACGGACTCTTTGCTTCTTAGATTCAAAATTAATGTTTTCAAGATTTAGTGATATCGGCTGTTTAACGAACTTCATTGTGTGAGCGTTTTACGGAAAATAATACCCGTTTAATCATTCATCCCGTTTTATATACATACTGGGTGTTATTGGAGGGTTTTGGAGGGAAGTTGTGATGTAGCACTCCCAATAACCTACTAATCATATATTGGGGATTCTAGATCACCATTAATGAACATTATATTGAACGGACCAGGAACAGGGCGAACGAAATGAGATCTTCCAGTCTTCAAGATTTTTCATATAAGGTATTGAGAGTTCTAGACCACTTGATTTCTGATAGAACACACGGCACATCGGAGTGAGCGAAGCGAACGATGATAGTGTGTTCTATCAGACATCAAGTGGTCTAGAACTCTCAATAACTTACTACTTACGGCCAATAAGAGATTTACACTATATAAAAACTACTGCATGTATGTTTGTTTCTGTCATTTATAAACTGATCTGGATGAATACCAAAATATTATGAAACTAAGTCGTTTTGCTTTTATAGTCTTTATGCAATCTAGTCCTTACGAACCTAACCTGATGATGTGCCGTCTTGTAGTAGGTAGTCTGAAAAATATTGTTCATGTATATTCCTTTTATTATTTGGTGTTTTTATTATGAAAGAAAGCTATTTCTGATGAAAATGTGTGTTACTTAAAAAATATACAATGGTAGATTCTTTGGATGACTGACACCACCACCACCAATTTTGATTCCATGCCACTGGGAGTGTTCGTTGGTATTAAGTTGCCAGACAGTCTCTCTGGCTAATCAATCAGCATTTTCGGTTTCATACGCAGGAAAGATCAACGAAGGCTGTGTAGACAAAGCTAATCGCGGGATTATCGCTAGCTGCGTGAAAATTGGTTGACATGAAGTGTAGATCACAGGGAGTGTTTGAACCTGCGTCAAACTAGCATCTGCCACTGGCTTGTGATCTCATGAATTGTTCTCGATTTATTCTGGTGTACGATTTTATCATCAAACTTTGGCAATTATAATAATCAAGAAGTTGCATAAGAATAACCAATCAAATAAGAGGAATGAGCTTCCTGCGTCTGTATCGAGTACAATCAAGAAGTCTTTATATCCAGGGTGAATAAGTTCCTAAAGCGTGCTTCATCTAAGGCCACATTTTCACTTATTGAAGTGAGATGGTGACCAAACGCCCTACCATAACATTGCATTGTCACCGAAATAACACAAGTAAATAAACCTTGTTTCAACTTTACATTATAACATTATATTTCTAATTACCTCATAATATTTCTCGTGGTCTTAAAAGCAAAATCGTAGCTAATCGAACTTTATTACAATTTCAAGTCAAAAGTAATGTTTTATAGCAGAAGTTGGCATTTATCTCAGTCCAGGCAATAATTATGAAGCTCGGCTCGCATTCCTAAGTATTACTAGGAACATGCTTCGGCTATGCGTGTTGCAAAATCTCAAATACTATGGTCTGACTATGGTCTGACCGCCTGATGACTTCTTAACTTATCTCGTCGACCTCTGTGGCGCGGTGGGCGAAGGTGAAGATATTTATTCCGGGTGTTCTGGACGTTATCTATGTATAACAAAAAATATCTATCTATGTAATCTATTGTAATAAGTATACCAGTCACCTAGTTCCCATAACACAAGCTCTGCTTAGCTTGGGGCTAGATGGGTTACGCTGGTGGATTGTCCAGCTTTATTTATTTATAGCAATTATTTAAGCATTGTTTAATTCTTCGAGCTACTCGGTTAATCGATTATGTATTCGCTAACTAAAGAATTAATCGATAAAAATGCCCCCAAGCATCGATCATTTCTATAGGATAGATCTCGAAAATTAAATCAGATTTTTCGTTTTCACGAGTAGGCCTGCAGGTACAAGGCGAACAAATCTGGCCTAACCTTTTCTTGAATTGATCAAACTTCGATTGTTCATGAAGATCCTACTTGATGTCGTGACAAGAAAATTGAGTCTGTTCAACCAACGCCCAATATCGGGGGTATATTCCGGCACCATGATGTCTATCAATGGATATTATCCTTCGTTTCACGTCACCATTGTTTGAACGAAATGAGTGGGGTCGGGGTTGACCGAGTACGTCAGATACGACAGACGTCATTCGACTTGGTTGATTGGCTCGGTTAATGGTGGACCCTTGAAGAAGACTATTGCATCTTCAGATCTCCTTCTGCCCGCGTCTTCGCACGCGTTGTTTATAAACACTTTTGTTGCAATAAAACTTCTGAAACTATTATGGTTATTAACACTAACTCGATTAACACTAGCTGCGTTCGATAATAATGAAACCGGTGGTAGTGGTAACGTTCGTAACAAAAGACAGAAAATGAGGGTAGATCGGTATATCCGGTATATCTGCTCATAAAAACGAACTCGCAGTGCCTTCTGTTATTCCGTGATCAAGGCGCATGAAACTGCCGAAGTATTGGAAAACTCAAAAATCTAATCATGGTAAATATCCCGTTTTAAATGACTTATGTTGTTGACTTCCATCGTTTAAAGGTTATTTATATCCCATAGGTACTGTTTTATGGGTTAAAAAGTAGCCTATGTTTGATTCCAGGCTTAGAGCTACATCTTTGCAAAATTTTAACCGGTATGGTGATTATGTAACTCGCGACCGGTTTGCGACAGGCGTAAATTAAGCAATCAGTGCTGTCAAACGCCAATTTTGACCAATTTTGACGTTTGACAGCACTGATTGCTTAATTTACACCTGTCGCAAACCGGTTCCGGATCCGTTCTGTCACTGCCATTTTTAACGGGATTTTTTTAAATCATTATCATCAGCCTATGTTATTTCATAGCTGGCACAGGCCTCCCTTAATGAGCGCCATAGCCCCAGTGGACAAAAAATTTAAGTGAACATTAAAATTAAAATAATGTTATTTGTTAATAATGAATACTATAAAATTTGACGTGTCTATGTTCTTATTCGGTAGGACGCGCTCCGACCAGGTGGGATGACGACCTGCGAAAGACTGCAGGTAGATGCTGGATGCGGTAAGCTGAAGACAGGGCTTTGGCGCTCATTGGGGGATGCCTGCCTATGTCCAATGATGATGATGTGCTTATTTTGTAAACCTAAAGAAAATAAAAACATTGGAATTTTAATTTGACTAACATAGGCTGATGAGATGCTTAGTACCTACCAAAGCCACATGAACATGCATGTCCCTAGGGCTCGTAGGGCTCGTCGGGCATGATCCTCACGTGCCCTGTGTGGCTATAACCTAATTACAGAGAACTGTCGCGATGCGCTTCTGTTTATATTGTACAGGATGTTCTCAATAATTAAATACACAGAATTATCAAGCGCCAAAGTACACAGAGTGTATTATATAGTTATTCTGTGGGAGAGTTTGTGTTATAGGTAGGTAGGTACTAAAATTTTATAAATACGAAAGTTTGGATGTTTAGATGGATGAATGGATGTTTGTTACTTCACCCAAAACTACTGAACGGATCGGGCTTAAATGATATAGCCGTACAGATAGTTCTAGGTAAGTACCTATCTAATCAAATGCGCTGATGTTGTTGGTGTTTTTCAGTTTACGTACATAGCCGGATGAAATATTACGAGTGCTATTTCATGGTATTAAAAGACATAAAAAAACGGAAAACTTTAAATTTTATTCTAAATTTTTTATGACTAACTAAAATATTCCGACTGCTTTTTGCCTAAGCTATCTCAATAATATAATTTAAGGTTGTTTCTCGTATAGAGTAAAATACCGCATCTCTCAGAAGGTTTTCATGACTCACACATGTGACACAGAAGAGGCACAAGTACAAAAACAGTGATTCCATTCAGCGATCGACATAACTCGACTTGTTGACGCCCTGTCAAGGCTTGGTGGTTGACGCACCAGCAATACGCCGTAGTTTCTTTACCTGGCTGTTTTATAGGGTTCCTTGTTTAGTAACTAGTATAATAAAAAGAAGATTTTCCCCTTGAAGGGTCCTTTTTATATGTATAATTCATATATAATGTGAAACAAAACACACACGCGACACAGGCCTACTGTGAAATCCACCGGTAGAAATGGTCTTCATTATTTATTTATAAACCTTCCTCTAAGTTTATAAATAATAGTTTGCTAACTTTAATCATTATATTAATTATGTCATACTGTGAAATAACACTGTTTAGCCACTTTTTAAGGAAGCAGTAAGTCTCTAAGCCCCCATTTTTTTGCTGGGTGGTTTTCAGGTCGTGTGCAACAAGCTTTAGGATGAAAATTCAAACGGGCTACTTCCATGATAAAACATTATCTCATAAGGTACCCCCAATGCTATCTTTACCTCTTAATTAGTCTTAATTACTTACATACAAGACAAGACTAGTAGATTTATTTTTGTATGGAACCTTCGATTCGATTGTCTCAACTCGCACTTGAACAACCTTTTATTATTCATGTCATGCCTAAACAAACATCCCTTTATTTATTAACTTATTCAGAACGAAATACCGAAACTGCATAATATTTATACTTCAAGGATAAATTTAATTTTAAGTTTAAATGCTGGTCTTGTCACTTTACGTGATCAAAATGCACTGTTAGCTACTACCACGCTACCTACGTAGGTAGGTAGAAACCTAGTTTAACACGTTCACTGCTCAGCTTCAGCTATGCGACCCCGAGGGGCCAATCTCTGTGGAAGGAGCTGACTTATAATGTGCGTCGTCGGTCGCAGTCAATGTGTTAATTTAATACCTAGGGAATGTATCCATACAAACCGTTATACAAAATACAACATTCTTATACAGTTTACTGGTGGTCCCCGCACTGGTTTCAGAATCTGTATCGCGGGAGGCCGAATTACAAACAGAATAATACTAATATACTGTAGTAAACAGAGTAGCCGTTCATACTTATCATGGGGCTAGATAATGCTGTGTGAATTGTCCAGCATTATTTATTAAAATAAATCTATACAAATACCTATTATCAATAACTCCAATTAAATCTTATTTACCGCGGCGCGAGTAACACCGCAGGACTCAACTAGTTACCTATAAATAAAATGCGATATCGTAATAAAACACTTATAAACTATATTCTATTACGTTAATAGTAAATAAACAATACATAACCAGAAAGTACATACTATAAAATCGCAAAATTTCCTGTTCCAGCAGACAATAAACAGCAGACTTGCTTGTGTACTGTTATGGTGTCAAGTGTTCATAAATATGCTCTTTAGTACATTGGAGTTAATACTGCATTGTTCAATTTTTGTAGAAAAGTTTTAGTCAGGCCGAACGACCAAAAATACAATAAAGTGCTGCATAGTTCTAAGATTAGTATTAAACTCATGTCTGCTCGCTTAAAGCTCTGCGAATATTAATCCAATACCGCTACCACTCAGCACAAAATTGTGCATTTAAATATGAGCTTAAACTCCAACATTATCAACATTCGCTTTACGATTTTTTTTAATTCTTAACATATTTGTGTTTGTGTTTGAGTTTTTCACAGAATCTACATATTTTTATTAATAGTTTAATGACACTGGTTTTGATAAAAAAAAAGCAAGCAAAAAACGTTTATGAGACTTTTTATAATGTTAGCTAAATAATGCAAGTCTGCAGAAAGTATACGAGTAGGAAGAAAGTAATCTAATGTTTTATTTAAAAACGACGAAATTCAAAAAAGAGTAATTCACAAGTAATCTCCTCTGGGTTTAGAATCACCCCCTGTTTGTGGCAGCCTGTATATTTTCTGTTATTTATTTATACATATTTTTTTTAATATTAATGAATGTGATAAGGTTAACGCTCAGCCCTTACCTTAGCATGTGACAATAAGAGAATAATTAAATAAATAAATAATGCTGCTGGACAATTCACACATGGTATGCAGAGCTTGTGTTATGGGTACTAGATAACTGATATACATAATACAATACATTACATAGATAGATATTTTTTAGTATATATAGAAAACGACCAGAACACCCGGAACAAATATCTGCAGATCGTACACACAATTGTTCCGAGGCGGGAATCGAACCCGCAACCTCCTGCGTCGCAGGCGGACCTTCACCCACCGCGTCACATCGGTCGTCGAATTAATGTGTACTGTTTACTATTTTTGCAATGGACGGAAAAGCAACCCACGTTATGTGGTTAGCGAATCTCTACCTAACTAACCATAATTTCTCTTTATAATTCGCCATAATCATGGTACGGTAATATCACCGTAAAATGATCTCTATTGCATATACAATAAAGTACATAAACGAACTATAAATCGAAAATAAAACGACTTTGTAAATTTCCGAAATTTTATTGAAAGTTCTTACAGAAAATTAAAACTTATGAAACTAATTAACATTAACTTTGTACTATTTCTACAAAAATATGACTCATAGGACTTAAATAATAACAAAATTAGATCTCATAATAAAAACAGCAGACCACACAGGAGACCGATCTATCAGATGTGATTTTATTTAGAACATGTCGTTATACAAGGTAAAACTTTAATATTTTGAAATCATAATAGGTAAAACAAAAAAAACACTATTTAATCCAAACAAAGAAAGCCAAATTAAATCAAGTTAAAAGTGTTAGTAAAAATAGTGTTTTTTTTTTGTTGGTTTGACAACCAAAAAAAACACTATTTTAACTCGACAAAGAAAGCCAAATTAAATCAATTTAAAGCTATTTCATTCGGAATCTTAATCATACCTTATTATCTAGGATTTTCGACGTTCGAAAAGTATCACGTTCGTTTTATTCTATTCACTAAAATGTCGTTTTGGAAACCAAATTGCCAAGTCACTGCTGTGACCTGGTTTTGATCGAATGCACACAATTGAAACAGCCTCCTATAAGTACAACGTCCAATTAATTAACACCCTTATTTACGTTGTTATTGTACAGTTTTAGAGCTAATATCGCGTGTTCCACGAACAGTCCATCCGGTTTTCTCACTTATACACGTAAAAAATGTTTATTCGATACTAATAATAGAACATTATCACAAATGAACACATCACACGAACTATGACTTTTTAAAGTGATATCACAGAAGCGCCCGCTCGTTGTGCAAGATTGAGTGACCTGCCCTAGGACACCAGCAGATGAATCATAACAGAACAAAAATAATAAAACAAAAAGATTTTTAAATTGACAGAAAATATAAATAATGGGTAATGGCAAAGGAATCAAAAGCAATGGTCGATAACAAATTGGAAAACTGAAGGAAAGTGGAGTGGTGCAAGAATTAGAACTTGGTTCAAAAATGCATGCAGGTCAACCCATTCTCATGATGTTGCGGCGACGGAGCAGGCGCTCCACGGCGTGGAACACGCGCTCTGACCTTCAGTTGAAGGGACAGATGACCGGGCCCCGGCCGAGGTGGGAGTCCGGGTTGTGCACCCTGCACAGCTCCCCGTAAGTCCTGCCCTGGCGCTCGTGGGGGCGCGCCACGGGCTGTGGCCGCGGGCGCGCCGCCCAGCCCCAAGAGTTGCGCCGCCCTCCATTCAGCGCCTCATAAATCGCGTCGAAGAACGGCTTCCCATCAGCCATCGCGCACACCAGCACTAGCGCACACAGAATCGGCAGTAAACGCATCGCGGAAGGTGCAGGAGCAATTGTCTTAATCAATTGACGGTCAGTGCGGCCTCGGCCTGCGGAAGCTCACTCCAGTGGCGTTTAATCACGAATGGTGGCAGGCGTTCACGCCGCCGACTTATATATCGGCCTCGGATCATCCGACGGCGGCGGCCCGGGTGCGCGCGCGCCGGGTTCACGGCCCGCACCCTGAAATCGCATTGAGACAAATTAACGCGAAATATTCGAAGGGTACCGAACGGTTTCGTAACGTTTCGTAAACAGGAAGAGAGGGTATCGGGACTTTGTTCGCATTTGATAAATAACTAGAACGCTGCAGTTGCAAACGGTAAAGTCAAAGTTAGAGGCTGTTGGTCAATCTTAGGTGCGCCCACATAATTAAGCGCAAGTCGATTTGCAATAATGCAGCCGAATGTTGCTAATTGGAGAAAAAACGCCTCATTCATAAACAAAAGCGCATATGCAGTTTCAAAGCAATATAGAGGCAATACAACCAATCTAGGTAACCTACTTAAATGACAAATACATTATTTTAAAGTCACAGTATCGTTGTCTGAGTCAATGTTACATCAGATTAGATAATTTCCTGCCAGCAGGTCGCTAGCCGTACTTTGCAGGAGCAATGTTAAGGTAAAGCGAGTCAAGTTCAGCGGCGGAGCGTTCACCTCTGCCTGCATACGTTTACCATTCAACGCGTTGCTCCAACTCAAACACGCACCAATTCCATTCAATTATATGGACCTCCCACAACTCTTACTTCATTTTCTTCCTTATAGCTTTTATAAGAGAAATAATAAGGGGACAGTCTTCGCAGCTAAAGAGAATAATAATAATGTAATGTATTTTATTATGTACATCAGTTATCTAGTACCCATAACACAAGCTCTGCTTACCATGGGGCTAGATAATGCTGTGTGAATTGTCCAGCATTATTATTATTATTATTATATTATTATTGCACACTTATAAATATAACAAACAAGGTAAAATATGTAACAATTTGGCGGTCCTATCGCTCAAAAGCGAAAAGAAATCTCTACCAAACGACCGTGTCGTGTAAAATAACATCGACTTTCGTTCTACAATGTGGTTTAAGTTTAATCCACTAATCCACATTGTTTTAAGAACCTTAGAACGAACCAGAAACTATAATGATTATCGCATAGATTATGCGACAAAGGCAGGCTAACTAATCAAGCCTCGTTACTCTTCAAGGGGTCAACTAGATTATTACTACCGGCCTGATAAATAGTTCCTACTCATTGAAATAACGGTGCTTTGAAATAGATTGTAACACTTAATAGAGGCAGATATCTGATCAAACTCCTCGTTGTTTGGTTTAACATTTCATCATCATCATCATCAGCCTTTATTAGTCCACTGCAGGACATAGGCCTCCCCCAATGAGCGCCATAGCGCCCTGTCTTCGGCTTGACGCATCCAGCATCTACCTGCAGTTTCGCAGGTCGTTATCCCAGCTGGTCGGAGGCCGTCCTACACAACGTTTACCGAGTCGTGATCTTCACTCAAGAACACGTTTGCCCCAGCGGCCGTCGATTCTTCGCGAGATATGGCCGGCACTGCCACTTCAGCTTGCTAATTCTCAGAGCTATGTCGAACTTTGGTTCTCTGTCGGATATATTCTATGGGTAATGGGTTAACATTTTATAAATACCTTATTCTCAAATAATCTCTTGCTATTGATGGCCAAATTGTGGGTCAACAGTGGACCCTAAGGCATCATTGAGCTTGGTTAGATTACAATTAGGTACACACGGATTACTAAGTATGGGTAAGACCATTCCATACACCATCATTACACTTAAGTGTAATTTATAGTGAAAGGAGGGAAAAGGAACCTACATAATCCTATGGATATATATGTATATATAGATAGAGGTTGGTAGACGATTTTATACTGGAAGTAAATTTATTGGTATTTATTTAAAATTTTCGGTCAGCTGGAAAACGAACCTAAAAACTATTTGGACAGCATATTACGTTTTGGTCGAAACAAATAGAAACTTCATCCTTACTTGGTCGGCAATGGATTATACGTTCTTTAGGCAGACAACATATTGGGCATTAGTAAAATAATTAAATAAATAAATAATGCTGGACAATCCACACAGCATTATCTAGCCCCATGGTAAGCAAAGCTTGTGTTATGGGTACTAAATATCTGATATACATAATACAATACATTACATAGATAGATATTTTTTATTATACATAGAAAACGACCAGAACACCCGGAACAAATATCTGCAGATCGTACACACAATTGTTCCGAGGCGGGAATCGAACCCGCAACCTCCTGCGTCGCAGGCGGACCTTCGCCCACCGCGCCACATCAGTTGTCAAACACACATTTTTTTTCCGATATAACAATATGGTCAAACATGTTGTGTCATACATAAATGACTGACCATCTTTGTTTACACGTGTTTTTACAAATAAATTATCTTCATCTTTGTCTTTAACGAGCTGACCCGGCGAACTTCCTACGTCCTAACAGTCAATGTTTGACAAATACAAAACCCATGAACATTTTGTATGGGAAAATGTTTTTCTTTCAATTCATTTTTTCGACAATTTTCCAAAGTTTTGAATAGTTATTTTGCTATTCGGGACGGAGACAACTACAACAAACCAAAAACCATGAATATCGGTCCAGCCGTTCTCCAGTTATACCTAAGTGTTCGAACCAACCCGACTTTGTTTTACATATACATATATAAACAAGCTGCGCCCCGCGGTTTCGCCCGCTTGGAAATCAGTGTGTCAAATTGTTTATACACCTTCCTCTTGAACACTCTATCTTTTTAATAAAACCATATCAAAATCCGTTGCGTATAGTTAAAGATCTAAGCATACATAGGTACAGACAGACAGCGGAAAGCGACTTTGTTTTATACTATATAGTGATTAAACTAAAATATGAGTCACCACATCGACCTAATTTGTTAGGAAAATTGACAAAGTCCAGTATTGAACTTAGCACCATCTTAAGTGCTCTAGGCTCTCTATAAATAGACACGCCATAAACGAGACGGTGGTTGTGCAAACACGTGATCTAAGTGGTGCAAATTTTCCCTTTCTAATACTATGGGGCCGGAGGAATCTTATAATGCCTATAAAGCCTTAAATATCAGTTTTATAGACAGAGCTCGATGTTTTATGATTACGACTACATGCTGATTCTAATTTAGACTTTAAATAACCGTAGCCTTTCTGTGTTCTCGTATTTTAATTCTTTTATTCGTTCCTAATTTGTTATCTTTATTATTATTAGTTCTTAAGTTGTATTATTTTATATGAAACACAAATAAATATTTTTTATTTATATTTCTATTTCAAATAAAAAGCAACATGTAGTCATTATCTGCTTAGGCCATGAATGACTAAATTTTTTGCATCTGAGTCACTAAATCATCGTCTCTTTTTCAGTTTTTTCTAAGAAAACGGACGTTTCTTATGAAAACTACTACACCTAAAGACTATACATAAACATGAAACCTGTATCCATAAAATCACAATATGTAAATGATTATAGTTATGATTGAAATCACATCGACGACCGATGTGGCGCGGTGGGCGAAGGTCCGCCTGCGACGCAGAAGGTTGCGGGTTCGATTGTCGCCTCGGAACAATTGTGTGTACGATCTGCAGATATTTGTTCCGGGTGTTCTGGTCGTTTTATATGTATATTAAAAAATATCTATCTATGTAATATATTGTATTATGTATATCAGTTATCTAGTACCCATAACACAAGCTCTGCTTACCATGGGGCTAGATAATGCTGTGTGAATTGTCCAGCATTATTTATTTATTTAAATATATCAATTCGAAAATAAATTAAAACGTTTATAGGTCCAAAATTAAACGTCACGTGGACTTTGCCTCACCCGCGTGGGATAATAGAATGTTTGCCTCAGCTTAATTTAGAAAGTATTTATAGATTTAAATAATCTTCCAATATTATTAAACATAAGTGCATCAAGAAAAGCAATGCAAATAAATCATCCTGTGGATTTTAATTTACAGGCGAACACAGTTCTGATTTGCTTGCAGTTCATTATGTCAGTACTTACATAAACGTAGAATGGAAACAGGTGATTGATCACGGTTTGCCGACGAGGTATTCCGCGTTCGTCCCGCTCACTTTGACCCAAAATAGTCCGAACATGGAAAAACAATGTTATGCTTATTTCATCCAATTTTTAAGAGGCAGGCATTACAGTAAACAACTATATATAATTCTATCTATTAAATAAAAAGCCCATAGAGTTATTTTTGTACGTTCAGTTGACAATAATAAGTAATCATTAATAGTATTTTTTTATTTGTATTCGAAAATTATATTTAATTTAGTTTATTTGTAAAATCTATGTATTTGTAATGAAGAGCAGGACATCCTGGCACAAGTATATTTACATACTTAAAAGGATGTCCTAACAACTGTCTAGCATGTAAAGATACTTTTTATACAAAAAAACAATTTTCAATTTCAATTTCAATTTTCAACTATTTAACTGCATTATGAATCATGGGTACCTATACAGCCATGATTCAAAATGTTTCATCTTATTGTTGAATCAACATTATTTTATTCTACCCATTATAACGGTAAAGCTCACGGCATCGCGAGGACAAAGTAACGAAATATACACCTAAAACCAATATTCAATCACCGCCGGACAAAACCTCCCTAATGATATAACAAAAACATCCAATAAAGTTCTTTAGTCAGATAGTGGGCAGATTTATTTGCCAACTTGTTTATTACAACACCAGCTTTTCCCGCGACTTCACACATGTATTTTTGAAATAATAGTTTTAAAATGTATAGTTTTATAATGCTGGACAATTCACACAGCATTATCTAGCCCCATGGTAAGCAGAGCTTGTGTTATGGGTACTAGATAACTGATATACATAATACAATATATTACATAGATAGATATTTTTTATTATACATAGAAAACGACCAGGACACCCGAAACAAATATCTGCACATCGTACACACAATTGTTCCGAGGCGGGAATCGAACCCGCTACCTCCTGCGTCGCAGGCGGACCTTCGCCCACCGCGCCACATCGGTCGTCGAATAAGAATAAGTAGCTTATTATCTGAATTAAGCTATGTTCTAAATGTACGCCAAATTTGATCTTAAAGAGTTTGTTCTGTAGTTTGGAAAATAAAAATCAAATTTCAGATCGCTAACTTTCAGCTGTATATATAAAAGAAATTCGTGTTAGTTACACCATTTATAACGGAAGGAGACTTTTATGTGGTTTCATGTTTTCAAATTTCCACGTGGACTAAGCCACGGGGCGCAGCTAGTTAATAATAAATAAATAATGCTGGACAATTCACACAGCATTATCTAGCTCGACGGTAAGCAGAGCTTGTGTTATGGGTACTAGATAACTGATATACATAATACAATACAATACGAAATATCATCATCATCATCAGCCTATATCAGTCCACTGCTGGACATAGGCATCCCCCAATGAGCGCCATAGCGCCCTGTCTTCAGCTTTTACAAAATATGTATAAGTAAGATTTAATGAATACCATCTAACATGCATTTACCTATCAGATCTAATTTGTAGCTTGCGCTTATATACCTATAAGTAGCGCTTTTCGGCCTAAAATAAATCAGCCAAGAAATTAGCAACACCCTATTGAATAGAATCCTAATTTGGTGCGTAACCATATTCCGACTTCTCGGCCAGATTGCATTATAACTATAACCTTTCGATTACAACCACGGCAGCAGTAGATTCTATTGAGTAATCTACTACTGCCTATAAATAAACATGTCAATCGTATATTGATTAAATCTGTACAACGCAAACTTACCTTGTTCTGGTCATGGTTATTTTAATAGCATGTTAGAGCTACCAACCAAACGATATCAATGATATTGCTATGAGGGAATGATTTAATATGAATTTCTTGAATTCACAATACATGCCGACTAGTTAAGGGGCCTCTGGAGGGACGAATTCCTCATACAAACGTAATACCAAAATTATTTCTAATTCAAGCATATTTCCACTATAATATTGCATTATTTGTATTAAAATATTATTTATCTAGGTTCCCAAATAGTTTTTTTTTTCAAAATACTTACATAAAATGAAATGAAAGCCAATCTCATTTTGCACATTTTTATGCGAAAATGGACAAGTTTTCTTGCTATTTGTTTCGTATTAAAAACATCAATTTCTTACGTTTTATTTATAAAGGAAGCTTATATTGTCTAGTTACAGAATAACAATACTTTGTGAAGAATACAAAAAGTTTTCAGTCATAATTTTTGGTATTACGGAACAAACCAAATTTTGAACGGCTAATATTGCTATCGCGCACGCATGTGGCGCGGCGCAAGAGTTAAACAGAGACAGCGATATTCAGAGCGCTTTTTGCAAGAAGGATCGCCGGACCCTTAAAGGGTAAAAAAAAACATTTTTTTTATATGGGTAAGTACCTAAGTTGTTTTGATGGAAATTGATGTGAATCTTCCAGACTGGCCCATAAGGGTAGCAACCAATTGAATAGAATCCTAATTTGGTGCGTAACCATATTCCCACTTCGGCCTGATTGCATTATTTCAATTACCTTTCCATTATGACCACGGCGGCAGTAGCTAGGTATTCTATTGAGTAATCTACTCCTGCCTGTAAACATGTCACTCGTATATTGAGTAAAGCTGTACAACGCAAACTTACGACGGTGTAAATGTAAATAGTCGGCCAAGAGCCATTCAAATTCAACATAATTCATTTATAACCGACTACGAAATGAGGAGGAGGTTCTATGCTCAGCTATATTTATGTTTTTTGTATGTTATGGATATTTTACTATACATTTTTTTGATTTCTACGTCACTTATGAACCGATTTGCATGATTTTTTTGCAGTATTATTATAGGCAGGTGATTCCGATTACCATGAAAGTTAACTTCCAAAGGATTAAGTAAATATGAAGCCCTCAAAAGTTAAAAACAGCTTGAAACTAAGGTACATATAATCCCTCAAGTCTACATAATCAAGTTTGTTCTTAGTTTTATCAAAACAATCAAATATATTATCATTTTAAATAACCAAAATATGCCTGAACGAAATATTAAGAAAATGTTTCTAAATAAAGCTAGCGCTGCGTAGATCAATGTAACATGCTTTCGAATATTTTTGAATCGCTTATAGCTCTGTAACTTCACTTGTTCACTGCATAGCAAAACAGTAGCAAGTCCTACGTAGCATTTTTTATTCCAGTTTTGGCTTTGCAGTTGCAGTTGTTTGCAGTAGTATTTTCACACTACAAAAGACATAGCAAGTGCTACGAAACATTGTTGGTTCGTTAGTAGAAGCTTTCCTAGTAAAGGTAATTATAGCGTTGCGTAGCAAACGGCGTAGCAAGTGCTACGAAACACCTTCCGTTCTATAGCTTATTGCAAGATTTTAAGGTGCTGCTGCGTAGCAATCGTAGCAGTCGACGTAGTAAACGCTACGAAATTTTCATTCTCTCTATGAAATTCTATAGCTTCGTAGTTGTTCAGATTTCAGAGTATTGTTGCGTAGGAAATGCTACGTTACGATTGACTACCATACAATCACGACCAATAGCAAAATATTACGCTGAGCCAAGGCCTTTTTGACATACTGCAGCACACACAGGCATTTTACCTAGATTTTCTTTTTATTATTGTTTGTTTTCCTTACTGTATAACTGTTCTGTTGTATTTTGTATGTGTGAATTTATCTATCTTCTAGCTGCGGCCCGCGGTTTCACCCGAGTGGTGATAGATATTTTGGATAATATACAATATATATTTATGTGTATATGAATTGTAGCCTATGTGTTATTCTGATATGTAAGCTATATTATTATGAAGTTTCATCAAAATCTATTCAGTAGTTTTTGCGTGAAAGAGCAACAAACATACATCCCCACAAACTTTCGCGTTTATAATATTATATAGCAGGAACCTATCTATCTACCATTTATCTACTTATCTATCTACATTTATTTTTCTGTTTTCTTTTTTAATTAATTGTTTTGTAATTATTATTTGTCTGTGAATTTTTTGTATTATTTTTTAAGAATTTATAGTAGCTAATTATTGTAAATTTTACAACATCAATTAATAGATGATTTCAATTAGAATCTCGCAGAATTAGGTTTAGTTCAAATTTTACTCTCCACCCCATTGTGCACGGCCGCTAAGGCTTTGTACACAATGATATATGATATTATAAGATAAAGTAAATAGTGTGTAATTGTAAAACGGGACTGGCATATTCGCTAAGCGAATAAAGTCCTTCAAAAAGAAATAGATTAAAAAAAAAAAAAAAAATTACAACATTGCACGCCCAATAGGGCAGAATACATTGTGACATTATAAGAAGTTTATAACATATATTTCAATTAGAATCTCGCAGAATTATTTGCAATTATTTGCATTGTAAATGCCAATACGGGCACAATCGCCCTGAAATGTTGTAACAAGCGAGTTACGTTTGATTAGGCTTACAAACGAATTATTCAGCTACATCCGACTGCTACCTTTGATCAACAGGGAGGGAACAGTGATTGCTTTGTTCTGGTCATGGTTATTTAATAATTTAATAGCATGTTAGAGCTACCAATCAAATGATATCAATGATATTGCTGAGAGGGAATTATTTATTATGAATATTCACAATGTTTGACGACAGGGTAATAAAACCGTATGGTGATTATGTAACTGATTAAGCAATCAGTGCTGTCAAACGTCAATTTTGTATTAGTTTGACCCCAGCTACAACGTCAAAATTGGTCAAAATTGGCGTTTGACAGCACTAATTGCTTAATTTACGCCTGTCGCAAACCGGTCGCGATTACATAATCACCCGGCCGCGGCCGGTTTATTTATATGTTTATTTGTAAGTACCTAAGTTACAACGTAGGTACAACCTTAGTTGTTGTGATGGAAATTTATCTGCAACTTCTAGACTGGCCCATAAGGGTAGCAAGCAAGGCTTAGCCCTGTAGTGGGTAAATCTGGGCTTAAAAATACTATTTATTTATTATTTCAACAATTTTAGAAAAAATAAACAGCTTTAATACAAAAATGGCGTGGGTCTGACGTCTAATAATTATAAGTTGCCACAAAAAAAAACTAAATTTAATCATAAATAACCGTCAAAAAATTTAAAATACGGCGAATTCAGCACGCTTCCAATCCACTTACTCCTCTAAAAAATGTTTTATTAAAAGCTGGCTTTTTTTAAATCTTTGCTTATACCATATAAGCAAAGATTGATAGCCAGATAATTGAAAACAAAAAAAGAATAATAAGACAAACCGTTGTCTATGGATCACCTATTTTGCTGCTTCATTTTCACGCTGACAACCACCTGGCAAGCCGTACCATCGTTTAGTGCACGCAAACAGTCCCGGCAGTTGTTTGAGAACCGACTATCCTCTTGTTTACCGGCGGCCAGTGAGTCGTGATTAGTGATCTGATTTATTTGCATGCAGCAGCGCTGGCTTCCAAATGGTTGGATGAATGGTTGATTCAGACATTGAAGCAGAGATTTCCATACTAATAGAAACGGCTGTAAAACGGATTAACTAAATACGTTTCCTGGCTACAGTTAAGCTAGAACCGCATGGTGTGAAATTGCGCGTCAAAAGCATATCAGTTGCATGTAGTATGGTTAGGGAGACATTATAACAGCGATACAATACAGTAATATTGTCACCTGACTTCATTTTACTCTGTACCCAACAAAACAAGCAGCTGGCAAGCCATACCGTCGTTTAGAGCATGCAAACAGTCCCGGATGTTTGAGCATCGCCGACTATCCTCTTGTTTACCGGCGGTCAATCAGCCGTGATTAGTGATCTGATTTATTTGCATGCAGCAGCGCTGCCTTCGAAATGGTTGGATGAATGGTTGATTCAGAGATTGAAGCAGAGATTTCCATTCTAATAGAAACGGCTGTATAACGGATTAGCTAAACATGTTTCCTGACTACACTTAAGCTAGAATCATGCGTACGTTGCGCGTCAGAAGCATATCAGTTGCATTTTATATTTAGTACTAGCTGCGCCCCGCGGCTTCGCCCACATGGAAATCTATGTGTCAAATGGTTTATAATCCTTCCTCTTGACTCTATTTAGAAAAAAAAAGTTGTCATTAAAACTACGCATCAAATCCGTTGCGTAGACAGACAGAGACAGCGGGAAACGACTTTGTTTTATACTATGTAGGTTACCGTTCAAACAATTTTTCGAATAGCTAATTAATGATCATTAATCTGTATCAATAGATTAATGATCATTAATAATCGAAAAATTGTGTGAACGGTTCATGGTAGTTTTACTAATGGACTGAAAGTTTAGGAAAATCATGGGAAAATATGAGCGACACAAGAAACAACTGCCAGAAGACCGCAGACTCCACCGGTATTGTTCTTTGTTTTATCTTTTAATGTCCATACTAACGTCGCCGGGGAGAGATTTAGTACTCGATAAGGGCGGCCATTACCTCACTCAGGACGCGATTCAGTCAGCAAAATATGATTCAGAATGATATAATTTTTTGGTAAATTATGATAATTATCGGTGATATTATTGGGTATTTGTCCAACCCAAACACTAATACTTATCGGGTGGCGCCAAAATTAAAAATTCCTATGTTTTTAAATTTGTAATTAAATAAAAAATATAACAAAGAGTTGTTGAGGTATATCGCCATATTCCATTTATACATATAAAAGTTCGGAAATACCGCACTGTTCCGATGGTCGTTCGGACACGCCGCAACACTTAGTTTTAAGCTCAACAAACGGTCACAATATTTTTTAATACTTACTACTAAGTATCACTCGTTTCCGAAGAAATCTGTGTCGGTCTCCGATCGATCCTGTATTATTCCTGTATATTCATTGAACCGCTCGCAAAGGGCTATTTCATGTCGTTTACCCGCACTACAACGCCCTCGGGATATCTGCCCATTACTTTTGTAGGACACATCTGCCTATACCTACATTGATGCAACTATCTAGGGTCTTCTCATACCTATGTCCGCAGCTGAACATATTGTGTCCAACAAACAAGGGCGATTTTGCCATGATCACACTTGGAGGATTGGTCATCCCAGTGGATATCTTAAAATACGTGTTCTGTGTAATAATGTATCCTTGAGTGGAGACCGCGAAACGTAGTGTAAAACGCCATGCGGCCAGGTGGGTTGGTGACTTGCGAAAGACTGCAGGCAGATGCTGGTTGCTGCAAGCTGAAGACAGGGCGCTAGGCGCTCATCATATAGGTTGGTTCATATAGGTCATCAGCTCATAATATAGGTGGATGATGATGATGATGTTAAATTACTGATTTTTGACTACCGATGTGGCGCGGTGGGCGAAGGTCCGCCTGCGACGCAGGAGGTTGCGGGTTCGATTCCCGCCTCGGAACAATTGTGTGTACGCTCTGCAGATATTTGTTCCGGGTGTTCTGGTCGTTTTCTATGTATAATAAAAAATACCTATCTATGTAATGTATTGTATTATGTATATCAGTTATCTAGTACCCATAACACAAGCTCTGCTTACCATGGGGCTAGATAATGTGTGAATTGTCCAGCTTTATTTATTATTTATTTATTTATTTACTAAGTAGTTAAGTCACGAACAAAACATTTTAGCATGCATCCCCACACCAATGTTTAAGTATTCAACAACAGTTTGAGTTTATGATACAATTATCTCATATTATAAGTAAAGTACCTGATTATTAGATCATCAATAGTTATGCGGGTCACATCGCGATTGTAGCATCCTGTAATCTTGCCGATGATATGATAACATACTAACTACATCGAATAACAATTCTACAGGTAATTCTTTAGGATTTCAGAGCAAAATGAAAATGGAATGGCAAGCTTATAGAATATACATTATTTCTTGTTCGTCTATCACAGCATATCGTTTAACATAAATCAAACAAATATTATAATTTAAAATAAAAATAGAGATTACCCCACGTGCGAGGGTTTGCGCATAATAAAAACATTAGATGACTGATTTACATACATACATAAATATTTTTTATTATACGTAGAAATAACCAGAACACCCAGAACAAATAACTGCAGATAGTACAAACATTTTTGTCCCGAGGCGGGGAACCCGCCACCTCCTGCGTCGCTACGTTTCATTACATACTCGTACTAATTTATGGATTTACGGAATAAACAGCATCACCATATTGTCTTAAGTAAACACAGAACTTGCCAAGCTACGCATAATAACAACCTATTTGTGCATTTTCCTCAAAACAGAAAGAATACCTACTGAACTTTCCAAGTTCAACGACCTACCATTTAAGACGTCTTGTGTTGTAACTTGTTTTTATTTCCCACAAAAGACTTCAATAACTGGTTGGTAGGTACAGTGATAACAAAATCCTCCTTGCAAAGAACCGACAACCGCCTGAGCAAGTCCTTTTGAGTAGCCAACCTCATTACCTAACTAAACCATGAAGGTTGGGACCCTATTCTAAATTTGACGACCGATGTGGCGCGGTGATCGAAAGTCCGCCTGCGACGCAGGAGGTTGCGGGTTCGATTCCCGCCTCGGAAAAATTGTGTGTACGATCTGCAGATATTTGTTCCGGGTGTTCTGGTCGTCTTCTATGTATAATAAAAAAATATCTATCTATGTAATGTATTGTATTATGTATATCAGTTATCTAGTACCCATAACACAAGCTCTGCTTACCATGGTGCTAGATAATGCTGTGTGGATTGTTCAGTATTATTTATTATTTTATTATTATTTATTATTATTTATATAATTTCTAGCATATCATTTCTACTTTTGTACATTCTACCTACTGTTTTTTATTTTTACTATTCTTTTTGTCTGTTTTGAGCATCTCTCTTCCGTGTCCATGATGTGACTAAAGAAAAAGGTTCAAACTGAAAACCAGCGTTGTTCCGCGCCACGCGTGGTTCAGCACATAGCTGAGTTTGACCCTCTGGCCAGGCATGCTAGCATGGTAACCATGTATTATTATTATTTTTGTTTCACTGTAGGTTTTTTTTTTTAATACTGTGTTTTATTGTGTTTTACTGCTTTAATTGTGTTATTGTACGGAAAACTGTTTTTTTTGCCAAATATTTTTTTTCTTATCTATTGTTGATATTTTAAATTTGCTTTTAGTTAACCTATTCCTAGGTACGTACTTATCTATTAAATAATAAAGTATATTTAATTGCATGAAATACAGTGTATAAAGGTGTTTTAGGTTTAAATGTGATGGTGGAAATACATTGAGTATATCTACCGTTAAGTGTGCACTATAGATTGGAACTGTCTCCTCTGAAAAACAGTTTAGATCGTATATCGAGTTAAAGAACCGATAAGCAGGTAGTTAAGATTGCAATTGACATTAGGATTGAGATCACAACTGTGCGCCCTGAAGTTCATCTCTAATCAGATAACTGAAGCAAACAAGTAGGTACCTACCTAACAAGACATGTCTTCATTACTACATAGTATAAAACAAAGTCGTTTCCCGCTGTCTATCTGTCCCTAGTATGCTTAGATCTTTAAAACTACGCAACGGATGGTTTTTTTTTAAATAGATAGAGTGATTCAAGAGGAAGATTTATAAACTATTTAACACATAGATTTCCACGCGGACAAATGCGCGGGGCACAGCTAGTTAACTGTAAATAAACTACGATAGCACCTCTGAGCGTCTGATAGTAGACGAGAATGGACTCTAAATGGTCTTGGAAAATCACTATACGAGATATAACGATAATGCTTTTGCACCTCCATAGAGTTATAAACCAGGCTTTTATTTTCTGTTCTTGAGTATCCTTGGCTTTATCTTAAGTACCTTATAGCATCTTATAGTTCTAAAAGTTCTAAACTCTCTCACTTATGATTGACTAGTTTCTGCCCGCGGCTCCGCACGCGTTGTTTCCATTGTATCGTAAGGATTTTTTAGCCCATGGGAACTTTGGACTGCTTTATTGGATATAAGCTATGCCTGTGTTATCGTATAGTATAAATATCAGCCCAATCCTAGTAGGATTGGGCTGATTTTTATACTATACGTCGCTTTTATACTATTCACTAGTTTTGTCGTGAAGAATAAAAAAACTAAACATCCATCCATCTTCTTTATTTATTTATTATCTATCTATCCGTCCATCCAAACATTTACATTTTTTTTTTTATATTAGTGATAAAAATAAATTTATAGGCAGGTAGATAATGAGGTACCTATCTATTCAAAATTTCAAGAATTTATCATTATAGGTGAACTTGGTAGAAATTTTGAGATGGGACAAGCAAGTTTGACATAATTATCTCAAGTTAAGTCCGTGAGAGGCCGAATAGTTTAAACCTTGTATTGCTCAGATTTTCCTCATAAATATTGACAGTATTTCCACAATCAATTCCACAAACTTAATAATTATTTACCGAGAAACGGGATCAAGGGCGTCGTATTATGATAATAGCTTCAAATAGACGGACACACAGACAAACAGATGACCACACACGCGTACCAATATACCTAATGATTAGGTACTATAGTATTTTATATTATATTTATTTGAAGGGAAATCAGAGGCTTATTATATTATAAATATAGATACATATATTAAATAACAAACTTACAAATTGATAAATACTAAAAATCTTATTATTTTGGCTGCCCCACTATCTGAGGAAGCCAAGATGCTAGTTAAGCTGTAATTAGTCGATACCTACCTTAGAGTATTTCAGTAGGTAGGATAATTTAATTAGGTTTTTGTTCCAGTAGTTATATAACTTTATTTCATTCAATGTTTATATAGTAAGATAGTAACCTGGTAGGTTTTGTTTTTGTCTATTGTTTTATATGTAATTATTGTCTACGGGAGTGGCATAGTCATGTTGACTAAACTCCTTTAAATAAATAAAGAAAAAAAAGTTTATTAAAGGTTTTCACGGATAGATAATAGAAAAATACAATAAATAGGCTGGCTCTATACGAGTCATCCTTGTTTTTAAATGAAGAGGTGACAGCATACAATAGATTTGAGGAAAACCTTGAAATAGGGAATTTTTCAACGGTTATACCAACATAACACAAGACCCATAAGTTAACCCCATAGTTAACCCATGTCACACAAATTGGCGGTTGTCGTTAGAAAATTTACAAATCTGCAAAAATGTTGTCGAATCAACGCTAAATTGGACCTCTAGGAATATCTAGCTCTGAATTTTATTATGCCTCTTTTCAGACTCACAATAGCTTTGGCGTAGGACTTGACAAGAATTCATGAGAATAAAGGGTTGAGCAATGGGTCAGCAGCGTGTGTTTTTGGCGAAAAAAACATGCTAAAATAAAAGCAATGTCTGAGTCTGGTTTTATAAGACAGAGAGACATAATACCTTAACCACCCACAAGTTTAATTTATTTATCCTGAATTACCATCTCATACAAGAACTAGCTGCGCTCCGCGACGTGGAAATCTATGAGTCAAATAGTTCATACACCTTCCTCTTGAATCATCTATTGCTGAAAACTGCATTGAAATCCGGTAAGTAGTTTAAAACATCTAAGCGAACAGACAGCGGAAGCGACTCCGTTTTATACTATGTAAAGATGAACATTCATAAGTTCAGTACAGTTGGTACCTATCAAATTCGAATCAAGGAAAATGATAATTCTCACATCTTTCTCTACCCCCGGGCTCTCCAACTCCACAACCAACAGCATGAATCAGTCGGCATTGACTTGCATTAATATAATTCGACACTTGTCAACAAAGGTCAGGCCCAGGATTAGGACAATATTCGGGATAATAGCTCGAAGGTCGTTCCGTGAGAATGGCTGATGGAAAAATACGTTTGGCAATGGCTCGAGTAGTCTTGAGTGGTTCTAGGTAGTCTAGAATCTATATTAGTCTGTGACTGGGATGCTGCTGATTTGGTTGGTGGGTCTAAGGGGACCTTCGGTATTTCTCAGTAAGAATAGGAATAGGTTCCTACTCTGGGATTTCCTCTATGCTCAGAGCTTCTATGGCTAAGTGCAATTTGTTTTAAATCTTGTAGAATATGAGATGGCAAACTGTGTTGTAGTTTTATTTTGTGTTGGTTTGGTTGGAGCTATATCATTGGTGCTTGATGTGATGTTATAGGATGAAATTCATAAGTTTGAAGGACCACAACCATAAAAATTATATTATTATTGTCCAGCATTATTTATCTATTTATTTTATTTATTAGCTTTATCCAATACATATAAATATTGTTACAAATATAAACGATGACTTTTAACCCCGCCAATTATTCGCACGCGGAAGTCAGAATTTCTCAATAACATTTTTTTTCGAGGAAGCTAAATCATTCCCATTTCAGAAACCTTCCATGTTATCATCGTTTTATCATAATTTACCAACGCGGAAGAGATATTCGCGACCAGCGTCCAATTGCTACTGTACTGTACCTACTGCTACTGGTACCTATTACATGCGCGAGCGCTTCGCCATTGAACTTGAGGGAGGTCAGTTAATTGCGTGGAACCCTGTTTATCGGGTTCCGCGTGTTTGCGCAGGCAATATATTAAAAGAGGCATTTAATCCGACTGGATTTAAGAAAATGATATAATTCATTTTAACCGACTTCAAAAAAAACTAAGCGTTCGTTAGACTGTATGTTTGTTTGTAAAATATTCGTGTTAAGTGATTGACTTATATTATGATTGACTCTACCGATCGGTCCCTTAATACATACAGAGTGCTTTTTTGGATTTTAGTGCATTTGACTATGGGATAAAGCAAGTGATTTTACTTATTTAAAAAAATAAAGGAATGTTTCCTTTCAGTAAAACATCTTCAAAATATCTTGTGCCTGCGCTCCATGTCCTATGGCCGTGGGACACCCTGTACATCCACCAAGGAACCTATATCATACTTTTTATCTCGCGAAGAACCGACGGCCGCTGGAGCAAACGTGTTTTTCAGTGGAGACCACGACTGGGTAAACGTAGTGTAGGACGACCTGACAAAGACTGCAGGTAGATGCTGGATGCGGGAAGCTGAAGACAGGGCGCTATGGTGCTCATTGGGGGAGGCCTTTGTCCAGCAGTGGACTGCTATAGGCTGATGATGATGATGATCATACTTACTCGTACATTTATTTTATGTGAGTGAAGAACAGATTCGACAAGCAGCTTGTCCCACCGAGAGTGCAGAACCTTCCAGAACACAATTATAGCGCCTGCTACGAGGCAATACACATTTTTCATTCAACATTATTAGCATGTTAGTTGAAGAGCTGGTTAGGTGTTTGGGGAACATTACATATGCATATGTAGAGATATATAAAGAGGTGGATTATTAGATAAACTTCCTCCGAAATATTACAAGCTTTGCTGAAACGCACCTTGTTAGAAAAAACATACCTTCCTATAGGAAGAATACCAATAAAACAACGTGATTGCATGGAAAATGTAAAATAATAACGGGGCCACAGAATGGGGCAATCCCAATATATTCCATTGGCAGGTCCTGTAGGGCGGGGACACTCAATAGTGTTGTACCGATCGATAAATCGATTCGCCACATATTAACCGTTTAATTGGCAGTGTAATCAACGAAGTACACTTAGTTTGTAAAATTCTAGGCTCGTAAATATTTTATTTTTCTAAATTTAGTACGGGCAAAGTGTGAAGAATATTGTCCATGAGGGAATCAAACCCACAACCTACGCGTTATTAGCACGACGCTCTCACCAACTGAGCCACGCATGTCTGGACCATCTTGGTATAAACAAGGTATCAAACCACCCATCATCCCCCGAACAGGCAACTCCGTTCGCGCCCGCGCCGCGGTAATTGAGTCGCTTGAATGATTGTAATGTAAATGCGCCTTTATTAATGCCCGCAGAAATTGGAGCTTACCTACTCCCTATTCTATTCTACAACAGTGCTTCGTTGAGAAGCTTTGCATGAAAATGGGCATTATATTGATGGTGTTGATTATAGTTGGCGGCTTTGATGTTGATATCTGTTGAATTCGTACGAGAAAGCAGAGAAAATGTCAAAATAAATTCCCTAGTTTCCATTTTTGGTACCTTGACTACCCTTGACTTTCTCTGAGCAATCCCGGAAAAACACGTGCGCAACCGCGGGCGGCCGCTAATAAATTAGTCGATTAATTATTTGTTTATATTTTGCACAGAAACACATGGAGTAGGTACCTAATAATTATTTTATTTGAAAAACTATGAAACAGACTTCAAATACCGTAATATTTTCACTATTCTTTAAGTTTTTTGGACTAATCCAAATTTCCCGGGATTTATTTGGACCACTTCGTGATCTCTTTTTATACAATAACAAAACAATTTACAAAATCGGTCGTAGTTGACAGAGATATCGACGAAGATATGTACATAGTAGTGGTTGTACACACGGTACAACCATTCATACCTACAGACAAACACAGAACCTCCCACATTTTTTTAAGTTGGTTAAAAAACTATTACGTTTCATTCTACCAGAGACTAGACTAAAATGAGAAAAAGAAGTAGTTATGTAGTTACATGAACAGCGTTAAATGGGACGCTTGTTTACAGCACAGGGTTCGACGTCCAGGGTCGCACGCAGCTCATATAAGACGGCGGCCTTCACGTGACATCACCACCGACTTTGTAGACACTAGCGACAGCCCGCAGATTACCACGCGATTTGCAGAGATAAAAAAGCAGCTAACTAATGTCATAGTTCTTTATACTCATATTTGAAGGCCTATGTGGCGCCCTTGGGCCAAGTGTATGATATGCAGATATTTGTTCTAGGTGTTCTGTTATCTAAGTACAATAGATAAATATCTATCATCTGTATTAAGTAGGTATATCAGTCATCTAGTATCCATAACACAAGCTCTGCTAGATTGTGGCTATGCTGTGTGAATTGTCCAGCATTATTTATATTACTACTTACACTACTTATAAGATAATTTCCTAAATTACTAATTAGTATAACCTAAAAAGTATCTTTTGGATACTTTCTCATTAACATTGGGTATCATAGTATGCACATACCTACTAAAATATTTAATGATGAAGAATTTATTGTTTAGGAACTAAATGAAAACCTGTATAGTTAAAATAGCATTATATATTCTGACTTACAAAGCTTAAACTAACACTTTCATAACCCATTGTCGCAGCGACAAGCGTACAAGCCGGGGCAGTGAATGCATTAAAGTAATATAAATAATAATAATTCAATCATTTATTTCAGACCATAAAAAAGTAACAGATCTTATTTAACTTATTCTACGGTCCATAGTAATATATACCTTAAAACTAGCATACATAAAATATAAAAAATACTAAATTAATAACGCTCTTATTATGATAACGCCCACAGCGTGTAGATGTCGTAATCAGGGTGTCAGATGCCGTTGGTGCACGGCAAAAAAAAAAAATGCATTCAAATGCCCTCTTGAGGCTTTGTCGTTCATTTACCCTTATAATCATATAATATAGTATAAGTTGAGATCAAATACAGAGAAGGAATCTTACAATTGTATTCCTATTACACTTTATTTCTCTGTCGGAGGATTGTTATGTGTGTATGGAGCGAAAGACTGCAGGTAGATGCTGGATGCGTCAAGCTGAAGACAGGGCGCTGAGGCGTTCATTGGGGGAGGCCTATGTCCAGCAGTGGACTAAGATAGGCTGATGAACTTGAACTTACAGAATAACTATGTAAATGCTAGTATTATTTTGTAACTATTGTTGTTGTTGTTGGTTGCCTGGAAGAAATCGCTCTTAGCGATAAGCCCATTGTGCATCTGTTTCTTTGTTTGTTTGTTTTTTACTGTTTTTTTTCTGTGTTTGATGTGCAATAAAACGTATTTGTATTATATTGTTGTTGTTGATGATGGAGCCTATTATTCATTACTGTCTTCCTCAAACCGATTGCAATGGCCACCAACAAGCAGGCCCATTTCAAGGGAGATCTTGTCCCATTCATCTTCTTCCTCTTCTTCTGAATCATATTCTGGATCCATGTCCATCCTGGGATTATCTGAAAACACACAACTTTTTAGTATTCAATATTATCACCAGACTCAAAATGACATTAATGACTGCACTGGTAGTTAAAATATACTGAATGAATTTAGTTCTTAACACATCCTTGTGCTGTATTTGAGTGATTTATTTATAGACCCAGGCTGCCACAGCAATGTATTATGTATGTATAATTTATTTAGTATAATAGGGCATATCTCTAGTTAAGGCAGACTTCCGTGCATCTGTTACATGGTAAAATGCTTAATAGGCAATATCATGGAACATTCAGTAACATAGATTCTACTGAAAGTGATATACTTATCTATCATCCATGCAGTAGAGATAAGTAAATCTTCTGAACCTTTTAATCTCAACGGACCATATTACAATATTTCTGGTTTGTCACAGTGTATGTGTTTTATTAAGGTATAGATGGTGACAATAAATATTGTCAAGTAAGGTAAAAACCACTCACTGTCAGGAACTGTGTTTAAGTTTAAGCTCTCCAATTCGTTGCATTTCTGTTCCAATAAGTTGAAGTCTTCGATATTTGATGGGTTTGGATTGTTAACAGGTTCTGGTATCGGCTCATATTCTTCATCAACCAGATAGAAACAAGGCCGACTATCATTTTGGGAATTACTGTTACCAGCAGCATTTTGGGAATAACTATTGCCATCAGCATTTCGGGTATAACTACCATCAGGATTTTGGGTATAACTACCATCAGCTCTTTGGGCATAACTAATATCACCAGCTTTTGATTTACCAGCAAATTTAGCGGCATGAGACTGAAAGAGTTCTGCTTTCAAACCCTGGAAATATAGGGCTTCCACCTAAAAAATACAGACATTATGATGTTTGATCAGAAAATAACAAAAAAAGCTATAAATGACCTCAATAGGACCTACCTTCAGAGCATTGCGTTGAGATCTGATTTTTTTCAAGTTTTCAATAAGCCACTTCTCCTCTTCCATTAGGGCCTTTTCCCTGGCAATTGCCAATGCCATATCGTTACTCATCTTCAGGCTGCTTTAACGATGCTGAAACAAATCAAAATTATAATACCTACTCTTGAGGATGTTGACCATTCAAGGTTGCTGTTTCTATAGTTTTGAATCAGCGCATTGAGCGCACGCATTAAAGGTAAAAGTTTGGACGTCATTACCTAATAAAATAACGTAAATAGCGCACTTTCTTGTAGTCTATAGGTATTAGAATTAATTACACATTACATAGGTAGGTAATAACTTAAGTTAAAATTTTCAATATAATAAACAAACACCAACCAAAACATTTAAAATAATGTTACCAGCTGGCGCGTCGGCAACCGGCATGCGGCAACTGCGGGCGGAACACGGGTGATGTGGTGGGTGCCCCATACGTTAGTATCCCTGAGTAGTCTGTGGTGGGTGCTGGGTGGGTGGTGGAAGGTGTGGTGAGCCCATCGACTTATACGTAGTCGATGGGTGAGCCAGATTTAAGGTGGATTAAACACGTATAAACTTTTTAAAATATTATTAGTTTAGAATTTACTAACTAATAAAAGTATAGTTTTGTGACATCAATATTTCAGACAACAAAGATGTGTAAAAAAGTTTTGCTAAATCTGATAAAATTCGGAAAAGGTTGGCGTTCTTAGACGTTGATATGATAATGTAGTTGGTAGCATTACGGTTCCGTAGATATTGACAGTAACGACATTGACACAAACCGAACGCAACCGTAGATGTTTGATGCATGTTTGATGTATCTACCCTTGGACGAACGAAATCCTTGGGATCTCCCCTTGGTCAAAACCAATCACCTTTTTCATTTCGTCATTCATTACAGTATATTAATATAATATAATAAACCTAGTGGTAAAGGGTAAGTGCAATGAAATTCTTAGTTCTTATAACTTTTTATTCAGAAACTTTTCTTTTTGGCTACACAAATACTTCAGTAGGAAATCGCTCAGATTCTAGCTAGATGATTCTTTAAGTACCCTTTTTACTGCCTACTCCCTTTTTGCCTTTTTCTTTCTAAACAAACTCATGATTTGCATAAAAATAAACATAATAATCCTGATTAAACTATAAACTAAGAATAATAACAAGACAATAATTCCTAATATCACAACATAGACATCTATGAGCGTGCTCTCAAACCACGTATTGAATTTGGCAGGCAGCGAGGGCGGTGCCGATTTATGACGAGCTACGTACTCGGTCCAATAGATGGCGCTGTCCATAACTGATTGAGGTCTATCGTGCCACAGACGCGATATCCTTTGGGCATTCTTCTGCATCCTGAAAAGATTTTTAAATATATTATAATATTTATTCGTAGAAAAAAAGATTAACAAGTAGTATTCAAAGCTATTGTACGGTTAAAATATTACGAAATAAGATAATTGTTATCCCATAGATGTTTCGACTTCGACTCGACTTAACCCGTAGTAGGTAACTGCAATTTTACGCACTTTTAATACAAAAACCTTAATAGTGTTTTGACAATATTATTGGTTCTACATTTTTTTTTGCGTTTTTTTTATTATTAGCAAATGACTTGCAATGCAAGTGCGCTACATATGTATCTTATTGTCGCGAGTTTCAAAGTGTTTGTGGCTTTTAATTTTTTCTTCGTTCTACAAAGAATGCCATCTTCAAATAGATATTCACTCTGACGCTGATATCCAAGAAAATTCAGAGCCCCCATTCAAGCTCGTATAAGGCAAAAAATGGTCCCTTCCAAGTAGTAAAGGTACTAAATCAATAAAATGAATAGAGAAATGGCACCTATTTGGATATTGAAAAAGCTCACGTTTCACAACGCTTTATGTGTTCCTTTCCTACTCACATTAACCTTTAACTGGTGACGTGGGGCCTCACAGGCCCGAGAGCACTAATAAAACGTATTTTCACCCCTTTCCCCTCGCGTCCCGGGTTTATGCGTCTCAGTAGCTTCGAGTTTGGTTGCACCCATGCCGTGGATAGGGATAATAGTGTCGGCGGGAGAAAATTCGGTAAGTTATACGCAATTAAAGTTTTACTGAGGCCTCTCAGGCCCTACGTCACCACTTACGTTACTTTTTTTTTCAGAGTTGTTAAGTTGTTATTTGTGATTTATAATGGAGTGTACCTGAAAACATAAAGGATGAATGATACAGAACCACCTAGAAAAAGGCGTAGAGTACTGGAGCAGAGAAATACAGAACAAAGTACTAGTATCGTTTTTTCGAATATTACGAGAGCTAATTTTGATATGTCTTGTTTTTAAATAATAGTGATAGTTAGAATACACATAATTGTTTTATTTCATACCTAAATATCCATATTAACACAAATACGTAGGCTACAGTCATTCATTTATGTATAGCTAGAATTATACGTATATACATCCGAGGCCTGTCAGGCCCTACGTCACCACTTACGTTACACAAATGCCACGTCACCAGTTAAAGGTTAAAAAAAAGCTGAAGAAAATGCAACTACTATCTTTACTTACTCAGACGAGGTCAACTCTCTCACAGCTTCTTCCAAATTCTCAGCATTCAGTAGATTGAAGAACAGCGTCCGTCCAAGACCGACTGCTCTGACAGCGGCGGAGTTCGAGAACTGGTCTCCAAAGAAGGGAATTGTGAGGATCGGCTTCCCACAGTGCGCAGTCTCGGAAATACTGAGCATACCTCCATGGGAGACGAAGGCAAGGACCTTCGGGTGGCCTGGAACAGAACATGAACTATATTAACTCTTTTAGTGCCCAAGCCAAGAAGATAATAATGAACTAGATGGGCAGTTATAACTTCTATCTATGTAGTCAAACTAGCTCCTTTCAGTGGACTGGACAAGTGGACACATTTAATTAACATCTATACATATTAGATTTAGTCTTGTCTCTCCCACAATTAAGTAAAAGGGAAAAATCTGAACACTGTAAATTAACGCGAGGAACTCTCAACTCACAAGAGAACAAAACTTATACGATACTTCTAGATATTTGGCAAGCAATGTCTTATTTATACGGAGCCCTTGGCGCGCCCGTCTGACCTGCGCTCAACCTTTAAAAACTCACATAGGATATCAAGTTGTGGGAACCAGCTCCCAGTAAAGATCTTCTCATCCGTGAAGGTAGCGTTCTCATATTTCCAGATGACCTTGTAAGGCAGCCTCTTGAACGCAGTGAGGAACTCTTGCAGTTTGTTCTGAGACATCGTGTTGGCTTTCAGATTGGAGCCGAAGCTCACGTAAATCGCTCCATTATGGGCGTCGGCGAGGAATTTCTCTATTTCCTGGAAAAGAGGTGAACAAACTTTAGGTGAGGTAAACCTGAGTGGTAATTACTTCAACTAATTCTATCAATAGCGCCGGGCATCAAGCGAGTTCTATGTATATAAGTATGTATATAAGTAGGGGCTCGGTTGATTACTCGCCCTCGCGTGTATATGAAGAAGTTAAGACCTTGTTTTTAATATATACTTAGGTATAGGTAACTACCTATTTAATTGCCATCTAAAGAAATAATGTTGTTTGTAGACAGCCGAGTAGGTATGTACGTATGCCACGCTGAAAACAGAGCGCTATCTATGGCGCATATAAGGGAAGGCATATGTCCAGCAGTGGACTAACATAGGCTGATGATGATGATGGTGCGTGGCGTGGCCGAAGTGGCCTATTTGACCAACCAAATTTTTTTTTTTATCGATAACGTTTGAGTGTTTGACCGCCATCACAAAGGCAGTTAAAGAGTGTAGGTAAACAGAATGATATGATGATGATTTGTTACCTACCTATGCCAACTTGCCGATTTCTCAACAGTAAAGTTCTCCTTGCTAGACTAGGTTGCTAGACTACTCACCGGTGTAGCAGGTTTCGGCGCCCTACAATGCACCCCGCCTATTTCCAAGACCTGTGGCGGAAGGATTCGCGCACCCGTCACAGAAAAATGCTGATAAACAAACATCATCTTCATCCTCTCTCTTGCCAATCTTTCCAAGCTGAACGAGAACTCAGGCAGATGTTTACTGAACACTTCCCCGATAGTTCTCTCCCTTTTCCACCGCCCGAAGGTGTTTAAGAATCCAGAAATCAGAACTGATTCCGCTTTATGAAGAATGGACGGATTGGGCCCTACATTAGAGAAGTAAAAGGCATCAGCGGCGTAGTCGAAAGTTATCCCGAGGCGAGAGTATGACCATGGCAGCATAGTGTGTGAAGTTATCCCGATAATCGGAGCGTCCTGCAAAGCAGCAGCGTAAACCAATCCGCAGTCACTTATGAATTGCTCCACGAAAATCACGTCATAGTTTACCCCTTCTGCGAGATGAGCTTTAGCGTTCTTGTTCGTGAAAAGATTCTCACAGTCGGTTCCTAGCATCTTCGTGACCGTGTGCCCATACACGTTGCCGAGTCGTTTGATGTTCGAGTCGACATGTTCGAAAGATTCTAGCGGATGTCTAGCATACGCGGTGCGATTGTAGGAATACGCTTCTAGGTCGATGAACCTAAGATTCGGTATCGCTGTGACGTCAGGGAAGTTGTTCATAACGGTGACGTGATGACCTCGAATGGCCAGCTCTCGAAAGAAGGGCTGGAAAGCCATGTAATGGCTGCGCAGTGGCAGGGATATGATTGCAAGAATTCTAAGTGCGAATACATTTTGAGATGCCACGAGTATTAGTATAACGACTAGATTTAATCTATGCTTGATCATGTCCACGTTGATAAGCACTATGATTTCGCACTGCACGTGGGTCGACGCCAGCGAGCACTGTCGACGCGGAAGGCTGCCCGTGAACTAACAGAGGCTACAGGCAGGACCGCGTCACCCGCGCCACCGCCGCCGGTCAGCTTTACAAGAGCAGTCCTTATCAAGTGTATGACTCGACGTTGTTATCTTATTCATTATACTAATAAGTTAGTAATAAAACAGAGCAGCGTTAAGGTGTGCTAGCACACCTTAACGCTGCTCTCTTTTATTTAATTCCTCGAGTTTGAGATGGGCTTAGGTAACTGAACAGAATCAGGGCTAATGTTTAAACAATTGGCTTTATCATTAATAGTTACCTACTCTACTCAAACTCGATAACAAATATGACACTGTAGTGCACAGCACAGACCGTATCAGTGTCACCCAACATTGATCTTCCGATACAAACCATAATCATTTGTAGTAGGTATGTAAATGATTCGCTTTCACGAATATATACGTACTTATGTAAGATTGGTTCACACCTTTTTACTCATTGCTAATAAAACAAATGTATAAAATGCATACCAAATGTAAGAGAATTCCCAACCAAGATAATGTTGAAGGATGAGATTGTTCATAGACGTGTTCCTAGGGTTATATTATAATATATTGATTCCTCTCTCTCTCTCTCAATGGCCTCTATTGAGAGAGAGAGAGAGGAATCAATATATTTTAATTAGATAATATTACCGTTGAAGACACAGCTATTAGGTTAGTTTATTTCGGTTAGGTATTGTACCTAGTTCCAATTTCATAGTATATTTCTCAATATAGCTCGTTTAGTTCTATATTTCTAGTAAACTGTTTTATTCACAGTTACGCATCCGACGACGCATAGTCGTTAGACTGTGTCCCTTCTTACTTCAGATAATAAAATGTTTGTGTTGCTTTAATTATTTATATTTCGACTTTAAAGATGTCTTTATTATAAGTAGAATGTAAATAGACGTAACCAAATGTGCCTTGTGCTCCTACGGCGAATAAATATGAGTATAGGTAAGTATTGTCATAATATGATGATGATATAGGTATTTTGCTTTGGGGACAGGCAACTGAACTGATATTCTGGTAATATCGCAATACATCTAGGAAAAAATTATATTAGAAAAAGTGCGATGTTCACAAATAGAAACAGGAAGTAACACATCCCATCAATAAAATCATACTCCATAGCTTAGAATAACTCTCCACAGATGGATGATTACAACAGTGATGTTAATGCTTGGCGAGATGTCGCTCAGTTCCGTCCGCACCGACAGTTAATAGAATGGAAGAAAAACAAAGTGCTTAGTTGTACATAAAATATTGTCATGAATCTAAAATAGCATTATATTTAGACTGAGATAGACAAAACAAACATGTAATAGACAAATAAGAGTGATATGAAAGTACATATGTATGTACCTTCTAGTGGTTTCTTTTTCACTTCTTCCACTTGTGGACACAGAATTACGTGAAGATAAAATCAAAAACCTTATTTGGTAATAATTTATAGTATTTATTTTGACTTGTCTAATTGCCTATTTTGTAAGCCCTAGTTTGAAATCTGACATCTAATGAATGCTTTACTTACTTCACCTATTTACCTAAAGGTACTTGGTTTATTAAAAAATCCTGTAAATACCTGCATAGATCTAAAGATGAAATATTTATATACATAATAAAAAGCCCCTTACAAGGAAAAACCTGACACTGGGATTTCCCATGTTGATAATAATATTAATAACACAATGGTGTCAATTCTGTTGTCGCCAGAATTGAAGTAGGGTAGACCGAGGCGATTCGGATCACAGGGCGAATCGGATCAAAGTAAGAAAAAAATTTAAATTAAAAAAATCGTGCAACAGTGAACGCAGACACAGCGACAGATCATTGCTTCCCCTCTCCCCGCGTCGGTTACCATTCGTTAAATTTCGATACCACTCGTACTTCATTGCCGACGATGCTCGCGAGCCAATCAGTTGTGGACACTACGGTAGTTTTCGCTCCAATTGTAAGGTACGTAATAACGATAACTTGTATTTTTGGTAAAAAAAATGTGGAATTGCCAATTTTTTTGTGTAATGTTATTCAGTATGGATCTAATTTTGATAAACCTTATGTTTATTCTGTAAATTATTAACGGTATTCGAACTAAAGTAATTTTGTGAATCCATTGATATGGGGCGAATGGGATCAGGTCATTCAGGGCGAATCGGATCAGTTTTTAAATTACTTTTTACTCATTTATAATTAATGTTTTATTTTTTTAGATGGTTCGGACATATAAGAAAAAAACTGACCAAAGTCAGTGGTCTCAAGAAGATATGAAAAAGGCTTCAGAAAAAGTCCTGACTAAAAGCAACAGTTTTTGTTGAAATTGAGCAACAAGTCTGTCATGGTGTTACATCTGACACCATTAAAGATATTATTCCCTCTCCGTTAAAGAGCCCATCCATCTCAAAGAAACTTCGTAAACTGATAAAGCCGATTTTAAATCGCCACAAAGTAAAGACAATCTCCTTATGAAAGACGCAAAGAAAAAACAAAACACTTAGAAGAAAAAATCTAAAGTTAAAGAAAAAGGAAAAGATAAGGAGAATATCAGCATTAAAAAGAAGAATAAAGCTACACCTGTAATTAAAGTTAAGAATTCGCTTGGGTCAGGAGGCTTTGCATTTTTTTTCTCAGAAAAATTTACGAGGACTGGATCCAGTGCAGTGCCTGTGAAGAATGGTGTCACAAAAACTTCGCTGACAGAAATGGTGCGAAAGGACCGTATACTTGTGATTTATGTGCCGATAACTGATAAAAGTAATGACTGATATTATAATTAGTTTTAAGTATGATTATAAACACATTTCTGTGAGAATTTTATATATTAAAGACCAATGAATGTTAGATCCGATTCGCCCCAAATTTTGGGGCGAATCGGATATTTCTCATAGTTTCGTTTTTTTTTAATAAAAATTAAAATGTTACTTTTAAAGAATGTTGAATATGTTAAATGGTAATTAGAAGAAATACTGATTACAGCTAAATTAAAAAATACCGTGTATCTTTGGAAAAAAGTAGTTTTTTTTTACTTCAAAGTCAAATTGATCCGATTCGCCTCGGTCTACCCTAGGTAGACTAATTTACAGCACTCAATCAAAATGACGACGCTATTCTTTCTGTTACTTTATCGTTGTGAAAGGGAATGACGCGACGACGAGACGGCAATATTGTTAGTCCTGTTAAAATATTTATTTATTTTTGGCGACATGCACGAACTGACTGAATTGACTCCAAATTCCTTACAAAAAAAACAGACGTAATTCAGAAATATCCAGCGAAGAATAGATACAAATTAGAACAAGTAGGTAGCTATTTACTAGGTAGATACCTATACCTACTGACTACTAATAGTTGAGAGAACTGTAAACTGTTGCAAACAATCTAGAGGCAGCGCAACCTGATGGACCAATAAGAACAAGTACCTACCTATTATATTTTACTAAAGATCACTAGCTAAGTAAAAGAATAGAAGAAACTTACTCTAGGTACAGCTTTGGGTACGCCAACATGAATCCCAGCAATTTCAAGAAGTTGCGGCGCCAATGGCCTTGCTCCCGTAACAGAAAAGTGCTGGTACGAAAACATCATCTTCATTCGAGTCTTCGCTTCCTTCTCTATGTCCAGAAAGCGGCGCGGGAGCTTGCTGCCAAACACTTCGTAAATATAGCTCTGGAAGTACCAGCGCCCGGGTTTCGTGAAGAACCAGTGTAAAACAGCCGTTTCCACCTTGTAAAAGAGCGACGGATTCGGTCCCGAGTTGGAAAAGTAAAAGGCATCCGCAGCCGCATCAAATGGGATCCCAAACCTTGGGTATGCGAAGGGGAGAAGCACGTGTGAGCTGATCCCTATGATGGGAGCATCGTACAGAGCTAGTGCGTAAGCCAGTCCGCAGTCCCCCATAAATTGCTCCACAAATATCACATCATACACCCGACCTTGAGTTCGATGTGCCACTGCACTCTCGCTTGTGAACAAAGTCTCGCAGTCTTCTCTATTATTACTGGCCGTTAACGTAATATGCCGGTATACGTTAAACAAGTGCATATACGAAGCGTCAATCGTCTCATAGAAATCCAGCTTCGGAGTCGTGCCGTTAAGCGACCGCTTTAGATCGACGAACTTTAAGTTAGGCGGTGGATTTTTATCGGGGAAATTGTTGATCACTGTCACGCTATGTCCTTTTACAGCTAGTTTGTGGAAGAGGGTTCTGAAAGCCATGTAGTGGCTTCCGAGAGGCATGGAAATGATCGCGAGTATGTCGTACGCGATTGCATGGTGCGATAAGAGGAGGAAAATGAATGATTTGTATGACGCTGACATATCTAACGGAGAGCAACGCTCGAGGTGCTTTCAAACCGGTCTATATCCGCACGCGGCCTGAACTCGACTGACTAATAAAATATAAGGAATGATTGAACGTTCAACTGGCGAGACGGTTCCTTTTCATTCATCTAGGTATGCCCTTATACCTAGACTAGAGAAGAGATGCATTTTTATCTATGAACTCATTGAACGACGACGAGACGGCGAGAAAGCAGGAACGCGATTCATTGAATTAATTACATTCTCTAAAGAAATGCCTATATGTTTAAAAGCCATCGACTCAGGATCATTTAATTATTTATTTAGTTGCCTGTATGTAACTTTATCAATTTCTAGTATGACATTTGACTGACGACCAGCAACTTTCTTTAAATCTGTTTTATCTAATTACAAATAAATTAAATTTTTAATTTTGTTTTTTTTTACAGCTTTATTTGTTTGAATTAAAAATCTCATTGGATTTTTCCAAATTACCGCCATTATAATATCAAAGAAGGCAAGTCAGGTCAACTAGATGAAATTACAAAATACAGAGAAGAAATGATTATGAACATAAAAATGATTATTTTATTTTCATATTAATTTTCACAATATAATAAAATACTTGTACACTAGCCAAACTCAATGTAGAATGTTTGTAAACATACCACGTCACAAAAAAAAAAAAAAAAAAAAAAAAAAAAAAAAAAAAACTAAAACACTCCTGTGTCGATTTGCAGATATAACTGTATGCAATATTTATGAAAGGAAGGATCTCAAATCGATAATTTAAATTGCGTGTAAAAAGACGCGACAACAGAGTGAATTTTAGGTAAGTATGGGTGGTTTGTTTACAAACATTCTACATCGAGTTTGGGTAGTGTATAGGTACTGGTAAAATACCAGTACCTACTTAATAAATAGATACATTTTATCTATTCACCATTTAATATATACCCTATTATAAACGGGTCGACTAGATGTAAAAAGTTTATAATATATCAAAGATGCTCACCCCACTAAAGAATACTCATGTCTACCTACAGCATTTAAAGACATACAGCTAGAAATAACAGGAATGCAAAAACCATGATAACTTTATCTGAATATGCAGAGTGGAAAAATCAATGGGCTCTGTTTTGTTTTCTTTTTAAAAACAAAGGAATATTTCCTTTAAGTTATTTACTTACCTAATTCCAATTTATAATCTTATTGCCTGAAATTGAATAATTTTATTGTTAAACCTATGAAATTTTATTCAGCTGACTGTCAGCTAATAACACATCTATACAAACCTTTGTGGTTTCCTTCGTATTATTTTTAAGCTTTTTTATGTAACAATATCATTAAGTTGGTAAATAAATAAAAAAAAAGTAAAATATTCTACCTTATTTAAAGTGGTGTCCATTCCATTGATTTCTTCCACCTTATATACATAAACTGATCTACTATGTAATATGTTTAAAAACATCAAAAAAGCCTACCCCGCTATATAATAGTCACACCAATACCAACAGTCCATAGTTAACATACCTACTCGTAATTCAGAACAATCTCTTCTGAACAATATAAAGACATACAGCTAGAAAGAATAGGAATGCAAAGAACATTATAACTTTGTCTGTGAATTCTCGTCTGCCGTATTTCTTCAGTAATTTGCTTGACTGGGTGATAGTGCCTGCTGTATTTTCCAGCTCTGATTGTGTGCCCTGAAACAAATAGCTCATTAGAACATCTCAGCATCATCCTAGCATCGTCGACGCTCACGATCCATAAGAGAAAGAGGGTTGATTCGACTGTCACATCATTTTATAGTTAATATACAATTTGCTAATATACAGTTAATATACAATAATAATTTAGGTTAACTACATTTTATTGTTTTCAACCAGTGCGTCCTACCCGTTATGACCTACGGAGCTGAGACGCGGACACTCACAATAGGGCTGAACCATCAGTTCAGAGTCGCTCAACGAGATATGGAAAGAGCTATGCTCGGAGTTTCTCTGAAAGATATGATTCGTAACGAATACATCCGACAGAGAACCATAGTTATCGACATAGCTCTAAGAATTAGCAAGCTGAAGTGACATTAAACCGGCCATATCTCGCGAAGAATCGACGGCCGCTGGGGCAAACGTGTTCTTGAGTAGAGACCACGACTCGGTAAACGTAGTGTAGGACGCCCTCCGACCAGGTGGGATGACGATCTGCTAAAGACTGCAGGTAGATGCTGGATGCGTCAAACTGAAGACAGGGCTATGGCGCTCATTGGGGAGGCCTATGTTCAGCACAGTGTGCTAACGTCAGTGTGTGTCAGTGGACTAACATAGGTTGCTGATGATGATCCTAGCATTGGCGACGCTCACGATCCATAGGAGATAGAGGGTTAATTCGACTGTCACATTTTATAGTTATTCTGTGCCAACAACTAATCATAATTAAGGTTTAATAATTCTAAATGATTATAGCAAAACTTTATTGTATTATTTTCTATGTTATCATATTAAGTTTTTAGATGATTGTAATTTTAACTGTGTAATTTTATATTCCTATGGACTAATTGTAGTCAGATTTAAAGATTTAATTTATTTATTTTAATAGACTACGTTATTCCTGAGTGCCATAGGTTACCTTTTATCCAAGTGACATGTGAGTAAACCCATGCCAACCGTGGCATGAAACTAGTAGGAAGTAAACTTACATGTATAGGCCTCCTCATCGATTTCGATGACGGCCCTAGATATCACGAATTCTTCTATCGTAAGCTCTAATATGGCTCGCTAGACCGAGCTTGGTCTTGAATATCCTACAGCATACATACATATATGGCAGTAGAGTTGGCCTGATGAGTTATATGTCTACGTGTAGGAGGGCTTAGGTCTCTGTTTTTGTACTACTTACATGTACTGTAGAGCTAGATTGCACTAAGCTATCTAGTGTGTTCTGGCTTTTTTGCGTTGTATCTGCCAGCTGTCTACTTATTGAAAGTAATTGTTCTGTAACTCCTGTAACAAAGTTGCATTTTTTTGTTATTATTTGATATTGGTGTATTTGATGTTAATTCAAATATCGCCAAAACTAAACTAATTTTTAATCATATTTTTTTTTAATAAAAATTACGCCATCCTTTTTATTTCGAACATTACGAAAGGGATAGCAACATATTTAGTCCCAAATTAGTTTTATTTCGTTTTGACGACATCAAAATTAACACCAATGGGACTGAATTCCTAAGATACTTTCCTCTCTATCTTATTTTATATCATATTTAGTTAATAATGTGCATCAACAAAGTGTTACTTACCTATCTGAAAACATAGACTAATTTTAGACCAATTTACATAGACTTAGTTTACAGTTCTTGCAAGTTCATGTTGTTCTAGGGCTTTCTGGCCTGCCTTAGAAATGGCACAGGTCATTCATGAAACTATAAAAAACAATGTTTAAAATGCTAAATATTGTTTTTTATAGTTTCATGAATGACTTCAGTTTTATATCTACCTTAGAATAATGAATATAAGTTAACTAGTTATCATTAAGCCTTAAAAACCTTGTTGAGAAATAAATAAGTATTATTAAGTTGTAAGACCAGAGTCTCAGAGTAATAAGACTAGACTGCCTAGTTATTCTGAGACAGAGTATAGTTTTAGTCTACCTACTGACTGATTCATATGTATTTTATTGCTACATTTTATAAATATGTACATAATATTCTTTTTAAATAAAGTTTACCTGACGACATATTCAATAGACCATCTCTATCCACCTTGGATGGCTTCCTATGTCTCACATCTGTATCAGAGACTTCATCCCGCCTCATCAGCTCCCGTCTTTGAGCTTTCTCTACTGTAAACATACTTGTTATGTTCGCTTCTTTGAATTCTTTTAGAAGACTGAAAAGAAGATAGAGCAAATGTTAGTACAAGCCGCTGTCCCACTACTGTGCATCGCCATGCAGTGCATTTTAGAAGTGTGGGTTCATTTGTTTTGCAATGTAGGTCTATGTTTCCACTGCAGCACACACAATTCAGGTATGGCTTACGCAGTGGAGATAGGCATGCTTAGGAAACCATGTCGTAGTTCTCCAATATCACAAACAGTTAACCTGTTTATGTATGAAAAGTTAACAAACAGACAGAAAGACTTGATTAAATAATTTTGAGTATGACTTCCATAAAACACTCCTTATCAAGCATACATTTCATAATAACACATGGCTGCAAAGCATGGAAGAAACTCACTCAAAGAAATCTTTCTACATGTCTGTTTCAGTAACGTTGACCGGCAGAATTGCATAAAGACTTGACATTATTGGCATTTTTATGTTAATTAATTGAGTTTTTTACTCTACTTGAATGAAATCTAACATTTATGCAGTTTTATCCATTATTTTATGCATGCTGTCTTCACTTAAAGTTATATTGAAACTAGACAGGATATTTATCAAGGTAACTCAAAGCCAGGTTTAGTGTACACTATGTTGGTGATCATTATATAAATAAAGACAGATCTGGGCCATATATCTCTTTACAAAAAAGATTATTCTTTTGTTTGGAAAATGTTGTATGTATACCAGGCTAGCTGCTGCCTCTGGGATACCAGCTCTGTACTATACTTTATATCATTCATATTCTTGCAATACAGTTCTAAGTTACTTAGTTCTTCTCTTAGTTCTGCCAGTTTTTGTCTTCCCTTTTCATTAAGCTGATTTAGAGTTTCCATTGAGTCGCTGCATTCTAAAATATCCTGCAAAAAATCAAATTAAAAGTATGATTAAAATATTTTAACATTGTCTTAAGCAAGCTCTGAGAATAATTATTATGAAATCTGTGGTAAGTGAATAAGCCAAATAGTCATAAATACAATCATATTTTTGTTCTGGTAAATCTAGAATCTTACCTGAATTACCGCCTTTACTTCAAAGTGATATTTAGCTAATATTTTTAGCAAATTTTGATATTGAATTGCATCTGGAGTTGATATTTTTGTCAATAACTTTTGAAAGGCTTCCTTTTTGTAGTAATCTAGTGTTCTCGTATTCATTTTGAGAGCACTTAGGTATACTGTTTGGTAATTTGAACTCTTGAACTCGTCTCTCTCTGAGAAATACACGAATTTACTTCCAATGAAATTATTTTATGCACAGAAAGATGATGACTATGATGATTCTTTATAATTGGATTTAGATTTTATTGGCAATATAATATAGCATTATCAATCAATAGATAGGGTATGTCAGTGTATTGTGTGTGTCGTGTGTAGTCTGTCTGCGTCTGGATGGATGGATGGATAGACACTTATCCAGTGCTGCCGGCAGTCAAAGTAAAAAAGCTCCGAACAGAACGCAAATATGGTCGGATTTTAAGTTACAGAGTACAAGTACAAAGAGAACTGTTTTGTAAAATATTAGAAATTGTAAAGCCTCCAAATAGAAAGATTAAGCACCTCTCACACCAATAATAATGTAAGCAAAATTTCGCAGAGTCACGTTCCGTCAAAGATCAGTAGAGGTAAAAAAAGATCCGTAATAGACTAAAAAGACCCCCACCGGCAACACTGTACTTTTCTGCCAGTGTCAAGTAAGTAATCCCTGCCGTCACAAAAAATTACTATCGTAATCCTAACGAAATGCGAAAGTGTGTTTGTTTGTCCTTCCTTCACACCCGCGGCGGCGGTTGCGCCTGCGCGCCCTACCTAACGAAGCAAGCAGTTGACTTGATTTTTGGCATAGCTACAGTTGAAAGGACGTGAAGTAACATACCTTTCCTTGGTTCCTTATGTCCCGGAAAAACAAAAAGACAGCGGACCATCCAGCACTAAATGCAGCCTTCCATTTCAGTTCAAAAGGCTGCAGTTCCCCCTCAAGATCAGTTTTGCTATACTAGATATAAACCAGGCACAAGGCCACTACAGGTAGTAGGGGTACACTTGGTGAAGCCGTGCTTCACACATGTGCAGCTATGTGGCATGTTTGAGTGTGTCCAATGCTCGATTTTTACATGTCATAGCGGTTACTGGAAAAAGACAACATTGTTTACACTAGCGTCCTTAAATAATATCTACTCTGGTCTGTGACGGTCATGGTCTTATTCCTCCTGGCCAAGTTTTTCAAATTACCACGCGAGCGAAGCTGCGGGTACAATAAAATTATGAACGTGCATGTTTGTGACATGTGTATGGATTTTACGATGTATGAATGTTTGTTGTTCTTTCACGAAAAACTACTGAACAGGAAAAAATACCCTTGTTTCCCTCCTAGAAATGTGACGTTCGATTTTAGGCCTCGGTCTCGAATTTTGCGGGCAGCGGGGCGGCGGCGGCGGCGGCGCGGGAGAGGGGCGGGCAACGCATACCAGTACCTGTTCTCGAAACCAGCGGGCAGATCGCGCGGCACTGTAGCGGTGTAGTGTTGTGTTCGTGGTTGTGTTGTCGACATTCGCAAACGAAATGTCTGAAAATCGGCGACAACATCTTTTTGATTCAAATGTATTCCTAACGCTCGATTTATTGTGGGCAAAAGAAGAAGTGGATCCCTACTATAGGGCAAGGAAAATAAATGGCGAGTTTTATCGAAATTATGAAGAACAGAGACAAAATCCCGATAAATTCTACGACTACACCAGAATGAGTGTAGAAACTTTTGACTATATTCTAGAAACTACATTTTGATACGTCACAAAAAAAAAGTACAACACTATACTACAATGCAGACGCGCAACGCGGGACGGTCACCGCTCGACTGGAGTGCACCGCTCGTTGCCCGCCCCCGCGCCGCTCCCGCGCCGCTGTTTTCGAGACCCGGTCCATTTGACGATACGCATAAGATCCTGCCGCTCCCGCGCCGCCGCCGCCGCCGCCCCGCTGCCCGCAAAATTCGAGACCGAGGCCTTAATGCGGTTTAAACCGCGGGCAACAGCTAGTGGAAAATAATTGAAAATTAACCGAAATTATCTGAGTCATCAAGATATCAGATAGCAGCAGCACTACACAGTGCGTCCCACAGCCATGCATGCCACATGGAGGGAAAGTACCATAAATATTGTAGATAGAAAATTTTACTGAAAGAAGACTTCATTCTGATTTTATAAACAATTTAAACTGCATTCAAACATTTTTGAATAATCGCCTGTCTGAACGTGGAATCGAACCCGCCAGATTGTAAAAAAAAAACGCAATTTAACGATACCGATCAAAAGGCTCAATCGTCTCAATCGTAAGTATTATTGATTATTAAGTATTATTACAACGGCGGCGCGGCGGCGGCGATCCGCGGCGTGTGGTCGTCGTGTGAAAATGTATGCTAAACTAAACTACGCAATGGATTTTGATGCGGTTTTTTTTTAATAGATAGAGTGATAGATATGTGGATACCTCGATAATTATTTATTGCAAAACTAAACTTAGTGAAGTTTAGTTTAGCCTAGCCGCCAAGTCGCATCTTCAGGGGCAAGGGAGGCATAGCAGTTAGCGGCCGGCCGCCGGCCGCCGCCCAGCAGGCGGTCGGTAGTCGGTACTCGGTAGGGCAGTGCAGTGCCGAATCGCTCGCCCTCGCGCGCTGAAGTCTATTTCGGTGCCGCGCGACGTCATGGTCACTCTACTCGTTCTACAGTTATACACTTTCAAAATTCAAAGCACAATGTGAATTATAAAATTCGGGAGTTTGGGAAATAAAAATTACAAATATGGCAGTAAAATTTATGAGTGATGGATTTGAATTTATTATGGCGCGAAAGTTTTTGGTAAGGCATTTCCTAGTATTAATTTATTTATACGAGCTGACTAAACACGCGTCTGACGACCGTCACAAATCCAGCCAGACCTCTCAGCCAGTACCTATACTAATTAATGAGAGAGAAAAATGGATTGCGCCAGCTTATAAAAATATATCTAGGTACCTATACAAATAACGTGATTAGATGTTTTTAGAATATTTAGATACCTACCTACTAAAATAGGTTATCTACACAAGTTCAAGTCTTCATTAGAATTCAAATTTTCTGTGATACTGATAAGTTGATACTTTTGCAACATGTAGAAATTCCAAGAAGAACGCGATGATCTCAACATGTCGCCTTCCCGTGTCGCCTTCCCGTGTCGTCGCGTCAGTGGTCGCTCACTATCTACCTACCTTATTTGTTTATCTTTGTAAATCATTCATAATTATTTACCTGTGGTTAAGATTAAGAGAAGACCCACCGAACTCTATCAAACAAGTAGTAGGCACCTAACCTCTTAATGGGCGCCAGTGTTAACACCCATTCACCCATTGATACAAATATATTGTCATAAATAGGTACCTAGGTATTTACTATTTTTTTGTATAGATACTACATATAAATTTAGGTACCATGTACCTACCTACCCTTCTTCAAACAAAGCGCTATCATCATTGGTTAGCTCAATCATGCATGGCATTGATTTTGATGAATAGGTAGGTAGGTAGGCTTTAAATATTATTTAAGGCCATAGATATATTCACGTTGACCGATTAAGGCATGTTCATGATTCATAGTACTTTTGACCTCGAACCATGTCACATTCCCAGAACGTGGCAAAAGTTTCAGACTAACGCCGAGAATGGCGAGTCTTGTTGTCAACTTGTAGAAGGAACTTTATTATGAATAATATTCTTGCGTAAGTAAAAAAGGTGTAGTCATTTTTCAAAAGCGAGACGCAAATCCACGATGAAAACAATGATTGATTTCATGCTTTAAACAAGATTTTAGAAACCATTGATTTAATTTTAAAATGTATCTACCAGTAATAATTTGTAGGAGATATTTAATGACATAAATAAAGCGAATAATGGAAATAAATATATAAATAATTGGATATGAAATCAACGCTGCAGAACAGCACAAAAATGTCCATGTAAATATAAGCTCTATTTCGTAACATTTAGATACAATTTATAATTTATTATCATAAAAAATTACGATACTAAATTAGTGGACAGACTGTTCGTGGACCACTAATTTGAAGCTCGTGGATAACCATTTGTTCACTGAAAAATGTATCTAAAGATAACGAGTTGAAGCGCATATTTGAATGCATGTTTTAGTGCTGTGTGGACCTCTTTTGGATGAAATGAATACCGCACTGAAAAGGAAAACTGCTCATCTGAGAAAATATCTTATTATGCTCTGCCAGTTGGAGCAGATTAATTCCTCTACCTTCAGTAGTATGCCCATTGAGAGCGCATCAAAGCAGGAACTGTCATAATGCAAATAAGATCCCAGTGATAGCGGCATCGACACGGTTGGTAATTAATGCGGACCCGCTCGCTGGACTGTCATTTATTGTGTTGCCAACTGGAGACAGGAGGACAACTCGGAAATAATTTGTGTTATATTTTTTTCCCGTAACACTTCTGAATATAATTTGCCGATCTTTGTGGCGTGATAGGCAATAGTCCGCCTGCGTGCAGTCGGTTGCGGGTTCGATTCCGGCCTCGGAACAAATTTTTATAATTTAAAATTATGATCTGCAGATATTTTTTTCGGGTGTTCAGGTCGTTTTCTATGTATGATAAAAAATATCTATCTATATAAAGTATTGTAATATGTTTATCAGTTATCTAGTACCCATAAAACAAGCTCTGCTTAACTTGGGGCTAGTAAATTCTGTTTGAATTGTCCAACATTATTATTTATTTATTAAAATAAATAATAATGTAGGAAATGTTATAATGAAAATGAAAATATTCATTTTCATTCTTCTTCTATGTTTTTATTCTTTCTTCTATTATTGAATAAATATAATATAGAGTAGAGAGAGACTTAGAAACTAAAATAAAATTTTTAACCCGCTTACATCCATAATGAACTACATGAAATATTGACTGTAGATTAGGTCCACATACATTTATTTATCTAGTTACAATACTTAGACGACGAAAGTAAATTCCGACATAAATTCTCTATGTTGGAAACACAGGCTAGTAGCTGCCATCGGCTCCATTCAAACGTTCAATGGAGGCTGTGGCACAACGCGCCTGCAAAGGCTGAATAGGCACTACGTACTATTACGCATGCCATGCCCGTTGAATAGAGTCTGAAGTGGCTAGATATACGACAGTTTATACTTCCTAGTTCCGACGTAATGTTATACCTGCCTGGTCTAAATGCTTGATAGAATTTATTTTTTACTTTTTCTCGGAGTCTTCAGCTTCTATTGATGACCTCTGTGGTCCGGGTTCGGGTTTGATTCCCGCCTCGGGACAAAATGTTTGTAAGTACGATCTGCAGATATTTGTTCTGGGTGTTCTAGTCGTTATTAATATCTAGTACCCATAACACAAGCTCTGCTGAGCTTGGGGTTAGATGATGCTGTGTGGATTGTCCAGTATTATTAATACATTCTACGCTATCTTATCTACGTAGTCTACGCTAAAATATTTTAACGCCTTTTCTTCTGAGAAGGTTTATTACGTCAGACACCTATTTGCAGCAATCTGGGTTTATGAACCACCTCCGAAAATGTCATGGTCTAATTATAAAATAATGAAAATGTGATTGTAATAGCACAATGTCTTGTTTCAGATATTATGGATCTCAATAGTAATATACATATCATACGATACATTTATTTATTATAGGAATGGAAGACAGTTTTTCCATTTAAGACAAATTTTAGGGGTGAGAGTTTTACCTAATCTAATTGATTTTATTAGGTGCTTTAGAAAAGTAGCGTAACTTACTCGCATATGTTTTTTTGTTGCAGTTAGGTCTATGTATTTCTCGAGCTACAGCTACCGTCTTAAACCTATGTGCAGCACTGATATTACTGCCCCAATGCAAGAAGCTCAATCAAATAATGTACAGGATACTGTCAAAGTTGTGGCCTGGACTGTTTTTCTTCTGGCTCGAGAAAGCAAAGAGCATCCACATGACTGTTGCTACTACGCTTGTGATATTTAGCGGTAAGTAAGTAGATTGATGCCCAGGTGGGATGACAACCTGTGACAGACTGCAGGTAGATGCTCATAGACGAGAAATTAAAACTCTACAAATATTTGACGCTGAAGCAGCAACGATGCAAAGTACCAAACTACAGTAAAACAAACAAAATACTATTCATAGTTCATTACCTACATAGTGTATAGTAGGTACCTAGCGTACCTACTGTCGAAATAACTCCGCAGAACGTACTCAACCACAGTACAGTACCGTCGTCGTTACAAAGCAGAATTTCAAGTCAAAGCAGCTAATATATAATAATATCATATCAATACAACGTATCAGTATCACCGTAGGTATCACCCAAGATTTTAGTATTAGTAGGGGAAAAGAACTATAAGGTAATGTGTCTTCCTTGAAGTGGCTTTCAAAACGCAAAGGCGTTCACAAAGCGAATTCGAAATTGTGAAATGCTCATTAGGGTCTCAGGGAGCACACCATTATGTCGTTGAGACACAGGCTAATGGCAGTGCCTACTTAAGGTCTAGCTTTTGTTTCCTAAGCTTGTGGTGCTGGTAACACTTTTCGATTTTAAACAATACCTCCATATGTAGCACTACCTAAGTGACTGAGTACCTATAAAAATAATTATTTGTTTCAAGCAGTACAGCTCATATAAGAAATAACACAACCTTAAAATCTAATAGGATTGCTGGAAAGGTGCCGTTCATAGCAGTGCCTTGTGTACGGGGAGTCCACCCTCCCAACTATCATTGCCAGAACTGTATTGGAACAATCTAAGCCACTACATAAATACTTTTTTATTATTTTTATTGTCAGCATACATACTTACATAATTATAGCATAACATTCTAGCCACAGAGTTGGCTAATGGGTAATTTTGTATTAACTTAATTTTGTAAAAACAGATCAATAAGAAGTGTCCATCGGCACTTTTCTTATTGTCTCTACTTAAGGGGACACTTGGTTGGTTCATGCATTTTCTATGAATATCTACTTAGGAACTGAAAATACGATCGGGTTGAATGGAACTTTGTGGTTAAATGTAGCAAAATCACTTACCTTAGAAAGGTAAAGCGTACCTTTATCGCTGCCTTACGAAACAAGGAAACATCATTAAGTGCACCTGTATTGCATGAAACTTAGCTTCCTACCTTATTTTACAGTGCTACACTCCGTATCCCACTTCGTGAACTTGTGGAATTTCTCAGGAGGTTTCGTCGAAGAATTCCGCGACATTAACTTTGCGAACTACAAGAACGAGGTTAGTTAACAACATACCTTATGTAGGGTTTACTTACTTTAACTTAGGTAAGTTAAAGTAAGTAAACCCTACATAAGTAGGTACTTGCACTGTATGTTTTTTTTTCAAATATGTACCTATTATCTACTAGGTTATTAATACAATTATTTTATTAGCCTGGTGGGACCAAGCTAATTTAAAAAAAAATTCAACTATAGGTACAATACAATACAAAAAGGTACTTTGGCAAGTAGTGCTCTTCCTTTGTGAATTACAGCTATCTTGGTCCTATCTAGCCGTAATTCACAAAGGAAAAGCACAAGGTAGGTACTTGTGTAATTTTTTACGAAGTTCCTTTAAATAAAGCTCAACTTAACGTAACTTTTATCGCCGGTCTACGTTCTGTCTGTCTGTAGAATCTCTGTTGCACAAAAAGTTAGATAACAAGATTGAATTTTCAGAACCCCCTATACATGCTTCTAAGCATGACCTGCATAACAGGCCTCCTGATGATATGTACAACTCTGCTGATGGGAGTGACGTCATTGAGGGTCGTCAGACGAAAGGTTTACAACGCATTCTGGTACGCCCATCAGCTGTATCTGCCTTTTATGGTGCTGTTTCTTATTCATCCATTGAGGTAAGACCATTTGATTTATTATGGTTAGTCTATTAAAATTAATGGGGCTTAGTGCAATTTTGGTTGGCGATGAATGAACCATCAAAAGTAGTTTTGAATTGATATTTGTATATTAGTTCTAAACAGTTTATATTTTACATTAAAAAAAATATTAATTTTGCATTTTATGATCAGTTCAATATGATCTCTGCTTTTATAAAGAATATAAGGCAGAAAAGTTTTTTAAAAATTACTACACCTTTTTTGATTTAATTGCAGTTCACACTAATAATATTTTGTATGTAGTTAATGCTTGATACTTGCATAAATTATTATTTTGATTTCGAAGAATCTGTTTCTTCGGATGGACAAGACTTGAATAAAATTAACTTGGTAAATATAAAATTATGCGCGTGACTCATCCATTGATTTCGCAACAGCACCAAGGTCCAACAAGCTCGCAAGAATACCTTTGATAGTAAAAAAGTTCTTTCTCTTTAAAAAGTGAATAAAACTTTTAACTCTAATTTCAAACTTAAAGACTATACATGTATAAATAAGTGTCATGTACTTTTTATGCAATAAATAATTTTAATTTTTTTTTAAATACATTAATTTGCTGACTATAAACAGTAAAAATAAAAAAGGGTTCTTTTTTCGACGCCTGAATCCTAAATTTCATTTTAGAATTTCCCCATTACTTTCTCCATAATAAGAAACTGTATTTAAAATTTCATGTCTGTATGTAGGTATGCTAGTAGTTAAAACGAGAAACCTTAAAAATCATGGCTCATCATGACGAATGCAGTGCCAGTGGATCGCCACTGCATTCGTCAATCAATTTCTATAATAATTTTTTTCAGCGGTGTACTCAAGCAAGAGGTGATCAATAACGATATAAGTCTGATTCCTAGTCATAATACCAGTTGGACCGGTGAGAGTGCAACCACAAATACTCCTAGATTTATTGCAATTGAATCAAAGGTGAGCAGGTCACACACTAGCAAAGCTAGGCCCTCTAATGCCAATAGGTATAATACCAGGTAGATTTAAGTAAGTAGTTATAATATGTAATATACAAATTACTAAGTACCTACCTAATCATTAAAGTAAAAATGGTGGTCTGTGGTGTGAATCTCAGCATACCTACTTAGCAGATATACCGATCTACCCTCATTTTCTGTCTTTGTCGCAAAAGAAAAACCAAAAGACAGAAAATGAGGGTAGATCGGTATATCTGCTCATAAAAACGAACTCGCAGTGTCTTAAGTTATTCCGTGATCATGGCGCATGAAACTGTGCCGAAATATTGGAAAACTAAAAATCAAATCATGGTAAATATCCCATTTTAAATAACTTACTAGTAACCTATGTACTTAGATCATAATATACTACTTCAATCTATCTTACCTACCTATCACAGAAAGGTATTTAAGTACCTATGTACTTAACTTTAAAAAAATATAATACTTATAGTACTTATAATAATTTTAATTGTACCCACGCGCTTGTGATGCGTGTATAGTAAGTACATAGTAAAATGCAATACTAACCTACCGAAGTAATGAAGAAAAGTATGGAAGCGCACAAGTGTAAACACAGCCAAGTTTATCAAATAGTAGCAAGGTATATTATGGTACTCGTACATTACATACCTATAGCATAGCATTACCTAATCCGTGCCTATAGTCCAAATCCCAATGTAGTACGTTCAATAATAGGTTTCCAATCACTTCCGGCAATTCCTGTGTGGTTGTGGTTTGATTAACCTATTCTTGGATTCGGACATCATTACATTTTTATGGTGTATGGGTATACTAATTTCTGCCCGCAGCTTCGCTTGGTTTATATGGAAATTCGCAGAAAATTAGAATACGTAACTTACTAGAAATGTTTTAAGGTTTTTTCCGTTTTCTCTATGCCATGGGATAAGCCTATATTTTATTCCAGACCTAGAGCTATCTGTATGCAACATTTCAGCCCGATCCGTGCAGTCCATCGAGGTACGTAGTCGATGGTGCAGTCAGTAGTTTTGTTGTGAAGAAGTAACAAACATCCATACATCCAAACTATCGCATTTAAAATATAAAGTGAGATGTCGACTGGACAAAGCTATGAATAAAAATAATGATATAATGTTATACATAACTACATAAGTCATATACCTACCTACTTACTTACCATGCAATTTTTCAGACTTGGCTTTGGATGTCCGTTCCTTTGACTTGCTTCTTCGTTGATCTTCTATGGAGGATATTTTCGAGAAATAGAGCAGTCGTCGATATATTAGAGGTAAGATTTGTAATAAGTAGGTACCTTAAGTTTAAGTGATTTTTATTGCCTAGTTTCTGCCCGCGGCTTCACCCGCGTTGTTTCTATGAAAACGTTTAAATAAATGAACATTATGAATAGGTACTTGAAAACAAATAGTAAATAAATGTTTATAAATACATATCTACCACCTAACTAAATATACACATAATATATTTACAATATACCTACTACTTAGTGGATATAATTAGAAATGGGAACTTGATTGAAGTCGCTTTTTAGTTTTTCAAAATAGTAATCAACTTATTTTCTGTGACTATTATCATGCGAATTGTCGTACTAACTGTTGCATTTTTTTTTAACAATTTTCAGGGACGCCCCATGGCTGGTCGAACATTAAGTCTGAAACTCAGCTGTCCAAACGTGAACACGGTGTACCGCGCTGGACAATACGTAGTGCTGCAATGCCCACAAGTATCACTTCTCGAGTGGCATCCCTTCACTGTCGTCAAGGTAACAAATCTTGTTGTCACAGACAGATACCGACGTCCACAGCTGAATATGCCCCAAACAAAGGAGATCTGTGGGGTATAAGGGGGACTCCAACTCCAACTCTCGTCTCCCAAGCCAACCTAACCTGCACAGCACGTGGTATACCCTGCTAGATAACGAACTAGGCTCTGATGAAAATATCAAACCATCTTCATAATTTGATAACTCATTATCATTAATTTTTATTTTTTTTCCATTTCTTAACACTTACAGAAAAGTGTTCAACCAGACACAATTGCCATTATTAAAAAATGGTGCGCATTGGTCATCGTACTTGAGTACATATTGCCAAGAGTTGCCAAATAAAAGAAGTCGTATTTGAGTAGAGGCATCGACCTGATACCCTATAGACGCCTAATATTAGGGCGAACGCTTTCAGGTAACACACGCTATAATGACACCCTTTTTGAGCAAAAGAAGTGAAAAAGTTATTTGATATACTGTAGAAATAGATGCTCCGTCTACGTTCATAATTAGCTTACATAGGTACCAACTTATCTACCGAATGCTATTATTATTATGTATTATGCCATCTATCCTGTGGGCAGGATACCTACATAGGTACTAATCTTGATCATTTCTATTAATAGGTCCCAGAGTTATCAAACAAACTGCTGAAGCGGCACGAGCTGTCTGACTAACAATGGGTTTGATAGGTTTCCCCAACGCGATGACGTGATTATGCACTATAGGAATGCAAGTGGCATGCAGCGTTCCTGTTATTTCTGTTCATGCGTTATTGATGGCCATGTATTCCAGAAATCACGCTATAAAACGCAGCTGTTAAATTCATTAAAGCGGACGACAACCTCTGAATCCCATAAGCTTACAAACCCAGTAATGTAGACAAAACAGAGGAACGTTTGTTTAGTTTTTCAAATCCCCGCCAGCCAGCAACGTGTTGAAAAAGCTTTGATGCTGAATCTAATACTGCCGACAAACATTTTCAGGTTCCTTCGCCACACCAAAGGAGCTTCGTTGTGTGGATTCGTGTTAAAGGCGATTGGACCGAGGCTTTAGAAAAGCTTCTTAAAGAAAAAGGTCCTCGAGGAATGAAGTAAGTGATTTTTTTTAGTTATATTGCATTGTAAAAATCTGTAGGTACTGAAAATTTTCTGAGTTATCGATAATTGTTTCAGCATATTGGTCGACGGTCCATTCTCAAGTCCGATGGAAAGCGTTAGCCGCAACGAGATTGCAATTTGCGTTGCGGCTGGTGTGGGGATCACGCCTTTTGTGGCGGTTTTGCACCAAATGCTTCAGTAAGTATCTACCTTCAATGTAGACTGATTTTATTTAATGATGAACCTTCGTCTTGAATCACTCTATCTATAAAAAAAACACAACAAAATCCGTTGCGTAGTTTAAAGATCTAAGCATACCTAGGCACAGACAGCGGAAAGCGACTTTGTTTTATACTATGTATGTGGTAATAAAACCTTTTCTGTATTCAATAACTAAAGCTAAATTAGGTTATTTGTAAACAGGAACCCTAGAAGCCATCTTCCTGGTAGGCTCCATCTGCTATGGATAGTCAGGCACGAACAAGAACTAACCTGGCTAGCAGAACTCGCTGACAAAACGATCAGACAACTACGTAGCGCCAATCGACCCGACAGATTACATCTCCAACTCTTCGTCACACAGCATTCCAATATAGAAACACATATTGTCATCAATAAGAAGGGACACTCGCATATTTTGAGTGCAGATGAAGAAAAAGCGACGTTACTGACTCCGAATTTGAAGAGGAGCGAATGTGTGAATGAGTATGCAGTAGCTAAGGATTATCCGCTGCTGGCTTGCAGGGTTAGAAGAGGCAGGCCGCATTGGGACCGGGTATTTGGATATTGGGTACATCTGTACCCAGGGTATGTTCCATATCTAATCTTAATTTAAAAAATAATGTGCTAAAATAGGAGACACTATTTATCTGTTTTTTGTTTTAAAACCGATGTGGCGCGGTGGGTGAACTGTGAAGGCTCAGGTGAAGGCCCGCCTGCGACGCAGTAGGCTGCGGGTTCGATTCCCGCCTCGGAACAATTGTGTGTACGCTGCAGATATTTGTTCCGGGTGTTCTGGTCGTTTTCTATGTAAAAAAAAAAATATCTATCTATGTAATGTATTATACTATGTATATAGTACCCATAACACACGCTCTGCTTACCATGGGGCTAGATAATGCTGTGTGAATTGTCCAGCATTATTTATTGATTTTAGGTCTACTTCTCCATACAATCCCTTATGGTGGTTCCGTTCTACACAAAAAAACGTTTGTTTGATAATTAATATATTTAAATTATTATACTTAATTAAGTAATACCTAACCTATAATAATATCAAGTGTATAAACATGTACCTACGGTGGAATAAATGAAATTGATTAATCTGATGTGGTTGTAGAGGTACTAGTACCTACATACTATAGTATATATATACTTATTGTCTGATTACAATAACCTAACGTGATTTTTTCTATTGTTTACAGAGATCACCTAAACCTATTTTGCTGTGGACCAAAGAAACTAGTTAAGTTATTACGCAACAAATGTAAAGAAACATCTAGACATACAAACACCAAAATCAATTTTATTCACGAAGGATTCTCTTGAAGTTTACCAAACTGTGGCCATCGTGGCCGAAATTCAGATAGAACATTATTCTTTCCATATAAATAAATTCATTAATTCAAAATATTTTATTTCTTTAGGCTTACAAAATAAGCACTCAGACATTGCTCAGACAAAACAAGTCATACTTTTTTCTAAGTACCTAAGTCATACTTTTAATTAGGTACAGATAAGAGTGAATAGCTGGTGTCTTCTAGACCTTCGTGATACATCTTCACGTCACATCAGGTGAGATTGTGGTCAAACGAAGGTCTATGGACTAACAAAAAAAATTATTTAGGTTGGTAGGTGCCTAGACTATATTTTATGTAGGTATTTATTGATTGCTATTATTTAAATGTGATAACATGTGAATACTTATCATTTTAATAAAAATATAATACATGATAAATTTAACTATTTTTTTTTATCTTTTATATATACGGAAATAACAGTCAGTTAAAATCCAAGCTAAGCTAATATCCTAGTATGTAAGGTACCCCAAAGTTCTAAGTAATTTTAATGCAGTCAGTGCTTTGCTTGCATCTTAATCGTGTGAACAGATTTTGTCCAAGCAGAAACACAACGTTTGCTCTATCGTCTTTACACGAAGGTCTAGATTATTATTATGTCTCTCATTTACCATGATCTCGGGCCATAAAGTGACCCGGCCCTTTGGAAGGCTTGCGTGGGGCCAAAGCCAACAGCACAGAGGCCCTTTGATTATTACCTATACACTTATTTATTTAAAATTCTCATATAAAATAAAAAAATTACAATAGAAAATATATACAATAAAGTATTATAAAACTTAATTAAAATATATTAAAACGGTAGATCACCGACCGCGAAGCTAGGCTCAAGCGGCCGGTGACTAGGACTGCAGAGAAAGGAACTTCCTGATGATACGTGCAGAGTCCAAGAGTACCGCCTTTATTATTATTCCATTTATTATCAAAGAATAAATTAACAATATTTTTTTTCTTAAGATATTAAACATTTATGACTAAATATGTTATTGAACATTATTAAAATATGAAAGTATAATAATATAAATTTGATTTTTATTTTTCTATGATCTCTATTCGAATAAAGACTCTTCCAGACTAATTCTTTCTGTCCTTCGCTATCGATGGTTTTCTAGGTTTTCCTTATTTTCCCCTTGTTTTTATAAAAATCGTTTAGGTACAGATAACATTAAATGCGCTGCACTGTCATGAGTTGGTAGGTGTGCTTAGATAGTTATATGGAAAATTCAAAAGGCTTTATATCGGTATTCAGAATGCTAATTCTCTCTGTTATTCCAAGTAGGTCTAGATATCGTAGGTATATTATTTATGAAGAACATTAAAATATCAGAATAGAACAATTATTAAAGCGTAGTATTTATACTTTTAACTATTATAACTGAACATCTAAGCCGTCACCAGAAAGCAGAGTGCCCAGAATGCTGGCAGCATTGCCACGTTGAATGGCAATGAAAAAAGAATTTGCTGATCGAAATAAAAGCTAGCATTCCGATCACCTGTCGACTCTATTAGATGTTTTGTAAGATCTTTGTATATTGTATGTGCCCCAGGACCCAAGGACCTAGGGTTTCCGGCCCACAGGGCTCCATTTTCGCGTATTTTCCGAGGGACTCCGCTAATGTTGTTGCGAGATATGGTATCTAAGCTGAGACCTAAGTATCGTTTTCTTAATAGGTAAATAAAATAATTTAAATATGGCGCTCATTAGGGGAGGCATATGTCCAGGAGTGGACTACTTTAGGCAGATGATGATTGATGATGTATATTAATTTTAACTTATTATAAGTAGATACATTATAATAAATTATTTGGTAAAACACTAGCTGCGTCCCGCGGCTTCGCCCGCGTTGAAATTGATGTATCAAATGGTTTATAAACTTCCTTTTGAATCACTATCTATTTAAAAAAACTGCATCAAAATCCGTTGAGATCTAAATACATTATGTATAGGGAGAGACAGACAGCGGGAAGCGACTTTGTTACATACTATGTAGTACCTAATGGATAAAATAACTCGCATACTCGTACCATGTATAGTCGAACCTGTAAGTCGGACATGATATCCCAATGAAAATCTATTCTTCCGCGAAAGATCCCCGCCATTTATTCAGCTCTAGATATAGTAATAACCTAGGGTTTTTAATTTTTCTTGAAAACGCCTCTTTATTTATGGAACGAAATTACAAGTGTGGACAAGACTTTATTTTTGGTTTGATCATGGACGAAAAAACCATTGTGTTCATCTATGGTTTGATGATAGAAAAGGATTTGGTTGAATTCTCAAAGTAGAAAAGTCATCAGAAAAATCTGCTTCCTCGTCAAATCCAAACCACAAACAAACGATAAACGCAATGAGCGTCATTCAGACAGTCATCCATAAAAATAAACCTTTATTTGGACATCATTTTCTAAAAACATTTATAAATTTACTCGCTCAAGCCCGTCGTTCCACTCACACCACTTATCTTTCTTTCATAAGTAAATTAATCTCGAGTCACAGTGGGTATCGCATCAAAACTGCTCCAGCACTCAACACCAACACAGTGAGAGATATTATGCCGCCAACGGCTGGCCAAACCCAAGAAGAACAAAAAAAGGGTAAAATACTCAAACCAGAACAAAAACTCAAACCGAGGGTAGGGTCTTAAGTTTTTTAAATATAGCAACATCTACTTACCTATCTAAAATTACCAACTTAGGTAGGTACGGTCTACATAAATAGGGCAGGTACGGGTAGGTTACTAAGTAATAATAATAAAATTATATTACTTTTAAATTATACACAGCACAGACCAGTTACGTTACTGGTAGTACTGAGAACTAACCTACCTAAGTTGTCACTAATCAATCGTATGGCTGCTATACTACAACAGCTCGAAGACCCCCATAAAGCATAATTAGAATTAGAAGATCACCCAGCAATTATTGTAGTTTCTGCCCGCGGCGCTATCTCATAGGAACTGTTTTTTTCGGGGTTAAAAAGGGGAAACTCTCATTTATCGGATAAAAAGTACCTAGCCTATGTTTTATTCCATGCCTGTGACTCTCTGTATGCGAGATTTCATCCGATCCGTTCAGTAGTTTTTGCGTGAAAGAGTAACAAACATCCATACATACAAACTTTCGCATTTATATAATACATATTAGTACTAGCTGCGCCCCGCGGCTTTACCTGGAAATCTGTTTCAAAAAGTTTATAAACCTTCCTCTTGAATCACTCTACCTATTAAAACCACATGAAAATCCATTGCGTAGTTTTAAAGATCTAAGCATACATATTACATAGGGACAGACAGACAGCGGGAAGCGACTTTGTTTTATACTATGTAGTGAAGATTAGGTATAATTATAGCACGTTGCCATCGTGCACAGTAACTTCAGAAGCCTTCCTTGCGTAGCTACATAAGTAGATGCTGATAGATCTTTCTGTTCCTTTCCCAGAAGAAGAATAAGAGGGCCTCATTCCTACTGCTCAGATGTCCAATATGCCTCGACAACTTGCACAAGAAGGCCGCAGTAGCGACGAGGTGTGGCCACGTGTTCTGCCGAAAGTGTCTGCAAAGAGCACTGAGCACCTCAACAAATTGCCCCACATGCCGCAAGAAATTAACTGGCTCTTATCGGTACCACGCCTTGTTCCTCACCACTAATTACGATGACGATATTGTGAAACCCGATGAAGAAACCCCAGCAGAATGAAGGTATCTCGTCAAAGCAGAGCAAATCGCTGGGTCCAATACCTTGCGTGCCTCATTCGAGTTAGCTACCTACTTGTTTGGCCTTTATTGGGGACCGTAGCTAGCTAGTTTTTAATTGTTTATTTGTGTATTTTGGCCGTTCATCCGTAAGTACCTAGTTAGATTTGCAAGAAATGTGTTTTCTATTTACCCAATAAAGTGTGTTAAAATTATTATTTTAAGTGTAATTATTGGAAATTTAAACCTTACTTCTTTCTACGTACAGAAGGGGAAACGTATAACTTTAAACGGACTTTTGTTCTTAACAAATTTAAACTTATGATGGCGCTTTCTTCTCATGGATGCCATTGTCAGAACTTGGCTAAATTGGGATCACACGGGAAGCACCAGCTTTCAAATAAAAAAGAATCAACAAAATCGGTTCACCCAGTCGAAAGTTCTGAGGTAACAAACAGAAAAACAGTCGAATTGAGAACTCCTATTTTGAAGTCGGTTAAAAATTATTACATAACCGAACCAAACAAATAGGTATCAGGAAAGTAAATAAAACGAGTTTAAAATTAAAATTTAATTTCATTATTAATTTAAAATTAAGTATTAAAATATTCCCTAATAGGCTCTGGGATAAATCCTAAAACTAGGTAACATATTTTTTTTAAACTTACATAGGTAGAGGGAGATCCAGTGAACATCGGAAATATCTGTGGACCTGAGATGTATGCGCGCTCTAGGCTGACTGTGCTGACTGCTTCCACCTCCACCCCACAGATATTTCCGGAGGTTTATATTACATATTTTGGTATCCTATAAATAATCATAGACAAACTAATACTAGGTAGGTACTATCATTTGTGTCAAATTTTGCGATACTATTCTACTTTCATTCTTATTCTAATCTTATAATGGTGGACAAATCACACAGCGCTATCGAGCCCCAAGCCAAGCAGAGCTTAATCGTCACGTACAACTTTTTTGTTGACGTTAGGTGTATATGTTTATTTGCGATAATATTTTTCTTTTATGTCTTACGCGGAACCTTCCCGGCTTCGCACGGTTTTAGTACGGATCCCTAACTTTTTTGAAAATATAATATAGCCTATGAGCCTGTCCAGATGGAGCGTAATACGCGCGAGTGGCCTCGCGCGTTTCAATTTATATTGTGTCCAGATGCCGCGTTTTACGCGCGATGTGTTTGTGACGGACCCAGGGACAGTTATAAATATGGAGCCAGACAAAGCAGTCGTGTTGTGGCTTGTCAAAATTATCGGTCTCCATTTTCGTTCCAAATACGTCCACTCGCGTCGGACTCGCGCGCACCACTGGACGGACGCGGCAATAGACATGTGTCGTTCCGGACCGTAATAGTTCCTGGAACTATGTCCTCACTCGGAACTAGATCGTTCCGCTCCGATGCGTCGCTTGAAGTAGTTCCATCGTTCCTTCAATCCAATCCAATCCAATCATCGCGGCGTCTCGTCTCGCGTTGGTCGGCAAGATCTAGTTCCTTTCCATGTTCGTTCCTTTATCTGGACTGACATCTGACAGACATTGACTGACAGACAAGACAATCTTAGGGCGTATTTTTTTTTCTTTGTACCTTGCATTTTTTGCCTGTCACTTCACTTGTGCTATTATTTTTTTGATGACCATAATCAATATTCATTCGATGTGTATAAAAAATATAGATAAGTGTTTATTTTTGTATCAAAATATGATTTTTATTATGAGGTTTCCCTTAAATTAGATTTTTTATGATAGTCTGAAAGTAGTCGAATATGTAGGAAAATGTTATGTCACTCACTAAATACTGTGGTTAAATTCTTATCTTTAGGTCACTGTTGCCGCCAAAAACTTGGAACTTTTACTGAATCCAAAGACAGTTGTCTATTATCTTGACGTTCATAATACTTAATACGGAAATATCAACCGTAAGTAATTTAAAATAAGAGCTTATTTCTTGTAACTCAATATCGACACAGTGGAAAATTCCTATTGAGTTACGTAAATTTTAGTACTATTTTATTTTTTTCTACCGGATGTAATTATATTTTTCAACGTGGCAATACTAACTAAAAGCGTCAAAACTATCAGCCATTTTGTATACCGTTACGAGAAGCCAAAAAGTGTGATTGTTAGTTTGGTGCAGTCGAACAAGTTCCACTGATTTACGGTATAATTCAAGGAAAATTCAAGGTAAGACTAATGTCTCTATAGTGTATTTGTTCTGTTTTTAAGGAAGATTAGAGTTAATGCCCTTAATTTAAACCAAAATTTATGGAAAGGCAAAATGAATATCCTATGAATTAATTTTTGTATTATTATCTCGCATAGAAGCGTTACGTCCGTTGAGAGACATTTCACGCATTGGAATCAATTTGTAACTCAATGGAAAGGTAAGGGCGTGTACAAATTGTAAATATACTAGCGACCCGCCCCTGATTTGTACGGGTGCAATCCAGAGTTATAATTTTATTATGAAACAATCGATTCCCTCGAACACTTACGGTTTTATTTAAATTTTGGGCGAATATAGTATAATTTTTCAGAGTAATCACTTTTAGTGGTTTTTTTTCCCGGAATTATTTATATTTGGCCGAAAAATAAAGTAGATATATAATATCATTAATTGAGTAATATATTGACTTTAAAAATCCTGATGTCTCCCCGAGGGGGGACACGAGTCCATCACCTTATTTTCGATATTATTTTACTGTATTTTTCAATCAGTCAAATCAAAAGATATGATTTGCCGGGCGTAATTAAAAATATATGAGCCAGCAAAAGTAATAACGCTGTTAAGTTATACTATGTTTGCCTATATTAATTATATGGAAAATTTATTATATGAAAACACATCGACCTTAAAATACTATTTTGTTATAGGATAGGTACCTACCTAAAGTACAATCTATAAAAATGCCTTTGACACCTGCGGAAAGAATGAGGAAATATAGGGAAAAGTTAAAAAATGATCCTGAAAAATACGAGGAAAGGAAAAAGAAACATGCAGAATATGTTAAGTCCAAAAACAAGAAAGTAAATGAATTATCGGATAAAGAGAAAGAAAATCAACGAAAAGTATGGAGAGAACAAAAACGCCGTCAAAAACAAAAAAAAGAAGAGCTTCGTAAAGAAGAGACAGTAAATGAAGAAAGAATGACAGTCAATGAAGACAGTAAAGGTATGAAAGAAGAAACTTCGAAAAAGAAGCGCTGTTATAATGCAGTAGTTAAGAAGTACAATGCAGCAATGAAACGGATACGTGCATTAACCAAGATAGTGAACAGATATAAACAAAGACTGCACAGGGAAAAAAAAAAGACTGATGAGAAGATTTCTATCTTAGAAAAAAATTTAGATAAAGTCAAAGCAAGAAATGAATTCATGGAATGTACCTTAAAGGCCACGTACGCTACATGTCAATCACAAAAGGAAAAGAAAGTGTTTAAAAAAATTGTAGTAAGTGAGGGAGTACAAGCTGCTAAAAAGAAAACTTACGTGGCTAATATATTGGGACTTGAAGGGAAAATACGATTAACTCAGAGAAGGCAAAAAGATGACAGTATTCAGAAAGAAATTGAAAAATTTTACGTAAGAGATGATATAACTCGAATGACGGCGGGAAAAAGGGAATGTCGGACACTGGGCAAAATTACAAAACAAATACGTTATTTAACTGATACGTTACTAAACTTATTTAAAAAATACAGAGAAGAAGGAGGAAAACAAAGTTTTTCTACATTTTACAAATATAAACCATTTTATGTTATCACCCCAAACATTCAAAATAGGGAAACCTGTTTATGTGCAAAACACAATAACATTGAAATGTTGTTCTTTGCATTAAAGAAAAACAAAATCTTTACTTATCTCAGTATGAGTGATATCTTGAAAGAATTGTGTTGTGATGTAAAATCGGAAGAATGTATGATGAGTGATTGTCAGAATTGCAATGGAACTAAATTGAATTACAATTTAGAGCTAGGAAAAGCAGAGTCAAAAACTGAGTGGTATCAATGGGAGAGAGTGAACCACGAATACCATAAAACTGAAAAAGGTATTAAAAAAGCTGTTGTAACTAAAAAAACTGTAAAATTGAGAAAGAGTGGGACCATTGCTGAACTTATAGATATATTTGAGAAAAGCATTCCTGTTTTTAAGAAACATTATTTCATTTGGCTTCATCAACAGAGACAATATCAAATCTGCATACAGAACTTAAAACCGAACGAAATTTTAATTGTTTGCGATTTCTCGGAAAATTATGTATGTAAGCTTTCTGAAGAAATCCAGGCGACTCATTTCGGAGCGTCAAAGCACCAAATAACCCTTCACACTGGAATGGTTTACATGGGAAACAAAGAAGCAAAGTCTTTTTGTACTATTTCCGACAATACCTCTCATGAGCCTCCAGCAATTTGGGCTCATTTAATACCGGTGCTGAGATATGTGAAGGATATGATGCCTGAGACGAAGGTAGTCCATGTATATTCCGATGGACCCACGTCTCAGTACAGACAAAAAAAGAACTTTTACCTATTCAATTTACTTACTGAAAAGATGGGATTTGAATATTCGACCTGGTCTTTTACTGAAGCGGGCCACGGAAAAGGAGTGGCCGATGGAATCGGTGGATCTACAAAAAGAGCATTAGATCGTCAAGTGGCCTTTGGTAAAGACGTGACAAACGCCTCCGACGCTTTTGATATACTGAATAACTGTATGGTATCTGTGAAATGCTGGCTGGTGTCAAATTCCGATATCGAGAACTTGGTTAAAATTGTACCTGACAATCTGACTCCAATAGTTGGTACTATGCAGATACACCAAATTGTTTCCAGTTCTGTTGGTCAAATACAATTCAGGAATTTGTCTTGCTTTTGCGGAGTTAACAGAGGCCTCTGCAAATGCTATTCCTTGAAAACCCACATATTGGAAAAGAAAATTGGGAAAAAAGTTGAGGCAAATAAAACATACCAAGAAGATTTGAACAAAAGGATCGAAGTTGCTTCAGATATTCAAGATTTAATACAATATTTCCATGATGAACAGGTATTGATTTTTACTTCAAATTTAATTATTCAATCTTACACAAAAACCACACACAATGACACAGAACAATAACTGTTCAGCTTTACCTTTATTTAATATTTTCCAGATTGACGAGGAAAATGAAAAAAACGGCCTAGAAAAGAGACCATTGATGGAAATTGATGTAAATATCTTAGATAGTGTACTGGAGAACAAAGAAAACGAGCTGAATATTGAAACAATTGATCTAACCAAGATCGACACTCAACAAAATGTTAGTAGATTATAATTTTTCACATATTCGAAATTTAAGAAAATAAACTACTTTCGACTAAATAAACGTATACAATATTTAATTTTATCTATATTAACATTTTATTAATATAATTCCAGATTGAAAGCGAGGATATTAATGAAAAAGATAGTCTTCAAAAACGATCACTGGAAATAAATGACGGTGATAGCAGGCTTACAAAAAAAGTCAAATTTGACACAAGTTCAACGGAAAAAGGAAAATTTCGGTCTATTAGAACAGTAGTCTCACGTTCTGTAGCATGCCGTAAATGTACAGCACAAAATCCATTTCAATCTTGTAGAAAATGTATGTGCTGTTCAGCCTGGTACTGCAAGCAATGTGCTGGGACAGACGCAATCCATCACGGTTACGATGACTACATTTGTGACGAATGTTTAAAAGGAAAGTAGTCTCCTAAGCATTCACTAAACTGATTTTTTTTAATATTAGTTAATTTTTTAACGTTTAAAACTTGTTTTTACGTAATTGTTTATATATTTTTATTTTATATATTGCTTTGAGTACATACCTATGTACTCCAAGTACATAGGTAGGTTTTTATAGGTTTTAGTTAGAAAAAACTGTAAAGCAGAACAAGTATTATTAAGTAAAAATGTTTGTTGTGAACAAAGCTTTATAAGTTCCATTTAGTTTTTTCGTAATTCCATTGAGTGATGTCTACCAAATCTAGTGATAAGAAATTTCAGATATTTCATTAAGTTCCTCAATTTACGTGCCATTTTAATACCAAATAAATAAATATGTAAGTTTTTTCTTTTCAATTTTATTTAATTTTATTGGATAATTTGTCGTATAATACGTTGTAAGCAAACAAAAATGTAGGTCTATGACCAAACTGTAACTCAAAGGAGAGTATTTATAGATTTTTATTGCTTAAGTTGTGTTTAAAGGTTTAAATTTTATTAGAGAAGTGTAGTGATGACTGAATATGATCCAAATAAATATTATTTTATAACTACTGGACTATTTAATTTATGAAAAATCTATTAATGTTTCGTAACTCAATGGAGCATTTTATCAGTTCTAGCGCCATAAAAGACTTTTTATTTTAAAAGATATGCATGTTACATAAAAAAAATATTTATATTCAGGTAATAGATATATTAATGATTATAAAAAAATATTCAAATAGTACTTTATTGAATTTTCATATTTAGTACAAGAAAATAAAAATACGCCCCTTAATAGTTTGAGTTATGTAGAACGTAGGTAGGTACTACTTATTGTACCTAATGTTGTAAATTTTGACAGATTCATTTGTAGACTGATTACGTACCTACTCGAACTTTATCTCGAACTCGAATTCGCTTGTGCTCGTCAAATTAGCTTACCTACATATACCCAATGATAGCAAGTCTGTTCTATACTACATACAATTTAAATAATAACTACATAGGTAGTACTACAATATTTGTATTCAATTTTCAGAATAGTTAATACAGAACTTATTACTTGTTGAATACCTACTATTATTTTTACCAATAAAGACAAAATGACATTCCTCTGCTATACCTTAGTGTAGGTAGGTTTTCCGCGTAAAAACAGTGCTAAAATGATAACAAGCAAGATTTTGCTCTTCATTATTTAGCAGGCGCGAGTTTGATAAAAGTGAAGTGAGGAGGTAATAAATGAACCTACTTATGTAGGCCTCTGGAATTTCATAGTTTTTATGAGATCTGTTTAGTGTTAGGTATAAATTAGATTGTAATATATATTTTACAAATAGGTAAGTATGGAATAAATTAGGTAGGTACCTATTTTTGATAAATGGATTTAAGTCTCTAGACATCATACCTAGGTAAGTTAATCTATACTAACGAATAGGTAGGTACTTTCCTTAAATATGAAATGGAACAGGTAGGTAGTTAGGTACCTAGATACATTTTATCCGAGGAGTAGATAAACAATAGGTATGTATGAACTGTACCTGTGTGATAATTAAAACCTATAATCCTAAGTAAGTAGGGACCTACTTACTCGTACCTAAAGAAATAATGCTACAGGAACTTGGTACGTACCTACATAAAAATACCACAAATAGAAAAATTGAATTTAGGCGCAATATACCTATTAGTTGAAATATTTGTGGCGCACATATTTTAACCGACGCGCGACGAAACAAAAATTCTCTAGTTCCCCAAAATTCAAACATTTCCCATGTATGTAAACATGTCCGCTCGCACCGACCGAACCTGCCAAGGATCTACGCACGCTAGCTAGTTCCGCGGACATATTTCCTTTGTAACATTTCCGAACCTGATACTCTTAGCTAACATGTCCGGACATGTTTCCTGGAACTAGTTCCGCGGACATATTTCCGTTGTAACATTTCCGAACCTAACAGGACCTACACGGATACGTGCGCACCTCGAACATGATACGCTTAGCTAACATGTCCGGACATGTTTCCTGGAACTAGTTCCGCCGTTCAAAGGAACTATATCATGTTCAATCCACAGCCGGACATGGTTTGCGCATGTCTACGCGGCAATGGTGTCCGAGTATCTCGACTCGCGCGGCGCTCGCGCGCAGCACGCGCGAGTCGAGAGTCCGGCGCGTTGCTCGCGTTTTACGCGCGAGTGAGGAATCGCAACGCATCATCTGGACGGGATGTACCTATAGCGCTCTAGTATCTGGAGAACGCGCGAATGTTTACGCGCGAGGGCACTCGCGCGTAAAACGCTCTATCTGGACAGGCTCTTAGTCTCGCTGGCCTATGTTCACCGGGGACAGTGTAGCTTCCCAACGGTGGTGAAAGAATTTTTCAAATCGATCCAATATTCATTACAAACAAACAAAAAATCAAACCTTTCCTCTTTATAATACGAGCATATTCTTGTATAATAATAAATAAATAAAATAATGGTGGACAAATCACACAGCGTTATCTAGCCCCAAGCTAAGCAGAGCTTAATAATCATCACGTAAAGTTTTTTGTTAACCTGTGTTTGTCACCAGCTGTACACCTACACACAGTATAAAAGTACTATCGTTGTTCTCAAACCTCACGTAGGTTTGAGAACAACGATATACCTACTGGTTGTACTATTTATCTTGCTCACACGAAAATATGGCGCAGTACCTACCTAAGTACCTACACATTATGTAGACAATACTTTTTTAAGTTTTGTACCTACTCCGTGCGCGAGTACTGTCCGGTTTTTTTATTTTACCATTAATGTAGTTCGTAGTCATTATCGTGAAATAAATGCGTTTTATAAAGATGATGTCATCGGCAGACATTTCGTTTTCCCACGATGCGTTTGATCGAATGTATTCAAAGGAATCCATTAAACTCTGTACAACTTTATCAGAACCAATTGTAGATTCAATATTTCTATCAAAGGTACGTCGTAATTTTTCTAAAAAGTTTAGGAATTCATCATCAGGAATAAAAACAGACTTATTGTTTTGGTTCATCGAACTCGCGCCTTTAAAAATATGCACTTTGCTTTCAGTTAGTTTTGTATCATCGCCCTGACAGATTTTATCTATGATATATGTAGCTATATACATCGAGTAATCCATATTTGTGAATAAAAAATCGCTTATATCAATTTTTTTTTGGTATATACTATTTATTTCAAACAATTTTTTTGCCTTTTCTACGAACATATTCAAATTATTCAATTCTACGTTGTCATCCTTTCTATTGTCATGTACATTTAGTAAAGCACTGCGCATAAGATTATCTTTCATTACTTGTATAAGTTCTTTTACTTTGAAATTTCTTTTTAAATTGAATTGCAAACGAGCCTCATCAATAATAGCTACAAGCGGATCTTGGTTGAGAAATCGAGCCGTATACATTTTATTGTTTTCTCGTTCTAAGTTTTTTCGTAACAACCGAATATTGCGTAAAGTTGTTATGATACAATCAATAAAATTGTCACCATTATAAGTACTATTTGGAGGCTTTAACTGTTTAAAATAAGTAATTAAATCCACACAGATAGCATCGTCATACTTTTCGAACAGTTGACTTGAAAACTTATTTGTATGTAGTTCATTTCGCAGTTTGTAGGGCGCGCGGGAGTTACAATAGTTTGTATCAAATACGCAATTTATTTTTTGGATGAATTTTACAGTGAGCTTCGAGCTTTCGTCCATTAATTTCATATCTACATATATCGAAATACCTGCTGCTGTATTTGAGCTCAAAATTTGAGCCGAATTTTGGAACATTTTCTGGTTTAATTGATTTGGCTTTGCATCGAAAGTATGATTTGTTAAGCGAGGAGCAAGTCTACACGCGCGACTTCCGTCGATTTTCGACAATCTCCTTATATGATTCCACATTGTGGGCATATTTTTCTTTTGAAGCTGTTTTTTTCTTATATTTGTCGTTACAAGCATAAGTAAGTTAAATGGATCAAATAAGTAGAATATTTTCTTGCCATTTACTTGAAGATAGGGCTCGTCCTCAGATATTCTCATATGCAGGAAAGCATTTATTAGTAGGTTATCAGTAGTGGGGATTAAAACATTTAGGTTTAGGCCAATGCCTAACAATTTCATTACAATGTTCTCTATCCATGACCTAATGAACTCATTGAAATCGATTTGATTGTTTACATGAGGTAGCAGCGTAAACAAAACTATTTGATCCCAATCTTCATACACTCCACGGGCCATAGCCACTAAACCATATTGCGTCGGAGTTAAAATGTTACGTGTATCATTGGTATTTTGACAGCATCCGAGTATTATGTCCGATTCAAGGTCATAGTCATAACTCGGTTCGATCCTGAGTAAATAAACGCAAAGGGCACAATTTACCTGGTCCGGTGACATAGACTCGACTTTTTTTGTGAGCAATCTGATAAAATGTTCATTTATCACTTCCGGTTTTGATTGAATGAACTTTTTGATGTCATCAATGGGTGGTAAGTGTAGAATGCTCTGCAAAATGTTATATGCTAGGGTATTTTCCATATAGATCGACATTATTTTTTTCTTGAATTCATCTGTAAACTCCATGATACAGTTATCTGGCTTTTTTGAAAGTTTTTTGTGAATATTTATCAGAGTATTTAATTGGCTGCTAAAATATTTCTCACAGAAGAGTTTGAGTTCATTTTCGTTTGCTTTTGTTGTAGCTGTTTCATCCAGCACTATTTTCTCAGTGTCTTCTTCATTACTGAATTCTTGTGTCTCCAGGTTTAAGTCAATTTCTTCTAAGGGTTTCTTATAGGGTACTTTTACTGTTGGAATAGTGCCCATTTTCAGACTTTTATGTGGTGAAACATAAGCAGTGTAATTTTTATAACGACGTTTAAAGTGCACTTCACACACAAAAACATTTTTGATTTCCATCATTTCCATTTCGGAGGCTGCTAACCCTATATTTCTTAGCCATTTATATCTCATTTCTCTGAAACAAATGACGAAAAAAGCTTAATTTGTGTGTAGGTATGTGTTTAACCAAAATAAGAAATACATACCTAGGTCATGAACTTGAAGAAGGATAGCCAAATAACATCTATGGGTTACTGTATATTGAAGGTTCATTCAGTTAATTCAAATCTTAGCTACCAAGTACTTTTAATTTAGAATTATCTAAAATAGTTTATATTTCAGGGTTGAGATAATTTAAATAAATAGTTTTTTTCACACAAAGCAGTCAAAATGATTGGACTTGAAGTCTTAAAATCATCAAGAGTGAGCCATGCATCTTTTTTCTAATACTTACATTTTTAAATTTGTGATATCTTTCAAATGGAATGCCCGTATTGAATAATTCACAGTTATATAAAGGTATTGAAGCAGTCTTGAATATGAAGTAATTTATTTTGATAAGGATTAATATATGGTACAAATAAAGAGCTTTTCTATCAGCGGCATTATAATAATTTAATTTTTTTATAAAAAAACACTTATTGTGATATAACGTAGGATGTAACTACATATAATAGTGACATTTTTTATACATAATGATGTGTTCTGCATAGTTAATACATTTTTGTATGCAGTGCACAGCACACTATGTAAGGCATTTTTTAAGTATTTTTTACACCTTGGGTTACATTATTGGAGTTTTAGTAAGGATCCCTAATTTTGTTGAAAATATAATATACATACTTAGCTTATGTTCACCGGGGATAGTGTATTTTCCCAATGGTGAAAGAATTTTTCAAATCGGTCCAGGAGTTTCAAAGCCTATTCAATACAAACAAACAAAAAATCGAATCTTTCCTCTTTATAATATTAGTATAGATGAAAAAAATTGGTTTATCATACCCTAGGGGAGTATGTTTGAAACATTTTTAACTTTAAGATGAAGATGTACAACATGTTTGCAATAAATATTTGAGTAAGAGTAAATGTTAAAGGAGGAAAGTAATAATGAGCGCCCTTGACGCATCCAGTATCAATCAACTATCAGCCCGCAATCTTTCGCAGGTCGTCATCCCACCTGGCTGTTGTACCGGGCCGTAAGACGGTACAATTTATTACTATTAGTTACTTTTTCGCATAGGTATATGCTAACTACAAACCATTTGGCAGGTTATTTGTTATTGTCTTATCCAGATAGAAACTGTAATAATCGAATAAAAACAGCCGGCAACCTCAAATAAAAACAACAATGTTTTATTTACATACCTTTCATCTTCCGATGGTATTGGATAGAGGCCCATGTGACTCAGTGTCGAATTACTAGTACAATTTTTGACACCACAATATATTATTGGTCGAGTTTCAACATCAATGTTTATTGCATAAATTCTATCATTAGACACAACCATTTCTTGCGAAATTTGCGAAAAATATTCTGTTTTCTTTAATATCTTCCATTCCAATTCAAACTTTGACATTATGTCAGTCAGTTTCAGTTCTTTGATAATATGAAATCTATGATGTTGCCAGCAGATTTATTTAAATCCGCGAGTCCATTGTGTATTTCCATCATATCAGTTAATTACTTTTTATCCGTCAATAAAAGTCGTTCAATTCTTAAATTATATATTTTCACAGTAAATAAAAGCCATTAAAATAAAAATACCAACAATACTTGCGAGAATACAACAGTTATTTGTGAACTATTCTTACTCTCCGTCTCCTTCATAGTTCTCCTTCTAAAAGGTATATGTGTATCCATGCACCCCACGCTATTTTACATTAAAATAATTTCTTTTATTTATCACTCTTATCCATAATTTGAATTATTAAAAAAAAATCTACTTTTTAGTTCGGTTTATTTATAAAAGCGTGGTTTTATCGTTTTTTTTTAAACTATTATTTATTTTCTATGTTTTAGTTCAAATTATTGTATTGTCATCGGTAATTAACTTATTGATAAGTTTACTAAGTTTAAATTAAATTTGACCGTTCAAAGTGGATCAAAATCGATTCCAAAGGAGTCGGTTACAAACAGACAAACATACATACATACATGCATACATACAGGTGAAGCTAATAAAAGCGTGGTAAAAGAACGTCTTTTCACGCGTTTTCACGCAAAAATTAGCAGAATAACGCTGATAACGTGCGTTGTGTTAATTCAATTCAATTAATTTATTTAACTTTTGTGACAATATACATATATGTTCTTAGATAAGTCACAATACATTTAAACTTATAGCTAATTAACAGCAACCTTAATTTCAGTACCTATCACATCACAAAATATATTTTTATTAGCCAAAGCTTCGTCAATTTTATAATAACTCTTATTCAATAGAATCCTTTTAATAAATACAAATAGTTCAATGTCAGGTTTGTTTCTAAATTCTAATGGTATTTTATTATAAAATTTTATAGATAGGCACATCAAGTTTTTTTGTATTTTTGATAGTCTTGTGTGGGGGACTGCAATATTTTCCTTATTTCTAGTGTTGTGAGGATTCCGAGTGTAAACCTGTTGAAACGTCGGGAAAATAGGTAAATAAACGTGATAAATACCCGTTGTAGTATCAATACTTTTAATTATGTGTTCAGATCGCGTAAGTTTAAAAATATTTAAGTACATAGTAGCTTTATTCATTATTAATAAATAAATTCGTCTTTTGTCATACTATTACACAATATGACAAAACTACAAATGAAAAAATTTATGATTGTGGGATTTTCGAAAATCGGATGGCTAACATCGCAAGAGCGTCCCAACCCTACTAACAGGTGTTTTTCTGTTTGTTGTAATGTTGTTTGCTTGGCTTGGTTGGTTTTGGTTGGCCATTGGCTATTGTAGTACTACCTGTATTATTCGTTATTTTCATTAAAAGTAAGAAGAGAAATTGCTAAATCTGAAGATTCTGAAGCGAGTTATTACATGTTGAAGCTACATCCAGAATCTTAACAAAATGGAACCGACCTCACCATGGAAAAGACCAAGCGAAGTTATGCAGTTGCACAAGTTGAAGAAACGAAAGAAGGCATTGCAAGTAAGCAGTAGTTAATTCTGTATCACACTATAGAATATACCATCCAAAGAGTGTAATCCATTCATATCCGATACATAAACTTACCTACTCAACATATCTGCATGCCATAAAACATTTTGGGCCTTTTCCCGCGCTATTGTCAAGTCAACCTTACCACCTTTCTGTTTTAGGAACGTATGAGACAGCCCTCTTGCTCGATCAGTGAGCCATCCAGACACAATCCAGTCGATTTAGATTTCTCCAGACTTCTAAATGGTGACACAGATAAGAGAAAAAACCCATTTTCAAAGTGAGGATTTTGCTTACTAGGCTGACTTTAACTTTCAGTTCCTGAATTGAGAATAATATTGACTCATGGGTTTACCTAATTCTTTACAGAAATATCCCACAGCTGAGTAAGAAAGCAAAGCTGGAAGATACTCTTGATGAGTCCAGTGATAAGACTCTATTTGCCCTGCTGAAGCTGCCCGCAAAAGTGGTTGAGAAACCACCTCAGGAAGTCGACACAGAGAAGTTGACTACATTCTCTAATTTATTACAGAAGTTCACAGCAGAACACACAGTAGAAGTAAGTAATCTAACCACATAAATAAAATAAAACAAAACCTTTCTTTAACTACAATAATTATGTGGTAACAACTGTTTTGATAATATTTTTGTACAATTTGTAGAGTATATTATAAATAAATAAATAATGCTGGACAATTCACACAGCATTATCTAGCCCCATGGTAAGCAGAGCTTGTGTTATGGGTACAAGATAACTGATATACATAATACAATACATTAAATAGATAGATATTTTTTATTATACATAGAAAACGACCAGAACACCCGGAACAAATATCTGCAGATCGTACACACAATTGTTCCAAGGCGGGAATCGAACCCGCAACCTCCTGCGTCGCAGGCGGACCTTCGCCCACCGCGCCACATTGGTCGTAAAAATTTTGTAAGCATAAAAAATAATTCTGACTCTTAACTTAGACCAGGCATATATTTTTGTTAAAATCCAATTTGGTTATTTAAATCCATATAATTGAATCATTTTATATCAATAATATTACATTCAAACTAATTAAAATATTCTCTACCATTCTACATTTTTCTCAATTTCAGCGCATAGTTGAGCAGAAATACAAGCATCTACCAATTGACTGGGCATTGAAAACAAAACTGAGACTGATGTCACCGAAGCCCTTTGCATGGTCCCTGAAGCTAAAGGCTAGTGAAGAAGCTTCCGGAATCACTGGGTAAGTTTTACAGCCTTATCACACTTGTTATTTGCCAGCTATTTCAAAATGAGCATACTGCACAATCGCATCCCTTTGAAATTCCAGTGTATTTAGGCTGTTAGATTGCTTTACAAATTCATTTACACCCAAATTAGGGTTACGTTGTGGTCTATCCTAGACAACACTGCTGTGGTAGCCTAACAAAAAACTAGGCTACGGCTAGGCATGTTTACACAACACACTTTGGTAGCTTGCAATAGTGCCTTGTTAATGTACTTACTTACTAAACCTTAAGGTGCATTTACTTTGTCAGCGGTTGCAAATTATGGACAGCTCTAAAAGTATTGTGCATGGCTGGCAAACAATCTATTGAGATCTATTTAAAATCAATTCCTAGCCAGCAACTACTTACTTGTTACTTGTTTCTGGACTGGTTTCCGCAACTTGGCCGCCGTTGGGCCTTTTTTGCGTGTCGGGTGGGGGGCTGCTAGTCTAACCACCCGATGTCCTCCAGGAAGGCCAGCAGCTCGCTGATGCCGGTGCATGCCTCCCTAGGCGTCCTCGGTGTCCCAAGGTGATGCAGTCTTTGAGAAGCCACGCTGTCGCAATCTACAAGCAGATGCGCTGCCGTCTCCTCTGCATTCATGCACCCCCTGCAAAGGGGGCTGTCCGTGATACCCAAATTAAAAAGGTGTTTGTTTAGCATGCAGTGTCCCGTGACAATCCCGACGACTTTCCGGAGTTTGTCACGTTTGAGATTGAGGAGTTTTCGGGAGTACCGTGGGTTTAAAACCGGGAATGCCTCCTTCGACTGCCTGCAATCTGGAATACTTGCCCAGTGCTCTTCGTGTCGTTTGGCTGTGCGTTGACGGATCCATGAGCGGACTTGACTAAAGGGGAGGGGAATTATTGGTTCAGGCCCTGCCGGTTGCCATTCTGAACCTCTCCTCGCCAGTGAATCAGCTTCGTCGTTACCTCTGGATCCGCTGTGGCCTTTTATCCATTGTAGGGTGACTCTATTGGACTTACTTATTTGTTCTAGCAGGTGGTGGCATTGCAAAGTCAGTCCTGAGTTGTGTTCTCTCCTGTTCAAGGCCTGTAGTACTGCCGCGCTGTCCGAGAGGATCCTGATGTTTTGGTCAGTTACCTTCCTTCGTAGCACTGCAGTCGCAGCTTGGATAATACCTACACATTCCGCCTGGAAGATGGAGTTGTGGGCACCCAGTGCTGTTGTTTTGTGAATATTAAGATCTTCCGAGAACGTTCCCGCCCCCGTACCTGTTTTCATTTTAGAGCCGTCAGTGTATATTCGTACTTCATGTATGTTTGAGCTATCACTTGGCTCTTCGTGCATTTGTAAAGTGAAGCTTTTTGACAGTATGTGTGTTTTAGGCACCCTATCATATATCGAGAGTAGCATAGGGTTACTTTTTGCATAGTCGTCTATAATAGTGGTGTGTTGTGCTTTTGTGTTGTGGTTCAATAAACGTAACGCCCAGAGTCTGTATGCAGCTGCGGCTGCCTCTTGTTGCACATGTAAGTGCAGTGGTAATAGGCCTATCAGGGCTTCGAGTGCTGCCGTGGGGGCAGTTCTCATACACCCTGTAGTCGCAACGCAGGCCAGTCTCTGGAACTTTTGTAGTTTATTTATGGTAGTGCTTTGATTTGTTCTTGGCCACCAGACCAGGGCACCATATGTCAGAGAGGGTCTAATTACAGTGTTGTATAACCACAGGGTGATCTTTGGGCTGAGACCCCATGTTTTCCCTAACAATCGGCGACACTGCCAGAATGAGATGGTAGCTTTCTTTATCTTGTTTTCTAGATGTGTTGCCCAGTTAAGTTTATTGTCCAAAGTTATACCTAAGTATTTAACTGAATCGGATAATGTAAGTTGCGTGTCGAATAGAAATGGTAGCTGGTATGTTCCTAATTTACGCTTGTTGGTGAACAGTACTAGTTCTGTTTTCGTTGGGTTCACGGTTAGTCCATAGTCTATACACCATTTTTCGACGGTCTTTAGCGCGTTACTCATAATGTTACACGTCACGCTGGCAAAGTGTCCCGATATGAGTATCGCAAGATCGTCCGCGTAGCCTACCGTGAAGAAACGTTGAGCGTTGAGCTTGGTGATTAGATCGTTTGCTACCAGGTTCCACAGAAGTGGTGACAAGACTCCTCCTTGTGGACATCCTCTTGAAACCACTCCTCTGGTCCCCCCCTGCACATCAATCCGTACTGCTCTCAGCTTGAGCATACTGATTATCCAATCTACCAGCGTTGGCTCTACGTTGTGCTTCTGTAGGGCTGCGTTGATGCTGTTAAAGTTTGTCTTGTCAAAGGCTCCTTCAATGTCTATGAAGGCTGCCAGACACAGTGTTTTGTTTGAAATGTCCTGTTCTAATCTACTGACTACTGTGTGTATCGCAGATTCAGTTGATTTACTTGAAGTGTAGGCGTGTTGTTGTGGGTGCAGTGGTTTTATAGTTAGTATGCTATCCCTTATGTGTCGATCACATAGCCTCTCTAGCGTCTTCAGTAAGAATGAAGTGAGACTGATCGGCCTATAGGATTTTGCTTCAGTGTAGTCGCTTTTGCCTGGTTTGGGTATGAATAGGACTCTAACCTCTCTCCACATAAGCGGTACGTAGCGGAAGGCCAGGCAGGCTCTGAAAATAGCCGTCAACGCCCCGCCTATGTGTACTATCCCCCAGCGAAGGAGGCCAGGAAATATTCCGTCCATCCCTGGCGACTTGTATGGTTTGAAAGTGTTGATGGCCCAGTTTACCTTATCTCCGGTTACCACTGAGCATGCTACGGTCCAGTCGGTCTCCGATGGTGTGACTTGACTGGTATCGTGCCACTCTGTTTCACCGTCTATGAGGCACCCTGGGAAGTGTGTTTGTAATAAGAGTTCATGTGTTTCTGCCGTCGATTTCGTGTAGGTGTTGTCAAACTTCTTAAGCGAACCGATCTCGCGGTTTGGCTCTGCCGCCAGGATCTTTCTGATTCTGTTCGCTTCAGAGTTTGATTCTATGTTAGTGCAAAAGTTTTTCCATCTGAGACGACTCCTACGGCGTAACTGTTTTTTGTAATCGGCCCGGGCCTTCTTGTATACGTTCCAGTCGGAGTCGTCGTATGTGTTCATGGCTCTGTTAAAAGACTTACGGACCTTACCCTTGAGCTCCTCCAATCGTCGAGACCAGCCTTGCTTGCCTTCATCCGTTTCTCTATTGACGGTTAGAGAGCAGGCTGACTCGTAGCTCTTGTTAAGGCTCTGCGTGATATGCTGTACTGCTGCTTCTATCTCTGCTATGTTACCTATATCCGCTACCGGGCCACCCTCGCCTAAGTGCTGCTGCAAGGATTTTGCAAACAGTTCTGTATTTGTTTTGCGGGGATTACGCCTGGGTGCTGGAGTAGTTTTGTTTAACGTCAGTTCGTACCTGATCCACCTGTGGTCGGAGGAGGAGGTCTCATCTGATACCCTCCAGTTTTGCACGTAATCTGAGCAATTCTCCGTTACCAGTGTCAGATCAATTATGGTGCGGCATCGCCTCGTCACGAAGGTTGGTTCTGCGCCCTTGTTTGCTATAGTGACATTAGTTGTGAAGAGGAAATTTACCAGATCGTCTCCTCTGCTGTTTGAGACGGGCATGCCCCATATGGGGTGATGCGCGTTCGTGTCTGCTGAAATTATTAGTTTTGAGTTATTCAGTTCACATTGTCTTACCAGATCCGTAGTGTCTTTCGTGGGCACGGCCTCGTCGCCGGGCATGTAGGCTGACGCTAGCACTACGTCTTCGGTTTCCCCTCCGAAAACTCCCTGAAGCCTGACTGTCGTCAGGTCTCTGGAACAGAACTCGGTTAAGGGCACAGTTTTTATGTTGCGTGGTACATAAATGCACGTACGCGGATGTTTACAAGTGTTGTCATATATAAGCTTACCGTTAAGGTTGTTGAGACCACATACATGCCCTGCCCTGATCCACGGCTCCTGGATCAGGGCTATGGTCTCGCTGTTTGGGGCCCCCAGCACTCTGCGCAGGTTAGCCGTTGCAGTGAGGCTGTGCTGGAGGTTTGCTTGGACGACATTATAAGAGGAGGGGCTTTGGGTCACCATCATTTTGGATTCCCTTTTGCTCTTCCTCCCCTGTAGCCTCGTCTGTGTCCCCATCCGAGGCCAGCGCCAGTTTCTCACTCATCACCTCCATCGTATCTGAGCACGACGGTCTGGGTGATGAGTGTTGAGGGAGAGGCACCGGTGAGTCGCGGCCTTCGGACATGCAGCTCTTGCTGGGCCCAGGTTCGTTCCCAGCTGCTTTGTTCAGCGAGCTGGGAGGGTCGTCTTGGAGCTTCCCGTCCGCTCCATAGAAACGTACGTATACGTTTCCCAGACAGTACGCCAACCTGCGGCCTTTCTCCATGATGGTAGGGATTAAGGATTCAGGGATCCCTATCGTCACAAAGAGTATGTTATCTGCCTGCCTTTGGTGGGTGTACACGGTCCACTGGTGAACAAGTGCCCACTTGTTCTGTTTCCCCAGTAGGATGCTAGTGTCCTCCAAGGAGGTCATGCATTCGGGAAAGAAGATTGCTGCACGAACCTTCCTTGTCAGCTCATGCTGCTTTACCACCGCAAGGTTGGGGCAAGCAGAGCTCGGCAGCTGCTTGATGGTGGCGATCAGCCATTCCACCGTGGGCTCATCCTCACACCACAGCTTTAGGGCCCCGTCGGTGAAGATGGGTTTACCCTGGAAGCGCGGCGTGAACAAGATGTCCGGGTTCTTGGCCTCGTCCATCATCCGGCTGCCGAGATACGTCTTCAGTGCGGTGGCTTGCTCTTCTACCAGTAGTTGATTGTCTGTCTTCACTACCGCTACGCTAAGGTTGCTTTGCGCAATTTCAGCATAGCTGGTAGTGGGGACGCGACGTGAGTAGTCGAGCTTTGGCTTCTTGTGCTCTCCTCTCGGCGACACAGTATCGTCCAGTCCCTTCCGCTTGCCTGGCTCCACTTGGATCGAGGCCGGGGCCGTGATCGGAGTCGCGGCAGGGGCCTGAGCTGATCGGGAGATCGCTTTGGCTGCTCGGTCCTGACGATTGAAGCGCTTGCTATGCTTCGTCGTTTTCTCCTTGCCTCGGCCTGACTCAGACCCGGCAGCCACCTCGAGCGAGCTCGTAGGTTTCGCCAGCGGGGCTTGCGGCTTGGATTTAGACGCATGCTTAGCATTTTGTCGATGCTTATAGTAGAAGCTAGGACCGTCTGCGTTCGCAACAGTGGCTCCGGTGCTCGAAGCCGCCTGTTGTTCCTGCTTCAGTCGTTGCTTCCGCAGTTTACGTCGGGCGTTCTTGCTTAGGGGAGCATTAGCTCTCTCCGAAGTTCGAACATCGGTAGTAGGGGCTCCTGCCAATGCTACTGGCATTTCCCCTTTCCCTGCCGCTCTGTCTAATTTGTTGGCTTTTGATCTGACGATCGACCAGCCAGCAGTAGAGTCCTTGGCAACCTTGACGGCCGCGTAGGCTTCCACCGCCTCCTCTGCTGAGGGCCCAAAGTGGTCATTTTTTGGAGTCTGCATCTTAAAGTTTTATTATTTGATTCATCTTTCCGGGCCCCACCCACCACGGAGTCCAACCAGGGGGATGTATATGTTGTGCACATTATACACCAGGGTTGCCGGTCCGATATAGAACGGGTGATCGCGTTGCCTACGAGCCTCAACGGCACCACTATACTCGGTGTTGACCACCATCACCGAGCTAAGGCGTGCACCGCCGGCTGCAGACCCCATCGACCCCCCCCTCTCACCAGCGGTAGCTGAAGGCCGACCGCCATGCTGATTTGTCTTGGTTGGTTAGACCAAGACCGCCCGTTTTCGGAGGAAATTCACGCCAAAGAGGAGTGTTGCGGAAGAGACATCTGTCCGCTCAGCCACCAGGACAGTTGCATCCCCCCTATCGGGCCCCCTACGCACAGCATCAAAAGCGTAGGTGGTCCTCCCACCACCTGCCATCTCTCTTTTTGGGGATAACAGGCCCACGGAGCTGGACCACCTTGCTCCGTAGCGGATTCTTGGTTAGGGATGGGATGGGAGGGAGAGAGGGAAGGGTGGGAGATGATAGCGTGTCATTACTATCCAGCATCTGCTCATCGCCTGATGGTGGACCCGCCGGGACATGATCACTTTATCCTAGCCAGCAAAAACGAAGCCTTAAAAAAGATTACCCCACATGAAGCTGTGTATAGACTAGCTAGAGCATTTATTTATTACAGAACATCATAGGTTTTAACCAAACCAGTTGTAAACCTGTAAACGCCTTCATTTAGTTCTAAACGTTATCTCAAAAGTCGAATAAAAATCGTGTTCGTAAGTTATTCAAGGTTTAATGTCACAAAAATTGGTTTTTCTCATGTATCTCAAAAACAGTTGACCCTATGAAAAATGAATTACTTAAGAAATTACCCTTCTGACCTTACAATCCATTTACCGTCAGATTCGTCCGCTGCCTCGACACCGCCGCTTCCCCTACACTAGACACGTCCCCGCGCGCTCGCTTTCATCAAACCTGTCTATACTGGCAACACCCGCACCTACCATGGCTGGACATGTTTCCTCGGTCGTCGGGTAAAGTGGCCGCTACGAGCTTCATGGCCGCTAACGAGGAGGTCAAGCTAGCGCTGCATAGGGAGTGGACGGAGAGCTTCCGTTCTCTATTTCAGGTACGAGAATACCATACCTAATTCACCAGATAGATAATATTTTTTTTTATTGCAAACATGTCCAGCATTTTGAAGACAGAGCGTTATAGCTCTCGTTAGCCCTGTTTCTAGCAGGGGTAGTATAGGCACTGGCAGATGATAATGGGCCATTAGGCAATAATTGCTTTTTTTGTCTGAATAGATCGCTTCGTAGCGATAAAACCGCCTATTGTGCATAAGTGATGTTTTGTTTTTCAATCTATTTTTGTTTACAATAAAGTATTTTTATTGTACATTTTTATAATTTGTACACTTAGTGTTCTACTCTTCCAATTTCTTGTTTCAGTTGCTACGGGCGCTCCACTGTCCTTATTTCTACGTGTGCACGAACACGTTCACGTGCTTGTTTCGAGCGGCGGGGCTGTGCGGCGTTTCGGAACCCTGCGCGTTGATAGCGCCCACCACACGAGGGTTCAGGCAGACTTTACGGCAAGAAGGTAACAACTAATCACTACATATTATAAAACAAAGTCGCTTCCCGCTGTCTGTGTCGGGCTGTCTGGCTGTCCGTATGCTTAGATCTTTAAAAATACACAACGGATTTTGATGTAGTTTTTAATAGATAGAGTGATTCAAGAGGAAGGTTTATAAACCATTTGACATTTCCACCCGGGCGAAGCCGCGCGGCGCAGCTAGTCGCTAATCATTTAACAACATTGGCCCAACCCGGGATTTGAACTCTGGACCTCATTGTCAGCAGTTGAACACGCAATCGCTAGACCAACTAAGTATATGTGAGCGAGTTTTCTACAAAAACTAAAAACCTACTTTCCTGACTACCTTGATTTATAAGTTTTACAGATCGTAATACCTCGGGAATAAACCTCATGGGACCTTGGGATATATGATCATAAAAATCACATTATGTTTTCTTATTCAGATGTTGAGTTCACGATGCCACTTAGGCCAGAAAGCAAAAGACTGAACACCTCAGAGGAGCAAGCAAAGAACGCCTCCTTTGACAGCTGCTACGATACTATGGAGGAACGGACTGAACCGGACAAGGTCTGATATAAATCATCATCATCAGCCTATGATAGTCCACAGCCGGACATAGGCCTCCCCCAATGAGCGCCATAGCGCCATGTCTTCAGCATGACGCATCCAGCATCTACCTGCAGTCTTTCGCAGGTAGTCATCACACCTCGTCGGAGGGCGTCCTACACTACGTTTACAGAGTCGTGGTCTCCACTCAAGAACACGTTTGCGCCAGCGGCCGTCGGTTCTTCGCGAGATATGGCCGGCCCACGCCACTTCAGCTTGTTAATTCTCAGAGCTATGTCGAATGTTCTTTGTCGGATGTATTCGTTACGAATCCTATTTTTTTCTAGGAAGAAGATGAAGAGGATCCAGACCAGTTCCTGTCTCAGCTCGGTCTTGAGACGGAGGTTATCAAGAAAATCAACATCAATCAGGTAAAACTTTGAAACTGGTTATTAAGCAAGTCATTTTAAACCAAAATATTGGAAAACGCAAAAATCAAATCATGGTAAATATCCCGTAATAAGTAACTTTAAGTTAATTATTATAATTATCATATGCTTGTCCTATTTAATTAGACACTTATTTTAAGACTTTTAAGATCAGCTTCGATTCATCGATCAGGAAGGGAGTGGCCCTTTCATGTACTGTAAAAAGAGAGTTAATATTGTTACTGAAGTTGGTTTAGATAAGTTAGTAAAAATTTACGCGCCTAGTTCCTCTGACGCGTAGAACGATGGCATCATAAAGCAACATCGTGTAATAATTATATTACATGATGTTGCATCATAAAGCAACATCGTGTAATCATTATATTACACGATGTTGCTTTATGACGTGTAATAATTGGAGCAGTGGACTAACATCATGTAATAATTATATTACACGATGTTGCTTTATGATGCCATCGTTCTACGCGTCAGAGGAACTAGGCGCGTAAATTTTTCTTTTTCTTTTTCACTCCCTTTCATGTACTGTAAAAAGAGAGTCCCTCAGTACTCTATCCCTTTACTCCTCAAGACCAAAAAAGCCGCGCAGTTGCACTGACGCGTAGGACGTTCTATCTCATATGATTTCATACAAAGAATAATTTGCCACTTCGTGCCTCGCGGAACTGCACTCTTCCGGTTTGCTCGCCAAACTAAACCTATAATAGATCTCAATACTCACTAAAGGAAAACGAAGGAATAACTCAAATTAAATAAATGTTCTTTGTAAACGCGGTTGAAAAAAATACGATAATAACATGAAAGTACACTGTTTCGCACTTAGATCACCAATTGATAATCGAAGATTTCGCACACAATTTGGTCGAGATCACAGGTATCCTGCTGTCTATTGAAATGACTTGTGTTTTGAAGTTTTGATTCGTACGTTATTAATTACTAATTATTTCGTTCCTTGAATCCCCTTGAACCAGTGTCCTCATTTGTGTCGTATACTTTTCTTGTAAATAAACAATAACTTGATTTTTGCGGTAACGCCTTTCCAAAAACGTATGCTGTCCCGCTCCTATAAACGCGAAATTATCGAACGAACAATTAATGTGCATAATATAAACAAAAAAAATATGCTTTTAATTTTTTTCTTTATTCGTCTCGTCTAAATCCCTTACGTTTTCTCCAAAACAGACCAGAATAACCCACAGCGCAGAGAGCAGCGTGGACAGTGCAGCTGAGTCACTAGTGTTCGTGCGAGGCGCGGACGCTCAAGCGTTGTTCAACTTCCTCCTCAACTGCAAGTCGATAGTCAGTCCGACGGGCCCGTTCGCGGGAGTGCCGCCCACGTTGCTGGCGCCTACTGCGTTCCATGGCGGGACACTGCAGTCTCTCAAGGTAGTTATATGAACATTAATCGTAGATGGACCCGGTTCCCTCAAAAAGATTGAAGTGAACAAAAAATCAAAGTGATCACTTTATTTCCTAGTTTAACTTATGCTATTTGAAATTTGTGACGTGTCCAAGAATCCTGTGGGGTCTAAGGGTAATATACCGCTTTGATGTTTGATGTTCGATTCTAACTGGATCAAGCAAGGAAAAGTCACAAAAGTCATTGTAAACGGGATTTTTATTATTAAAACGAGATACCATGATTTGATTTTTGAATTTTCCAATATTTCGGTACAGTATCATGCTACACGATCACGGAACGGTTATTCCGTGTGTTATATAACCATGTTAGTTTTAAAGATGATTAGATTTTTGAGTTTTCCAAATATCCAATAGTTTCAGTTTTAAATGAGTTTTGTGTTCCATGATAGCTTCAAAAGTTTTATTGTAAATAAATAATTTTTCTATCACCATACAATACATGCATCGTATTTTACCTTTATTCAGCTTAACCCAGATAAGCCTGAAACTACTTTTTTTTTTAAACTTTGAAAACGTCCTAAATAGAATACAGAAAGTACTGAAAAAAATATCGGCTGAAAGGTTTTCAGGAAAACAGCCGTTCTTTATGTAGGACAGTAGGATAATAGGTAACTAAAAAAGTTGTTTGATAAAACTGCATGTATTGATTCCTTATATGGAAAAGGCTTACTAATGGTTAACAAACTTTACTCTAATTTATGTTTATGAAATATTATGCGATGTTGGAGTTGTGTCAAGCGTTTTGACGCTTGATCAACTCCAAAATTGCATTTCCTACAGCTGGTCAAACATATCTTTATGCCACTGATGGTAGCGTGGCAGTTTTGTTTGTGGTATAACCAAATTATTGATTTGGTATCTTCTACTATCAGGGTGTTCATGCTGAGAAAGTTGACTTGGCCCTGTTTTCAGCATTTTCCTATTAGATTCTATCCTAGCTATTGCTACCATCCTGCGAAAGCCTAGGTGATCAAGTTTTCCATGGTTTGTTTTGTACACTTACCATGTATTGTGTTCAGCAACATCTATCATGTGTGTGAGATTGGCATGTACCATTTCTTTCCTCTAATACAAATTCTATAATGAGATATATTCTCATCAGACTGGTCTACTCCTCCCATATGTTTGTTATTGCAACCATATAGGGTCCCTCTAAGAAGATGTTTCTCTTTTTGCTTTGTAAAAACCGCTATGCAATAATAAATATATTATCATGCCATTTGGCAATGATGAATTGGTTATCGTGGAACGTTCTGTAGTCTAAAGCTCCTCGTTCTTTTTTCTTGAGTAACTTTGATGAGATAAGAGGAAAACTAGACGGTCTGTTTTCACAAACAGTTCCAGTGCACCATAGGTCTTTTTTTGCTTTTCCTCGTGAAATTAGTACGTCACAAAAGGCTTGCACCTAAGCCTAAGTCTGTGTCCTAAGTGGTAGAATACATATCACTCTTTCCCTGTTATCCTCTTATTAATCAGTTATAGTTTTATAAGCATCTAAAAGTTCATGCTCAAGTAACGGTCTATCAACAAAATGTTACTCGCATTATCCTACTGTCCTGTATGTAGAACACCCCTATTTATAACAAATTATCTCCACTTTCAAATTCCTAATTTCATAAAATCATTGTATATCGTACGGAAGAGGTTATAAACAACATGTAAATACAATAAAATGTAACTATTTTACAAACACTGATTTTGTATGCATACCGGTAGCTAGACATATCTGCAACTTACTTTTTATCAAATATTTCGTAAATACTTAGGATAACTTTAGATTTATATTTTTTATTCAATAGCACATAGCCTCCATACTTTAAATCACAAACAATAATATCCGCAAATTGAGAGGGTAAACGTAAATATTTTTTTATTTCTACCGACCTGTATGTAGGACGGTTGGCTTATCTGGGTTAAAGTAAACTGATATTTTCCAGGTGCGAGAAAACACGATACATTCCGACAGCAACAAGTACTACTCGATAGAGCTCCGCGGCCCGATCCTGCCCACCGCGGTCCACACTCTCTTCAATGTGCTGAAGAGCAGCTCGTCTGCGCAGTTCAGCGCTACGTTCGCGCACCATCAGCCTACGCTGGCCTTCTCGTATGCGGCCAAGAATATTGCTCAAGGTGAGACTACTGGTTCGGGAGGTACAAATTTGGTCAATTATTTTCGCTCATCATCATCATCATCTCAACCTATGTTAGTCCACTGCTGGACATGGGCCTCCCCCAATGAGCGCCGCCATTGCGGCTTGGCAACTTGACTTGCGGTGCTTTTCGTAAAATGGATTAATATTATGAATACTCGTGACCGTCAGCTGCGATTCCGTTCGGTACTGGCAGCGATGACGACATAATTCCCATGGAATAAGGTTCAAATCAGAAATTAAAATTCGCATATTTCAGAATTCTTTCCCTGCTGTGGTACCTTGACGATATCGTCAAACCATTTTGCGAGGGCAGACATTCAGGGAAATGTCTACGTCACAATTAAGAGTTCCAATCTTGGTACTGTTTATAACTAGCTGCACCTAGCGGTTTTTTACAGCGTGGAAATCGATGTGTCACATGGTTTATAAACCTTCCTCTTTAATCACACCGCATCAAAATCCGTTGCGTAGTTTTAAAGATCTAAGCATACATCGGGACAGACACACAGCGAGAAGCAACTTTGTTGTATACTATGTAGTGATGCCAGGTAAATTGAAATCCTTAACACTATCCTATTCACATTTCAGAAGAAAACTCAAAGGAGAACGAGCCCAACCACTTCGCCAAAGCCTTTAACAAGGAGAACCTGTCAGACTGCGGGATCAGTGATGACATGCTCCAACTCTTCTGTTCGCCCGACCCCGCCGCAGTCAGGCCACTTGACAGCATCAAGTACAACACGGAAGATGATACATATACTTGGTGATGTTGCTGAGACGATAGGATTAAAAGTGACGGAATAGAGTGTAACTGTGTTTGCCCACTGCGAAGGACTGCAGGCAGATACTGGATGCGGCAAGCTGCAGACAGGGCGCTATGTTGCTCATAAGCGGAGGCCTGCATACATGGCTAGTCTCTGAGACGAGCCGCTGGTGGCCGAAATGAGGCTAGACCATAATCATCATCACGTCATATGTTACCGAATGTGATTTGATATATGAAAATATTGCAGGGTCTTGTGCCCTGTTTGTATAAGGAACAATAACATATGACGTTGAATCAACGCATGAAATTAAATTGTAATGAAATGTTTTAAGTGCCTGCACTGAACTATTAAAATAATAAGGATTTTTGACTAATGTTGTGAACCTCAATTTATTTATTGTACTATTTTTATGTAATTAATGAATCAAATGTGATCATAGAATAAATAGTATTCATATAAGTATAAACTTTCTTGTATCATTTAGCCTCCCAATGCCTTAGGAATTTTCAAGGAAACTACAATATTTACTTAATTATATTGATTTATTTCATATTTGGTAAAATTAAGATAAAGTTTTCCACAATCACTTAGTCAATTAACAGATTCATACAGATCGGGATGAAATAAATAATGTAAGAGTCCTGTTTCATTTGTAAATAATGTTAAACTAATCATACCAGCAGTATTCACTATAAGTTATCACTTCAAACCCAGGTGGCAGAGGAATCTTTGAAAGCTTACAATCTAAAATATTCATCTATGTGACCATTTATCCGCTCACTAAAACAAACAATACAAATAATATTTTAATATTATCCTATAGCTTACGGCTAACAATTGAGCTTGACATAAAGAGATGTGCATAACCTTTGCTAAAACGTGCATGATTTCGAAACAATTTCTATTACAGTAAAATCAAGCATACATTTATTGCAGAGTAATATATTAAATTTTACCTGCGCGAGTGTAGGTAGAGGCGAATTATGAAGTTTAAGTTACCAGGGGCTTATGATTTCTGAAACAATAAAACACCTTTTAGTTCCTATAGAGAGAAAGCAAAACAAGAAAAAATTCTGCGTATTATCCAACACCTCCACTGGAGGTACTATTTTACGTGTTGTGTTTTGATAAATAAATAATGCTGGACGATTCACACAGCATTATCTAGCCCCAACCCAAGCTAAGCATAGCTTGAGAATAGAACATTCCGGGGTATAGGTTATTTATTAGGTTACTCACATTGCTGGAAGGCGTGGTGGGTTGTCCCGGTACGGAGTACTGCGGGCGGAAGTTGGAGAAGTTGGCGACGGAAGCCGCGGCCGGGGAGAATCCTGGAAGAGATCCGCCGCCGACGAAACCAGGCGGGAACTGGGCCATTTGTGCTGAAACAGTAATTACATGGTTACGGTTGGATGATAAGTACGACAAGTGATTTACCAATCATTTTAGGTAAACTACCTATTCGAATGCGTTTAAAACTTTTACGCAAGAACCGCTTCTCCGTTACCAGTTTTTCAGACACAAGCTGCGATCACAAATACTATCTTCTAGATTTCGGGTCAAATACAAAATCAAAGCTAAAAGCAGTCTCCGTAAATAGGAGCGCATTTGAGGTAAGTTAATGTACTCGTATAATAGATTAAGTTATATTTGAATGACACTGCAACTTTCAAATATTTTACGCATTCGATGACTTTTTGCGAATTTTTCTCTTTTCGACTCTGGAGAACAATTGCTGTACATACTGAGAGTTATGTCTGATAGATATAATTAAACTCCTCATGTTCTTCCCTCCCAATATCAGTCGCTACACTCGCCACCTAAGTCTAGTAAGACGCTGCTTTTAAACAGAGAAGTAGATATATAAGAAGATAGTCTAGACTAGAATAAGAAGATAGTCCGGGACGTATCCCAGATAGCTCTTACGTCAAAAACAAGCGAGTGTGTGACCACTCGTTATAGTAATAACGGATTTTAATATTTTTTTGACGTAACTTCTATTAACACAATTATTATTTTAGCAACAGAGACATTGCATGCCATTTCTTTCAATTTGTAGACCGTAATCGGTAAAACATGTTTGATACCTACCTACCTATTTGTAACAGTTTATAACACAATATTTTTATGCAAATAAATGATCTTTATCTTATCGTTTCGGCAGCGCCGTTGGAGCGCGCGCGTTCGGAGATGTATGTGTAGTTGCGTTTCTAAGTCGCACGCTTGTGCAGCGCCGTTCAGTAAACGTTAACAGCGCGCTGCCCAGCGACGCGTCCACCGTGACTATAAAACCAGCCTTAGTGTTGTACATAAAGAGTATTGAATACATACCAGCTGGCACGGGGTTTCCCGCCGTGGCGGCGAGGCGCGAGAGAATCGATCGCTCCGACATCTGCAGACGTTGTGCGACCGGCGGGATGCGCGCTAACGTCGCGGGGAGCCGAGACACGTCCGATTTCATATCGGACAGCAGCTCTTCTAGCTGGTTCAACACCTGCGGAACAGACAAATATTATTGTGGATATACCGACTCTTGCCAAGGAATCAAGATAGTTCTAAGAGCAAAACTATTTGAAACTTCTTCTCACAAAACAACTTATTTTAAAATAAAGTCTATCTTCTACTGTGTATACCTATTTGCTTTTCACTTTCGCCACCCTCCCAGTTTACATACTAAACATAGGCCCCTCCCTCAAAACGAGTCCACTCATAGCTAGATACAAAGGGGGTTTTTTATGGCCATTATCGCCACGCTAGGCAGGCGGATGATCGGTGATGGTAGCGGAGGTGTTAAAAATACACAAATGGAAGCTGCTGACTTCTTCTGGTTTTCTTAGTCACTACAATATCATACTCATTCTAAATTAAAGTGTACATAGTAAATACCTTGTGCAACACAGCGTTAGCCGGTTTATTCCCTGCAAGCGACTCCTTGCTGAGATGTTGGTGCGACTCCGCTAAGCACTCAACCTCAGCGAACCTTGCGTTCAGCGACATCGCCGGGTGGTTCGGATCCTGCGTGAGGTTCAAGTACGCAGCGCGACGCAGTTGCTCTTCGATCACCAAGGCTTGTTCCAGCAGCTGCGGCCAAAACATTTTTGTCAAACTTAATCAACAAATCTACAGTTTCATGTACAGAGATAAACTTGAAACGATTGTAGTTACAATGCCAAAGTTCAGAATTACTGTTTTACTGTCAGGGGGAGATGTGGAAAATTATACAATAGTTTCAAGTTTTACTAATTTTTGTTTGTTCAACTTGTAGCTATCATCTGACATGATAGTTACAAGTTATTGGTCAACGGACGGAGTTTTCTAAACTCTAATCATTGTGGAATAGAGTATAAAAAACTGTCCGATGTTCGAGAAAATATACTCACATTCTAAATGTTCATTGTAGGCCATGGACAAAAAGGTATTATTAACATTTTATTACAGGTTTTAAAGCTATTTTTGTCAACTTTTATTGTTGATTACAGGAGTCAGGCTAAAAGCTAAAAGCAGCGTCACGCGAATTTATTTATAGAACAGCTGAAAGCAAGATATAAAATTACCTTGAAACGCCTAGCCAGGAACTTATTCTTGATCTCCAAAAAGTTGCCCTTGCCGACATCCATCTTGAACGGCTCATTGATGATGGCAAAGCGCAGGTCGTTCTGGATATCCTGCCAGCGTCCGTAGCCATGCGTGACGATACCAGCGAGCAGCCAGTAGTCATGCCTCCGGTGCCAGATCTCGTACTCCCTGCCCGGGGCGGCCGCGCGCTCTTCGTTCAGCCAGAGCGTGTGGAGTTCAGTGAACCCGCCGTCTGCGATGTTGAACATGAACTTGCGTCGCTCTACTTTGAGATCTTCTTCCTCTTTCACGAGTACTACGTCGTCATCGTCGTCCTCCTGTGAAATTTTAACCGTTGGACAAATAATATATATTTTTTTTTCGTTTTGTGTTTCACAGTATGTAATTAATGTAAAAGCTAACTTAAACGGTAATTCCGTTTGTCCGTGAGCCTCATTATATATATATTATATACTCATTTTAAATAAATAATGCTGGACAATCCCCACAGCAGCATCTAGCCCCAAGCTAATATGTGGCTTGTGTTATTATGGGTACTAGATGACTGATATACATAATACAATACATACATACATAGATTGATATTTTTTATTACACATGGAAAACGACTAGAATACCCGGGACAAATTTCTGCAGATCGTAGAAACATTTGTCCAAAAGCGGGAATCGAACCCGCAACCACCTGCGTCGTTGGCGTGGCGGATCTTCGCCCACCGCGCCACAGAGGTCGACGTTTGGTAATGGACTAAGATTATGAGTAATCAATAAGACTGTATAATATGTTTGTATGAGAAATGAAAAAGTTAATTTACCTTCTTCTCTTCCTTTTTAACAGACCCTTCAGAATCCGCATTTTCAGCCTTTACGTCTTCCTTTTTGATCTCTTTATCTTTATCAGCAGATTCCTTATCAGAATCTTTGTCATCTGCCTTCTTTTCGTCACTTTCGACTGGTTCGTCTTTGATGCTCGGTTCCTCGTCAACCGACATCCTTCTCTCTGGTTCCTTCTCCTTCTCTTTCTCTTTCTCCTCTGTCTCTTTAGGCGGCTCTTTCTCCTCAGGTTCTGGTTCATCTTTGACTTCAGTCGTGTCCATAGGTTCGGGTTTGTCCTTTTCTTCGGATTTCTCGTCAGTGGATTTAGCCTCTTCTTTTTCTTCCTTTATTTCTTCGATTTGGTTGGGATCCTTCACGAGTGTGGGGGCAGGAGACGGCGCTGCGGATGTAATGGGAGTAGTAGTTGAAGGAGCGGGACTGGCAGTCGCACTTTCGCCTGCGGCGTTCTTGACCGGCTCAACTGGTTTCCGAACCAACTCCGGCATGCTGTAGTAACCGTTGATGTGTTCGAATTCCTGAACCTTCTTCCTGATTAGGCTCATAACACCGATTCGAGTCAAGACGTGCTGACGAGATAGACCCTCGCGTGGAACTCCGTCGGCGAACGTTTCCGCATTGTCTGCTCCAGGCTCGCACAGATGCCGCATGAAGAGTGAAACGTAAGCTTTGAAGTTTCGTTCAGACTTCCCTCTGAGATCTCTCACTAACCACTGTGAGTTGAACGCGTCCTGTGGAGGCATACCGTACCGCATGATAGCGTTGAGGAATGATTTCCTTTGTCTGGCGTTAAAGCCGAGGACCTCCATGTTTCCGCCGACTCGGGCCAGTAACGGCGGCAAGGGTCTGTCGCGTTCCTCGCGTCGCTCCAGCCTCCTCTTGCTGCGACGGCTGAGAAGATCCCCGTTGTCATTCTTCTCATCAAAGTCGTCATCTTCTTTGTCATCCTCACTGTTTTGAGAGAAGTCAGAGTTGAAGTCTGATCCGTTTTCTTGCCAGGTGGAGTCCTCGCGGTTTTCGGTCTGTGCGACGCTACCGTCATTGTAGTTAACCTGTTTGCGCAGACGCTTGCCTTTGCCGAGTGTCCTGGCTTGATCTTCTTGATGTTGCTCGTAATGATGCCTGAGGAGTTTGATCCAGTATGCCGGGTCAGTGTTTTCGGCCTCTTGTTTGATGATTTCGGTATCGACTTCCTCTTCGCCGTCGCCTTCTTTAGTGGAGTAGCTAGCGACTTTGAACGAGCTAAGGTACTCGTTGGCCCAAGATTCCTTAGACTCGATACCTTCTTTGGAACGATCGAGCAATTCTCCGACCGCTTTGTCGTCGTAGTGGATCGCTTCCTCTTTGCCGTCATCCTCTTTGAAGAGTTCTTCGGTACCGAAACGGAGAATGTCGTCCAATTCTTGTTTGGTGAAGTTCGCACCTTTCCCGCCCATTCCTGGGCGCACAACCAAGTGAGTCAACATCATTTTCCTCTTAGCTACCTGCGTTACTCTTTCTTCTACACTGTTGCGTGTAACGAAGCGGTAAATCATGACCTTGTTCGCTTGTCCGATACGATGGGCACGAGAGAACGCTTGGATATCGTTATGTGGATTCCAATCTGAATCGTAGATGATAACGGTGTCAGCTGTAGCCAAGTTGATACCCAGACCTCCAGCTCTTGTAGACAATAAGAATACAAACTGTTGCGCGCCCGGCGCATTGAATCTATCAATAGCTTCTTGACGAATGCTGCCCGTGATACCACCATCAATTCTCTCGTACTTGTAACCCTCGCCTTCCAAGAAATCTTCGAGAATATCCAACATCTTTGTCATCTGCGAGAAGATAAGCACTCTGTGTCCTTGATCTTTAAGTAACTTTAACATTTTGGACAACAGAACCAGTTTTCCTGACGCCTTAACGAGAGCTTGCGTTTCGTAATTTCCGTGAGGTCCCAAAGGAGCCTCTTCCGCTGCGACCGGGAATAGATACGGGTGGTTACAGCATTTCTTCAAATCCATCATCACGTTAAGAAGAGACACAGTTTGCCCGCCGCTCTTAGGGTTCAAAGCTTCGTAGTTCCTCGTCAGAATATACTTGTAGTATTTTTTCTGCATGGGCGAGAGTTCGACACGCACAATGAACTCAGATTTAGTGGGCATATTCTTCAACACGTCGGCCTTGAGACGACGCAGCATGTGAGGTCCTAACATCTCGTGAAGCCTCTTCACCTGCTCTTCCTTTGATACATCCGCGAATTCGTTTTGGAAAGCGGACAGTTCACTGAACTTATCCTTGTTCAAGAAATTTAGTAGATGGAACAATTCTTCTAAGTTGTTCTGGAGGGGCGTACCAGTCAGTAGGAGTTTGTAGCTGATGTGATATCCAGCCAAAAGTCGGAAGAATTTAGACTGGTTGGATTTCAGCCTATGCGCTTCGTCCACTACTAACACAGCCCAGTCAATAGAGCCGAGACAAGTAGCATCAATCGAAACTAACTCGTAAGACGTGAGAAGAACGTTGAATTTCACTGACGACTTGATCTTGGAAGGTCGGCCGCCTCTGTTTGCGTTATCGTCGAAGGTGAGTTCGTTCTCTCTTATAACCGCGCGGGAATCTTTATCTCCGACATATGTGATGCAATACAAATCGGGTGCCCATAGCTCGAACTCTCTTTCCCAATTGATAATAGTCGAAAGCGGTACAGAGACAAGGAAAGGTCCCTTGCAGTGTCCCTCCTTGAATAAGGAGTATAAGAACGTGACCGTTTGAATAGTTTTACCCAGACCCATCTCATCGGCCAGGATGGTATCGATGCCATTTCCCCATGAATAGCGCAGCCAATTGAGACCTTCCAACTGGTAAGGATGAAGCTGCATGCCAGTTTCATAGACGAAAGATGGTTGGTCATCATACTTCTTGTTGAGATTGGTAAGCGGGCGGTCTGGTGGCGGGTTGTACTTTCGGTTGCGTTGTTGTATGCCGCCGCTGTCATCGTCTTCGATGACGTCACGGTTCTTAGATTTGCGACCGGGCTTCTTGCCTTTGCCCTTCGATTTGCCTTCAGATGTCATGTACGAGCGCATGTCCTGGAATAAAACATTTTGTTAGAGATCTACATAAATCAAACTATAGAAAAGGTCAATATTTAAATAAAATTATAAAGATGATATATAATGTTCCATTTTTAAATGACTTATAATAAACTTCTCATATTAAGGCCTAACGCCGCACTAGAATATTTGCGTCCATTTGCGCAGTCCGGACTGATTCGTATATTACTATTTATGTAGACTTCTAGAGGAAATTACAAAGAAGTCATTCGAGCCCAGAAAAACTTTGCAGTAAAATAAACCTCAGTACTTACTGACGTATCAGGGAAATTGCACAACAGTTGCTTAAGCCCAGAACACTGTCATCTAGAAGGTCATACCTGATAGTATTCAACACAATTCTTCAGTCCACTGATATCTTCATGCTCAGACTCCCAAGTGGCCTGGTCGTACGAGAGGTCGCGCCACTTCACCAGGAAGTAAGTAGTGCCGTCGCGCCCCGTGCGGTGGTTGATCACACGGTGAACTACCAGCCATTCGGGTTTTACTCCGTATCTGCAATAGGTATTGGATCGATAATTAACGTGTAAACTTAACGTTGATTTAGATTACTGACACGGGCCCACCGGCGGCCAAGTTGCGGAAACATTTCTTCGTGTCACTTGTAGGAATACGACTATTGTTTTAAGTATAATAACGGCGAAATAGATATTCATTTAAGACTAACACAGGGCAAAAGATTTCGTTACATTCGGTTCGGAAACACTTTGGAACTATACGACGACGACAGGCGATCAAATACAAAAACACATTCTATGAACAAATTCCATTCATCTCTCAACCTCATCTTGGAACTCGAATTTGATAATTATGAAAAAGGTGCATATTGGGCGTTGTTATGGTTATGTTAATGTTATCGAGCCAAGTTTCGCCTATAGCGTAGAGGCGAACCTTGGCTAAAATCGTCTGTTTAGGTACATAAAATATATTTGATTCCAGAACGGAGTACAGTTACCATATTCCATCTTGTAATGGCATAAAAAATGTTTAATCAACATACCGGTAGAACTTTTCCTCCAGCATTTTTTCATCAGATTCCTGCTCCCCTTGTTTTTGCGACTTGAGCCGTTTGAGGCGACTGTCGCGCTCGTCTAGTGGCTCCTCTAGTTTCGGAGGCTCCTCGCAGTCGTATTTACGCATGTAGTAGCGGTACATGAGAGGGTGGAACACATCAAGCTGTGGAATAGGATCTTATTAGAATGAGGTAGGGATGATTTTTGAACAAGTTTGAGAAACTACAGTAACTATAAGGCGATTGCCATGCAGGTTAGCGCCATGGTGGTAACGACACGCCCAGAGAAACAAACGTATGAAAATATACGAAATCGGCCACACTGCAAGGGTCTAGCTTTGATAGTCGCCTGAAGTATAGGGGGGCGATGTCCGTTTTCTGGATTATTACTGCGATGGCCTAACATCATCTCAGCCTGTATACTTCAAATGCTGAATAGAGGCCTCCGTCAAACGACGCAAAGAATAGGGGCCCAGGGCCGCCTCAGTGCGGGCAACGAAAGTAAGCTATGCGCCAAGCTGCCACCAAAGCAAACCGTCAACCTACGACTTTGCAGTGGTTGTGACCTTAATGTTTGTCAGCTGTAGATATAGTACAATGAACTTTATTCCCAAGTAATAGGATCTCACCTGCAGCTCAGAAATCCAACTACAATGCCAGTAGGACATCTCATGCCATTTGACAAAGAACTCGCGCTGTCTTGGTGCTTTGTTCTTGGAAGGTTGCTCCTTCCAACGCCATGTGAGGATCTTTGCCACTTTGCCTTCCAGTGGGGGACACTGGAAAAATATAGAAGATTTAATTGTTTTTTTTTTTATAAAAAATATCTATTATGTATTGTGTTGTTATTATGTATATCAGTCATCTAGTACCCATAACACAAGCTCTGCTTAGCTTAGGGCTAGATGATTCTGTGTGGATTGTCCAAAATTATTTATAATTTTTTAGTATGAAGATTAGTAAAGCATCAGACAAATCTTTGATAGATTGTGATTGTTTGAATTACAGTCTAAGAAAAATCTTTTCTAAGGGATCACTGACTGAATCAAAGGGATCACTCGACTATCGAAGATATCACAACTACAAGCTATCGCATCCTCGTGATATTCAATAGAAAATCTGAGATTGCGCACATAGCGCTATCAAATCGACGCGGTGATTATTTTTATTGTATGGCTAAATAGAACATACAAGAGACGTACCCAATGTATACTTGGACATACATTGGGTACGTCAATTCTTCGTTTCTACACTCGTTCGTAAATACAAGTATAAATAAAGCGTTTACAGCCCAGCCTCCGCAGCTAAGGAGCGAATAAGACGACGAATGCGCCCTGGCACTGAATATATTTATGCTAAGTAAGAACTTACACTACACCGAGGACACTTCCAATCTCCGTCTGGCACCTCCTCGAGCGGCGGGTTGAGACAGAAGCGATGGTACGCTGAGGGGCAAGAGTCGCAACAGAGCAGCTCGCCGCCATCTTTGCAGTTTCTGAAACATTTCATACGGTTTTTTAAATATTTTCATACGGGTTTACAGTGGTTTTTTAAAACTACTGTCCAAGGCTCCACTTCACATTCCTGTGCGGTTTTTCGGGAAAAAATCTACCTACTTGCCAATTTCTCTAATAAAAATCTCAGCCTTTTAGACGAGAAACAGTGATATTCAGAAAAACACACATACCAGAGTTACTTTCACATTTATAATATTTATATAATAAATATATAAGCAGTGTAGTGCCGCATGCCGGCAGAATTGCTTGCACCACCTCAACTCTTCCCGCGGGTGTCCGGTGACCATGGGATATCCACTTTGGGGGGGTACTATAACATCCCTACTCACTTACACACCCAAACATACTCACAAACTCTCTTGCTCTCACACACAATCGTACAGATACACACACCCACAAAAACACACACAACTCACACACTCAATAAACTGGACGTGGCTTTGATCTCTATGCCATATTATTTTAACACTTTGACTGCGTTTTTTTTTCGACGACTGCGATCTTTTTTTTTAACCTAAAAAATGAATGCTGCCGCTCTACACAGCGGTTGTGTTGCGCCGCACATGCGTTTCGTTCGAAAAATATTGTGGCTGTGCTGAGTCACAAAGATCTGTATTTTCTCAGCCGCTGCGCTAGTGTGGATTTACGCATATTAGTCACTTGTAGAAAACACATACCGTGTGATTTCAGCAATCAAAGTGTTAACTGTATTTTAATTTAATTTATTTTAATTTGCATGCTATATCATTATTTGAAAACATTTATTTTTACTATGCTCATGCTACTACCAAAGATGATAAAATATTAAAACAAGTAATAAATTTCACCATGTATTGAGCCTGAATCTTGTTAAGTTATACATTATAATAGTTTTAAATATACATTATAATTACTTATACTATATATATATAGTACAATTAAAAAGTCAATACTACTATGTTTTCAAATTAATTTTAAGGCTATTTCTAATAATACAAATACAAAAATACAAATACAAAATTATTTATTTGCCATTTCACTTATATGTATATGTACACATTTCTGGCGGCCCCCGCACGAGGCAAGCCTGTGTCGCGGGAAGCCTGTTTACAAAGGTAACTTTAACAATACAGATTTAAAGAAACTGATACAGGGCAAACAAACAGATACAATAAGAAAATAAAACTAATCAATTATATATGTAGGTAATACAAAAAAATAAATTATTAAACAAATCAAGAGCACAAAATCTGCAAAAATATGCGTCACTCACTGATTACGTATACGGAGAGCGGAGTTACTGGCTTGAGGGCAAGGAGAAAAAGGGGGAGATGTGGAAAAGAGGAGTTTGGATTATTATATTATTTTCACTTACATAATGGAGCCAATGGAATAAAACTATAGTAATCTTTACATTTACTTTAAGATGTTTAAGAGGTCTTCAGTGGCATCGTAGTCAAGGGTAAGTAGCCATCGTCTAATCTTTTCCTTAACGCCATATAGCGCGCTTTATGACCCGGCGGTAGATGAAAGGGAAGGCAAACCTACGGAAACGCTTAGCAAAGGCAGTTTTAATGACTGGAACATTGATTCTCACGCGACGACCCTTCGACGAGGCACCAGCAGATGTCTTATGAAAAGCAGTGACGACACCCAAGACGTAGAGTTGTCGTACAGACAAGGTCTGAGTTTCAAAATGTAGGGTAACGGTTGGGAATCTAAATGGCTTACGGAACATGACTTTAAGCACAGACCTATGAGCTCTTTCGAGTTTGATCATGATGGTTTTAGCAGCCCCGCCCCAGGCGCTAATGCAATAGCCCATGATGGACTGGCAAAGAGCTGAATACACGGTCATAAGAGTATCTTTATCGGCGCCTTCACGTAGCAATTTCATAATGTGAATAAGCTTTCTGACTCTACCAGACAGAGCATTGACATGCTGGCGAAAGCACAGGTTTTCATAATTAAATTGTTTATTTTTTTTATTTAAGATGCACACCTAAATCTTGTACAATAACAAAACTTAATAATTGTAAGGGGAAGCACTCACTACCAAACCACAAGTTTTTCTCAGAATAACTTATATTGGTAATGAGAGCCCTAAATAAGTGTCATGTACTTTTAATGCAATAGTTTTTTTTTTATAAAAAAAACTGGATAAATAACAATAAACGCACGCCTCCTAATCTATAGCACAAACCGGATATTTGACCATTTCTCCATACAAAAGCCGTCCTAGGCGTATACATGCGCAACTGTGTTGCGGTAAAAGTGTCTTAGAGGATGACCTGACTTTCTTGTTGCTACTCTTGGATATTGCAACTAGTATAAGTAGTAAATGAACCTACCTGCAGAACTCTTGATGCTCATCATCATCATCTTGATCCTGGTTGCCCTCGGCCTCGCAGTGGGGACAGGACCAGCGCCCCTCTGGAGTATCCTCCAGTTCTGGCTCCAGACACACCAGATGGTAAGCCCGGGGACATGTGTCGCAGAGGATGATCTCACCTCCTTGTTGACATACCTAGTTATAAGAAAGGAAAAGTTTGTTGTATCATTATATGTGTTCATAGAGTTAAACAAAGAACAATAGCCAAATTAATGAAACATGACTGTTTCTAAACGCTCATGTTTTAGTTTAATGTATGTATGTCTTGTGTATCATTTCAGAAATCTTTAATTTCATAAACCAATGAAGACAATTGGAAGGCTATTGTACAATAGCCTCATAGCTGAAAGCGATTGTTAATGTTAATTTATGTTCACTCCACAATAAAATAAAATATTTTATTCAAAAATAACTTAGGACTAAAAGGTCAATGATCATACAGTGGCTATAACTCTAATATCCATCATCTCATCCCCACGAAGTTGTGTAATCCTGCTGAATCGTCAGAAAAATCATTGAATCAGTGCTAATTTCACATACCTCACAATAGTCCTGGTGCTCATGCTCGCCCTCCGCTCCGTCCGGGAACTTGTTGGTAGTCTTCAACTTGTTCTTTTTCTTCTTTGTCTTGTTACCGATCTTGGTCTTGGCTTTCTTTTTCGGTACCTGGATTATAACAATTTCATTACTAAACGAGTTATCTTAAGGTTAAACAAGTTGCTCATCTAACATCTAGCTACACTGTTGACCATCCAAAACTAAGGATAATATAAGTTTATCTCGTCATTATCTATGTTTGTTTGCAGAGTCACACCAAACCGACATAGAAAACAATGAACTTGGTTAAACACAATACCGACAACTCTCAAACTATATGTGACTCAGAGTTGCAGTGCAGTGTAGTAGAAACTTGAGTATCGCGAGGCTGCTTCGTGTTCAATGCAAGCATCTGCTGGGTTTCGAGGTTACGTCGAGACTTAGGTACCGATCAGTACGAGCATTTGCTGAGCTGCCTCGTAATGTTGATATCAAGCTTTAGTATACATACATACTCCATCAGCCAAGAATCTTGATACAGTAAATAAAATGATAGTTACCGGAACGGCATTCTCGTCGACAGGCACCGCCGCGTCTGGCACCGCGACAGCAACCTCCGGTTTAGGCTCCTCGGCCTCCGCCAACATCTGCTCAAATTCTGCGTCCGAGTCAGAGTTGACGCCCGCACTGCCTTCTGGGTCCTCCTCCTGAAATAAATAAAAATAATATCAAATGCCACTAACATTTAAACAAATCTGTGGATTTTTTATTGAAAAATCGTAAATATGAAATAGTATTAGCAGTGTTGACGTGTTCTCGCTGATGTGCTGCAGCTTGAGCAGTCTCTGCAGTTTCGCAGTGAATGGGATATAAAGCTCCTTTTCACATGCACTAGACAGCCCATGAGCCCAAGCTTTTCGACAACCACTGTGTGCATGTGGTGGTTTGTGTACACTTAGACTCGGATTGGACCATTGTGCGTGGTGTGTTCTGCTATGTCCGCATGTGATAAGACCCTATATTTAGGACAGCGGACAGCACCATTATTACGAATCATTCGCACTATAGTCTCAGTGTGTCACTTACGCTGCTAGTCCTCTTGCGCTTGGTAAAAATGGTCTTCAGCGTTTAGGCTTGCGCTGGCGTGAGCTTGGCCAGCAACTTTAGGCTTACGTCCCGGCTTGCCGCGCGGCGTGACGCTGACCGCCGTGTTTGGGCTTGCGGCCTCGCTTGCGCAGCGTATATTATGCCGTTTCTGATGAGCCTTCCACGAAATCATCCTTATAGGAGACTTAATAAAATGGTGTGTTACTTACGCTGCTAGTCCTCTTGCGCTTGCTGAACTTGATCTTCAGCGTGGGTACTTTAGGCTTGCGCCCCGGCTTGCCGCGCGGCGTGGAGCCGGCTGTCGCCGTGTGTTTGGGCTTGCGTCCTCGCTTGCGCGGCGCGGCGATACCTTCGTCACTTACTTCTTCTTCTTGATCCTCATCCTCTATTTCTTCTACTTCATCATTCTGTGAAAATGTATTTTGGAGTTTGACTTTTGACGAGAAAGTAGGTCTTTGTGATCTTTCTCGGTACGAGAAAATAACTTGTCCGAGTAAGCATCTCACTAGCACTAGTAAGCATGTTAAAAGACGATAATTTGAGTTCTTATTTGCATCTCTCTTACTAGGAGACAGATGATAGTTATCCGCATTTTTACTCAAAATTTGTTCAATTTTGAGTAAAAATGTGGATAACTGTCTTATACTAAACTAAGTAATATGGGCACCATGTTCTAGCCACACTTGATACAGCAACTTATAAGGTAGTCTTTACTTTAATATTTACACAGGGAATAGCTCAGTTAGCTGCTAAAAAAACTACCTTAGGTTCCTTAGACAGGCGTCCACGGCTCTTCGGCGCGTAATCAGAGGCAGTGGATGTGTTATCCTCAGACACGACATTAGCTGAGCTCTGGTTGCTGAGATGAGGGTTGGTTTCGCAGAACAGACGCCATTTGGCTGCCACCAACATCATCAGCTTTGAAACTGGCACCTAGAATCAAGAAAAGGAATAACATTATAAATTATTAACTGATATTATAAATGCGAAGGTTTTGATGGGTGGATCAAAAAACGTAAAGAGAAACGTTACTTGATTCTTGTGTGTTCGCTTTGAGAGAATAACAACAAATTTCTTTGACGACCTCCGTGGCGCGGTGGGCGAAGGTCCGACTGCGACGCAGGAAGTTGCGAGTTCGATTCCCGCCTCGGGACAAATGTGTGTACTATCTGCAGATACATATATGTTTCGGGTGTTCTGGTCGTTTTATATACAATAAAATATCTATCAATGTATATCAGTTGTCTAGTACCCATAACACAAGCTATGCTTAGCTGGATGATGCTGTGTAGATTTGTCAATTTTTTTTTTTTAGTATTGCCAATTACCTTAGGATTCTCTTTCACAATCATAGGGCGTAGATGCTGCTGGAACAGTTTGTAAGACATCAAGTTCTCGAGATCCGCATCTGAGTATTCAATGTCCACATCCGTGAGTCCAAATGAGGAGCACACTTCTTCCACAGTTGGCATGCCTGCTGCAAATAATACATTCAAATTAAACTACTTGACAATTGAATACTTAAGTTATGACATTTAAATACTTAAGTTGATCAGCAAACGGACTTGGCTAGACAATTTCAAGTGTGACTTATTAGTATAATATCCGGCCAGCTACCAAGTTTAAAAAAAAATGGAGTTTTAACTTCAGAGGTAATTTCGTAAATCATAATAACTGGCCGGATATTCGGCGGCCCGATATCCGGTATCCGAAAGAACAGCTATTCAATTCATCTCTATTCAATTACTTTTCATGATCTCTTACATATCTATACAACTACAACTTATTGTATAATATTAATTTCAAGTGCAATTTACAAAAGTAATAATTAAATTTTCTCAAGTTTTAAAGTTATTTCAATTTAAACTTTACTAATCAAGGTAAGGCTTCTTTCAAACTTCTTGCGTAAAAGTAACTTCATAGAAACTTAACATAATTGTTGAACAAAATTTATTGTTGGTTTAACTTGAAACCCACCAACTTTAATTAACCTATTTCTATGAATAAAACTTTACATAATTTTGTTTTGGTTAATAACATTTTTACATTGCCATTACAGTGCAGCACTAATTGACAAGACAAAAAGTTACTAAAACACTTACTTGAAACTAACATTAATAAAATTACACCAACAAGCTACTAACTATAAATTATAATAAACAACATTACGTATTTCTATACGTCATATCCAAAACTGTTAAAACCGCATCCTTGAATTTTGACATATGATGGCTTATAGTGTCCTTATAAAATATGTCAAAAACTGCACATAAAGTTAAAATAATAGCGCGAAGGGCCGGGTTGTGAACGGGGACTTGCTCAGGAGGTTAGTTTCTGCCCTCGGAATCGCAAGTAGGCGCGACTATACATAATTGTAAGGTGTACGTGCAGTCCTATGTTCTTTAAAACCAGATGGCTATGTATCATGCCTCTTAATGTCTCTCACATCATTTCCCTTCTAATTTCAAGTTTAAAATACCCTACCATATCTAGAAAAAAATAGGTGGGTGGGATACATTAGTGGGAAAAATAACACCTTAAATATTTATTCTACATTTTGTCCACACAATACTACTTGTACTTTGTACTTTTTTTCATGAGGGCTCCATTACCATGGCTCCACACTCCAACCAACTTCTAACTAGCGAAATATACCGATATTGCGAAAGTCGCCAGATTGTCGCAATATAAATCCCAGATTTCTGAAGACCTTTTTACAATATCATATTATTTAATTCCGTGTCTATTTGAATTCAGAGGTCGAGAATGCACTTGATCTATACAATCTGAACCCAGCAAAAATCACATTTAATTTAGGTATCACAGACAGCCCCCTTGAGGGTGCATGAACGCAAAGGAGATTGCAATGCAAGTGCTTGTAGAGTGGGACAGTGAAGCTTCTCAAAGACTGCAAGACCTTGGGACACCGAGGTCGCCTAGGGAAGCATGCACCGGCGTAAGCGAGCTGCTAGCGTTCCTGAACGATATCGGGTGGTTAGACTATCAGCCCAACCATACACGCAAAAAAGGCCCTCCTGTGGCCTAGTTGCGGAAACCAGTCCAAAGATAACAGTACAAGTAAACCACATGCACAAACTAGTTACAAAACTTACCAGAGCCAGAGTCCGAAGCAGCGGGCGTGGATGGCGTAGTACCGTGCTTGCTGGTCCGTCCCTTGCGAGACTTCTTGCTCGAAGACATCGCGCTCAGGGCGTAGTCACTATCGCCCTCGGCCTCCATTTCTCCCGGAAATTCTTCGTCCTATGATAAAACTCATTTTATAGGTCGTCCAATAATCACATGAGGCTCGAAAAGTAGGGCAAGGGTTCAGAAAAAATAGAATCGAACGAAATATCTGAAGCCCCCTACAATATAACAAAAAATAGGTGTAATATGTATCTTTTGTTATGTTGTTTAAATATCATACAGAAAGATATTTTCATCATGTTGCATAATTTTCCAGAATTAATCCAATTACTACCTGTAATTAGTGACAATATTCTGAAATGATTATTAAAAAATAAAGAAGTGATTTAATGGGCAACCATATTCACTGTTTCCATAATTAGTTATTCATCAATTAATCAATTCAATGAGAACCTCCCTCAGTAAACTGTCATAACAATTAGACTAGACATAATAAATTTAGTGCATGGAGAAGTTGTTAAACTGGACAACATTTCAGTAAATAGCTAAGCACCGAATAAAAGCATTGAAGTTTCCAAGTTTGGGTGGAGTGTTATCGTCAATTCATATCTACTGTGAAATAGGAAAATACTTGGTGAAAATTTGTTCTAATATTCACCATGATTGAAGTGATTGCTGAATGCAGCTGAAGTTATTTTCTGTGTGCTCTAAAGAATGCTGATGACCATCCCTTGGATAAGGATGGGACTAAGCTAAGATAGCCAAACTGAATATCCAGTTGTATGCTAGACTTTTACAATAAACTATTGTGTGTGAACATAACTAACATAACAAGAGTGAAGTTTTATTGTCTCTTTTGAAAACAATACCAAATTGAAACCTAAAATAATGATTGTTAGACAGTAAACTAACATCGATATACAGTATTTATGTTATTAGTTTAACAGGTAGCATTACTGAGTTTGGGAAATAGTAGTTGCAATGGTTATTACCAATCTAGAATAAACACAGATTAAGTAGCACAAATGAATTACTCACCTCTTCACTCTCATTCTTTCGCTTCTTCTTTTTCTTTCTGCCTTTTTTGTCTTCTCCTCTGGCCTTCCTCTTTTTGCCCTTCTTTTTCTTTCTGCCATCTTCTGGAGAATAGTCTTCATCTTCCTATGTAAACAAATAGTTTTAACCGTAAGCAGTTCCCTCCGACAATGTTACAGCGATAAAGTAAGAGAGAATTTGTAACTGAGATTGTTACCTTGGGTGGTGCTTCATCACTCTCTCCAGAGTTCTCGTTCTGACCTTCACCTTCCTCCACATCCTCATCACCTGCAAGTGCACAAACTGGTCAGACCACTTCACAACACACCACACAGTTGACCAACATGAGGAAACCCATCAACCAGCCTATTTTTTCTACCATGGGTGCACACCTTGCGCTAAGGTCACTAATCCCTTTGTTTGTCGGCGTCCATTTTGTTAGGTAGTAATGAGGGGATATGGCATGTTCTTTTCTGTCACAACCTGCCACTCAAAAATATTTACAACCATGAAACACCAAAACACTATAAGGGTACTCCATGTGTTGTGCTTTCTGATTCACGAAAAGATGTTCTGGGGAAGAGGACCGGAGAATCATAAAACTCAAATCAAAAAAATCTAAATTTTTAATTGCATACCGCAAGTAAACACATGATACCGCTATTCGCGGCTTACCTATGACATGCTAGCAAAATTGACCGTTTACCTGCGAAAGAACCGTCTACTTCATCATCTGATGCCATTTAGACCACTTTATTATACTATCTGCGACAATTTTTAAGATTTTGGTCTAGAAAAGATAAAGGACGCGCAGTTTTTGCGACAAATGGTAATTAATTCAGAAATTGATGCCGCCGTCACTACGCGGCGGACTAGCAAGCACGATTGTCTTTCTCGCTCACACTTTTCGAAAGTAGAAAAAAGGAAATTTTGGTGTTGCCAAGGACATTTTCACTAAAAGCTACTAAAATGTGATTCGGACAAGTGATACGCGATAAACATTATATTCTTACTACAAAACATTATAATCTTAATATAATCTTGATCGTTCTTGTTCTTTCTGAACCCCTTCACACACACCCTTCACACCTGCTAAAACAGCAGGCCTCCTGCTGTTTTAGCAGGTGTGAAGGGTGTGTGGTACACACGGAGTCCGTGTGTACCACACACCCTACACACCTGCTATCCGGCCATCTTTAATCATAGTGGTGTCCGAGGCCTGATATGTAAACATTTTGATCGCGCGTCTACTAGAACCTGGGTATAATGTACAAGAGCGGGTGCTGCATGGGCTAGGGCCACCCGGGCAGTTATAGCTCATGCAGGACTCGCCCCCGTTGAATGAATATATTATTACTTACAAGAGGCGCGCCCCCACAAGATTCGATATTGAGCACTATGCCTTGGTTCATCATCATCATCATTAGGCTATATTAGTCCACAGCTGGACATAGGCCTCCCCCTATGAGCGCCATAGCGCCCTGTCTTCAGCTTGACTTATCCAGCATCTACCTGCAGTCTTTCGCAGGTCGTCATCCCACCTGGTCGAAGGGCGTCCTACACTACGTTTACCGAGTCGTGGTCTCGCCTCAAGAACACGTTATGCCTTGTAACGTACGCCTGCGTGTACGTGTACCTTGGTTAATTCAGTTGTTTTTACAACATCAGAGAGGTATTAGCGACTATTATTAAAGTAAGTGTAAGTATTGTAGTGAAATTTTAATTATAATCCTTCGAGACTCAGGCTCTGTTTTTAACACAAGCAAATAACAAATTCGTTACCGTTCTAAATGATCTTTTATATATTTGTTTTATTTCAACGATGATGATGATGTAATGTGCGTGAATTCCTACCTACCAATTTAGAAGAAATTTTGTACAGGTGGCAAAGTTAATCAGAATGCCAACATAAAAAAAAACTAAATTATTAGTGCTGCCAGCATAGGCTGCCAGTAAATTTATTCACCACTTCTCTTGAAATTGAACCGAACATACTTGCTTGATAGCATGATAGAGAGGTTGTCTATGGTTAGTTTCATTCATTGTTCATTGATAAACTGCTAACTTCATTCATATTGTTTTAGCTTGTTTGATTTGATTCGCTCACAAACAAACAACTATATAAATATTTCATCAAGTTTTCGTTCACTAAATTGGATTATCGATTTGTAAATACAAGCGTAATAGATTCCATTTTTATTCCTGTTCTCGTACTCTCAAAGTATGAATGCTTTACTGGACTACGGTTCATCGTCAAATGATTCGGAAGATGATTCTGCCCAAGAGTAAGAATAAATACTGCACAAGTTTATCAGGTCAGTTAACCAATTATTGATATGTTTTATCGTTTTTAGGGCTCCCAAGGAAAGCGTCAAGCCGAAACTTCCAAAGCCAAGTCTTGGAGAGAATGCGTTACACTGTTCTGTCTTTTCCAATCCATTTGTGGAAGCTGAACTGGCTAAGGCTGCCATACTTGAAAAACATGTGAAAATGGTATATGTTGACTTCCTATTTTTATAAAATAGATTAAGATTTTTTATGAGAGTTTGTCTAGTTCTAGCTCTATATTACGTTTCCATGTTTGAATTAGTTGGCAAGCTTTGTACCGAATTAAACATACAATCGTCAAGTACATAGTAGATGACTGTAAGGTTCCAGGTAAAGGTGGCACTCAGATGATCAATGGAAAGAAAATATGTTGGAACTACAGAAAAGGAAGATGTCGATTTGGACACAACTGCAAGTATGCACATGACTCCGACATTCAGAAAAGTCAGGACGAAATAGACGGAGACAAAGAGAAAAAGGCAGGTTTTCATAACTTAACAATAATAACCGAGTTTAAAACACAGTTATCTTTTATTGTGTCTGAAACTTTATTATTGTATGTTTCTTTTTTAGAAGTTAAAAGCGGTGGTCTGTGAAAGCGCAGGTTCAGTTTTATCTGCCCCATCCCCTGCCGAAGATGAATCTATATCTGCTACAGATGACTCCCAATGGGAAAGCACAGGACCAGCCAAAAGAAAACGACCTGGCCTTAGCCAGAATCTGGTCCCTGGCAAAAAAGTCATGAATATGTATAAAAAGCTGAAACAAAAAGATGACAAATAATAAACCATTGATTAAATAAACCAGTTTTTGAATAATTATTCCTTGCCTTAACCATACCATTGTAGAATATAGAAATGAGGCTTGAGCTAGCTCTTTCCACCATCGCCAAGACTTCGACAGCGCGATAAAAAATTTCAAGTGGCGACATCTAGTTAAAATTTGTGTCTATTTTAATTTGATGTGATGATGAGTGATGTATGGGACCAGGTTGATACCACAAATGAAAGACCTCTTGTTTACGCCTGTTGTCATGGATTGTGAAAACTATAGTGTGATTATGTTTTAGATACGTTTTACGGCGCACATTATAAGTGAATAAAATTAAATTAAATAGTGAATCCACACAACATTATCTAGCCCCAAGCTAAGCAGAGCTTGTGTGTGGTACAAGATAGCTGATATACATAATTAATCCAATATGTATAGATAGATAGATATTTTTTATTATGTATACATAAAAAAACGACTAGAACACCTGGAACAAATATCTGCAGATCGTACACACAAATTGTCCCGGAAATCGAACCCGCAACCTCCTGCGTCGCAGGCAGACCTTGGCCCTAATCATCAAAATCTATGCAGAATTGGCGAAGATGTTGATGCGAAAGGTGTCGTAGGTAGGTATTCGTAATTTTTCAAAAATAGTATGTTACTAATCGGTCAGAAATCGACGAACATACCTACATTAAAAAATATAGGTACATAAGTACAGCCTAACATAGAACTTCCTCCTGAAGTCTGTTAAATAAAATAGTATGTAGTACAGAACAGACTCAGATATGATCCTGTGAAAATATTTGTAATGCTTTGAATAAATACAAATACAAAAAATGATGTTGGGTCCTTCATAGCATGAGTATATTAATAATAATCCTAACAAAGAACCTGTGTGGCGTTGCTAAGGTCTCATCTACCTTATAATTTTTGATGGGTAAAAGGTGTGTGATTCTCCCTCGCAGTACCTACTTACCAAAGATAAAAATGTTTAACGTAGTAGGTAGATATAACTAGACTACGAGTAAGAAGATACATATTTCATACTAAATTGTACACATAACAGTCATCTAGCAGAGCAGGTCTAGTTTTTATTAGGTCGGTACAAGCTTGTACAAAGCTGGTGTCACGCTGACCATCAGCGCTGACAGCTCCGCGCGTAGCAATCTGTATGGACGCTATCGAAAGCTTTATCTCGTATAAAAATTTGTAGTAAGTACCTACCCTAGTTTTATTTTAAACTAGTACCTGCCCGCGGCTTCGCACGTGTAATTTATATGGAAATGTTACTAGGTTATTGGAAGGAACTGAACCATAGCCGATGTTTTATTTCAGACCTAGAACTACCTGAATGTAAAATTTCAGCCCAATCCGCTCAGTAGTTTTGCGGTGAAGAGGTAACAACATCCATACATCTAAACTTGCGCGTTTATAATATTAGTTAAAAATACGTACGGTTGAATAAAGTTTTCGTAAAAAAGGGAAAGAGACTAGGAAGCAACAAATATTATCTACACGTGACTTCCGACAGTTACCTAGGTACAGTTATAGATGACTATGTAATAAACCAAATAATATAATAATGCTGGACAATTCACACAGCATTAAAACTGACTATCCATTATAGGCAGACACTGTCACGTCGCGTCGCTCGTTTATGGAAAGTCATTTTAAGGAACCCTAACATTGAGAGAAGAATGTCCTAGCCCATATCGATCCAAGCATTCTTACAAACGTAATTTCTTATGATTTAGGTAAATAAACAAAAACATTTTTGACTCAATTTTTCTTTATTTCAAGAGTCAATGCAAAGTTCACAGACATGCCATTTCGAGATTTTACATCTGAAGTCTAAGAGCAAATTGCATCAATAGACTTTCACACACGTGTGCCAAATTACACCATCTAGTGTATCTTGGCAGCTTTTTGATACATAATTTTCGTCTTTTGATGCAACTAGCTCGAATTGTTGGTACATCACTGCCAACATAGCAGTTTTCTAAATTGCTCAATTATAATAGCACAGCCATTAACATTGTTTTGCTAGTGGATACTTGCCAACGACTCAACAGCTTGGTCGCTATCATCAAGCCAGGTTTCCTATCATACCCAACTAAACGGTGGCTGAAAATACTTTTGTAAATTAACATTTCTATTCTATGTGGTCTTCACATATGCAAGTATTCTATGTGGTCTTCACATATGCAAGTAAGTACTAGTTCGATCGACGCGAAAAAATAATAGTTACAACATCGAGTGAATAAATACATTAAAATCTACGACACCGAAGTCAATAGAAATTATTCATGATCTAAAACCACTACTAATTCTAAATGAGGGGTTGTTAGAAGAAACATATCCCCCTAATTCAAGTGAATGATCTAATCACGACATCAAGATAAGGTTTAAGATTAAAACGCCACGATCTACAAAAATAACATCTTTGCCTAATAACGGTGTTACCGAATTTATATTTCATTAAAATATTTAGTCTCTAAATAAAATGCTAGTGTTAGATAAAACAGAACCTATGATATTCTTTATGACAATCTAATCTAGATGGATACTGCAACAATACTTTAAGTAACATTATTGCAATTCATTAAGTACTAGAATGCGATCTTTTTGATACAATCAGTGTAAAGGCACAAACATAACTATTTGAATCCATTATTTAGCTCAAAATATGCTGTGTAATTTTGTGAATAATTCACTATTTACATTTAATATCTCATGACATTTATACTCAAGGACCTACAAAAATATATTTCATTTGGCAATTTATACAAACTCTGGATAAATATGATTTCATAGCTTTCACAGTGTCAGACAAAAACAGCATTGTAATTATAACCCAAGTAGTTAAAATTTTACAAAGTAGATTTGTAATTGCATATATAATATTTCAAAAAGATGTAGGTAGTGTATAAATTGAAACGTTATAAAGTGGAATATCATAAAGTTTTAAAATCTAATACTTATTTTTAACGTACACAAGTAGGTACGCTTAAATCTTAACAGCAACTTTTTGAATCTTTGGTGTTCCGAGATCCATTTTAAGTCCATTCTTCAAGTTGTTGACCTCAAGGTCATGGCCTCCGTTGGTAATGTCTCCTTTTTTACCGTTCATGTTGAGGTGGCCATTAATCTTGTTACGAACATCTATTTTGTCAATATGCCCGTTCGTCTTATCTGCGTGTCCGTTCAACTTTTCTGCAGCGAGTCCATTAACCTTCTCCCCGTTTTTTCCGTTTCCATGCCCGTTCACTTTATCGCTGTGCCCATTCAGTTTTTCGTCACTAATGCCGTTTGTGTACTTATGCCCTGATAAACCAAAATAAAATCAAGTTTTATTTTAACCCCCTCTACAAATTCAAGACGAGACACTGGCGCATTTGTTATAGTAACATTAAAGCTTATCTCATCACTAAATCAAATTTCTTGGATCAGCATCCGTATTAGTTGAATCATCTGTCGAAAATAAAGAGTGTGTATGTCCCATCTTGGCGACTTTTGTATCTGCAAAATTACGCGTCGTTTAATTTCCGAAATGAAAATCTACGATACGAAACTAGCAGACTTGTACAAAACATCCAAAGTGAGACGAAATAAAACAAACTGTACAAAACTGCGTGGGAGGTAGCTACAAGAACTAATAGAAACTAATATATGCTTACTTATACGCCAGTGTTTACGTCACAAGAATACTTACATGCAAAATACAATACACAACATAGAATACAGCAACTTTTATACTAGCTTCAATCCAAAAATCTTGAAATAAGATGTTTGAATCAAACGCTTACACAAAAGGTAGTAAGGATATAAAATGTACAGGAAACAGTGATTTACTTGACCGAGCAAAGCGTACACTTTGTATGCTTACCGTTATCATTACCAGCATAGTACTTTTTTGAGTTTTTCCAATCTTCTTTGAGGGAGAGATTGTACATGGAATAGGCGGGGTCTCCAGTGACCTCCTTCTCGATGGCTAGGAACTGTGGCAGCGACTCTAGGAGCGAGCTCTGGTCATACGCCGCGCTGTAGGTCTCGAGTAGTACCAGGCCACGACACCTGGAAATAAATAACGCATTCATTGAATTAATTAAAAATATGGTGTAATTCTCTACTCTGAAGCGATAAGGTCGCTCATTGTTCTTTTATGTTTCATGTCAATGTCTTCATTTTTTGTTTAATTTTGTAGTGTACAATAAACGGTTATGTTTTGTACAAAAAAATCTTATATCATTGTTATCTTGTTCATTAATATCGACGTTATAAATAAATAAATAATAAATAATGCTGGACAATTCACACAGCATTATCTAGCCCCATGGTAAGCAGAGCTTGTGTTATGGGTACTAGATAACTGATATACATAATACTATATATTACATAGATAGATATGTTTTATTATACATAGAAAACGACCAGACCACCCGGAACAAATATCTGCAGATCGTACATACAATTGTTCCGAGGCGGGAATCGAACCCGCAACCTCCTGCGTCGCAGGCGGACCTTCGCCCACCGCGCCACATCGGTCGTTATGTGATAGATAAGCGTCGATTATTTCAGGATAGATTTTATATGATTAATCAGAAGATAAAAAAGATAGATTAGTTAGAGGTACGCAGATGTCCGTATCATAATTGCAATGCAATAGATGCGAACGCAATTTACTAGGAAATCTATAATGGACTCTGTTTACGAAAATAATTAAAAATTGACGGTTTACCTGGGATGCGTCGGCTGCCTGTAGATATCCAGCTGATAGTACTGATTGTTGTAAATAAAGCAGCGGCGTTTCTTGAATATCGTGAAATGCGCGTCATCCCTCTGCGGCAGCAGATTCAAGTAATCTCTATGATTCAACTGCGTCCTGACCTCCACAGACTGTCCGTTAGTAGGATGGAACTTCCGTAGAGTATGGATGTACGACCAGTGGTTCTTCTGGCCACGCTTCCGCAGTCTAACTTGCGCTTTCCTTAGATCGCTCTGGAGGTAGTTATGTACGACATCGAAGTCTTGGAAGGGGGGGAATTCTGCGTCCGGGCATAGAGGGGTTTTGATGAGGAACTTGCGTTTCTTGGAGTTAACATTCAGCCGGTCTCCGGTGTCGATGCCGATCTTCTGGCAGACGCAGGCGATGAGGCGGTTCATCTTCTTGTCGAAGTCGGTGGAGTTGTCGATGACGTCAAAGTAAGGGTGGCCGATCCAGGCGGCTGCTGCGTTGTAGTCTAACTCGCGGGCGAGCTCGACGCCTTCCGAGCGGCATGCGTGGTCCTGGAAGTAAGGAAATTGAGGGTTTTATTGAATTGTACATTCAACAATAATGTAAATTCATAATTGACACCACTCTAGTTATAAGACCTGACATGTACCTGTAATATTGTGTTCAGAAAATGATATGATTTGAATAAGATCATAGGGATAGCATTTATTTATTTAAAAGGACTTCCAGTTGAAGGATCATAAAACATTTAACACTTTGACTGCGATTTTTTTCGACGACTGCGATCTTTTTTTTAACATAAAAAATTCGTGCTGCCGCTCTACACAGCGGTTGTGTTGCGCCGCACATGCGTTTCGTTCGAAAAATATTACGGCTGAGTCACAAAGATCTGTATTTTCTCAGCCGCTGCGCTAGTGTGGATTTACGCATATTAGTCACTTTTAGAAAACACATACCGTGTGATTTCAGCACTCAAAGTGTTCTATCTTCTATCTATCAAAGTGTTAACATTTTGCTATCTATAATACATGTCATCTCAGTAAGAGGGGATCATCATAACCCATACATAAGTCACAACATAGCAAATATATGTACTCGTATATTGACTTAATTTAAGTAGAAAATGTATTTATGGTTAGGTATTCTCAAGTAAAGGGAGGGACGACGTCTCCGTATACATATTAATGAACCTACCAAAACATTGTTAATTTTTAGGTGTGGTAACAATACGATAATGTGTCAATCACCTAGAATTTAACATAGCAACAAAAAAACAAATAGAATTTGAGGTTTATGTCACCGCGATTAGAATTATCTATAATGAATATTTACCTACCTATGTATATTTTATGAAATTTATATAATTAAAAAACCTATTTATGAATTAAATTCTACGAATGGAATCTCGAATGCATGTCTCAAATCGGGCGGTGATGTATGGTAATTTGACACCATACACATTACGATCGAAATCCTCCGTTTCGCTTAGGGCTAGGCTCAGAAAATCCTGAACTTAGAACTTATACTCAACGTTTAAATACTTCTTTATTCATCTATATACTATATACTTCTCAATACATACTAATAGTAAAACAGCTTTCCTACAAAAAAGTGTAGTCTGTATGTCATGCAAAATATACAACAAAATACCTAAATCATTAAAAGATCTTGATGACAATATATTTAGGACTAAATTTAAACAATTATTAATTACCAAATGCTATTATAATATTAACGATTTTATAACAGATACATTTTGACATTACCTTATTTTACTATTGCGCCTCTTACTCTTATTACTTAATTTTTTTTTGACATTGTATATCTACAATATACCTAGGTTAGAACATTACTAAACTACTGTGACATTTGCATGTTATCTTAATTTTGCACGCCTCGATGAGGCAGTAGTACTTTTGTACCTACATTACAGCAAATAAATGATTTGACTTGACACATATCCCATGGTAGCTGAGTTATCCTCCACCATCAGGTTAGGATCTAAATCTATGCGATTTCACCCAGATCGGTTCAGTACATTTTGCGTGAAGAAGCAGATCGTAACAAACACCCATCCATACAAACTTTCGCATTTTTCATATTAGTGTGATATATATAGATTGTAGGTATCTATTCCGGTAGGAATTAATGAACTGGTAGAAAGCCGGCAAAACAAATCAGCTAAACGACGATAATGACGAAAGGCATCAAACACATATACTTCGTAAACAATGAACCTTGAGGTTTCAGCGTGTTCTGAATACTATTATCATGATGCACTTCAATCTAAAATTGTGTTAAGGTGGCCGTTCGCGCTGACACCGCGACCAGCGACCAAGATACATGTCTCCATTTCCGGTCTCTTCGTGTCGCGGTCGCTTATCGAGAGACCGTCTCTCGAATAGAACTAACTCATATCATCATCATTGATAGTTTGATTATGTGTGTTCTATCCGTATCTCGGCCCCGGCGGACAGTCTCCACGGAGACTTGTCTAAGTGCTTATTTTGTAAGCCTAAAGAAATACATCGATACATGTGCGCAGGACATTTTATAGAGTAGCAAGGCACACTCTCGGCCCCTCACTCTTATAATCCAATGGGACGGCAGACGGACAAGACCGGGGAGAGATCAGGCGCAGGACCATCGGCTTAACGAGCTTTCTGAAGCAAGGGTTTGTAGGGCACGGGTGGCCGCCTTCTGTGCCTGCAACGCAGTAGATTGCTGGTTTGATTCCCGCCTCGGCGTCAGGACTTCGGGCTGCTACTGTGATTATTTCTCATCAGCATAAGAGCCCTTGTCATTGCAAGGCATTGCAAGGCATACACAACCTTCAATTGTTGCAGCCTCTGTATTTTTACTCCAAACACATACAAAAGCCTAAAGTCAAGTATGGTTTTAAGTCTCTTGTCGCGGTCTCCGGTGTCTGTCGAGGCGCGAACCGTCACCTTAACCCATTGCTGATGTTTTGATCTAATGGCAGGGCGCCAATGGATGCCCAATCCAAGCCAGATCGTGCGGAAATGATATATTGCGACATATTGTAGCAACAACATTAAGGTTTGCCACATGGTCGTTTGTGGTTACTTAGGTCAGTGACCACACAATACAATAATATCAATTTATCTTTTTTGGAATGTATCACTAACTAACCGAAAAAGACCATAGGCACTTTGGGCCCACTTTTCAAAGTTTGTCCAAAAATGATCAAACATAATTATTATGTCATATGAAAGATGTTTCTGGCTGGAGTGACTTTAGTTAATTCTACAGCAACCAAGTAGAGGGCGCAAATGGTATCTTGGAGCGTTTTTAAAAAAGGAATCCTGATAAAAATCATAACTAGTATATACCTACCTATCTCTTTGTCATTAAGCTGCAAATTAGCAATTAGCTTTTGAGAAATAAATTTCTAAAAACCGTAATTATGTCACCAAATCCCAAAAACTGAAAATCACATGCTTGAAGTCAAGATAAAGGTAATTGTTAACAATAGTTATAAATAAAAGTATCAACAATAGGAAAGTGAATTATAAGGTTATATTATATGTAAGTACGGTAGGATTATTTATCTTTTTTACATATAATAAAAAAATATAATAAAAGTTTCACACTGTAGTTATAGAAATATATGCAACCTAGTTTATAAAAGTAATTATCTATAACATCTAGTAATTTGTTACTTGGCGGGTGGCGATGTTCGTTTTTTGGCTTGTGCGAATTGTCCTATTTATCCTCGCAAAGAGTCCATGTGGATTAAATGCGTCACGCGAACGAAAACGTCATCTTACCTACGCTAGTTAAATATAGTTCTAAAGACAAGACAATGATAATTAGGTACTGTTCTACCAGCCAGTGTCAAAAAGCAGAGCTTGGCATGATATCAGTCACACCTAAAATAAGATTAGAAAAGACATCCGTCGCTAGGCAAGTTCGTTGACCGATTTTATTCAGTTCACTTGACATGTTAGCGTATGTCTTGAATTACAATACTGTTTATGCGAATGAGTGTTTTAGAGGAGCTTATTTAATATGTTTAATATACCTATACCTCATACCAGGGGGGTTAGGTTCTGTTAGAGCTCACAGAAAATATTTTTTGTTTGGTTGTTATAGATTTCGTTAGAAAGTCTGTCAGCATTACATTAGTCCACAGCTAGACAGACATGGGCCTCCCCTAATGAGAAACATCATTAAAATATCATCATCAGTCTATGATAGTCCACTGCTGGACATAGGCCTCCCCAATGAGCGCACTAGCGCATTAAAATATACCTACAGGTAATAAATTCAGTTGAGCTACAATATATAGATTGTTTGAGACAGTCCACAGGTACCTAATGAGCACCATAGCGCCCTGTCTTCTTTACCAATCTAACAAAAGCGAACCCAAAATAATTGTTTCGCCCCGATAGGGTTTTTATCCATTGTGTACCTACCCATTAAGACTATCTACACGAGTATATATGTATAAAATCACAATAAATAACATGATATGATACCTACTTCTTCATTTCAAAAGAACTTCATGGATACGGCTGAATTCTAGCTTAGGTGTAGAATAAGACGTGGCTTCCTTTAATAAGAAATACGCAGGCAAAAAGCCGCGGGAGAATTGTGTTAATTTGAATCACTGGAAGAGGTATTCAAAGCAATGGTTGCCTACATAGGTAATTGTAGAAGGCGTAGGTTAGGTATTCTGCATACCATAATTGACCATCACGTGTTCAATCACATGTCTTTATCATTTTCATAATGCAATAAGCATTCAGCTTCGTACCCATGAGTAAACGTGCTTCGAACGATCGACGATACAGCCGGTACAGTCTATTATTATGAGTGGAACAGGTATTCAAAGCATTGAAACTAGATCAACTCAATTTCCGACAGTTAAGTAGCGGGTAATATTTTTTATTGTTTTTAATTCTAGAGTAATAATAATAATAGGTTTCAGATTGAATGACTTTGGTACACATATGTTTTGAAGCTCGAACTTTGGTAACGCGCATTTTATTAACCATCTCATCTGATATCTAATTACCTACTTAGCTAATAGCTGTTTAGGAAGACCAGCTTATAGCGAGGAAGTCCTCAAGATCGATTGTCAGCTCTGCGCCGATAGCATTTAAAAATCTCGCGTATTTTCGCCCACCACGATGGCAAAGAAAACTAATCATTATTAACCAAACATACCTCTAAATAATAAAACTGGTTAGCTAATCGCTGCTTAGGAAAACCATTCAAAGCTGATAGCGAGGAAATCCTTAAGACTCATTGTCAGCTCTCCGTCGCGCCGATAAATTCAAATATTTGTCCACCATGATGGTGAATAACACCCATCAAATTACATAGTTATGTATTTATTTAATTGATTCTGATTTTAATGTGACATTTATAGTATTTTTGTATGTTTTATGGGTTTTAAATCCGAAATAAATTAGTTAATAATTATTAAGGTAACGTACCTCAGTTGAATAAAAGTCCTCCGCGCCATTAGCAGCAGATACGCAATGCACGATGTGGTTGTATCTGTTGTCACGCAGCTCCACGCTGTTCCAGTTGTTCGCTGCCAGCATCGACTCCCATTTGTCCTTCGATATAACTGTAAGGGAGAAACGGAGTATATAAAATACTAGCTGCGACCCGCGGTTTCACCCTCGTGGAAATCTATGTGTCAAATAGTTTATAGACCTTCCTCTTGGATCATCATCATCAGCCTACGTAAGTCCACAGCTGGACATAGGCCTCCCCCAATGAGCGCCACAGCACCCTGTCTTCAGCTTGACGCTTCCAGCATCCACCTGCAGTCTTTCGCAGGTCCTCGTTCCATTCCTCTTAAATCACTCTATCTATTTAAAAAATCGCATAAAAATCCTTTCCGTAGCTTTAGAGATCTCAGCATACCTAACCGACAGACAGCGGGAAGCGACTTTGTTTTATACTCTGATCTGTGTAGGTATATTTGAGCTAGTTAGATTACAGAAAAATGCTGCATTATGTATAGCTTCTTGTAGTTGTTCTTTAAACATCTGTTTGAGGTAATAATGTGTTTCAGGCAGGAAACGCTCCTCGTGATATAAAACGTGACACGACGTACACGAATGACGTTGGTATGGCATGGTACCTATATCTCTAGCAGAGCTAGTATAAACGAACAATTCGTTTAGGTACGTACCATCGTAAAATTCTTGGGGAAATATAAACAAGCGAATGCTTTTATGTTCCGACCGAGATTTATTGCGTTTAGTTATTTGTTTTACGTTGATGTTGTTTTATGTTATTATTTATCAAATAATGATTTCATTTGGCATATCCACTATTTAACATATTAATATTATTCTTTTGTCTTTATATATATTCATTTGTTAGCAAGATGCTTGTCTGAGACCAAGCGAAAACATCCTGCCAAAAAAATTAATCTACGTCAGGCGACCATTTCCTGCCAAAATAATAGCGCTTCCACCTCTTTTTTAAGGGAATAATTTTCGGGCATTTTGAAAAGACATTGAGTAAAGTCTAGCAATTTTCAAAAGCTTATGTATTTTAAGTAGGTATACTTCAATTAAATTTGAATCCGAAAACGAACGACAATTCAAATAAATGATGAATGAAAGCTTTCAAACCAAACATTGTTTTCGAGCTTTTATGCTTTGCTTCGATGATGAATAAACCAATGTCAATGTCGTTAAATATTTTCAACCAAGATTCCTTGGGTAGACAAGACCCCTTTGTATACAAAAAATATGCAGGTTTATGAATCAGAGTATAAATGTCAATAAAGTATGTATGATTTGCTATCAATGCTATCAGGTAGTCGAGTATCATGTAAAACCGCGCGGGTAGTTTGTATTGTATCTCTTTATCAACAAGTCAAGTACATCCTGCTTGCATGCGTAATTTTCCATTTAACTTTGGTAAAAATTTTATAAATATTGAAGATTAATTATTCAAATGAACATGACTCAATGGCCGGTCGATTTAAATTTATAAATACGGCATTTCAATTGAAAATGTATGTATTCTGAAAACTACAATCGCCGCTCGCAAAATAATGAAGATGAATTGGATCTGATGATGTCCTCCAAGCCTAATTTTCGGCCACAGTGGCTGTCAGTCCCAACGAAAGGACTAGCCAGGTGCGCAGGGCATATTGTAGTGCACAAGTGTGTGTGCAAACACAGGTGCACTCTCTATTCCCTCACTCTATCGGATAAAATGTATCTTGGATTCTAAATCGAAGAACTTATACTTAAAATACATAATAATACTACTGAAAATTGCTCAGCTTTACTGAAACTATTTTTAAAGCGCCCGAAAATTATTCCCTTACATAAGACGTAAAACCGCATTTTATTGCAATAAATGGTCGTCTGACAAAGATTATTTTTTTTGGCTCTCCCCGTTAGTCGGTCGAGTCGTTCTGTCGTGTTGCGCCTAAAAAGGGCGTCCAACAACCTTAACGAGCTTTCATACAGTTAGTGTAACATCTTTAACTTCCCGACGGGCTGCTACTGTGATTTTTCTTGCGATAAAAATTTCAATAATACAAATCATGGCACTACTTTATTTAAACCCGGAACCATCAGCTCAAATCAGAGCGGTTGATATTTCGGCCGCTATTAAATCTAGTAGGTTAGGTACTCGTAAGTATAATACTTTATAGAAACATAACCAGTATCTAAACTTAAATTATCATCACATTATCGAAACCAGAGTTAAGCAATAAATAAAATTTAGGCAAATTTATTGGTAGAGACATACGTTTTCAACGACTTCTTGATATTTGAATCTAATAATAGATGCAGCGAAAGTTATCATAAGATGCAAACCAGAACCGCGGTCATTTCCAGTCTCTTCCTCACACTAATATGTGCGAAAGTTTGGATGTTTAGATGGATGGATTGGATGTTTAGATGGATGGATTGGATGTGATGTATGTTACTTATTTAATCCGAAAATACTGAACGGCTCGGGCTGAAACTTTGTATAGATGTAGCTTATAAGACTGGAATCAAAGATAGGCTAGGTACATTTCATCCCATAAAACAGGGATCGCATGAGATAGAAATTTAAACGTATCCATATAAAAAACGCGAGCAAAGCCGCGGGCAGAAACTAGTTATTTAAATACACACAAGTGAATTGAATACTTCTATCCAACTATAGTACTAAAGACTTGCTTTACCTTTCCATTCGTATAGTCACAATAACAGGGTTGCCAACATCAAAACCATAATTTGGAGAGTCCTATGCCCTGTAATACGACTATGATAAACTTAATTTAGCTTGCTTTGGAAAATCACTTACATGCACTGGCGTCCATCGCCCCCCTATCACAAATGATCAGACAATTCCTTTGGCATGTCCTTCCTAGCTCGAAGAATGTGTTTTCAATCTGGATCATGGTTTTCAACAGGTTTTCTTGAAACTTGAGGGCTGTAACAATTAGAAAATTTCGTTAATTTCATAGGTTAACGAAAAAAAATTAGATGAGTGTTAAGTGAGTAAAATTTTGTGTGTATTTGTAAATAAATTGAGATTATTGTTGAGCGAGTAACATTTTTTGTGAATTTGTAAATATATTGAGATTAGTTGAGTGAGAAACATTATGCGTTTGCATATTAAATTATAATGTTATTCCTCAATAATTTTAAAATACATCAGCGCACCTACCAGAACTTAATTTTATTAACACTTTATTTAATTAAACCGGAAAATACTTGTACTACAATTTTATGTCGGTAATATCCCTTGATATTCGATGTCATTACGGCGTTTCCTCGTATTTTTATGATATCACGAGCTAATCATGAAACCACCTAGGACTTAAATGCATTTTTAATAACGGCATAGCCTCTATGTCTGATAGAATGATGATTAGAGATCGGATATTCGGATGCATATTTACCTAAAGTTGAGATGTTGGCTATTATGGAAAGGACTTACAAAATATACATTATTAATTTATTTTTAATAAAAGTTCCTAAGAAGCCGCTTCCATAATTTGTTAGCCAAAAAATCACTTTAGGTAAATATGCATCCGATTATCCGATCTCTAATGATGATGTACTGGTTTAACCAGTTATTATCATTCTGATTTGATGAGACTACAGAGTCCGAGACATTAAACATACCGTGTCGGTGCTGTATTACTAGATAAATATTTATTGGTGTCACGAGCTAACACACGTTTCTAGGCAAGATTGTATGTATGTAGGTACGTGATGTATGATTTTATGGACAAGTTTGTAGTATAAATTAGAGTTATAAATATTCATTATATATGAATATAACAGATAGCTAACTGTGTACGTACCTACTAGGATAGATTGTATCATCATTATCATTTTATTTGCGGACGTGGATATTTGAATATTGTTTACGTGTATTGTTAGGCATGTAAAGTTATATATATAAAAGTTATATATATAATATTAAATATAAATTATAGGCATATGCGTTGCATGTGAATATTATCTGGTAATAAATAACTTAATACAATATTTTTTGAATACGAGAAATTTTTCCGCAATTTCGAAATAGCGTATGTTTCTAGAGCGCAAAATAATAAACGCAGTATATTGAAAATAAAGCGCAGTAAATTCCATTTTGACTTCGAAGGTTCGAGGTTAACTAGAACCTGATAATGTGTCATTTTCAGAGAATTTCTGGAATCCTCACCTTAGTTATATAATCTACCTAATTTACTGCCTACACTATTCCTATGCTATACGACAGAGGCACTATACAGGGTTTATAAAACCTGATGATAATCCGAATATCACATAGTATGTTTAATATACATATTAGCACTTGTAATGTAGATTATCTTTCTGCAACCTTCACGAGGTCATCGGTCCACCGTGGGGCCGTAACTGCGTCGCGCCAGTTCACGGTCAAAGTCACAATACGGCGTGGAAAATGCGATTGTAAGAGTTCCTGGAGCTTTGACATTTCATTTGATAGGATATGGATAAGTACGAAAACCTTCCTTCGTTGTATAGAAGCCATAAATGAGATGATGATGGAAACCTTTCTAACCCACATTCCAAGTGTAGTGGGTAGAATCAACGAGTTTTGACTACAGGAGTAGATATCCGAATAATTAAAGATAGAAAACATTCACTTAAAGGAAACGGATGCGACTTAGCAAAGGCGGTAGAATACATGGAGTTAACGAGCTTATACAATTGCAGGTACCTACCTATCCGTTCAGATCATAGTTTTCGTTAACAATATGATGATCAATGATTCAGATTATCAAAACCACGGAGCATCAAAATTGTGTTGCTCTACCTTTAGGATCGACCGGCATTATTGTCACGATTCTAAATTAATTTTACGTCTTTTCAGACATACTTCTAGAACTATTGTCGTTAGCGAATATTGTTGCGAGTACTTATAGTCGTGGTACAGTAACCTAAATTAAGCGAGGTCTGAGCAAGTTTTCTCCATTACCCTCAATTTATTCGACATGAACGCTTTTAAGCCCCTTCTACGCAAAACAGACTAATTTAAAAATTCAACTCTCATTCATATTTAAATCTTTATAAGAAAAATTGCAATTCTGTATTTACGTGCAAAATTTACTAATAACTATCGATCTATAGCTGGTTACGTTTTGAAAGGAAGCCAAACGTACAAGGCCGAGATTATGGTAGGTAAGGGCAAAGCTAGCTCAATTAAATTATTAATTTGTATCAGTAATTCCCTAGTGTTCTCCCGCGGTTAAGCCGCTTTGAATGAGATTACTTCGTTATTTAATGAAATGGCTCCCCCTCCCTTATCTTATTATGTATGGAAGTGCCAAAGGAAATATGTTTTAAAGAAGCTGGTCTTAAGAAGTCAGCTGCCTTTTAGCTAGGATAATAACTTTCTAGTTAAATAACGGTAGATACATGAAAACAAAAATTGCAGTACTTAATTCATACGAAAGATCATTACAAAACCAAGGTTATTGTGACAGTTTATATTTATTGTGCCTTTTATACGTGCGTGCATGTCACCGCAATTACGGATACTGCGGTTGGAATATTGACCAAATATTGCGATGACAACAATGCCGCAAGGCTATGCAACTCTTTATCTCTATACGTAGGTGAACAAAGCATCGTCGCTTATGACAAAAATGGTCTCTGAAGCGGAATAATTGACAACTTGAATATCTATTGAAAATGTAGAGAATTCAATCACATGCACCGCTGAGCTAACGAAGGTTGTTATAACACTTGCAGCATGTTTAGCACAAACAACTCGAGCGGGAGTGACAAGTTGACAGTAAGTGGTAAATGGACCAAAGCCAGTTTACCGGATTGACAGTTTTATTCTCAGTTCTTTTGAGTTGGTATTTCCTTTGTGACGTCGGAAGTCCCAACAAATTATTGTTTGGTATAGTTTGAGGCGTTGAAAGAAACAAACTTAGTACTTATTGATGGAATTCATGATGTCAACTACGAAGATACATTAATTATGCAGACAGGATCTTGATATACGTCAAAAGAAACCGAATAATTTGGCTAATTTAATCACACAGGACATTTATTAGTCACATTAATCATTGAACAAAATATAATGACGTAGAATAGAGTAAGAGCTGTAAAGCATACTTCTAACGACTCATGATGACGTAGTCTAAGGACATTAGAGACATTATCACATAACATTGCTATTAATGACCTAGTCACATCTAGACATGCTGTCACACGGTGGCTTGCCAGAAACCGCTTGATTATGATCGTGTATGGCTACTAAATTACTTAGTCATCCGTTAATAGTCAAAGCATGTGCTCAAGGACAGAAATTAGTTGCGTAGCTTACTAGAATAATAGCTATGTAAATTATGACTTCTATTTAAAAAATTCGCATGTAATCTCGCCTATCACATGTCAACAAAACTATCCGTTCTCAGCCGAATGTATCTATCTAATATTGTCTGTTAGTCTAGTATCTTTTTCTAGTAGGTGACTTATCATATCACAAAATTTACATCCATGATTTGGTCTATAAAATGGTTAAAGAGTTTGGCATAAAATGCGAACTCCGACAACAATTCGAAAGTCTTAAATATTATAAATCTTTTTATAACACTAATTAAATTTTACGTTATAAGAAAATTGAATTTGTCACGATGTAAATATTCGCGATTATAACGGTCGTTACATTTTACGACGGGACAGCTGCTTTACATAACAAGAATTCCGTTGTTCTGCTTTATTTTAGAACAGCATTGAAATAAAGTAATTACAAATTTAAATTTGCGAACATAATATTTGAGCAAATTTCAAACTTACTTTATTTTTTATTTGTTAAGCTATCTATATATTTGCTAAGGGTTGCCTGTTCTACGAGTACTAATTCACTTAAAATGTACACTTCTATTTAAATTGCTGTTAATGTTCGTCGCAAATTTAAATTTGCAACATTATACTTGAGCAAATTTCAAAAAAACTTTTATTTTTAATTTGTTAAGCTATCTATATGTTAAGGGTTATGCCGGTTCTACGAGTACTAATTCACTTAAAATGCACACTTTTATTTCAAACGCTGATAGGGTTCGTTAAAGGAAAACAGAAGTTTGAGAGATATTTAATTAAAATTCGTTTTTATACTAGAATCAGTCACAAGGTCTACGTTTATTTTCCAATTTATTTTTAAAGACAGTACAGACATTGGCCTTGATCCTCTTATTTCTAGTTTTATTTCACTTCTGCCATTGAACCTACACGCACTATAATAATTCAAAAGAAACTAGAACACCAGGAAAAAAACGCTAAACTGACTTCAGAAATACATAGGACAGTAAGTTTGTATGTCAGCTGCAATGTAGAAAATTTACGAGCAACGGGAACCATAACATCCTTGAATTTTATGAGTTTCTGACATTAAGTGCGTGATGAATACCCATGATTTCCTTTATGTATGACGTTAGAATTTTATTCTTTTATCATCCGGATTTCAAAGCACAGTTTTCGTTAATATTCGATTCAAAAGGGGTGTAAAATCTTTTGGAACCTATTATCATAACCTAAAACTGTAGCAGTATTACTAGTAATACTGTAAGCAGTATTTACTACTAAGCAAGTAATCGTAGTATCTACTAGTATGTACGTGTCTTATTGATTTAGAACAGATAGATTGGAATTGTTAAGATTTCTTAAAATTTTACACAAGCACCCACAAAAAAACGTATCATCTCTCAAAAATGTTATATTCGTAAACTGCGACATCAGTTTCAGTGTGGCGTACCTAGTGATCAGCTGTCGATACGATATCGATTAGGACCAAGTTGTGAATAATTGAATTGAAAGGTCATGGGTGTATGACGACGGTCACGACAGGGACACGAAAACAAATTACTGGTATATTGACATTTTACTCACATTACACTTAGGTATTGTGCTATAAAGAAATTGATGAAATAATGGATGTTTACATAATAAATTGAATATGAAATTATAACCTCTTAAATCCACTTTGTTTTATATTATCCATTCAAGATCCGGTGTGAACCAGATTTTAAACAAATGTTTGGCAAATATAGGGGTCAGTTCTTATCTAAAGATAAGCAACAGAGCACTGAGCACGGACTATGGATTGTCAGTTCAATGTCATTTTAACCTCTGACTGTTGAAATCACTTTAATCATGTATTAAACTTCAACTTAGAATTTCAGAAGACTAAATATTTGTGAATCGCAAAACCTTGAGGTAGCATTATTTATTTTATTGTTAGCTATAGGAGTACCTTGACAGAAACCTACAGTTTGGAGTAACTAGTAACATAGATCTACCCTTCGCCTTGAAAGCATCAATGTCAATGTTCAAAACAGATTAGATCAGAAATGGTTATTTTAAAACATTAACGAATCTACAACCGAGACATGAAAGGTTGAAGATAACAGATAAACAAAAGGAAGTTTTATTTTTGAATCGCGTGATCAGTTCTTGATTTCATGTTCATCGCTCAAGGGAAATTATTCATTATTCATTGAAAGACAAATACGGGACAGAAATTGGAAAGACAGTTATAAAACTTAGACATTATTTATGCTACCGAAATTATTTAGAGGTTTCTTGAAAATAACCTTAGAATAAAATAAAAATATGATAATGTCACAAGATATCACATTCGAATAATAATAATAGAAACAGTACTTAACAATGAAACCATAGAACAGGAAGCCAGCCAACAGTAATTTGCCATGCATCATTATAAAAAATTACAATCACACGGTAGAAGAAAGCGAATGTTACAATTATTTTTTCAAGCTTGGCAACGAACACCGTTGTACATTGACCGTCGCGCCTCCTCTGACGTCTATAGCCACATGCCTCACATCTTTCACGTCAGAAGGAGAACAATATAATCAGATGCTAAACGGTAAGTATTTATATCTAAAGGCGACAATTATATTTCCCTGACTGTAAGAGGCTCTAACTGTCTGTAAGTTTTTATTCTGTCTCATTTTATTCGGACAAATCGGACGTTACATGAGTGGGAGTATTATATTATGTTTTTGAACGCATTGAATTTATCGATATACTAGAAGACTGTTTCATTTGCCTCTTGATGTTTGCTCTTGCTATGCTAATTGATCTGCGCTGATTCATCTGAGATTTTAAATAGTAGGCTCTACAATTGTTTAAACAAATGCATAGGCTACGCAACGCTTCGAAAATAGAAAGTCAGACGTATGTTAAGATTTGGATACTGGCAAATTACCAAGGAAAATACCAAACTTACTAGAGATAATCTAAAAATCGCGGATGTAGGTAAGTACTAAAAACTAAATGCTTCTCACCAGAGCGTGAAATGTACGTTGTCACCTCGGACTTTGTGCCTACTACCCAAGTACCCACATCTCAGATATCAAACTATCCTGTATCACATATTGGATTCCATGTTTTGACTAAGCTAAGCGCAAATGGCCAAAGCGCTACCGTTTCAAAGGGTATCAAAAAGAATCTTAAACAAGACACTCCTTTTACTGAAATAAGATATTCTAATGCTAGCGACGTAGTCTAGTCACACTTAATGATGATCCCAATGAGGTCGAACTAGACGCTAATGGTATAGCTTAGATGACACCAGAGCCTCTAGTGACACTCACCACCATTGCTCTGGTTGCACATCGCCAAAGCAGCAGCGGTACATCGTCTGCACTCCCCTGTGCACATAACTCCTGCAACACTTATCGAGGAATCTGCTACAACATCGAAAACTAGACTTTATCAGCCTTTGATAAAGTCTACAAAATATAAAAATTACGATTGTTTAACTTATGTGATAGACACATTGGACGTTACTAGCTCAACTACAGCAGAATAGAAGTTCATACCTAAAGGCTAAAACCGTTTTAAAAGTAATGTACTAGTAGCTAAAAAATTGCTGCAAATTTTCTTCAAACCACTTTCCGACAGTTGAAGGGATTTCATCCCTAGAGTAGACTCATTTAGTTGATATACGATAGGGTAAGACATCAAACTTGTACCAAAAACACATAAAGTAAGTAATATAACCAGGATTTATGTATACTCGAATCCGTTGCGCAATAAACTGTTGACTAAAACCTTAATTGCGACGCAAGCAAATAGAAATTGTTTGATTTGTTTGAGTGGTATCTGTGTCATTGAATTCTTGTTTATGCATCAATGAACAAAAGAGTAAGTTACGTGTCCCTTTTGTTAAATTGTTATTTCAATTCTCGAAGGCTTTCATAAAAAACTCATTTGCTGAGGTCGAACAACGGGAACGAGGCTATTATTTTCTACTAGCTAGGTTACAATCGATATGTATACACCATCGTACATTTGCTTTGACCAATAGCTTTCCATTCCAATCAAGTTATTATCGTTCTTTTCTTACAAGGACGCTCCACCCTACTGACCTTTCAGGGTGACATCATTTATGTATAACGTCGCTAGGCCAAAGTCTTGTGACAGTCTTAAAAGACATAAAGCTATTTTACAGTAGAATTTGTTTTTACGAGTCATATTGTTGCAAAGTCTATGGATGTGTTCGAGATAAAAGAAAACTGATAATTTCATTTTTGTAGGTAATCCATTCATATACCTAAGCTTTATAGTGATTGACGTCAAGAGCACGTGAGTTTAAGATGCATTGTACGACAGTACTTATCATACGATATAGGTAGCCTATGGTCTCATACAATAGGTCTTCAGATAAAGATATCTATACAGCTGATACGGTGATGTCGACAATAATATACACAAACAAATGTTCAATATAACCTTGGCTTCAATCAAATACTAACGATGAAAAACGACATGCCTCCAATTGTATCAGGTTTAGGTCAGATTCAATGGTTGCATTATAAATAATGTTCAGTTCATACATGTGAGGAGAAAATGGTACGATCAAAAGGATTTATGAATCGGAAGAATCCGGTTCAATGATAATATAGAGTTGTTTATAATTACGGTGGTAAATGAGTGTAAACACGCTAAATCCATTAAAGAGAATGGCGTGTATTACGTATATTGTTATTCATTAACACAAACGTAATATTACGAACACAACACTCGAGATGAGAATATGAATCTTGGATAAGATAAACATTGTTATGGGAAAATATATTTCCAGGTAAACGGTCCTACATAACAACATAAGTGAAGCAGATTGTAGCAGAATTTGATCAAAATGAAACGAATGTTGCAATTTTATCTAGGTATATCAGATAATGCTGAAATTGTAAACAAAACTTTAGGTAAAAACAGATATCAATGTTTTGTATTTTAACGTTGACTTTGTCTAGATACATTTGTAGTCTACCGATTGGTCGTTGTCAGTTGATAATATAATTTAGATTGTAAGACGTTTTATCAGTTGGTTTTAGTTGTGATGGGAAACCCAAGCAAATCAATCCATTTAAAAAATGATTTTATAACATGCGTTCCAGTACGTGTTATTGTTGTGGTTACGTTAGTGGTTTTGCCAGCCATTGCGATCACACATTTAAGAGAACTAGGATAAACTCTACATAATAACTCGTTAGGTATATATCATATATGCTTCGATATGTGAAGCCTTATTTCAATCTCTTAAAGAGCTACAAAATCCATTAACTCTTTCTTTACGAATATTGTTTTCCAGCGAAGCGTGATCGTGACCATGAACGTGCTATTTACGAACCACCACGTGGCTAGACACCGCTTCACCTCGTCTGAAGCCCCATACACTATCTCCATCATAATTCTACTCTACAAGATTATACCTACACGTGGAAATGCAATAAAGAGTTTTATTTTCCCCGTTTCTATTCAAACAGAGATAATGATGAAGTATACTCCGTCCATGTGATAATTTTCTTTTTGACAGCTCGAGTGATCGAATGATGAGATCAATTAATAACGTCCTATCTAATGCTAATGCTTTACAGATTCGAATAAATCAGTGGTTAGAGTACTGTTTATCAGTTTTCTGGTATTTGGTATCCATAACACAAGCAGTGCTTGATAAAGGCACTGTGTGTGATTGAAATGTTAATCATTATCTATTTATGATTCATCAGCGATGAGCCGATGTAATTCTTCGTGCAAAGTACGTCCTTTAATGTTTATACTAGACCGACATTCATATTATGTAACCATGAAATCAATAGAAACTCTATGACTTTTATTTTCGACGTGCAGCCGTGTAAGACCCAGCATTAGCGATAACACCCGGCGGGCGAGATTGGGAAACAAAAATAAACTGCGCACGTGACCGGCACAAACAACCGAAATAAACCGTGTAACTTGATTATTTAATGTAACTATGCAATACAAAAAGATTGCATGTATAAGGAAGGATATAAGATTTAACATCAAGTTCTGAGATGGGATTGAACCATTATCGGGTCGGTTTCCAAAAGAGAAGAGATGCGATGTAAACATGGAGAAAAACATGCTGTTAAACAAACTAAATGAATCTTGAATAACGGGTTTCTTTCTTCAATTTGGTTCAATTTGTCGTGATATTCAATGACGATATAATGTATACACCATAACCCATAGTGGTTTTAAATGTTATTTGAGAAGCGAATATTGGGGCATCAACAGAATGCAGCGGTTGCCGCAGACTATGTGGAGACCATTGATGATAGTTTACTAGAGACCCAGATGTTACTTTAAGAGCCTTTATTCCTAAAATGCGCAGAAACAGTACTTTTCAAACCCGTTTATATCATGAACCACTTATCTTATAGTATATGTTATTTACTAATAATTTTAGGAAATTTTAGTGTCCAACGAGTTTGACTATAAAATATTTCGATTAATATAGTATGTACGCGTTCTATCAAGATAACTTGTGAGAGGTTTTCATAATTTCCCTTTCAGCATCAGTTTCGAAGCTTAAAATAATAGAAAATACTGACATATCTAATTAAGAAAAAAATATAACCTGATGAATTTTTATGATTTTGTTGCTATTATTTTTCTATAAATATTTAATGAGCGACGTGACCACACTCTAGAAAGCCTCGCGGCGGACTGATTTTCGCGCAGCGTTTTATAGTAGTTTTAAAATATTTATAGAAAAATAATAGCAACAAAATCATAAAAATTTTAAATGTATGATTTTAAAAAAGATGCTTCACTTTATTGGTAGGCTATTATTATATTAAATTAAATAAGGTATATCGATAAAAACATCATTTAAAAATGTGAAATATTCGTAATATTTCACATTTTTTGAATTTCAATTTCTCATAGTAGGATACCAAAACCAAACATCTTTTTAAGTAAGTTTTTAGCCAAGGATCTCATCAGTAGGTTATATTTTTTTCTTAATTAGATATGTCAGTATTTTCTATTATTTTGAGCTTCGAAACTGATGCTGAAAGGGAAATTATGAAAACCTCTCACAAGTTATCTTGATAGAACGCGTACATACTATATTAATCGAAATATTTTATAGTCAAACTCGTTGGACACTAAAATTTCCTAAAATTATTAGTAAATAACATATACTATAAGATAAGTGGTTCATGATATAAACGGGTTTGAAAAGTACTGTTTCTGCGCATTTTAGGAATAAAGGCTCTTAAACATCGCCCTTGTTTTGGTGGATACCGGATCTAGTTTTAGGTGCAATGGTAATGTTACTAGAACGTGTAAATTGTGTTTTTTTTTATACCAAATAAATATAAGGAAACGACAGCGCGTGCAAATTAAGTAAACTTAGAGAGGTCATCGGTTATCGGCATAAATGGGTACAGTCATACCTATACGATACGATGTTTTCAAATTGATAAGGAATATTTTTGCACTAATTACCCGAATGTCTGTTTTACTTTTTGTTGGTTGTTGCTGTTGTTTTTTAAATCGGCTGTCTGTTTTGTTCGACACTACCGTTGTACATACTTTGATTGTTTTGAAAATAACTAAAAACAGACTGCATTTAGGTAATTAGTTTTTCGAGACAAATATGTACTTATTCATAAGGAATAAATTTTGATTGAGACCACCTTGGGATACTTCTCTCGGTCCATAAATCGGTTTTTTCCATTTAAATCGGTCCATAATTGGCTGAGAAATCGACTAACTTACATAAAAAAAAGACAGCCAAACATCCAACTCTTCTTGTTTTTCGTTTCATCGGGTAAAAACAGACAACCGGCCTAAAAACCATACTGTACCGATGGTACTGTCATGCATGTGACTAGAGGAGAATAACAATGATTCACAGATTACTATTGATATGATAATGCATGTCCAAAAATAGGCATTTTCATGTGTTAATTAGTGTTTCGGAGCCGCCTCTTGGCAAGGTACTCTTGGACCTACCTTACGTGCTGCTGACGTCAATTCGTTCGCATTTGTCAGTCATTATTTCGTATTAGGTTTCTTGGGTATTATTTGCGGCCATGTGTTTGATTTAATGTAAACAATAAACATCTATACGAGCTATAGAAGAAAATTAGATGCATAGAACATATTCTTGCTGAAATCTGGGCGCATTCATGTTTACGAATCCTCCGCTACTGGAAACAATGAATGGTCGGGTGTGTGAATTTGCTCATACAACTACATACGCCCTCACGGGAAATAAACGGATCTCTTGTATTCGCCCCTGGTATGGTAAGATGCAGTGAATCTAATACCTATTTATCGATAAGACCCGACATACCTGACGTCTTTGTTTTATGAATAAATAAATTTGTAATTGTGTAATTTGTATTTCATTTTCAGAATAATATTTACTTATTCCGCGGTACCTTATAGCCGGATGCTATGCTTTTAGTTTACATGTCATGAAGTAAATATACTTAGGTGAAACCGCTGATAACGCTTTTGATAATTATTTGAATGAAACGTAGAAACATTATACGGCGAACTGACAAGGCCTTATCGCGAGATTCAAGGACAATAAACTATGATCATTCCATTCCGGGAATGGAAATTAAAAATAGCCTTCAAACCCATGGTCAAATATAGAGGTGAGAGTGGTGGCCAATATTGCCATGTAGATATTGTTAGTACTAACGTTTAATTAAAATAAATACCGTTTTTCTATTTTATTAACTTGAGTTTATGGACTGAGAATAGCAAGTTATTTGCATAATGCTGAGACAGGAACAATTGGTTCGCTACGTAGAGTCACTTGTTGCTATTTAAGAAGGCACTAGGTTATTTTAATTTGTAATGTTCTTATTTATATTTTTATACTAATTGTATGCAAGCTTTACTTAATAAAATTCAAAAACCAATTAACGAATTTTCTATCTTTCTTAAGTTAAGAGCTGTTAATGATTTTACTCGGTAAAGTGGTTCATTGCTTATAGTTTGACCGAAACCGCTGTACCACGCCTGTGGTATGCGAGCGGCGAGACGGGGAGAAATATCGGCCGCTCCGATCAGTCAGTCTGCCGTCAACGCGTACTCTTGCTTTTTTTCCTCGCCCCCCACCTCGCCGCACTTTCCTAAGGAGTGGTACAGCGGTTTCGGTCAAACTATAATAAATGAATCGATGTTTCGTCTATATTTTGAAGAATAGCATACCTTCAAGAATCGGTTCAGCGCCGTAAGTTCCTGTGTTTATAATAGATTTACGCGCGTAACTTGGAATTGAACAATGTCACACGTTACATTGTATTCGTAAACTGTTGCCTATTCATTGGTTCCTAGAAACTCTATGGAAAGGTAAGTATGGAGATTGAACTTTGCCTTCAGGGAAATGAGGCTCAGATCTGGTGGAATTTTTAAAAACGTTTAATATTGTGTTAGGCATTTGATACTTACATATTTTAAGATAATTTTGTGTAAAGTTTGTTGCGTGTCTGACTGAATTGCCACCATTGTTTTTGATTTGGTTCTGATTATAGTTTGCGTTTAGCTATAGATACATTTTAAAAGCTGGCGCGACCGTCTTTTGGTTTTCATACAATTAGGGTCAGCTCTCACCCGAGACGCGAAGGGACGAGTCGTCGTCTGCTGCGCGTACTTTGATTCAAAATAAAACTTTATTTACTACGCAAAAAGGTATCATATCGCAAGCGCGGCGCAGCGCGGTATCGCAAGGAGTTTTCGTAAAATGTCAATAAAATTTGTTACGTGTCGCGTTTAGGTATGAGCTAACCTTTATCGACGATTTATTCGAAACATTTACAAAAAACAAAAGGGGATCGCACCAGCTTTAAAAATGAATTTTATAAATGATCTTACTCTAAATAACGATGTCAATGCACATGTAGGTAAGAAACGTAACGAACCTACATAAAAGATAATACCTAATGATGTGATGACTAATTAAGCTGATTAAAATATGTACCTATATATATATACATGTACGTATTTAAAATTTATTAGTATGGTATCTTAGTTTAATAGCGGTGTGTGTAAGGTAAGGTATGGGAAAAGATATGAAATTAAGTGTATTCATATAAAATAGGACTTACCTTCTTCTGGCGTGAGGTCAGCGAATTTGATACCTCCACTGTGAAAGAAAATATACAGATGAAACAACAAATCTAGAGCAACCTTATCCCCAAAACATAACAAAACGAATTCCCAGGAAATTTTAAAAGCATATAAAATGCCAAAATGTGGTACTAAAATATTTCCATAGTGCATCGCATGTGAATACAGATAATTTAAATTCATACACTGTATTTTACTGTACACATTCAATATTTTCATTATTTATTATATGACCTTAGGATTTTTGTAATCTTGTAGTTGGCAATATTCAGAGAACTTAAATTTATTTAATCATCATAAAAATAAAGTTTGGGGCTTGGCAGTAACAAATAAGGTAGCAATGTAGGCTAGGAACTTTTTCACTGCCACCAATCTACAGTGTAAAATGTAGATAGGAGAAATAAAATTTACCTGATGAAAAAAAGACCATACAAAATAATGTATCACCGAATATTTTTTCCAAATGTTTAAATAAAACTAATTTGTTGTACAAAATACAATGCAAAAGTTTAAATTTGCTCCTTCAACATGCATGCACTATGTCCATTTTCGTTCACATCGTACCTTAGGAGGACGCTAGCCGTTTCCGGCACCCGGAACACCTGGAAAAAGATCCAATGTGGAACCACGTCTTACTGGATCTCCGAGGAGATACCATTGGCACACCCTACATATATTTCAAGCTATGTATTAATATTACAGAGATTAAATTTTATCGTATATACATCAGAGCTCTACCCTTTTATTAATAAACTCAATTCTAAGCAATAGCAGTTGTTTGTTTACTTTGACTTATGTCAGAAGGAGAAAAAACAATGCTTAATGTTTACAGGTTTTTTAAAGGTACGGGGTTTCTTTACTAGACATCACAAGACCTATTTATTATAGCTTCAATATACGTTTTCAGAAGTAAATGATATTCTATAGACAGGTACAAAAACTTGTCAGGAGACTTTTTATTTACTAAAATAATATACAATGTGTTTTTTCCTAACTTGATCAAACAAATATTAGACCATTTTTTTATAATTAAATAATGAAATTGAATAAGACATGCAATAGGTCACCCTCAAATGCCCAGTTTAAAAGTTACAGATCAATTTTATAGGTTCCTGTAAAAAAAAATTTAGCTAGCTGGTAGACTTTCTGGCTTTTAAATAACATCTCTTTGAAGAAAATACAACATTTAGGTACCTAAAAAGAAAATAAGATTTTAATTCTATTGAAAAAAAAACACCTCGTTTTGAGATGGTAACTTATCAAACTTTTTTACCATTTTTTATAAATATTTGTTGTCTAACAACTGGACATTTTATTTGATCCAATTTCAAAAAACACCTTGTATAATATTTTTGGTTTTAACACATCCTTGTGTTGTCTAGTAAAATGTATGAATGCCTGCTAAGATATAAAAAACATAATAAAAAATCCTAATTTTCAAATTGATAGCACTCAGCTATAGTTCTCAGACAAACACAATTATGTGTTCAGGTAATTCTTTCAATGGTTAGATTTCTGAGATGATGAGATTAAAATACATATTTCTAAAAGTAATATGGTTACTTTAGGCTCTATTATTCTGTTTTACATTCACTTTTTAGAAGGAACCTAAAATTGGATTATTCTCACCTTCCATCCCAAATTCTCGAAGAACGTACTCAGACGAGATTGCCCGGTAGTTTTACCGCCACAAGGTCCTGTTAAAATTTTCAACAAATCATATGAAATTGAGCTAGGTTCCCCCACGTGTTACGACCTTAAAAATAACACGCCAGCAATCACATTTTTATTGTACATTTTAAAACACTTTCAACCATACTTGGTTGGTTATCTGTAAGCAACTAAAAATACAACACAAAATAAAGAATAGAGAAGGTTTCCCCAATAATACAAAAATTCGTAAAAATATTGAACAATGCAAATTTACCTCCAGTGAGCACCAGCTTGTAGGTCATTTTCTGAGTTTGATTAGACATTTTGGTTGACGTCATTTAAATAAATTAAAATAAAATTACACTAAGAAGGATAATATGCACATAAATATCATAAAAATGTTGAATTTACAAAAGTGATATTTATATAAAGAGCCATTACTGTGAAACAGGCATCGCCCGTCAGGCGTGCGGCAAATGAAATGAATGACAGGAAAATTTTATCGTGAACTAATGAAAAATGACACAAAGAATGAAATGAATTTCCAATTGCCAGCTTGTGTTTAAGACTTACGCTAGGATTTTAGTAAAACTAGCTTTTGTGCAGGAGGGTTCAATAAGTCTAGGAAAATTATAGTACGCCCCATTTATAAAACCACTCCATAGTAAAAGTAATTTTTTTAAAGTTGTCTTCGCCCTAGTAACTCATATCTTTATAAACTTTTGGTTGTATGATATTATTTAAGGGATAGTTGTGTATCATTTTATTTGTAGTTAGGTAGGTAATAAGATTTGATAATTTATTGAGTGTGTGCGCGCGCACACTTGTGCACTATAATTAGTTCTGCGCACCTGACTAGTTTATGTTTATCTTAGAACTAGGTACGTTTTATATCTATCAGGCGGCGGCGCAGCAGCCCTGCCCCACCGCGGCCATGATTATCGTAGGTCAGGTACCATAAAAAATTAAGTTTATTTATTTCTATATAGTTTTTATCGGATTTTCCAGTTGCGCAATTACACAACATAATCATTAGTATATCCCTAATATTGATTCTGTGGGGCTACCATGCTATTTAACACATAACGTAACGCGCGTTAAGGCGCATTTTAACGTGAAAAACTCGTGAAAAGGCGTTATTCTTGTTAAATTGCGCCTTAACCGTACTAAAATTAGCATAATAACGCTGATAACGCGCGTTACGTTATATGTTAAATAGCATGATAGCCCACTGATTCTACAAAATTCCGCTAGAATTTGCATGTGAATGACATAGCTTGCAACACATTTGTGACAAGACTTCATAAACGAACCACAGACGAGAAAAGAGTGGACAAACGAGAGTGAACGAGAGATTGAAACATACTAAAGGACCTCTTCCATCGAACCAGCTAGGAAGCAGTGATTTTCGTTTCGTCCCTTGTTAATTACCATCACCAGTAGATGGCGTAGGTAGTACATACTTTTTCAGAAAGATAATAATTATTCTATGTGATTTTTCTTTTTGTTTTCATTTCCGATCATTCAAATTGTGGTATACAACGTAGAGATTTATTTTTACGAGCTTGTTGTGCAGTACCACATCAGGGCAAAGGTCTCCTGTTAATAGGCAACCTACTAGAATATTTCACTAATCATTGGAAAACTAGCTTCTCCGCGGGGTATGGGTGTCTTAAACTCTTAAGCAACTTCACGGTGCTAGATTAGCACGCGAGCCGTCGGCGCCGACGCCTTTTCAAGGAGAAAAGGCGGCGGTGCGGCTGCGGCTCGCCATTATATAAAAAAAATACTGAATGATTTGGACATTTTATTTTAATAATTAAGTATTGTTGTCCATTTGGATTTTTGTTTTTAACTTATCTTACACCTAAATCAGAAATATTCAGAAAACTCTCTTTTGAAATGTTCTCTTTAGATTGTAAGATAGACAAAAGAATTTGTGAGTCACATTCTAAATTCTTGTTATCATAAGTTTTGTCTAGCAGCAACACTAAAAATGGAATATGTTGCCAGTATCTTCCTAAGCAACGATTTCTTGTTTCACTGAAGGTTTCTCTTGCATTATTCTCACCTTCATCTGAAAAATTAAACAGTACCTTTAGTTGCTCAAATAAATTAACCAACCAATTTTTTTATGTAAACAGACTTATTTTATTATTTATGTTACCTTCTAAATTAACAGCATCTTGCTCAACCCATCTTGTTTGAATGTTGACACAGATTATTCCAATATTTCGTTCATTCATCAAATATCTGCTGTAGTTCACCAGAATATTTAGGAATTTTAAACCTGAAAAGTTAGAGATACAAAGCAATAAACCCAAAAATTCAAGCTATCACCAAATGGTACCAAATGGAGTACTAGATAAGTACCTCAATACCTGTTTTATTATCATCTCCAAGAAACTGAAGCATTAAGCAAGGCAGGGAATCTATAATAATGACTGCTAGTTCTTCAATTTTAATTATCTGCTGTTTTATTTGTTGAAACAATTCTATCAGCTCCTCCATGGCCCACACACGGATCACTTTTATTTTGCACATTATCTTTGCCATATCCTGAAACAGTTAATACAGCATTGTTTATTAAAGCATTTTAAATATATGGTACATAAGTACCTATATATTTTTTCCACATTTGTCTCATGAGGGGTAACAAATTGTCTCTAGGGCTAAAATTAAATAAAAGAATTAAGTGATGCTGGACAATCTATACAGCACCATCAAGGCCCAAAGCAAGCAGAACTTGAAAATAAATAATAAACCTTACTTTGTGTGAGAATCCTGAAGCATCTAGAATCTTCTGTATACGGACTGCTGAAAAGTCTCCTTTAGTATCAATATAAAGGACAGTGTTGTTTCGTATAGCAGTATTTATAGCGAGTTGAAAACATAGCTGCGTCTTTCCAGAATCTGCTAAACCACAGATCTCTGTCATGTAGCCTTTTGGTATACCACCTTCTAGGATTGCATCAAGCCTGAAATTTGATTCAAAAATTAATAACATTTATTTTTTAGGCTTAAATAATAAGCACTCGTACAACTCAAGTTTTAAACATATATTATTTATTTATCATCAAATAAAACATGAAGTTTTGTGTGATTTATCTTCACTTAAATTACACTACACTGGAAGTAGTGAAAAAGAAACCCTATTTTGTCACACTTTCACAAGGTTTTAGGTCAAATACAATACTGGGTTTAATCCTACCTATATGGAAACCAGTGGGACACATACCCAATTGTCTATCACTTTATTAGTAGGTACCTAATCTGTGTTTGTATGTTCCATTATTTAGGTACTTTACTCACCTGTCTATACCAGTACTTATAAATCGACTGCTTGCTAAACATCTTACTAACAATGCGGTTCCATTAATAACAGGAGCAGAGTATTTCTTAAATATTTCATTTCGTATTGCTAGTATCTGAGGTAACGAAAGTTTAGTAACAGTTGCTAGTTTGCCGATATCTTCTTGAAGAAATTCCACCAAAGTTGTGACTCGATTTTGATTTAGAGTTCTTAGGACACTTTCCGAGAGGTAAATGATGTCATTTGCTATTAATTTTTGCATCGCTGTAACTAACGCCTTTAAAAAGAATGTTTTATTAACTTGCAGTGTTACAGTGATTGTATTGTTTGATAATAACATTTAAAAATAAATAGGTAGGTACCTAGACTACCTAGTAAAGTAGAGTAGGTTTTTTTTTTTTATTTCTTTTTTTTTTTCACTCTTGGGTTGTTTTGTTTGTTGTTGTTTTGGTTTGGTTGTTGTAGAGGTTGTTGCATGGGTTGTTGTATGTAGGAAGGAATTGTATTCTCTTTGGTCTGTTGCTGTTGCAAGCAATAGACAAACTGTTATTAAATTTTTCTTCTACGCTTTGATCATTAATATCGAATGAGACAGCCGGCCCAACCGATAAATAGAAAATAACATTGCATATTGTACCTACTATTTGATGCCATGACAATGTGCCTACATGGTGCCTACATTTCATGATTATAAAAGTTATAAAATAAATTTTTATAATCCGACCGCTTTCGGTTTGGTTTCTTTCATCAAGCTTGATTGTTTGCTTACTTGATCAATGGCTTGATTGATTTAAACGACACAGACACCATAGACAAAGCAATATGTCGACTGACTGACTGACGGACGACGCCGCCCGCCATTTCTTTCAGTCGGCCATTTGTGTTTGCTGTCAAAAGCAGTAATGTCGTGGAGTATCGAGTAATTATTGTTATTTTCACGGCGTAATACACGAAAAATATTATAAAGTTGCGTCGTGTTGAGTAATTCATCATGTCTAATATATCACTCGACAAAGATACTTTTTACAGGCGCATCAAAAGGCTTTATGCTGCATGGAAGGTTGGTTGATTTTATCCGTTTCAAAAGGGCTTGATTTGAGATCCTAGTAATAAACATTGGCGTGTTTCGCAGACTGCGGCAGCTGATCCCAAGAGTGATGATGCCCTGGCAAAGGTTGATTGTCTGGTATCATGCGTTGGTGTCGACGAAGAAACTCTTTACAGCAAGTCTACAGCCCTACAGGTTAGCGCGCTCTGAGCATGTGCTTAGAATTCAATAAAAAGTCTAGTATAATGCATCATTTAGTAGATTACGACCTTCAATAATATAGTTTTTACAATAATGTTCTTGTGAGTGCTACAATAGGTCCAAAACAATAGGTACCTACATGATACAAACAGTCTAATAAAACTGTGTAGAATCTGCCCATCTGCAGCACAAAACTGTATTGCTACAATAGGTCCAAAACAATAGGTACCTAAATGATACAAACAGTCTAATAAAACTTTGTAGAATCTGCCCATATGCAACACAAAACTGTATAAAGTGTAAATTGAACATAGCATCGCATAGTGAAGATAACTTCAAAATTGCTAGGTCAACATATTTGACCTAGCAATTTTGAAGTTTAATAGAACTTTATTTATTTAAAGCCATTCCTGTCCCATTTTTCTTTGATACTTTCTATTAGAAAATAGAGTAAACTTATGTATTTTACGTACTAAATAATTCATTTTTTATTGCAGACTTGGCTTTTTGGTTATGAATTGCCAGACACAATCACAGTACTTACAGACTCATGCATGTGTTTCCTTGCAAGTAAAAAGAAAATAGAGTTCTTGAGGCAAATTGAAAATAACAAGGATGAAACAGATGTTCCCCCAGTGAAACTCCTTGTCAGGGATCGGGTAACTACTTTTGTAATATAAATTTGTTAATCGGCACAACTTAGCATAAGGTGTATTGGATGAATTAATTACTCCACCTGCATAAGGACTGATGTTGTTGCGGTGCCTGTACATTTTTCTGTTTAAAAAATAATGGCGATTCTATGGGATGGTGCTGTCAGCTGCTTTTTTATTTTTTAAGATAATAATATTATAATTAAATCAATTAATAAAGACATGCTCTCTATAATTACATTCCTCTATTTCAGACTGACAAAGACAAGGAAAACTTCAGTAAACTAATAGCAGAGATTAAGAAATCAAAAGCAGGAAAGTCAGTAGGTGTCTTCATAAAAGATAATTATCCTGGAGAATTTTGTGAAAGCTGGAAGAATGTCCTCAAGGCAGAGAAGTTTGAGAATGTTGATATTAGCTCAGCCGTTGCGATACTTATGGCGCCCAAGGAAGATTCTGAGATTATCACTGTGAAAAAAGCATGTATGGTCACTGTTGATGTGTTTACGAAATACTTGAAGGACCAGGTCATGGAAATTATAGATTCAGATAAGGTATGAAAACAGTGCTCTTTATTTATTATTAAAAGTAAAGAAGATCAATATAGTTAGCAGCTTTATGCTAAGTTTGGATTTTCGATTGCACAACTAAAAGCACTAACTTTTGCTTTTGTTCATGTATGTACTATACTGAAATATAACATAGTAATTTAGCATGTCTAATATAATATGACATTCAATATTTACTATTAAATTACTAAAGAAAGTGCTTTGTTTTTTTATTAGGGGCCATTTTGTTAGTTAGAGTTTGCCCTATAGTTACTCCTAGAATTTGCATTGTACATAACTTTAGTCAATATTTTTATCCACAGAAAGTAAAACATGTAAAGTTAGCAGAAGGAGTAGAAGCAGCTATAACAGATAAAAAATACGTCACTGGAGTGGACACAAGCCAAGTCGACATGTGCTACCCTCCTATTATCCAATCGGGAGGCAACTACAGTCTCAAATTCAGTGCTGTGTCAGACAAAAATCACCTGCATTTTGGAGCAATTGTCTGCTCTTTAGGTGCAAGATACAAATCATACTGCTCCAACATTATACGGACATTGCTGGTCAACCCGACAGATGTTATTCAGAGCAATTATAACTTCTTGTTGAATATTGAGGAGGCAGTTATGAAAGCTCTTGTGGCGGGGGCGAAACTCTCTGCGGTGTACGAGGCTGGTTTGGAACTAGCAAAGAAAGAGAGGCCAGAATTAGTTGATAATCTGACCAAAAGTTTTGGGTTAGTTTCCATCTTGTTATTCATTTTTGCATACTGTTTTCATTTGACTCTTTGTTATGGTGAGTAATGTTTTTGCTTCAGGTTTGCAATGGGAATAGAATTTCGCGAGAGTTCTATCATAATCGGGCCCAAGACGTCACTGGTGGCAAAAAAAGGCATGGTGTTCAACGTCAACATTGGTCTCGGTAATCTCACTAACTCTGCTGCTACGGAAAAAGAGGGAAAGGTATGCTCACAGTTATTTGAATATCTTTGACAAAGTTCTTTCAAATTCCATGTAATATTTCTGCACGCTTTCTGTGTATACCCTGTCATATTTAAAATCATGTTATTTTTACCATACTTCGGCAAAGCCAAAAAAAGAAGCGGTAAGTTGCATGATGTCCATTAGAAGTAGACAAACTCGCTGTAAAATGTTTGTTAACAAAACACGACACAAAAAACTAAAACTTGCTTGGCGTCGAGTTTTAGGTAGAATTGTTAGCAATAGTTATTGAAAGAAGGATCTCAAATCGACAAATAATGTAAATTGCGTAAGTTTTAAAAAAAAAATGCAACAGATTGAATTTTAGGCTAAGTAAGGTTTGTGTGCAGACATTCTACTTGCAATTTGGTCCGAATATACTTTATTTGTGTTTCCTAATTACCCATACTAATTGTGCTTTTCGTTATTTGCATTACATATAATAACATTTTCTTTTTCAGACTTATGCACTATACATAGGCGACACAGTATTAGTAAACGAAGACACGCCTGCGTCGCTTCTCACGCAATCGAAGAAGAAAATCAAAAACATCGGCATCTTCCTCAAAGATGACGATGAAGAAGAAGAAGAAGAGAAAGAAAATAAGACTGAAATACTCGGTAAGTTTACCAAACTATATTCTTTTGTAAATAGAGATGAATTTTGTAAATGAGCTTAGCGATGACAACGAAATATTGTAGAAAATGTTGTTTAGCAGATTTTCTTTGTACTTATTCTTACAACATCTGAACTTTCAGTGTTTAAGTTTGTTTATGCATGTTTATTTTATCTATTAATTCATTATAATACTGATTATAAGATTGTTTTTCTAAAATAAAACTCTTTACTTACATGCATTCGGTACGAGCAGAGAACGGCGGTAAGTGTTTTACATTTTACACTAAAATAATACTTATAAACTAACTATAAAAACTAACAGCATGTTGGAGTTTTCCAAGGCTTTAAACCTGAGTTGATTTAAAAACAATCCATTGGTACTGGTAGAGTTTATATTCTTTTTCCTTTATAATCTTTTTAACCATTATACATTTTCAATTTCAAATAAATAATAGTGCATAGATCCACTTAAATTCAAACTCCAATTAAAAAAAATCTTAGAATTAAGTATCCACACCATTGTAAAAGTTAGTTACTATATCATACACAACAAAACACCTCACTTTTTAACACAATACCCATAGAATACATATATTATTCAAGTCCCACATTCACAGGCAGAGGTAAACGTACCGCGGTTATCGAGTCCAAGCTCCGAACTGAGCACTCTTCGGAAGAGAAACGTAAAGAGCATCAAAGAGAGCTGGCTATCTCACTCAATGAGAAGGCTAAAGAGCGATTGGCGAAACAGTCTGGCGGGAAAGACACGGAGAAGTTGAGGAAAAGCACAGTTTCTTACAAGAGTGTCAGTCAGATGCCGCGGGAAAATGAAGTGAAGGAGCTCAAATTATATGTTGGTAAGTTACTATTTTTAAGCATTTCTTCAATTCTGTACTCTTTACAGCCGCTTTATCGACCACTGATTAGGAGACCAATGATTTGACGAGTGCTTGGAACTGCATATTTACCTATTATCAATACATACATACACTTGATTTTCAAGAACTGGTCTACTAATCTTTGTTCAAATCAACCCAATAATGACTTAAGAAAACGATTGATTAGTTTGATCTGTATTCGAAAACCAGCATCGAACCGTTATTAAATAATATCGAAGTTGGCGGTTTAGCGAGAGACATCATTAATTGATTGTATGTATCTTCCAGATCGCAAATATGAGACTGTAATCCTGCCGATTTTCGGCATCCCTGTACCATTCCACATCTCCACTATTAAGAACATTTCACAGTCAGTTGAGGGCGACTACACGTACCTTAGAATAAACTTCTTCCACCCCGGTGCGACCATGGGAAGGAACGAGGGTGGGAGTTATACGCAACCTGATGCCACATTTGTGAAGGAAGTGTAAGTGTTTTTATTATTTTCAATACAAGTTCATCTATGTTTATCATATCATAAAATAAATATGTTTCTCGTGATAGACTGTTTAGTCAACCTTTGTATCTTTCTCGATTCTCGGTATGTCTTTCAGTATGGTAACTTGTCATATGTTAAAGAGTTAACTTCCGATCAACTTTTGACCAAACTTTTAGCCTATTTTGTTTACATTTTACGTGCCATTTGAAATGAGGTGCAAAACGATTTCATCAACAAATTTTTAGGCTAAATATTTGCATCGCTTTTCAGGACATACCGAAGTACAAACACAAAAGAACCTGGAGAAATCTCCCCTCCCTCCTCAAACTTGAACACCGGCTTCAGACTTATCAAGGAAGTTCAGAAGAAGTTCAAAACGAGAGAGGCGGAAGAAAGAGAAAAGGAAGATTTAGTTAAACAAGACACCCTTGTAATGTCACAAAGTAAAGGAAACCCCAAACTAAAAGATCTGTATATTAGACCTAACATAGTCACTAAGAGAATGAGCGGCTCTCTCGAAGCACACACAAATGGCTTTAGGTTTACTTCTGTGAGAGGAGACAAAGTAGATATACTGTACAATAACATAAAGAACGCATTCTTTCAACCGTGCGATGGAGAGATGATAATACTGTTGCACTTTCATTTGAAACACGCTATAATGTTTGGTAAGTCAAAAGTTCCATTATGGTTTCATTTAAAACGTACTAAGAATAATCCAACCGGCTACGCCAAAAGTGCGAGGCACTTGACGTCTTCACTACATATTTATCTTTCGTAACATTCCTGTTATTTTTTAACTCGTTATTATAACAGACTTCTGTCCGTAGATTAGCACGCGTTATTATGAATTGAAAGTAGTTTATAAACAAAATTTCGAGTTTTGGCGTTGTCTTCCCTACAACAAAGGTCTTTTCTGTTCACAAACAAACTTTCCCCTTTAAAATATTAGTAGTACATATTTATTATTCTTAGGTTTACACAGGATTGAAAGGTTGGTACAAATAGCAACGCAACACGTTAAAAGAACAAGGAAACAATAATGATGTAATTAAGCACATTTCTATTCTTTTGCTTATTTGACCTACGTTACTAGCTATACAATATCTAACCTATTTCACTGTTTTCAGGTAAAAAGAAACATGTTGACGTCCAATTTTACACTGAGGTAGGAGAGATCACAACAGATCTAGGTAAACATCAGCACATGCACGACAGAGACGACCTAGCTGCCGAACAGAGCGAGAGGGAACTCAGGCACAAGCTGAAGGTGGCTTTCAAGAGCTTCTGCGAACGAGTCGAGAATATGACGAAGCAGGAAGTGGAATTTGATACGCCTTTCAGGTAATTTTGTTATGTACGACGTCATATTTGCTGATTATTAGATCGGTAATCCGTACAGCTCTCTAAAGGTTGTCGCAGACCTGGACCGCATCGTGGCTGCATAGCACAAACATGTGCATTCAAATATGGGCTTTAACTTTTAATACACAAAATCATTAAGCTGCATATTAAAAAGATAAGATAAAAATCATTTATTACAGCAAAACTAATAAGTAGATACACTTAATCTTATAATTAGCACTCACATAATATTATGTCTGCATGAATCAATATATTTATGATGTCTGCATAGACAAATGAAAGAGTCCAAACGCGAAATACCAACTAACAGCGGATTTTCTTACACTAGGAAAATTCAATAACTCGTAATCCCTCCACAGAGAACTCGGCTTCCCCGGAGCACCTTTCCGTTCCACCGTGCTTCTCCAGCCAACCTCAGGCGCGCTCGTCAACCTCACCGAGTGGCCGCCATTCGTGATCGCGCTAGAAGACGTCGAGTTGGTGCATTTCGAGCGAGTGCAGTTCCACCTGAAGAACTTTGATATGGTGTTCGTGTTTAAGGATTACGCGAAGAAGGTCGCTATGGTGAATGCTGTGCCGATGAACATGCTGGATCATGTTAAGGAGTGGCTGAAGTGAGTATTTTAAAGGTTTATAGTATTTTGGATCATACGTTAAAGGTCAAATACGCATTAAGTCAAACACTCAAAATGACAAGAGGATCTAAGTTTTCGCAAAATATCAAATACGCATATTGTCAAGAACGCCAAATGTCAAATTCGTAAAAGGTCAATATGACCCAGTCTTTTAGTTTGCTCTTAAAATGTCGAGACTTGGTGCGTCTCTAACCTTGTAATGCAAATACCCTGATAGAAGTTGCAAGTTTGATAGTCAGGTGATAGCATTTACATTATAATAACATGATTCCCAAAACCAGGATTTAATATGAAGTTTAGATTATGTCGCTTGTATTCTCTAGTCTACCACAAATGTTTCAAAGTACACATTGCTTCCAGCTCATGCGACATCCGGTACGCGGAAGGTATCCAGTCCCTGAACTGGACCAAGGTAATGAAGACCATCACTGACGACATCGAGGGTTTCTTCGACAATGGAGGCTGGTCCTTCCTCGATCCTGAGTCTGATGCAGAGAATAATGCTGCGGTAATAATTATTTTCTTTTCTCATATTTGTAGATTTAGCGTAAGGTTTCCGTTGCACCATTCGTAGACACTAACTACGTGGGTCTACTCGTAAAAAGAGAATCGAAGTTTCCGATTCGTTTACATGTAAACGCTATCATAAGTATATGTATGATGCAAGAGTTGGTTTTGCTTGAAACCGAATAAACAATTAAGATTTTTGTTTTCGGAGTAGACGCCCATTTTAAAAAGCATCGGAGAACAAAACGCGTATAAATTAATCTATTTTGATAGAAACACAAGAGAAACGGGTTTCTCTCGCTCGCAAAAAACCGCAAACGATAGAAGAAGACTTAAAATGAATACTTAACACAAACGAGATGTTGCCAAATATTTTCGAAAAAATTGACATTTTCCTATTTGTATACATGCACTTGTATGTGTCAAAGCACTGAAGCTATATGCATGTCAACTAGCAAACAGATTATCATTTCTCTCTGTTATGACAGCAGCAGCGTGTTTATTATTCCTCTATGCAGGAAACCTTAATTCGGCTACTAGTTTGGGATTTTTAGCCAAACTAGAAGCCGCTTTAAAGTTTCCAGCATAAGATAAAAACACGCTGCTAAGCTGAAAAGCACCCAAAGTGATCCTTGGCCTCGAAATTCTAATATGAGATCTCCTTCAAATCAATATTACAGGAACTCCTTATCAATTTTTTAGTATGATCTTAAATCTATTTTCAGGACGAAGATTCCGAAGAAGAAGACGATGCGTACGAGCCCACAGACGTCGAATCGGAAGAGGAATCCGATGATGGATCGGAATACGACTCGGAGGCTTCTGATGAGTCAGACGATTCCGCGGAAAGTGCAGGTAAAGTCTTAATCGACTCACGAGAGCATGGCTCCCGTACTCGGCCTTGTACACGGCGATTTTTTTCTCTTTTGGTGTGGCTTGGGTGATACCCTACTGTGGCCATGATAGGTCTTTTGTGATCGCTACGTACTCAGCGATACTAATACGCGATCTACTGCTCAGCCTTCTCTTGTCTCGGAGGATAACTACTCGAACTGGAATGAACTTTATTGCATTCAAGCTAGAATCTTAAATATGTTTCTGGCAAAATACTGCACAGGTGTCAAATGCGGTGTTAATAATTTTGTAAAAGTTTACCGATTTTTTTTAACTAGCTGCGCCCCGCGGCTTCGTCCTCGTGGATATCTATATGTCAATTGGTTTATATACCTTCCTCTTGTTTAAAAACTATCTATTAAAATACCGCATCCGTTGCGTAATTTTTAAGATCTAAACATAGGGACAGACAGACAGCGGGAAGTGACTTTGTTTTATACTATGTAGTGAAGCGCACTTTAACGCTACTATATTACTTGCATCACTATGCACTCTACATTATTTCCTGTAATCTTTGCAGAGGATGAAGAATCGGGCAAAGACTGGTCAGATCTAGAGCGGGAAGCGGCTGAGGAAGACAAAAAAGACCGCAATGGCGATCCCATAGATTACGACAGAAAACGGAAAACTAACCGCGACAGAAGAGATTATGATTCCGACGGAGGGCACGGCAAGAAGGGGAAATCGCTTAGTCATAAGAGCAGTTCCAACCACAAGAGTTCTAGCTCCAACAATAAGAGTTCTAGCTCAAACCATAAAAGTTCGAGTTCTAATCATAGAAGTTCGAGTCATAAGAGTCCTTCAAAACATAATAGTAGTAGCAGGTAAGCTTTCATCATTATCGAACTCTATTTCTTCTATATAAGTCTATGCACAGAAAGGAGGGAACTGCTATAAAAAATATCCCAAACACCCCCTTTTCTAAAGGGGAGGCGGCGAGGTAAACATTTAGTACCCAGAGGTAGGATAACGCTCACATGCGCAAAAAATTTGTGTTCCTACAAACCCATTTATGACAATGTAATAATAACAAATAACAGCACTCCACAGAAAGTATTTTGCTAGGGGGGAGCGAGATAGTATAGCATTTTGCTTTTATGTTCAAAGATCTCAGTACAGTCGAAAGATTTTTAATCCTGTCTCGCTTTTGGCGAATTGATCCCGAGCAGCGATTCTGCCGCCACCATTAATTTCTACAGAAAAGCTGGTTGCCCTGCCAGTATTTTGTATATTTCTCGACATCCAAATTATATATGGTGGCAGGTATGGGATGGAAATATAGTTAAAGTAGTTTCTACTTTATCCTAGTGATGCTATTACAAACCCAAGATACATCATCATCATCAGCGTCCAGGATAATTCCACTGCTGGACATATAGAGTACCTATTCATCTTATGCTAAGTTTACTTTTCATTTTCAGTCCATCAAAGAACCGCGATAAACACCACAAGTCGTCTCACAGCGGCCGCGACCACAAGTCCTCTAAAAGCGACGACAAGAAGCACTCTTCATCGTCCAACAAACGGTCACGGGACGACAGCCGCGAGCATGGGCGTTCGTCGAAGAAAGCTAAGTGAGTAGCTTAATTATGATCATTATAGTTTTTATTCTTCTTGTCCCTCGAAAATCACGTTAGGTCGTTGGCTCTGATCCATCGTCCGTTGTTGTTGAGACTGGCCCCCGTGACAGGAAAATTCAATATTATCCTACTAATACGTAATAAGGATTAACTAACATGATAGGATAAACTTAAAGGGAGTACAGATTAGCTAGATACAAATTGGCGTAAGCGCAGCGACGCGGGGAGTTTTCGTATTATGTCAATAAAATTGTGTCTTATTGCACAGTAAATAAAGTTACATTTTAAATCAAAATGCGTCGCGTCTCTGTGTGAGCAGACTCTAACGCGCGTAATTTTACTATCAAAATGCCTATTTTTGCAAAATGAGTATACAATCCTCAACAGAGGCAAAGTACGTTGCTAATATTGTTTTTCATTATTTTCAGGAAATAGAAGCTGATGCACCCCAATGATATGGATTAAAAAACGGGTTTCAGTAGACTCGCGTCGGGAATGTTTGTTTCGTTAACTGTAACACTCCATGTCCGTCTGCCAATGTTCAAACCAGGTCTGAATGTTTATAATGTATGTAGATTATTTGAATTCCAGTGTTTGTAATTAAATTATGTACCAACACAAATAAAAATATTAATTTTTTTATCAGAAAATTTTATTTATTCCCGCGTCATATAGGGATTGTTTTCTATAGCCAAAAATAAATTAACTATTTTATGCCTACACTATTGCAACAAACAGGGTTGTTAGCAATCTATTGCTTTAATAGATATCTAGGTGATAGATAATGCACCACATTTATAACCTAATACCTGCAGAAGTACATACAATTGCTACAGCCATTTTTCTCTTATGTGGTACCATGTAGGCACTGTCAAGGGAAAAACAACTTAACAATTTCCTCTTACGGACAACAATTAATAGCACAGCAACAGTTGCTTATTACGAACAGTAATATCTAAAGTTGTAAAAAGAATTAACAACAAAATCACTACAAAAATCTCTTGATTGATGATTAACTTACAAGTTTTCTACTTGAATCACATAATTATATTGTACATTATTTACAAATACATTGTCGATTCTGTTGCACGAAAGTATACCTTTCCTTCTCTTACAATCAACAAAAACGACAGATTATATTCAAGTATTCGTCTGAATTCAGATGTCTGATGGAATAAAAATTTTGTCGTCCCTTTCATAACGATCTGAACAAAAAGGATGGCATAATTTCTACTCCAATCAAATTTGACACCATTGTCAATACAATAGAACGACACAGACACTACGCCATTGGGTAGAATCGTGAAACGCACATTACGCGAAAATCACCATTCCACACCACGACATAAGGGCCTAAATCCGCCACAGCGGAATTTTTATCACGTCTTATCGCAGACTACAAATTAAACATTACTATCATGGGCAGCAACGACCGGTCCTCTCGGCAATACTGATATCCTCTTCTCTTGTAGTTTGGTAACATCTTGTTTGGTTTCTTCATGTGTATCTGTGTTGGCCGAGCTCCAATACTTCTTATTGACTAACATAAGCAGCATCAGTGCTGGTAGGTGGATTAGTGAGAACCTGAACAGCTTCCTCGAGCTGTTGCTGTCTGACTTCTGGTAAAATTGCCATGCTGAAAGAAGAAAAGGAAATGTTTAATCTATGATGAACCCGAGGGTTAAGAGAGGCTTATTCAGCTTGGGACAGTAATAGTAAATCTGCAATGTGGTAGATATTTTCTTATGCCCTAGCTAGGTAAAGCTAGATTTTACTTTAAACTAGACCTTGATTTACGAAAGGCATTAATGGTTGTCACTGAAAGGTCCAAACCCATTGCCGCACAACACAAAAATGAGCATTCAAATAATTATGGACTTAAACTCGTAGATAACATTTAGACACATTTTACATAATAAACGCCAATATCCTTCGCCTGGTGCGTGCAGCGTGAGTGTACCTCGCTGTCCGTCACCGGATAAGAAGATTGCCGTCAACTATACCTAACATATTTAATTTTGGATATAAGAATTGATTGATGTATCACCTTAAAGAAACAAAGCCTATCACTTACCTAAGTACATAAAGTAAACATTCAATGGTAGCGACTCTATCGCGAACCACGTGTTGGTTACATCTAGGTAGGAGGAGGCGAGGCAGGTCGCCGTTATCACTCCTGTATGCCTCAGCGCCACGCGACGACATAAAGCTGGAATAGATAAATGATTATCTTATGATATGTATATATGAAAAAAAACACCTCTCTTCAAACGAACTAAATGGAATTTTAATTCAATATCTCTAAAACGGTATGTAAGATACACTTTTGACATTTACTGTACTAAGTGCAAAAGTGCAAATCATAATAATAATACAATTAATAGAATCGGGGGCGTCAACCACAGGTGCGTCGACCACTGGGGGCCTAAGCCACGAACCCTTTTATCTTTGAACAGGATTGGATAAACTTCAAGTTAGAGCTAACGGCGCTAGAGTCCGTTGGGTCCCAAGAATTTTCGATTCAGCGGTTACTTGATTTCGTGGTTGAGTTAAAGCATTTCCGTACTGAGGGAAGGTTGCGGGTCTAAGTCCCGCCGAAATCGTTTTTTTTTTTGGGAATTTACTTAATTTCTTAGAGCTGTTAGATAATAAACTAAAGAAGTTTTCGTAAATCTGAACGTAACCGAAACAAGATGTCTCATATTCCCAAGCAGCACTTCACCCATCAGAAGCAACAGATCAACTGTCTCAATTTGGCTTCCCGCTCTCTGGGTTCGCAAGGCAACCTCGCCCGTGACACCCGTCAGTGAACAGTGACAGCTTGCTTGGCAATAAATTGACACCGGAGACGGCGTATGCTTCTCCGTGGTATGCATGGTATCTAGTACCTTCATACAGACATATTGCCATATCAAAGAAGTCAAGTTATACATTACAACAAATAAATAATTAATTACGAGCAACGGTTTACCAGGATCAGTGACAGCCATCATCCGATAACCCGCCCTGGAGTAGTCAGGCCTTAGGTTCCAAGAAAGAGCGTTGAAGTGTGGGAACTGCCAGGAGTACAGGATTGCTGCCAGCACCAGCGCGCCTGTGTCTAGGGAGCCCGTGCAACCGGCCCAGCCCATCAGGGGAGGGATGGCGCCAACTGTAGGGTAAATAATTTATGGTTATTAACAAAAAAGTCAGTCAGTTTCATGCGCCATGTTCACTGAATAACAGTTATTTCGTGATCATAGCGCTATTTGAAAAATCAAAAATCGAATCATGTTAAATATCCCGTTACAAATGAATTTCTATTAATTTAAGTTGTGTTTTGGTCATCAAAAGACTTGCTATCCTAATTTAAATTCTTGACAAATCTTTCACTTATAAACCCCGATATACTAACTAACAAGTAACCGAACCCGTGAACTTGTTTCCGATGAGCCACGAATCCTTTACTTTAATCGGTTAGGTACGTTATCGTCGAGCAGATATTTGTGCAAAAACAACAAGGGATTTTTTAATCAAAATATAGACTATTTCTGTAACATGAGACTAGCAACTGCTTGCGGCTCCGCACGCTCTTGTTTAGGGTAAAAAGAGGCTTTCCCTGAATTCAATCGAACCTAGCCAAGTTTCATTATCCGTTCGTTCACCAGTCCAGTGATAAGGTGAACACACAGAAACAGACAGAAAGATAGAGAGAAAACAAACTGTAAATTGGAAATACTTTTAACTCACCAACAGAACCCAGCCAAGTATTTAGTATAGACATTCGTTTCATAGGCGTGTACACTGACGTGTATAGAAAGAGGTTGGTAGCTCCGAGCGCGGCAGTCAATGGGTTAACTCCTAACGCTAAGATGCCAAGTCCAGTCGTGCTTGTAAGCGCCGCGAAGCCTAATGCATGTGTTGGTCTGAAAGGTAAAACAAAATATTGATAAAGCTTCGTATGCTCTATGCTTAAGACCCCAGCTAAAAAAGGGTGTAATACTGATAATAGTATTTTTTTATTGTGAATATCTTCATCAAGTCACTTACATATAACGGGATATGTACCATGTTTGTTTTTGTTATAATATTACGTGAACATGGCGCATGAAACTGTGCCGAAATATACGAAAACTTGACAATCTAATCATTGTAAATATCCCGTTATAACTTATAAGTGATAACCATCATCATCATCATCAGTCTATATAAGTCCACTGCTGGACATAGGCCTCCCCCAATGAGCGCCATAGCGTCCTGTCTTCAGCTTGACGCATCCAGCATCTACCTGCAGTCTTTCGCAGGTCGTCATCCCACCTGGTCGGAGGGCGTCCTACACTACGTTTACCGAGTCATGGTCTCCACTCAAGAACACGTTTGCCCCAGCGGCCGTCGGTTCTTCGCGAGATATGGCCGGCCCACTGCCACTTCAGCTTGCTAATTCTCAGAGCTATGTCGATAACTTTGGTTCTCTGTCGGATGTATTCGGTGCGAATCCTATACTTCAGAGAAACTCCGAGCATAGCTCTTTCCATAGCTCACTAGTGATAACCATGATAGTTTCAAAAGATTTATCTTCTACAAGTGTTCAATCTTGCTATGATTGTTGAAAATAAAAAAAATAAAAAAAAGCCGTGTTCAAAGGTTACGGTTCCAAGTAATACCGTCATCGAGGGTTTTATTAATATCGTGAAAAAAATCTTAAGATAATAATCTTTCTAGCGGTCCAGTGGCTTAGTAATAACAAAAAGGTTACGTTGGCATGGAACCGCCTAGGTACGCCTGGATACGAAAGCCCAATTATAAAATATCTTTTGTAGCGTCTTGCTTTCAACGTTTTTTTAACTCAGATAAAACGTTAGCATAAAAACATTCGCAATCAACGCTCGTTTATTCTGACCTCTCTCACGTACGCAGTTCAACAAATTTTTACGTGCATTGATAAGTACGGTACGAGTCGATCTTAGTACTATTGTACTGAGATTATCACATTGTAAACTAAACTAACAGAGTCCGGAATACCTAAATAGTTTTTCACTCACAGTTAGTTCCGAGAAATTGGATCAAGAATAATTGACTGAAATGTATACATTGTTTAAGATTATATAACGTGTATCTGTATAAAACTTATATTATTTGCTTCGGATATCTAAATATACATATAAGTATATTTAGGTAAGCTTATTTTTAAAATGTATCAAAACTCACTCTAAAAGCCCCTTGACAAGCACCCGATTCTTAGTCCTGGACATTTGCGCGTCGAAAGGCACCTCATGGTACTGGTTGATGGAGTTCGCCGCGGCCGAGACGAGGCCCGTTCCGACGGCGCACAGCGCGAAGGTCGTCAGCTCGAATGGGGCTGGGGCGAGCGCGTACCCAGCCATTGATGTCATTACTACTAGCGCTGGAACGAATTCTTGGATTAGGGAAACTAGCAGCGTTTTTATAGGCCTCCTCATCGATTTCGATGAGGGCGACCCTATATAGATATAGATAATCACGGATTTTTTCTATCATGAGCTCTAACATGGCTCACTAGACCGAACTTGGTCTTGAATATCCTACGGCACGCATGGCAGTAGAGTTGGCCCGATGAGTTATATGTATACGTGTAGGAGGGCTTAGGTCTCTGTTTTCGTATCTGGCGTCTTGCGTCCATTGTCTCGATGCGATTTTCCTCAAGTGAGGAAAACGTCCGGCAGTGGAAATACTTGATTTCTGATAGTATCCGAACAAAATATAAAAAATAGACTTTTATTACACCAATTTCTGGTTGATATTCAGCAATTTTGCTAGCCAATATCTGTCAAAGTCACTACTTATGTTACTCGACCCAAACTTCATTTGATGATGTTAATAATTTTATATAATTTTTATGCTAATAAAATTGTTATGCTATAGAACTTAACGACATCAAGTGTAACATGTGTACCTACGGTGGAAATGAATAAATAATAAACATAATCGGTGATGGTTGGGGGCATACTGCATACTAGCTTTTATAAAATGAGGAAGGTCTAGGGGACGCAGGCTCTAAGCTTATGAGAATAGTGTAGGTAGTTCTTATTAAAATCAACCCGCAGAATCGCCGTTTTTGTACAGTTACATGTATGGGCGAGGCACCCAGATCTGTCCTTAGGGGAGAAATTAAAGGAAAATACTCCTAGAACTGAAACACCCGTTGTTTATCAGTATGACTTGTAACATACTGATAAACAACGGGTATTAATCGCGTTTATTTCCCGACGGTAAAAAAGACGTTTATCTTCTTTTTGCCGTCTTTTACACGTTGTATTAATACATTATATATTATAATTATGTGTTCAGATCGCGTAAGTTTAAAAATATTTACTTACAAGTCAGCCTAAACTTCGAAAGCATCATGCTATACTGCAGTACGTTATTCTTCCTGTCAATAGATGGGATCTCCTTCCACATCCTGTTGTCTTGTTGCACATTCTTGCTCTTTATCGTGGCGGAGGTCTGGATCTGCGTCGTGATGGGTATTGGCTTGCTGCGCCAGCAGTGGGTCGTCGATATCCTGGCCAGTTGCTGGAGGGTCCCATTCTGGGGAGGGTAGAAATGGTGTCAAATAGAGAATATATGGGAAAACTTGGAGGGATGATGCACGGATAGTCACGAGTGGGACCTTAGTGTTTCCTATCCTGAGGGCCTCGGAAAATGAAAATTGAAGTTTTTTTTTCACGCAAAAACTAAAAAAAATTACGGCTTTGCTCTAGAATCTACATAACTACTACCACACTCGTAAGATCAGTTCAAAACATTGGCATCTTAATAATTTCACGTCATCATCATCCTATATAGATAATAAATAATAGGCCTGCCCTTTGGCTAGCATTCAGCGTCTGCCAGCAGTCATTCGCAGGTTGTCATTGCATCCCACTTCGCCGGAAGTCGTCCCACACTGATTTTGCCGGTTTCCACACTCGAAAATGTTTACCCCAGCGGTTGTCAATAACTTTGGTAATTCAAACTTTTACTTGTAGGTAGGAGAGATTAAAGAAAATCATGTTGCGTAGAAAAAAATGCAGCAGATTAAACAAAGTTATCTCTTTTTGACCCTTAGCAAAAAGAAGTATTTCTCAGATAACTTCTACTTATGTCAACAAGTCAAGTTTCTTTTGGATTTTCTTGATAACAAATAAACCTGTCTGACAAATAAGAGGGCTACATAAGTCAAATGTATAGTATGTATATGGCCCGTTAGCGGTTTCAATTTTGTGGTGATTTAGTGCATATAATCAATCCATTTGTAATGTGTTGTGTCAAATAAACATTTCTTTTCACATAGGTTCTTGTCGTAAAGCTATGCACATCTGCTGTGTGGATTGTGCAGCTTATTTGTTTATTTACTGACTTAGATTCGATAATTTAATTTTTTTAGGCTTACAAAACATTGTACATCTATACTAAAAACTTTTATTATTATCAATTAAGAAAAAAGGTGCTATTGATTTTCTCACATGTTTATTTGATGTGCACAGATTAGGGGGGTGGGGGTTATTTGGGTGCATGCTAATGAGTTGTTATCATAATAGTACAACCAATAATGACCATTGTGAAACCAAAAATATAAAAATAGTTTTGGTCTATTTCACAACAGGTTTAGATTGTATTATGATAAATTTACATTTGGACAATTATCATAGTAAGCTACCAGTAACAATATGACTGAAACTTACTCCAGTTTTAAGAAGTACTGTCCTTGTAGATAGCCCAACACCACCATGGCTCAAACAGAGTCTGCAATGCAAGACTTTCAGATAAGACATGGTGTGTTCATACGGTGTGGTGGGTCAACATTCTGCAACAAATAAAAAAGTAAACAACTTTACTTATATATAAGTATAAGCTTAGCTTAGTTAAACTTAGGGAGGTGGGCTTATATTTCTGAAACTATGTAATGTCAGCCCACCAACCCTCTGTAAAAACATGTGTTTTGCTGGTTGGCAGGTAGAAAATGACTCGGCATTAAGCCCACCCTTTGTACTTACCCTTTTTTGTGCAATAAAGTTTTAAATAATATGATAATGATGATAATGCTGTGTGGGTTGTCCAGCATTATTTATTAATTTATAGATAATGGAACTGATAGATATACTTAAAACATTATATACAATACATAGATAGATATTTCTTTGAAAGCACTGTAAGTAAATATATAAACAATTTGTATTATTGAGTAAGCAAGAAAACTCACCAAAAGAAAAATATATACTTATTGGTTGTCTGGTGTTATTTATTTGTAACATAAAATGTATATAATTTATTCAATGACCACCAACATAACCACTCTGTGCGGCAGCACAGAAATGAATGGAAGAGACGAGGGATATCTTATCACAGTGTTAAAAAAAAAAACACCAAACATTGGTTTATGTTTATTATGTTATACTTTGTGTAAGGTATCGAGAGTATGATTACATTCATGGCTTCTATTATCAAATTGCATGTTACATATGATTTATAGGCGATAGATAACGATGGCTCTTATTATCAGGACCAGGTGAAAAGGGGGTTTAAGCTATATTTTGTAAGCTATATCCGCTTCTGGACATGGAAGATGAAAATTTCATAGCTAAAATAATATTTTGTTTTAAATGCGAAACAAGAAAATTTCATGTGATTACGAAACGAATGAATATTTAGTGCGAAGTTTTATTTCTTGGAATAATAGCGATGATTATAAAAATATAACTTACGTAACTGACAGCGCCGGTTAAGGTCATTCAATAATCATGAAATCCCACGTCCTAAGGTCACTGTAAATAAATAAAATTGCGAAAAACAATACTCAAAAACATTGAGGTTATTTTCGTATATCTGACATTTTTGCAGGACAATTTTATCTTATTCTGAATTCTGATAGGTACGTCACTTTCTTCCAGCAGTCAAACCAATGTCAATGTCATAAACCGCCTCAGATGTCAAAAACCTCGGCCGGCCAAAAAAACGTGCGTTATCAGCGTTTTTACGGTATTTTAGCGCGGATAACGCGTTTTAAAGCGCATTTTAACGCTTAAAGGCAGTATTCGCGTTAGTTTGCGCCTTAACACGCGTAAATTGCGCTAAAATTATCATAAAAACGCTGATAATGATAACGCACGTTACGTTATTGTGTTAAATAATGGTAGCCCCACTGTTGGCTTTCTTCAAACACTGTGTATAAAAAATGTTACTAAGGTTACTCTATGCACTTCGTGTTTGTTCTGCATCCGAACTCGAAGCGCTTAGATAGGGCTCTACCCCGACTTCTACTGACAAAGGCGATTATAGGTCAAATTGCCTCTGGGTCAATAAGTGGAAGAAGCGGTGTATCGCTTTCGAGGAAATAGGGATTTCTCCTTCTTCATTACGTTTTTTTTTGTACCTTAAGTAGGTACTACAACTTCTTATAACGTGGCTTTACAACTCGATTTGGTTTATATAGAAGTTGTAATTGATTTTTTAATATTTTTTGTTACTCAACGTTTGATATTTTCTTACAGACTCTCAGGCGACTAAATGACTTTATTTTTGGAATCAATAGGTACTTTGTTTTACTTGCTCCTTGCACTAGAAAAGATTACTATTCCGCACAAAATGCCATTCTAATCTCTGCACAAAAAACCGTTCAAATATTAATGGGATGACCCCCATAACATTTCTAACAAAAAACAGTGGATCAAAGAGAATACAATAACTACTACCAGTCGAACAATAAATAGGTAGGTAGTACGTACAATGTTTTTACGGTTTTTACTCACCTCACACATTCTTATGATTGAATGTTGCATGTCAATGTCAACATTTTCCTTAAAAAATTGGGTAACGGAAGTTTTTGATATAATAGGATATTTACTTTACTATCCTATATTACGATAGGCTACTTTTTGATGTGAAATAATTCAATAGGCGGTCAAAATCAAAAGAGTATCAACCAATTATGGAAATTTGATTCAGCAAGTAAACACCACCACAAACTATAAAATATTTTTTTTTATTATGGACATGGTAAGGAAATTTTCATCAACACCCTTGCAGCACTAATCTGGCTGGTGTAGTGTTAGTGTATTGTACTTATTTATTTTGGTTTTTTGGTTGCTTGTTTGTGGCTGGTTGGTTGGTTGCTATTGGATTGGATTGGTTTGTTGGTTCCTTTCCTTTCCTTCGCTGCTTCGGCCAAAGAGAAGAAAAGTCTACAATGTTTGTTTGATTGATTTGATTTGATTGCTAATCGAACACGGAAGTGTAGTTTCGTATTTACGCTCGCATTGCGAAACATGAATATTTCTAGCAGAAATTAGAAAAATGACCAAATTTTAGTGAAGTACCTATTTCATTCGTCGGCCTATACCTTCGCCCATAACAGGAAAGGAAAATAAATATGGCATCTAGAGGTGACAAAGGAAATGGAAATGGCGAAGAACAGATTGTTGAGGTAAATCGATATGGCCTAGATTTTTATTTGAGTGCTATTGAACCGTTCGGTTGATATGTGGTGATTGTAGACGCTGGCGGAGGTGTTCCGGTGCTTCATTTGTATGGAGAAGCTGGTGGATGCGCACCTCTGCCCTCACTGCTCGAAGCTCTGTTGCTACGCCTGTGTGAGGCGATGGCTGACGGAGCAGAGGTCCCAGTGCCCTCATTGCAGAGCCGCCTTGCATCTTCACGAGCTCGTCAACTGCCGCTGGGTCGAGGAGGTCACCCAGCAGATAGAGACCATGCAACAAACCAACTCCGCAACACAAAGGGAAAACTACCGTGATAGGTAGGTTGATTGCAATTTCTCATGTTGTTAGTTAAAAACTATTACTTACTATTACTTGTTAACTCTTAACTCTTTAACTCTTATTACTTGTTAACTCTTAACTCTTTAACTCTTATTACTTGTTAACTCTTAAATCTTAACTCTTGTAACTCTTATAACTCGTTAACTCTTGTAAAGAGTTACAAGAGATTACTTGTTAAAAATATAATATCAAGGGCAACATTTTATATGCATTCAGAATCTCCTGTACCTCAGATTAAATTATCGAATATATAGCTGTAACATTCAAATTGATTTTCTCTACCACCAAAGCAAGTGCTCTTTGGATAATAATATATCATTTTCTTATTAAAAGTCTGTAGATACCATTATGCTATTACTTAAATATTATACTTGTTATTGTACAAATAAAATAGCATAAACTCTTACGTAGGGTTGAGATAAATCTAACATAATCTGTTGTAAGAATACAGCTTGTAAAATGTCACTTTTATGATTAGCTAGTAATCACAATGTTTTCATTCATGCCACAGTAATACATCATCATATTTCCAAAGGTGAGTTTCTTACGTAATTAGCTGCTTATTACTCACTAGCAGATACTTCATCATTAAAATTTTTGTATAATCAATAAAACTACTGCAACCACAATTATATTACATCTCTAACATTTTCATTCTGATTTACCTACTCTAAAAATTATAAACCAACAACAACATACCTACTATGTTTTTATATTTTTTCATTACATTATATTTTTCATCACTAGCTTTAATGTTTTTTCTATAATGCTGAACAATCCATATTTCTAGCCAAAAGCTAAGCAGAGCTTGGGTTATGGGTTGTAGATAACTGTTAAAAATAGTAGAATATATCACATATATATATATATATATATACATAGATAGATATTTTTTATTATACTTAAAAATATCCAGAGATATCTACAGAACAAATATTTGCAGATCATAGAAACATTTGTCCTAAGGCGGGAATCAAGCCTGCAACCTCCTGCGTTGCAGGCACATCAGTTGTATTTAAACCTAAAAACTGTATTCCCTGCAATAGGGAAGATGATCAAAAAAAACTTTTTCAATAATCATCATCATCAGCACAGTTGAAGGTATATCTATATCTACCGTCGAAGTTCATTGATTTTAAACTATATATATGTTTTTATATAGCTCTGTAATAAAACAATAAATTCCCCACCCAGATGTGCAACTCATCAAGAGAAGCTAACAGTCTACTGCTGGACATGCCGTCGTTGCATCTGCCACCAGTGCGCACTGTGGGGCGGCACCCACTCCGGACACACCTTCAAGCCGCTAGAGGAAGTCTACGAGCAGCATCTCACACAGATCCGGGATGAGGTGTCTCAGCTGAGGCGCAGGCTGATGGAGCTTATCAGTCTTGTACAGGATGTGGTAATTAGTTAATTGTTTATTTTGTTGGAAGGCAACCAACTTCCTTCTATTTATTTTAAACAGACACCAGGAGGATTGATGATTAGTTAAAAATCTCCTTCATTCGAGGAGGCATGTTCACCGGATATTAGATATAGAAGATTTTTGTTGACTAAATAAAAAGAAGCCAGGAATGGGAGAGGTCTTAGGCCAGGAGTGGAAATTCCTAGATGATGTAAGAATATAATTATGTGAGGCTCTTGCTTTCCCTATTACTTTCATTGCTATTTGCATGGCGCACTGAACTCCAATACACAAGCTTATTAGTAATGGAGCTCAGTGAGCCAGTGCAGAACTGCACTATACAAGTGTACTAGATTAATGGAGCTCAGAGGGTGGTATAAAAATATGGGACTAAAAAGATATGGTGTGTGTTTTCTGTTCTGCCAGTGCCATTTTAACAACTAGCTTGCTAACTAACAGTTTTATTCTAATATCCTACAAACTAATAAATAATAGTCTGCAGACTTTACTATAGGTAATTAAGACTGCCAAAGTTGTTATGAGGCCAGAGAAAGCCACAACACAACTTTTCTTATTCAATGAGTCCATAGAAAGTTACAACCAATCAAATGTATTGTTATTCAAAATGCGTTCTACCAGAATAACAAATCAAATCTCATATACACAGTTTCTAGTTTACAGTTTACAACTTCAACCATGCATGACAAAATTGAGATCACTGTTTTGATTCTCAATCATAATATCATTGATATTAGTAAATATTTATGCTATTACAGGAACGAAACGTTGAATCAGTTCGGGCCGCGAAAGACGAGCGTGTTCGCGAGATACGCAACGCGGTTGAGCTGATGATTTCACGGTTGGATTCTGCGCTGAAGGCTAAACTCCTCACGCTTATGGGTCAGAAAAATAGCCTGACTCAGGAGACGGAGCAATTGGAACATTTGCTGCAAGAGATTGAGCATCAAGTTCATACTAGCACAAGGTAAACTGTTATTGAAATTATTTTAAGTTTCCATAGCAATAGTGGACCTTTGTATTATACCTTCTGTTTGGGTTTTTGTCTTCCGTAGTTATAGTTACGCGAAAAGCCCTCAGAAAGTTGAGAAAAACAAGCAGATCGCAAATGACTATTTAGTTACAGATTTTTATTGAAAACTGCCAAAGTTGAGACTTAAATTTTCTTGACTTGCATTTTACTAGTAGTGTTAACAAATAGAGTAAAAAGTAAGTTTAAACAAGTTTAAACTAGAGTATGTTATACATCATGTTTTGTATTGCTGGTTCTTCTGATCGTATTACATTACACAACAAAAATACAGAAAAAATAAGTACGAGTACTTTGTTTTTTTTTTTTTGCCTAAAACCTGGTATATTGGTTTTTATTTCCAGATCTGAGTTAATCGCGAAGAGTGGCGATATATCGAAAATGATCCATCAAGTCCGCAAGAAGCCGATGGCCAGCTTTGTCACTGCGCCAGTACCGGCCGATTTCCACAGGCAAGTTATTTGTCCTGAGTAAGTTGATCATTTTATCACAACCACTATCAAATTATTTACTATATACATACTTAGTTGTCTTTTATTATGCGGCGTTTTTTGGTTTAATACGTGAGACTAAAGACTAAAGTATGCGGTATTTACGTCTGCGGTAGACGTAAATACCGCATACTTTAGATATACATCATATTCAAGCACAACCACAAAAGCATAAATTCATTTGCCTTATTGTCTATCATTCAGTGCAGAGTAGTTTCTATTCCATCTGTGTGTGTTCATTATAACAAATACCCAAAGACTTTTTACAGTACTTATCATAATTATAAGTATTAATACAACGGGTATTGATCGCGTTTATTTAATTATTTTTCCCGACGTTATAGGTAATAGGTAAATAAACGCGATAAATACCCGATTATGTGTTATTGTACCCAATTATGTGTTCAGATCGCGTAAGTTTAAAAATATTTAGTACTTATCATAATTTTTCGTCTTTACAGTGAAATCGTACCGAGTTACGATAGCAGTACATTCCCCCTGGTGAACTTCACTCAACTCCAGCACGCAGCAGCCCCAGTCTATTCTGCGCCTCTACACGTGAACGGCCTGTGTTGGCGCCTCAAAGTCTACCCCGATGGGAACGGCGTAGTCAGAGGCAACTATCTCTCTGTGTTCCTGGAGCTTAGCGCTGGATTGCCCGAGACCTCCAAGTAAGTTATGCGAGCCTGGTACTTTTTGTGATTATTTGACGATGGGCTGTTTTATCTTGGCTTGAGTTTTTGATTATTTTTATAACATTGTGTTAGATTGACTTCTAAATAGTAAATTCGAGATGGCCATGTTAAAACGCCGATCTTTACTAATTTTAATGTTAATTTTCAGTATGTAAGTAAAATCATATAATTAACTAACATTCAGCTACTTAAAGTCAAAAACAGTCACTAAAATGGACAGATCACTAAACTTAGAGAATTGCAAGAGTAGGTATTCCCTTCACAATGATAGTCCACTGCACCACTGACCAGATTAAATATTATGATAATTATTCAATAGTACAACAACTTTCTAAAAAATAATTTGCCAGCACTCATAGGTTATGTAGACTTGTCAATCTGCTTATAAAATATGCTACTAACCCAATAAATACCCGAAAACTTTCATTATTGCAAGCGCTGCTAAGTACAGATTAGGGAAGAGGTGAGTAACGCCTAATACGCGTCCATTAGCTTTAGATGACAGTTTCGTGCTTGGATCCTGAATTTGTCCGCTTTATGGGTAGCTTTACATTGTATCATACATTACCTCGAACCTTAAAACCAGCTCCATTCAAGTATTCTTGCTCAAATCTCTCATGTTTTTAAATATTTTCAAAAAGTGCCTGCTCACGATTCTATGTACGTATCATAAAATGTTGCTTTGTCGCTTGTGTAAATAGAAACCCTTAATAGCTCTGTTAGATTCTTCTTGATGTTCATGTTTCAAAAATGTTTAGCAAGGGCACTGTTGTACAGGTAGCTTTCATGTTTGTGATGTTGCTTACTAATTAATAATGTAAGCTTGACATTCTTTGTAAATACTTACTCTATCACAAAAAAATGGTCTATACAAGGCAAGAGACATATTACAAGATTACAAGAGAAATCAACATATAAAGAGAGATCAAACTATGTTTTTTTGCTTCACGGAATAAAATATTCCACAACAATGAACATTTTCAACCATAAACAGTCACAATTTACCATACAACGTAACTCAAAGAATGCATAGTGTGCTAAATGCAGTTGCATTCTTTGAAGCATTCTCAATTAAAGTAATTCTTTAACTGAATAATTTAATGTTAAAAGCCACGCACGCCCACAGCGATTATTCCATGTTTATTGTAAACGTGCCATAAGAACACACCAATAAAGTTAAAAATAAATGTAAACAAATCTTCCTCTCGAAAATAAAATGCATATTCAAATTAGAATGTTTCATATGATCACATGAATAGAGTTCAAAGTATTAAATCTTCCTCTAAAACACCAGTTTCATAGACCTTTTTGCTCAGGTACGAATACCGCGTGGAAATGCTTCACCAAGTGTCCCGTGATCCGTCCAAGAACATAGTTCGCGAGTTCGCTTCAGACTTCGAGGTCGGCGAGTGTTGGGGATATAATCGCTTCTTCAGACTGGATTTGCTGGCTAGTGAGGGGTATCTGAACCCTGATACTGATACCCTTATCTTACGGTAAGTTTTACATAAGAACATTGTCAAAACTATTAAGAATTAGCGAAGATAACCAAAATTGTTATAGCTAGATGTAATTTTTCTTGACGGGATATATACTAATCCCTCGGGAATAACATTTTTATGGGCCCACCTCGGCATCATTCTTTATACAATAGCGAAATAATTTTCATGATCGGTCCAAAATTGATGGAGATATCGACGAACACACATAAAAAACACAGCTGAACATAATCCCTCCTCCTTTTTTTCTTGAAGCGTGTTAATAATGAGTAAATAACGTTATGTAGGTTCCAAGTCCGCCCGCCGACGTTCTACCAGCGATGCCGCGACCAGCAGTGGTACATCAATCAACTCATCACCATGCAGAACCAACACATTCTACAAATCAATGATCTCAAAGAGGTACCTAAATAATAATTATGTGGACGACCAATGAGGCGCTGTAATAATGCTGAATATTGCCCTCCAGGGAAAGTTATAAAGAGATTGAAACTATGCAATATTCTTGTCTCAAAATCTAAAAATAGTATTCTCTTCTACAGCGTCTTACGCTAGAAATGTCCCGCAACTCGATAGCAGCCACTCGCGCGACGCCTTCCAACGCGGCCACTGCCCCGTCTACCGACGGCGACAACCCAACTCACAACAACCCAGTGGACGGCAACACTCTCAGTGACGTCATGTTCAACCACCAGTGGAAGTTCAACATACCCGTCGGCACGCCTCAGAGGATCACTAACACTGGTATACCTGTTACTAGCTGCGCCTCGAGGCTTCGCCCGCGTGGAAATCTACGTGTCAAATGATTTATAAACCTTCCCCTTGAATCAATCTATCTATTAAAAAAACCGTATCAAAATCCGTTGCTTAGTTTTAAAGATCTTAACCATACATAGGGACACACAGACAGCGGGAAGCGACTTTGTTTTATACTATGTACTGATAGTGGCAACACTGACAGAAGGCAAGTTAGGACGGGTAGGTAGGACCAAAGACCATAAGTTTTAGGTGCTATCCAACATAACTAAAGCTGCGTAGCGAAACGGTGAAATGTGTGTTACACAATCAATAAAATCTGTGAAATTCGAGCCTCTTGGGTCCTTTAGCAGAGCTCTGCTATGATATTCAGTGAGTAACATGCGAATTTCGTTAATAAGAATACGTGGAAAAACACTAATTCGTGAATCGTGAACGGAAACTATTATATCTTAGCATTTGGACTAGTAATATGAGTAGTTAACAAAAGGTCCTTTTGTTCCAGATATTCTGAACACAGCCATGTTCGCCGAAGACACACGAAACAACGAAGTATCATCCCACTACGGGGATTACGGACAGCCTTTGGACCGTCGTATGGCGCCTCATGCGCTTACGCCTTCCTACAGTCTGCCTTCTACTTCAAGGTAACTCCAGTGGAATCCCGAATCAACTAATGGATGGTAAAGCATAATTCGAATCAATGTCGATTATACAGACTTAGAAGATTGATCGATTACATTTCGCTCCGCGTCAGTATTAACGCGACCTATGAACGGCCTATTATTATAATAATAATAAGTATGAGATTAAGGAATTTACCCAACCTGGGATGTGCAGACTGCCGATTTGTGTGCCGAGTGCTATAGCTTAGTGAGAGCCCTCAAAATTTCGCTATTATAATGTATGAAATATTGCCAGATCTGCCAACTCTCTCCACGTGACCGGCGCAGACAACATGGCTCTAGTCAGCCTCCACACACTACTGAGCGCCGCCAACGCACCCAGCCGCATGCCGAGCAAGTTGCCGAGCAAGCAGCCGCGTCCCGACAAACAAGTGCCGGCCAAGGAGACTGCACTCACTGGTAGTTACTGTCTTGTATTGTATAGATTACTAGCTGCGCCCCGCGGCTTCGCCCGTGTGGAAATCTGTGTCAAATGGTTTATAAACCTCCCTCTTGAATCACTGTATCTATTAAAAAAACCGCATCAAAAACCGTTACGTAGTTTACTTAGGGACCTAAGCATACATAGGGATTAGGGACAAACGACTTTGTTTTATACTATGTATAGTGATATCATGATAAACGTCTAGAAACATCAGTATGCCACACTAAGGTGTTTTCTTTTAATAGAACACTGTCCAGCGGCGTTTTTTTTGGAAACCGCCTCATGGGTTGGTAGTAGCACCCATGAAGCGTCTCAGTCTGGTTCATCCAGGCACGTTCTTTTCAATAAACCTTGTCCGTTTCAAACGTATTGCATGATCTTTATCCAATTATGTTAAGAAAAGGTTAAGAGGTCCCATTAATCATCACTGTCTGAAGCTCAAAATGTATTCTGCAGCTGTTGCAAGCGCTCCAGTGAACGAGTCTACTCCTGGCAACACCTCGTTATGCTCGTCGATATCGTCTCCTGAACTGAACGGCAGCGGACCGACGCCGAGAAAGGAGGGAGAACCTTCCCAGGAGGCTGAAGGTGCACAGGCTGGCAACGCCGCGTCAGAGTCTAGTAGTGATACCGGGGTTAGTACTGTTGCAGCTGGCAACATCGCGGAGTTAGTGCTAGGGAATGTGCAGAGAGGGGCAACGCTGGCTCCAGCAATGGTGTCGGTTATAATAATAATAATGTTGTATAATTCACATAGGATCGTCTTGCCCTAAGCTAAGCAGAGCTTGTGTTATGGGTGCTTAGATGACTGATAATACTTAATACAATACACGATATCTTAATAAATAGATTTTATTATACATAGAAAATACCCAGAACACCTTGAACGCCGCCGCCGGCAGTCAATCTGCAGATCGTACAAACAATTGTCCCGAGGCAGGAATCGAACCCGCAACCTCCTACGTCGCAGGTGGACCTCCGCCTGCCGCGCTACAGAGGTCGTCATGTTCGCACGAAACCTAATCTAATAGGCCAAAAATATTTTGCACATTTTGGGTCTACTTTATTAAACAGCAATACAAGAGTACAAAAGGACAAGAAAGGCGATCTGGCAACGTCGCAATAAAAAAATAGAACAGCTTCTGAAAGAGATTGCAATTTGCAGAGTCTGGCAACAACGCGTTAGTTGTTAGTATCCCAGCGCAAACGTATATGCAAGGCAAGAAGTTGTTCAAAGTGGAAACCAACTTACCGTAGTCTAGTTTCTGGGTTACTAAGAAACTGAAACAAATGGAACAATTTGTTTTTTTGGCAGGATTTGATGTTCAGCGAGCTAGACGTATTCGCTGACGTGCACATTCCGAGCCACATCGATGAGAACTCCAATGAAGAAAACGACGTTGATGATGAAACTATGTCGGGTAAGTGTTTTTTTTAGAATTTGCATCATTTGCAGCTTGTACAAGACTTTTCTATGCTATGCTCCTCCATACACCAAGTCTAGACTCGTGTTTTCCTGATTGCCTCCAAAAACTTTTATACATTCCTCTATCAATGGAGTTGCTCTAATAATGCGTTACCATATCCCTTCTTAATGTCCTCGGTTCGCGCTCGACGGAGGCGTCGTGGAGGTAAATCTACATCACACTTGCCAACCTCAATCCTTATCCTTCCATTCTGCGTCATCTTGTAGCATTGCAGATGTTCATACTCGTGATGGGGTGCGGGTGACTCCGTCACATCGGGACTCATCGTCAGCCTTTCCCTCCTTATTGCCTGTAACTCATATCCTACGCCCACCATTATACTTATCCCTCCGCTAAACATATCCCCTCCGTTAAACTTATCTCTCCGTTAAAGATATCCCCTCCCTTAAACCTATCCTTATCGTTCCCCTCCAGACAACTCTGCCTCATCCGGTAGCGGTTCGTGCTCGTGGTGCGGCGCGGGCTAGTCCGGTGCGTCGCACTCATCGTCAGCCTTTCCCTCCTTATTGCCTATCCATGTTGCCTATTCCTCACTCTACTACCTACGCCTTCCATTATACTTACCTTCCGTTAAACCTATCCCCTCCCTTAAACGTATCCTTATCCTTCCCCTCCAGACAACTCTGCCTCATCCGGTAGCGGTTCGTGCTCGTGGTGCGGCGCGGGCGAGTCCGGTGCGTCGCGCTCGTCGTCGTGCGCGCCCGCCGCGTGCTGCTATCGGCCGCGCATGCGCGCACGCCCTCGCCACGCACCTTACGCGCATTCGCATAGCTGCAAGCACGCCCACAATGACTAACACTATAGATACATAACAGCATATACACAGCCCGGAGACGATCGTAACCTTAAAACTTTTGAAACTATCATGGTTATTAACACTTACCTAAGATCAAACGGGATATCTACGATTAGATTTTTGACCGTAACTTTCTTCAACGCGGTGGAAAAGTTTTGGTGCCGTACTAAGACATTACAGCAATAATGAAACAAAACTCCTTTCATTTGAAATACCAAGCACCGTTGTTTTCTGTTGCGTTGTTTCTTTAACTTTCTGTTAATCATTGCTTTTTGACATGGTCAGTTGTTCCCGCTCGCTACTACTTGCAATTTGTGTATTTGGAATAGCAATATATTTCTACGCATAAGTGGTCATAAGACCAAACCGTATTATCCTGTGGGAAGGAGCGTACAATTTCAAAATAAGTGGTTGACGACGACGTCCGAATAGGATTTCTTCTCGAACTTTCCTTCTCAGAATTTTAGCAAACTAGCGTTTTTTTCATGTTCAAAGAAATACACCAACATTTGGACTCAAATTCCGATATGATAACGCTAAGTTTGCTTACAGTTTGAGATTTAATTTTTTATCAGTTAAAGTGGAAAATTTTCAAGGGAGGTTAACCCTTGTTTTGACTTATTTTATGATTAGTAAGGTAAGGTCGTTTCCGGGGTATAATGAAAAACTTTACCCAACACCATTAGGGATAATACTCGTAAATGCAAAGTTAATATTATAAATGATTTTCAAACAACGTGCCAATTTTTGTTAAAGCTTGATATGTCGTTTTTGTTAATTGAAATTACAGTTTTGTTTACTTAAGTTAGTTTGTTTTCTATTAAATATTTTATAATTTTCTAAATTCATAGTAATTTTGTAGCTAAAAAATTTAAGCGAAACTAATTTCTGATTGTGTCTTTTATTTATTGATTACTCTTAAATTTTCATGATTAAACCTTTTATAAGACATACTTAATACAAAATGCTTTTCGCTTGCATGGCTTTGTTTATGTTTTGTATTGGTACAGTACCCCCCTAGATTAACTATTTTATATCCTTTTTTTTATGTTTTAACTTTCAACTTTTATTTCTTCTGCCATTTACCACCACAGTGCTGTATCAATACAAACCAACTATTCACACCCAACACTCCACAAACCAAAAGTAAGTAGCTATTACTACCGTCTTACCCATTACAAAACCTACCAACAATAACCATTTCTCTATTCACAGGCGAGAACGACGTGGAAGGCTTGCTGGAAGGCTCCGTACGAGACGGTGGGGACATCCTCAGCAGGCTGCTGGGGGCCGTGGGGGGGCATATGAACCCCGTGACCCCCGCGGGGACGGACGGCACCGGACCCTCGGCGCTACCGAGGGGGGCGCACGACAATGACCCCCAGATGTCCACGGCGGCTCATACGGATATGTTATTGCTGAATCTGATGAGGATTAATGGGTTGACGCCGAGAGGGGGGTCTAGGCGGCATGGTGAGTTATTTTACTTGTGCAAGACTTATTGTGACGAAAGAGTTAAAAGAACACCTATTTGTTTATTTATTATTACATACCAGCTGCGCCTCGCAATTTCGCCCTCAAGGAAATCTATGTTTCAGTAGTTAAACTGTACTCTTGAATCACTATCTATTAAAAAAACCGCATTAAAATCCGTTGCGTAGTTTTAAAGATCTAAGCATACATTGGGACAGACAGACAGCGGGAAGCGACTTTGTTCTATACTATGTATTGACGGTACGATGAAGGCTTTTCTTTAACTTTAGTAAAGGATCGGTAATCATCTCAGGGAGTAAAGGTTGATTTTTGTCTTCAGGTCAAAGCCCAAAACGTCAATGGAACGGCAGCGCCCTATCCGAGCCCTTATCCCCCCGGGGCCCGTGCGCGCAGACCCGCGCCCGCCGTGCAGTGACAGCCGGACCCAACAGTCCGCTTCCCGGCCCCTCCTCGTCCCCCGCCCCCCGCGGGGTGCATGTCACCAGCCGGCCGCGCGCCCAGCATAGAGAGTCGCCGCCCTCGCCAGGACAGCTGCGGACTAGAGGGAATCCGAGGAACAGAAGTAAGTCTAAGGGTCTACATCATATCTTAAACTTAACCCTCATCATCATCATCAACCTATGTTAGTCCACTGCTGGACATAGGAGCCTCCCCCACTGAGCGACATAGCGCCGTTTTCAGCTCTAAGAATTAGCAAGCTGAAGTGGCAGTGGGCCGGCCATATCTTGCGATGAACCGAAGGCCGCTGGGGCAAACGTGTTCTTGAGTGGAGACCACGACTCGGTAAAAGTAGTGTAGGACGCCCTCCGACCAGGTGGGATGACGACCTGCGAAAGACTGCAGGTCGATGCTGGATGCGTCAAGCTGAACTTAACCCTAAATTATAAGTACACAAAAACACATACATACAAACAATAAAATACCCATCTATACCTACTGTATAGTTCTTAGGTGCAGTATCTTAGTGGGTACAAAATGCATAAAAACCCAGTCCAGGCATATTAATCTTTAGGTTCATCAAAATCATCAAATATTCCCAATTTATTCCCTTGTAAGTAATAGCTCCCTTTATACCCTGTTTAAACAGTAGTTCTTGTGTTCCAGTGTACATGGCCTGCACAGGGCTGACGCCCCCTGGGACGCCGGACCACGGCGCTCTGTCTCCGTCCCCGCTGCACGACTACTGGCGCTCCATGACGTCCGTCAGCGACACTGATGAGGTGCCTTAACCGCACTTTACTTACTACGCAATCATGATGATGTCCTAGTCGAACTTCGGTCACGGCGAGGTGGCCACTCTCAATGCAGACTAGCCGAATTCTAATAGAAGACTGGAATGGAGGCCATTGCCTTGCAGTGGTATCCGGCTCTTTAGAATTGATTATCTATATTCAATGTTAACTTTAACAATCCAGCGTCGAGAGTATTAATAAGAGTATAAATTGTACAACTTACAACTTCTAATATAAATGAAAACTTTACAAAACAAAAATTAACGAGCTATAAAAATAGCAACAAAAGTAACTCTACGCAATAGGCAGCATAATTTAAAGATATTATAGTGTCTTGGTTAATTTGTCCTTGACAGACATGCATACTGCAGCAATAGTAAGAGATGTTATTCTGGATGTTAAACCATAATCTGTATCTTCAATTTCAGGACACACTCTTCGACATGCTTCTAAACAGCCTGACGATAGAGGGCGCTAACCAAGAGAACGAGGAGACTCGGCCCACTACACCGCCCGTGCAGCCATGGAGCCCCCCCACCGTGATCTCTGGGGGGCCTCCTCAGCCCCCCACGCCGGCCCCCCAAACGGGAGCCCCCTCGTCGGCGCGGGAGGCCCGGGAAACTAATGAAGGGGATTGACATGCGGCCGCGCGCGCCCCGCGATATAGGCTTGCACCGTGTCCAGGTAACTAACACTGTTTACTATACACTAGCTTCTTCCTGCTGCTTTGTACAAGATTTTTTTTGATTAAGAGCAGTCTTTATGATAGATAATACAGTTCTGTGCTATCTGTGCATATTTCGCCAGCCGTGTCACATCGGTCGTCAATTACTGATATAGATTTAGAGGAGGCATAACATAATAATGATAAAACCAAAACGTTTTTGTTTTTATCACACTAATCTCTGTAATATTATGAATCCGAAAGTTTGGATGTTTGTTACCTCTTCATGCCAAAACTACTGAATGGGGATTGGGCTGAAATTTTGAACATAACGTTGACCTGGAATAAAACAGGTAGTTTTAATCTCTTAAATCATTGTTCATGGGAAATAAATAGAGCGAATTCGCGAGCAGAAACTAGTAAGGAATATTAAAATCTCTAGAGCGATATATTTGGGGTCGGTATTCTATAGATCGGACTACGCTACTTCTAAGTAACTCCTTTTCTTGTTACAGAGGATCGCAGTCACCAGCACAACTCAGTCTCTTCAATGCACCACGGGTCCGATCCCAAATGTTATTGTGATTGCAATATGTGTGCACGCACCTGCAAACGGTACCGCTAAGGTACTCCTCTGGACTAATTTTATTTACATTATCAGGACTACACGGTCAACGCGGCTTTGACCCTAAACTGTTGTAGAAAAAAGTATGATATAATAGGCAGATGGCTACGGAATGCCTCTTTATGTTGCCAGTTGTTAAACTCGATGTAGTATGTTTGTAAACAAACCGAACATACTTAGCCTAAAATTAATAATTTTATATCAATTAATTTATATAATTTATTTTTTATATAAATTAATTAAAAATAATAATTTTTAATAATAAAAATTTAATTAATATTTTTTTAATTTTTTATAAATTTTAATTTATATATGTAAATTAATTTAATTCACCCGCGTCTTTTAATATTCAATTTTCATTACTCGTCGATTTGCTCCTCCTTGCATTCTTGCTTCAATAAATATTGTTATATCTGAAACTCGACGTAGCAAGTGAGTTCTAGTTATTTGTGTCATGGTTTGTTTACGATTATTCTACATCGAGTATGGCTAGTGTATAGATTACGAAACTGTTATGGAGTCTACAGACTAAAGTCATCGGGCCACCGACTAGTAGACAAAACTTGATTGGCTGCCTACTATATTCAAACACTGCAAAGTCGCACCAACCCAACTTTGGTGTGTAGACTTCATTAAAGCGTCAACCGATTTGACTTGCATAGCGCGGTCACTTGGACACATAGAGTAGTTGAAGAAAAATGAAAAAAAAAATGAAGTTAAGTTTGGGCTATTTTAACTCATGGATAGGACATCGCTGCTCAGCGATGGTAAAATAGGCGCTAATAATACTCAAAACTGCCTTTACCATTAAACAATTTCTGTCCAAATATTTTCGGTCAGACTCAAAATTTTAACGTCTGTTTGTTCGTGTTATACAATACATAGTATAGTTGAATGTTACGATGTGTTTTCGGTAAATTACATGTAAGTTTGAGTCCCAGTTTTTATGTTAGAGAATAGTGAAATTTTTTTGAACTCAAATAGTTACCAAAATTGGACGGCGATTGCATATTGGTTCTGAGTTATGGAAGGAGTAGTGTTACTCTGCAGCTTGAAGGTTAATTAGCTCTCTATTTTGGAGGAGTAAAACAATTGGGCATTAGGTAGAAAAAAAAACAAAAAGATCTCTTTAATTATATGTTGTAAGATTTGTAAGCTACTTTAAAAGGTAGTTACAATATTGCTTAGAAGAAAAGCGAGCTTGTTTGGAGGACAGGTAGTATTAATAAATTTTTATTTTTATTAATTAATTTATTTTTGCATTTACTATTCATCCCTATTCGACATTGTTTACTTATTATTATTTCTTTATTTCCGATTATTAATTTCGAAAAATCTTACGTTTATTTTTGGCAGATTCTTACTCAATTTTGCGTAGCATAGTTTAGGATAATAGCAATGCTTAGTATCTATGGTATTGCTTCGACTGAAAAGTTCAAAGTGTGTGATTCAGTGACCCTGAGTAAGAGTTAAGGCTTTTGTGAGAGGGCCCGTATTCACAAACAATCAAATAAATGAGATAATATTTTATTTTATAAAGAGTTATTTTTATTTTCTTAAATACAAATTGTGTGTGTGAATACGGGCGTAAATGTAGCCGATAGTAAATAATCTGTTGAGTAAGTAGGAAAATATTGAAAGCTTACGACTATCGAGCTCTTTTCAAAGACTTGTCTATTTTTGATCGAATTACAAATAAATGTACCTTGATGATGTTGAGTTAGATTGATGTTTTATGAATTAAATAAACGATTTATTCAACATATGACTTTCTAATTCAAACTTCACCTATCCTTATATAAGTTAAAAATCCATATATTATGTAAGTAAAATGGTTTAGTTCCATATTAAAGATACTCTTGACTTTAGTTAACTTACCTTCACCAAGTCTGTTGGTTCCACGCCTCAAGTGAGTTCCATTACCACCTTGAAATGTGTGGACCCATTAGGATATGAGAATACTGTTAGTTCCATATTTGGGGGCTAAGGGTGGATATGCCTTCAAATCCCAAAGGAAATTTCACTGTCATTACCGGCCATTCGGGCCCACATATGTATGACAATATTTAGCACATGCGACTGAATTATTATACAGTTATGACAACTGATACATGGCACCATATTTTGAATTTGAAATCCTTGATCGGGCAATCACGTTTTATTCCGCGACAGAATTAAATCAGTCGGATAATAATTCGCATGTGATAAATATTGCGTCAATCCCATAAGAAACTACCTACTGCCTCGCGTCGGCCATTCGGGCTCACATATGACAGAATATTTGAAATTGAACGGCGCACATCGCTGCGCGCATCTATGACGCCACCTAGCAGTTGTCTTTTGTATCTTTTGAAGGTTCCACTAAGTGGGACTCGGTTATGTTACTAGCAGACCTCTTGATCTTAAAAACCTACTGGTAGGTACTCAAAGTAACTCCTGGCTACTAGTAGTTAGGTACTTTGGAAATGTTTTGAAAGTTAATTGTAAATACGAATGGCCGGTCTTTCATGAGCTAAGTCCGACCCTTATACATGTCGATTCCGATTTTATTAGGGAATACTGAATTCTAATTGAATTCTTAAAGGGAATTTGAATGAAATCACAAAGTTAAATTGATTCAATATTTTATTTCCATTGTTCCAAAATATACACAATGACATTGCAAAGGTAGATGAACCACGTTTGCAAGTTGTCTTTAACAGTTTGAATAGGTGATTACACGAAGAACATGAATAGATTACTTGAATACAATTTGTTGGAAGCAGACACTCGGCGAGGCGTGTCGCCGATAGGTTACCTCTTACAATGCTCTACTCCTAGTAACTAATGCTTCAGTAAAATTAGTAAATCCTTGTTCCTACATTTATATTTACAAATAAAACTTTAAAGGAACGCTTTGCAAACATTCAACAAACTTGAGATCGTCTTAACGTAAGATGGTATAAAATTTTTCAAAAAGTTAAAGAACGAAAGTCATACATATCGTTTTGCCTCGAACATATTTACAGAAAATTAAATCATATCTAAAGGTTCTGCCAATCACGTTTTTACATTCCACAAATAAATAACAATTGAATTTAGCCTAGAATACTTCTTTGATAAACAAAACAATAAAAAATAATTGCATTCAACAAAGCATCATAATCATAAATTCATAACAAATTTTATATAAATTAAACGTAAAAGAAATGTACAATTTATACAAAGCTTAATTAGATGAATCACTATCTATTATACTATCACTGTGGATGTTACGTGGATGGTTAGTTCGATCCGTGCGCTAGCGTACACATTAACAATACACACGTATGATTATTACATTTAAAATTACATTTTACATAATTGAAATTTCATATTTACATTTTCAATAATTTCTGTGTATATTTTTATAATAATAAGTAATCTAATATTTTTAATCATCATAATATTTATTTTTCTAATTGAATTACTTTTATAACTGATTCTAATGCGACATAAGGTAACTAATTCGTAGTATTTAGATATTATATTGAAAATTGTGCATAAATTCAAATCAGCTAAATCTATTGCAAAAGGCAAGTGGTGTACGCAATTTCATAAAATTTAATATAACTACTATTCCGATTTAATAAGTATCTAAATTCTTAATTATAGTTATTACATCAAAGTGGTGTTATCGTGTGGTCATTCATACAAGCGTCCATCTGACACTCATCTCTTACAACCTAAAGCCCATACTCTAATAACATTTATTCTGTATCTAAACTCTAGTAGCACTAAATAACTATATTATGCATCTTGAACTCTGTCAGCCATGGTTCCACCGAGACTCCGCAGATAGTAGTGTCGGTCCTACGACGGGAGTCCCTCTACAAACATATAGTGTAGACTTGCGGAACGGCGTATTATTGTACTTTAGTTAAGTAGTACATGTATATTTCTTGTTAGGGTCAGTAGTTTCGTTGCAACATCCTAGCCTTGCATTCCGTTCCCGATTCGTCCTTTCAATCTGGTATACGCTCCGCGCATGCATCTTCTGTATCTCAGTTTCATTAGATATCTTTCTTTGGCATTATATAGTGAGCTAAGTTCGTTCAACTTACACCAATATTGTTTCCATTACACATATTGCAAAATCCATCAATCATATATGTATATTGCACTGTTCGAATTAATAATTTTGTCTTATAATGGATTTTGTTACAAAATTGAATTTTAATATATTGTAATTTTTACATGAAATGAGTATTTTCAATATTTTATTTTAAATATACAATAGAGCTTTATAAATATACATATTTTGTGATCTAATCTATTCAGTCAATCGAGTCGAATCATAATAGCCTCTCAAGATGTAAGTTCAAACCGGTAGTTTCGGTATCGGTGTAGAAAAAAAGTCTTCAAGTCAACTCATCATAAGAAATTATTCGTTTGAATTCCAACGGAAAATTCGTTTCGAGTCAGCAGGAAAATTAAAAACAGCACCAGAAAACAGGCACCTAAAAGTTTCTGCAGTGACAGTGGATCACTACGGGGGAGATGGAAGCACCGCTTCACTTTCTGGTTTCATAGCCGTCTCAGGTCAGACGTGGGACTCCAGCGGGGGCCGCGGCGGAGGCACGAGCGGCGCGGGCCACACGGCCGCCGCCGTCAGGTCCGGCGAGGAGGTGCGCGTGTGGCGCGCGCTCCACCCGTCCTTGTCGAAGTCTTTAGTGCCCCCCACCGTGTGGCGCCGCTTGATGCCGCGCTCCGGCATGCCGTTCTTCCGCTTCAGCTTGGTGGAGCGCCAGGCGCCGCTCTCTCGCCGCCGCACCACGTTCCACTCGCACTTCTCGAGCTTGGTCCGCTCCTTGCCGAGCGAGTCGGATCGCTGAACGCGCTCCACTCGGCAGTTGAGCGACTCCGAGCGCAGGACTCTCGCCTCGCTTCTCATCGGCTCCCGATCGAGAGATTCCGAGCGCTTTAGCTTCGCTCCGTCGTCTTTATTCTCCGTCGGCGCTCCGACAGGCGACTCGCCCTCCAACGCCGCGCTGTTGCGCTTGCTGGTCTCGAGTGGCGCTCGAGGATAGGCCGGGTAGAGGACGCGTTCTAGTGTCTTATCGTTATCGGGCATCGGTTCGAGGCTGGAGGCCTGCGAGCGCGTGTCGACGTCCTTCTCGTCGTCGTCGTCTCGCTCGGAGGAGGCGCGGCAGTTCTCCTTCTCGGAGTCGTCGTTGTCGTCCCGTGAGAGACGCGTGCGGCGGGAATGTGGCCAGCGGCCGTCGGGCTCGTCGCTGGAGGAGGAGGAATGTCGGTGGTCGCGGGCCAGCCAGGCCGCCTTGAGCTCGTGCGCGCGCGCGGCCGGGGAGACGCGCGCGCGCTCGCTGCCCGCCGAGGGCGAGCTGGCGCCCGACTTGTCCTCGCCCTCGTCCGGCTCGTCAGCGTACGGGATGCTGCCGTCGTCCAGCGGCGACGAGTTGTTCAGCGTTCGCAGCTTCTGGTCGAAGGTGCTCGTCAGACTCGACACGAGGTCTCCCGCTCCTGCGACAATCGAAGTTAACGTTAGTGATATGATAGTTTTGGGATGAGTTGTCGGTGACTAAGCGTGTTAGGGTTGAGCTTGGAGCCTCGTTAGATGAGTGAGTGGATGATCGGTGGTCGTTTGTACAGCGGATGCGCGAAGCCGGCCGACGGCAAGCGTTAGTCGGATGACTCCGTCGACGTTATATGACAACACTGCGATCACACGGGTGCGAGGCGATGGCACATCGACGCGAACACGCAACACGCTCACATTCCTATACCTTTTATTGTGGACAAAAGAAAGGGATTGCTGTGTCTACTTTCTGACTTCAGTACTGGACACCTAGTGGGCAAATAGTAGACTTTACTGTTTACACGTATCAATTAAATAAAATACCAACAAATTTTTTTTTTAAATAAATTGAGTGGTTTCTAACTGAAGTGTTACTTACCATCGATAGAGAAGTTGGTGAGCGCATGCGTTTGCCGCGAGATCTCATGCCGACCGCGGTTCATCGTTTCTAGCTCAATTCTGGAACAAATCACAAAGATTAGTTAGATTCTAAATTCAATAGTCCGCCGATTCCAATTACAATTTTAAAATCTCATTGAAACACTTACTTGTTAACCTCATGCTGCCGTATTCTATGCGGTAACCCATCGTACTCCGCCAGCGAAGTTGTCAGATGTGGCGGTGGTGACGTCAGCGGCGAGTTCGGTGGCGATCCCGAGGGAGATTCCACTCGTTTCTCTTCCACCCATTTCTTATCCGCTGACGGTTTCGAGCGAGGCTTCCGCTGGATCTTTCTGTTAGCTGCCGAAATGATTGAGGACACGATGTCTCGCGTCGACACGTCTTTGCCTGAAAGAACGTGGTTAAGATCTGTCAAATGGGGAGAGAAATTGGTGAATTAGTAAAGTTGAAACAAAAAATAAAACAAAAATAAAGAATCTCATTGAATAAAGAATCTCATAGAAGTGTTGATATTTACCTTCAATCTTCTTAACATTATGTATGAGCAAGTCGCGCGATGGCGCTGGTGCAGGAGACAGTTCTTCTGATGCCGGCGGAGGGTCCACCGGTGGGTCACCTTCCTCCTCTTCGAAATACCAATCATACTGTAACAAGAGACACACCTTGATCAGAACATAGAAGACAAGAGTCAATCTAATTTAGAACAAAAGCAAGCATCGATTCCAGTTATGCAATTGTATGAAACATATGACAATCGTTATTCATGATACAAACAAAGGAAACTGATTGGTGAAGGAAGAGACCAAAGTCAAATATACATTGCAAATCCACAATACCCGCTCGAGTTCATTGCATTCATTGAAAACACCGAATGCATTCAACTCGCGTAGTTAGGCACCGTACCAACGTTGAATGAGAATTGATAAGGTGTTTGCGTTTGGTAAACTTACGTGAGTTAGGAAAGACTCGATAATCCGGCACTGGCTGGACATATCGTTAACCATCGCCAGCATGTCATCGCTAGCCGCGCGAACCAGCGTCGGCCCAAAGACAATAGCCAGATTCCTTGCCTCCATCTTATTATACGCGGAATGTGCGACCACCCTCCTCATGTGTTGGATCAGGTACTTGAGTGTTTCGTAATGGGCTTCTGGTAAAGCGCGAACGAGCCGTCTCAGCTCTCTCGCTCGCTCTGGCGACCGGTCGGCGGCTGTAAATAAAGAATAGAGTAAACAATGTGTTTTGAGCTTTTGATGCGTTCTCAAAATGTTGGTGACGTTGGAATGTCGGAGGAGAATCAATAACAATTATTAGTAAAGAAACAGATCGATCATAAAACCCACAGAAATAATAAAAAAAATATTTAAGTATTATGTTAATTAGTTATATTTTCGTCGTATATCGTATTGTCTTTATGGTTTTTTCCAATTGTACATTTATGTTTTACTACAAATAAACGCATTTGATTTGATTGAGAATAACATACAAAATCTATAACAGTAAAGTATAGTAGTAAGTGAAGAGACAGATATTTCAAAGAAATATTTAAATAACATACCAATAAAAGCTGGGTAAAGATCAGCAGTAAGCAACGGATCAGGCAGCCGTCGCAGATAGGCCTTCAGTAGACTGGAAGCAACATGGACGTCCGCCCATCGCGGGTCGCCTTCCAACGGGGGCTCCCCTCGGTCCATGGCGGCCGCTAGGGCTGCGACGCCGGCTGCGTTACCGGGGACTCGGTATACGCCTACTGTGCGAAGGCCGAAGGTCTGGAAGGAAGGACATATCTGGTTATTGTCTGCTTTTGCGACTAGCAAGAAAATAATAATCATATAAGCGAAAGTATAGTATATTGTACATTTACATTTCATTTTATCTATGTGTTTTGTGGTGTACAAATAAACAGTTAATCCAACGCGAAGATCAAGGCTCGTACTTAAAACCAATGCATATTGATATAGTATTTTAAACGAATAAAAACCTAGGGTTTTAGGGCTCCAGGATCTTTAACTTTATTTACGCTAGCTCGTGCTAGCTCTCTAAATATTTAAAAGCTGCAACAAACGTACATGGAAATCCTCTTGCGGAAATGAACTAAAACAAGTTATACAATTTTTCAGCACTGAAGCCATAAAATCTTTGTGATTTAGGCCCATAATGCGTAAAATAATCCTATTACAATTCACGCTGAATTTTAAGATCTCTACCATAGCGTATTTGTATAGCTTCCTAAATAAGATTAACTTGTATAGGTATTTTAGTTTTCACTTAGTTCATTGGTTAAAAAAATATGAATTTTATTGAAAAGCTGTAAGTAGTCGTTTTCCAAGTTAGCATACTGAAAGGGGAAAAGCACATCATCACGGTTTTCTATTTATTGAGGAATTTACTTTAATTAATATAATAATAAAAATGTTTATTATTTTAACTATAAACCTTTTTAAAATACATTATTTTTAATTCCCTTACCTCCACAGCATTATCGGGCAGAGTAATTACCTTTTAATATAATTGCCGTAATTATTTTAACTAAAAACCATTAAAAAATGATTAATTCCCATACCTCCACAGCATTAGCGGGCAGAGTAACCGCTCGGGGCACACAAGGGTTCTCAGAATCTGTGGGGCAACGTTCAAGCGGCGCGCCCAACCAGCCTGTGACTGCGGGCGTGGCCGGAGTGTTGGCACCTCCGTGCATGCGACGCAACTGCTTCGCCATCCGACCTTTCCACGTCTTGTTCTTCGGAGACGATGGCAATGTTGGGGTTGGTGGACCTAAAACAAAATATTGCTTGTAGGTACATCCAGACACTAGAACTTTAGCTACAGGACTCGATAGCAAATTATTATGAGTAAATTGTCCCTACCATACCAACTGAACAATACATTTATAAACTTTTCGATACCTCAGTAGACAGGAGTCGTATTAGAATAAAATAAATAAATAATGTTGGACAATTCACAAAGCATCATCAAGCCCCAAGTTAAGCGGAGCTTGTGTTATGGGTACAAGGTAGCTGATAGATCAGTTACCTAGTACCCATACAATAGATTACATAAATTGATATTTTTTATTATACATACGATAACGCGATCAGAACACCCAGAACAAATATCTGCAGATCCATAAAAATATCCAACGACATAAACGAAAAATCGTTCGACGGTTTTGGTCTGTTATGTTTATATTTTAGTACTTAAGAGGTATGTAAAATGATTTATCTTACCTGTAGGCGATCTGTTTCTGCCGATCTTCTTGCTCCTCTGAGGAGGCAGCGGCGAGGGACAGTCCGGTGCCGTGGTCTGTGTCGGCGGCGCGGAGGACGGCGCACTGGGGACTGAATCCGCTGGTGGGGGCTCCGCTGAGTGTCTGCGAAGAGCTGCCAGCCACCGCTGCGCGTCTGCTGCACCTTCCGCCTAGGGATAATTCTCACATCAGGATTTGGTATGATACGAGTTTGGAGTTTTGATTGCCGAGATTTTGCTTATTTAAATATTGCTCGGAAAACGTAGTGGGACGCCCTCCGGCCAGACGACCTGCGAAGGACTACGGGCAGATGCTGGATGCGTCAAGCTGAAGACAGGGCGCTTTTCATCATCAACCAATATTAGTCCACTGCTGGACATAGGACTCCCTAAATGAGCGCCACAGCGCCCTGTCTTCAGCAATCTACCTGCAGTATTTAGCAGGTCGTCATCCCACCTGGTTGGAGGGCGTCCTACACTACGTTTACCGAGTGTGGTCTCCACTCAAGAACACGTGTAATACTGATAATAGTATTTTTTTATTGTGAATATCTTCATCAAGTCACTTACATATAACGGGATATGTACCATGTTTGTTTTTGTTATAATATTACGTGAACATGGCGCATGAAACTGCGCCGAAATATACGAAAACTCGACAATCTAATCATTGTAAATATCCCGTTATAACTTATAAGTGATAACCATCATCATCATCATCAGTCTATATAAGTCCACTGCTGGACATAGGCCTCCCCCAATGAGCGCCATAGCGTCCTGTCTTCAGCTTGACGCATCCAGCATCTACCTGCAGTCTTTCGCAGGTCGTCATCCCACCTGGTCGGAGGGCGTCCTACACTACGTTTACCGAGTGTGGTCTCCACTCAAGAACACGTTTGCCCCAGCGGCCGTGGGTTCTTCGCGAGATATGGCCGGCCCACTGCCACTTAAGCTTGCTAATTCTTAGAGCTATGTCGACAACTTTGGTTCTCTGTCGGATGTATACCTACAGTGTAAATAAATAAAGAAACAATGTTCCATACCTGTAGCAAGAGCTCCGCCCCTGCAGCAGTGGTGACCCTCACGACGTGTTTCCGCTTGGTGTAGTCATCCGCCAGGGCTGCGAGGGAGTAGCGGACATCCAGCGCGTCTCTGGACCCTGGCTGCGCTTCATTGCCGGACCCGCTGACTCCGCCGGGGCTCTGTAGGCAAGAGAAACAATATTGAGTCATCATAAGTTACATTTTCAAATCTTAGATAAATAGGTAGGAAGGTGTGTGGTAGTAGTAATCTGCCGGTGGAGGCTCGGTTGAGTGTCTGCGAAGAGCTGAAGACAGGGCGCTATGGCGCTCATTGGGGGAGGCCTTTGTCCAGCAGTGGACTAATGTAGGCTGTTGATGATGATGTGGTAGTATGAGGGTAATTCTACGAAAGTGAAATCGCGTTCAGAAAAAAACATCTGTGTAAGAAATCCCTGGGTTATTGTTTTTGTAATAATATGCTTACAACTTTTTACGAAAACCTACACACACTACACCGTTTGATTTTGGCAAAAGTTATTTACGGCTATAAATGTAAACGTGTGTTTCTTAGAAACATTTAAAATATATTGGTGCTAACTAATTGCTTCAGTTCAATGAAATTTGCATAAATGCCAAGGAGTTCGGGACTTTGCGCATGAATCGGTATCGGACCACAATGGAGAGTATCCGAGCATTATAATTTTAAGCTTCGCGTAGGCGTAGGCTTTGATCACATGAACATTGTATTTACAATGAAAATTGTTTGAAAATGTGAAATCGACTTCCACCACAAAGTGGTTCCATTACCGATCCATCATTCACGGTTGTTTTAAAACGAGACGTCGACAAATCGTGCTCTTGCGGCGACACCAATCACGAAAATTAACGTGTCTAGCTTTCACCCTTAATTATAGGCATTTCATTGTGAATAGACGTGAATCGGAGCAGTGCTTAAGATTCTACTTTTTGTCATCATTATAACTGCAACGGTGATCGAAACAGAATGGTTGACAATTGGGTCTACGATGAGTTGACCGACAAATAACCATCTCCCGAACATTCGCCACGGTTTTTCTGGCTCAGCCATTGTTCTCGAACGCGAAAATAGAATTTTATGAAGATACGGATCTTGGAGCGTCACTATTAGCTTCCGCGCGCTCACCACTGTTTATTTTGCGGTGTGTGTATTACGTCTTTAGATTTATGGATTCTAAACAATATCCATGCAGAACTGATTTGAATTAACGTCGGCAATATGTAGAGCTTTGATCCCACTTTGAAAATAATAAAAACAAGAACTAAGTAGGGCAATGACTGTTGCATTGTCATTTCTAATGAATAGGCTGCGAAATTGGCTTAGAGACCACGCCGTAGCAGCCTGAAGGCAATCAGAGAGCTGATGATAATGTTTCTCGCAGGAAATGGAAAGTGCGGCATCCACAGAGCTTGATTCTCAACGAACTAGTTTTCTAACGATCTGTGAAAAGCTTCGTTGCTCTACTTTGTTGTATTACATCAAACGATTAGAATTATCACGATTCCCAGAAAATAAGGAGTAGTTCCGGTACTAAATAAAGCTCTTCAAAGCATTCTTAGAATCATCAATATTGTTAAATGGAACAAAAGCGGTTAGTCGGTTCATTCGTGTTACGATACCACGACGGGCTACTTTGATTTAAGAAAAAAGTACCTTACAATAGGTTCAAAATTGCATCGATAAGAATCGACTATTATTATGCTCGAGCTCGACCCACATGCCGGTTTCCGTGTGTGTAATAATGCAATACCGAAAAGACCGTCTGTCCAGCCAGCGACAACATTACGCGATCGTAACCTATTCACATCAAATGTAATTAGAGGGTCAGCGTCTCGTCAGAATTGGCACAATGACGTAACACCCCTCACAATGCGTCTCCGACAGCGACACCTACGCAGCCAGTAATGAGGATCCACTGATTAGACCGGTGGCCATTGTGTAGAAAGTAAAGAAATTCGAAATTGACCTGATAAAAGCACCGGCGGCAGTTTTATCGATGGCCAGTAATAACATATTACTTGTAGGTCAATTGCCTAGTCTCCCAATAAAAATAATTGTGAGGCGTGCGATGTGACGCGTGGTGTTAGAGAGAAATTAAGTTTTTATGATAACGACTTTCTGACATTGCCCCAGATGGGAATGGACAGTGAAGATGGATTGATACTGATTGAATTTCATTAAAGATTTCACTCAGAAAGCTCTTTATAGGTGGTGTGAGGCAGATTATTATTACAGTGCCAACAAACATAGCCTGGCTTGAGATTTGAATTTTACCAATTGTTAGTAACTTGTTAATTTAACGTATACTTTTTTCTGGAAATAGACGCTTTTTTCAAAAGAAAAAACACAATAAATTAATGAAGCAGAGTTTGTAAATGATGTCAGTATGATTAAAATTTACCATAACAGTCCCTAATCTTGGATATTTTGGGTAACAGATCGAGAATAATGAACATCAATGTAGAGTTAAAAACATGCATAAGAAAACAATAACAGCAAAGGCTCACCAATATATTGGTGTACCACAGTGTCATTTTGGCTTAAATCCACAAGCGTCACACACAGGTGACTACGACGCGATGGTCATTGTCACATGTTGGCACCGGCACCTGTCGCACAATGCACTCTAATCACTCTATACAACGCAGAAATTCACTGTATTTGTCGTTCCAGTAAATACACGTAAATTCACGAGGGCATTGGCTCTCCCCCATCGCTCACGTACTTCCGAATTATCACCCCGATGAGTGACACGGCTCGATTTTCAACACACGATCGGAGAGAGAATATAAATCCATCAATTGAATCGGATTGAATTCGGAAAATTGAATCCGTTGAATAAAACACGAGATGTGAATAATAATTTAGCGGAAGCGGGCTGCGCTCGCGCACGTCTGGAGGACTGCGGCTCGGAGTCGCGTCTGCGCGGAGAAAAGAAAGTATTCCTGCGCAGACTCCAAGGCGTCTGCCAAATCGTCGTTTTCACGGTTCGAAAATTAATGTTTTTTTTCCGGAGCAACCGTCCGCAACAATAGTGCACACACTTTTACTTTTGAATTTATGGGAAACAATAAATAAACGAACCATATTCATATATCATGGTTTGATATCTCTTGATCGTTGCTTTCTTCTTTTTCTGAGTAAAACAGGACGACCAATTAATTTTCACCTACATTCGCTGACAAAGAAGAAACGTGGAATTTCATGCATAATTTATTCTAACACACTTTACAATGAGCCAAGTTTGCCCACTTAGGTTTTGATTTATGAAGGAACTTGCCTAGGTACCTATCTGATCTATTCACTGCTACAGTCGTCTACAACCTATTAGTAAATCAGCCAAGAGAGAAATTTATTTATGAATACAAATGTTTTAAAGGTAAGACAAGTTTAGGTCGTCATTCAGAGTGATAAAGAGATACATGTGCAATGTAGAGACCTTTGAAGTAGGTAGTTTCTGTATTTGTAAGTTCTACTCACTGTGGTTTCGTGCACTTCCCACAGAGTTTATCTCAGTTCCTAGATCCGGGTAGACATCAGTACTTACAAAGTGATTTATAATTTACTTGCAGTCGTGTCTCGGAGTCGTGAACGACCGTGTTGCTAACTCCATCCGTTGGTCGGACGCACCGCGTGCTAATCGCGATTTGTCATACTTTCCTTCTCTCAACTACAGGGCTGTCAGCACTTTCGATAATCTCATATATCCTCATGTTTACCAAATGACGTCAAATTAAGATGTTATCACCAGCCAAGAGTTTAAAATTCGCGTTTTTCCGGGAATCGTTTTGTCACATCACCGTATTTCAGTCAACGACTTTATTTATACAGCCGTCTTGTATCATTGAGCGACAACCCTTCCGTTTTTGTCATCAACTTGTCATTGACCTCGCGAGATTTGAAATTTTCACGCTTTCATCGGAAACAAAATCATATATGTAGCTTCTATTTCAATTGGTTAATGAAGCCGCGCGTGAAGGATCAAAGTTTGCATAACGCATGGGTGTTATCGTGCAATTATTTGATAACTCTGCAATGATCAATCCAGATATTATCAATTTGGGTTATGCAAATAGTCTATTAATCAAAGACGTACCTACCTAATAGAAAACAACATTAGCTCACACAGCAAATCATTGAGATACGAGTAAACCCTAGCAGACGAGTGAATGAACGTCTGTAATAGTTTAAAGTGCGAATCTAATTGGTCCACTATTATGTCAATAGTTATAGGTTCTCAACGCTTTCTGCAAATATCACTCGAACATTAGCTTACCGTAATGTTTGCACGTCTGTTTTACGTAACTTCTCAGTTATATTTCTAATAGTTTAGGCTAACCTCACGTTGTAGCTCTTGGTTACTAAAAGGCGAATAAACAAAGAAAGCTTAGTGCGAGTGACTCAACATCAGTGGGTACAAAGAAGTAACCTACAAGTAGAGCCTCAATTTGGCGGTGAGTCAACCTTGCATAATCTTTAAAGTCAGTAAGGTATACTTTTGAGAATTACTCCAAAGTGAATTTGATGTCCTGCTAGTGACTGTCGTTGGTCTTAAAGTATTTTGCAGTAAGTGCATTATGTAAGCTCAAGTACCTATGTCAAGACGAGACACTCGCTAGACACTTGAGATTTATAGAGCTTTTAGATAGTAATAAAACAGCAAAGGTTGACTCATTGTTATTGTTTTGATACCATTTGTGACTCACTGAGTCATCTCTGTACTAAGTTGCATTATAAGTAACTGTAATATTATGCAAATTTGCTCTCAACCGTGTGAAATCATAATAATTTCAAAACTACTTTCATAGCAATAAATGCGATGCCTATTTCAGCTTTCCACTTGACATCCTGTGATTTTCATATTAACAGGCGTGCCTGATGGTCATCCGGTGATTTGCTAGTTGACTTGTGCACGTGGATGCGCCTTAGTCTTTCCCGGGCTGCCAGTCAGATCAAATACTATTATCTCATTGGTACTCAATTCATTCATCAAGAAATGAAATAATGTTTATTGCGACATATTGCTATCTTCTGAAATAAAACCGTTTTGCTGTCACAATATTTTGATATTTATTTATTTATTTATACTTTTTGCACGAAAAACATAACACAAAACTTATTCTAGAAAATTTAAACAAAGGCGAACTTAACCCTAAAAAGAGTTCTCTTCCAGCAAACCTTGATATGAAACTTCAGTAGTTTGATTATAAACATTACCATGAAATAGTGTAATCGTGGAGTAATTTCAGAAACTAGATCAGTACAAGTAGTCTATGAGCTCACCCCGGACCAGGCTGATCTGCGTTACGTTCAATTACGTCAGGTACCGACGTCATACTCGCATTTGGGTCAGTTTGCCCATACAACCAAGTTTTATAACCTATTTTATTCTATTTATACATTTGGTTATTGTTGGAATGTAGAGCAGTTACGTGAGCAGCGATATTTCAATGAGATAAATATAAAAAAATACCTGGCAACCCTATCCGTAGTCAAATCTGATTGATCGTGAAAATGCCGATAAACCTATCCATTGGCAAATGAGAAATTTGAATGAAAACACTTGATTTCATTCATATCATAACACAGACGTAGAAATCTACGCATGCAATGTTATGTTCAAAAAGATAAAATCGTTGTAGATAGGTACCTAGTGTTTTTACCATTTTTTGCTCTACTTTTAAAACGAATTTTTTAGGGCTAAGTTGAAAGTTCAGTAGACCTTGTGATAGCGGCAAATATCAAAGCGGCACTAACTGCGATTAAACCAGTGTTGTTATTACAAAAATAATCGTTGATTTCGATACTCCATTTACAAATTCATATTTAGGTTATTACAGCGTTGCAACCAAATTTTGTAATTCTACAGAAGATTTTATGTTGCTGCTTAAATGTTGAGGGTTCAGTCCAAGTCAACCCTTTTGTCCATTTCACAATATCACATTTTTCTACGTAGAGCGATTTTGACTATTGCACGGGAGAAAATACGATTGAAATTGCATTTCTATATGTTCAAGTACGAGTACTATTCCGACCTAGAAAGGCAGTGGTCCAACAACAGCACGCTTCAACAGCGGCAGATCGCGCGGAAAGCATGTCTCTTGATGACTTCATTATAACCGCGTGGGCTCTGCATGACCATTGTCTAACGAGCGGATTAGTAGGGCATGTCGAGTGATCGCTGTCTTGTCCCTTTTCACTAGATGTAGCTATAAACGATGCCCAATAAATGTCTTCAGAAGTGTAATATAGCACGTCCTTTGATTATACGAGTACATTGGGCACTGCAGCCGTTCTCAACGGTTCGACGGTTGTTGTTTACAGATCAATAAACAGAATCTGATTAAGTTCTAAGAACGTTGTGTTTATTGATTAGGTAAATAAGTGAGATAGTTTTAGTAAGAATCCGAAAATTTACTTTACTGTTGTTTGGATTGTACACACGGTACATGATCGTCGATTTTGCGATTTATTTTCTTCTGTCAATAATTATCTTTAGTAATGTAGTTTAGTTTAGTTTATCAGTTCCAAAACAGTATTAAAGACATAACAAAGGCGAAGAAAAATGTCGAATCGATTTTACATCAGAAATTCAGTGGTATGACAATGGCGTGAGGCAAGTCGTCAAGACGTCTTGCCAGAAGATTTATCAGTGAAACCGAAGTAGATCACGATGCATTCACCTTCATTATTTTCACTGTTAATGAAAATATGTACATATTCAGTCACAGGTAACCGATATACGTGAATCAAGAAACGCCCTCCTCTAATAAATTTGCAATTACCGATAGAAAGTGAGTAATTGGCAAATGTCTGTCCACCCACTCGAGTATTCAGTCTTCAGTGATGCGGAAAGACCAGGATGCACCGGTGGGCGTGATTGTCTGAGGAAACTTAGCTATCCTATGCAATCCAAGTGCACAATAGCTTGACTAATTTGAGGAAGACAAACTAGAGAAGTTTGGCAACAAGAATAGTATTGTTGACGTTAGTTAGGTTCTCAAATTCATTGACGTTCGAAACGCTCGAAATAGGAAAATCGTTTCTGAAGCTCTCTGAAATACGAAACACTAATTTATATATAATAGCATACGTAGGTAAGGTAGGTACGAATCTAGCATACACATTGGCGTTTGAAATGCCGCCTCACGATTCATAATTTAGATAAATCTATAATAGTTTTCCGGGAAAAACATAGTATTTGTAGGTGTGTGCTAGCCTGTTAGGTATGAGGGTTCATTGACCCCGGCAGTGCAGCGGACGCGCTTGCGCATTGCGATGTGCGCGCACGCATAGACAAGCGATTGTGAGATCAACGATTGACAGTAAACAGCGCAACAAGATACGTAGTTGCGATTATTTTCCAAATAAGTATAGCATACGTTCTGATAATAAACTTCGTTAGGATCAATAGGAAACTACATGTCTATGTTTCCCTTACAATAATGAAGGGTGGAGTCTTGAAATATGCGGACAGTTTTCCCAATTGATAAAATAGTCGATGGATGCATGTACCTTTTAGTTTACTTCGTGGTTTGTGGGATGTCAATAAGGATGTGAGCCGTTTGCGATTTTTAAACGCCTTTCTGTTTAGCCAATAACTTCCAGTAATTATAAACACAAGCTTACTCACGTTTCGCCGAAGCAGACAGTCGGTCTGCGCCCGCGCAGGCCATGTGGCGCGCTGCCTTATTTGACTACTTGTCTACTTGTGCAATTACTATACATGTTGTTTTGATCAAGTGCTTCACTGTTTTGAGAGATGCGAGCTCTAGAATCTCAATCTTTGCCACTATGAGCAATTTCTTCACTGCAAGCGTTGTTTCTTATTTGTATTGCAAATAAATATTTACCGCTTAAATCACTTACTGTTACACATTTTGGAAAATAAATACCGGAAAGTGGTGATGCTAAATCTTTTTAGATATTTAACTGAGCAGTTAGAAATTTCTCCAACCTAAGTACTATTTACGTACCCAACCGTAGATACAGTAACTGTTAAGACATAATCGTATGTATATGCGTGAATCTAATGGTGTGTATGTAGGTCTACCTGTAAGCAATTAGCAGCACGCGAGATCGCAGCTCGATAGCGGACTCTATAGGAAATGAGTATTCGATCGATTCGTGTTCGATTAACAAATTGATTAGCCTAAAAAGGCAGCTGCAGGCTATTTGCGCTATCCAAACCGATGCATTGAATGTAAAGCCAAGATTGATCTGCATGTGAACTAACAAGAAAGTGGAATGTGACCCAAATCAATAAAAATCAATAAGAAATCTATTGAGAGTAGAAATAAAATCACTCTCTCAAATCAAAATACCTACCAGCATATCAAAAGCGTTATTGCAATACAACATGCCTTGCCAACATTCCTACAAGTTCTCCTACCAATAAGTACGCTCATTACTGAAAAATCACGACAAAAACATGTCATTCTACAATTTAAACATCTAAATAACTAGTTTATACTTAATGAGCTAGCATTCTCTGTGGAGTACCAACAGCATTCGTTCTTGGAATCCAGCATACATGTTCGTGATCTGAGAACTAGCAGACAGATAGACGCTTGAACTCACAATGTGGAATAGGAGTAGTGATCTCATGGCCAGATATGTCAGAGGAGTAGTGACTCGACAGATTCATGCAAAGATATGCGCAGACGTTATAGATGGGGAATAAAACAGAAATACACTTCCCTGATGGTTTGAAGTGATATTGAAACGAGTTTTATATGGAAAATTGATAGCGTGATCTGTGGTAGACTTTTCTCTTGCATCGAAAGTGCATAAACATTAAATTTTATGAGCTAAAAGTTCTCTTAAGCTGGACTAGCCGCAAGCAATGATATTCTACAGACACAGCGTGATTTTATGAGTGTCCTCGCTTTTGATGCAAAGTGTTCGTCACCATACATTTAAATTACTCATGATGCCGTTAAATCAATTATATAATTTGTAATATCAAAGCGAGAATAGGTCAATGGCACTCGCATAACTCGCCATAAACTATTATTTTCGGAATCCCTGGAATAGTTGAGCGTTAGGAAACCGCTGTCGTATGCCAAGGAGTTGTAATAAAATGTAAATATGTAATGTGGTGCGCCGGCCTGATGGACGTTTTGTTTACGAGGGCCGGCGTCGGGCCATTGCGAAAGAATTCAAAATTTGTGAAGCGGTCGTGTGGCAATTCACGTATACACTGTTTGTATTGTGTATTATACATTTTTGTGTGAATCATAGTTTGTGCATCACAATCTTACCAATCGTTCTTAGATTTTTCTCTCTGATAAACAATATTTTTCTTAGTTTGACATGCTTTATACCACTGTTCTAAAGCAGTCACAAATATTTCTAAAGTTCTAAGAAACGGATTCTTGTTTTAGAAATAGGAAGCTGCCCATATAAGCGACTACAATACAAACGACTAGCTACAATACAAGGGACATTCGTACAGACAGACGTGCTAGTTGGTAAACATCCAAGAAAGTTCCATAAGCATTTTGGCCAACATTACACTGTCTAGAGTGTGACATCAGTCTGAAAAATATTTCCACATTGAAGATCAGTACAGTATTGCATTTCATTCATAATAAACATGTACCGCTCTCGACGGTTGCCGTCGCCGAAGTGATCAAAATGCATTCTTTTTATTTTTAACTTGTTCGTAAGACATTTCTTATTATTATTTTTCTTTCTGGTTCAATGCGTGTCGCTAGATGCTTCTTCAGAACATTTCAGTTGACCTTTTATTACCATTTTCAATAAGAACATTTAGAAACTTAAATACTAAAATTAAAATCTTGGTTTTGTTTCGATCAACAAGGAATTATTGATTAGATTTTTCTATAAATTGGCACATTTACTATAACGTATTACGAAACCGATAATGTCTTTTGCGGTTTCGGATTACAAGATAAAACAGGGGTCGGTGAAACCGTAAACAAAACAATTACTTTTTTATTGATTGTTAACCAAGAACGAGTCAAGTTATATAAAAGACTTAATTATGCGCCTTTCCTCGAGTTGTGCGAGAGCCAATTATACCACTACTTTCCTGCCGAAATAGATATAATTTGCCTAACAGCTCTGAGAATCAGGATTAATGAAAATTGGAGCACATCAATTTAGCTAAAACGGTCGGTTCCTGTGCCCCGTTTTAAATGTATACTTTAATTAGATACAGCAGAGGCCCGTCGTCGTTTCGGCACGCGCTTACTCAAAAAAGTCGTAACAATACGATTGTGGCTCGATCGGTCCAAGGATGCATACCGATTGCGTGGCAGGATCGATTTGCAGGTGGATCACGCGCGATCGCCGACACCATGGCGTCATATCCTCCACTGAATTGGACACGATAATTAATAAAAGAATTGCGCGCGCGCAAGGTAGCGCTACATTCGGCAATGCGCGGTGATTTCGACGCATTGTTGACGGTGACAGAAAATTTGCAGGTTGTCTTTTCACAGGGGTTGAATCACGACTCATGAGTGAATCACGCCAGAAACAATGTTGTTCTTTGACAATGTTTTCTGTGTTTTGGCATAATGGCAATACAGCTTTTGTTGCATGTAGGAAGTTATGGAAGTGTGACTTCCTACGGCTGAACCTATAGATTTCCTGGCAGAGTTAGATTGTAATCAAGTGCCATCAAGAGAATTTTGGTAGGTAACACTACAAACTTCCTGACCCGCGGGCTTATCTCTTGAGCTGCATGTACTGATTGTTTAAAGCTTTCGTTGGGCTCCGTGGTATTCTTTAGAAGATCGCTATTTCCAGTTTTAAACGTAACCTTAATTTCCAATACAATATGGAAACCATCAGCTTCAAGGGCTTGCAATGTCGGATGCATAGTGCGTCAGGCATCTCAGTAATATTGACAGGTACGGTCTTATCGCTGTCATCTCTCGCCCATTCGAGGCATAGACATGTGACCTCCCCAGGCTGCGCTCGAGGTCGGCTCAACCTTTCCTTTATGCGAGTTTCGTCTGTCGATGCATTGAATATGCTGTGGATAGGTTCAAGGCGTGCTGTGGGAACATCTTGGCGAACGTCAATTGTTTTTTGTTCAAAGGTTGTTAATTATTTTGTTTATTTTTTAACCGTAGGTACCATAAAAGCCATGAAAGTCAATCACTATTTTGATGAATTCAATAAGCATTTACTCGTAAGTGGGTACAGGAAACAGATAACATCTAAATCTCAGAAGGATTTATGGTTTTTTGCTTTATAATTGAAGTATTCCAACAAAAGCTTTAAATAGGGTGGATTTAACACCTTATTTAAGGTTGCCAATTTTTCTACAGACTTATGATCCAATCTGTCTTTAATACTAACAAAGCCACGTTAAAGTGTATCCGTCTTCAACATCACGCGGCCGATGACCCCGGGAAAACTTTTATGAAGGCTTTGACGCCTATTCGCTTTAAATAAGACTATAAAAGAAAATTGGGAAGGATCGTAAAAATGCCTAATTTCAGCAACTTGTATTCACTGATCTCAGAGATATAAAAGTTTATTATGAATTTCTGCGTAGGCTTCTTTGGGGCTAACCTCCTAGATCAGTGACCCTTGCTTAAAAGCATTATATCATTAAGACCATTACTTATAGTTAGGTATTCTTTGGGAGCCTCCCATGTTAATAAAAAGACTACGATTAAATGGTAGATTTTATCTAAGATAATATTAATCGTAAAATTGTGTAAAGCATTCATAGAAAAGGTCTTAAGACCATAATTTGCTACCTAAAAATTAAATTGTATCCTAAGTACTCAGGGATACAATAACAATTTATAAATACCGGAATCGGTACAGCCAAATTAACGTTTTTAGATAAAAAGGCACCGGATACTTTCAATAACATTGAAGCAATGAATTTTTTTTCAGTCGTATTGTCCCACCAGCGTTATTACTAAATGTTTGAGAGCTATAATTATTTGCACAATGATGTGGCATCGCTTCGACCATAGAGCACACGTGTTGGGTTTACAACACACAACAATTGGTCCGTAATAATCGGGGAGTAAACCGCGCGTTAACCATCCGTTGTGTAACCGGCCTTTCGAATTAGGGTTGCCATGCTGCCATTGCTAATGTTCTCATTAACAAATTTGTATTGGCTTGCCCTTTTTGCATAATTTATAAATATGCATTTACCTAGATAGCTATACACACCCACCTGTATAAAATGTGACTTGTCTAAGTGCTTTTTTGTAAGCCCAAAGAAATTTGTTTTGCTTTTGCATCAGTAGAATGCTTCTCCACGAAGAATACATAAATGTTGATGCTCCTGGAATAGGAGTACCGTATATATTAATATCTACACTTAACAGCTACTGGTTTCGATAATGCTAGTATAATTAACTGGCAACCCTTGTAATATAGGTAAATAAAACCGCAAACGTTAGAAATCGCGGACGTAGTAGGTACGTACTCTAGTATTGAATGGACGAGCGGCTGTCGGAAACTCGGTCGCTATGAGGTTGAATGGAAATCATACATTTAAGTTCAATGAAACAGCATAGATATACGCACAGTCAACGACAGCTGATATTTGCCAATTTTCAAAATCTAAACCTCGCCTAAACATGCCTAGAACGAGTTTAATTGATCCTAATTAATTTAATTGTACATATGTACATAGGTCCAAATTCGTCGCGCAGGGTAAGTGATTTTAAGAACTTTACTGGTAGCAGCATCAACAAGGTAGAATTATTTTTCTGTTACTTTAGCCTTTCCCTAATTTAGTTACCTACAAGACATAGATAAAACGGAAACAAATAAAAATTAAAAAGAACACTTAACTTGACATTTGTTTTAAAATAAGTCAGTGCGGTTGGCCGTGAACAAGAGGCATGCCCATTGCTGATCTTACACTGCCTAGGTCGTGCAGTCCGCTAAGGTCTAGGGTTATTTATTGCTTTCGACACCCTTTGTAAAGAAACCGACTATTGCGGACCAGTTCTGATCTCATGAGCTTTTTGCTCTTGGCTGTCAATCTAAGTTCCTATGCTCGTATCCAATGAAGCATTATAATCGTTCTTAATTGCTACTTTATATATACTATAAAATACTATATATATTTAAGGTAGAATAAGTACCAAAAATTAAGTTGTTATTGTTAGATTAAAATTGAATCTAAATTACAGTTCAATCTTTGCTTATAGCTCTGAAGATTGTAATCTAATTTGTGGCGAATCACGCCACAAATTAGATTACAATCTTCAGAGCTTTTGTAATGTGAAAATGAAGTATTATTTGTAATTGTGTTTATTTATAAGCAATAAAAACAAAACAAATCGTTTATTCCAAAAGTATGTGTAATAATGTGGAGTTGGAACACTGTCTCCTGTGGTAGCTACAATATAACTGCTACAGGCGATCACAAATGTTATCGAACCGTAGACCGAACCTTATAAAAAGCAAACGAAAGTCTTGTAGTCAAATTATATCAGAAGATAAGGCTACACCTGGTCGTATTTAAACTAACTAAGGTACCTACTCTGCATAGATAACCCCAAGTGTGAGGATTTACGTAGGTACTATAGTAACCAAAACTCTGCATATAGTTTTGTGTACTCTGCGCTAAAGGGTCACATCGTCACCTTCCATCAGATGAGATAATTGTAAAAAAAGGAAATTTGAAGGGGATGATTATAAATTTATTTTTCGTTATCGCTTTAAGCATTCTTGAATATTTTATGCATCTTTGTAATAAAATAAATCAGACGTTGCTTTGTAGCAAAAGTATTGGTTACTAACCAAAAGCTTAGTTATGTAGATACTCAAGTGTCTTACCAATTCGCCGCACAGAAAATTACTTCCTTAGGTATATGTGGTATGTCTGCAGTACTCTAGATATAGACCCACGTTTTCCAATATCATTAACACAATTATTTACATAAGTGTACCACAACCGCGCACAGAACATGCGGCGGGTTCCTAAAAACCTGGATTCACGTCAACCCGGGCTCTCTGTGGTTTTATCGAGGTGATGTCGGTAGTTAAACTCATTTTACTATTCTTATGATGAATATTTTAGACAAATTCAATAAAAGACTAGCATACGAAATGACCCCTAAAGGACCCGTTTTTTGCCCCAGTGCAAATAGAATTATCGTCAACAAATATTAGGACATTTGCGTTCTACGGAATTTCGATGTTTATCTGCAGCTTATGGTCAGTCGTTTTTTTGGACAAGGCTTGGGTTGAAATGCTTATTTTGTATTAAGTTTTCAAAATGTAGTGAATATAAGATACATTTATTTAGCTTTACAAGAACATATACAGATACACATAGGTACCAGCTTAAGCACGAATATATTTCGTACACGAATCCTTGTGCAGACGAATTTTTTTACCAAAATCACACACAATTTGATGGGTTTGATATAAATAAATGACAACATTGAAATCGGAGAAATGAAAACAAAAGAACGCCCACGCTACTAATGTCAGGGTTACCATTAGTCGGTCAAATTTCACACACATATAACACAATAACATACAAAAAATATTTGATATGAAGCTGCCATTGTTTGTGACGACGTAACGCTTACTTTCACTTTCGTGATCTGATGTTATGAGAAAAACTGCGTAAAAGATAATTGCATATCTTAACGCGAGAAAATATCTTTCTCGTAAAATTTAACGATTTTCGTGTCATATAGAAATTAATCATCCACTTTATGATTGTAAACATTTAGTGGAGGATGTGGAATGATAAATTACACGCCAGTTTCCGCGGTTGCTTTCAGAATTCAGAAAATTACACGGCCCGCGTGAAATGATCAACATTTTCTAACGAACCTTGACATATTAGTTTTCATGATGCGTAGGGAAGTTTATTTATACACTTACCTTTATCAAAAAAACCGACTTTCAGAAGATTTTATTCATGTATAAAGGTACAGATACCTCATGGGCATCAATGTAAAATACTGCAACAGATCCTTAAAAGGGTCTTAATTTTACGATCCAAAAAGTGTCGTTATTATTGTAATCGAAGCTATAACAAGGGTGAATCACTTTGACGGCACTACAAGTTTACAAATCACCTTACTAAAGTCAGGGACTGAACGCGGTAAGATGATCACATACGATAATGTTGCCATAAGCTTCATAATTATTGTTATTTGAGCTATAAGAGGCTTTAACAAGGGCGAATTGAGCATTTTGACAGTGACATTAAAGTAATTCCGCAAATTACGTAAAGCTACAGGTCGGGCGGCACCTGACGGAACCAGTTCTGCGCCCGCGCATCGGGACCACTTCGCGAGTGAGCAAGGTCTTGCCATAGACCTGTACACACTACCTACTTATTTAAACTATTAAATAAAACAACTTTCTATCCTCTTTTCTTAACCTAATTAGGTGATTATATCTATGAAATTAGGTAGTTGTATGGGCCTACAGGATAGCATCATTCAGTCAAAATAAGCGGCGATAAAGATAATTTTTATTGAAATAGGAAAGATTCCTATTTCCTAGTGATCTCGATGAAGTATACTTTTAAGTCTTATTTTTTGGGATAACGATATATTATGGTATTTTACGTTTATTATGCTATTTTACAGACATCCTTTAAAAGGATGAAGATTTTTGAAGGATTTTTTTGTAACCTTTACTTTATTCATAATTTTTGCTTTATTTTATACAACCCAATAGCGTCCAGTAAGAACGACGGGAGCGTTAGCCTCCACATACCCGTTTATTATTTTTATATTCCACAAGCGAAGATGCAAAAAATTTAAAAAGTCTGATGCGCCTATATGCTCGTTGACCGACACGGGTTGCATCCACATAATGGTTGCATCGTTTGTTCTACAAAACAGCTACCTACTAAAAACTTGGTTATTAACACTCAAGTTATTTATTTACCATGATTTCAGTTTAATGATTCCAAGATCATGGCGCATGAAACTGTGCTGAAATGTAGGAAAACTCAAAACTCTAATCATGGTAAATATTCCGTTGAGTTCAGTATAAAACAGCTACTCTTTAAAACATTTTAAACTGACCTCTCCGTTCCCGAACAACACTTGATTTGATTTCTCATGAGCCCCGTAAAAATCACAGAACATAAACTGTTTGATTCTAAGCAAAATCCCGAATACGATAGCAATCATTTTAATAAAACTTCACATCAATTCTAATATAATCAAAACACTCGTGTTTTACGATCTTTTAAAGCAATTACGATACTTATGTATTTTCAAAACGCTTTCGAAAATGCACACTTTCCTATACAAGGCATGGCATCTATATACAATTCGAAGGTAAACTGCAGGTTCGTTATATGAAAAGTTCTATCATGTTTAATTATCGCGATAAAAACCAAATAAATGCGAGCGAACCGGTCTCGTATGATATCGGTAGCTGCTTATTATTCTCTGCTAACTGGTTTTTCAGCAATAATGATACGTGTAAGGCAATAAGTTCCTTTCTCCTAACATGGAACGGAAATTAAAGAAGCGTTGGTTTTTTTACATCAAGATTTTTTTGTTTTGTACACTTTGTTTCAAAATAACTTAAAAATCTTATTTGAAGTACCTACCGATGAATTAATGTAACTACTTCATATATAACAGTTTATTCAATTAGATATCAATATGGTACCTAAAAACACGAACGTATATGTAATAAAATATGTAAAAGAGAAAAATAAATATCCATAATTTGGCAATCGGAATGTTTCAACCCTCGGTCAGGCAATATGCCCGAGGCCCCTTATGGACAATAATTACCCCGTCACGTGAACGACACGCGGTTGCCACCCCGGGCAATTTCGACCCGATACAAGGCTTCACAATACGAGAATGTGCGTTGTGCGTACTTGATCTGTACCTACAAAAGTACTTTTATCGCATGTAGTTATGTAATTTCTAGACATGCAGGTATTTGTAAAAAAAAACAGATTTAGTTGAGTTCTGATATCAAATAGATCCTAAATATCGTCATGACAACTCAGTGGAATTATTGCTGTTGCTGAAAATAAACTTTAGTAACTACCCATTGCTTAGGTATTATATTTAGGTAAGCTTTTAAGTAAGTTCTGGGTAAAGAAGTTAGATTTGATTGCAATTTAAATATAGGATTTATGAGGCTCTATTCGTTAGCTCAAGCTAATAAATGGCAGCAGAAAGCAGCTTTCTTCGCATTATTTGTATACGTGACTTTTATAGCCATAAAAGTCGGAGGTTATATATCGACCACCGAATCTTCCTCACAAGGTCACTGTCAGACAGGCAATTAGCATGTAATTAAGCAACTCATCTAATCTGATATAAAAGGCAAAAAGTTAATTTACATAAGTAAAGTCAGATGCTTAAAAGCTGTGTGAACACGAATTTGAATGGAGGATTACTAAATGTTTTGATAACATCAAACGTGATTACAAATTTTGATTACTTGTTCTGTTTCATAATTATTGAGACTGACTGTGAGTTGGTATACACAATACTACATAATAATAACAGTACAACGCATAAGAGAGTGGTATGGAAAATAAAATCAGAAATGTACCCATACCTAGAACTTCGTTTATGAGAGGCAAATAGAAATTGGAAAAAGCAAGTGGGGTCCCACTTACCCACGATCCTGTGGAGCCCCAGCGCTTAAGCCTCTTCCCAAAAATGTTCTGGCACTGCGAGAGGCAGGATACTGACGCCGCAGGCTGTATCTTGCCCACCACACTCTCCCCCTTGTCCAATGTCATCTTACACTATCACACTCAATCGTCAAATGAATTTCCGATACCACAAAATGTCACTTGAATGTCCGATAAAAGTCAAGGGTTTTTTATTAACTTTGAACTTAGGTATTTATTAACTATACTTTCGCTACAATCATGGTTTTTACCGCGTTCGTTTCTTTTCTATGTTGGGAGACTGCGTCCGTGCGTTCGTACGGTCGCGACGCGAATGCGGCTCGGCGCGCTCGATCTGAGCGCCGCGCCGCGCTGGGAAAATTAGCAGCCCCGCCCGCCCTCGTCCGCCCAAACGAAAATCTCAATTAGAACACCCCTTTTTCACATTATTTCATAGGAAACGTATTATTAGTGTCGTAACATTTGGGTGTGAGCGTGACGCACTTTGACTTCTCTGAACGTGGGGAAAGTTTTTGGCACCTCTGTTTGCCTTGAGGTAAACTTTGAAGGGTTTTAATGAAATGTCACTAAATTCTGTGAAAAAGTGAAGACAGGTAGACATTGTAGTCACGAAGAGACAGACGGTCTATCATAATATTGTCTGGCGCTGTGGTATCAATTTTGACAAATGGCATTGCTTTGATAGACATCCGAGGTCTAGCGTAGGAATATAATGAGACACTAATCCCCCGTTTTCCACGAGCAAGTTGTTTTTCATAACAAATCTATGGAAAATATGTATCTTCTTTATTTATGGCTATGAGAACAAGTCTGGACAGGTTTATTAAAAAATTCTATCGATATCAGTGTTTATAAACAAGTCATCACAGACAGTCTATCTTGTGTAGATGTGTAGACATATTTAATATTATACGTATTTATTTGTTAGTGTATCGAATCATTGCCAAATCATTCGTATCATGTTTGTTGTTTGTGACTGATAAAGTTGATTGAATTACTCAAGATCAGACATCTCTTCCGATCTTCCCAAAACCCGAGAATGACAAGGTTACGAGCAAGGTTACCAAAATGAGACATTTACATACGTAAAATACCGATTTGGGGATGGGTGTGAATTTATTTCAACGAATGAGTTAATTATTTCAATGTTTGTAAAAAGGTAGATGTTTTAAATTTTGAAACGAAAATACGACATCAATCGATCAGGAATAATGGCCTGATCGATTGATGTCATATTTTCGTTTCAAAATTTAAAACATCTACCTTTTCATCCTTACCATCACAGTATTCTAAGAATCACAGCATCTTACTAAACCGAATGTTCATCTGATGTCATCTCCATTACTCGCAGCATCCGGTTATAATAGTTTTGCCTTACACCTATTACTCAATTCACTTTCGCGCAACATTAAACTTTTAAGTGGCATTAACGACATTTTTACAAACGAAATCGAGACGATTGCGAAAACTCTGCTTTTTATCATCTGTGAAGTGAATTAACGGTCGCACTCTGATTATGACAGTCGTATAAGTCACTAGAACAAATGACAGCTTTGAATAATTAATTTTGGATCTTTATTACACTTTAATTGCGGTTGTGTAAGTTTTTAATCTGTGGTTTTCTGTTAGTTTCTGTGATCTTCCATTGTTCAAATAAATTTTAGAGTTACGATCTATTTGATCAGTAGGTCGGGAGTTTATATTTTTGAAATCACATAATACTCATATTATAAATGCGAAATATTGGAAGTTTAGATGGACGGATGTATGGATGGATGACTTACCTCTTCACCCCAAAACTACTTAACGGATTGGGTAGAAATTGATCATTCAGGTAGTTCTGGGCCTAAATAAAACAGGCTACTTTTATCCCATAAATCAGTTCCCATGAAATAGAAATAACCTTAAAACGTTTCCATAGAAACAACGCGTGCGAAGCCGCGGGCAGAAACTTGTATTTTATGATCACAGATTGAATTTAAAGGAGAACATTATTGATACGGAAAACTTAAAGGATAGAAATGAGAACTAGAATTCACAATAAAGGTTGATATGCGTGTGTGTATGTGTGTGTGTGATTAAGATTCATACCAACCTGCAGTAAACATTGGTTTTGTTTTGGTAAAATGCTAAAAAGAAATATTGTTTATTCTAATCTCAAGCGAACCTGGCTAATGTTAGAGTAGATACGGAAATTGTACGATTTATGCTTTACCTCGATATCACACCATACAGTTTAGTCAGTTAATTATAGCTTCGAAAACAACCCTAAAAATAAAATTCTTCCGTCGGCAAATACATACTCATAATAATAAATATGTCGGAAGGAAGCAAGGTAGAGCCTAATTAATAAATACTGTAACGCCATCTGTTAATTATGTTATACATCAGATAAGGAATGTGGATAACGGAATAGTTTGTAAGAAAGCTTTCGTAACCTGCTACGGTGCGTGACTTCAGATTATCCAAACAAACGTTGTTTATGGAGAAAAAAAGTGACTAATTCATTCAGTAATTTCATGATATAATTTCCATATTATTTTTGTTAGGTAAGCTATAACGACCTTAATGCCTTCCTCGGAGATTGGTGGGAGATCGCACTGAGTGGAAAGATTTGGGGGAGGCCTTTGCCCAGCAGTGTGAAGAAACAGGCTTTTTTGTAAAAAAAAAAGCTATAACGTTAATCAGGGCATTCTAAGAATTCAAATTACAAAATTAAATAGTGACAAAACATACAAAAAAGGGGCTTAAAATATACCTACCAAATAAGTTATTATTAATAACTAATACAAAAACAGAAACAAACAATCTAAATGTAACAGGGTTCCAAAAAGGTACATGTCTAAGCATTATGTCGCTTCACGCCAAAGCTCGGAGTGGCTCGGGTAAACATATTATAATTCTCAAGTAATTCTCAAGATTTTTCTTTAATGGCTACGAGTTTGAAATAGAATATTATTTTCAGCATTAAACATGTTTATCACATCAACATCTTATAGAGTTACATGTAATCAAATGTACCTCTATAAGTCCTGTGAACTCTGTAAAAATATCAACATACCTACCTCAGTGATTTTTAGGTTACAAAGTGTGTTTACAAACCTGTAGCTCAGAGGTAAAGAATAACAAGTCCACTTTTTGTCAAAATCGTTTTTTTACGAATTTTGCTTTTGAAATGTGTGCTCTATGACGTGGTAAAAAGTTATAAGTCCTATCGGCAATATTTTTTAATTTATTGGCAATGAAACAGTAATAAGTTCGTTGTAGCTTTAGAGGTAAATCGTAATACTAACCCTTAACATAGTTTACCTCTGACGCTGTGGCAAAACGTGATACAAGCGGTCGATAACAAGTCCAAGCGCATGAACTGCAGCGCCACTCAATACGGACTTATTATTCATTACCACCAAAAACGTTCATTATTTTTATTCGTTTTCAAAACATAATAATAATAAGTCACATACAAGTCGCCTATTATTCATTATTGTGTGTACTATTTTATAATTAGGTTACCAATAAAAATCAAACAAAACTGTATTTACAAGGACACATTTATTAAAAAAATAATTTAAGAAATACCTATCAGTTCAACTGTATTTTTAATATTTTTATATATCTAATTCACGCTGGCCATTGACATGGGGCAGGTTTTTATAAAAATCGTGAAATATTTGAGGAATCCATGTCAAAGTTTTTTGCAGGTCTTCAAATTTATTTGTTGAAATTGGGTTTAAACCGGTTCTTACAGGTGTAGGCATTGGAACCTGAGGGCAAGGAGTCCTTTGATTTCTCATCAAAGATACTTTTTGGAAGTCACCATCTTCAAAAGCAGTTTTATACTGCAATATGCCATATTCATCTTTACTCATCCGTACATATACCATATCAATGTATGGTACATTTTGTCCATTCGTTCCTTTCTTTCTATTGATAAAAGGTGATGTTTTGCTGTCATGCAAATGTGCAAAATGCAGGGTATGTCCATTGTTTCAGGTGAGATATCTGATAACTGAATTGGATTAATTTCCCCAAATTACATTATTATACATTGATATGGTATATGTATGGATGAGTAAAGATGAATATGGCATATTGCAGTATAAAACTGCTTTTGAAGATGGTGACTTCCAAAAAGTATCTTTGATGAGAAATCAAAGGACTCCTTGCCCTAAGGTTCCAATGCCTACACCTGTAAGAACCGGTTTAAACCCAATTTCAACAAATAAATTTGAAGACCTGCAAAAAACTTTGACATGGATTCCTCAAATATTTCACGATTTTTATAAAAACCTGCCCCATGTCAATGGCCAGCGTGAATTAGATATATAAAAATATTAAAAATACAGTTGAACTGATAGGTATTTCTTAAATTATTTTTTTAATAAATGTGTCCTTGTAAATACAGTTTTGTTTGATTTTTATTGGTAACCTAATTATAAAATAGTACACACAATAATGAATAATAGGCGATTTGTATGTGACTTATTATTATTATGTTTTGAAAACGAATAAAAATAATGAACGTTTTTGGTGGTAATGAATAATAAGTCCATTATTTATATAAATACTAACAATTTAATTTTATCAATTTAATAACATTATAATAATAGTATATTTGTATAGAAATACATAAAAAAATCTCTAGTTAAATTAAAGCATTACAAGTTATTAGCATTTAACAACAAAACTCCCGCTACAGACATTTCTAAAGCTCATTCTGAAAAGTTTTGGATATGGCGGTTGTTACTCTTTACCTCTCAGCTACAGAAACATTACATCTTTAGTTTGTCCGGAGTATAGTCAAATTTAGCTAAACAATGTTCTTCTCACTCCTTAACGTGTATTTATTCCTACCCCAAGGATAAGGCCAACGATTTATAATGTTGATTCAACAATCTTCATCCAATAGTCTATTCAATCGACAGGTCGAGCAAAATATTTACACTAGTAAAGATTTTATGTGATTCCTCTCAAATGTCTAAGATGCAGCAACGCTGACGATTAAACAAAGTTTCAGACGAAATTAACTATAATGTTTGATTGATTTGTTCGATTTATATCACTATATTTTACGTCTTTATTAATAAAGAAAGTTACAATGAAATAATAGAAACAAATTATAACCAGAATTTACAATTGAAACAATTGAGGTAACTCCTGACTGTTGCAAACAATCTATATTTTAAATTCCTATTTAACATTTTTCCTAAATCAATGCCTCGTTTATCTATATTTTAACATTTGAACGTCAATTGAAACATATTTGATGGACCAGTTGTCCACTTCTATTCCAGATATTTTCTTTAACAAAAGAAAGTGTGTTTTAGTTGTCTTTTAACAACAGTACCAACCTACCTATTTGTTTAACATCACCTGATTGATACGAACCAAAAATCGCAAGGCTATTTCCTAGCCACTGGGCCACCTGACCTTGCACCATTTTTTCGTTTTGCACATAGCATTTGTTTACTCTCAGAGCTTTTTGATTAGTGTGCGTTACCTCGGCATGTCGAGTCGGATCAAGATGAATATTATATAGAAAGATTAAAGTAATCGTAGTAAATCTTGTAAATGTGCCCCAAAAATTAAATTTATGCCCATTAAGGTTTAGAGTAATTAGAGAAAATAATATGCCTCTGCAGTAACGTCTGAAAATGGTATTGCAAAGGCACAATTTATACCTTATTTTATTTATTTCCAAATTAAAATTAACAGGTATAAAGTTTCTACTAAACTGTTTGTACAGTTTGTTGGTATATAAAAATGGAAATAGCCTTAGCTTAGCCAAATTTAAAGTAGCTTAAAAGGTACCTAGCTTATATTTGTGCCCTACTCTGCCGACTGGGGTACTTGTGCCCCTTGTGGTTTTTGAATAATTAAATAAAATAGACACAGAACTCTACATTTTTCGATATGACATATATTCATCTTGATTCTAGTGTACATGCCGCCCCACCACTAACTGACACTTTTAATTACATCCCGTGTGAAATGTTGACTGATAGTTGGTTTGCGTAAATCAGTTTTTAGAGCTTCCCTGGTTCTTTTGCAAGGACCAAGATAAATCAATTTTATTTTGCTACAGAAATTCAGGTCAAATAACACAGGTGGTGTGCGAATAAATAGTAGCTTTCAAATGAAGGCTTGTTTGACTTTGACGATTTTAGAATTCAGTGATCGTCGCTAAAATTGTTTTGCATGTTTTTTTATCAATAGTATATTCAATGTCAATTGTAACACACATGAACAATGTTGGCCTATATTCTACACCTCTTCTGCTGGCGTTCCAAGGGAAATCAAAGGAAAATTTGAAACTGTATTAATTTATAAACACGTTGCTTGCATTGGTTCTTTTTCAATTCAAATGACAATGCTTTTAAATTTTAAGATTCATTCAACCGGAAATCAAAACAAACTCTTAGAGCGTAAATAAAAAGGCACTTATTGACGGGACCTTGTCCCGCCAACGTTAGCACTATCAGTGCAGATGGCTCTAATCCTGTCAGTTCCAGCAATGCGAGTGGGCACGTCCCGGTCTAGGTCATGCGCATGCCCACATACCGCGTAGGATACAAAGTAACTGTAGATTTAATAGACGCGACTTTTGCGTGACACCCTCTTCACTACATAGTAAACAAAGTCGCTTCCCGCTGTCTGTCCCTATGTATGCTTAGATCTTTAAAACTACACAACTGACTTTGATGCGGTTTTTTTAAACTGGATAGAATGATTTAAGGGGAAGGTTTATAAACCATTTGACACATAGACTTTAACGCGGGCGAAGCCGCGTTGCGCAGCTAGAGAATTATAATATAACCCAAGTATATAAAACCAAGTAAGTGCCTATTCATGGTGCAAATGATGAATTAGGTAAGTCGAGCAGAATGTAGGTCGTTGGGGGTTAAACATCTGAGGCTGACTAATGAAGGCGCTAATTTATAATAATCTTCGCCTCACTGATACGTTGTAAAATCTTGTTGGTTTACGGCTAGGCAAACAATATTATTGAAGATGAAGCTATGCACAGATGTAACAACAAACGTAGGTAGCTTATGGTCGTTTAAGACAGGTACTAATACTAACCACCATTCTGAACTGCTTTTAAGTTATTACTAGCGACAAAAAGTCGCGTCCTAAACACGATGCAATCCTAACTAGTTATTAAGCCGAGTTAGGCATTCACGCCGTTTATCTTAGCAGCTTATCTATTGAATGGGAATCTATCTGCCACATGTTCGAGCATTGTATTGGAGCCTGCACGACGACCCATTCGATGTAGGTTATTAAGATTTATTAATGGCTAAATGCCTAGCTAAATGCCAAAGGAATATCTCAGCAAGCGATCTAACCTAGCCCTTGTTTCCAATCAATTTTTTGAAGTAACTAATTAAAATATTACAACAGAGTCCCTAACTTCTATTTGAGACAATTCAACTAAGATTTTTCTGGATTGATCTGGGAATCGAATCTTACTAATCTCTCTTAGTTCCTAAGTATTTTGTCATGCGAAAAACCCCAATTGCATTGATCCATTTGCGATTCCGTATAACATGAATTCATAAATTTAGTCAGGCTTTGGCTGATTTCTGATAGGAATCTAACTTCGCAATGTTTCCTACGGGAAGTTATGACATTAGAATAACTTGCGAAACATTAATTAGCGAGTCTGTTATAATTATCTTAGATCGCGGAAATCGCGGCCGTGGAATCAAACAAAATTTATTTAGGATTGCCTTGATCTGATTACGTTGTAATTAAAGTTTATTGTCTAATAGCTTTAGATTTCATAATAGCCAGTCTAAACTGAGGATAGACCGGAGGAACCAACAGTTTCTCCATAAATTCCGATTTAATCCCACTCAAATGATATTAAAGAGAGTAAAAAAGCCGAAACTTAAGTAAGAGAATTAGTCGAGGACAACGTCAAAACAACTGAAGAGATCGAGCTCAAATTTTGCGCACATAAAGTTTTAGACTTGGAATAACATATAGACTACTTGTTATTCCATTTAGTACGTCTGAAGACGCGGGCGGAAAATAGTGTAACATAACGCTGAATCTAAACCAGACAGCGTGAAACTTTCAGGGTAGCTTATTTCTGTGTAGGAAGTCAGAAATTCATTAAATTTATTAATATAACGGAATGTTTTCTATTTCTATCTTAGATAATAAACTCTTAGTTTATTATTGTCTTCGTGACCTTTTTTATAAGGACACACCAGAAGCGCCTGTCAATAAATCAGTGCTACGACAAACATCGACGTAAATAACCAGTAGGACATATATTATCCAATGCAGCTATGTTTATTTTCAGTTTGATTCATTTTAAAATGTTTCTGTACGAAATAATGACTTTATTGAGGAAACTTTTGAGGGTGTTCTTTTAATACTGAAACTAAATCATTATTTCGTAGAGCAGTGGTAGAGATTCATTTAAACACCTGGAAACGTAGTTATATAAAGCTCTCTATAAGATACTAGCCTGCCCGCGACTTGGCACGCGTTTTTTTAATAAAAAAAGCTTATTATGAAGGTCCAGATATTTATGTGTTCAATATTTCAGCTTGACCTATTCTTTAGAGCTGGCGTTGTCTTCGGCCAAACATCTAGACTACAACGGCGCAAACTTTCGCTTTTACATTATTAGTAGGATTTATGATCACTAATGGTTATAAAATTAGTAACTTAAAGGTATATCACTATGTTGTGTTTGGATTCTCATAACATGAATATAAAGTCCGTGTATATTTAACTGGGTTTTATTTCACTAAACATTATTTATTACATAGCGATACATGCGTAGTACGTTTGACAGACGCAGTGATGGTTGCCCGCCATCATTCCCTAGAGATGTCCATTATCGGTCAATCCGAGTACTCGAGAACTAGAGTTGTGCCTAACGCACTAAATCTCCATGCATCTGATTTCTTAATCATTTTAAATATGAATCGCTTCCTCGTAATGTTTTGGATATATCCTGCTGTAAAAACCATTGTTGTTCAACATCCATACGAATTACCAATATCCGCGTAGCGGGGAAATTTGTTATTGTATTATTAGCAAGAATTTTATAAATAGAAACGTATTTTCAGATAGCTATTAATACATTCAAACAAAATTAGATGATATAAATCATATGGTTGGATAAAAATAAGTTTCAAATATATCATATTATGAACACAAAACATATGTTTCTAATTTTACGAATCCTTGATTCTGAATTTGTGTTTCTAATGTTACATGCGATTCAAGGACTGTTATGATGAGGCGCAAGTTAACCAACAAATAAATGAGTGATCAAAGGAAGTCATTGGTTAGACAACTCATGGGTAAGCGGACGTTTTGTTGTAGTAAACTTGAGGATTACGAGTTGTTGAGAGATTCTCTGAGTTTTCAGGTATTGTACATGTAAGACAAGTATTCCGCTCTTCTGTATCTGGTAAGACAATAGTTTTTTTTCTAATTTCACAATGGTTTCCATCTAATTTTTATGCTCCTTTAACTTGGAATTTAACGCAATACATTTGCCTTTGCCCCAAATTGGGTCCCAGTCCTATTTAGGTAGGTACAGCCAAATATCCTGTGACAAATCGTTTACATTTTGTTAAACAGCAAAGTTTAATATAGCGAATCACATGCAGGCAAATGTGGGGTTATTTTTAAAAATCTCTTTCAAAGTGAGCAGCGTGTTTGAACTTATTTCCCCTGTTCTAAATGTTCATCATATGGAAAATAAATAAAGCTGGTTCAGCAGTTCGTGTACCTTCATGTTCGTTTTTTCTCAGTTTATATACAATAATAACTGTTGTTGTTCCTTAAGTCTCTTTCTACGCCAACGTAAATTAAGGATCTGCACATTTTAGCAGCCTAACTTATACGTGACATTTTTCGTTTTAAGCTTGCTCTGACGTCAGACTTTGATTTATTTCACACACTTCTCCGTGACGTTTCACGCAATCACGTCACGACAAGGACGCGTCGTCTTCTCTAATCCAACTAAATAAATCTATAAATAAGAGCACTTTAAAAGCGTGGTCCGAGATTACGCCCCTGAGCTACACCCTCATGACGTAATATCACATATACGAATTAATGGCAATATATTAATATTTGCCGCCACAGCAACACGTTTGACTCGTAAATGAATCATAGAATATCATCAATAGAATCTTTTTGACTGTAATGAAACTGAAGGATCGACCAAGATTTAATAGGGTATACTTAAAATATTCATAGTAAGAATTAATTTGCAACATATCTTGAAACACCATTACATACCAAATGATTTACTTGTTCAGTAGAATGATAAATAAATTTCACTTCGTTAGATTACATTATTGCGTTAGCTACCTACCAACTCTGAGTTAAAAAGGATTAAAATGAACCTGTTTACAATCGGCGTTATCGATTCAGACTATGCGTAGGTACGTACGGATTATTGATGGCTCGTAGGCTTCAGATGATAAATGGAACATACCTGCAACAAAAATACAACTTTATGAATAACAAGTTAAGTCACAATTTAAGGACAGATGCATAATGCGTAGTTCTTAAAAGTTTTAGGTTACTTCAATATAGGGCGCAGCGTTTAAAATCCAGACTTATGATAGATAGGTAGGTTGGATGATTGGTACCTTTGCTACATCTCGGCGGATATTTTATTATGTAGAATTGACCTAATTGATCGAATGTGCAAAGAAAACATGCTTCATCTTATGGATCAAAGTGCCACAAATGAGTCATGGCGGAGAGATTTTGGGAGTTAAAAACAAATCTGTCAAAACAAAACGACGTCTTCCGTTCAGCAAAGAAATAAATGTTCTACAATTTTTCTAATACATATTTAAGGGATTTATATGATACTAATTTATCATACAGAGGATATATACGCATAAAAGAAGAATACGACAGGTTGGTTGAGGTCTGAACGGCGCAGGAAATGTAAAACAATTTTCGACATAAAACATGGGCTTATGTATGTAGTTATGTAGCTGTCATTAGGCCTGGAAATTCCATTAAATTATTTCCCCCGCAGATTATTTTGGCAAATGAAGAAAGATGGCGCGCGTGTTATTTTTACTCATGTCCTCAAATGTCACAACACTCTTGTGAAGATGGAAAACGGACAGCCATTGAGTGCAAAATCTTGTTATATAACGTTGGAAAATGTTATCAAAACAAGCATTTATAAAATAAGTGATCTGAACGTTGTGCTGAATTCAATGATCACTGAAACCCGAATAAATTAGCTTAAATATTCTGACAGTTTCCTTTTTTGAAAGGACCATCACTAAGCGGCCTGATAGAATTTGCGATGGTTGAACGCAACGTCGAATGATTTTAGTGTACACGAGTATCTTGGGTGTAAATTGACACAAAATAGATTTCGTATAGGGTTAATGTACGTGCGCCCTTTAGAGGGCACCCTGGAGGTAGGTAATTACATTGGGATCCTGAGCTCAAGCGTCACGTAATATTTGACGTCCCAAAGGTTCTACAACAAAATACATACTCGTAGCTATAGCTATATTGAGAGTCAGCGGCGGTGTCTAAAATTAGACTGAGGCTTGCTATAATTTGAGTAATAGCGAGTCGTCTCCTAGCTTTATTACTTTATTACATACGATCATAATTAGTGATTCACAGAATTTCCAATATTCGTCTTCTAAATAAGGCCAGTGTCCACTGATTTCGCTCTACTTCGCCCACATCTCTGTATCACCAGAATTAAAAAAAAAACACCAGCTAATTTAGTTAGATCTATCTTGATAAAATAGTCCTTATTTCGACTGTATTATGATGCAAGCACATTTTTAATCGTATCTTGTACACACTATAGGAATTAAAAATAAAATTCTTATTATTTTTAGGTGACCACCAACCGCTGTGCTGGATTAGGGTAGTTGCGTCATAAATAACCTTCCTTTAGTATTGGTAACACATGAAATAAACCGTCTGTAACATCTCGTATGTTAACAGACCGTAGATGCTCCAGTATTTAGGTTAAAGAGCAAACAATAAAATGTAACGAATAACATCAAAACGGTACAAATAAAAGGAGTTAAACTAATTGTGACGCGTGCGCTTTACGACTTCATTCCGAGATGTTCGCAGTGCGGGTTAGCAAGGTCTTCAAGAGGATATTGTTAACCACACTTAACATTTTATTGTTAGAGGAAAACAGAAAAAGATAATCATTTGATCAAATTACATTCGGTAGCTGATGGCGAAATTGAAGTAAACGAATTCATAAACTTTGTTAATTAAAATTAGGAATGACCTTTACAAGCGAGGAAAGACGACGAATTCGTAGATGAATTTTTATTTCAAATAATTAACTATATTTAGAAATCAGTATCTTTAAGATGATAAATACGTGTTTAATATGTTCTAATAATAAAATATAAGCGACGGAGTAAATAGAATATCAAAAGCTAAGCAAAGCTTGTAATATGGCTACTTTGGCTAATACTAGATAACTGATATATGCAAGTCAATGCTGCAAACATAAAGTATGTTAATTTCAAGTTGCATCACGTGACAGACACTCTCCATTTCTTTATTGAGTGCCAGAAGAACAATGCAGTGAGGTCGCTTTAGGCACGTTACACGCCTCGCTCCAATCAATGGGCCATAGGTGCTCTTTTATGGACCTGAGTCACGACCGAACGTTATGCAATGCATTATACGTACACTAGCGGTGGTCGATTGACGGACACAGAGGAAGGGTTATTTTGATGGATAATCCTACTAATATTATAAACGCGACAGTTTGTGAGGATGTTTGTTTCTCTTTCATGCAAAAACGACTAAATGGATTTTAATGAATATGGCTTACATATAAGAATAACACATAGGCTACAATTTATAAAGATATCCAAAATATCTATCACCACACGGGTGAAACCGCGGGGCGCAGCTTATAAGAAGTTAAACCTTTTTATATTATAAAAGTTAAGATTAACTAGAACTACTTTCTCACTTTGGTAAGTTGAATTAAAAGAAAGCGGCTTAGGTTAACTAAACTTAACATAATTTTTGATTTTCAATCGGCCGGTATTGGTCACCAAACATATGGTTGACTTGGGTCAAATTCTATGACATTTAGCTATACTCGAATGTACTCGTATACCAACTCTGTTATTAGGCCATCATCATTATTATATACTTATCTGTGTTGTTGGACATAGGCCTCCCCTAATGTACGCCATGGCGCTCTATCTTCAGCTTGACGCATCCAGCATCTTCCTGCAGTCTTTCGCAGGTCGTTTTTTATATTAAGTATCTATATCTGTATCCAGGCTTTTAATATTGTTTGTTATTCCCCCAGTTAAGTCTTAGTGATTATGTCATCCATTTAACGTCCACCGCTTTATACTAAACACCAAGCTTACGTAATGTGCAGTATCCGCTCCATCTCTAAATAATTCAATTATGTTCCGATCTAATTGAACTCACGAAGTCTTTTCCGAACGTCGATCCTAATCATAAATGAAAGCATTTCAACGGTACATTCTCGATACATTACATACCTAGTAGGTACCGGAGCGATACTTACCTATTAAGGGCCAGACTCCACCAAAGCTAAGCTGAGATAAGCGGAGACGAGATGTGTTTTAAACAACCAATAGAACGTCGTTAATCAAACAACTCGTCTTCCCTTAGCTTCAGTTGAGACCACCGAGTGGTGTATTTTATTTCTATGCGAAGAAACAAAGAAAGATCGAAGGGGAGAAGAGAGCGTGCCTCGATGGTGCATTCATCGCAACAAATATTCGACGCTCGTTGCACGCAGCTCAACCGCTCTAACCTACATATCCGCTTTAGCCAGTACATATCTCCGCTTTGGTGGAGTGTGGGCCTTAGGTGTTTTGCTTTTAAAAAATCAAGCAGATTCTTTTAAGTAAGGCTCCCAGTCAGACTTTTTGAACACTTGAAGATTACTTTACAGACTTTATTGTGCCTTGTTTAAATCTAACATTTGTAGGTTTGTTATTTGACTAATTTGTAGACTGTTTTTGTTTACTAAAATATGCGGAAATGAGTCATACATTACACACGACTATCCTCCGTCAAGGTGCAACGTTAAATAGATATATTTATCTATAAATCAACTAAAAAACAATACGAGCCAATTCGGAGCGCAGTAAAACAAAAGGTTAAGTTTTATGGTATGCTATAGCGTGTTCACGCGAGTTTGTTTACGGGACTGAACGTTGTTAAGGATAAATGTCGGCAATTCGCTTCATAGCATTTTGTGAAGTCATTTCAGCGGGTATCCATTTCAGGAGAGCTACTTTTTCCACATCTTGTGCTGGAGAAAAATTTGACGTGAAGAGAATCAATTAAAACTTTATTTCCTTTTTATAATTAGGTTTAAATTTGATATGTCTATGTGCTTATTTTCTAAACCTAAAGAAATAAATTTAAAAAAAAAAACGTTATTCAGATTATCTGATTCAGAATTCGGTACCTCTATCCATACCAAGTTGTGTTACAATTCTAAATACGAATATGAAAGTATTATCAAAGCGGCTTTAATAAAAAAAAAAATAGTTTATTGCTTTAACTTAAATTAATTAATATATTACAGTGGTATGGGACCCTCTTTTAAGTAATGTAATACCTGTGCTAGAGGGTCTCTCTCGGGCTCTGCAGCGTGGCTATCTTAAAGATAATTATATTAAGTTTAATATTTAATATAGATACTTAAATATGTAACATTTACATAATAATGACAGTTAAAGTACATAAAGTTCAATCAATTGTAAAAGTAAGTAAAGTAAAAAGTGTTTATTTCAGCAAAATGCGTAATTACATTTAGATGCACATTTAATAATTATTATAAATATATTTATAAATAATAATTTATTGATTATAATCTTTAATAAGTGTGTGTAAGAAAATAATAACGAAAAAATAGAACCTTGGTTTAAGGCTATCAATCTATAATCTATGGCTATAGTCTATATTCTTTTTTTCGTAATTTTTTTTAGATCTTCATATTGACTACCAGTCAACCATTTCTGGTTGGTTTATGTAGGTACTTAATAAAATATTTTCACCGACTCTACCCACGGTAGGCACGCCTGTAATTGATGACTCGTAAACTCCTTCGCCAGAAACTCTTTGTCTACTCTTCCTGGTTTTATTTGCAGTCCATTAAAGAGGATCTGAACAAAAGCTTTATTCTACAATGCATTTTCGTATAAATACATTGGAATAACGTGTATTTACTTAAGCTTTACATCCATCATCTCTGCTTTGTCCTGTTCTTACTAATCTTAGATGACTAAGATGTATGACCGATAGTATCTACCTCTAGTTCTTTTGTCTTTAACTCATAGATGACATCTAAAAAAAATTATTAATATCCCATTTCGGAGATAAAACAATATAATACAAAAATACTTTATTGTACACCAGATACAGAACATTATGAAAGATATTACATGTGACTAGTACAATGGGCGGCCTTATCGCTTAGAAGCGATCTCTTCCAGGCAATAATATTATAAGTTTCCCTGTTTGAGGCGTAAGCAATATAAAAATAGAAAAACGTCAAGAACAACCCATTTAGGTTACTTAAAAGATTCGTTATCTTCTTTATTTTATTTTTATTTATAATTTAATGTCATTAACTAGTCTCATATCGTTAATTTATTTATTGCCAAGTCAGTTATTGTCTAACGTAGTGTAGGACGCCCTCCAACCAGGTGGGATGACGACCTGCGAAAGACTGCAGGTAGATGCTGGATGCGGCAAGCTGAAGACAGGGCGCTATGGCGCTCATTGGGGGAGGCCTATGTCCAGCAGTGGACTGCTATAGGCTGATGATGATGATGATGATGATGAAGTCAGTTATGTGAGTAACTAAATGTCAACAAAAAGCACTAATGCTCTTTCATTGATCAAACTTTTCATTCTAGGTACTCTACATTTATTCATTATATAAACAAGATCTACTGATTTTATCTTAACAAAGAATTATAATTAGAAATATAACACCAATTTTAAACTCATTGTGATTTGTGTACTTAATTTTGAGATCTCTTTCACGATCTAATTCCGTCCGTTTGTAAAGTAACCTTAATAAAGGCGATGACCCATAAACGCTGGCTCCTGTGTAAATACGGAGACAACTCCATTTGTACTGATTCCCTCATAATTGGATCCCTTTGATTGTAAGGGATGAGGACCCTTGTACCCTACCCTTTTAGCTTTATCTAACCTATAAACTATCTAGGGTAAGGCTCTTTGTTTCATCTCCTTGACAATATAGGATTAGGTATGTACATGTCAACATCGCTGTTCTAGTGGATTCGTCCTAATTAAATAAATAAATATAAGTTACATTTTAGTACGGAACCGTATTTAAGACTTTGTGATAAAGTATTATAATAATATAGCTAGATTGCGACAAGGACGTAACTCAAAAAACGTGATTTTACAGGAACATCTTCATAGTTTAAAATTATATTAGGTAATCATAGCTTTCAGATATAAACTTTTTAGGCATAAAATATTAACCGATGTTAGATTCTTTATATTTAGCTGTATATCTATAATATAAAAATGAATCGCTGAATGTGGTGCTAAGCGCAAATCTCGAGAGCAGCTGAACCGATTTCGCTAATTCTTTTTTAAGGATATTCCTTGAAGTACGAGGATGGTTCTTACGGAGAGAAAAAGAGAAAAAAAAATAAAAAAATGCCTGAAACAAATGACCACCCGGGCGGAGCCGGGACAGACCGCTAGTTTAAGATAAAAATCGAGTATGAACATCTCAACAAATATTTTCAGACCGAAGCGGGAATCGAACTCGCAACGTGTTGCGTTCCAAGCGCACCTTACCCCCGCTGCGCCACCAAGTTCGTGGCGAATTTACCCGTATTTTTAAATTTAAATAAATCTATGAACCTACTTGTACACAAATCGGCATTAAGGCATTAACTTTTTATTCTTCAGCTTAGGTAATAACAAATGAGGTAATAAGATGTGGGTTTATGTCTTATAAGAAGCTGCTGAACATACGCGTTGGGTACGGGCATGTTCTTTGAAACCGTAAAGTTCATTTCCGCAGACCGATGTATCCTAGTTTTAGTCGCTAAACGTAATCGGATTAGGTAAACAAGTGGAATTTATTTATAATTTGACGCCGAGGCGTTTGATATGTTCATATTTTTTATTAGAGTAAGTCCTTGATAATAATTTATGTAAGTACATAATATTTGACTCGTGTAGAACTTATATTTGTAAGGCATAAGAAATAATATTTATTGATATCTGGTACAAAAAATAAGCTACTAAATACAAATTAATTTGATAAATTTTATATAGGTATACTTTGGACCGTTTAACACTACGGGAGAGTCTGTGCACAATAATAAAATAAATAAATAAATAATAAATAATGCTGGACAATCCACACAGCATTATCTAGCCCCATGGTAAGCAGAGCTTGTGTTATGGGTACTAGATAACTGATATACATAATACAATATATTACATAGATAGATATTTTTTATTATACATAGAAAACGACCAGAACACCCGGAACAAATATCTGCAGATCGTACACACAATTGTTCCGAGGCGGGAATCGAACCCGCAACCTCCTGCGTCGCAGGCAGACCTTCGCCCACCGCGCCACACCGGTCGTCAATACATCTGCACAAGTCCACGAGCTATCGTCTTTTAGGTATATTCTTTACTACAAAATTCTCGATGATGATGGTGACAAGAGCTATGCTCGGAGTTTCTCTGAAGGATAGGATTCGCAACGAATACATCCGACAGAGAACCAAAGTTATCGACATAGCTCTAAGAATTAGCAAGCTGAAGTGGCAGTGGGCGGGCCATATCTCGCGAAGAACCGACGGCCGCTGAGGCAAACGTGTTCTTGAGTGGACACCACGACTCGGTAAACGTAGTGTAGGACGCCCTCCGACCAGGTGGGATGACGACTTGCGAAAGACTGCAGGTAGATGCTGGATGCGTCAAGCTGAAGACAGGGCGCTATGGCGCTCATTGGGGGAGGCTTATGTCCAGCAGTGGACTATCATAGGCTGATGATGCTGGTGGTGATGATGATGACACAGAGATATCGTATCCTCTCAATTTTAGTTTATAGGTTGTTTTAGGCAAGTTTTTGTGTTAGATCCAGTTTGATAAATACATCGTCAACCTTTCTTACTAAATTTTGTGAACATTACAATACGTTTCTGAGAAGGCATGTTGCAACGCACCGCTTCACGAATTTTAACGTACAAGCTTTCATCTTCAGGAAATGTCTTATTTACGATCAGTCACCGTTGATCGAATACGGAATTTAGTGAAAAGAAAGAAATCAAAGATGAAAGAAAGAGAAAACATAAAAGAAGCGATGGAAACAATGGGCAAGAAAACTGATGACTTGATGAACAAAGAACTGAAGACAGAATGAGAGAAACTCATTATAATAAAAATTCAAGTATTCAACGCTTGTGCTAAAGCCAGTCGCTATGAATTCACTGCGAAACTGTTGAAAGGAAACTGTTTGATGTTACTGAAAGAACAAAGTTGCCTGTATTTACATTAGAAACTTATGTAAACAAATAATAAACAATTGGAAATATTGACTTTCCACATCTGTGTAAATAAACTAAATGACATAACACAGAGGAAGTCAAGACGCCTTTGTGTTATGTTTTACATTATTCAATGGTTTTTTATGTTACTAGCACAGTACTTCCTCCATTCGAATTCTTATCCAAGAACTCACTTCTGAAAAATGAATGCGGCGTCCTTGATTTATCGCGTGTTACTTATCCGCAACGTGAAATATAGGCCTCTCCGAATTCTTAGAAAACATCTCAGTTACGTGTAAACGTCTAAGCTCCAATTAACGGTTAAAGACTCTGCTATAATTAAAACTAGAATAAAATAAACACTGGCTATTTTGGATGAGCGAAAAGTGATTATTTATAGCGAGTTGCAAAATACATGGCCGAGTTATGTCAGACAGTGCGTTCGCGCGTGTAACTTCGAATTAGAACTGTCATCTGAAAATCTATTTTATTTAAAACACAATATCCCCCAGCGACACTGACGAATGTCGGCCGTGAATGTCAGACATTGCACGGTAAATTCATTTCCACCTGGTTTTGTGGGTGAGCGGGGCGCGAATCTATTTTTAGGCTCAAATTCGTAATACTACCAAATTTGTAGAACACAAGTGGAAACAAAAGGTTTAGTTCTTTTTTTATATTAATAATATAATTCATTTTGCTATCAAGGTCCACTTAGGTCTACATCATTTCACAGTTATCCTTATTCTATAATGCCTGAAAGAAAGTATTTGGGATATGAAGGTTAACTATTAAATTGTAACGTATAAAGTAATATATAAATATATATATAGTACGTTACTCAATTAAATTAAACTTAGTAACGTAGTCACACTGCACTAAGCAAGTCCGCAAATTGCTGCACAGGACCGAAGTTGGTACAAACCTACATATAGTACCTAACCTAATATAACACACGATTTTATACTCTTGTAATTTTTGTTCGTAACAGTACAAGAATAAAGGCGGGGATGGCAACAGGGGTTCCTTAATGCCTAACAAACAGTCCTATGCATACAGCCCAGGGTGGATATACCTACATGAATTGAGCTATTCGCCGGTTACCGTTATTAGCTCCGCCATTGTAGGTAGTTGCTAGGAGGCCCTACAATGAAGGATGAAGGCTCCAGGTACATAATTTTGTCTCAACACAACACTCAACACTCAAACAGTTGCATTTCAGGCAGGTCCTGTTGTCTATTTGAGCTTTTTTACTCTGTCATTTTGAATTTTGGGTTGTCGTAATAGACCGAAAATACTACCCATCCCAAGGTTGGATACGTTTTGCTCTCATATTTTGATTGACAACATTTTGCTTTGATAATTGTTGCTTTGTCGCACGTATTCCATAACATGCAACAACTCTTACGTTTATGGACTAGCTACAAAGAAATCAAGAACCAAATGGCACATAGCCATAAACGTAGAGTGACATAATTTGACACATTCCTTATATCATACTGGAAGGAAAGTGTTTTGTACTGTTATGTAATAGGTTATGTTACAACGTGTAACACTAATGTTATGATCTACACAAGTTATTCTAACGCACCTCAGAATAGCAACTGCACTCAACTGGACAATTTATTCTATAGTTAATCAGAGGAATTAGGTTTACAAAATTAGATTTAATTACTGTTGTGCTTACAAACAGCATAAAATGATAATGTGTATGATGCCTGCAATGCAAGCTGGACAATTTATGTTTTCGAATTATGTTTTTGACGGATCGTAAAGAGAGTGATAAATATCTGTTGCATTTGGGACATCATATATATGGCACGAGTACCGTCTTAACAGTTTATGTTGCTACGTAGTAACCTATAGTCAATGTTTTAGCGACTTCCCGCGAGGTTAAGGCTCTTAAGGCTTTACCAATGTGGTTTCAAGAGATAGATAGATAGATACATTCTCTATTGCACATTTATATTAGAAACTACATAATGTACAATAAAAACTTCAAACGCATCTATGCCTTCCTACCAGGAAGGCATAGATGCGAAACAATTGCGACGGATTGTGAGGGGGTACCTCTGTTGAAAAAGGTAAAGAGATATGTATGTTAAATAAAGATAATAGAGATATTAAATTTAATTCCACATTTTTACGTACATATATCGTCATATATAGGTACATACTCGATTTCATGGTGCTTGTAAGTAACTTAGTTTTGCTGGGGCAAACGTGTTCTTCAGTGGAGACTCGGTAAACCTAGTGTAGGACGCCCTCCGACCAGGTGGGATGACGACCTGCGAAAAACTGCAGGTAGATGCCGCGGCAAGCTGAAGACAGGGCGCTATGGCGCTCATTGGGGGAGGCATATGTCCAGCAGTGGACTGCTATAGGCTGATGATGATGATGATGATGTAAGTAACTTAATCGGACGAAATTTCGAATCTTGTATGCAGACCTTTTACTCATTGTAGATCATAAACGCGATTTAAAGGTAGCAAAACAAGCGGGTTAACGTTTATACGTTTTTAACGACTTGTATTTTTGAGGCATCGCCGTCGGACATCGTTCCATATTCTGAATTACGTGGATTACGTGTTAATTCTACTTTTCTGGTTTAATAGTCTATTGTTTTAGTCTGGTCCAGTAAATTAGTCTAGATATACTGTACATACCATGAGCAATGGCTGGCAAGATGTAACAGTAATCACAAAAAAGCGATGGAATCGAATTGAGTTGTCCTATCTTCTTCTTCACTTCGTGGTAATCTTTTTACAATGAAGTATGAGAGTTACTAAAGTGTTTCCATGCCACAAAGAAAAGTAAATTAACTTGTCTCAAGTCAAACACAAATATTTTTTGCAAATCCGAGTTGCAACGAAGTTCTTAATGTTTAGCGCAGTCGTAAAGATTTCCTTGCACATTTGACCTGGATACAGTATTTTTTGAAACACATCAAAGCTGATGTAACTTGCAGAGATTTTGCCCCATTTGACGTAAGATTTATGCAACACTTTTTGATGATATTCCTTTCAAATATGTATCAAAACAAACTTTGTAAAGCGAAGAAGCTTTAGGTGCAGAAATGATTCAGTCAACCTGGTGAACCAATTCTACAATTTCTTGTTCCAAAGTCTCTTTTCCTTCAATATCATGTTTCTGGGTCGGATCTTTGTGGTCTTATGTTTAAAGAAGTTTGAATTGTTTTTGAACACTTTTGTATTTACTGATTAATTACGTTCCATTTTTCTTATGAGATTAGCCAGGTACGTGCAACTAACAAAATTCTGTTGGATGGATATGCAAATCATCCAACCAATCGCATATTTGTTGGTTGCCTTGAGGGTTCAGTTTGACATTCAATAGATTCCTACCGACCACGCGTCTTGGTTGCCAATTAAAATCCATTGCGCAGTACCTTATGATTGTTTATTCATACTGATAAGCCTATAGCTACTTTTAAGGTGGATTAAGATCTGTTATTTTAATAGTGGTTGTTGTGTGGGCCTCTCAAATAATTATTGGGCGCTGTTTCTGTCTTAGCAAAGTTACAAGTACATTCTATTGGATAAGTAAAAACAAGACATTTTAAATGTAGATTTAATTAGATTAAACCCAGTCTTAAAAAATAATGTGTAAACAAAAAAATATTGCTGGAAAATATTTTATCATCCTCCATATGGATTCCAAATCTTTTAGTCGTCGGTCGTTTACGAAATCGAATGAGCTTTTACTTCTATTCATTTACGCTTGTGCCATAATGCTTTTGTAGTTTGTGTTTTTGTTTATAGTGATAACGCTTTTAACTTATTGTTTTCTGATATTGTTATGTTTTCATTCAAAAAAATAAAAATCTAAATTCTAAATCCTTGTCTTGGTTATATAAAATATCTTGGATTCTAGACCCGAGTATACTAATTCTATTTCCTAGGGGAGATCATAAAATAACATAAATATTCGCAAGTCAAAGCCAAAAGCAGCACTGTAAAGAACATTGCCCGAGTATGGAGTTCAAAGACCGGTCAATTGTGCGTCAGGATTAGAATTCAGAAGATATTTATGACATTTCCGGGTGCATTCCAGTTTCCCCTTTCGTTTTACAATGAAATAAAATTAAATGCGCAGAAGTGATTTGTCGAAAAGGAAATTCAGTCGACGTTCGCAACAACGCCAAATAGCTTCTCAATAATGCAGAAGTAAGAGATCTAGAAAGCTCCTGGTTAGTCAGAGAAGCAGACCTACTGATGACGTGGTAAAGTTTTACCATCTACTGCTGGTTATAAGTCTCAATACTTTACTAGTGGTACTCAATAACTTCAATAGCTATTCAGGTATTCGTAACTTTAATAGGAACCTACGGTATCACCTGTGTATTTTTCCAGACTGATTATATTAAATATTGTCACCAAGTGTATAAACAGCTTTATTCAAACAATGCAGCCGAGAAATGGAACACATGCTTTTTTCATTTTCCGTCCGTCTTTTCCCGTTTAGTCATCACATCATGTTAAAGTGTTACCCATTTCCTTTTAATGCTGACATTCATTATTATGGAAAACAAAGTGCTTTTCGGAAAACTGTTGTTAAAAGTTTAGAAGACTTCTGATGGATTTATTTACTTTTTATTGGTAAATTTAGGTAAGTGCTGTTACTCGCTTAAATAATACTAAATGTCCTACTCCGAAACAAGACAAAATAATGACTGTACGTCTCAGGATGATAATGACATCCAAAATCTGTAAATTTATCAAGTGATTATTTATTGACTATTATATCAAAATAATGTTCACCGTAGTATCAGTGCTTTGTGTTAGCATTTAAATAATTATTAATTTAGTTTATTTGTTATTCGCATTTAAATACTATATCATTAATAATTCAATGAGTTTATTTGTTAATTCCATGTATTTGTACGGAAGAGCAGTACATCCTGGCAAAAGTACATTATATTTACACACTTAAACTGTTTACTTTTACTAACTTTAGTTGTTAGCATTTCCTAACAACTCTTTAGCATGTAGTAAAAGATATTTTATACAAATAGGTTAACAATTTTCAATCTACGTCTAAACAGTAACAAACAAATTTGATTGCACTCAAACAAAGCATCAACAAATATTGGACCATAGCGAGAAACAATCTAGTTATTGGGCTGGACGTCACCAGCTCGTGACGTCAGCCACCCCACGAACTTGTGGTTTTGTTGTTACGATCTAAAAGTAATTTCATTCAGCGTATACTTCCAAACTTGGGAAAAGTAATAATGTTCAGCCATCACAATTTATGATTGAGTTGTCCGAACTTGTAAAAATCAATTTACCTAACCCAGAACTGAAAATAGAACAATTATTGAGTTAAATATTTTTATTTACTATTTTCTATGTATAATAAAGAAACGATCCAGAGTCAGTATGAGCACTTTTATCGTGGTTGTGTGGACAATATCATATACTAACTAACCTTATAAAAAAACTACAGACAGATAACCGAATTCCAACAAATAGATTTCAAAGGAAATACATACTTATAAATCTGATGGTTAGAAATAGGCGAGTAGTTAATCATTAACAGAAGCCATTCTTGAGAAATCACCGTTTTGCGGTGGACCACAAACTCATAACCAATATAGGTCAGTGGTATTATTTTCGCGTAAAACAAAAGCGTAGCAGTAAACAAACTAATTCAAGACAATGCATTTATTTTTAGCCAAGCTATCAACACACTGCGACTTGCGAAAATTCACAGAAAGTCTCCCATGAAATCACATTGCACCCTATCATTGTGACAGCAGAGTTAAATTCTGAATGCTTGTTCGCAAAACACCTGCCTCCTGAATCAAGTTTATATTTTTATGTTAGGCTTAATTGCCTCCTGTAGAATTAGATATAGGGAGTTTAGTCTGGAAGTCCAATAAAGCTGTTTTTGTCAAATACAATCGATTTGTTTATCCTTTGTCCCCAACCTTTGACCAAAAGGCTTTTATGATTGGGGTGGTCGGAAAAGTAGGCCTGATGGAAAAACACGCTACCCTACGCTTGTCATGGAAATGAGGTGACACGGAAACCCTTGTTATGATGAGATGTGGGTTTTTAGCACAATTCGAACAGGGTTGAACCACTTTATCACGTAAGATGACAGGCTGATGTACATAAGCAGACAACACAAATATTAGCTCTCAGAACCCTTGAAATTCCTTTAAGACCCTTCTCTACAAAAATCGGCGAACTAAAGGTATGTAACAGTAGTTAGAACCAATGGTGGATTATATTAAACTTTATAAATACGATCAAGAAACTCATAAATACTAAATCGATGTAATGCAATTTGATAAAAGTCATGTACTGTAAGCAGTTTCAATATCCCACCGACTTGCTCTATCAAGAGACGGGAATATTGTCAGTGAGGAAACTCTACATTTTTGATACTGTTCTAAAATACCACAAAATATTAGGATTTGACGTTAGTAAGACAAAAAAGCGACGAAAAGATAAGGTTGCAGACAAAATAACAACTTGGTCCACATATGCATCTCGGCAGTACACCAGTCGTTCCGCACACCTTTATGACGTCATTAACAAAATTCTTAATATATATTCGTTAAACAATCACTCCTGCAAAAAAGCACTAAGTTTATGGCTGCCGACAATAAGCTACGATGATGGAGAAAAGCTTCTAGAAACCTTAGCGTAATGTATATATATATATAATATATTAAACCACCGCACCTAGCACGTACACTAACTCATACATACACTTTCTCAAAAGCGTAGTTAACTTACTTTAAATTTACCTTTACTTTACTTTATATTACTTTTAATTTCATTTTATTAAATCACTCAACGTTCGATTATTTGTTATACATTGTTTTTTGTAAGATTAGCACAAATTACAAATTATATTATTATTATTGTAAACGTTTTAAAGAACAATAATTTCTCTGGCATTTTAATTGTATCTTGTAGGAATTTTAATTGTATCTGTCATTATTATGTAAATGTTACATATTTAAGTATACAAATTAAATATTAAACTTAATTTAATTATTTTTAAGATAGCCGCGCTGCAGAGCGAGACCCTCTAGCACAGGTATTACATTACTTAAAAGAGGGTCCCATACCACTGTAATATATTAATTAATTTAAGTCAAAGCAATAAACTATTTTGATTTTTGATTTTTTGATTTATCGAGATGGAAACAGGAAGCCCTATAGATGCCAAAGAAACTCTACCGGATGGTCCCAATCTTGTTGAAATGAAAAATGCTAGCCGCCAATTATTGGATAACAGTATTAATCGTTCCAGAAATTAAATAATACCGGGTCTTTTAGATAAATGCTTGTTAAATGGATCAGTGACAGAAATGTGCCGAGTTCTAGAGGAAGTTAATGAGTGGAGTGGATGGAATTCGACCCAGATGTGTTTTGATGGTGGGATGTTGTGGAGTATTTGGACATGATACGGAATCTGTGGAGTTTGTTGTTGTGTTGGAAGGTTTGTTTGGATGACCAAAATATCTGTTGTCTGAAAGCACATTATTCGTTTTTTACTCTCTAGTCTTTTTTGTAATTTCCATTGGAACGACACTTAACTATGTTATTTAGATCAACGTCGCCACCAAATTCGTTGAACAAAGAGAAAAGGTAGAAAATATTTTATTTACTTTAAGAAACTATCACACAAAACGAAAACTTATGGTACTAATTATTGTGTGCCTGAGGCATAAATATAGTCTCCACTCAGCGTTGTGCTGTGATGTGCAGTGGCGTGTCATCGAACGCTGATTTTCAGTGGAGTCGAATGGCAAGTGAACGCCACTACCATCGAGGGTAGTGCGGATAGCAATAGACTGAAGCAAAGCCTTGTTTTTGTTTACAGTTGAACGGTGAATAACTCCTCAGGAATGTAGTCTACTTTTTCTAATTGTCATAATAGGTCATTCGAACTGTTATTCGTAATTGGGGCGTGCAACTAGGAACAGCTGTTTGTGTCGCTCTTCGTTAGGTACATATCAATTACGTAAAGGGTATTTCTATTCGGCCCATTTTTATTGACATTACGCTCCACTTCACAGTTTGCTCGTAAAATATGTGGCTTTGAAATTATTGGGCCTTCGGAACAGCTGTGGTCTGTGTGATTTCTGAGCAGTTGTTTTTCTTCTCAATGCTTCATTATTATCTTTGGAGTCAACATTCCATTTGAATACTGATTTTTCGTTTTGGTTCGAATAGGTAAGTTTTTCCTGTTTTCTTTACGTTTCTGTGGAATTTGCTCTTAACTCAATAACCATTGTTAACGTTTGGTCTGCCAAAATATTTTACGTATTATATCGACTATATTCTTGTCGACTGCTTTCAGTTGTTCTATATGTTTGACTTGTTTTTAAATAACATAGCGTTGTTCCTTCACATTTGAAGAGATATAAATATTTGAAAAGAAAGAACAGTGAAAAAGCAATATGCACCTCCAAACTTCTTGTCGCCAACTATATTATATTCAAAAATATCTGACCATCGCTGCAATCTCCGATAGTAACACCTTGTGTTGTTTCAGTTCGCGTGGAGTCCTTGAAGTCCCTTTTTTCAGGGAAGCCAACGAGAATAAGAAACGTATGCGCTCAAAAATTCTTAGCACTATAATGAAAAGCTTTGATAAACCTCTCAGACAATAACCACATTTTATTATTCCGTGAAATCGTCTTATGGGATCTTAGGCACAAGTGTTTATTGCTAAACCACCGGTAAACCCAGAGTAAGCCGACTCGGATTTAGCAATGTGATTTACCAATGATGTATCACGAGAAACATTATGAGAAATCGGGCTTTGGTATCGCATATTTGTAGAAAGAATAATAAAGGAAAAAATTTATCGGAAATACGCATTCAGTGATCGATGTTGCGATGATTGATCAACGGGGGGAATAATATGATGAATGGGTATAATTCTAGAGATAGGTACTTCCTATAATCAAAGTTTACTGCTTCAACAGCCCACACAAGTGATCCCAAAGTGTTCATAGCGTTTGAGAAAATGCCACCAGTTTGCGGGTCTCGGAAATAGATGTAGAGAGTAACTAATTCCATCCCAAAAATAGACCCAATACCCGAAGGTATTACTCAACCTCTCCGAATGTGGGCCACCGCAGTTTCGCGAGCCGATACAGGATTAAGCGATCTCTCAGACACGTAATAGTTTCTGGGTCAAACGGAAGATTAGTGGAGCGAACGGTTATTTGTTTAGCGTTGCTGTCGACAGGCAATTAATAAAATGGGAAGCAGAAAGAGACATGGATTGTGGTGTTTTTGAGAGTCAGCAGCGTCAAGGCCGAGTCGTTTTTCATCACTTTGTTTGTCAAACAGATGAACTACACAGCAGTTTTTGTCATAGTAATCCCAAGTTTAATGATGGACAACCTTATGTTCAATGTTATGTAGGGCAACTTTCTGAGCTTAACAGCTTTATTAACTTGGTAAAATTCCGAATATCCATTTTTGTGTATTTAATCTATTGTGGAACAAGTTTCTACATAAGATGGAAAGTTTAGGCTCCAAGCTCTCGAAACTACCAAAGTCTCTGTAATTATATATTTACCTAGTTCTATTCTTGTATTATTTGTTGGAACGACATGTGTGTGTATTGTTACCGGGTTCGTTAGTTCGGCATTGGCATTCAATGCTTGTTATGCAATGTTTTGCTTTGGGAACCAGTTGGGTAATGTTTACAGAAACAAGTGGATATCGCTTTGACTCCTATATGGACAATGCCATATGTGTTATTATTGTGCCCGTAACATGACAGTGGTGCAACAACAGTGACTATCACTACAATGTCGTTATCAATTCTATCTTACGATTTAATTTGGAAGGGTCATAGATTTTGACACTTTTGCTTCCTTGTTTACTTTTGTATCGATAACTGCTTGTTACAAGTATCTTTATCTTGTCCTTAAGGACAAAAGAATTGCTCTTTTCAAAAAGCCTAAAGACTCCATCAACTATACACAGCCTATAATTCCATTTCCATTATTTGCGTTGGGTTTTCTTTCTCTGCTACCGGCGCCCGCGGCTCTGTCCTCCCTACAAGGCGACCGCCGCCGCCGCACACGTCGATTACGAAAATTGGAGAACTTGCCGCCTTCAAATTATACCACTAGCCGCCTTCAGTGCAGTCTGTCTCGCACGCAGAGCTTTGTGAGGCCGCTTTTGTAGAGGCGGAAGTTTGTCAGTTTGTTTTTGCTGAGTAACAATGGAAATAATAGTAAACAATGAAAGGTCGTGAATATCATTACAGTTGTGCTTCTGTATTATTACCGTTTTTTAATATTCGTCTTCATTGAGCTTCTAAACGTAAATTAGTCTCAAAATAAATCTACTCAAACGAAGGGAGCAATCATTCGTGTCTACAACACCGCTCTCGTTAACTTTTCCGTGCTCTTTCCATTGCCATAGGAAGTGATTATTGTTTATTTTTATAATTGGCGTGACAGGAAGTATCTGTGAATTAAATCAGAAGACGCTGAGGGAACGCCGACAGGTTATTGAGTGGTCTGTCTTGGAATGATGTATGGTGGTTTGCGTCAGCTCTTGAAGGTTTCTGATTACGTTACTTTTGGATTGTGGAAATATTGGTCGGTGCCAGAATTAAACCTGTCGGTGGCGTTGACTGTGGTCAGTTTTAAATGAACAAATTGTACAGCGTTTGACGAAGACCTTTAGCCATCCTTGGTCGCCTTGTCTATATTGGTTTGATCATTAGAGACACATGTTTTAACAATATTAGACAGGCTATTTTTAGCAGGTATTTTTTTATTACCGCGGTCTTTCTATTTTCTTCAGAATTATTAATTTGTGGATGGTATAACACAAAATATAGAGTTACCCGTTACGCGAGACCAATGTCACAGCAAGTCGCAAATACACGACCTCAGCGAAAATAAACCGTTGCTTTTGTTACGTTATAATTGTTCTTCATTGTGCACCTGTCCTGAAATAACGCGTTCGAAATAGCACTCTTCAGGTAAACACGACTTACTGGTTAAATATGTTGGAGTGAGAATTTTTAAATTGTTATTTTACCTCATTTATTACTCAAGAAGGGAGTAATTAATTTGTCTATTGTATGTAGTTATTTTAGGTCTATGTTTTACGTGACGTGGGTTATACGTTTTATGTAAAAATATATCATAATGTAAAGGCTTGGAAACAGCAAAGTCTTATAAATCGATGACACCAAACGCTCTTCGATAGGAGTTTTGCATACATTGTCGATTCCACTCTATTAATAGCAGACCCCTTTCCATACCTATATCGGGAGCTAAACATGATCATAAAACGACTTGTAAGGAACCTGCTAACTGGTGCTTCGGATATTTATAGCACGGCCTTGATGATTTGCATTGCATCTATAGATTTTATACCAGAAAAAGAAAACCAGCTTGGTACTCGTCTTTTAAATCGAGAGAACCAGTCGGAAAAATCGACGGACGATTTCTTCGTTCGTTATCGCAGTTAGCGTCCGAATTTCATTGCGAACTCAACGAAAAACCCTCGTTAAATAGTTTCTTCAACACCACGTCAGGTAACGAGCACCTAATTGGCTGTCCCATCTGACGAAGGTTCGCAAATAAATCTTTTCAGAGTTCCTTCACCTCGGGAAGGTACCTAAAATTTCCCAGGTAACAGTGAAAACCAATAAACGACGGGACCAATGACCCGTAGACACACGTGATTGGTGATACGAGATACCAATTCCAATTTTAAAAAGCCAGATCAGATTTTCATGCGTCACAGGAAGGGGTTCCTTCCGCAAAGGCCAAAATGCCAAATATTTTCTGAAATGATGTATTGTTGAAGGGAATATTCGCAGAACAATTAAAAGTTACTAAAAATATTTCTCGGCCCATGACCTAACTGAGGTTAGTGCAGTTATTTCGGGATGAGAGAGCTCGGTTCGTGACACTAACAACTACTAGAATAGTGTAAGCACTTCAGCGCAGAGAGCGTAGTTTATTTTTTACGTGCGTTGCAGGGACATATACAAAAGGTATCGAAATTGTTAGGTATTCGTTCGTTTATAACCAGAAATTGAAGTTCTTCTTTACTTTTTTCGACTAGATTGTATCTCCGGTGTATGTTAGCCCTGTTATACCTACATAGTTTTGTCTACCGACCATAGTAGATGTTCATTGCTCAGCATCAAAGCCAGGATCCAGTCCATCAAGTCAAGTCCATCGATCACAGCTCGCGTGGCTCCATCCATTACTCGATTACACGGACCATTCGCAATAGAACCTGTTCCTGCATTTACAACCTGTTTGCGTTTTTATTGATTATCGATCGGTTTAGCGTGAAATTCAGTAATAAAGTGATTTACTCACAAATATTTGGTGGTTTTTGTACTTCCTCATTTCATTTTTACTATTTAGACAATTTTTTGGCTTTTTTTTTTAAGAATTTTATCAAAATCTCCTAATTATATGTTCTTAAGAGTTGATCTCGTATGTCGACGAACGAAGAGCTTTTTAAATTCTAGTATAGCACCATTTTAAAGATTCTACAGAAACTCTTTAGATCTTTGAAACAAATTAAAGCTCAGAGTTATTACAATTCTGGCAACATTTGACTTTTCAACAAGTAACACAATATTTTACCAGCAATATTTCATAGTTTTTAGTATCACATTACAACTAAATGACGTAAATGACGCCCGGAATGCGTCAAAGTAGTCAGAAACTATAAAACTTTTGGCATCATTGAGTATTCACCACTTTAAGTGAGGATAGACTTCAAGATCAACCAACATTCGAATCACACAACTGATAATATACACAAAAATCGGGCTTTATTTAAATCCAGGTCTGGACCACATAAAGGATTTACATAAAGGATACCTATATCCCGGAAAACGCATACGATGTGAAGCCGCGGACAATATATATTAATACGATTTACTAAAAGTTCGTAACGTTCCAGGTAAGTAATAAGTACTATATAAATATTAGTTATAAAACTAATAGTATATAAAATATAAAAATAATCTTTTTTTACCTTACCTACGCTAAAGGACGATAGTCGTAGTACCAAACCAGAATATATTAATAATTATTAACGTTCAACAACTTAATTAAATTCCCTCCATACCTTTGTCTCTAAGTACCTACCTATCTAATTTGAAGTCCCAAAATATATACTAATAAACCATCTCACGATTAGGTAATGTAAACCCAATCTTATCGTGCCAACTTTACGAGCGAGCTGCCTCGGTATCATCCGATCTGAACTAACAAGAGCCAGGTGAAAATGGATTTACAAGCAATTTAAATGAAGTTTCTGAGCTATTTTAGTGCTTCCCTAGTAAAGTACTTGGATATGGTTGTGAATGTTCGTAAAATGGGATGTTCCGTAGGTTAATTGTTTTGAAAAAGAAATATGGCACACTACCATACTATTACTTTGCGGTATTGTGCATTGGACGGGTTAAAGCTCATGTAATTAAACGACCTCGCGACAATGTTTGGACGATCTGCAGATATTTGTTCAGGTTGTTCTAGTCGTTTTCTATGTATAATGAAAAATCCATGTAATTGTTGTATGTGAATCAGTTATCTAGTACCGATAACGCAAGCTCTGTTTAGCATGGGGCTAGATAATGCCGTGTGATTGTACAGTATGAATTTGATTTAACATTTTTACTAAAATTATTTTTAAGAGTTTAGGGGTATACCCATGGTTGGTACAGGGTACAGGGGACGCTATGGCGCTCATAAGGGTAGAGCTATGTCCAGCAGTGGACTATTATAGCTTGATGATGATGATAGGTCCAGGGTTAACGACGCGTTCGTGTCAAAGAGTGCTGGTTTTAGGGGTAATGCTTCTGACGATTCCTACTCCACTTATACAATCGCCGCGGAGGCTGCCGCTGCCTAAGCTTTTCAACTACGAAAGAACATAGCTCCAAATAGACGGAGGGCGCCCCATGCTAGGTTACTTACCTATTGGGGGCACTGCACTTCACGCAATAACTTGCGAACTCCTAGCGAGCAAATCATCGGCTATCAATAATAATGAAAGAGCCCATTAACATAATGAAAAATACTTGAGCATAGGCCAAAACATTGCAATAAATATCAACGCCAATCTCCATATTTTAGTCCAGACATGGCGGCAAACCGCCCTAGGCGATTCTAACAAAATCATTTCAAATAATTCTGATCTTTACTTCTTTGGAGACACGGTTGCTTTTCTTTTGTTGTTATTTATGCTCGGCCATGACCTTGGCTGGAACCTGTTTCCACAATAACTCATCCAGAGTGAATTAGGCGCGTTTTTATTGCATGTCGATAATGATCGAGAATTTGCAAAGTGCTTTTATAAATTACTTTTTTCTGTCTTTTAGAAATCTTTTTAGGGTTCTGATCCGTGTATAAGTATAAAAGAGAATATTCTTTAGGTGGTCTACTAATTTTCAATGTCCGTTTATGACTCAGAACCGCCATCAGGATACACGCAAGATACAAGACATCTACATTTCCTACAACAAAAACATATCAAAATACGAATCGGCTTTTATTAGATTTTGATGAGATTTTTTGCAAATATCCCGCATTTTGCTTGCCAATTATTTTAACACCACGTTTCATTGACTCATTAAAATGTCTAATATACGATTGGTTTTTCTGAAGAAATGTTTCACTTTGACAATTTGGTAAAACCCCACCCTTGAATTATTTAGATCACATTCCACATTAGACCACTCATTTATTAAGAAAATGACAATAATATAATAAAACAATTACAACTAGTATTTACACTTACGTATATCTATTTCCTTAAAATGTAAGCCGTCACTAGATCTATAAAAAATCCGCAAGAATCAAGTAAAATACTTCCGTCTATTTTCTGCAGTATTGTAGTACAACTTTCGGTCTAACACTAACATTATAATAATGGCGAAAGTGTATACGTAAAAAAAAGAAGTTCCTACAACTTGGCTCTTCGTTGCTACAAAGAGGCAAGCAACGACAGGAAGTTAGTTCCTATAATTTCAAGAATGTCGGTTCAATTAGTGCCGTTTAACTTTAAGATCAACCGGGAGAAGAATACCTACGATTATTATGGCAACTCTAAGTTTACCCCATTCATTAATGTTCTACCTCCATTAGATTACCTCTACGTGCAATTCGGAATACTACCTCCTTTTAGCCTTGCAGTAATTGAACTTCATTCATGAAAGCTTTACCCCATTCACCTACATAAAATGACGTAGGTAGTTCCTCTTCCGTACGTCACATGATATAATAGCAGGTCCCACAACTGGGTCAGGGGTTCATTGTGACGTCATAACCTCTTTACCTACTCTCTGTTCCTGTGACCTCTCATGGAAGCTGCGAAATAATGTTCTACAAATGAACCTTAAGCAAAATTTCATTATTGTATGTTATGTATATTTGTATAGGTACTAACTTAACGAGTAAGTTTATTTCTAAAAAATAATTAAAATGTGATTTAGAATCCACTAAAGTATATTTCATGTTAACCAAGGCATTTAGTATAAATGAAAAATTAACAAAAACTGATAACAATAACAGAAAACAAGGTAACAGGTTATCAATTCACTTACTAAAACACAAACTTCAACATAATCTCACATATGCAGGGACAATATGGGGACAATTTTAAAATTTGAATTCGAAAACGAACGAGTGATTAATTAAATGATTAATGAAAGCTTTCATAACCAACAATATTTTCTTCTGTGCTTTTTTTTGCTGTAACCAATTTCTTTAAATATTTTTCACCAATATTCCTTGAGTTTGTAACCCCTTTGTAATTATAAAAAATCCTGTATAAAAAACAATGGCTGGTTTTTGAATCGGAGTAAAGTTTTGTGTTTCTACATAATAGTTAATAAAAACTATTGCTAGTATGGCTATAACAATATTTGAGAGGAAGAACAATTTCGCTATTGAAAAAAAAAACATCAACTGATACACATAGGTACCTCATAACTCCGTTAATAACAATTACATCAACATATTTCCCAAAAGCTCTATGTACGGCTATCCACAATAACTTTCATTCAACCCTCATGCAAGCTCTCTCCCATTGACGTGACGTCATCGCAACTAGGTCAAGGGCCCAGCTTCCGTCATACTCCTCGTGTCAGGGACCCGGGCTAACCTCGTCCCATCTACCCTACTCACCCAGTTTCAGAGGTCTCTTCAAAATCCTGGAAATTTCCACCCATTTTCCACCTGTCGGGACTGTCGTCAGATCCTTAATGAGCTTTGGCTTCACAAATTATATAAAATTTAGGACTTATGTTTAAATGTTATGGGAAAGAAACACAGATTATGTCTGTGTAACCTGCATTTTTGTTAAATTATTCATTCCAATGTATTGCCTCAGAAATTATTTGAAATTTAGGACTAATGTTTAAATGTTATTGGAAAGAATTTAAGATTATGTTTGTGTCACCTGCGTTTTTGTATAATTAATAATATCAATGTATTCGTAAATCAAAACAGACCAAACCAAAGATCTTTATAAAAATATCAGTAAAAATAAACATCGCCCTTGCACTTTCTCGAAAGGTCTGGCTCTGATTCTCCTAACACCAGAACGCATAAAAGCCCCTCAGGGTTACAGCTTTCAGCTTAATGCGGTTCATCCTTGCCCTTTCAGTAAATCCTGAAGCATTATTATCTAGGATATAACCTATGAAGACGTTATTGCTTTTCATTTTATACGATTTTATAAACTTTGTCGAATTCATGACCTTTTCAAAGTTAATAGTTAATATGGGAAATCTCTTAACTCCTCTTTTATTAAGGTCGGTATCAAAGTAATTGAAAATATAAAGTTTAGACGGTTTAGACGAGACATTTTTAATATTGGCTTTCGTCCTTTAAAATTAAATATTACCTGGATACTGAAAAAGGATCTTTAAGGTAAATGCTGTAAGATTTTGTTTTATTTATCTTCAATCTCATATTATTATCATCGAAATGAAACCGTTAAAAACACAGTAGCTTGTATAGCTTTCATACCACCCAAAGCTCTCGAGAATGTTTTCCGTGAATTGATTTTATTTCTGTAGTGATGATAAAATTGTTCTTTACTGCTATGGTTATAGAGATCGACTCGGAGATCACGAATTATTTTTACAACTGGGAATTTGTATTTTGGAGGAATGTGCAGGAAAAATGTTGTCATGCGATATATTCTTGGGAACAGTGGGTGTGTTCAAAGTTTTCAAGAACAAGAATCGTTCAAATAATTCGCAAAACAGTACGGAAATTGCAACCACCAAAACCCAAAGCAGTTTAGGACAAAGACATTTATTCGAGCAAGTAACTGACGCACTTCGTACAAACAAAACAGGCGAGTTATCAACATCATTGTTTGATAGCAAATCAAGTTGTTAATCATTGCCATACGACATCTTTCAGCAGGAAAGGTCAGCTGCTAAAGATAATTCACTTCACGATTTATACCGCATGCTGAGTGACGCTGCTGTCTGTGTGCTTTTCATGAATGAAATACTTGCGTAGGCGCATGAGAATTATGAGCGAGGAAATCAATTTGCACGAGACAAATTTGGATTCTACAACTGTTGAAATTAACGATAGAGGGGCCGTTGAAGTATTACGTAAGCACTATGGGAGTGTGGGGGGGTCTTTGTTTTGCTTATTTTGGATGACATGGAGGGTAGGGGAGTCTAGATGATGATTACGTCAATAATTGTAATAAATCTGCTTACGTAATATTTGAACGGCCCCAGACTAACGTAAGAATCTTCTTAGAAAATAAACATAGAAGGAAAATTAAAGGAATTTACCAGATGCGCTTTCAAATATTTAATAACTAGCTTGTACCCGCGGCTTAGATGTCAAAGTTTCAACCCGATCCGTTTAGTGGTTTTGTCGTGAAGCGGTAAAAACTTTCTAACATCCCAACTTTCGCATCTCAAAATATTTTTAAACTTACGCAATCTGAACTCATAACAACGGTAACACATAAGCTACCCTTTAACCAGTTGAAACGTCAGAAAAATATAATAAATACGAGAAAAGTTTAACCCGTTTAATTAAAAATAATATCGCGTTTTTAATATTATTATGGAAATCATTCCATAATTATATTAAATATGAATATACATACAATATACGTTATTGTTTGTGTGTAATAGTAATTAATTGAGAAGCGTGTGGCATATGTATCCTCAAAATATTGAACTCCTCAACATTATGAACATACTAGTGGTTTCTTCTCACTTCTTCCACTGGTGGACAAAAAATTAAAGTGAACATCAATATAATAATGAATAGTATAAAATATGACTTGTCTAAGTGCTTATTTGTAAGCCTAAAGAAATAAACTTTCATTTCATTTCAGAATAGTGTGTGAGCGTCATTAACAATTATTGGGATAGATGACCTGCCTGACGCACTTACGTAGAAAGCGTACATCCCAACGGTACTCAGAATTTACGAAGGAAAACTAAAAATTAATTTATTCTCAGCTTTCCTTCCTGCATAGCTTACGTACCTACATATCCTTTATAATTTCACGATGTGAAATTATCCGATAGCATTTTATCATTTTCTTTGTCCAAGTATACTTTCGAGGTATGACTTGGAATTCCCGTTGTCGTCGTTAGGTACATTAGTTGGAATAAATTCTTATGACATCAGTAGCGCGGTGTCGATGTGGCGCGGTGGGCGAAGGTCCGCCTGCGACGCAGAAGGTTGCGGGTTCGATTCCCGCCTCGGAATAATTGTGTGTACGATCTGCAGATATTTTCTCCGGGTGTTCTGGTCGTTTTCTATGTTTAATAAAAAATATCTATCTACGTAATGTATTGTATTATGTATATCAGTTATCTAGTACCAATAACACAAGCTCTGCTTACCATAGGGCTAGATAATGCTGTGTGAATTGTCCAGCATTATTTATTTTTATTTATAATGGGCAGCGTTATCGTTTAGAAACGATTTCTCTCAGGTTATAAACTCTATAGCTATAAAAATTCGCAACGTTAAAATTGGTTGGGAAAACTGGGGAAAACCCAGTATGCTATGCACCAAAATAAATAAGACAGCATATATTTTTAGGTTACGTTTTAAAAGTGGCTATAATATAAACAACACTTCATGCTCTACAAAACATGCTGAACTAAACAAGACTGCTCAAAATTATAATATCTTCATAAAGATTTCAATCTGACGGCCAAGCATAACAGCTGTTCTACTAAGACGGTGGTACCAATGCAGTAACTTAATTTATTCGCTACGGTAAGGACATTATGCGCTGAGGGTCTGATAAGAGCATTATGCCTTTTGCCATAGTTTCCGTTGGTTTCACAGTCAGTTGGGCAGGAACGTGCGGGCGCGATTTTGGAACTCATGTAGGGGTGCTTTGATAGGGGCCAAACAAGCTGTAGTTTTAAGTCAGTTGAATTTTCGCATAAAATATTTATGTATGTATTAAGTATAGATATGTACATATGTATATCACTCATCTAGTTATACACTCATGCATAACACAAGTTCAGCTTAGCTTGGAGACAGATCTTATACACTCATCCATAACATAAGTTCAGCTTAGCTTGGAGACAGATCATATGTGTTAATTGTCCAACATTAATAATTTTTATTGACAATGGATGTGCATAAATTAAAAAAAACAATCATGTTGTTTTACGTAAGCAGGAACTTTACGTAAACATGTAAAGCAGCGTACAAAATGAGACTGGGTTTGATTGAAAACCACCGGAGTTCTGACATTTCTAGAACCGAAAGTGACTTTTTGATGGAAGCCAAAAAAGTCATCAGACTCGTGTTAGGCATTATTGATGATCATTGCCTATTACAGTATTGAGGCAACCCTACCCTAATATGACGCGTGCGAACATCACCGGAATTCAGACATTTGCAAAATTGTTACAGATCATATACTTCTTGAAGGTAGCCAAAAAAGTCATCAGACTCGTGTTAGGCATTATTGATGACCATTGCCTTTTACAGTGTTGAGGCAACCCTACCCTAATATGACGCGTGCGAACACCACCGGAATTCAGACATTTGCAAAATTGTTACAGATCAAATACTTCTTGATGGTAGTCAAAAAAGTAATCAGACTCGTGTTAGGCATTATTGATGATCATTGCGTATTACAGTGTTGGCAACCCTAACATGACGCGTGCGCATGCGCAAGGAAGCAAGCCAGGTGTGCGCAACGGGAAGCGTCCCATTTGACGCATTGTCGAGATAAGGACAACGCCTTCTGAATTCGAATATGACGTTCATTATATGCCAGCTGTGTTTTAATTATGTTCGTAGAAGTGAGCTTATTAACAGTAATTAACTTTAGACGTGGCTAAAGTAGGCTTTTATCCTCTCTGATTACTTGTTTTGGGAAAGTTCCTTAAACTCAAATATCTGGAGAGGAATCTTTAAATGTATGAGCATAATATTGTACATAGGGTTTTCTAAATTCAGCGGCCAACGTAGGCTTCACGTTGTTTATTTAATCATTCAGTTAGGAATAACACTAACAAATAACTTTAAGTAGCTACCCGGAACGTACAAAAACAAAGTTTATTAGATAGCCAATCGTTGTTTTCCGAAAACTGTTTTGCTATGGAAAAACTTCGCCATAAAAAGGTTACGAACACACCCCACTAAGTTTATTTTTACACCTATGTGCACAATATGCGTCAAACACGCTGAATCAAAATAAACCATCCATATGTTCCAAGTATAAAACAATATCCCATTACGCTAAATGCTTCAAAATATTTGTCTTGCAGTGTACACATATGGTACTTTTGACGCCAAGGCTACACTGCGTGGCAAATAAACGGACGTGTCTTCCACGCGTACAGGTTGGAAGATTCCATGCGAATTGAAAACACGGTGTCCTTGCGGTTCGTATTTTTTCCGGAATTGTATACGGAAGGCCGCTAGTGACAGGCTTATGGGAAAACCATGAACTTTCCTAATAAAGTTTGATAGGTTTTCTTGGCTTAGATTAGATTATTTTAAAAATACAAATGCTCATGTTTTTTGCTTGTTTTTGCTTTGATATTCAACAGCCTTTACTTGAAACTGCTGTAGATAACACATAGTACACATTATAACATCAGTACCTTAACTAACAAGTACTTACCTGACTGGGATGATGTCGGTACAGGTACAGCTTTGTCCCATGCAGAACTCCCCACACCTGCTTCCAAGATCTGTCACTCGCTCGCTGTTGAACAAACGGACGAAATTAATAATGAGACTTAATTTTACCTCATTGGGTGCCAATAAAGCGTAAAAACCAGACTGGTATTTATCATAAAGTGGCACTTAACGCAACAAAGTGTTGTACCTATCTTAGGAGACAAATAAAATGTAAATTTTGCACTTATCTTGAGTTTTATAATTTTTTTTTACACTATTGCGTTAGGTTCCCCTGTAAAAATAGTGTAAGTACTATATAAATAAATAAACAATTAATATTTTAGTGATAAAAATGGGGTAACATAAATCGTAGGAGGTACCACGTTGGGTGCCAATTTGTTACGTTCCATTTTACGTACCTTTCCGTTGCTGACAACCATTTTGATTTGCACGTTCCCTTGTACGTCACCTTCGACGGGTTCCACTACGTTTTCACTCAAGTCTCCATCTTCTTTCTTCTCTTGACTGTTGAAATCAAATAACATAAACGGTTATATGATTATGTACTTTAGATTATCGTAATTAGTAGATTGACATGGGTTATTCGTAAGCATAATGATTTTGTACAAGTGTTTTTGTCAGCTCGGGACGGTTTGTCAAGTATCTGAAGGTTTCCAAAAACTTAGTTACTATGAAAAGCTATTGAAGATGCAACGTCAAGCTCCATAAAGCTTTCTTCCTATGCAGTATTTTTATACTCAATACAACTGAAAAACAAAAATAGCTGAAAACATAAAGTTGCTACAAACATGCCAAACATTTAACACTGAGGTAGCAAAACATAGTAGACTTTATAATCTAAAACGTGAATCATGCAGAACAATATTAAAACACGATTTATTCGACGGTTTTTCATGCAGATAGCCACCGGTGATTATTATTGACAATATAGTTAATTTTAATTTGCAGATCGACCGAATTTGTCCATATAATTGGTCCTTTGAAGTAATTTCAAACTTTATGATGTAACGCTTATGTGAAGATTATTATTGTAGCATGGACGATATTTGCTGCGCTTTTTGTCAGAAATCATTATTGGAATTTAGACTTAATGATCTGTGATATTTGCGAGGCATATTGTACTTAGCAATCTATTATAAAATCATCAGCTGGCTAGTCGTGGCGCCATCTATCATGCGTGTCGTCTATTTTTGCACACATTGAAAAAGCGCCACCTAGTTTACACAGAGTAAACTACGTCGTCATGCGACGTACCGCAAAGGGAGGACTGCGTGAGGGTCGAATATTCGCAGCAACGGAGTAATGTCGTCGGTGAGCCGAGGAGGGCGCCACTTGCGGTAAACACTGTATTTGCAACCGGATTACCATAGCGTAAGACACAATCTAATAATTTTGACTGAATTATATTTATTTATTGGGGTTAGAAACTAATTTTACTGTTATACACTTCCAAAACCACTAAGAACGAGAAAATACAAGAATTAACTAACTACAAAACTTAGAACCTTCATAAAATTTTAACAATGTGTGAATAATTAAGGAGAACTAATTCGTTTACATGACAGATATAATGTTATGAACAAGGTAGTATCCAAAGGGCATGTTAGGTAGACATTACACTACTTTTATTGCGAGAGTACGAAAAATATATGACAGCTAAATACTAAAAACGTTCTAGGTACTTTGACAATTTACAAAACGAGAAGAAATATTACCTTCTTAGGTTATGATGATCAATTTCTGGTTCCACGTCTCCGTCAAGATGTAACCGATCACCCCAAGTTGCTTTTAGGTAAGACACCCTTCGCATAGCTCGCTCTTCTTCTGCTTGAAAATAAACAATATTCATGAAAATCAGAGCTTTTAATCAAAACAGAAGATTTGCACTTATGAAAGTGAACCTACCCCCAAGTTGAGCATCTTTCTTCTGTCTTCTAGTTACCACGTCATCGGCAAAACCTGTGCAAAGAGTCAAGCTATTATAAAAAGTTACAAAACATGTTTTTGTTAGGTAGTTAAACATCGAAATACAACGGTTAGAGTTAAGAGTTAGATTATTGCTCAGTTATTTCCACTGAAGTAAAACTACATTAACTTTGTTTTAGCCCTGATAGAGTTGTTAAAGAATCAGCCCAATAGCACACCTAGAAGCACATTAAAGATTATTTATCAATTATTTATCGGGTACCCTTTATTTTATTTCCCCCCTGGTTTCTATCGCAATATATAATATTTATACAAAAGGTACGCGATAAATACCCAATAAATATTATTTAATATGTGAACAAATCGCGAAGTTTAGAAGCACATTAATGCATTCCGATGCAAGTTTAGTAAAAGATTACCCCGTGCGTCAGCGCCATCTTTAGTCCAAAGCGCTGTGTTAGTACCGTAACACTGATTTAAGCGCAGGCGCAGTTGTTAACTTAAAAAACAGATTGTGCAAGTCGAATTGCTTATTACTATAAGGGTTCATTCATTTGTGTAGCTTTTGAAATAGATGCGTATGTGTTTATAAACTTAAATAATAAATTTTATTGAAATTATTGGTCTACGAACATCAAAGTCACGTAAAACACTGAGGTAGGGATGGTTACTAACACCGATAGATACTACAACACCTCATAAAAAGCAGTAAACAACTGCAATAGTAGTAACTACACAAACAAACTACCCTACACATCAACCCCATCGACTCGCAAAGCAGAAGCGTAGGGAAGCATTGAATGCGTCGTCGCGTGCTCGACCTGAATCGGCTGGCGTGCTCGGCGTGGGCGACGGAGATGTAGCGGCCGACGACCCCGACTGGCCCACGGAATGGCCCACGGGTGGGGCCAGGCTCAGCTGCGTGGGCCTCTGCGGGCCCTGGGCCCCTGGCAGCGACACGCGGTTCATCGCCTCCATCTGTTCCCTGTTCAGCCCCATGCGTCTCTTCGCGTGACTGCCATCTTGGGGCGAACAGTGCGGTTAGACGCGGTGCTAAGCCGTGAATGCCCGTTTTCATGTATACGCAAACCGTTTTGACCATTCTGTACTCCTAACTTTACATATTTATCCATCAAAATTACCTAATTGCCTCCCACCGCAAGATATTATTGATTCAAGTCATTGAGACACTCGTACCTGATTCAAGTCATTGAGACACTCGTACCTATAACAGCGCTCCTCACACCGCAAGCTTTCGCAGATTCTGTTAAACTTTATGCTCTTGTGTCTCGTGTCCATATTGGTGTATTAGAGAACCTCCTGCTATCCCTTCACCGATGACTGGACATGACAAGCTCAAGCTCAGCATGGCCGAACCGGATGGTACAGTTTGCGTATGACAATGAAAACACAGCACCTTCAGAAAGCTGGTCAACTGTGATTAAGTCACCGTTATCCACCTTTCGTAGCGTGGATCTAGTGCGTGAATATCTAGATTGTAGAAGCTTAATGATTACCTGTGGCATGATGTCTTCTAATGGGTAATCCTTCACTACCGGTGCTGTTTGACCTTGTTCGCATTTGAACCTTTTCTGTTTCTGAAAGCGGATGGAGGTTTTATGAGTGCTTCTAATGAGATGCTAATAGCCTAATATAATATGGAAATAATAGATTTTAGTCTTACCGGGGTTAAATCCTTCTGGAGGTGGGCAATGGAGGTGTTTGCTGCCTGTTATCATAAGCTGATTTCCTGATAAACTGCCGCCGAGTGCTTCATTTTCAAGTTCTGTAAAATACATTTCTAGTCATCAAACTTTTCATAAAAGGTATATATTATACCAAAATTAATAAGCAATACAAGAATTTTTTAATAAAAATAGCATTTTAAATTATATCTAAATATTGACTATCTTATATATACCAAATAGCTAATTTGTTGGTTGGGGGGTATAGAATAAACAAACGGAAAACAAAGGTGTTAAACATTGAGGTAAGTGACACAAAGGATGATCATAAAAATAAGATTGCCTCCATGACCCTGTTTTGAAATAGGGGTTGGATCAGCGTATCTGCAGATTTATATATTTAATGCCTGTGGTTTTACCTTGTGGTTGCACGTCCAACGACCGAGCTTCTCGTCTCGCCGTCCTAGTCTCGAACTCCTTGCGCCGTAACGCCACGCTCGGCTCGAGCCTCGTGGTGGAAAGCCTGGCTAGCTCGCTGCGAGCCACCTCTGTCCGTCTCTCGCCGCCGCCTCGGGCCTCTTCGAGCTGCCTCGTCCGCGCCGTCACTAATTGTAATTCAGGTACTGGGTATCTGGAAAATTGGAACAACAGATTTGTCAGAGTTAAAACACCAACACAACAACAGGTTAGAGTTTACTCAATTAGTAACTATAGTGCTTCTTTGTTTTCGTTATAGGTCTTCTTTATAGTTCTTTATAGTGTTGACACCTTAGTTATTCCGTGATCATGGCGCATGTACATAACTGTCAAAATAATAATTATAAATATTGGAAAATTCCAAACAAGTTATGCATGTCATGATATTATCATGGTAAATATCCCGTTGTTTTTAATGATTTTACATTGTAAACAACTGCTAACATGATTCAATGAATGATACTCACTTGTTATCTTCACTTCTATTCGGGTCATCTCTCGCCTCTGCTGATCCATTCATCGTCCCAACATTCGTACTGTGAATACTAGGCGCTGTCTCCTGTATCTTCGAAAGGGTCGCCACAAACTGGTTCTTCTCCGGTTTTAGCCTGCCTTTGTCTGAACCATTGACCTCTCCATAGCCACTGTACGTTCCACTGTCCACGCTCGCAGAACATTCTTCTTTCTTATCTTGCGGTGGCGGTGAGGAAGGGGGAGGGGAAGTCGCGGGTGGTGGCCACGCAGGCTTTTGAAGCTTCTGTGGTCTGGCATAGAACTCTTTTTGCTTTATAGGCGGTGGTGCTTCTGGCGTTACCCAACCGGTCGGCTGGCTGGGACGTCGGAGGAATGCCTCTTTCTGCTCGAGGCTCTTTCGTATTCGTGAGAGGATTATGGAGTCGTCCAGCTCTCGACCGGTGAGGGTCGAGTTCGAGTCGAACGAGCCGAGGCTGTCTTTGCTCTCTGTCGCTGATGATGGGAGAGACGTGTCAGATTCCCGCCTGCTGGAAAAGAAAACCCTGATTTAGGTAAAGATTTAGATAAAAATAATTTATTAGTATGAACATATTGTGTTATTAAAATGTTACAAACAGGTTGGTAGGTATCACACATGTTTTAAAGATTACGGTGTACAAATTGAGAGACTGATATGGCGTGCAGTGCAATGTCCCTGTTGCTAAAATAGAGGAAGGAAGGAGCTCAGTACGTTCGGCTTTGCTCATAAACTATCATTTTATAATCATAAAATAAAAAAACTTTAGGAATTCATGTCAGAACGTACCCATCATGCAACATGTAATGCTGTCCACCGAGCCGAGGCACATCGTACCGCGACGGTGCTAAGGACGCCACACTCGCGTACTCCGGATCGTCCCTGCGGATAGGCGCTTGCGGAGACGGCAGCGCAGCCCTAGGCCTACGGTACGCGTCGAACAGCCGCGACTCGTGCTCCGTCACCGGTGCAGGCATCTCTAACTGCCGCTGCTGCTGGTTCGATTCGGGATTGTAGGCAGCTTCGCTGAAATACTGGAAACAAAAACATGGTTAGGAAAAGTTCGTTTAATATGGCGATTCGATATCGAATGAGATGGCGAGACGACCTGGGTTATCATAACACCTTTTAAATTGTAAGAAGTTGAAGAAGGAAAAGCAGGCTTTGATCCTACAGCGGTGGCGAAATTTTTCCCACACTACTAATAAATATGCGAATGACTACGCTCGTTTTAACCGGTCAGGCACGTGCAAAACTATAGCGTGTTACAAATACTTATGGAACCTACCCTTTGCAGCAGATCGTGGTCCCTCGGCACAACCGTCAGCCTCAACACTCTCGGTTCTCTCTGCGCGAGCTGCACAACTCTCGCGTAAGGTGCCCGTGATCTCCCACAGGCGACCGGCTCTCCGTTGACAGCCAGCACCCTGTCCCCGGCGCGGAGCCCCGCCGCCGCCGCCGGCCCGCCCGGCCGGACTGACCTCACGAAGATCGTGTCCATTGGCGCACCCACCGCGCCCACCGCGAGGTGGCGCGCATCTTCGTATAACTCCTGGAATTAGAACAGGTTTATGGTAGAAGGTGAACTGGATTATGAATCGGAGACAATAAGAAAATAACTTATTCAGCAAATAATCTAGAAAAAATACCTTATAAACGGATAGCCTTGGAAACCAAAGGCGAAACCATGGGAATGGAAATGAATGAATTCTGAAGATTCGATAGAGTCAACGAGGTCAAGTGTAAGGTCTTATAAGATTTCATGCAATGAACTCTTAAATAATATCGCTTCGGTTTCCTTGATTCTTTGAAAAACAAAGGTTTTGGGTAGGGTATTTGTAAGGAAATCCTGAAGGGTATTATAGTACCACCCCTTTTTAGTTTAATCATCAATCAAGTTTTATATCCGTTCAGATGCAGTACAAACCTGCAGAGAATCCGGCGGGTAGACCACTAGATGCCTGAGCGTGAATCCAAAGCCGTGACGTGCGTCCGGCCGCTGGATGACGATGGTGCGGGGCGCGGAGCAGTGCGCGGGCGGCGCGGCAGCGACGTTCGGCGGTGGCAGCGCCAGCGGTGGACTCACGGCTTGCACTTGAGGCTGGAAAAGAAGATAACAAACGTTAGGTGGACGATGGAAAACAATGTAAGGCGGTGTCTTCAAGAATCGTCTAGCCTGATGATATTCAGAGTGTTGTTCGTTTCCATATGAAATGTTGGAAAACTTTCGAGTAAATTGTACGGCCTATGATGAAACCGGAGATCCTACCTGACATTCTCTTGGTAGCCGCCTTTCTTCAAGTGAGATGAAAAGTTTGAATAAAGTTAGCCAACACATGACGACATTAACATGATTACAAATTTAACAAAATTTAAAAGTAAAAAATATAAAGAAGACGTCAGCACACTTTGGGTTACTTCGTGACACAGCGATAAGGTCCATAGTAGACATTTCGACCCTACCTTCTTTACAATACATCTGTTCTCGGAACACAATAGTGTATCCTGTTTGTTTGCTGCGAACAATTTGTTTGTAAAAAAAACTGACGTCACAGCAGATGGCAACCAGCTGTTTTGCGGGTTTGCACTTTGCAAAACTGCACCATCCACGTGTATAAATACGAAAATAGCTCAACGTGTGTACTGTGTACAGACCAGACACGTAAGATTTGCATAATGTTGCATCTAAATCACACGACTACTAACAAGTCTCAACATCGAATGCTATCATAAATCATGTGTACATTTCCTTGCAGAAACACTGTCATGCAACGAGGGACTGGTTACGCTGAGCACTGATTACGAAGCCCACGCACTCCTGATGACACCTCGTTTGTTACGATAAGGGTGGAGGAAAGAAGGTATCACTTACTAGCTGTATAAACAAGAGCCTATCCATACAAAAAGTCAATTGAGTTATCAAAGAAAATAAATATAGAATAGTATCATGCCAGTATTTAAATAACATCATTGTGCTTCTCCTTATAATCACTTTAGTGACTTTTCTTATCATTGACATAACAGGTATACTATTGGGTAACACTTTTCTGGAACCTATTCCAAGGTGAGAGAAAGGTTACCTAATTACCTACTTGATACTAACTATTTACATCATATAAGATGCTTAAGAGCGTTTATTCCTAAAATGCGCAGAAACAGTACTTTTCAAACCCGTTTATATCATGAACCACTTATCTTATAGTATATGTTATTTACTAATAATTTTAGGAAATTTTAGTGTCCAACGAGTTTGACTATAAAATATTTCGATTAATATAGTATGTACGCGTTCTATCAAGATAACTTGTGAGAGGTTTTCATAATTTCCCTTTCAGCATCAGTTTCGAAGCTCAACCTTTAGGAAACACTTTATCCAGCAGTGGGAGAAAGTGGGCTGAATAGGTAGATGGGCAATAAATAAACCCAACTTTTGCAAAGCCACGGGATTATGTCAAAACGATGCCCACACAGTATTACTACCTGACGTTTCGCTTCGATACAAGAAAGTCTATGGTGAAAAGGATAGTGTTGGGTGTTGATGAACCCTTAGAATTGCAAATCTCTGCAATGTTATGATAGCTTATCTGAACTTGTTTGAAGCGAAGTAAATGAGATGACAGTTTCTAACACCCTCGGCGAAGCTGGTTGTTGAATTTTAAACTCAGGTTTCCTCAATATGTTTATGGTATAGTTAGATTTATTGGAAATATAATGATTATATTTCAAAGTTCCATTAGTAGAAGACAATTTTATATGCATTAAGCACTTATCTTCACTTATAGCTACGGTGACGTGATAAATTGCGAATCCTGAAACTATCTCGAATGATGTCTAAGTAATTTGCGAAACCTTTGAAAATATGTGTATTTCTGGGTAACCAATGCCAAAGCTACCAAAAAGTATTTTGCATAAGTGTAGGTTACTACTGTTATTTATATTTGTATGTATACCAATGCCCGAATCTAATAGGCTCCGCGAAAAACATGTGTGAAGGGCATATTAGCAAGTACGTAAACTAAATATCAGAGAGGCAATTTCTTTCAGCAACTTATCAGTAACATAAATCCTGCTGGTGTAACAGTAATGCGCGTGTCACAGACAAGCAAGAAGCCGTAGCAAGCAGTCAGGTGCACCCTATTGTATCAAGTTACCCAGATTAACTTGCCTGGCGTCAGATGTAACGTAACCAGATTTGTGATCCACCCTTCCGTTTACTTCGTCACGTTCTATTAGCTTCTAATTAAGGTTTTTGGTCACTGTACAAAGCGTATGTTACTTTTTTGATTAAAGAATTCTAGAATTGTTTCATGATAGATCTCACTATGTTATAGTCAGATTGATTCGAAAATTAGTTAAAATTGGTTTGAACGATAATTGGATAAGTATTGACCAAGATTAAAGTGTTATATATCAAGATTTTAATCATGCAAATTAGATAAATACTCTACAAAATCGTAGCGGTAATTGACTCGGGTTATTTTAACGCCGTGTTTCCGAATATTACTTAAACATAGGGCTAACCAACCAGACCTAATAATTAAAGTAAAGTATGTCAAGATTTCGATTTAAAAAGTATAATTACTCAATAATCGCTGTACTGAACACTTGTCTCGGCTCAGCATAATAGACGCAGCAAAAGGGGTCAAAACATTAATAATGTATTAAGTACCTCACAAGTACTTCTTAAAGTTCATTCTAAAGTAGGTAACTGCAGCTGCATAATCTTATCTTTTATCAATTTCTCTTTCTTATGGAAGAGTTATTTACTTGCTGTTTTGCATATGTGTGTCACGTTAGCAAATTAATCTTTATGGTAGAGAAATCGAGGTTAGAACCAAGCATAATGCTTTACCGTTGATGTCCAATTACGAGGTTTTTGTCTACTTAAGTTATGGTACAAGAAGTAGGTAATCTTGACCGGAGGAACCTATTTAGTAGGTATGCCATGCGATAATTTATAATGTTCCTTAGAAAGCCCAAGGACAAAATATTGATATGGCGACTGACAGAAGAAAGTGGCAATAGCCACTGGAACGTTCAAGCCACATTTGTTGCAAATTTTTTGTGAACAACATGTTGTGCCAAAGCCTAACCCAAGTTATGATAATGGGAACAAATGGAGGGAATTTTTGGCTCGAGAGCTAAAACGCAAGAGACAAGATGTTAGATTTACATCGCTTAGTAAGTAGAGGAGGGTTCAACTTTATGACCTACATGTTATTTCGGATATCAAAAAGTAAATTTACGATTCCGTAAAGTTGAATCAGTATGGTATAATAATGATTATTTTATCGAATATTTATCGCGTACCTTTTGTTTATTTCTCCTACGTCAGTAAATGTAATTCTTTGTTTTTTGAATCCAATAAATAATGTCATAAAATCCCTCGAGATATCATTATGTCCATTTTGTAGTTTCTTTGTATTGTAATATCATAAACTTCTCTTCCTATACCGCGATGTTAATATTTATGACTTTAACGAGTTCTAAATGCCAGTATTTATATTCATGGTGTAGGTTTTGACAGTACCTTTATAGGTAGAAAGTTAGCATTGAAGATTTAACTTTGTTTGTTTGTTTAAGGTTACATTCCTTTATTGGTTATTTTTATGGGGAAATTGATGGTACACCCACCGGAACTACTTTCTTTAATCCTTTAATGATTGTGGCTCTTTTTGAGGGCACATTAAAATTAAAGATTCGAAAATCGGCTACATTGTTTTGTAATGTTTTGGTTTCGACCAACGTAAACACAAACTTCCTGCTTCATGTTCATAATAACATTTCAAAACCGTATAATATGAACTGACAACGACATCTCGATTTATTATAAATCAATATTACCCAAGAATGGAGTGGAACGAGATTAATTTGAGATAAGATCACGTTATTAACTGTCCCATGTCTATTTTGAGAAAACAGTTATTGAACGGAACCACTTCTAGATTGACGTGTACTGGACAGGATTTCTTAGAGGAATATTTCTTTGGGAGCGCTTGAAACAGATTCGATCAAAGCATATTACCTAGTTTCTTCACTTAATTTTTTATAATATAAATTGACTCATCTTCTTCCATATAGAATTCAATTATATTTCTGAATCTGAATGGAATACCTAGGTATTCCATTCGCTCGTTATACTTGTGAATTGTCGTTTGAGTAAACTATGCGCTAAAGCATTGCCATATACAGCAGCGGGACAATGCAGTCTTGGGGACGCTTCCGACTAGTATTGATATGGAATCATTGAGCTAGGTATCTGTAGATTGTTTGCAACTGACTACAGTTAGCTCAATTGTTCTAATTGTAATATAGTTCTGATTTGTTTATTTTATTGCATAGTTATTTTCTTTGTTATAAAGAAATTACTGCCATTAAATATGTACTTTTTGCATAACCTCATTGACTCTGACATTATAAACAAGTTCCATATTTAAGAAACGTTCATAGACAAACTCAAAGCTGACCATAGATTTATTCTTCTGAACGAGATTTAATGACGATATGGGAAAGAGGTAGTTTGTCACAATTACTTAGACTGTGTACTGAGTAGCTTATGGAGCGGAGAGATCAGGAAATTGAAGCAATTTTTGAACTGATCGCATCTTGACAGGATGATAGCATAGTTCCGGGAACAAATTAGCTGAGCTGAGCCCTATTGAGATGATTTCTAAGGGAACGATATAATTCTTTAAAAAAGATAAACCGAAGAATACTTCAGAACAAATACATTAAATCGAAAAACGCTTAACTGCGGAGTTCGTTAAGGTTCATAAATAATAATTATAATAATAACGCTGGACAATCCATACAGTATTATCTAGCTAGTCCCAATCTAAGCAGATTTTGTATTATGGGTACTAGATGACTGATAAACGTTTTTTACATTACATTAATTACAGAAAAAGTAAAAAATAACGCTGACTTGAGATTGGGGGTCAACTGCGATATACAACTGGTTTTGTGTTACAATCAGTTGTATATCGCAGTTGACCCCCCCCCCCAATAATGAAGAGTAGGTCCTTACCAACTTGTCAAGTCTATACCTAACCACTTAGGTTATAATAAGGTTTTCTTTAGTCTTAATATAATAAGGAGTAATTTAAGAAAAAATACGTATCTATGGATAGGTATCGAATGATTCAAAATTATAATGAACCTAAAGGTTAAATAGGTACCGTCGTATTGTTTTATCGGTAAGGTAATATAGTTGTTATTGTAAGGAAATAACACAGCAGTATGGTTTTATTGTCGGCGAATATGTATTTAAATAATTAATTACCTACGTCAATACGTTGTTCGTACATGTCATTGTTGCTGATAACATCATTATTTATCTTTAATTCCGCCTCTTGTTCATTATAATCTGGATTTTACAGATAAGTTCTATATTTAAATCAGGCTGATCTGGCCTTATTAGTAATGTAAAACTGAATACATAGATCTTTTAGCAATGATATATCTTTTGTGGAGTGGCAGTGGGCCGGCCATATCTCGCGAAGAACCGACGGCCGCTGGGGCAAACGTGTTCTTGAGTGGAGACCACGACTTGGTAAACGTAGTGTAGGATGCCCTCTGACTAGGTGGGATGACGACCTGCGAAAGACTGCAGGTAGATGCTGGATGCGTCAAGCCGAAGACAGGGCGCTATGGCGCTCATTGGGGGAGGCCTATGTCTAGCAGTGGACTAATATAGGCTGATGATGATGATGTCCAGCAGTGGACTGCTATAGGTTGATGATGATGATGATTTTGTTACCGACCAGTCGGTAAAATTGTTCATTTGTAATGAAATAACTCTTATAGGTACCATAAGATCCCTTTTAATAATTTCAATCAACATCATCAGCACATTATATTATAGTCCACAGCTAGATATAGGCTTCTCCTGAGCGCTATAGCGTTCAGTCTTCAGCTTGCATGACTTCTTTAATTAGGATAGAATCGTTTAGGTACCTATAGAGTTCATTATTAGGCGCTGATCGGGGGAGGCCTGCATCCAGCAGTGGACCAATATATGCTGTTGAGGTGTGTTGATTTCATGATCGTCAATGCAAGTTTAAAAAACAATCTTAATGATGTTCAAATCAGTTATATACTGTGTGTCCATTGTGTTCTATATAATTTTTTTTTTCGCCAGGAGGCGCCAGTTGTAATAACATGAGCAAGGGATCTAACCAGCCAAGATAGAGTAACAGCCAAGTTCGGAATTCAATTCAATTTTTTTATTAAATGGGCTCATTCAATTATAAGAAATATTATACAACGAAAACCAAATCGAATAATAAACCAACTAAAATAATTTTGGAATATCGGTTTTCAACAATCGTACTTAATTTTTTATTGATCTGTCGATCGCACATTGAGCCCGCAGCAGAAGAGACCCGAAGTAATAAAACAATCTTGACCCAGCTCATATAATAGCAATCTCATTTCACAACAATTTAAATATAGAGCCATCAAATCAGTTAACGATTACAAAACATTCGCTGCCTATCAATTAATTAGCGTTTCCGATAAATCTCCTTTTATTATGGCCATTTTAGTTTTAACTGGTCGTAAACTAATCGGACATAGACGATGGAAAAACTCTGCTTGTCTGTATAATGATTTTGATCTAGTCACATTTATACTATACTAGCGGCCCGTCCCGGCTTCGCCCGGGTGGTCATTTGTTTCAGGCAATTTAAAAAAAAAATCTCTTTTTTCTCTCCGTAAGAACCAACCTCGTACTTCAAGGAATATTCTAAAAAAAGAATTAGCGAAATCAGTTCAGCTGCTCTCGAGATTTGAGCTTAGCAACAGTAAAGTTTGGATGTTTAGATGGATGGATATTTGTTACTTCTTCAAGCCAAATCTACCAAACGGATAAGGCTGAAATTTTGCAGAGTTGTGACTCTAAGCCTACTTTTTCTCACATAAAATAGCTCTCATGGGTTGGAAACAACCTTTAAACGGTTCCATAGACACAAAGCGTGCAAAGAAACTATAATAGTATTTGGTAACGTCTAAATGACTAAGGTAACGTCTGTAGAACTGAAAGATGTTGTTTTCGAAAAAAGGAAACCTAAAAGTTACAACAATAGGGAAAGGTGTAGGTAACTAACTACATCAACACATAGCATTGACGCATGTTAATGTATTAATGAGCATCACCTTTTATATGAATCATTCAATTCAATTTAACCCCACATACAGGCATATCAATGAAATCAATGACTCATGTATTTTGGACCTCAATTAATCGACAAACAAGTATTAATGCGAAACTTGTGAATGAAACAGATTTAAAAATGGATATCGTCCAATTAATGGTTGAAAATGGTCGAAAAATCAGGGCAGAGTGAGGCCACAGCCCTATTAGCAGAGACGGGTTCAAGTCTGAAAACTTCGAAAGTATCGATTTAAGGTCGATTAAACAATGTATATCGATTAATATAGAATCGATGTGAAGGTTGCTGATTAAGAATAACGTGATTTACGCACTTGTTCATGGCGGGATTAAGAGATTACTTATCCGCTTTTATCGTGTTCATGTGTGGCCAGTTACGTTCCTTGATCGAAATTAACCCTGGTTTTTTAAATTACTTTTTATGTTATAGCTTCTGTTTGAGGCTCGCGCGCTGTTGCGCTGAGAAACAAATCTTTTAAGATAATCTAGATGAGCACAATACAAATTTTCAGCTCTATTCCTTAGTTTTAGCATTGTCCTTAAAATCTTTTGTAACTTTGATGAAGCCAAACTTCACGCGACGTCTAGTCTCAACGAAGATTATTGCAACTTTGTTGCATTTAGGTAGCCTGTAACAAGAGTAGACCGGTAGATTGGGCCGGCCATATCTTGCGAAGAACCAACGGCCGCTGGGGCAAACGTGTTCTTGAGTGGAGACCACGACTAGGTAAACGTAGAGTAGGATGCCCTCCGCCCACCCGGGATGACAACCTGCGAAAGACTGTAGGTAGATGCTGGATGCGTTAAGCCGAAGACAGGGCACTATGGCGCTCATTGGGGGAGGCCTATGTCTAGCAGTGGACTATAGGCTGATGATGATGAACAAGAGTAGAGAACCCAACCCAAACAATTCCACTAAACAAGCCTTGTCTAACATTACCATAAACAAAATGATAAACATTTCTAATATCTTTACACTAAACGAGTTAGAAATTGGTTGTATCACAGTAGCTGTCCAAGATAGATAGCAGCCTGCGCGTCGCCGCCGCCCACTCATCCGTCTGCCGCGGCCTTATAAGGCTATGTCGGACTGGGGGAATTTATGAGCAAATTGAGTCGCACGATCTATTAATATTGGGTTAGGATCGTAGTTTCGTTTGAGATCTTTGTTCGGGAAGTTCTGAATCCTAAATAAATATTGAATGTATGAAAATACAGCCGAACTGAGCTTTCTTCTTTTTGTAGTTGGAAAATTAAGGAACTGTAAATCTTTTACCCTTTAATTCGACATAAATAGCCTGGTAAGCTAGATCAAAGTTTATGTAAATGAAATGAGATTTTCAGGGGCTTTCTTGACCTCCTCACCAAATATCTACTTGTTCTATTAATATCCACAATTACTTGTAAAATTAATGTATGTAGCTTGTTAGATTTTACATTCTGAATGATGGCCGGGCAAAACTCGGGCCTTCCTCATAAAAGTCCAGTAGATAACTTCATAGAACATTCATAAAAATGGGGAGCATTTTTATGAATGTTCTATGAAGTTATTCATAAAAATGCTCCCCATCTTGTAACGCAATACCCGTAAAGTACAACCTTATTATCATTTTATTATTTTGCAAAATGTGTACTCCTTCTCGAATGTCACGTAATGTGCCAGTTACTGAAGCGGGAAACGTGATACTTTGACGTTTAGTTAGTACTGGACACGTCATGGTGATAAAAACGGTATAAGCTCTTAAGCCGTTTGTACCTCAAGGCTGTAAATACTAGATAACTATTTCGCAAGGTAGTTAAAAATATAAAATCTGCCGAATTAGCATACAGCCCGGCGCGGTGGATTGGACCGACATTTCGGTACAGTTTCGGTGGTCTGAATATTGTAGACAGCCGACAGTGTTTTGTTACACCGACAATCTTTTCGCCGGGCCCGCACATTTACCCCTGCTGTGATCGGTTCTCCGTGATAACCATATAATCGTATAATCCATATCGTCATCATCAGCATATGTTAGTCAGGAGACAATAATCCATATAACACGTAGAAATACACAACAAACAACACGTAAAAATGTAACAATTTTTATCATATCCTATCGAATTGAAAAACTAGATAACATAACAAATTGAAATATAATACAAAATTGAACTACATTTTCATCGATTTGTTCTTGATGGGACTGTCCAGACGCGACACAATCACTTGCTCGCGCACGCTGGGTCCCGTGAAAGCCGTTCGTGCGGTCCCTCCGCGAACATACCAGATGCGCTGCAAAAGCGAGGTAGCCGCATCAGCATCCTGAAAATTTACCTAGGGCAGTACACTGCTTTTTTGCGCCATATACTAAGTATTTACCACGTATTTATAGTAGTATTTTCTGTCTTTGTACATTTCATAAAGCGTTCTAAATCTATATCTACTCGTATATATGTACGTTACATTTTTGTTTATCAATTAAATATTACATAATAAGTAAACAATACCTTAATAAAATTGCTATGGTACGGGTCGAACCTACCTGTACCTAGGTATAATTTTTGTTTGTCAATGACAAATTGCATAAGTACTACAGAACCAAAATAAAATGAGCCATGAAACGGGTGGAAGCTAGGCGTATCCGACTCAATATGTTCCTAGCGAATTTATTATGGTAATCTCATAATCTGATTATAATTACAGTTCGCATTGGCTGAACGGCAGCATTAATGTTTCCTGGGCATTGACACTATCAGCTTCCTAGAGGTAAATCAATCTAATGTAAGTATAGAGATTATGCCAGGAGCTTATTGATTAACGCATTTCGTACCTACAGGGCCTACCACCTACAGATATTAACGGAAGGTGGACACTGGGGTATCAGACGAGTGGGCAATCATCATCGTCATCGTATAATAGTCCACTGCTAACTTTGAAAGGAGAAGTGGGCGATAGCAATAAAGAATTATACTTACTTGTAGAGGAAAAGCAAGCCACAACTAAATTTACCTCGAGTTAAAACTTATTGAAGGAATTGCGTTTGTGACACTTAAACCCAAAATTAATGACACTAAATAACATGCAGTGTCATTGATTGTCAATGACACAACTCCACAGTAGTGCGTTAAAATTTGGTCTTTCCATAGTAGGTGTGTGCCTGAACAGGCTCCGGAGGTCTACTTCGAAAAACGAAGGATATTGTCACATCGATCGCACGTTTGATACGTGCGTGCGACAACCTTCCTATTCTTAATTTAATATTATTATTTAATTATTTTTTTTAAATGTAATCTTTAGGATCATCCTGGGTTTAAGGGGATGAAAGAAGAAAAAATAATTCTAGATCAGACTAACTCAATAACCAAAGCGTTATATTTTCTCACAATCTATGTGATAGCAAAAGTCAGTTTTAATTAGACATAAATACTTTTTACTGATATAATTGCAATGCACTTTGAAAACTCGCCCGTCTACATTATCATCGAGAAATGAAACGATTAAAAATAACGAGTGCGCTAATATCTTGATACAAAGTAATAAAGGTAATTGCACACATGATAGAAAAACCAATAATGTCTCGGAATCAATCACTAACTTTCAATCTCGTTCAATCTCATAACATGAGAGACCTAGACTCTAGAGGTATTAGAAATTGGAGATATCGAGGGATGTTTGAAAGTTGAACACAAATTAGAGGAAACATTAAAATGCTTTTCTGAACGTTGTGTTATGTTGTTGCTTTCTATTTACTTTACAATTTTCTTGAAAATGATTTATTATAAGCACATATATTCATTGCAACAAAATTTATTTGCAGATAAACTTTGCCTAAAGAAATATCGGATTTGCCTGATGCGCTATCCGTTTTGGACAAAAAACAAAGAAAAATGTTGTTTCTGTTCGCTATAGAAGCTACCTACACTACACTGAATAGAAACATAATTTTATGTGTTTTTTTATTATTTTTGAGACTGAGCGTCTACGCAAAACCGTAGATTCGTAATTATTACGGTAAACGTTCTGTGCGTACCAACGTAGCATAGTGGTTAGGTAAACGATACGGCCAAGGTTGCCAATTTGGCGTTCACGCACGTTAGAATAAATATAGTCTGTCATGCTAGGGTTGCTATTTGTACAAGAGGTACATTACATACCCCATAGTTATAGTAGACCAAATAGCAGGCTTAGTACTGTGCCGGTTTTCGGAGGTGTGCTTTAGCTGTACCTTCAGGGTTCCACGTTTTTTGGCTAATGTATAAACAAGCTCAGGTGTCATAGTGGAAATGTTTTAAGTTTATTAATCGTCCAGTTTTTGTTTTCAATACAATTGAAGTTATGAAAAATATTCTTATTTTTTTTGTTTAGAATGTATAGTGGAAAAGTGTTTTATGCTACTTCATAAACTATTAAAAATATTACGTATACGAAATAAAGCTTTTTGGTTGGCTGGTATTCTTCAACAGCCCATATTGGTCCTCTGTTGGACAGCCTCCTCCTGATAAGCGCCTTATTGTTTCTTATGACATGGCTAACGCCCATAATCCCCACGCTGGGCATGCGGGTTGGGGATCGCCTGAAAGATTGTTCTGCAGGGGGCGCTGCTGCCCGCCCCCGATGGATATACCTTATTCGCCTCTTAGAAAATCCCGCGGGAAGATTTGGGGTGATGCAAATTCTAAACCAGCAAGAGCTAGGCGGCGGCGTCATTCAGAAACAAGTTGACGCTGAACTTACAGTAACAGAACTTCACAGCACCGCCTGTCACTTGAGAAAATAACGAGTAGAAAACGAAACCGCCTGAATTTACACCCATTACGGCAATGAGCATAATCTCAGATCGACTTCCCGAGTGCGACTTTCATTCTCGTTCATTACCATAGATAATACACTAATGACAGCTTGGTGTGACCGCGGCTCATTACGGTGACAATATCGAATCCTGTCAACATTGCTGTCAATGACTTTTATCGATCGGATGAGAAATCCGACGGGATATGACAAGCTTACTAATAAGGTGTGTTTATTTTATTTACTTTTGTAAGAGTACACACAAAATACAAATTTAAAAACAAAAACACATAATATCAAAAAGTCACAAAGATTTACTTTAGTTGTTTTTAAATAAATTAAATTATTAAATAAATTAAGTATTGATATTAAAAAAAAAGAGGCAGTCGCGGTGTTCACCTTAGGGAATCCGCGAATTCCGTCTCAGAACAAATGTTTGTAAGATCTGCAGATATTTGTTCCGGATGTTCTGGTCGTTTTCTATGTATAATAAATAATGTATACCATTTATTGTATTATGTATATCAGTTATCTAGTGACCATAACACAAGCTCTGCTTAGCTTGGGGCTAGATGATGTGTGAATTGTCCAGCATTATTTATTTATTTCATCTACTTGAGGATGAGTAAAGTATTCTAAGCATAGGACTTGTTGTCTTGCGAATGCGTTCACATATTAGAAATTAATTCCTTCAACCTTAATAATTTACGCAATGTATGCGAGACAATACAATACAATACAATACAATACAAAAATTCTTTATTGTACACCACAATCAAATCAATCATTACAAAAATACGGGCGATAATAATGGGCGGCCTTATCGCTTAGAAGCGATCTCTTCCAGGCAACCTTTCTTCCAGGCGAGACTATGCGATGTAATTTTGTCTACTGTGTATTTTTATCACTTCCACATCAACTGTGATCACGAATTTCATAATTAATTATAATCTAATAAATAATGTTTAAACTTTGAAAAACGCATTATTTTCAATTCTTAATTTTTATTTTTGCATTTGTACTATTATTATTATTGATTTTTGCTCTATTTCCAAAATATGTAACTTTTGTACGCCTAATGGCAGATCACAGTGCTCTTAATTTTAAGTCTGAACATCCCTGTAATACCTGTGTATCAATTATTTATATCAATAAATAAATGAACAATGAACAATGGTTTCGTGAAGTTTTATCTCTCGGGACGTTAAGCAATTAAATGCCAAACATACATTTAGTTTCTTTAAAATAATTACAAAACCAGCACTTAAATACTTAGCTTACGATATAAACTTTAATTTGAAACTTCGCATTGTAAAAGCCAGCTTAATTTACAGCCAGGAAATTATAAGAAACAAATGACGGGCATAATATAATGAAAACGTTTATAAGCCGACGACACTAATAGCTATTACATTAAGAACCTTTGTTAAAACTATGAACAAATTAAGTTATACTTTAGTCTATTGTCTAGAAATTACACCTAACAGTAAAGGTCTACAAACTTATCTGTTCAGTTGAGAGAGGTGTTATTGAGTATTGTATTCAAGTGGTTACTGACCAGCGTTGCGGGGCGTAATGTAAAGTGTTACACAGTGAGCGTTAGTGCAGTCAGTACGGGGAAAGAAGGCATTCGCAACGAGCAACGAGACAGATTTCAGCACACGGCGGCGGCGGCGGCGTAAAGTATCTCGTGCTCGCTGTGAATTATACATTACTCCCGGTCAGTATCCAACTTTTAGAATCAAACAGCATTTCTTTTTTTTTCTACCACTAGCATTTGGTCCGCCTGATGGGAAGCGGTTTCCGCAACCTATGGACACCTGCAACGTCGGCAAAGTCGTTACACGGGCGCTATAGACTCCTTGACTGAGTTAAGATGCCTTATAAAACGACTTCAAAAAAGGAGCTCTCAATTCGACTGTACGTTTTTTAATAGATACAATTACTCTTTGCACACCAAATAAAACAGATACTCAAGACAGAAAAAACCAATACAGATTATGTTGTACAATGGGCGGCCTTATCGCTATGAGCGATCTCTGCTAAGCAACCTTTGGAGACTCAAGTTTCTTTATTAGTCTGGATATAATTTGCAGTTACGAGCTTACTTCTAAATTTAAACCTGCTGGTCGATTCAGAATTATCATTTCGAGAGAGCAAATGCAGCCAATGAGCAGTAAAAATAATTACAGTGATACACTCACAAACACATCCCGAATTGACTTGTTGAACAAATAAATTGGTCGCACTAGAACAGTAGTTTCGTCACCATGTCAATCAAAGTGATTTATGGTCATTCGGAACACTTTCTAAAATATAATAAACGAGTCCGCGACAATGCGGCATAGTGACAAACAGGATATAATACTTGAAGGAAATTATAATTTTAAATGAGCCCTTTCGTAGTTGTCAAAGAGGAATGACTGAAACCTATAAACGACTAAATTATTGGATCAGTTAAGCTACCTCGATTGTTTCCAACAGACTGCAGTTAGCTCAACTGTTTCACTTGGAAACTAGTTCTAATTTGATTATTTTCTTTAATTTAAGAAACAAACTCCTCTCCTGACACCCAAGACACAAGCCTAGTTTGGGTCTCACCAGAAATCCTTATGTCAGTATATTTGGATAAATAAATGAATTATCTCAAAATTAACCGACAAACCCGATACACCAGCCCAACCCGTCAGCTGCATTCGGTCCACTAACGCATCACTAGCAAGACTGGCGATGACAAAAATAGAGCAAGTTGACACATAAATAATATTAGCAGTCGTAAATATACGAACGTGAATACGTTGTACGTCTATATCGTATATATCTATGGTTTGGTGACGCGAGTGGGTTTACGATGGCATGAAGTGGTTATGGTTAGTGCTCGGATGATTTATGCGCCGTATATACCCGCTTATCTGTTGGTGAAAAATATATATGAAGAATAGTGATTTTGCTGGGCCTTAATTCCACTAAATCTGCTTTGCATACATGCTATAGTAAGTATCGTCTCAGAATGATACATTTTGGCATATTTGATAAAATAACTACAGTTGGAGGAAGGTGTAAGGGGGACTCCAACACCTCGTCTCCCAAGCCAACCTAACCTGCACGTGGTACACCTTGCTAGATAACGAACTACGAGTAGGCTCTGGATGAAAATATCATACAATCTTCATAACTTGATAACTCAGATAATTTTCAATTATTTTCCACTACTTGACACTGGCAGAAAAGTGTCCTATCAGACACATATTGCCACAAAGAATCATCATACAAGGTGACGCGTGTCATAAGTGTCAAGGATTGAAACCATGTTGAAATCATTCGATCAATCTCTCCGTGCAAATAGCAACGCACGCGCTATCTAGAGTTTCTATCATCTATGGACGATTCTGTGACGATACTATTGTCAGAATTCGGTCACTTGGTTGGGTGTTTTTGGAGTTCCTTAAATTGCAGGAGACTAATGCAGTTTTTGATCAAAGCAAAAAGAAGAGAGAAAAACTTTCAAGTTTTGATTAGAACATTTTTTATAAGAAAGAAAATATAAAAATATCATGTTTATTTTAACTCTAACAAGTTTATTCCTTATCGAGAAAGCGTACAGCAGGTATATATACATATAGGCGTGTGTACCCCAAAAAATCTCTTTGGCGAAAATAATTTGCACGAATTCTTTTATTTGAATTATTTGTAATAGAGATGGGACCATTTATATCGATAACACAGTTTCGTCAGAAGCCTGTCGCGCCGCGGCACTCGGAATCAATATCGGCCGATCGTAAACGTGCTCGAAATACCGCAGTGGCAGAGTAACGAGATATTCTCGTGCTTGCTCCTTCCTTATGTTCTTAGGTTTACGATTCAATTTGCAAGAAACAAAAATAAAGTAAGAAATAAGAGTTCATAAAGTTGTTTTATGGCTCCAATTGGGTTGAATTGAAACTTGGGATGTGACTTTCACTTTTTGTCCTCCTGAAACTGTTTAACTATTAAAGCTTATGTTACTACGAACTCACAGACATTTTCTTTACAACATCCTTTTCTTTAGGTAAAATTAGTACCAACCTGAAACAAGACGAAAAATGTGGTTAGTTACTGTACATGGTTTAGTATCTTTAGATGAAAATTGTTTACAGGGAAAATATGCGCCTCACTAATATTATAAATGCGAAAGTTTGGATGTTTGTTGCCTCTTCACGCCAAAACTACTGAACAGATTAGCTGAAATTTAGCGAACAAGTATTTCTAGAGATTACCCCGTGTGCGAGGGCTTAAAATAACAAAAACCTAAGTATATCTAGGCCTGGAATAAAACTTAGGCTACTTTTTATCGCATCAATAACGTCCTATGGGATAGAAATAGCCATAAACAACGTGTGTAAAGCCGCGGTCAGAAACTAGTAAAGTTATAAAAGTAAAGTTATTATGGCCCTGAAAATCTGGCAAATTATGAAGTACTTGCGTACGAACTAACTGTGACTGACGACTGAGTCTCTACGTTTTGTGGGTTTATGACAGTTCTTTGTTAGTTACCTACTCTACTTGGCACGGTACTTAAACAGGTTACAAACGTGCAAAAGTACCTAAATGCATTTAACATACACGGGAAGCCACTTAGGATCGCAAGTTTAAGCGAAATTTTATGTTTCCCACGACCCTAAACAAGTAGACAGGAAAGAGAAAAGTTATTAGCCGTTTAGATATTAAGTATCTACCTAATAATTAATGTAGGTAAAGTTATGGTAATTACTAGGATTTCTGGCTTGTTTTTCCTTTCTATAAAAGTTTATCGATTTACGATAAAATTATCGTAAACATTCCTATTCTATAATTAACAAAGAAAGTTTTCAAATCGTAAACAAATTAGAACTAGTATTTTCAATTTCAATTATTGACCTCTACAGGTTTGTAAATAATCCAAATCAATACCGGTCGGAAGCGTCTTCAAGCCGCGCATATGCATTGCCCCGCTGTATGGCAATGCTGATGCGTTGCGCCAGATACTCACCAGCTCTCGGGTTATATTAATTCCTATAACTATTTTGAGTTCATTTACATACTTATAAATAGAACGAAAAAAATTACGAACGAACTCTTAAAAATAGAATAATGAGAGGGTTTAGTTAAAGTAACCGAGGACCATTAAAATCACCTATGCTTTTAATTTAAGAAATACAGTAGAAGCCAAAATTTTAATTAGCAATGTATTTTGGAATATAGGTCAGTCGACATGTCGCCGGACTTGTGGCTTGTCAACTGTCACTCGCCTGTCATAGTTTGAAATACGTAAACTTTAGTGGCAATATTATTTTATGAACCTGGGTGCCCGAAATTTCAACGAAACTTAGATATTCTGTAAAACGAATTATGTTCGTAACTAGTAATTTTATTGAGCTTAGGTAATAGGGAGAAAATATGTATAAATCGAATAGAAAATAAACTTGTTCTGCTACAATAAATTTCGATCAAACAAAGGAGGTTACAAGATCTTTGAATGTCCTTCTTTATGATCAATCATCAAATTCCTTTTCAAATCAAAAGAGGTGAATGAATAAGTAAACCTCCATGGAGAACCCAAACGCGTTATTTGCACGCAGCTCACATCCGTCCTCTTTACTAGCCCACGCAAGAAAAGCAGCTAATTTCGAAATGAGCTCCTTTCGACAGGATACTGTCCACCTACCTAACAATCATCATTCGCCATGATCGTCCAATGAATTAATGTAACATCAGTGTCAAGCATGTGGAATGCGGAATGGCTTCTGGCTGATATTATCCACTTAGCAGCTGCTGTTGCTGTTTGCTTGTGGTGCAAGTTACACTATTATGGCTTATATAATAACTCAATAGACGAGTTGAGAATTGTAGCGGTTGCTGGGAGTCGTTGGATGGAGGCGGTTTCAGACTCTATTTGTGACGTCGCATGGCGAAGGCCTTTGTTCTGATAATAGTATGATAAATAGCACCTGGGTTTGCGCACACACTTGTGTACTATAATATGTCCTGCACAGTGCACACCTGGCTAGTCTGAGACTGGCCGAAGATTCAGCTAGGAGGTCAACATCATCATGAAGAAGAGCGCCAGCCAAGTTCAGAGTGAAAAGAGTAATAAGTAATTATATCCTATTTGTAGCTGTGAAATTCTGTGACATTTTATTTTTGGCGTTTGTAATTTTAGCAGGGTTAGGTCAGGTTCCTATTAAAATATTTCGTAGTTTATTGGTAGTGTAATACTTTGTAGTAAGGTAAGGTACTACTATCATGAGGTAGACAAAGGATTTTAAATGAACTTGCTTTTCATTCAATATCCTATTGACAGGAGTTTAGAAAAAGCTGAATATTTCTAGCTCCAGTCTCTCTTGCTTTGCACCAAAACCCAGCTGCTTGCGTCTCATCCTACATGAGTGTTATGTCGCAACAGATAATAAGATCGTCGAGTGTCTGTGAAAGACGAGCCCATAATGAATGGTGCGAAACAAGCTCATTACTGCTCTCTTAATCGGCAGGAAGTCTGAAGACCTGGGTTCAGGGCTTTGAACCACATCTGATCATCTGTTTGGAATTGAGCTAAGCATCTTTTATGATTTTGGATAAGATCATTCTGTAATTTTGGTAAGTCACTAAGTAAATTGCTAATGTACTCTTCTTCATTATTATTAAAAATATTTTAGCCAAAGTTTGTACGTACATAAAGGACAGTGGCAAAAATACGCACCTACATATTTAAAAAACACAACCAGGGTCTAAATCCTAGCAATTCATATTTAAAGTTGAGGTAGTTTCCTTACTTGCACTTTTTGACAGGTTTCTAGAGTATCACTGATGTTCTAATATCTTATTTCTGACCAAGACAGTTGTCCAATATTTCACTAAAACCAACAATGCGAATTAGTGTCGCGTCACAATCTAGAGTAAAGACAGATAATAGCCAAATCATTATTTACAGCTTCAATCCGAAGGGCTGGAGCTTTCTAAGCTTAAATTTACGACGCACTCTAAACCCAAAGTCGACTTTATCCCTTCATTACTAGGGTCTAAAGTTGTTATTCTGGATTTGGGGGAACGATTACATAAGCTCTAGAAGAAAATAAGCTTTAAGGTTATGAAATTAGGGCTCAAAATGTGGGATTGATTGTCATTTTGTCACGGGGTCCGTCACTTTCTCCCGATTGTGGAGATAGCGTAATGGTTCCACTGTCTCGGTAATGTTTATTGTAGTATTTTGTAACGTTTGATTGGCCTGTGATTGTTGTATCATAAAGTTATCATGAAACACGGGGTACAGGCTCTGATTACTATCATGGCTTGCTTAATAGACCTTACTCATGTTTCCTAGTTACAGAGACTGAATTTGCCGCAAACCTAGTCTAGGGCTATTAGACCTATAAAATCTTTGTTGCACTTTCGGATTCTTGACCAACGTACGATGATGTGGCGGGCTTCGGGGTTCGATTCCCGCCTTGGGATAAATGTTTGAACGATCTGCTACAATTTGTTCTTAATATAATATAATAATTCATTTATTTCAGGTAACATTAGTCTAGTACAGGATGGAAAATACTTAAAAACTACGGCCCATATCTATACTAATATCATAAAGAGGAAAGGTTTGATTTTTTGTTTGTTTGTTTGTAATGAAAAGGCTCCGGAACTACTATACCGATTTGAAAAATTCTTTCACCGTTGGGAAGCTACACTATCCCCGGTGAACATAGGCTATATTATATTTTCAAAAAAGTTAGGGATCCGTACTAAAACCGTGCGAAGCCGGTAAGGTCCGCTAGTAAAATATATTCCTTAATCTAACATACATAAAATAAACCTATTTACTAACACGTAATCTCGGCGACATATGTGATATATATCTATGTAATGTACTCTATTTAGTATATCAGTCATCTAGTATGCAACTCAGCAGCTTGGGACTACTAGATGATGCCGTGTAGATTGTCTAGCATTATTTTTATTTTTTATAAAACAACTATTCTTTAAACACCTTGTCTTCATGTTACACAATGACAAGTCCAAACTCTCCTAATTTTAATCCGCGAGTCACAAATCCGATGATAAATCCCGTATCTAATATTAGTATTTCCTCATATCGTGACCGAGCAGACCGATTTTTCGGGATTACGTACTGTCGTCATAAAAATACATTTGTATAATTCAAACCAACGTAAGCTGTCTGTCTCTATACTGGGTGTAGTCGAAAATACTACAGCTACGTACGTGAATTCATTTTACTATCCAATTATTACAGATAAATATATATATACACAATACAATACTCAACTATTACCGTATAAAATTAGCAAAGTATATAGAATGGTTTAAATTTACCTGTTCACGTTAATACTGAATTATGTAATTATTTAATAAAAAAATTGGTAAGCAAATAAAAAATACCTAACCCAGTTTAAGTGTAATCGCAATAAACGCGAAAGTTTGTGAGGATGTTTGTTTCTCTTTCACGCAAAAACTACTGAACGGATTTTGATGAAACTTCACAATAATATAGCTTACATATCAGAATAACACATAGGATAAAATTTATAAAGATATATTGTATATTATCCAAAATATCTATCACCACGCGGGTGAAACCGTGGGGCGCAGCTAGTAAGTAAATAAACCGGAACGCACCGTATTACGCAAAAGCAGAGCTATATGAACTTTTGTTCGGTCAATGTCTCCACCTAAATTGCCATGCATAATAGGGTAAAGCCACACCATAAAGGTCGTGGGGTAAAATAGTATAACAGAAACACTGATTTCATTATGTGACCTTTAGTGAAGGTTATTCAAATCAGTTCGCTTTGATGTTATGTTGCAGTAAGTGAACATTTTGTAAACACAATTTGTTAAAGGTGAACATAGTAATAAATATTTTCGTATCCCACGTGTCTAATAATTAGTAATTATTAGACACGTGGGATACGAAAATATTCACAATGTTTTTTATTTTCAATCATTTATTTCTCGTTAGTATCAGGCTGAAAGTCATCATCATCATCATCTTCATCATCAGCCTATAACAGTCCACTGCTGGACTAGGCCTCCCCCAATGAGCGCCTTAGCGCCCTGTCTGCAGCTTGCCGCATCCAGCATCTACCAGCAGTCTTTCGCAGGTCGTCATCCCAGCTGGTCGGAGGGCGTCCTACACTACGTTTACCGAGTCGTGGTTTCCACTCAAGAACACGTTTGCCCCAGCGGCTGAAAGTACACATCTGTAAATTTGAGAATTCGGTGTAAGAAATCAGTTTGATTTTGTTTTGTTATTCCGTGATCATGGCGCATAAAACTGTGCCGAAATATTGGATAACTCAAAAATCAAATCATGGTAAATATCCCGTTTTAAATGACTTCAGTTTTATTTTGTTTATGAAATAGAGACTAGTATCTCGAGTTTTTCTGACGATTTTAAGTACAGAATAAGTAACTTGTAACTACAGCTATAGCTAGCAGATCTGTAAGTACGGAGATGTGTTGTCTAGTCTAGGCTATAGACAATAATATCATTGCATCGTCCTACATTACGTAACTTACGCATAGTATTGAAATTGAAGAAAATAATTTAAACAATTACGCATTCTATGACAAAGTGACGCAATTTTTCGCTATTCTACCATAGACAACAAACCCCATGCTTGCTACAAATTGTCTAACGAATTCTATCGCAGAATTATCAATTTATATCTACAGGTAACTCTCAACTCGTACTAACTGTACTGCAAAAGTTGATGAAGTAACTCCAAGAGATATTGTCAATGATGTCATCAAACCGTTAGCTCCTATCTAAAGCTTCACCTGTAAATTCATAACCGGCGCAATAGCTATCAACATTTATGTGTCAAATCGAATTGTCATGTAACATTTTGTAACAGAGGTTGACGACCTCTGCATTGTACCGCTGTGACAAGGCAAGTTCAATGATGTAAGGTTTGGATAAGCTATGGTAATGGTAATTGTTTTGGCAGTCTAAAATGTTGTTGTTGATGAATTTCTAGAAAAGACCACACTAGCCTGGACTGGGCGTCTGGTTTAAAACAAGACTTTAAAGTATTTTTAGTTATGGTATCTTATTTCTAAAATTTATAATGTTTAGCCAGTATGCCAAAATTTCAGATTATAGAGGAAAATTATTAAAGAAAACAAAAAGTTATGTAAATATTCGGGCAGAAACTCTAATTAGCTACCTTGCTTACAGCATTCATGAATCAACATCAAAATAATGTAAGATTGTTTTGATACTTCTTTTGTATTAGAAAACTTGATTTAGAAGTTTTTAATATAATAATTTGAGAACTAATAAACATTATAAAATAATTTAAAAGAGATTATGACAAGGATATACATATATTTGAAGAAATTATTGCGCAGAAAACATATTGTTATAAACATTTATTTATTTATTTACTACATGTTTTGATAAACAAAAACCAGTTGCAAATTTTCTAAACAAACAAGGTTTATATAACTTGAACGATCAATATTTTCACAATTGCATGATCTTAACATACCTACGCCAGAGTCACACACGAATAATCAAATCACATATTCGTTTCAGCAGTTCATTAATATTTCTAGCTTGCTTCTAATTAGCACGCTACTGTTGTGCGAGTTGTCATGTCACTCATCCCAAATTCCCGAAGGAATCGGTCCCAAGGTTAGACTAACTTCTTTTCTTTTCCCCTGGCCACCGTCCAAGTGTCTAGCGTTGATTCATACCCGAGCCTAGAATGAAGTGTTTCATACCCCGATTCTATACTAACTCTTTGCTCATCTGCGCTGTTATTGTACGCACTAAAATATGGAAGCTGATGATCTATTGATAAGTTTACGTCTGCTCGATCAAAGCTGATATGAGTGATTTGACGGTAAATGCTTTGAACAAAATGTTTCGACGATAAATTTTGTCTAGCAACTCTGTAGCAAGTATATAAAATTGTTTTCGGTGTTTATCAAATCTTTATTGGTGTTTTCCTGTAGATCTGTAGTGGCAGTTGCTCTCAGGCGTTGCTAATTTATTTTGGCATACGTCAAAAACTGCGTAGATCTACATGACAGCTGAATGTCACTGTCAGTAGTCGTTAATTTTTCTTTATCGTTTCACTCTTGCGTCACTAGCTCTAAATAAACTCTAGGTAAAACGTATTTTTTACAGCCCCAGCATAAATCATAATTTAATAAAAGTATGCTTTCTCTCATGTATCTAAAATACGTAATATTTTATTTATGGTGACATGTTATATCACTTGGGATGGGCCGCTAAAAGCGAAGCCATACATTTATTGAGTCTCATAACAGTATTACATAAAAAGGTGAGGTTTTTGAGAGACCGGAAAAGCTAGTGATTGGAAATAAACATTGATGACTTAATACAATGTGGGACAGACAATGTCTTCTCTTTGCTGCGGATGTTTAGTTTTGTATAAGGCTCGTATATGCTTACTTTACAGCTACTTTTCCAGAAGTTTATTTTAGAGGAAAGTCGAAGATTATATTATTAATTTTACTGAAGAACCATACGATAAATATGGCGGACCGATTAAGATGTAACATTCCTCGATATAACATGCCATAATATCGAGGCATAGAGAACACTGAAAGAAAATAAGGTAGCTTAGTAGTATAATATGCCCTGAGACAGGCCGAAGACAGAGTGGTGTGGAAGCGGTTCATCAGCGTCACCGTGAAAGCCTTCCAGGACGGACACGACCTTCAGCAATGAAGACAACGACAAAGAAGAAGAAGTACCCAGTATAATTGACCAAATAATATAATGATAATAATGATAATGAGAAAGAAGGTCAGTGATAAATAAAAATTCTTACCAACATTGATCAAGATTTCTCATCGCTTGATAACTCACTCTGTTGAACTAACACCTCCAAATTACGAATCCAAATCTACCAATTAAAATAAACAGTCATAAATCTAAGCTCTTTAACGCCGTTTGCCTCAATCATTGACCATAAAACAACCGAGTAAATAATCAATAAATTATTCAAACGGTCATCAACGACGCGTTATTTACTGTACGGTGTGACTATTTAATACAATATTTACTATCTTCTTGAAATCAAACAGGACTGACGAGGTAATACTTATTCTATAAATTTATTACCTACCCACTTCTGTTGAATGTTGCCAACTTTACTCGTATTGTTGACGCAGGTAGCGTTGGAAACGGACGGGGACACAAGTGTAAAGCATTTATTTGAAAGATTAATAAGATCCTCACTGCATTGTGTTAAAAAAAAACAAAACGATCAAAGAAACAATGAAAATTCAATGATGGAAGATCATTGTAGCAGAAAATCTACCTTATCAAGATACCCAATATAAATAAATAAATAATGCTGGACAAAACACACAGCATTATCTAGCCCCATGGTAAGCAGAGCTTGTGTTATGGGTACTAGATAACTGATATACATAATACAATATATTACATAGATATATATTTTTTATTATACATAGAAAACGACCAGAACACCCGGAACAAATATCTGCAGATCGTACAATCCTGCGTCGCAGGCGGACCTTTGCCTGCCGCGCCACATCGGTCGTTTTTCTAATGTAGGTACCTACATCACTTACACGTGACTCTAAATCATCTTTAAATATTTACAAACCACTTTTCTAGAGGAGTATGTATACGTAACGTATGTAAAGAGCTCTTTAACAACATTTCCATTCATAAGCCACTCCACTTCACGATCAATCTCAAACGCCAGGAAAAGCCGAGGTGTCACGAGCTAATAGTGATTTGTTCTTTCAACACCTACATTTACCATTTACATAAGCCCTATTTCATCGTGATAAGGTCTTAGATTGAATGGAAAGTATCGCCTATTATAGCTAATCCAGTGGTCAAACAGTAGCAACTTTGCGTGGATTGATGGATGGCTGACAAGCGAAACCAGGTGCTCTTTGCAGGAAGGTTTCTAGTGAAACTGTGAGGGATAATTGTTTGGCAACATTGTGGTTATGGACTTGTAGGGTCTAGATAAGATAACCTCAAAATGTTAAAAGGTAAGATATATTACCTATGTTTATGTAAAGCTAGCACCTAAGATATTATCTGTTTCTAACATGATTATAATAAGTATTATGAATAACTTGTTTTCAGCCCACGGCTTCGCACACGTTTAATCGGACTAAACTAATGCGTTGTTCTAGATTAAGAACTACATATGTACAACATCCATGCAAAATTTTAATCAAATCCGTTCAGTTGTTTTGGCGTGAAGAGACAAACATTCAACTTTCGTATTTCTAATATTACTGAGATAGACTAGGTGCACCGCAAAGAATTATATCGAAATATATGTAGGTAGGTATGTACTTTTGTGTTGCATTGATAATGAAAATTCGAGTACAGCGTTATATTAATTGGCAATTTAATAACACCGTCAATTTAAGGCAACAAATTGACGTCTTAGTGTTATTATTGACATTATGAAATAACCAGTTCCACTCGTAACTCATGTCGAATTTAATAAACGTCAAAATATAACAGAACATAATAAATGTCAAATGCAATTAGATAGTTACAAAAACTGTCGATCCATTATGACAGCCACTTAGCTTGCGCATGCGCTGTTGGTATATGAAAGAAAATGTATTTAAATCAAGCCTGAATAGGCGTAAATATTAATTTTTAACCATAGACTTCTAAAAAATAAAAGATATTTATTTTTCGACTGTGTTTATGTTTGTTCGCCGATTCTGTCAATTGTGGTATTAGTTATCAAATAGAACCTCTTTCGTAGCTATGATAGCTACCATAGCTAGTGATAATAATGAAACCTCTTTCTTAGCTATGGTAGCTACCATGGCTACGAAAGAGGTTGAGGTTGAGGGGGAGGTTATGGCTTGATCAGTACGAGCAGAGGCAAGGAACACAAAATGGCTTCCATTTAATTATGGGGTGTGAAATAATAGGGATACAATACAATACAATCACTCTTTGTTGCGCACCAAATTAACGCAAGAGGTTGCGGGTTCGATTCCCACCTCGGAACAATTGTGTGTACGATCTGCAGATATTTGTTCCGGGTGTTCTGGTCGTTATATGTATAATAAAAAATATATATCTATGTAATCTATTGTATTAAGTATATCAGTCATCTAGTACCCATAACACAAGCTCTGCTTACCATGGGGCTAGAAGATGCCGTGTGGATTGTCCAACATTATTACTTATATTATTACTTATTACCAAATAAAAACAGATACACAATACGGATAGTGATTTGTCGATAAAATTACCGTATTTCACTCCCCTAAAAAAAAGTCGTCGACACCGGTGACCAGACAGACAACCTGTAGGTATAGTCTGATATTACTTAACTCATGATAAACCACAGCGTTTCTTCGTTGAATAAGTCATATTTTGTACAAAGTGGGTCGAACAGAACTAGAAATGCCTCTTGCCATATATGCACTAGTTTCAGATCAAGACTGATATTGTCACACTGCCGGTAAAGAAAATATCATATATATTTTCACAAGAAGTTACCTATATCAGTTTCACACTATCTCTCACTTATCGTCTTCTATCAACTATTCCATTCAAAGCATTTTGTTCGTGACAGCTGATGATACTGTGTTCGCAAAAGGCTGAATCTTTTGTGTATATAGGCACAGTATTTTTGGTTCTTCAGCTGCTATAATATATCCGGGTCTTCTCCAAGATATACAGATATACCAGCTTATTTGCCCGCTATATACAGAAGACATACTGCCATATAGATAATCTAGATTTTTGAAAATAGTTTGGTACCTATAAAACGGGTTTATACTTCTATCATATGTACCTATGTACATACCTAGTTCTTATTATGTAGTCTTGGGACGCTTCCGACTGTTATTGATATGAATCAGTTGAGCTACATGTAGATTATTTGTGATAGGTCTGCAGGTAACTTAATTATGTCAATTGTAAATACTAGTTCTATTTTTTTTTCTGTTATATGATTGTATCCTTCTTTCTCAATTCTTAAAATAGCTTTTACTTTGATTCTCATAAATCAATCTTCAAGTTGTCGCTTCAGGAAATTAGTTATTTGGCATGGCAATAAATCCTGCTATCAAGTCCCAGTTTCGCTTATTTAGCAACACTTAATTGGTCAAAGCTAACCTTAGCAAATTGCTTTGAGAATTCAATTTCGCGGAGAAAGATCAGTGGCGAGATAGTTCTACTGTGGGTAAGTGTACCTAGGAGGCACAATTTTTCATAGAGCTCGATGTGACATCAGTTATGCTATACAACCATATACAGCCCATAGTTTAAGGGAACTGGTCCAAATGTTTGGTCAAATGTATGCTCATAACATTCGATTTTAGATCATCGATTATAGAGTTCATTGCTTGGTGCCATGGCTGGAATTAGGTCGAACTTTAAAAGTTACCACACAACTTTTGTCTCAGTTCATTTGTAAACAAATGTAGCTGTATAAGTATCTATTCATATAGACGGCTTTGAGATTTGAATTGAACGGTATTGCAGGGTGTTTTGTACCTCGCGACTCGGCAAATGTAGTGTAGCACGCCCACCGGCCAGGTGAGATGACGATCTGCGAAAAACTACAAGCTGGATGCGGCAAGCTGAAGACAGGACGCTACGTCTTCGCTATAAAGTAATAATGAATCACGTTTTTTTTTTACAAAACTACCCCGTGCCCGTCGTTATTCATATTGTTCTCCATACATTTAATATTCAAGAGTAAGAAACATCCATTCATATAAACTGTTGCGTTCATAATATTTACTAGCGGACCTTCCCGGCTTCGCATCGTTTTAGTACGGATCCCTAACTTTTTGAAAATATAATAATAGCCTATGTTCACCGGGGATAGTGTAGCTTCCCAACGGTGAAAGAATTTTCCAAATCGGTCCAGTAGTTTCGGAGCCTATTCATTACAAACACAAAAAAAACCTTTCCTCTTTATAATATTAGTATAGATTAGTAGAATAAGATGTATTTCGCTTGCTAACTATCTATGAGTGCAGTTACTCCGAGATTCCCTGTATTCGAATGGCGAAATCTGGCCTGGAAATAGCCCCGACCGCAATTAGTAGTGTTATTAGGGAGCTGCGTGAAGCACAGTAAATTGCTCAAAGAAAAACAACTTTATTCAAAGTAATTACGGACGTAAATAAATCTCATAAATAGTCTGACATCGGACAGGAGATCTATGTTGGACAGATTAGTGATAAATTGATGTAATCGATATTAGCAATTTTTTTTATATTTCAATACATATTCTATAGTATGAACAAATTCAAACCTTATCTATATTATATTAAAGAGATGCATGAAATGTTCTGTGAAATTGATGGTTAGGGGTTTGTAAGGCAAAGGGCAATTGATGATTCGATTGTTATAGTAGATTTTCCCTTCGTTCCTACACTACTTTTGAGAATAGCTAAGTAAAAAATTAATAAATAATGCTGGACTATTCACACACTATCTTCTAGCCCCAAGCTAAGCAGAGCTTGTGTAATATAATATATAATGAATAAGACAATACATACATGTTTTGATTATACATAGACACCCCGAACAAATATCTCCAGATCGTACAAACATTTGTCTCGAGGCGGGAATCGAACCCAGAACCCCCGGCGGCGCAGGCGGACCATCGCCCGCTGCACCACAGAGGTCGTCAAAAGTAATTGTAACTATTCAATGCCAAAAATACTCATCACGTCACCCACTATCTACTCTTTAACTCTGATAAAAAACGAGATAAACCGCGAATTCATTCACGTAATAGACAAAGCATGACATCACTCGCATCGAATAAATCCACAGTTGAATACCCCCCCGGGCAAATCAACGACCACACCTTCAGCACCGCATCGACACAACAACAGTTAAGTGAGAGTCATACATCGATTATTAAGGGTACTTTTATGATTTGGTTGCATGACCCAATCAAATTTCATACTAATATAGTAAAAAAAATAATTGAATGCAGCAAATAAGCGACTATACGTACAAAAATAGACTTGGTTCCTATGAATCAGTTGAGCTTCCTCTAGATTGTTTAAACATCTGGAGTTAGCTCAACTATTTCAATTGTAAATACTATTTCTAAAAAGATTCTATATTTTGTTAATAAATAATAATCATATCTTAAGGTGCTATTACTAAAGCATGAATTTGCATAAATATGTAAAGACCTTGTTCTAATTATTATGTTATTAGCTAAGGACTACAACCGATTTGTGATCCTGGGATCTCATTTATGACTATGGAACCCCAAACCTAAAAGTTCAATGACATCCGATGATCTATTATCACTATCATGTATCTCCATTTCTACAATGGTCACAAAAACATCATTATCCTAATGTGGTTTGGAGTGTACTGCCCTTAGTTTTTTGCTGGTTTTCTTGAGCGAAAAATAGTGCGTATAATTTGGATTAATCTCTAAAAAACGGTGACCGTAATTTTATTATGTTTCCGGAACGGCGAACGTCATATTATGTGTTTCTAGAACGAATGCACGCAATGCAAGCAGAGCATCTTTAATAGAAGAAACAGTTAACTTTTTAATATGTTTCGTGAAAAATTCTTCGTAAGCTTGAAGGCATCGTTTAAGAAAATATTTACAAGTAAACAGCTACTTGCTTCAATAAAGTTGCTGTCTGCATAGCGCGTATATACGCGCTACGCAGACAGAAACTTTACTGTACTTTCTTAAATATTTAAATAAAGTAAATCGTCAATTGTATTTAAAATATACACCCCTTACGTGCATAAGGATCTAAGCATTCTAGGAATTTAAAGAACTCTCTTACGTACTAAATATTACGGCAGTTATATGGCGGTCACACATTATTAAACACTTTGTAACAAAGTCAATGTCGTGACTAAAGTACACATGGGCCAATTTAGCGTGTTAGATTTTTTATGGTCGATTGATTGAATCGAGAGTGGGTTCTTGTTAGAACTGTAAAAAAAACCAGAGATTAATGACAATCAAGTGCCGAATTCTGTTAACCAATCGCTTTACTATGACAATGGTATCAGATCGTCGCAGAATCGTCCATAAATTAAAAAAGCTCTAGATAATAATAATAATAAATACATCATAAATATTGCTGGATAAGATAGTGCGTGCTATTTGCACGGCGAGATTGATGGAACGGCTTCAAGCGTGACACATCTCATCACACCCTCCATCTTTAGTTTCTTTCATCAAAGGAATATTAATTTTCTCTGTGATATATAAAGATGTGCATAAGTTATTGTGACCTATGTATCATGTGCTACAGTGTCAAACATCTCTCTTATTTACCTATCTTATCTAATGGTAAAATTACAAAAAAGCCTCATTTTGAGACGATAATGGTATCATCTATCTATGTTATGGTGAAGCGTTAAATTTAGTGGCCTTATTCCACTAAACTAAACGCTTTACCATAGCGCCAACAGCTCAGAAGTTTATAACACGTTCAACAACAAAAAATACTAAGTAAACTAATCAACCGATAAAGAAGGTAGACTAAGATCATAGATAGGCGGACTAAAGTCAATTTGCGTGATGTAAATTATAGAGTTTTGGCTCTATGGCGTTGTCTATGTGGCTTGATACGTACTTATCCTAATAATAGCCCTTTGACTTGACGACGGCAAAACACCGTAATCATACGAAAATCATGAATTTCAAAACACCTGAACAAAACGTGTCCCTTCCAAATTCCATTTCATCACATCATTTACTTCCACCATAATTTGCCTTTGTTGAAATATGTAGTAAGTCATATTTTGAAGATGGTAATGTTATTGTTCGTGAATAATGAATAATATAAATAATAGTAGGTTAAAATAGCGTTTGCGGTTATTAATAATATAATACGCAGGAGGTTGCGGGTTCGATTACCGCCTCGGAAATTATCAGAAATATCTGCAGATCGTACAAATGTTTGTATGATATTAAGTAATACTTCTGATATCTTAGAAGTTAAACTGTCAGATCGAGTGGTGAAAAGCATACTACGCTCCAAAACACGCATCGTTTACTTTGGTCAGAAAGCCGAAAGGCTGAAGTGGAAGTGGAACTAGGCCGGACATGTCTGCTCAGGTCCGGGCTGGGCTGATGGGCTGCTGGGCTGGCGGCAGCGACTTGTGGGCAAATACCACCACAGAGTGGAGCACATTCAATGATAAGAGGCGACGTGGATGGCATAGGATGAGATGATGTGACGAGCACGAGGTACATCTTGCATCGTGGCCTTGCAGTATTGGACCACGAGGAGAGGAAGGAGAAAAGGGGGTCTTTGCCCACTGGGTAGCAATTAAAAATAATAATAAATAATTAAATATTGAGCCTCTCTAGTCACGAAAACAGAATTATTTTTGTATTTAATTATACAGCGGCTAAATGGTCTTAAATTATTTTAATAACAGCTGTAAAAACGGAGGCAGCTCGAGCAATTACATTTAAATACAAAACACGTGTTAAGTACTTTACTATTTACATTGAGCGAATAACAAGAAGGCATGTTTTGAAGTTTGACCTTGCTTTTTAAAGCACTAATACCATACCCTATAATTTGAAACGATAAGACAATAATTATCAGATTGATTGGTTCCGCAAAATAACGAGCCAAGTAAGGTCGCGAAACATAGCAAGTTATACAGGTTCCATTAGATCCATTACATAGAAAGTGGCACTGGTCTGATCCCTTGACAGGGCTCTAAACTTAATAAATTATGGATATGATATGCCACTTACTCTATCGCGGTACGACAAGATGTTAAAGTAAACTAGGTGACATATAAACAGGAATGGAAACCTATTATGAAAGTAGACTAGTTTAGTAGCGCAAGAAAAAGAAGACATTAATGATTTCAAAGGATTCGTATTTAGCTTCTGCCCGTGGTTTCGTACGCGTTTTTACCTGGATTAACTTCTTTTAATCCAATAAACCGCTTACGAAGCCACGAACGAAGTCTAGAATTAAAGTTAGGATTTTTTTTTGCATAAAAAGATTACGAATGGCTTGTTCCCAAAGGTCCACGATTCTATTGTTAATGCCGATATTATTTCGATAGTTCTGCCCGAATCTTAAACAAGGATATCTACATTCCGTGGAATAAAATTTTGCGTTGAACTCTTTTGTATGCTAATTAAGTCTTGCGTAGCGCCGCCGTAGCATAGTCTACGAAGTTTATCTACAAGTTTGTGTAAGTCTTAAATTGTTTCTGCCCGCGACTTTGGATGCGTTCTGTAGAAACATTTCAAGAAAATTTATATCCCGTGGGAACTAATTTATGGAATAAAAATTCTATCCGGCTCATATCTAAAAGTTTATGTTTTATTCCAGGCCTCGAACTACCTGTATGCAAATTTCAGCCCGATCCATTCAGTTGTTTTGACATGCGGTGTCCCGGTGCTTCTATCAGTAGGAGTATTTAGTAGGAGTACGAGGAGTAAGCGAAACTTTCGCATTTATAATTGTAATAGTTTAAGTGTGATAATTCTAAAGAATCATCAGCGAATTTCGTTTGCAGCTGAGTTCGTCGCCCGCGACACGTGGTGCGTAAACAAGTATCATAAAATAAATTAATAAACATTTGTAGAAAACCCTTGAGGGGTTAAATATAGGTTGTTGCGCAGACGCCGAGGCGTCCCGCAGCACGCATGCGCCAATGTTTATATCAATGGACACGAAATACTCAAATACGTATCCACAACACCATGTTTAACTTTCGATGGATTTGGAACAGCTAATTTGTGTTTGTGAAATGCGATCTTGTTGCCAAGGTGGCAAATAACGTAGGGAGTGTGGAATTTCCTTTGCTTTTCAAAATAAATTCGTAATACTAATTTGATTCAAATATCCAGTGCGTATCAGATTCTTGATACATTGTTATTCAACAAAGTGAATTCGTATAAACAGTGCTTGTGAAGTTAAAATGTAGGTTGAACTTACCGATTCGTACATTACACCTATCATTTGTTTTGATATGTTCCGACTTTTAGCGCAGGCTTACCTGAAAACAAAAGAAGATTACATTAGAACTTGCATGACACTGATAATAATAATAATAATAAATAATAAAAGCCTTTATTCAGATACTTAAAACTAGTTTTACAAATATGCTTAAAATTAGACATCGGCAACCCCTAATGCATCTGTTTGCCCGGTTTTGGCAAAGGCCTCTTCCAACTTCTTCCAATCCTCCCTTGCTCGTGCAGTTCTAGACCAAGTCTGTCCTGCAGTCTCTCTTATTTCGTCCTCCCATCTTTTATATTGTCTCCCGCGTTTCCTCTTTTTGTCTCTCGGATACCAGTTTATTATTGTTTTGCTCCATTTATCTGAGCCGCGTAGGATATGTCCCGTCCATCTCCATTTTAATTTCTTAATCGTATAAGTGACATTGTTGATTTTTGTTTTGTTTCGGATGGTTGTGTTGCGTATTTTATTCAGTTTCCTAATGCCCAGCATGCTTCTTTCCATTGATCTCTGACACACTTCTAGTTTCTTGTTGTGTGCCTTCGTGAGAGCCCATGTCTGACATCCGTATGTTAGTACCGGAAGCACACACGTGTTGTAAAGCTTTCTTTTTACTCTTACACTAATTTCTTTGTTCTTCATAATTTCTTTGTACGTCCAATATCTTTTCCACGCATTTCCTATTCTGGTTTCGATTTCTTTTGTGGTTTGATCTGTTGGTGAGATTACTTGGCCAAGATATGTGTACTCTTGGACGTATTCAATTATGGTGTTGTGTATTTGAATTGGTTCTTCTTTGCTGTTGGTCATTGCTTTGGTTTTTAGTGTGTTCATAGCTAGACCGGCTTTTTGGCTTTCTCTGTCTAGATCAATAATCATTTGTGTGAGTTCGGCTTTGGTGGATGAAAATATTACGAGGTCATCGGCGAATCTCAGATGGGTCAGTTTTTCTCCATTTATGTTCAGTCCATACTGTTCCCAGGGCATTAGGCGAAAAATTTCTTCCAGGACCGCTGAAAACAGTTTGGGTGATATGGGATCACCTTGACGTACGCCTCGTTCTATTCGTATTTCATTTCCTTCCTTTTCGAGTTTTACTTTTGCAGAGCCATTTTTGTAGATATTTCTAATGATCTTTATATACTTGTTTTCGATACCTTGGTTTTTTAGTGCTTCCCAGATTCTTTCATGCTCGAGTGAGTCGAAAGCCTTACTATAATCTATGAAACAACAATAGAAAGGTATGTCGTATTCTTTACTCTTCTCAATGATTTGTTTGACTACATGTATATGATCTATAGTCGAATAACCAAACCTGAATCCAGCTTGCTCTTTCGGTTGGTTTTCGTCTAGTTTTTTCGTTATTCGATTTAGAATTACTTTTGAAAATATTTTGTAAATGTTAGACATAAGGCTAATCGGTCTATAATTGCTTATGTCGCTCTTATCACCTTTCTTATGTAAGAGAGTTATGATTGATGTTGACCACTGTACTGGGATATATTCATTTTTTATGACTTCGTTGAATAGGTATGTTAGTATAGGGACAATCAATTCTTTGCACGCTATCAAGAATTCATTACTTATCTTATCAGGCCCGGGAGCTTTATCTCTCTTCTGGGTTTCAAGGGCTTTTTCAACTTCTCTTGGTAATATTTCAGGCACCGTGTCGACGTCGTTTAAATCTGTTTCTTTTAGTTTGCCTTTCTTAGAGTATAGGTCACGATAGAAATTCGTAGCTGCCGTAAGTATGTCTGGTCTTCTAGTCATACTTTTACCAGTTTTGTTTTTCAATTTTGGTATCCATTCCTTTTTGTCTGTCAAAACTTGCACAGCTTTTTTAATTCCTCCTGTTTTTGTGATGTAGGTTTCAAATGTTTTAAGTCTTTGTGTTTGTCGATCTTTCCTCATACTTTTCTTTATTTGTTTGCTTAGGCCAGCTATTTCTTTTCTTGTGTCTTTTGTCTTGTTTTTAGTTTCTAATAGCACCGCTCTTCTTTCTAAAAGTTTAGTTGTTATGTTTGAGGTGATTTCGTCTTTGTCTGTCCTATTTTTCGTGGCGGCCGTATTTAGTATTTCAGATAGTTTGTCGTATTTGTCTTGCAAATTGCATGTTTTGCCAATTTCAATGAAGTTTTTAAGCTGCGTCTTTAGTTCTTCAGAGAGTACTACTCCGTGATTAATATTAGATTGTACTTTAAATGGCCTTTGGTTCTTTAAGTGTCCTGGGGTTAAGTTTGCTCTGACCAATCTGTGATTACTGTTAAAGTTAATGTTTTTAACGACCCGACAGTCTTCAAATAATCTTCTCTTGTTTGTTAAAATGTAGTCAATTTCATTTCTATAAAGTCCTCCAGGAGATACCCATGTCCATCTGCTAGGTTTTCGACTTTTATATTGTGTATTGAGTATTGTGAGATGGTTTTCGTAGGCAAATTCAATTAATTTTGAGCCATTTCTTGTTCGTTTCCCATAACAATATGGACCCAAAATAATGTCTTCTCCTTGTCTTCTCTGTCCAATCTGTGCATTATAGTCGCCCATTACTATCAAGTTTTTGTGTGTATGGTTTTTCAATGCGTCGTTAAGTTTGGTGTAGAATGAGTCGATTTCAGTATTCGTAGATTGTTCTGTAGGAGAGTAAATTTGAACTATCGACCAGTTTTCTTTGCCAAATGTCAGGTTTAGTATGGCAATGCGTTCTGATATGCCAATTATTTCTTCTATATGTTTTTGTATATCTTTTTTGATCAAGAACCCTACTCCATGTTTTCCTGGTGTTTCACCGTTGTGGTACAAGATAAACTGGTCATATTCTTCAATCTTCTCTCCTAACCGACGTACTTCGCTGAGGCCGATGATAGTCCATTTTATATATTTCAATGCTAGTATCAGTTCTTTTAGGCTTTCCTCGGTTCTCAGCGATAGCGTGTTGTATGTTGCAACATAGTATACAGGTTTCTTATTCTTCTGTGGTATTATATTATTCTTTTGGATTATTTTATTTTGGATTATTTTAGCAGTTGGAAGGTAGTAGTCTTCTTCCCCCACGGTGACTAGCCGGCTTGGGGTGGATTTTTCTGTTGTTCGGTGGTTTGTTGTTGCTTTGGTTGATGTTAGTGGTTTTCGGTTGTCGATGTCATTTATTTGTTTTTTGTCTTCTCTGAACTCATGGATGCCGACCTTCCTCTTCCCATGTAGTCAAAAATATTAGTTGTATTTATTTTCTTGTGTACCTGTTTAGGTTGCTGATTTGGTGGCGTATTTGGGGAATCTAGGTCCTTCCTCTTTCTATTATCTCCTGGAGCTTCTACAGGTTCCTTGACAATTAGTTTTTCTCCTTTAAAGTAAGCTATTTTTCCTTTATCCCTCTCTTCTTTTAGTTTAGGTAAAAGTTCTTTTCTTTTTTCTATTGTTTCCTTTGTAAAATCTTCTTTGAAGTAGATTCCTGAGTTAGATTTATTTTTGTTTTTCAAGACTTCGTTCCTTTTCCAAGATGTAGTGAAACTTACTAGAATTGGACGTGTATTAGCGCCTTTTGGTCCTAGTCTATAGGCTTTGTTAATTTCGTAAAGTTCGATTTTCGACTTTGTTTCATTTTCTATTATTGTTTGCACACGTTTGATTACATTTTCATGTTGCGTTTCGTTTACTCCGAAGAGTATAAGGTTATTCCTTCTTCTTTCGCTGTCCATGAACTTGATTTTTTCCTGGAGCAGTTTCACTTCAAACTTCAAATTTTTATTTTCCTCGATGATCATATCTAATTTTTGGTCAATATTAGCTGACACTTTTTCCGTCACAGATTCCGTTATTTTTTCGGTTTGGATATTCATTTGTTCTTTAATTCTTTCCAATAAAATGTCCATGTCCATTTTCTCCCAATATTTGGTAGTTTTTTAACTTTATAAGGTGGTAACCCTAGTTCGTAGCTGGCAACTCCCGTAATATCAGGTAAAATTTTTGTGAACTCACTTTTTGCTTGAACGGATGTTGTATTGGTTTTTGAATGTTGGTGTTGTTGGAAAGCTGTCACTGACGACGTTTTGGTTACTTTGATAAAGGATATTTGTGACGTAGTTGGATATTCTAACCTTCAAATGTTGTGTTGTTATGATGGAGTTTCTTCAACTTTCTGGATATTTGCGTAGAAATCTTGCCAATTAAGGCCGCGAGTCACTGTTTTAACTTTATTATGGTTTTTGTTACGATCGCAGAGGTTTTAGCACAGTTTTTGATTTTAGTTTGTTGGAACGAATGACAACAGTGTTTGCTTGTTGACGGCAACCGGAAACGTCGTGCATGACACTGATTAAGTAGTAAAAAAACCAGATTTTGACTGGTGGTTATAGCTCGGTCTCTCTTTTTTGTGAGTAAACGTGTTCTTGACCGTTAGAAGACGATTTGCGAAAGATTGCATACAGATGCGGCAAGCTTAAGAAAGGGCACTGAGGTGCTTATTAGGGGGTGACCTGTGTCCTAGAGTGGACGATATATGTATATAGGTTGATGGATGTCTCCTTTCTTGCACAAAGATGACAGAATTTTCCAGTCGCCATCGACGCACGTGAGGGCCCACGTGAAGCCGTTGGAAGGCGGACAAGTGCTGCATGCTTAATGGGATTATCTGGTATGAGGTGGTTGACAGCAGGCACAGGGCATTTCCTACTTGCTGATACCTCATTGATAATAGGTTACGTACGTCCAATCAGAAACGAATCTAATGAGGTTGCTATAGGTTTTTAACACTATCATCTTATACACTTTTCTTAATTAAACTAACACTTAAAATGAGCCAGATTTACATTAAAAAAAAATGCTGGACACGCAGTATCATCTAGCCTAGCTAAGCAGAACTTGTATTTGGGTACTAGATGACTATATTATGATGATATGTAAAACAATACATTACATGGATAGATTTTTTTTATTGTCACACATAATTGTCCCGAGGCGGAAATCGAACCCGCAAACTCCTGCGCCGCAGGCAGACCTTCGCCCATCGTGCCACATAGATCAGAATATACACCTTATGTAAGAACAATCTTATTTCTTACTTTGGCTACTATTTCTTTTAGTTTAAATTCATTTTCTGACATCAAAAGCGAATACCAAGTTAAAGTTGCTTCAGTTCAGTACTTCTCTACCAAGTTATAACTTGAACAAGAACTGTAACTAAAGTTCCAACTAAGTTATATCTTTGACAAGATATCCTCAACTATGTTTATCGTGTGTTTGTCCCAGTTGTCGTGAGAACGGGTCAGCATTGCGCTTGAGGCGGTCACCGGAAGCCGGCAATACGTGCTAGACATTATACTTGCCGACTAAGCACTAGGGCCATTCAAGAGAGACCTATAGATCGTCTCTATTTGAGGTCTTACTCTTCTATTTCGTTTATTTAGGGCTGATTTACATTGACTCAACTAGTTTCTGCCTACAGCTTCGCACGCGTTGTTTTTATTTAAACGTTCAAAGGTGTTTTTCTAGCACAAGCTATTTTAGGAATAAAAAGCCTATGTTTGATTCCATGTCTAGAACTACAGGATTTCGTTTTTTATTCAAGATTTTAGCTTAATCTGTTCTAATAATAATCTGTTAGCGTTAAGAAGTAATAAGCGTACTCTCATCCAAACTTTCGCACTTATAATATTAGTGACGTGTGTGTATAATCGAAATTTGTCCCTCTGTTTATGCTGTATAAATTGTCAATTAGTCCAAAAAGCCCAGCTAAGATTAAGGGGTAATAAGTCAGTCCACTAGCAAACTGACTAACTCACTGGCTCAGTCTAAAATTATACACCAATGCGATATTTTCTTCAATAATTTATTATATAGATAGAGCAGACAAGGTTTGTTAGCACGAAATCTTGTTCGTTAACGACCTGCATGTTTCGATTACTTTAATATCCGATTACCGCTACTGTACTACGATATAAAGATACGTTTTATTTATTCACACGACACTTTGTAGCTCTTAAGTCTATACAATTAAAGTATCGATTTCAATAACACAAGCGAGTAAATTTTGTAGCTCAAGGCACGGACGTGCGTATCATTCGATCTCGAAGTGTACAAATACATAAAACTTATAGTTTACGAAGTTAATTCATTAGTTGAGTAGTTTATGTGTGTAAATAGAACGGAAACTATCTGCATAAGTTATATGATGCCTTCGAGCCTTTTGACGTTTGTAGATGCAACTTGTGTACTTGTATTTATTGATTATTGCTGATCGTGCCCGTCTCGTAGCCGTTTCTAAATGGGAGTAAAGGCGTTGGTTGCAAGGGCTTCCTTCCTATAACACTGTCACTTTATTGGATTCCGTAACTTTTCATGTCGCAACATGTCTTCGGGTGTAAGGTGTTGCGCGCCTTTGTAACCAATTATTATTATTATGTCTTTGCTTCTGGCAAATCAAAACCTTGCTTATCACAGCACTATTACATATATATCTCTTCTAATTTGTTTAGGCTTATCCTTAATCCCTACGTGTGTGTCATCAACAAAAATGTTTAGGAATACCTAGTCTCTTCTCTGATTATCTATCTTATTCGTTACAAAAATGAACTATCCGTATCGTAATTTGTTGGTAAAAGTTACCCGGTAAACTTTTGCTTTCGCCATTAAAGCTCCACCAAAAAGCTTTAGGCTTTGTTAGCCTGAAACTTATCTTCCAACACAACGTCCAACCACTCAGCGAGTCCTCATTAGCTAAAAATGCCTTCTAGCAAAATGGAGATGCATTTTCTTTTAATAGACATAGTATCTCGAACGAGTGCACTCGAAAGCTTTGTACATCGCCTCGATCTGTAGAAGACTCTTGAATGCGCTGGCGTCAGCATCGGGGTAGTCAAGTCAAGTAGGGGACGGGCCGGGGTGAATGACCGATAGAGGTAGGTCCGGGTTTTTGCCTCGCCATTTTTTCATTCATTTGTTTCTGCCACTTCTTGTTATTTGAAACTGTCATATGTTTTACAATGTCATTTGTATTTTGTAACAAAACGGTAGAGGGTAACGGTAAGGTATTTTCTCGTTCCAAAAGTATTTTTACATGATTATAGAGCTAGATAGTTGAGTGTCCTCTACCTTACTACTTGGCCCTCACCATCTTGTTATTACTTGTTGTCAATCAGTTTTTGTTTAATTGGATTGCAAATAAAATAACATATTGGTCTCATTTACTCGTGTTGCACGTAAGAGACTCTTAACAAGATTAGTATTTAAACATTGACGTCATTGGTAAGGTGACCCGTAATCTGTTAAGTAGCTACTTCGTAGTAACTAATACGAATTTCACGTGATTTGTCATTGTAAATGAAGTAAATATATAACAAAAAACTATTCTACATATAGTACTAGACTTACTCTCTCATGGTCCAATCATGATGTAGATCGACACAGATGTTTGTTACTTTGAGTTTAATTTCATTTTTAAATTCTAATACCATAATACTTAGATTTCTGTGCAATTTATATTCTCAACGCAGCGGGTTAGCAGGACAAAGAACTAAAAATAATGGCAATGGGACTTGCCACAGTGGGACGCCAGTTATTTTGAATATATTGGCCTCGAAGTCGCCGACGCAGAACACAAGTGCTAAACTTAGAAGTTTGAGTTATGAACTAGAAAAGATTGCTTAGGAACAGAAGTTATAACATAAAAATATAATATCGATATTACTTATAGCAAAAACAAGCGAAACAATTATGGTTAAGCTACGTTTTTATAATATCAAAGAATATTGTGATCGTCATGAACATGTCAAGAAAGTAGCTCGGAAAAACAAGCAAGAATAAGCTAAGAATGTTAACTACAAAAAGAGCTTTGCCAAAAGTTGTTTCCAACTGTTTCCCGATTTTTATAGAGAGGGCGATGAACAAGGGCTTTTAGGCACTTTGAGAAGCATTGTACAAAAAAGCCCTACATTTTGTAACAATGAATATAAGATGACCCTTGAACTCCCTGATAGGTAAAAGTACGATAGGGTGTATGAGCACCCTTCAGATTAATTGTGTCCACAAATTGGTTCGCAAAAGTAAAGTGTTATGAGGGAGATATATGAAACATTACATGCATGTACCAATGCAATGAATGCAATAAAGAATTCATACGAAATGAGTTGTTTGAAAATACGAAGAACTCTAACAAAAGACAATGTGCTCTGAGAAGAAGCGAATCAAACAAAAAATGTAGGAAGATCTAAAGTACAGTAACTAGAACAAGTTAGCAGTTGCATCACTATTTTTAGGGAAATGTGCTTATAAATAAAACATAGCATGGTGGCGTACAAACAAACAAAATGCAGACAGATGAATACCAGAGATAAATACGGGTCAGACCAGAATACACCACGGAAATTAGATGTAATGGAGGAGGTAGAAACAAATTCAGAACACATCAAAACAAAAAAAGATGTTTTAAAGGTTATCTGACCAAATGATAATCACGGCGCTGAATACAAAAAAAAAATAGCAATGTCCGAAAGTCTTATTTATGTGCCCTATTTTTAGAAAATTGCAATTCCTTTGTGAGTCACAGGCGTAGCAAAGGGTCTAAATGAGATTACTAGAGTAAATAAGATTAAACCTTAAACTCTCAACTATAAGGTTCCAATACCGTCAGATTTTATGTGGCCATAAATAATAATGGATCGTCTTTGGCCTTGGTGAAATTAGTCACCGGCTCTGGGTAGTATATCGTGAATTAATGTTGGACTGTGACAGTAGACATGTCTTTATGATCTCGCTAAAGAAAAAAGTGTAAGAAAACCAAATGGGGAGAAAACTTAAGTCTAATAATAATAATAAATAATGTTGTCCAGCATTTTTTTTACAACATCTCTAGCCCCAAGCTAAGCAGAGCTTGTGTTATAGGTACGAGTTGTCTCATAAACCTTATACAATATATTACATAGATATTTCTTATTATACAGAAAAAAATAACCAGAGCACCCGGAATAAAACAGTAAATAATACAAGTAGAAGTGACTCTTAATCAAGCTGAATAGAATACTTCGTGGTAGCGTAGGTAATATTTTACGCCACACTGCTTTAGAATAATTAGAATGGTAATTATATAGAAAGCAGGGTAAATGTGCAATGCAAAAGTACTGTTTCAATGCGAATCTGGATCTAATTACAATTTATATAGAGTTCTATCGCTGACCAAGAACGTTGTTACCTATTTAAAGCCCTTTCTGTAAATAGTCTGCCAGACTTGTTTTAGATTTCCTTAACCCATTATTTTCTAATTCATTATTCCAATCGAATTAGAACTATAATCCACGTTTGTACTCATAAATTGTCTTTTACATTTTCCGGTTTATCTTTGCGAGTATTATCCCTGTTTACGGGAAGTGGGATATAAACATCGTTGTTTATTTCATGGTTTCTACATACTGAAGCTGGGTCGTTGACAAGCATGTTTAATCTTTGCTAAGCTTCATATAATCCAGAATAACCAGAATTTGGTTATAAAAATATAACGGAAAGATACAATCAAAATAAAAGTTTTTTTTTATATATCTTTATTTATTAATGGAGTTTTGTCACAATGTGACTATGTCACTCCCGTAAGAGATCAATTCTTTGTATATAAACATGGCAAAATACTATCAATACTCAACATATATTACAGCAAAAGACATAGAAAATTGCAATAGAGAAAATTACGCATTCTTATCTTATCTAAGTACATATTATTATGTGATATGATAGAAATGTTTAATATAATATAAAAAAGCTTTGCATAGTCAAAGCTACCGCAGATTTTCCTGTTGCCTTGTCATGTCCACTTGAAAAAGGCAAAACAAAACAGTTTCAGCAAATTGATAGTAAAACATGCATTGAATAAGAATCCCACATCTTTAACAAGGTGTACTTTTGTCCTTTTATACCGATTATGGAGAAACCAGTTAAAAATAGTAGCAGAAAGTCCATTTTATAAAACATGGTAGCAATCCATTCAAATGTCTCCCAAGCTGTATTCGTATAATTGAAGTGCCCGACATTCTTGATGTTCATAACACAGATAAAGCATCCAGCTATTTAAAGCACAACCAATCGAAATAGAGTCATACAGTGTAATTAATATGACTGAAAGTTAAATAGCAGATGTGTAATGAAACACTTTATTCAGTTGACGAAGAGTAAAATAATATTTCAAACGTGAACCTAATTTCAAACATCATAAGGGTTATCAAATTGAGATGTGTATTTACAACCTACACCTACTGTGTTTATCGAATTCAATGATTTAGTAGCATAGGTTAGTCACGTGCGTAACAGTAAAACAAACAACGTTTTAGCGATGACCTTTTCTACAAAATAGCGTTGAAATCATTGGTTGAAGTATACTCAAATAAAGAACGTAATATATAATTTGACGACCGATGTAAAGGTCCGCCGGGACCAAATGTATGTAGGATCTATAAATATTTGTTCCGGGTGCTCTGGCTTTCTATGTATTCTATTAAGTATATCAGTCATTGCTTCGCTTGGGGCTGGATGATGCTGTGTGTATTGTCCAGCATTATTTATTTATTAATATAGAAGCTGTAAGTAGGTACCTTACCTTACTGTGATACATAACATCCTGTTAACCTTGCGATGATACTAAAATTGCTTTGATATCATTACTGTTCGTTAACCACGAGTGGACTGCTTTTGTAATGGAAAAGACCAGACGTTTGTCCGTAGAGTCTCGATCATATCATTGTCGTGTTTATATCAGATGATTATAGGTGGGTACCTACAATTTAGGCGGAGTACAGAGTAAGGTACCTACCTAAATAATATTTTCTAAAGGGTAATAACAACCAAAATAAACCCTTTTTATTGCATGCACTTAAACAAAAATAAATCAAACATAATGCATGTCAGTAGTTCGGCTGCAGAAGTTGCAAAGAAATCGTGCGATATTTTTTCCTGTACTCTGTAATTTTAATTCCATTACGCACGCACTATATTATTATTTGCACCTTTAAAACGACCATTACGCGCAAAAAGTGACAGCTCACAACCAAAAGCGAAAAGATCCTACCATAATAAGCGTGCAACTTTTTCCTTCAACCTGTCATGATTGTCCGAGCAATTCTCATCTGTAAGTTTGACGCCATAGTGTTTAAAACAGCTTGCATTGTACTTTACAATTATCGCAAGTGATTCAATCGTTACGTCACATTTAGTCACACTCGAGTGAAGACCACGTGTTCACCATATTGAGTTTTTATGATAAGAATTTATTGGGCAAGCCGGATCCAAAAATAAAACTATAACACAAAATGGCACAAAATGACAATAAATAATATATACTTAAGGAACTAAAACCTATAAGCTATTTACCTGGCTGTCATACCTACGTTCATAGAGAAAAAACACGCTACTATCATAGCGAAGAGATAGTGTCCTTGAACAATTGTATTATTCTCTTTTATATTTTTGATTTTGTAGCCAAATACTAATCAATGTGTGAGTTGAGAAGCATATAACTTCAGTTCTTTCACGCACACAAGCGCAATTATACGAATAGGACATTAAGCCCTATTTGTCGCAATTTTTTGGCTACACCTCGTTTGTGTATATTATCATTCCAAGCCTTCTTCTTCTATGCCCACGTTCATATTTACTTCCTCACGCTCACAATCTGATGGTATAATAACATTTGCAAATGAATGGTAATAGGTACTGCTTGGTAATGTGTTTGTTTGTTTGTTTTGCTGTTTAGTTGTCATCATTATATTGGAAAACATGATTATTGTTGGTTATAAAACCGTGTTTGGTATTTAACTTATTTCCGAATGAAAATAGCCATGTGCATTAGTCTCCTACTTCACCTCCTATGAGTAAAATTATAAAATAACCTACCCAAATATGACGGTTAAGTGACTAATATGCGTAGCACAGCGGTTGAGAAAATACAGATCTTTGTGACTCAGCACAGCTGTAATGTTTTTCGAACGAAACGCATGTGCGGCGCAACACAAACGCTGTGTAGAGCGGCAGCACGAATTTTTTAGGTTAAAAAAAAGATCGCAGTCGTCGAAAATAAAAAATCGCAGTCAAAGTGTTAAAAGAAGGTCCCAACAAAGTCCCTTGAGGTACCCTGGGTTGTTTTGATATCCAATTATTCTGCTGAAAAGAAAAATCAAAAACGAAACGCCTTATAAACTAATATTTTGTTTTGAGTTTTGATAAAATAAAGCATTAGTCCATATAGTCCATTAAATACAGACATTAGAATGAATAACACAAAAGCCAACTTTCTACGGGGCAAGGTGTAAATTAGTAGCTACTAGTTTAACGACCTCGATGCAAATGTACAAGAGCGGTGGAACATTGTAATCATCCAGTTGTCAAACAGAGCCGAACGGACGGAAGTTGGGAGTTTACTGCTGTTGTACTGTTTGATAATAATTTGTTGGTTTGTTACCGTAAGTCTTGCAAAACTGAAATGCTTTTTGCGTATCTTTATGCGTTTTAGGTAACTGTTTCGTATGTGTGTATTGTTTGATGACCTCTGTGGCGCGGTGGGCGTAGGTCCGCCTGCGACGCAGGAGGTTGCGGGTTCGATTCCCGCCTCGGAACAATTGTATGTACAATCCACAGATGTTTATTCCGGGTGTTCTGGTCGTTATATGTATAATAAAAAAATATCTATTTATGTAATGTATTGTATTATGTATATCAGTCACCTAGTACCTATAACACAAGCTCTGCTTACCATGGGGCTAGAAGATGCCGTGTGGATTGTCCAGAATTATTTTTTTATTTATTTATAATAGGGTTTTTTTATTGATAATTTGGCCATTTCAGTTATACAACCAAAGATGTGGCGAGGAGCATGCTGGCATAGAAGGAACTTGTTCACTCGAGAATCTCGAGATTGAAGACTCCAATATTTTACTCTACTAATTGTACTCTATCTTTGTACCTATGTCCAGCAGTGGACTAACAAAGGCTGATGATGATGGTGTTTTTACTCTGTTTTTTACCCGACTGGGAATAAACCATGTTATGCGTTTCTTACGATACTTCAAACGAACTTCCTTCTGTTCATCGGCGTGTAAGGCTCTGATATGCTTGGTTTATGGTTAGCTTTTCTATGACATAATTTTTTGATCAAATTTGTTACGAAGTGTAACTAGGTGAATCACTCCAGAACATATTTTGAAGACGAAAACTGATTTCTGATTGCATCTTATCTTCGATACGAAATAATACATGGAAGCAACGTGATTATACGAATGATGCACATCATGCTTGTGAAAATAGACTCATGACTTCATCCATTAGTTTATATTTTCCTTGCAAATCACTTGTATTAGATATACCATTATTTTAATTCAAAGCACGGTTTGAAAACATTAACAAAAGCCTTGAGTGGAGTACAGATAATATGCACTAGAGTCTAGAAAATCAAAACATTAATATAAAAAAACATTTTTTTTTATTAAGATGGTATACAAGTCATTCTAATAAGTAGCAGGAGAATATTCCTTGAAATTTTGAACATATCAAAACATTTTTTATGATACAGAAGCAACGGATGCAGTTCAGGAAATGACATAAATCTAAATTAGCATAATTAGTAGTAAAGCTATTAATGGCGCCGGCGAGACGCAAGCCCAAGTCAACCACGAAGATAGTGACAGTTTGGTGTTACGTCATGTGATTTGTAATGACATTGTTATTGGTGGATACGTCATCAACCTATTGCCCTCGGGCAATAGGTTGATGACGTATCCACCAATAAGCAAGCCTAAGCAAGGTTTGACTCCCCGTGACTCGTCACGGGGAGTCAAACCTTGCTTAGGCTGCCATATAATAGTAAATTCACATACGTTCTAGCTTTACTAGCCTTATACTTAGCCTTATTTTTTGACTAGCATACAGCTACAGAATAACTATGTATATAGTACCATAATACAGCCGGTTGTTCGAACTATGACCATCTCTATAACGAACTAATTAATGACTAATATTTCTGAAAAATCTCTTTTCAATGTCGATTTCTCGCTAAATTAGTACCTATATTTATTTAGTAGATAAAGCCTAACTACACCATGGGATGTATAGATAGCCTTTATGTACCATCGTATAAAAAAAAATATACGGATAGTTTATTGTAGTTAAACAATAATATCTAAAACAAATTGAATGCATTGTTTGGATTAACGGGTCTACGTCCGACCTCAAATGATGGCGATGCATATGCAAACAGGAATACGTAATGAGACGCTAACCAATTCCGTGCAATTAACACACGAATCTCGGTCAAAACAATGAGTTTTATTTTCTTTTTAGAGTTCCATCCAATCCGATCGAATTTTGAGTATAGACGATATTGAGAATAGAAGCACCGGTCAGTTAGAAAACAAAGAGGTTACTACAAACTAAGGTATCTATCAGAAAGCACTTACATATATGTATGTATGTCTATGCTGAACGTGCCTCCCAACAAGAGATTTAACAATCTTGAGGCTTGTTTAATATGAAAAAAAAAAAAAAAAAAGAGCGTCTATATACAGGTTGGAATGATAGAAATGCCATGTTTAATGTTATTAAATAAATAAATAACAGATAATGCTGGACAATCCAGCAACATCTAGCCCCATGGTAAGCAGAGCTTGTGTTATGGGTACTAGATGCCTGATATACTTATTTTTCTTATACATAGTTAACGACCAGAACACCCGGAATAAATATCCGCAGATCGTAAACACAATTATTCCGAGGCGGGTATCGAACCCGCAACCTCCTGCTTCGCAGGCGGACCTTCGCCCACCGCGCCACGAAGGCGGATTAGAGTAGGTAAAAAAACAACGATTAACTTAAAATCTCAATAGATAGCAACATTTGTCTTGTATGCCACTTTTCTGACAACAATATTAGACGTCGACGATTTTCCGCGAAAGAAAAGGTTTGAAATATCATGTCAAACTATGCCCAAAGTCAAAGCGCAGTCTTTTTAACTATTTTAAAAAAGGAAAAGCCTAATTCATAAGCCTAACAGATAATAAATCATCTTTTTAATTTATTACCCTTAGCACAGAAATAATAAAGTACCCTCAGCATACAGAACCCATACCGTAAAAATATTTTTTTATCAGGTGAATGCTTAAACAGTTTTATGTGTTACGGAAGTAGGTACGTCGTCATGTATATCCTCACATTGCATAATCTCTGCTCCAAAACAGAGTTCATGATGTATGTTTATTTACTTTACTAATTAATCTGTTTTGTAAATAGTCATTAGACCGTAAGTGTACATATTCGTACGGTGTGGCAAGAACGGATATTTAATTAGATACATAGAGGTAGTTATGCAAGTTATTTGAGTAGATGTTTAATATTGATCGCTAATTGATAAAGGAAGTGGACTAGATAAGAAAGATCAATCAATGTTGTGTAGGAGTAGATTTCTTGTATTAAGCTAGCGAAGCATTATCACGAAGAAAATGTTTTGCACGCACTCTTCATAACTCTATCGAATGATCGAGAAAATAATCGAATAAATTAAATAAATAATTTTTTTATTTAGCCTGTTTCGTCCCACTGCTGGGCAAAGGCCTCCCCCAAATCTTTCCACTCATTGCGGTCACTAATTATTTATTTATTTAATTAGTAATTATTTATTTATCTTATTATTTTCTTTGATTATCAATTAGTCATTTAAAAAAAATTGAACGGCTGAAGAAACTTAAGAGATTCATGCAAAAAGCCGTTTCAAGGAAACCATTGATCATGGTAGCGTAAAGTATAGAATGAAATTGATGGATCAAAGATCATCAACCTTCAAGAAAAGCCAGGAACGAAAACACTTAACACCTGAATAGGCCTCATCAATCATTTACTTGTATAGAGTTTTTATTCAGTTCGTTGGCCAGAGTCGCAGGTGGTATTTGGTACCTTTCTCTACAAGAGCAATAGCGGTGCTAAAATGTATATCACTACATAGCTTCCCGCTGTCTGTCTGTCCCTATGTATGCTTAGATCTTTAAAACTACTGAACGGATTTTGATGGGATTTTTTTTATAGATAGATTGGATTCAAGAGGAAGGTATATAAACTATTTGAAACATATATTTCCAGGAGTGCGAAGCTGCGCGGCGCAACTAGTATAGTATAAAAATGATTAAAACCGCGAGTAGGTATTGTTTAAAATTGGTTAATATTGGAATTTTTAATGTTATTTGTCCGTCTACATTTTGCGTGCTTGTATAGTTTCTCAAATCTACCATCTTAAAAGATATTTGCTATGAGACGCGTCCAATTTGTCTAGAGATTATAAGACATTTCCTTTTGTATGTATCTTTAAAACCTTAATTTATGCAACACTTTCTCTGACATAAAACTCTAATAAATGCATCATAATACATTATAGCTAAGTCCTTCATAGAAAACAAGGATATTAAAACATTATGCAATAAGCAAAAGTTTAAAGTTTTAAGCCGGATGAAAGCGTCGTGGTTTTAGAGCTAAAGATATTTGTGTCTGTGTATATTTAAGAAAAGTTATCTATTACTTGAAATATCGGCATGAGTTCTGTAATTTATGTGTTTAATTTCTCCATTCATAGGAATGGAGAAATTAAAACAATTGAAGAATACGTTTGCCGCAGTTATGGTATAGTCCACAACTGGGGCAAACGTGTTCTTCGGTGGAGACCACGATTCGGCATAAGTAGTGTAGGACGCCCTCCGACCAGGTGGGATGACAACCTGCGAAACACTGCAGGTAGATGCTGGATGCGGCTAGCTGAAGACAGGCCGCTATGGCGCTCTTTGGGGGAGGCCTATGTCCAGCAGTGGACTGCTATAGGCTGATGATGATGATGATACCACAACTAACTGAGACCAAATTGGATGTATCTGTTGCTGATTGACTCATTGTCCTTATATAATCTAAGCCAGACAATGAACCACAGAAAATAAAAATAGAAATTTTCTAAGTTCCAAACGTGCCTCTGCCCTGAATCATCAATGAGGCAGATTTGGCTAAGAATACAAATGGACATAAAAAGACGATTTGCTATGAGTCATGTGAATATCCTGCGTAGGAAAGAACTGATTTAAGGTATAACTGAAGTCTGGCTGAAACACAAATAACAGACATCTAAATAAAACAGTACACGCAAGTGAACTGTTTGTTTTACTTTTAAAACGAACCAAAACCTGACCAGCCTTTAATCACACGAATATTATAAATACGATGGTTTGGATGTTTGTTACCTTTTCACGCCAATCTACTGATCGGAATAGGCTGAAATGTTGCATCTATTGGTATCTAGTTGGGCCCAGGACCAGAGCTAACGGCATGCAAACGCTTTTATTAGCAATAGCTTTTATTCCAGAAAAGAAGCTAATTTTTATCCCATAATTCGGTTTCCATGAAAACAACGCGTGCGAAGCCGCGGGAAGAAACTAGTATCACATAGTTTGCTAGAAGTTGTACCCATCACTGGTACTACGCATTACTGCTATCAAATGGCAAGCACTCAGTCGGAAACACAAGATGGCCAAGAATCACAAACATGGTTAATTCATGATGCAACATGCTGTGGCTTTTGGCAGACACATGGTAGCCCTGTGCCGGAATGTGTGCGTTTTCGGGATGACTCACAACAAGGAACTGGTGTCTGATTCGCATTTATGTTGCTTGAAGCCTAGTTTTGATGTGGGGATTGTCAAGCATTATATCACTACATAGTATACTATAAAGTCGCATGTATGCTTAGATCTTAAAAACTACGGGAGGGATTTTGATGCGGTTTTTTTAAAAATAGATAGAGTGTGATTCAAGATAAAGTTTCCTAAGCCATTTGACACATAGATTTCAACGCGGGCGAAGCCGCGGGGCTCAGGTAGTTATTAATATTTATTAATTTCTTCGTTCCAGATGAGAACAAAAGAGATAAACCATACCTTTGTTATGCATATTACTCGTATACACGACAATTCTTCTGTTAGGTCCTTATGTAAGGTACCTATAGTGTTCAGGGATATGCGGCGGCTTCGAAGCAGACCTCCTGCTCGATGGTCAGACGACATTGTGGGGGCTGTAGGGAAGCAGTGGATCCGACTGGCACAAGACCGCCCCAGGGGTAGCGAGATAAGGAAGACGCCTATACTCGGCAGTAGGTGTTACCGGCTGATTAAATAAATAAATAAATAATGCTGGACAATCCACACAGCATTATCTAGCCCCATGGTAAGCAAAGCAAGGTACTAGATAACTGATATACATAATACAATACATTACATACATAGATATTTTTTATTATACATAGAAAATGACCAGAACACCCGGAACAAATATCTGCAGATCGTACATACAATTGTTCCGAGGCGGGAATCGAACTCGCAACCTCCTGCGTCGCAGGCGGACCTTCGCCCACCGCGCCACATCGGTCATCGGATTAGATATGTGTTATAGTATAGGTATATTAAAACGTACGGTACGGTGTATATCTAGCTGCGTGTATCTTCATTTCTGATATATTACGGAGGGGAATTTGACATACCTGAAACAAAAGACAAAGATTTAATTAATATTATTGTTGAGAAGATGGATATGAGAGATAAATTTCTCTGCCAACTGCTGCATTGTACATGCAAACTCTCCCCTGAGACAGCTAAAACCTATGACGTCTTTCAGCAGACAAACACGAAGTAAAAACAAATAAATAACATGACTAAGCTCAACATAATACGTTCAAACAACGGTCCAAGACAGTTGTAAACAAATAATTTCCCCAGATATTTTAATATAATGGTGACATTATACCACATAACGATGAACATGATGAACATCTATCTCGTATGTTGTATATGGAACGATGAACAAGGAAAATTGCAGTGAATTTTAACTTATCACAAACTAGTTACTGCCCGCGGCTTCGCACGCGTTGTGTCTATGGAACCGTTGAAGGGTTATTTATATATGGTTTTTTTCATATATATTTTTTTTATAATGACCAGAAATATCCGTACAAATTGCAGTCACATACCATTCAATAGACAGATATAGAATTAATAATTAAGTTAATAAATAAAACCTCTACGGTCAATTTATTTGAACATTCGAAAATATAGGTAAGTTTATATACATAACAATAATGAAAGCGTAGCGAGAACAAATAAAAAACATGAACACCTCGTATACACACTATATCGCATTACATGCAATGATCGCTTATGTACAGTCCATGACAGAAATTATAAGATTACATCTAATAAAGTGGCAATTTATCTTTATCTTGATTTGTGTTGATTATTATAGCATAATAAGATGGATGTTGATTATAGACGTAAGGTGGAACACCAGCCGGGTACTGACCTGTGTTCATCATCATCATCAGCCTATAGCAGTCCACTGCTGGATATAGGCCTCCCAAAATGAGCGCCATAGCGCTGTCTTCAGCTTGCCGCAAACAGCATCTATCTGCAGTCTTTCGCAGACCTGTGTTACGGGGCGTAATGTACCATTCGCAACGAACATGATACGTTGCGCCGTATGCTAAAATTAGTCTCGTTTTCCTTCCAAGCACCTTCTTTCCCTGTACTGACTGCACGAACGTTCGCTGTGTTACACGTTACATTACGTTACCAGTAACGCAAATCAGTACCCACCTTTTATACAAACAGTCAAGGTAACTTAAGTATGTTAGTTAAACCATATAAAATTTTGAAATATAATAAATATCTCAGTATAGCGTTTTTCGTAAGACGCATGCACCATAATATAATTTGACGACCGATGTGGCGCGGTGGGCGAAGGTCCGCCTGCGACGCAGAAGGTTGCGGGTTCAATTCCCGCCTCGGAACAATTGTGTGTACGATCTGCAGATATTTGTTCCGGGTGTTCTGGTCGTTTTCTATAAATAATAGAAAATATCTATCTTTGTAATATATTGTATTATGTATATCAGTTATCTAGTACCCATAACACAAGCTCTGCTTACCATGGGGCTAGATAATGCTGTGTGAATTGTCCAGCATTATAATACTTGAAGCACAATCAACAATTAAAAATGCTCTAACTAAAGTATGTAGGTAGATACAATTTCTTCTCCCATAAGCAAAAATCATCTTCATCAAGTATTTTATCATCATCTGTATCAAGTATCTCAGATGTCGTAATAAGTATTTATACGTATAATAAGAAATAGCTTCGAACCAGTTGAGCGTAGTAAAGAATGCGTAACTGAACGTAATCTTTATGATGCGTTTTCTACTAGGTATGAAGATTCTGTTAAGTTGATAACAACTAGGAAAATCAGACCACACGCAATATTTTCCACTATTTCCTGCCCGCGGTTTCGAAAGCATTTCAGGAAAAATCGAGAACCATTTTAGCTCGAGAGATTTAAAGTTTTGGCCAGTCACAAAGATGCATCCATCCAATGATTTTGTAGTGTGGTGTGATCATTGCATACATTGAAATAAGCTTGAGAGATGTTTCTCCTGTAAACGTATTATTAGATACAAAATACACTCACTGCGTCGTCCCTCGCCTTTAACCTGGCTAGACACATAAAAATGAGTCATACAAATGTATAGACGCAGTACCTATCTCAGCAGTTACGAAAGGTCCGAGATTGTATCAGCGACTTTCGAGATGTGCTGATGACGGAACAGCTACAATCAGCAGCATCATTACGTGACTAGCTTTATCGATGAGCTTGATACGAACCGGTTTATTACAAAACTGATTAGACATCAATGTTAGACTAGTTTGCATGGCCTATTTAAAATAGAACAATTGCTGCAATATGGTTTGGAACTTTCAATATTTAGTTTCTGGTTCCAGCAATGAGCACGGTGATTTTAATAAAATATTGTTGCATTTAAAATTGTTAAAAAAATACATAAATCGGTTACAAAACATATTCGAACAGAACCAAGTAAAGTCATAACAAAACATAACTTTCGAAAATCAGGTAAGTTTCTTGATAACAATTATCAAGAGAAAGTAGTTCCTACCGAAAGTGTCGCCAACTAACATTTTAGTGATATTAAAGCCTTACGCAATGCTCAGGCGCAAATTGTGTATAACCGTCGGAAGCAGCTGTCTTGTTCCGTTCCTGAAAAGATAAAGTTAAAAAACTTGATGGCAAAAAGCCTGTTCCGCAATGTTCATTGGGGTATAGCGAAAATTGTGTCGTGTATTGAGAATATAGAGATATAGTAACCGGTCGCGGACCACGGAAGCAAAGAACGGATGTAAAGGTTGACCTAACACTTTGAGGAAGCAGTTAATTTAGGGAAGGCAATTTAGTAGGCTTCTTTTTTCGAATAGCTTGGTAAAGAATGGTAAACTCAACTTGTAGGGTAGGTAGTTAAGACAATATACATACAATGAAAGCGATAAATAAATGAAATTTATGCTTTTATCAAATTAAACATAGACTTTATGCAATAATACAGTTAACATCACCAAACAGCAGCGAGAAGAACAAACAGATAGCTATAAATATTAGACGAATAAACACTAAAGTTTACGCAACAAGCAAACAAGACTCATTCATATCAATTGTTGACAAAACAATTGCCAAATATTGACGTTACGTGTAAAATCGATTTCCAGTTAAATCAATGGCATTATGGACCGGTAGCCAATCGTGAGTCACGTTGTGCCCGCGCCCGGTATGTGGACATGTTAATTGTTATATGGCCCGCTTTGATTCTTGGCAGCTTGTAATTTCATCTGCAAATATTTTGTTTACAATTTTTCGGGCCTGTGTTTGTATGATATACCAACATTGATTCATAACTATAGTGGCTATAAAAATGAATGATGTTTAACGACTACATTTAATAGGTTGTCTATCTATCGAATAATAACATTTACACATACACACGATAAACGTTTCAAATCATTACCGAATTTGATTAAGCTCTGTGCACGGCTGCAGATGTAAATATTAATGTGTGCAGATAAAACTTTATGGAGTTAAAGGTTACAGATAAAGTGGTTAGTGGCAGTGGGTTCATTCATTAGCAGTTAATTTATCTTTCGTTAGGTATCTATCTTCTAAAAAGATGAAATAAGTAGTAGCTCCACAGAAAAAGTTTTATTTTCATCGTATATTTTTGACAAAACAAGGAAAAGATCTTCAGAAATATTTTTTCCTTGTTTTTTTCTCTGGTTTTGTAACATGTTTCTGCCTACGGTTTTCAATATGCAGTATCTACTTATGTCAACAAAAAAAGAAATACATTATTATTTGTAGAAGACAGTATGATGGCACTCACAATCAACTATGTATAACAACAGTATGAAAGGCAAATAATTAATTTTTCAATTTTCAATTTCAAAAATTCTTTATTTAAACCTTAAATAACATTGGTCTGGTACAGTACTAGTGTAAATTTAATCCTAGAATGCACAAACATACACAAATAGAAAAACGTTTTCGAAGCTAGGGGTGCGCTTATCAAAACTTACGTAGGAAATTTTACACTTCGTGTTACAAATCATAACTACTTAAAAAATAAGTAAATTTCGTTTTTATATAAACATAAGGTTGAGATTAGCTCTTAGGAATATGCAAGCTTTAGAAGAGCAATTGCATTTAGTAACATAACCATTTTTTTTTTTGTATAAAATTGTAATATTTAGCCCAAATATTGGATAATAAGTTATAATAGAGGGTATTTTTAGCCGTTCTCTAGTTAAATGATACTAACTAGCCCAATATGTAAAACAGTAGAGTAGGACAAACTGTGGAGACACAGGTGAAACGGAAGAGGCCAATCTTGTTTCCATACTGCTGTCAAAAGGCTGAACGAGCACGCGACACGGTCACGATCAGACCTGGGGCAGAGCCCTAGTACATCTACTAAATAGACGAGCTATTGTGTTGTCAGATGCTTCGCCATTCCCGGTCGTAAATTTTATGTATGTGTAGGTTTGTGGCACAGCGGATTTTATGTTGATTAATTTGTTTTAAACAATTAAGGTTCGTATTGATAATAATGATTTCTTGTTTGGTAATTGTCATTTTAATATGAATGCCAGAATTAGAAGTTTTACAGTAAATATAGTAAGTACTAATTGTTTTGACATAATTGCCAAAAAACGTGTACCAGACATATTTTTCGCTTGCCACGTCAAGTTGTGTCTGTTTATTTGCATGTCATTTCGATTTAATATTTAAATACTACATAGGGGCCTTTTAAACCCAGGCATTTTTTCATTTCAAGCTTTTTTATCTTATATCTAGAGATTTCATTCAGACACCATGACGGCCTCCTAAAAAGGGATTACAAAACTCGCGCTCGGTGGACCTCTGACTCTACAAGCACGCGTCTTACTGCACGATTTTAGGTCAAGGCACTTGTCAGTTGCCATCCCTCAGATTACCACAAATTGCTGGGCTTGTAGTTGAAAACGAAAATTAGATACTTGACTTAAATTTTGAGCTATTTGACGCCATTAGCCTGGGTTTGTACAACATTTTCGTAACTTAAAGGTGTTAATAATAGAGTTCAACCACTCTTTGTTCTTTAGGTAGATGTTTTACGTATCGTAAAGAGATTTTTTCGTCACATTTAACTCGTATAACAACAAGAAAACAAACATTATTCTTGATATATATGTATATCAAATCGTTTAAATTGTATTTGCCGACATTAGTGACCTTGGCCGTCCAGGATGATACAAAGCAGACGCAATCTGCACAGTGTCAAAATATTGAGTAGTAGTGCTACCGCTCGTTTAAACTGATGTGATTATTGCTGAATTATAAGATAGATATAAGATAGGAAATTATAATTACTGATGATAGCAGACCCATAACACTTGCATAATTTTCTGATACTTTCGAAAATGCAGAAATGCTGTACAACCTAGTCCACATAAAAGGATGTTGTTTCAATTGTTTCTGGTTTCAAAAGGCATGATTCAACTGAATATATAATACATAGTCTTTCATATACTCTAAATAATATTTGGTTGGCGACTGTAGATTATCAAGTTAAGTTTTATAAAAAACGACGCGCGGGCCCGAGATATAAAAGAAATATTCATTTATTTTGAATTTTCACTAGGGTTAGCAAGATTCAACTACTGCAGAATGAATCATAGGGCACAGTGAATTGCTACAAAGAGTTTAGCATAATTCCCGACTCCAAATACGAAGCAATGCGACCGCTAATCACGAAACTGCAAATCCATTCAAACCAACCATAAAACAACTTAATGCAGAGTTATAGTACGCAAATACGAAGGTTGTATTGCAAATGTCCGAGATAATAGACGAATTCGAATGAGTCGTGGGAATAGTAATAAGTGGAAATCATGAGAACTGTCGTCGTGATGCTGGTAAATTGCTGAAGCAGCTGATGGAAGCGTGACGTCAAAGTATAGCAAAGCGTGATGAGCTCTACTGCGGAAACAATAGTCTCTCCGATAAAACAAATCGATTCTACGAACCTACAAAGGGTCCGTTCATAAACACGACTAGACTTGACTTGTTATTTATGGCGATAAACAAATAGCACACAAATACAATACTAGGAACACGTAAATTGGTTCAATTAGTGCATCACATTTTCTATGTTCTTCTTCAACTGGTTCAACATTTTTATTTTTATTTCATTTCAGCAGTTACGCTTACCTACAATTATTTGTAATCTTTTTGAAGTGTCAGAAGCAAACAATCCTTTTCACACGTTTGGAAATACGCTTTGTGTTTGCAATAAATTTGAAGCCGTTCTTCAAATAAGGGGAGTTCGTGGGAAGAAAGACACAGGTGATGTACCGACATGTGCTGTTACGGGTCTTGGGCAAGGTGACCATGGAGGGAACATTCCGATGGCTGACGAAGGGTGTGCGGCGAAGCGTGTCACCCTATAGGACTTTACCGGCAGTTGTTTAAATCGTTGCTTTTGATGGACATTATGAATTGAAATAGATTTGTTTGGAGTTGGTGTAAAATTATTAACTAGTACTGCTCGTAGAATTTAAGAAAAAAACTTTAATGAATATCGTTTTGAATGCTTTTGTTTGATGTATCTGTATGTTATAAGTATGTAGTTAATTATAATTACAGAATCACTGAATAGCTTCCTAAGAGGCAAAAAAACCCTTATTTTGTTCAAACGAGAGCAGAATCATGAAAAGCTTTGAATGAATGAAAACTTTCAATGAAAAACGGTTCCACTTGTAGTGTTAATAAATGAAAGAGTAATGAAAAGAACCTCCTCGTCGGAGCGTGAATACTGCATAAAATATGAATGAAAAGTTGGACGCAACTCTTTGCAGCGTGAAACTGCAAAATAATGATCTGCACACTCGACAGACGAAGCCTGGGGGTGCATAATGCATTGTCTCAAGAGTATCGTTGTCTCGTCAACAGTTCTTTGAATTAAGAAAAGGTTTTATGTTAGTACAAAAAAATTAATAGATAGGTAAAACAAAAGAAAATCTAATTAATACAAATAACTTATTTATTTTGCTTTGAGTGTTCAAAACTACAATTTATTTCTAAAATTACAATCTATCATTCGTCATATTTATCTAAAATAAAAGCGATGCAGGGGTCACAAATCCTCATTTCACTTTCACCCCGAGGGAGAATCAGCAAAAAATCGATCCCATCCATGTGTCAAGCTTAGCTGAGCGTATCAAAGAGCGGTAGCAACAGCATTTTATCTCCGTAACAAATGGGATCAAAGATTTGTTTGGATATCAGTTTGGAAAAGCAAATAATTCGATAACAGACTTAAGGAGAACTCAAAATAATTAATTGATCGATATAATTCCCGAAACACGACAAACACGAATAATGAATTGTCAAGTCGTCTTACCAAGCTTTCAATTTGTAATTTTTTGATAAAACAGTCAATATAAGGATGTTCGAATGGGATGACATTAAAACAAAAAACAAATTTTATAACATATCCAGGGCACAGATTAACTACATAGTACTAACGTACCCAGTGCCAAATCGTTGTTTGAATGTCCCGTGAGAATGATTGAAGATAACGATATTATGCTACGAGAGGGTAACAGAGGGAATTCACCAGCCCTTGCACAAAGCAGACAAAGGACGCATGCGCAGAGCATTGTGCGAATTCTTTTTTTAAAATTTTTATCCAACAATAGATTGCACAAAACATTCGGTCAGCGGGCGGGACACGCTTCACGGCTGACAACAATGACGTGATGAAATTAATCATAGCTTTGAACGAGTTGAATGATGTACTTTGCGTCATATTTTCTATTTAGTGGGTTGCGCCGTTTCCCAAGCGTTATACAATTGAAATCGGTTCCGAAGATCAACTCTTGTTCATCATGGCTAGGTGCAATATTCGTGAAATCGATGATGCCGTCAAAGTTTGCAAAGGTTTATCGTATTTTTGACTGTAGTTTAATTTCTTTCCTACTTATTTCATAACTTTAATTCAATACGTTTGACATGAATCATCACCATGAATCATAGATCGTAAGAAAATGGCGATTTTCCAAGCAAGTCTTCAACATAGAGTTCTAATATGACATAATCCCAAACCATTGCAAACGCCATCAACAAACAAGCTTCATTGTATAAAAGACCAAACTATTTCTGCCATAATGAACACATCAACCTCGGATGCACGCTCTATATACAGCTATATACAGCTATATAAGATATAGTTTACACGTGACCGCCACGCGCCGCCCTCGGAGGGATAGCCCTCTTTGTGGGGGTTGTTTAAGCATGCAGAATGCACACCCCACTGGGTTCTTTAGAAATGCAATTTCATCGGAGCTGCGATGTTATATTCTCTAGGAGTTTGCTTCTGCTATGGCCCTATGGAAAAACTGTCTTTATAGTAAAGTCTTTCAAAGACCGGGAAACATCACTTTATTGACGAGCTTTAACTTTATGTATGAAATGATATATAAAGTCGTAAATAAAGTTATAGAATTGTCTCTTATATAAATTCAAACTACTTTTTGACTCTTTTAATCAAACACTTTTTAACAACACAACGTCAACATTATTCGCTTTGTCGATTCTATTTCCACTATAGATATTTTGTTCTAAGTATTACCGAGCTTAACACTTTGACTGCTAAAATCACACGGTATGTGTTTTCTACAAGTGACTGATATGCGTAAATCCACACTAGCGCAGCGGCTGAGAAAATACAGATCTTTGTGACTCAGCAGAGCTGTAATATTTTTCGAACGAAACGCATGTGCGGCGCAACACAGCCGCTGTGTAGAGCGGCAGCACGAATTTTTTAGGTTAAAAAAAAGATCACAGTCGTCGAAAAAAAATCGCAGTCAAAGTGTTAACAAAGGCTTACACTAATAATGCATTATCTGAATAACCCTTTTTGATATAATAGGCCCTCCGAATTCCGCTGTAAATCCTTTCGGATTTACTATGAAAACTCGAAGCTATACCAACGATGAGAAACGGTCGTTACCACGTTATAAATTCAACGGCCTATTGTAATGAAATAGCCAATAAATTGTCACTTCCCGACGGTACATGATTTAGGAGGGCAAAGGGTCCCGAGTTCGATACCCCTTGTATTTGGTATTTGGAAAACGAAGTTTGTTATCAAACGACGATTAAGGGCACGAGTATGTTCTATATAAAATACAGTGTTATTTGGAATACCACTGAATTATTTTGCTGTTATTAGATACAATACAATACAAATACGCTTTATTGCACATCAAACACAGAAAAAAACAGTAAAGTACAAACAAAGATCAAAGCACGATGGGCGGCCTTATCGCTAATAACGATTTCTTCCAGGCAACCTTTTGATGTGAGTTAGATGTGAGTTCGATAAGATTTAAATGGATTTTTTTCCCTAGATACAAATTTCATCTAATGGTGGTGGAACCAACGACGTTCAAGGCTCACCACGATTTAGTCAACTTAATCAGAACCTATTCCAATGAAATTATTGTTCATATAAAATGTTGTTCTCGTCATAATCATCATAATTTGACTTTTTTATCGAGACGTCCTACAAAAACTAAGAGTATTTGAAATTTACCCGGCTCTAGATTTTGTAAAGTTCGCCTAATGATATGGATCATTGATTTAAATTTAAATAAATTTAGGGGAGATTGATTTAATTTGCATAAAAATATCCCTAAAGTAAAAGTTTAGTAAATGCCCTTCAATGAGAGGCGATATAACAAAAAGCGAAAGGACGCTTCGGATATTTACGAAGCGTCCTTTCGCTTTTTAAATGTACTATTTAAATGTTTTTGAGTGGCAAATCTTATTTGAATTAACATGTTTGTGGACGGAATCCGTAACAAAACGCTGAAATGGTAAACATCCTGTTTTACTTCTTGGCTTCAGACTTATTTGCAATGTTTATTTATATCCCGCCGATTACGGTATCTAATTTGTTTAATGTATCGGATAAAACGTTTGTGAGGTCATTCATTGACTGTATCTCTGATATCAAGTGTAGATACTTTAATCTGACTTTTGCTTGGTAGATTTAGATACTATAGTGCAACGGAAATGTCGTGCAGCCATCAACCGCAATTAATTTGAACCGCATTGTATGCTGCAGTGTGTGTCGATGGTCCCATGTAACTGTGCCGAGCGTGTGTTCTAGTATTATTTCTAATGTGGCTGTATGTGCTATTCGCGTTCAGGAAACTTTGCATTGGCGCCAGAATAATAGCTATCCAAACGGACTATTCTAAATATTGATCAATGAAGTCTGGAGATTTCTCAACAATACAGACCGACTGCCTAAACAAGTGGCTCAGTGTTTTGAATCCCTCATCAAAATACGACAGCCATGGGTATATTTTTGGCGTCATTATTATTTCCTGATGATAAATTCATAATCATAATGAAAAGCATTCTGCTTTATTCTATTAGTAGTAGAATATACTTTTAAGGCTTTTGGCAACAACAATTTACTGTATAAAAAATCACTAACGTAAAGCGCCATTTTACACTTTTTGAAAAACATGACATGTAATAAACAAGGACAGAATTCGCATTAATAACGAGTTCACCTAAATTATTTGTACGACATTTGAGTTTCTGGTAATAGCTATCGTTGTAAAAAACACGATATCAGTGGCCACGTGCTTTACAGCTGTTTGTCTTTTTGTCCAAAACTGTTGTTGTAAATATGATTTACTTAGTACCGACATCAAGAAAGAAATGAAAAAGAAATATAGTGTTAATGCTATTCTCTACTGACAACGAGCGAGATATAATAATAAAACAATTAAGGTAGTTGACCTTAATTATTATGTATCGGTACTTGATTTATTGCAAAAAACTAAAATAAGAGATGGTAGGCACAATAGCTCCTAGAAAAACAAAGGCTGACATTCCACACAGCATCATCTAGACACTAGTTAAGCAGAGCTTGTGATAAGGGTAGAACACATGGTAGATAGTTACATTATCACCACTAGTAGTAAAGACCACGAAGAGATAATTATGCACTTGTGCACACTTCGATTAATTAAAAAAAGGATCGAGCGATGAGTCTGAGAGTTTGTTTGGCAGTCTTCGCCTTAAGATAACGCGAACAAAGCCAGACAGCAGATAATAAACGTGAGGATAAACAACTTAACAAAGGGTATGATAACGCTTCAAAAACAACGCAAATTGAATCGAATTGATATTACATTTTCAATATTTAAAGTTTTTCCTCTACTTAATTAGACGAAACATTTTAAATACAATAATAGTAAAATGAAAAACACAAACGACGAAAGTAGTAATTTTTTTGAGCAGTATGAGAACTGTTTAGTAACAAAAGAATATAAGAAATGTATAATGTAAGTATGTACATTTACTTAGTCCTCTTTATGTGAGTGTGCTTTTTAACTAAAGGGAATAAAAGGAACTTAAATACAGTGGCGCCTATCTGTCATAAAAAGTAGACACTTGATCCTTTTGCCCACGTAAATAGTCCAAGGAACGTCGGAGCAAGTAGGTCCCCGTCCCAGAAGGAAGCCCTGTCTGTATCAATTACAATTACCTAGCTGAATAACAAGACTTTGGTATTGTTATAAAGCTCAAAATCTGTATTATAGCGATAGTTTACAGCTCAGCCATTTCAATAAGCTGGATAAACTGACAGTGGCCGTCTTTGAATATTATTGTGATCAGTAGTAAAAACAGGGGGACACTTAGAACGATAACAAAGATAAGTAAGCCAATGATGATAAATTATATTGAAAAGAAAATGTCGCTAGTGTGTCGATTTGATACTCGAAAACACAATTCAAAATAAAAGAACTTAATAATACCAGCAACTCTTATAAAATATCTCATCATAAAAACAATTCAATAATCAAATTATCTACAGTTCTAAAGCCGACAACGATAATCCGAAACCGAAACAAAGCAACACACGCATTGGTACACGTACCAACATACTCGTAATTTATACACTGCGTACCAGCAGTCAATAAATAACATACCAGTGATGAAGTGGATAAGTAATTTGTATATTCATATACATCCCGTATGATTTGAATGCCCGCATGTCAACGGATCGCAAGATTGGAAGGCAATTGAATAAGTGGGCCCCTGATTGTAGACCTTGCGATGTCAGGATAACGTACCTTTGAAGTAGGCAATCAGCATATCAGAGAGCGAGGTCTTTGTACATGTGCAGTTGATTTCAGAATAAGGTCTTCTGCCAAATGCATCGGTCTCATAATATATAAAACGCGTTACGTTGAACAAGTTTAGAACGTAAATAAATACAACGAACGTTGACATTCTAAGCGACAGAAAGAGTGTAACTGTATTGACTGATTATAATCTCCTAGTCTCACGCTAACTCCAAAAAAGGCTTTTTGGCTAAAATTGATTTATAAAAAGATTAATGATTCATAAATGAATGATAAATTGGTAACTACTTGTATAGAGTGGTACTCGTAAACACAATATTGTGATTCGTGCGTGACCAAAAGGTTTGGCTCATTCTATACACGCACAAACTTTCCTTGACATTCAATCGATAGCACGAGTCGATGACTTATATTACTAGGAATGCCTATGTGACGATGTAAGAACAAACGAATCATTAAACAAATCACCTTTTAACCGTCCTTTACACATTGTTGAATTTACAACCTTCGAAACTAGTGGGTAAAGTAAACATGAAACACGAATTTACCGTAAATCCAATACTACCTATACAATTTGTTTGAAAAGAATTTATGACTTAAAAGCTCCCCAAAATTATCATGGCGTAAAACACACAGTAACAGCACTTACTTTTATGACTCAACGTGAAGATAAAACATGGCCAGCTCTGACCCTGTAACCCTGACATAAAAAGGGACCGATTCTGTGAATAGCCACAGGTTTAATACAGGTTCAAAACAAACAGCTCCAGTCAACTGAAGATTTATAAACTGATGGATAATACGTCAAAGTATTATGGACAGCCTTCTTGTGCGTTGTTTAGGTTATATTGGGTCAGTGGAAGATTGCAGACGATCTGAGCCGTGAAAGTAACGAGAAAGAAGAATTTCGTAGAAAGTATTTGAATCAGACTTTTGTTTTGAGAAATACAAATAAACAACTAATCCTGGACACTTCACACGGCATCAATAACAATGCATTACGATGTATTATGTATATCGGTAGTATAAGTGGTTTAATAATTCGAACGGAAAGCCCCAGTGATCTGCACTTTACCTAATTTTTAAAAGTTTAGACCACTTTTCCAGGCTAGGCTCACTATTTATGATTTTCTACGTGATATTATGATACATTTTCACTTTTTCTAATTTTCGAGCTAACTAATAGTTAGATTTTGCTATTTGATAAACTTTTCTAGACATTTTTGAGTAATTTTTTAGTTTCATTAAAATAATATGATATTTATTTGCTTAAATTGTATGTGCTTTGTGTGTCTATGAACTTTAAATAAATAAACCTGTATTGAGTTTGAAGCTTACGATTGCAATGTAGAAGGGAGATTCTTTAATAGTTCAATGGTGAATGTCAAGGTTTTTACCATGCCTACCTCATATAGCCTCTACTGCCACAGTCTGTTGCAGATAAAATAAAGGTTCCGACAACGTAAGTGAGAGTACCGACATCGTTGATAGAATGATCACTTCGTTACGCTTAGACAAAACTATGTCGCACGTCGTAAACGATCTAATTGTCGCCTAGAATCGTGTCGCGGGTTCGACTCTCGTGACCCGTCGCCGCGCGAAAGTGCCGCCGTTATAAATGACCCGGCGTCACGGTATAAAGACTCTATTGAATCACGACGGGGTATTTTATGGAATCCGTGAACATGCCGAAGGTGAGATGGCTTGTGTAACAAGGTCTTCGTGAAGTGTTCACGGTGTAAGGGTCATGAGAACATTACCTTTGTAAAATAGTATCTGGATCTTCCAGTGCAATATTGACGACATCTCTGGTGCGGTGGGCAAATGTCCGCCTACACAGGACGTTGCGGTCGATTCTCGCCTCGGGACAAATGTTTGTGTGATCTGGTCGTTTTCTATGTATAATAAAAAAAACTATCTATGTAATGCATTGTATTATGTATGTCAATTATCTAGTACCCATAACAAGCAAAGTTTTACTTAGCTTGGGGCTAGATAATGCTGTGTGAGTTATCCGCCCAGCATTATTTATTACTGGCTGCGCCCCGCGGTTTCACCCGCGTGGTGATAGATATTTTGGATAATATACAATACATTGTTATGAATTGTAGCCTATGTGTTATTCTGATGTATAAGCTATATTATTGTAAAGTTTCATTAAAAAATCTATTCAGTAGTTTTTACGTGGAAGAGTAAAAAACATCCATCCATACTTACAAACTTTCGCGTTTATAATATTAGTAGGATTATTATTATTTAGACTGTGCTACTGTGATAGTAAATTTGATTATTCGTGGGATGAACTCCACCGTGCAAGAATTTGAGACCAACATTATCTTTTCAAAACTGGCAGACTTACTCGTATACATATAGAGTAAGAGCTTTGTAAGAAAATATAGATATTGATCGCATTTTCGACCTTCGTCCATGGTATTTAAACAAACGTGCTGAAAGGTCGTTGGGTTCAAAGCCACGCAAGAATACAATGAAACGGCTTTATTGTAGCTAAAACTTTTACTCAAACTTTGATCACGTCAAGGAAGGAATATTGTAAAATCTAAAAAGGAAATTCAATCCAGTTAAATTGTTAATGCCAAGTTAAGTCAAGATATCATTGCATGATTACGCATACTACGGACGTGAGAACTCGTTAATTTACTAATTATCCGATTTCCTAATAAAAAGTGGCGTTCTTAAAGAAAAGTGGTGCTGCAACTAAAGGCAATAAAAGGAAAATAAGGATTTCCTCGCGATACCAGTTTAACCTAGGCTTTTTATGGGAATCTGCTTAACTTGCTCCAGATAAGATCAGCTATCGGTAGAAAAGTTGAAGAATTTTATCGTATGACTTCGGCGAAGTAGGCAATGGAGTTGTATCTCAGAAATCTGTTCAACACATAACTACAAATTACGGAAGCAGTTTTACAAAGTGGAAAAATCGATGGCACTTATTTTGAATTCTCTTCTATTGTAACTTGTCAATGCTGTATTTATAACGACATTATTGCATAATAAATAAAACATCAAAGCGGAAACGTTATATTTGCGTTTTGTTCAGCTTGTACTGATGCAAATTATGCGGAAGACATGAATACGAAGCTGGACATCGCTCACTTTCCATTTCTATGTGCAATATTTATAGACACACTTACCTACTTTCAGCAAAGCTAATGGCTTAAAACCATGATAATCATATAGACGCTATTTCTAAGAGCTCAGTGTTAGATAAAACTATCACGATATGTGGTGAATTGCAGAGAATAAAAGTAGGTACAGCAGATAACGGAAATAAAGGATTTATTTCAATTACTTTGCAAACTGCAAAGGAATTAAAATAATAGACTTATTTAAATTCCTTTGCAGTTTGCAAAGGAATTGAAATAAATAGTATAACAAAGTAGAGTATAAAAAGACAGAAAAGTGGTGTAAAAAAGTATTTTTCTATACTCTATTCTAATACATATGTAGTGCAGTTATTTAGTGGATTGCAGTGCAAATAATTTCATTTATATATTACTATAAAAAAATATACTTTTTATTCCAACGCAACCAAACTCGAGGAGGATAATTCATTTTGTTTAGGAGTACCTATGGCCATCATCTGTCTCCATCATCAGACCGGCTCGATGGTACCATACACATTGCATTGTCACGGAACATACATCTTACATCTCGAAAGCCTGTAAAATGAAAGGGATTCTAGAATACTAACCGTTTGAAATTTCTATCGGGCCTAGAAATGTATTGCAAATATTTGAGAGCACAACTTCCGAGAGCGCCCCGTTAAGGCAATAGTGGGTTAATTAATGAATAATGGATACACTGAGATATTTCACTAAGAGTTAAAGTGAGACAACGACAAATGCTAAGGAATTATGATCATGGATTCTGAACCCTTATCAAATCTTCGGAATAAAAAACAGAATATGTTAAGGAGCATATTGTTACCAAATATATGTATAAGTACTCGTACATATGTGAAATGCCTTCCTTTTGATGGCAGCCCTTAGTAATTACCAATTCGTGGCTTTCTTAATCTCCGGTCCAGATTCCCTTTCGCTTTCCTTGGAGGACCATTAATCGTCACATGATATAAAATCACGAACACTCACGGTCTCGAATGCACGACTGATCAGATCTTTGTGTTATTAATCTGTGTCCGCTATCGGATCATTGCATCAATCTATTGCTACTTTCTGCCTAAGTATGCACTTATTGTCACTATGATCTATGGGTAAAAGTGACAAAAACTACACAACTAACTACTTACATAGTTTGAGAGACCATCCTATAGGATGCCTCATATTTTATTTCATCCTATACAATCTAATTATCCTATGCCCTGTACAATTTACTTAATTATACCCTTTAAGGTAGTGGTGGGTCTGTTGGCTAAGACACACTATCTTCTTCCCTATCTATCTTGATTCTAACTAGGTTTCAACCACGATGTTGTAATCTTGCAATAGGTTTAACCCTTAAGGTAGCAGAAAGGTGAGTTTATAAACTAGTTTCAAAAATCAGAAATGATGCAACCAACCTAGATTGGACGTCAGATTTTTTTAAATGTTATGTATAGTATACTCATCAAAACTACCTTAAGGGTTAAGTAACAACTGTCACAAATAGATCTTGATATATATCTTTGCCACTTTTTGCTTCCCTAGCAATACTCATCCATCAGCTCGCACCTGTTTACGCCAACTATCGCTGTTTAAGGGAACTTGCAGCTGGCTTTTTATCCTATCAAAGATAACGTCCACATTATACATATTTCTCGACATAATGGCCCAGGTATTGCAGTTAGACAAAAGATAAAAACGAAAGTGACATGGAGTAGGCGTAGAAAACCGACAGCTTCATGTAAATTGGTTCATTGACAAGCTTTTTGTGATGATTGATAGTTTTGTGAAGATGAAAGTCATACGCGATGGTTTCTCTTACGATGTGTGAGCTAAGATGCCTACTTATGATTCATAGCCAAAATGGTAAAGAACTCCAAGCAAATAAAAAATCTCAATTTGTTCAAGGTCACGGCGCACTTCAACGGTGTAAGTACCACTCAATATGTACTCCGATAACACGTGGAAAATCAAATAAAAACACCCATAAAACATAAAACGTGCCTCACTCAAAACCGTTTGTTCTAAGGCTTCTTATAAGAAAATGAGGGTAATCGTGGTCATTCGAGGAAGTGGTTTGAATGTTTACTTCTCTAAAGGGGTCTATCGGTAAGTATACTTACCTCTAAATAACCTCGGTACCTGAGTGAAGTGTAGGATAATGTTATGATTAAGCAGCACCGTTACTACATCACTTTAACATCAATAACTCCAAAGTATCTAAACAAGTTCGATGGAAGGTGGTCGGTAGATGGTAGGTGGTTGGTTAGGTTGTTGTGGTAGGTTAATTAGATACATTCCTATGCCTTCTAATATCGACACAAGACTTTTAATGGAATTATCTGATTATGCGATACTACCTATACTTAGGTACTTTTCATGCATAGTAATCAAATTCTTGCTTGTTGCGGAAAAAAGTCAATATTTAGAATAATAATAAAACTTTATACCTACATATTTTAACTGCTGATTATCGAATTATTTTGTGTAGTACGAAATATTTCACTCGGATTTACATCGTTTAAGAGTCACTTGTAGGTGTGATCTTAAGTGGGATAATTACAAGCCTCAATTATAAACGTTTAACAACTGTGAAATATGAAATTGTCGCATACCTACCATTAATGTTGAGGACTATTAATCGTTCAATACGTGATATGGGAAAAGGTCGTAAAAACTTTTTCCTTGTCCACGTCGTCGTCGGCATTCTATTTTAATACAGGCATCCTCTTTTCCGTTTACGGTTGTCCATCGCCCCTTTTGGGCCACATCTTCGCCGACCGGCATTCCGAATGCGAACCGCCAATTACCTACGCGGGAACGAAATACTGAAACTTTTTACAATGCACCGTTATTTGATGACTTCGACAGTATTTAAGAACCTGTCAACATCCTTATAAGGAGCACCATGTTCCAATTTTCTAGCCTCCTCAGCTCATCACACAATTTAACTTTTTTCCGTTCCATGACATATTGGTGTCAATGCAACAATAAAATTTATCTTGCATTTATTCATAAGACCGCCGCCGGTCGGGTCGGTTTGTTTTGTGATTTTGTCGTTGGAAACTTCAGTTTACCGATATCCGACCTCTTAACCAATATTGCTAAATCTTCAGTGACAAAATGAGTCATAAAACCACTGAGAATGAAAACATTCAAACTGGACCGATTAATCAGAGTGACCGGATCCACCGAAATCGGAGCCAAGGTTGCTCTCGGGTCTACGTTTCCAAATTCGATACAGGATCAAAAAAGTGGAATCGAAATGGAAACTAATTCGTTCGATTAGTCGAACGCGAACAGGTCATTCAGACCGGTTGACGAGGATCGGTTTTTGAAGACACCACATGAATAAATAGTAAGTGTCACGAACATTTTTTAGTACAATGTCACAGTTGTTGCCCCATTGACACCGATTTCATATCCTTGTTATATATTTTTATATTTCTAAAATAAATATTATTAGTCTTCAGAGCAATGGGATTATTAATGAATGAAGAACAGGAAAATAGGTAGAGCTGCAATGAGTAATACCCAACTGTTTCAAAAGGTTTCAAGGTCACAAAATATAAGAAGTAACATACACATATGTAACGTAAGCCGTTCATGGGAACTAATAATAACGTAACAATGAGTTGGTCGCTTTTGATGTGAGCTGGCTTCGCGTCAGAACTGAAACACTCGTAAAACTATATTCAGTTCGAGCGGCAGCCGACTGTAAAACTGACCGGCCAACGACGTCTACAGGCGGATCGAAATAATCCGCCTGTTACGGAAAAGATCTGAACTATTTTTGAAGCTGCATTATGATGCAACTCTGCCGCAGTCTCGGCAAACCTACTAAACCTAAAATATTGGGTCGTGCGTGTGACTTGAACAAACGAACCCATTCCGCGAATACGGGGCAATTAAATCGTACCCTGGCATATCCTGGCGGGACGCCAACATTGCCAATTGAATGAGTGACGATTTAGAAGAATAAAAGAAAACAGGGGTAGACAACCGTCTATTTCGGGGAGGTTGAGACTGAAGTACCTGAGTCAGCCGTGCCGCAGCCACTCGAGCGGTACACCGCTGGAGGAAATGCGTATCTGTTTACAGTTGCTTCGGCATTCGGCAACGCTCAATAATGACGGATAGATGGACCGTTTGAGGTTATCGTAATCGCTCATTCAAGTCATTGAACATTGAAACAGATCGTAAGACAATCATTTATTTAATGTTATGTTGGGGTTTATCATGAGTTGTTTGTAGTAAAACTGTAGGTAACTCAACTGACTTGTGTCGAGTCTGTTTTTTTTTGGAGTGAAACGATGATTCGTGTAATTATAAATAAATAAAATCATTTTATTTCTGTTAACTTGATCCATAGTTTGTTAGTAAAATTAAAAATATTAAGAACTTAGTACTAAGGTTAGTTATATATAACTAATACTAGAAATTAAAACTAAATTAAATCACTCTCCCCATGAAACATATCCACGGGGAGAGGTGATTCTATCTGATATAATTTTTAGGATGGTGTTGGGGCTGTCGCGTACCCTGCGCATCAGGGATGCGGTCTTTTTACGGAGGATGGCAGCAAAGCCATCCGTCTGATATTCCGCAAACATTCCCGATGCACTGCAAAATCGAGGCAGTCCCAACATCATCCTAAATACATTATTGTACTGTACACGTAGGGTCTCCAGCGGCCGTTTGGTGTAGCTGATCCATAGGTTTCCGGTGTTAAAACCCTGGCAGTAGGCTTTAAAAAGCGTTAACTTCACTTCCTCTGAACACCGGGAAAACCTATCAACATATTACCTCTCACCGCTAGAGCCCTACATTCACGTTCACATTGTCTTTAAGGTCTATTATGTAATATTGTGAACTCACAATACTTGGTTTGTGTTAAAAAAAATGATCTAATAAAAAAGAAATATAATGTATTTTCATTGTAAAATAATGCCCAGCTATTTTTTTGTTTGAGAACAGTATGTGCCTATGGCGTACATACCTAGTTTATCTGGGAAATAATGAATATTAACGATAGAACTATTTTATTTTTACTAAACCCGTCAGCAATATAGAAGCTATATTAACCCAGCTAGAAGGAGGTTCTCAAACTGTGTCAGACGTGATGCGAGTGGCAAAGGATCGTGCAGCAGTCACGTACCGCGACGCTCTGTCTGCTTCCATCAGCTAGCTTGCTAGCAAGATTATTAAACACACACAGGTACTAAGACATCATCATCATCAGCCTATAGCAGTCCACTGCTGACATAGGCCTCCCCCAATGAGCGCCCTGTCTTCAGCTTGCCGCATCCAGCATCTGCCTGGAGTCTCGTAGGTCATCATCCCACCTGGTCGGAGGGCATCCTACACTACGTTACTAAGATGATATAAATAATGCTAGACAATCACTATCTAGCCCCAAGCTAAGCCAAAGCTCGTGTTATAGGTACTAGATGACTTGATGTTATGGAAATGAATACAAAGCAGACGTACCTATTTGTTTTGATGTAGAATTATTTTGTGTGATAAGTGAGATGCACTTTTAAAAACAACAAACTCCAATCACGAAAATAAATTATCGAATAAATCAATATTATTACACTTTATTTTGAAACCATATTCACGGCTTGATAACATGTTTCCATGATATTGCCCTTGAAAAGAAGGTACATGATAACACGACAGATAACTACGCAGTAGGTATTTTGCAATGTATTATTAACTACCTACTGATAAACTCAGTAGGTAGTTAATAATATGTCAGATGCGGTTGTTTTATAAAAACGATTAACACAAAAAATATTTTAAAGAATGTTATTATGAATTTCAGACATAGACATTCTAAATGTCAATTCTATTTGCTGGAATTGCTTGTTGTAAAACGTACGGGAAAGGTTATTATTGAAGGCAAGACAAGAACACTCAATAGAGCCATTATGCCAGACAGGTCGCGCCGGGCGGATGAAAACATGTGTAGTCAATTAAACAGTCATTACAACAATGGCCGGCATGTGAGCAAAGTATCGCAATATTGTGAACAACAGAAAACAAAAGCAATTTTGGATTCACAATCTTGGAAATGTATTAATACAATAACTTAAAATAACGTAGTCGTTGTTTTTAAAACACAAGCGATAAGCCGGCTGACATCGATAGCGATATATTTTCTAAAGTTTACAATTATTTGCAAATACCAGTGGTTGATAATTTCACTCACCTTAGCACCAAAGCTGGCGTTCATCCAACTATCGAAGAGCGCCCTGGCTGTCGCCGAAATTTGGAACACTTCAGAACATAAGTTTGTGAAGCGCAACACCAAACACAAATTCAAACTAAGCACCAATCACAATATTGAGCACAAGAGAACCATGCACATCACGTCAAATATTTGTTTAGTCACAGGTGTACGGTTGTCGGTGTTCGTCGGCGACACGTGCGCTTTCGACGGAAACACGCGAATAACAGCAACGGAGCGACGCGATAAGACCCCTCCACGAGCGGTGCACGCACAGGGCACAGCGCGACTGACGCACTCACAGCGCGCGCTCGCCATCCATCCGCAAGCCTCCCTACATCACATCCCAGCTCGACCACCCCCAACTCCAACGCAATCCACATACTTCCACCCCTTGAAAAAGCCGGTCGCATCTCGTCGGAGCAGCAGGAATCTGACCGCTTTTTATGCAAGTAATTATTCACGCCTTTTACGGGACGAATTAGCGCAGTTTAGTTCTCGTGAGAATTGCTGCAGTTTGAGTTATAATTATGCATTCTGGATGAGTCATTGGTCTGTTTATGTTAGTGATAGATGAAGTTAAAACTGCATTGTACATTGTAAGTGTGTTACATCCTGAAGTGAAATTGCGGATAATGACGGACGGTGGTAATGGTGCTAGGCTAGGATCACGTAGCCACAACGGTACTAGACGATATGCACCGACCCTATTTGAATAATTATTGCATCGACTGCCTACGCCGTGGGGCCTTTGGGACGAGTGCCTTTCTAGATAATGGTATCTCCTACTTATCAACACACTTCAGTAAAATTGGAAAACTCTGCAATGGTGTTCTCAGAGAGTTTTCGGATTATAACTACTTAAGTTCATAGTATCATAAACGCCCTAAACGCGTTTATTATGATGAGTTTCATTGGCTAAAATAATTAATAAGATAATTGCGCTTATCTTCAATAACCTCTACTTTTATCATGGCAAAAATAATAATGCCAAAGAATGTACAGTCAAGATTGAAATTACGATAGGCGGCGCAAGAAAGCTGTTAGGTACAATTAAAATGGGAATAGAAGACCTGGTCACATGATTATGGCAATTAATCAAGGTAGGCCGACCGGTTACAGGATGACATGAGAAGGAAACCAACATAAGTATGCCAATACCAACTTCATTTAGTAGGTTTCTACAGTACCTACCTTTTGATGAACACCGAAGAATTTGATATACTTTAGGAATTTGCACTCGTTACTACTTCCTTTGACAATGTTAGCCAGTAAAACTGTCCGTTTATTGGTTTCCGCTTGTACAACTTAATCATCTTCATCCTTTATTTTACCTTTTAAAGCTGTTCCCATGACTTTATCAGCTACCGATTAAGATTATCCAACCAAGTGGGAATTAATGATGGGCATTCTAATTAATCGAGTTTTTATCTAAGCAGTTGCATCTTAAGATAGGGTAAGTCGATTATATAATAGGTAGTCGAGTCTTTAGATTAAGTAATGGGTTTGATAGTTAGAAAATTAAATTTAAAAGTAGATTATAGCTATTAAAATTTTAACAATTAAAGGACACAATATTTTTTGTTAAAGATCTTATGAAACCATTTCCGAAAATAAGGTTTTTTATTTGAGATAATTACGTTATTATCTACACAAAGCGATACGACAATACTAATTTAGATATAACTATTGATTGTTCTATAGTAATTTTAACAGAGTAATCTTTACTCTACCAGCAAAGTCGTAGCGAATTTGTGTAGGTATTTATTTTTATTAAATATAAATAAATAAATAATAAATAATGACAATTCACACAGCAATATCTAGCCCCATGGTAAGCTTGTGTTATGGGTACTAGATAACTGATATACAATACATAGATAGTTTTTTTTTATTATACATAGAAAACGACCAGAACACCCGGAACAAATATCTGCAGATCGTACACACAATTGTTCCGAGGCGGGAATCGAACCCGCAACCTTCAGCGTCGCAGGCGGACCTTCGCCCACCGCGCCACATCGGTCGTCTAAAATATCTCTTCATCTTCCATCATGGCCTGTTGCAGCTTTGGAGCGCGAGGAGTGGAAGGAGAAAAAGGAGGCCTTTGCCCAGCAGTGGGACAATAATGGCTCAAAATAATAATAGATATTAATTATAAATATCTCTTCACAACTACCCAATATTTATTGAAACAAATGCAAATAATGAGCGGTCAAAGGCATATGCTTTATGCGAATTTTTATCGTTTTCTTTGCTCGGTCGGGCAATAATTTCCCCGAGACTTTCTCTTTTCCATTGTTGTCGAGGTGTCGACGTCCAAAGCGATTTATCGTCGGCGTATCGTCCGGCACGACGACACGACACGGGAATCGAACCCCGAACGAAGGCATAAAACAAGTTTCACTTTAGCCGGAGCACTTGCAAGTGACTCAGTAAATTAATGGGAGCAAGATAATGCATGGATTTGGTTCAACGCTAAAAGTCCGATAGCAGTTCAGCGGCTTCAATTAGTTTGCGATCGACAAAAATGTGTTTTTAAAGGCACACAACACATATTTGAAAATATGACACGCCATGTTTTTTACCCAAATAATTATCGTCCAAGATCATCAACTAAAAAATAAAAATATGTAGGTACCTTTGATATTTGTATTTTAGGGTGGTCCCTAGAATCATAATAAAACGAAATAATCGCCTGCTATAAGTACTTAAGCAGTAAATTTCATTCTTAAAAACGTCACATTGAATTTTCACGTTATCATTGAATTTATTAAATTCAAAAAAATGGCGTGATCTTTTGGAACAATAACCGATTAGATAATGCAAGTCCAAATGAGATCATCGACGAATTAAGGTAATTCTTGGATTTATGTGATAGCGGTTACATAGTCTGAAAATAAATAACATATGCGAAAAGAGTAAATAATAATAAGGTTTGCTGGAAGAGAACTCTTTTTAGGGTTAAGTTCGCTTTTGTTTAAATTTTCTAGAATAAGCATTGTGTTATGTTTTTCGTGCAAAAAGTATAAATAAATAAAAATAAATAAATTAAGAGTTGTTCTGTAGATACATTGATCAAGATCTCGTCACGGCCGGCGATTACCTCTAAATTGGTGAAGGTATTGGTAAGGAAAGATAATCTCTGATAGACCAATGCCCCGAGATGTACGGCGGCCTCTAGGCAGACCTACCCGATGGCCAGGCGACACATAGTGGGGACAGTAGGGAATCAATGGATCTGAGTGGCCAACACCGCTAGGGATAAATAAATAAATAATGCTGGACAATCCACGTAGCATCATCTAGCCCCAAGCTAAGCAGAGCTTGTGTTATAAGTACTAGACTGCGATCACAAAAGTATTTGTGATACTTATATACATTACGTAGATATTTTTTATTATAGGTAAGTACATGGATAGCGACCAGAACACCCCGAATAAATATCTGCAGATCGTGCACACAATTGTCCCGAGGCGGGAATCGAACCCGCAACCTGCAGTGTCGCAGGCGGACCTTCGCCCACCGTGACACGAGGTCGTCATGGCGATGATGACTGGCGTCAGGGATGGCGAGATAAAGAAGAGGCCTCAGAGAGGGACTCTTTGAGGCCTCGGGAGAGAAGTGGGTGTTACTAGCTGGTTAGATAGATAAAAAAGATATTGAGGTAGAACCTGAATAAAGAGAAAAATACCTATAACTCGGATAAAGTCTACAATCTGTGTCGAATCAGATTCCGTGCTCCACGATCTAGCATTAACACTTCGGTACATAATACTCTTATGTTTATATAATTGATTACCTACACGACTAACAATTAATAAAATTCGAGGACATTTCTGGTTTTAATTAATTCAAGAATTAATGTGGCATGGAAAACGAAACGTGATTATAGAAACGCTATTTCCGCGATTTCAATAAATAATCTGGTTTGATTGCATGAATGTTTACCGAAATAATTTTGTTGTTAAATTTAGATTTGCATACCATACTCGATATATTTTTTGCATACATACATGTAAATTTGACCAAGAAACCAACGTTGAGTCATGAATTACTTACCCGCTGTGTTTACACGTGTTTTTGCAAAGAAATATTTTTTATCTTTGAAGAACATTAGACTTAATCCATTAATTTGATAAAGTTATTAACAATCGCCGAAAAATAAAAGGTGTGGTCAATTTATTCTTACAACGACCTCTGTGGCGCGGTGGACGAAGGTGCGAAGCAGGAGATTGCGGGTTCGATTCCCGTCTCGGAACAATTGATCTGCGGATACTTGTTCCGAGTGTTCTCGTCGTTTTGTATAATACAAATTATCTATCTATGTAATATATTGTATTATGTATATCAGTTATCTAGTACATAACACAAGCTTTGCTTACCATGGGGCTAGACAATGCTGAGTGGATTATCCAGCATTATTTATTTATTATTTATGTAATGTATTCTATTAAGCATATCAGTCATCTAGTACCCATAACTACTACTACTATTGGTTTCTTTTTCACTTCTTCCACTAGTGGACAAAAAATCATAAAAATAACATTATTTTAATTTTAATGTCCACTTCAAGGACATTAAAATTAAAATAATGTTATTTGATAATAAGAAAAGAATAATATAAAATTTGACTTGTCTAAGTGCTTATTTTGTAAGACTAAAGAAATAAATGATATTGAGTTTGAGTTTAACACAAGCTCTGCTTTTCTTGGGGCTAGATGATGCTGTGTGGATTGTCCAGCATTATTAAATAAAAAAGGGTTAAAAAAAAATTGAGGACGGGTTGCAGATTATCTTTAGCTGTGGCTAAGGGAGGAAGCCTAAAAGCCTAAGTAATCGGTTTAGTTGTCTCAAAGTTTGATGTTTTTCGAAGCGCTCAAGATACTAATGATGATGATCATCATCATCAGCCTATATCAGTCCACTGCTGGACATAGGCCTCCCCCAATGAGCGCCATAGCGCCCTGTCTTCAGCTTGCCGCATCCAGCATCTACCTGCAGTCTTTCGCAGGTCTAATGATGATGCTGGTGAATAATTACAATTGATTCTATCATATTAAAACAGCACGTGTAGGCGTTTATGCTGTTAATCACTACCTATAAATATATTTTTTTAAGTTTACTCATGTATACGTTTTTGTTAATTAAATTGGGTCTTGTTACAGCTTCAAAACATATTTTTAACACTTTGACTGCGATTTTTTTCGACGACTGCGGTCTTTTTTTAACCTAAGCCATTCGTGCTGCCGCTCTACACAGCGGTTGTGTTGCGCCGCACATGCGTTTCGTTCGAAAAATATTACGGCTGTGCTAAGTCACACAGATCTGTATTTTCTCAGCCGCTGCGCTAGTGTGGATTTACGCATATTAGTCACTTGTAGAAAACACATACCGTGTGATTTCAGCAATCAAAGTGTACAAAATTCCGTTATGCAATAATTCGCTGTGATAATACGATTATGAACTGTCAGACATACGTACTCTTGCAAAAAATGCAGATAGATGTTTACCCGTGGAAGGTAAATGGGATCCATACCTGAAACAAAAGCAAATTGCGGTTAAAGCATCAGAACAATAATATCACTATAATATTCGTAAACACCATACAAATCCCAGTCTGCCCCAAGCTAAGGAGAGCTTGTGTTATGGGTACTAGATGACTGGTATACTTAAAACAATAGATTACATATATATTTTTTTTATTATACATAGATAACGACCAGAACACCCGGAAGAAATTTCTGCAGATCGTACTCACAATTGTCCTGAGGCAGGAATCTAACCAGCACCTCCTGCGTCGCAGGCGAACCTTCCCACCGCGTCACAGAGGTCGTCAAACCATTGATTGCTTAATAACGAATTTATGCTAATATCAAGCTATAAAATAACAATTTTAGCAATAGTTGTTTATTAAGGTTACGTAGAGCTTCTCAAGTGAAAAAGAATCAAAACACACTACCATGAAAATATGCAATGTGAAGTTAGCAACGTTTTATAATGACGCCAACATAACGCAAAACTACACAGTGTGTAGTTGTAACTATAACGTTAGTAGTGCGCAGTCACACAGCTCATGGTACCCTCACTCAACGAAGCTAACTATCCTATCTGCGTATTTACGTACGTAAACACATGAAAACTTTATTATAACAAAAATGCTACTGTTCAATCCACGAATTTTTCTCCGATGACAATTTAAAACAAAAAACCGAAAGTGACATACTACTTGACATACTATAGATAGTATGTCAGCAGTACACTTTCGGTTCTACTGACGTTATAGTTGCTTGCTAACTGCCCGGTCCGCGCAAAACGTTTGCATAAGTACCCCAATATTATTTTCGTATGCTTGAATAGATAAATAAGTGATATCCCAAATTTATATTTTATCAAGAATAATCTTATTTGTTTAAAGGTTACGAAGCTTGAACAACTCTACTATAAAAATGCGCGCTTTACAAAGTGCTCATACGACGACGTAATTATTTTATGTAACTTATTTGTATATTTTTAGTAGTAAATGATTTAATAAGTGTTATTTATTATAAATAGTATTTTATCAAAAAACTTTTAAAGGCGTTCAGCCTGTCGAGTTATTAATTAATTGATTTTGTATCTAGTTAGGTTCTAAACAGTGTTTAGTTAATCTACGATTGTAAAAATTTGTGTTAAATAAAGAACTTTGAAAAACAAAAACAATAAATATGATTGTTTAGAATTTTAGGCTAACATCTAACAAGAACCCAAAAATTGTTGTCACACAAGGTTTTTATGCATTGTGTAGTGTACCTACCCACTAAGACACTACTATAGAGACGTCAGGCGATCTAACTGTGACGTGGAAAACTCATGGTAGACCTTAAGTAGGTCTCGTTCAAAAGCTTCCGACTAATTCACACTTATGTTGCCAGGGAAGTGAAAACGTATTGCGTCATTGTTATTGCTTCTATAGAGCATTGGAACGGTAACAGATTAATTGGTTCGATAAAGGGTGAAATGGCAATCTGTGAAATAGAATAAGATTATAATCGAACCTTTTGCCGGGGTCGAATCAGGGCTGATTACTACCTAGAAAATTTAAAGGAATGGGTACATTCAAATCAATAAATTAATCATTTACTCGTATATGAATGACGACGATTTCTGCGGCGCGGCAGGCAAAGGTTCACCTGCGCCGCAGAAGGTAGCGGGTTCGATTCCCAACTTGAGACAAATGTTTGTTGTTTTACGATCTGCAAATATTTGTTCCGGGTATTCTGGGTATTTCTTTTTATCATCACCTATGATAGTCCACAGCTGGAAATAATGAGCGTCATAGCGCCCTGTCTTCAGCTTGTCGCATCCAGCATCTACCTGCAGTCTTTCGCAGATCGTCATCCCATCTGGTCGGAGGGTGTCCTACACTACGTTTAGGTACCGAGTCGTAGTCTCCACTCAAGAATACATTTGCCCCAGTAGCCGTCGGTTCTTGGCGAGATATGGCCTGCCCACTGCCACTTTAGAAAAGGTACATTGAAATCAATAATTCATAATTTAAATGAATGAGGACGACCCTGTGATAGCGGATTCGATTCCCACTTGAGACAGATGTTTTTACGATCTTCAAATATGTGTACTAGGTATTTCTATGTATAATAAAAAATCTATCTATGCAATGTATTAAGTATATCAGTCGTCTAATAGCTATAACACAAGCTCTGCTTAGCTTGGGACTAGACGATGCTGTGTGGATTGTCCAGCATTATTAAGAATTTTTGAAGAAACACAAGCTCTGCTTAGCTTGGGACTAGACGATACTGTGTGGATTGTCCAGCATTATTAAGAATTTTTGAAGAAGACTCCTTATACATTGTACAAAATACTTACAAAAGAAAACTATGACTTAAACGGTAAAACATTGAAGAAATTAAAAAATAAACAACAAAATAGAATATATTGATACAACCTACAAACAAATATACCTAATGTAATGTTTACTACAAAGATTATAATATCTAGTTTTTGAAAGGTATTAAGTAAAATAAAAAATAAAAAAAATAATGCTGGACAATACACACAGCATTATCTAGCCCCATGGTAAGCAGAGCTTGTGTTATGGGTACTAGATAACTGATATACATAATACAATATATTACATAGATAGATATTTTTTATTATACATAGAAAACGACCAGAACACCCGGAACAAATATCTGCAGATCGTACACACAATTGTCCCGAGGCGGGAATCGAACCCGCAACCTCCTGCGTCGCAGGCGGACCTACGCCCACCGCGCCACATCGGTCGTCAGTCAGAATATAATATCTTTTGTTAATCACGTTCATTGACTTTTTAATCGATTATCAAGTGACGATCATTTTGTTACGTCATCTATTAGGTAACCAATTCTAATTAAAATTTTATGCCGAAATTTGTTTTTAATTAATGATTAATTGTGACATCAATAGCCGTAATGAACTTTTGGAATATTCAATGAGTGCTTAATTATTTTAATAGGTACTTATTAGATTTTCCGCTTGCAAAGATTGCTTCACAGTCCTCATTATGTCATGAATTGATTATTTTGAATGGGAAACAATTAATTTTGTTGCAAAATAATCTAATTTTGTGATAAACAATAAGTGAACATGATTGGAAAAAAACATTGTTGATTTCATTCGAAAAATATTTTTTATTTACCTACACCAAACCATTCTTATACCCGTATCAAGATGGAATTCAGCACCAGGTCGAGAAGTAAATATCACGAGGGAAATGTTCCAACTCCTCAAATAAAAGATGAGCTTAATAATATAAACCTTAACACCTTGACATTAAAATCGAAACTACCATACAGATTTTCGTAAAAAATAAAAAAAAATATTTAACGAAATGAAACTACACATTCCAGGAATATTGAATGCCAAATAAGGAAACAGTACGAACAATTCGCAAACATACTAGTGTTTATATGGAGATACAGTTTTTTTTATTTACATTCCAATACGTGGGCGAGCCAAACAACAATAACGTATAATAACTTAACTGCGCAACTCGTGCAATTTATACATACCTACAGCTGTAATGGGAAAAGAATTCATACTCAATTATTTTGAGATTCTCCGAAATATATCTTGGAACTGAGTAATAAACAGTCACCTATGGCGAGTCAATAGCTATATAGATATTACAGAACTTTACACAGACCCTTTAACAATCTCACAACGATAAGGCTGAGGATTGTAAGATTGGGGCTAACGTAATAAAGGTAGTTCTTGTTCATGTCTTGCCAATTATTTGTTTGATAAGTCTATAGTCATAACGTATCTGATTGACTGCTATCAATGAGCTCATGCATGGAAAGTGTCCCCTCAAAAACTGAGCATGCTGTAGGTAATGACATTGTACTTTTTACAGAACAATGGCTATTGAATTGTAATAAATTCAGGTATGATGAGCTTTCATACAGTGCAAGGCTTTCGCGACCACCGGTGTAGATTCTTTTTTGTATTACAAAGAAAATAAAAAATATGAATCATCAATACGTACTGAAACTGATATCTAGAGATTGCATTCGCAAATGAAATTCCAAGAAGAAAAGGAAAGAGTCTTGTTATATTCCTCAAAAACAACTAAACTCCTCCATGAATGCAGTTACTAGTAGATATGGTAGATAGATAGATAGATAGATAATTCTTTATTGCACACTAAGTATAACATGAAAATGTAAATTAAAAACTTAAAAAAACTAGATACAATTGGCGGTCTTATCGCTCAAGAGCGATCTCTACCAGACAACCATGGATGGATAGGATCGTGGACAGTACCAGGGGATCTGTGTGCTTGCAGGTTATACATATATTATAAAATAAAATAAAATACTTATAATACTTACATGGAAATATACTACATACATATCATAAAATATATATACTTATATACATAGGGACTCAGTTATGCATTAGTGACAGCAGGACAAATAGTGCTCCTTTAACATAGTTTTAAAGGTTGGTAGTGACTTAGCACGCCTCACCGAAACTGGTAATGCGTTCCATAGTTGAACAGCCCGGGCAGTAAAGGAATGGGCGAAGAAAGAAGTAGAGTGAGCTGGTACTTGAAGCATAAGGGTTGCCGAAGAGCGCAGAGAAAGAGTGTGAGAAAGATGAAGAAAGGTGAAACGCTCTTTGAGATAAAGGGGTGCAGAGGCCAGAAATAGAATGTTATAGAGAAGAGATAGGATATGAGAATTACGGCGAAGCCGTATAGGTAGCCACTTGAGCTTCCTGCGAAATTCCGAGACATGGTCATATTTGCGCAAGCCAAATATAAACCTTATCCCGACATTCTGCAGGCGCTCAAGTTTGTCTAACTGTTGCTCAGTTAGATCAAGAAAGGAAGAATCGGCATAATCGAGAATTGGAAGGAGGAGAGATTGTGCAAGAGAAATTTTAGTGGCAATGGGTAAAAAGTTCCGCAGCCTTCTCAGTGAACCAGCGGAAGCAAACATCCTACGGCTGATTTCAGATATCTGCGGTCCCCACGACAGATTTCGATCAATGAGAACCCCTAAATTTTTTACAGTTTCACTTTGCCCGACAGGAATCCCATTAAATATAACGTTTGGAAGACTACACCAATTAATTCGGGCAATCATCCGCGAGCTTCCTACTGTGATCACCTGCGTTTTCGCAGGGTTCACTTTTAAGCCAAAGCTCTTACTCCAGTCCAAGATACAAGCTAGGTCTTCATTAATGGTAGCAATAGCATACGATAGCTGATCTACCGGAGCCTGCGTGTATATTTGGAGATCATCTGCATAGAGGTGGTACGATGACGTAATGTGGCGAGATATGGAATTTATGAAGATAGCAAAAAGGAGAGGTGAAAGAACGCCGCCCTGAGGGACGCCCGCAGAAATATCGCACCAAGACGAGCACTCATCATCAATGCGAATACACTGCCGACGCCCGTGCAAGTAACTGCGAAACCAATCAGTCACTGCTGGAGATACGTTAAGAGAGCGTAAAATTTCAAGGAGAATTTCAAAATCTACATTGTTAAAAGCATTGGTAAAATCAAGTAAGCAAAGGATAGTAACTTTACCATCATCCATACCACAGCGTATGTCGTCAGTAATTTTGACTAGTGCGGACACTGTGCTGTGGCCTGGGCGGAAACCGGACTGGAAAGGATTCAGGAGATTATTCTTGGATAGGAATGTGCTTAGTTGCTGGTGGACAAGGCGTTCCAGGACTTTGGACAGGAAAGGAAGAATAGATATAGGACGGAAATCAGATAAATGAACAGGCTTCGATTTTTTAGGGAGAGGAGTTACCTGGGCTTTTTTCCACGCAGATGGAAAAAAGCCAGTGGTTATGGAGGAGTTAAGGATATGTTTAATGGCGGGTCCTATTTGGACAAGAATGGGAATTATCATATTTCGACTAATGCTATCGTTGCCAATAGCTTTAGAAGAAATAGATGTAACAGCTCTCTTAACGTCACAGTCCGTGAACTGATTAAAATGGAAAGGCGAGTAGTCAGGAATCGGTTTAGAAGAAAGATTAGTCAAAGTTTGCGATTTCAGTTGTATATCGAGATCGGAAGTTGTAGAGAAATGTTTGTTAAGAGAATTTAAATCAAATTGTGAAGGGATTTTGGTTTGTTCTTTAGATTTACCGATTCCTAAAGACCGTAAGAACTTCCAAACCTTAGCAGGATCAGAGTTCTCTACTGACGTATGGATATAGCGACGTTGCGCGTCACGACACGCTCTATTACAGTGATTCCGGAGATCTATGTATCTTTCTTTGTTCAACTCGGTAGGTTTACGCTTCAGTTTTGACTTAGCTACACATTTCTGACGCATAAGTGCTTTAAGCTCAGGTGTGATCCACGGCGCAGGAAGATGCTTGAGCTTTATCTCTCTGAGCGGGGCATGCTTGTCATAAAGGTTGATAATAGCTCGACAAAATATCTCTACTTTGCAGTCAATGTCCGGTGCAGCAAAAAGCTCAGACCAGTCAATACCATCCGCATCAAGTAGTAGCTTCTCCAAATTAATTCCACTAAAATTTCTCTGCAGAAGAACTTGGGGCTTGGGCTTAGGAGGGCGAATTTTGTATGACATATACAACATGTCATGGTAAGAGAAAGCCCCTGCTTCACATTGACCATGCTTGGCCACATGAGCAGGAGATGAAACTATAATTAGATCAAGTAGAGAAGGAGATGAATTTGGGAAGAAGTGAGTAGCATTTGTAGGAAGAATAGACATGTTGCACCCCCTGACAAGAGATTCAAGAGTAGAGGCCCGACTGTCTTTCTTGAGTAAGCAGGTGTTAAAGTCACCCATAATTATGAAATGATCATAAGATAGAGACAGATTTTCAAGGAGAGTTTCAAATGATAGAAAGAAATTTATTTTGGAAGAAGGACAGTAAAATACACCTAGTAAAACCTTTGAATGCCGGAGATCGATTTCAATAAAAAGGTGTTCTCCCGCTTTGGCGGGAGGTGGCTGAGTTGACACACTAACAATATTAAAAGGGATATGTGTTCGCAGATATATGGCAACTCCTCCACCACCCGATCCGACGCGATCGTTTCGGATCAGTTTAAATCCTGGGAGAGCATAGGAGGAAGAAGAAAGACAGGGCTTTAGCCATGATTCAGAAACCAGCAAGGCGTGAATGTTTTTGTGGTCAAAAGAAGCGAGTAAGTCAGGATAGTGTTGAGGGATACTCTGAGCGTTTATGTGAAGGATATTAAGATTCTTAGGAACATCAGAGAAGAAAGAAGAGATTGAGTCAGAAAGAGATGGAAGACTATGGAAGCTATCGTCACTGTCAGAACTAGTACTATCAGAAAGAGACACACATTCATCATTGTCAGAATTAGAAACACTGAGCGGCATTAATTATGCCTTAGTTTAAAATATATATAGTTATAAAAATAATATTAAATATTTATATATGAGTACCTACTAATAATTTGGGTAGGTACGTTCACAACTTACTATCCATCTGCCAGTTGTGTCTTGTAGGATAACAAAGAAACCTTATCAAAAACTCTAACACTTACATACAAGGTTCAATATAACAGAATGGAACAATAGAATAAAATGATATTAATTTAAAAAAGATTTGCGTATTTGCGGTCGGACTCACTGGTAGACCGATAGATACCCATATGTGGATAGCGCTATGGGCTACATTGTGAATATCGCTCATCTTTACATAGTATGTAGTACTAACGTTAATGTATGTAGTCATTTGTTATTTTCTCAATAAAGAAATAAAATTGTGAGTAAAAAAGAAATAGTCATTTTAGACTTCACAATATATACCTACAGAGACAAAGTAAAATAACTGCATCTTAGAGCACGAAAAATAAAAGGGGCTGTTGCATGCAAAGTACAGAAGTTAGATTTAGTAAATATAAAAGATAAACAAATAGATAATTACAACTACTATTTTAACCTTTTTTTTTATTTATTTTTTTACTATTTTGACGGTGGGCCGGCCATATCTCGCGAATAACCGACGGCCGCTGGGGCAAACGTATTCTTGAGTGGAGACCACGACTCGGTAAACGTAGTGTAGCCCTCCGACGCCCTCCGACCAGGTGGGATGGCGACCTGCGAAAGACTGCAGGTAGATGCTGGATGCGTCAAGCTGAAGACAGGCGCTATGGCGCTCATTGGGGGAGGCCTATGTCCAGCAGTGGACTAATATAGGCTCATGATGATGATGATGATGACTATTTTAACGGTTTATCGCATTTATTTACCTATTTTCCCCAACGTTTCAACAGGTTTACACACTGTCGTGGTCACGGGATGACGCTCAAATAGTACATGTAATTATGAGCTCTAATCGCGTAAATTTAAAAATAAACAAACAGATAACAGCAAAACAAAAACTTAACTTTAAACAACGCAAATTAGCCCCTTTCTCGTGCCCTGCAGATAGCTTACCCAACATTTAACACAATTAAGTGCAAATTCGTTTTAATTGGCGGATCATGCGACAATTGGGTCCCAGTCCCAAGTCGTGATACTGCACGCTCCGGGTCGCGTGATATGTCAGCGTGGGCATATCGCCCATCTCTGATTCTTATTGTTTTAAATTATTTCCAGTTTCAATTTACACACTAGTGCTGGAATTTTGTGTTATCTCATGAAAATATAAAAAACTAGCTGGTTCTCGCGGTTTCACTCGCGTTAAATTCTGATTCAACATTTTACAATATAATATAGCCTATGTTTACCAAAATATAAATAAACTAGCTGGTTCTCGCAGTTTCACCCGCGTTAAATTCGGATTCAACATTTTTTAAGTATAATATAGCCTATGCGCACCGGGGATAGTGTAGCTTCCCAACGGTGAAATAATTTTTTCAAATCGGTCCAATAGTTTCGGAGCCTATTCAATACAAACAAACAAAAAATCAAACCTTTCCTCTTTATAATATCAGTATAGATATCAAAGTGCTTTAGACCTTTCCTTTAGAACTTAGATGATTCTTGGACACGTCACATAATTCAAATTAAAGTAAAACTACGAAAAAAGTGATCACTTTGATTTTTTGTTCACTTCAATCATTTTAAGGTTCAGTAAAGAAGCACATATTATATCTATTATCACATTTCGACGACCGATGTGGCGCGGTGGGCGAAGGTCCGCCTGCGACGCAGGAGGTTGCGGGTTCGATTCCCGCCTCGGAACAATTGTGTATACGATCTGCAGATATTTGTTCCGGGTTCTGGTCGTTTTATATCTATCTATGTAATATATAGTATTATGTATATCAGTTATCTAGTACCCATAACACAAGCTCTGCTTACCATGGGGCTAAATAATGCTGTGTGAATTGTCCAGCATTATTTATTTATTTCTTATTTCACTCCAATATTAAAAACGTGAAAGTTTGTATCTATGTGTATATTTGTTGTTACTCCTTTACGCTCAAACGGCTAAACAGCTTTGTCTTTCTCACCTTAAAACGATGGTTCAGGCTGAGGACAATGCTTCTTATTAATTACCTACATGGTAGTAATTAGTTTCCAAAGATTACCAATTTCAGGCCCCACACATACAAAACCGATTACCAGAAAAAACCAAATGAAGTTGGCAATACAGCGATGGTAATAAAACAACAAGCCGAAGACATTTCACAACAACCGACCCTCGATTAAGACTTAAATACGAATCAAAATAGCACTTTCGTTACTAATTACCTCGATAAACACTCCATTATCATAATAAATCAATGAGATATTTTTCTCGGATTTCCTATAATTGGTCCCTTCGATAGCGATCACACGATGTGTGGCCACAGCCCTATGCCCAAATCAGTTGGACAATCTCCCTGACACCGGCGCGGGCGCAGTAATTAGCACCGTGAAGGGGGATTATTCGCTGATTTCTTGAGCACTTTACGAGAATAGAACACGATACAGTAGTTTTTCGAAATAGATAAATAAATAATGCTGCACCTTTCACACAGCATTATCTAGCCCCAAGCTAAGAGCAGAGCTTGTGTTATGGGTACTAGAAAATTAAATTCCCCAATACTGTACCTTTGATAATCCTGGAGTTCCAGGCGGCTTGCAACTTTAACGAACACGGGAAGACTGAAGTTAGAACAGACCGCCAAGTTAAACTACGCTTATATAAGGAAACCAGACAAGCAAATAAGGCTGTAATATACATTGAAACAGGCAATGTATTATCAAAATATCAATCTCCGATACTCCATAATTTCGAAACTGAAAACCATTTGGCAACCCTGTCTAGCATGTAGAGACACGGTGACACGACCATAAACCAACAATCTAGTGTAACTAAGACACTAACACGACAGGAACAACGCTGTAGAGGAATTTTATTCCGTTATATTGCATGTAGCGCCACCAATAGAAGCGGTTATCACAGTAATAAATAACGTGGAACTGTGTTTCTGGAGTAAGTTGTGTGAAAACAGCTTTATCCTAGAACTATTAGCTGGCTATTATTAGCTTTAGAACGCACATGTAAGTTGCTATTAAGGGGCTTCTAAACGGGCAATATTTTATTGCAATATGTGGCTGCAACACAGTGGCCGGCAACATTGATACACACACACAAACTATTGAATACAGTAATAAATGTTGTGGAACCGTGTTTTTGAGTTAATTTTTTGAAAACAGCTTTATCCGGGAACTATTAGCTAGCTATTATTAGCTTTAGAACATTAAGTTGCTATTAAAGGGCTTATAAATGGGCAATATTTTCCTGCAAAACGTGGCTGGCAGCACCACTGCGAAGCAGTGAAATAATGCAGTAAAAATATTGCCCTTTTATGAAAAGCCATGACAAAACTTAGCTAGCCCTGTGTAGCTCAAGCGCGCATATTGCGTCACTCAAAAAAACATTGTCTCATGTATAAGAAATAAAAAGCTTTAAGTTCCATTAAAAGCTATATGTAGTTTGCGTGTGCGAGTCGTCATAACTACAAATATATGACGGCTTGATGACGAGTGGTGACGCAATAAGAAGCTTCATTAAAGTCATTGAAAAAGAGTTCATTGTCGACTACCATGTAGCGATTCCCAAATTGCATAATCCCTTCCCGAAACCGGTGAAAGTGAATAATCTCACGACTAAGGCTAATGTTACAGGCTTAATAATAGATGACGATGTAGTGTAGAAAGCAAGCATTATTTATTATCGTCAAAATCCATTGTTGGATGTGCTGAGTGATTTACAATGACGCCCGTCGCGGTTGTCTACGGTTAATTATAGTTAATTCATAATGACTGTGGCCGTTTTTGGTCTAATGTGAATTCGTGATCACTATGACTTTTGATTCCACAACTTTGTCGAGTACATTTTTTGATTATCATAGATTTATGGGGTCACAGGCTGACGGTGGAAAGACTGGAGATGCTGGATGCGTCAAGCTGACGACAGGGCGCTATGGCGCTCATTAGGGGAGGCCTGTGTCACCAGTGGACTAACATAGGCTGATGATGATGAAGCTGATGGTACTTTTAGGTTCTGAGCCAATGTTTTTAAAATTCCTATGAAATTATTCAACAAGTTTTTTTAGGGTTCGCCAAGACTAGCGAAGGCAAATATCACAAACATATAAAGACCCCTATGCTTTGCAGTGGGTCAATAAAGCCAGTGATAATTGTATTATTCAAATTGAATATTAACACACAAAATATAATAAACATTGTGACATTTGCCACTGTTTCTGTCAGCATATCATTATCATGAGATACGATATGTTAAGCTCCTTTCTGGATTTACCTGATTATACTTTCAAAACCTGTCAGCGTCTCTTCATGTAGAGGTATAGAGTCACTGCAATGCAGATCAGCATTTGGTTATGGATTCGTTGCAAGATCGTCTTTGCTGCCTTGTACGAATAGAAGAACAGGATGGGTTTTATCTTTTTTATTAATTATTATTTGTTTATCTAAGAATCAGTTGTTATTTGTGTCTACTAATTATTTTGAAACGTGTTTTTCTGGACAATCAATTTGTTTTTATCTAAAGCCTGTTAATGTACACAAGCATACAAAGATAAATATATGTACATAGCACAAGTTTTTCTTAGCTTGGGCTAGATGCTGTGTGAATTGTTCAGCATTATTTATTTATTTATTTTTATTATTAAATATGGCCTTTTAAATTTCATATAAAGATACAAAGTATTGAAAGCTACCTACAAAAACATTAATATTACAGTAGGTAAGCAGGTGCTCATTGGGGGAGGCCTATGTCCAGCAGTGGACTGTTGATGACGATGATGATGAAGCAGGTGCTTACTTACTTGTAAAAGTATGACAAGCTGTTTAGAAGGTCTCAGCAGCTTGTCATGCTCAAAAGCAAATATTGAAAGATGGAACGCGACGATAGATTGAACTTGAAGGCTCAAATTACAACCCGACGACTTTGGTGTGAGACACCGGTGAAGAGCAACTTAAACCTTGAGTTACCTACCATGATAAGTGCAACCGACCGAACATCATCATCATCAGCCTATCTTAGTCCACTGCTGGACATAGGCCTCTCCAATGAACGCCACAGCGCCCTGTCTTCAGTCTGCATCGAGCATCTACCTGCAGTCTTTCGCAGGTCGTCATCCCACCTGGTCGGAGCACACATTTAGAAATATTTGATGACGCCACTCCAGCCTCTTTCAACTATATAATCTACATAACTATACACTAGTCAAACTCGATGTAGAATGTTAGTAAACAATCCACGACACTAATAACTAGAACTCACTTGCTAGAACAACTCGCTTGCCGTCGATTTTCAGATATGTATGTATATAGGGTAATACTATAGTAGGCAATATTTTTTGAAGATAGGATCCCAACAATGACAAGTAATGTGAACTGCGTGTAAAAAACGCGGCATTAGAATGAATTCAAGCTTAAGTACGAGCTGTTTTTTACAAACATTCTACATCGAGTTTGGGTAGTGTATAATTGCGATTTGCTAACTAGTCGGTTTTGGTTGTCAAGCGACAATTCAAAAATGGTTTGAGGTGATAACTCCGGTGATTCAAGATCTTATGTTCTCTAATTTGAAACGGGATATTTATATACCATGATTGATTTTTGGGTTTTCCAATATATGTATATTAAACTAGCTGGACCCCGCGGATTCGCCCGCGTGGAAATCTATGTGTCGAATGGTTTATAAACCTTCCTTTGTTTTATACACAAACGACAATACAAACTTACAAACCATACTGTCTCATGTGAAATTTGCAATAGCCAGAAAAAAGAAAGCATAATGTAGAGTTATAATTAACTTAACTTTTAAATATTAGTATGTACCTAATTTTTTATTTAATTTGTTTAGAAATCTAGGAGATGGGCGTTGACATTACCACACAGTATTTAAAGCTTCCGTAGTGCCATCGTTTCAATATGTATCTATGATTTTATGTAAACATGTTCTAAATAAAGATTTTTATTATTATAATATGTAGAGACGTTCGTGTTGCTAACCACGATTGTTTCAAAGGTTTTATTGTATGTAAGTAATATCAGACCCAACCGTCTCTCACCTCACGCGGTCTAATTACCAAACTGGACCATACATTGAGGCTGCAAGAACCAGGCTAATTGCAGTGAACTTGCGAGCAAGCTCTCCTAAATCACAAACTCGTCTAGACTCCCCCCGCCCACTTTCTAGCGAACGTGTCAAAGCATAAATCGCGTTGCATCATCCAATTTTGTACAGTAATTAAACTGTCTGAGGCAAAATTATGTTGCTACTTATTTATTAAATAACACCTTACTTGTGTTGTCATTATGGCTTGATATTATAATTATTATTTATGTACAGCTCAAAATGTAAGACATAGATTGTACGTATTTATTAACTTTATTATGTTGTATGCTATAGATGACCGTTATGTCCTACCGAGCTGAGACGTGGACACTCACGATAGGGCTGGTCTACCAGTTCAAAGTCGCTCAGCGAGCTATGGAAAGAGCTATGCTCGGAGTTTCTCTGAAGGATAGGATTCGCAACGAATACATCCGACAGAGAACCAAAGTTATCGACATAGCTCTGAGAATTAGCAAGCTGAAGTGGCAGTGGGCCGGCCATATCTCGCGAAGAACCGACGGCCGCTGGGGCAAACGTTTTCTTGAGTGGAGACCACGACTCGGCAAACGTAGTGTAGGACACCCTCCGGTCAGGTGGGATGACGACCAGCGAAGGACTGCAGGCAGATGCGGCAAGCTGAAGACAGGGCGCTATGGAGCTCATTAGGGGAGGCCTATGTCCAGCAGTGGACTACTATAGTTGATAACGATGATGATCAATGCACAAATCAAAAAGATTTATTTCATTTTTCCTTTATTATGCCAGCTATAAACGAATCTTCTTCTTGCAAATCTATTTCTAAAGTCTTTTGCTGCTCAAATGATTAACCTACGTATAAAAAGTAAAAGTGGTGAACATCCTGCTATCGCCGGCGCTTGACCTCCAAAAGTTGGTTAATTGCTTCCAGCTACTGTGTGGTCTAGCGAAAACGATTAAAAGCTCAACAAATTAACACTGTATCAATTTCACGTTACAGCACTTATTAAACAGCTCGTTCTGTTAAATATGCAAGAATAACGGAACATCCTGGATATTCGTTTGTAATTTGGCGTATTTTAAGAAACTATAATCATCATCATCATTATCAGCATATAGTAGTAGTCCACTGCTGGCCTCCCCCAATGTGCGCCATAGGGCCCTGTCTTCAGCTTGCCTCATCCAGCATCTACCTGCAGTATTTAGCAGGTCGTCATCCCACCTGGTTAGAGGGCGTCCTACACTACGTTTACCGAGTCGTGGTCTCCATTCAAACACGTCTGCCCCAGCGGCCGTCGGTTCAAATAAAAATCATCAAAATCGGTTCACCCAGTTGAAAGTTATGAGGTAACAAACATAAAAAATATATAGTCGAATTGAGAACCACCTTCGTTTTTGAAGTTAGTTAAAAACAAGGCAGTCTAACCCTAGTGTTCACCAAAAAGATGATCGGTCATATATTAATTGCGGTTTTTGACAAAAGTTTAAACATAATCGTCAATCCAGCATTATTTATTTATCTAATCATCTCATTAGTCAGGTGCTCATCAACATTCGACTCAACGTTGTCTACGTTGTTGAATGCGGGCAGGAATCGAACTAGAGTTCTTTCTTCAGGTTTCTACGTCGAGGAAAGCTTTCCTCAAGTCATGTGCTGTCGCTATGAGAGCCTTGTTGGCTTCTTAAGAGCTGTTCATTAGCCTGTTGGCTGTTCTGATCATCCTGGGTGATGGCTTCGGGCGACTCTAGGAGTTCCCGTTGCCACGGAGTTTTTGCACCCCGGGGTCTCGTGTGTTGAGGAGCGAGTCCGGTGAAGTGTACGTGGCGAGAGTTTTCCGCACGATCGTACATTCTGCCCGCCAGCTAGACCACAAACTCCTTTATGGTGTTTAGCTGCCTAATCATCTCATCAATCTATGAAAAGTTCTGTCAAACACCTTAATTGCAATTGCACGTTTTTTACCTTGTTTTGTGATCACCAGGGTAAAAGCAAGTGGAACAATAGGTATGCTTTATTAGGCTACTTGTGTGCGACAGCAACATTATGAATGGATTTATCGGAGGGAGTAATAAAAGAACAGGAGATGAAAGTTAAAAAAAAGTACTTTTGCGCTAACCATTTAGTTTTAACCTACGAAAAGGGATATACAGGATATACATATATATGATGATCAGGTAATGATCATCATTATCATCATCATCATCAGCCTATAGCAGTCCACTGCTGGACATAGGCCTCCCCCAATGAGCGCCATAGCGCCCTGTCTTCAGCTTGCCGCATCCAGCATCTACCTGCAGTCTCTCGCAGGTCGTCATCCCACCTGGTCGGAGGGCGTCCTACACTACGTTTGCCGAGTCGTGGTCTCCACTCAAGAACACGTTTGCCCCAGCGGCCGTCGTTTCTTCGCGAGATATGGCCGGCCCACTGCCACTTCAGCTTGCTAATTCATACCTACACAACAGAAATCCGATGGCTGCGAATAATAAATCGTAAAAATTCGAAAGGCGATTGCCTTTCCTGAAGTTTTCGCCAATTTTATTGTTTTTATTAAAGCGTTTGATTAAAATGTAATTAGGATCGATGTTTATGAGTTTTGAAAGGCGGAAGGTTGCAAACCGTAGGAAGCAATAACTTGTGGCTATAAAAATATCATAAACTGTAAGGTTTATGCCCATGATGTTTCTAATCGCAAAATATAGGACTGGATGTACTTTCAGAGGTTTATTTTGTGAATATGTATCATAGCCTTTTGTTGCTGATTGTTGCACTTTTATGCACTCTCCATCATGCTTTTCATAGGCAGTATAGGCACGCACCTAAAGACCTCTAGGCATCATTCTGTAGAAAATAATGTTACTCTCTACGTTTAGGCTCATTAAAGCTAGAATACACCATATAGAATATACGGATGACCTGGCTTATGTAGACAGAACATTATAATGAACCAAAATGAGGACAAAGGTGTTTGAAGATTTTTGTATGGATGGCCCCCTAACATCAGTTTTATTTTTCAAAATCGCGGCGTACAGTAAATGTTATATATTTGGATAGAGGACACTTATACGAATAAAAAATGTTCCAACATTATGTCTTAAAGCGTCAGATTTCTGAGATATCTATACTAATATTATAAAGAGGAAAGATTTGATTTTTTGTTTGTTTGCATTGAATAGGCTCCGAAACTACTTCAGCGTTAAGAAATAAACTACTGCGAATAAATTACGAAGAATAAAATAATAATTCATACCCATGCGAAGCCGGGAAGGGCCGCTAGTTCATAGATCAAAATACTTACTTCTATTATGAATGTTCTCATAATTATGCCGCTTTAGGACATTATATTAACGAACATTTTTATTCGTATAAGTGTCCTCTATCCAAATAAAAAAAAATCATTGTGCGCCGCGATAAAAAAAAGTTTGGTTAACTGAGGTTATGGCCAAAATCTTCCCCTTTATTAATGAAGATATGTATGTGTTTAAAATGTACTGTGACTTATCTAAGAACATGTTAATTGTGTCAAAAGATAAATAAATGAATTGAATTCGTTCAGTGGTTTATCACTATACCACTGAATGAAAGAATTAAACACGTAAAAACAGGGCGTACTGAACAATAGTCCTTTTGCAAGAGACGGTGGTCGTGCCCCGATTAGGCTACCGGGTCTGATACCAAGACAATGCATTGTTTTGTTCTAATTTGTCTGCTTTATTGCTTACCATCTCTTATCCTTTCACTCAGTTATGCAAACAATATTCACGTCGAATGCCTTCGTGAAACAACCACTTAACATTTAGAAAAGCTAACGAGGGGTATTCATATTTTGATCGGACTTTAGACGGGTGGTTCAACAGCATTACATAAATTCTTCCATACGATTGGCTAGATAGGTCTCTTGTCAATGTTATTAGAAACTGAAATGTCAAAAATAGAACATTTTGTTTGACGTCTCACGTCATTCGAATCGTAAACGAGCCAACATCGAGTAACAAGTGACGTAACGTCGTCAATGACTCAACCGAGCGATATTAAACTTACATCTGTAAACCTAATGCGATTATCTAATATCGATTACTGACCTCCCACGCTAGCTGTCACACATCAAGACGCTTGTGCACAAACTCGAAAACAAACCTACGACGTAGGTGTATCGATCATCTATTTACAAATCGACTTGCGTTCACTTTCAGTTCGATTTATTGTCATGCTAATTAGTTGAATAATATTTGCAAGCGCTCTTTATCTATTCGATTGTGTTGTCAGAATTGGTAAAGTTAGATTTATATTAGGGTAAGGGCTCAGTTTTGATTTTGATGGTAACAACATTGTCGATAAAAAATACATCTTCATAGTGCGAGCTTAAATGTTCGGCTGTATGTCTTTCCCGTGACTGATTTTAAAAATCTTTTCGCTATTGTATTAAGAATAATGCCATAAAAAATATATTTATATTTATTACAATATGTATCCCGTCAAGCTTAAAAAACAACATAATAATTTTCAACAATCACGACTATCTATAATAATTTTGGTGATATCTTCTCAAATTCTTATAGATTTTAATGATTCTTTCGTTGTTGTATAAAGGTTGATACGAGGTGGTCCCATAAAAGTTTTATCCTCGAGGAATTGATATGTGTGCCTAAAACATCTAAATCTAAAACATAATTATTATGTTATTTTTTATGGTAGACTACGAAAAGCTGTTGTCGCAAGCAAGACATGCAAAGTATACTGAGGATTTCAGGACCTCAACCGAACCAGCTTATTTTTTACAATTGAAATTTCTGCCTCCGGATCAGCATGATTGACTTGACATCTGCAAACCAAATGTTTGCTATCCTTCACTTTCCCATCCGAAGTTAACATGACGCATCAGAAATGGCCGACCGATTAAGACGTCGCGGTGGTATCACGGAACTTAAAAACAATAAAGATCGAGATAAATGTCTCGATTAAAATAATCACGGTGACCTTTGCGTACCCGATCCGTCATTCGTATATCTCTATATTCATGGGGTACGGTAAAAATGACGTACGTCAAAAACCGTAAAAGGAACGGATTGGCGGGCGCTGACAGAAAAATTACTAGGTCTCTTGCGCATTCGTCCCATTGTTTGTTCGAGAGAGATGTATCGTACGGATTTCACTTAATTCAGATGCTGCTAAGTGAACTGCCTTCATGATTTATCGTTCTGTGTTACGAGAAAATTACTATCGAAAATTATCTACCCACTACCTTCAAGATGAAAAGCTTTAACATTTTCATCTTCACAATAAAAGAGAAATTTTAATCAAAGCTACGAGTATATTACAAGTACGAGGGCTTCAAGTACCAATTTGATATTAAAATTGAATAGAAAACACCTGCAGCTGCTGTAAATTGCATGGGTTTCTTTAGAACCTGAATGCTTTTTCGGTCTTATAAAGTGACGTCGAAAATATAACGAAAAACTTTCAGCGAACTTTCATGGCGATGACGGCAATGCAGAACTATTGAATCCTGGTAACAGATCGACATCACCAGGCGGCGATTAGCAATTAAAACGTTAATGTCAATACGTACGCATTTATTTGTTGAAATTATTTGCACGGCAATTTCCTTATCTACACTTTCAGGTGCAAGTATGGCTTATCTTATCGGCCAATAAATAACTTTGACGCTTGCACTTTCTATTAAGGTCGTAAATTCTTGATAAATTTTATGGTACAACGATATTTTCTTGGTTATATAGCTGTCTGGGGACTGACTGACTCTTAGTTGAATGGGCCTGCATAACTTACCTACACAATATTGAGATAACTCAAATTCAGTGGTAATATATTTCGAGAAGTACAAGTTAAGTTTCTTGGGGTAAGGTATATTTGAGGTGGGTAACCAAATGTTAAGATTGATGCTTTCATATTTTAAGGACTAGTAACACATTTTAGATACAACTTTAACACTAACGAGTTGATTTAACAATTATAAGGTGTTAGAGATACTACGTTGATAAACAGGCAGAATAACAGCGCCTTCTGTTCATAGCAGTTGGCATTATGCTGAGCCTGGACCCATTTGCTACTGCAGCACACATTGTTCACCTACTTACTTTTTTTTGTTATTTAGTTTTTTTTTTCAATGTATTTTTTATTGTATAACTAATAATAATTTGGGGGAGGCCTATGTCCAGCAGTGGACTGCTATAGGCTGATGATGATGATGATGAATAATAATTATTTTGATTGTGTAACTAATGTAACTAATATTAAGTATTATATTTGTAATTTATAATTGTTCATTTATATTGTGTGTATATGTAGTGGCAAATAAATGATATGTCTATGTCTAAAAATAAACATGGTTAATTAAAAATTATCCGTAAAAGGAAGATCGATTTAATTTACCATCAAAAGGCCCTTTGACGATAAATAACAAGCAAAACAAATCTCTGAACAAAGTGTACAATAAAAAAGAAGACAAGTTCAATTTATTTAACAAAAAACAAATCACTATCGTTAACAACTCAATGACAGTAATTTTTGGGTCTAAATTAATAATGAAGCCGTTCTGGAAAACAATCACGGTAATGCATCGATGATATCCTGAATAGGTAAGTTAATTTGTAAAGCGTTTGAAGTAACGTGAGTAAAATATACGTGCGTCAAATTTAAGGGCATCGAAGTAAAGGCTTTACAAATACTTATAGGGACCAGTAAAATCAGAGTATGAAATGACAATGTCATTTTGAATGATCATACCTAGTAGTTGGTCTGCGTCAGACAGAAAGTACCTATTTGCAATGGTGAATAACATAACAACGAAAAGAGATAAGCCCATAATTTTTGGAGGATTTGTAGATTAAATTATGAAGTTTAATACAACACAAAAAAGTACACCTCAATAACCAAGTTTTAAAGTTACAGATCAAAAATAAAATAAAAATCGTTTTTTATGCAAATTTCTAAAAAAAAATTGATTTTACTAGGCTAATGTACTGAAATTGTATTTTTTTCTTATTTTATTAGCTAGGTAGACTATCTAACTTTTAACTGAGACTACTTTGAATAAAATACACCGTTTACTCAAAAAGAAACGAAGAAAAAACCAGATGAATTAGTTTTCATTAAAAAAATTATTAAATCGGCTTTATTTTTGAGATAGGTAACATATAATTTTTTATTTTTTGTTTTTTATTGATAAATATATGTCATGTATTCGCACATCTCGTTTGATCAAGGTTCGACAATACACATTGTATACAGAATATAGCCATGTGATAATACGGCTTAATAGGCAGAGGCGTTATTTCCTCGTAAATTTTATGAGCAGGAATTACTAATAAGTGTAGTTGGGTCCGAAATGCCGTTACCGCATGGAAAGCCGAGATATAACCCACTAGTCATTTCGCAAATGAGTTTCGTCCATCATTTAGAAAGTAGGGAGCAAGTAAATTGAATTAATGTTGTTGCTCCGTGTATCTCCTCCCGAGTAGGGTTACCAGTATTTCTAATATGAATAGAAAAAATTTTATTTGTTAAGATTAATAGGATCCTTCGTGACTAACAGTACCAAAAAGGAACAATCAGGTACGATTCGAACATCTTCCTTTCAGATGACCTCTGTGGCGCGGTGGGCGAAGCTCGACTGTGAAGCAGTAGGTTGCGGGTTTGATTCCCGACTTGGAATAATTGTGTATACGATCTGCAGATATTTGTTCCGTGTATTCTGATCGTTATCTATGTATAATAAAAATATATATCTATGTAATGTATTGTATTATGTATATCAGTCATCTAGTACCCATAACACAAGCTCTGCATAGCTTGGGGCTAGATGATGCTGTGTGGATTGTCCAGCATTATTTATTTACCTTAGGATTTTCTCACCTACCATCCGATCCGAAGACGTCCATGTCCACTATGATGGTTGTAACTAGAAAATATAGACACAGACGGACAGCTATAAGGTTAAATCACAGACACTGATACACACGAGTTCATGAAAACTCTTTAGTAAGTCATGAATATTTGTAAATTACGTATTTTAAAATCATGGTAACCCTAAAGCAGGGTAATAGAAATAGGAAAGTCAGTTCTCTTAATGAAGTTTAATCACTTTACATTAGTTTTATTAGTCTTTAAGGTGCTAGCTTCTAATGGTATTGACAAAGTTATTAATATTAGTCGCGTTCTATTGAAATTGCTACCGTTATTTTGCTTAAAGATATGGTTTATTCATCAACAAGTAAACAAAATTTGAAACTAATTCAGTAAAACACTGACAGATAAACATTTTATTCATAACTAGCTGCGCCCCGCGGCTTCGCCCCCGTTAAATCTATGTGTCAAGTCAAATGGTTAAAATGATAAAAAGTATCCTATGTTAGACTCCTGGTTCTAAGCTACCTCTCCACCAATTTTCAGCTAAATCGGTCCAGTAGTTCTTGAGTTATAAGTGTTGTAACAAACACGACTTTCTTTTATATATATATAGATATGTCAAATTATACGTTACAATTAATCATTCATTATTTCTAATATGAAAGTATCCTTCTAATACATATTATAAACGCGAAAGTTTGTAAGTATGGATGGATGGATGTTTGTTACTCTTTCACGTAAAAACTACTGAACGGATCTTGTTGAAACTTAGAACATACATAGTATGTGTACTGGAATAACATATAGGCTACTTTTTATCGTGGTACCACGCGAGCGAAGCCGCGGGCGAAAGCTAGTAATATAATAAATATTATTATTTTATATCACGCATAATTAAAGAACTCGTCATACTCGTAAAAAAACAAAAAGATATAACACAAAAGTCGAAAAAATCTAACCAACCTATTACAAAATAGCCAACCCGTCAGTCATGATTGCGAAAATGATAACTAAAAAGACAGACCAGATTTTTTCTTATAACGTTACAAAATGCAAATATTTTACGACATACAGGACAATAAGGAAATACTTACAAAAGCTAGATACAAGTTCTAATATGACCCACTAACAAGAATTACTCCACAAATGCATACAAGAAGTTACACAAGAGAACATAATAACATACTAAACGTTATTTTATTGTGGACCATTGTTTCGTAGGGATTAGCAATTTGCTTGTACGAACAAAGACATTTCGTTAGTCAGCATTTTTTTGTTAACTGTTGAAAATAATTTCGTCTTACTTCGGTAGATTTGTTTATTTAAAAATAACATATTTTATCGTACGAGGCCCAGACGTGCACTACAACAAAACTCCAAGTGAGTTGTAAAAATTACCAACAAATATATTTAAACGAATTGTCAAACACATCATTTGTAAAAATGGCTTATTACATTAATCGGATTATGTAGACTATAAAAGAGCTTGGGACATATTAAGATAACATCGGCTAGTCACAGCTTGTGCGTTAAGGGCACATTATGACTGATATATTTAATGATATGCATCCTAGATAGATATTTTTATAACACAGAGAAAAAACACCGAACAAATATTTGCAGATCTTACAAGCATTTGTCCCAAGGCGAGATCGAAACCGCAGCCTCTTGCATCGCTGGCGGACCTTCGCCTGCCGCGCCACATCAGTCAAACTATGTAGTAAAAGTACTTTGTGGTCAAACTATTATACAAATAGTAGTTGTTTACAGTGTAAAAACCCGAGATACACATTATGTATATCTGTATCTGTTTAGTAACTAAAACATAACTAGGTAGTTACGTTATTAATGACCACTTGTTACCGATAACAATAAAATAATGTCAACAGGAAGGGCGTTTGTGGCTGATCCGACGGGACATTGATAAGAGTGGGTAAAGTACGTATGTATATATTAATTTAAATAATTTATTTTTCAGTTCAATAAAAACTAGGAAATAAACGTAAAACCTGAGCACCGTAGTCATAAATGAAACCCAATATCAGCCAACGCTTTATACGTACAAAAATTTTAAGCAAAAAAATATCTAGCTTATTAGTGATGATATCAAAATAAATCCAAGACCAGAAATATTATAAATGCGAAAGTTTGGATGTTAAGGTGGATGGATGGATGTTTGTTACTTCTTTATCGAGCTGAAATTTTACATACATGTAGCCTTGAATAAAACACAGGCTACTTTTTATCTCTTAAATCAGTTCCCATAGGATAAAAATAACCTTAAAACGTTCCGTAGAAACAACGCGGACAAAGCAGCAGGCAGAAACCAGACTGCTCATAACTGAAAGTTTGTCTGATAACTAGGTGAGTAAAAGTACCAGTATAATTTTACAGCCTGTTCAATTTACACAATGAGGAGTAAAATTTTGTACACCCACATAGCGATAGAATGAGGTGGGTCCCATAACACCCTAGGTTATATGAGTGACTCTCAATTTGAGACTGTACAGACTTGCATTAATAAAAAGTTAGATAAAAAGTGACAAAGTTAAAAAATGGTAATTAATACTATTTTGAGTACCATCCTAGGATTCATCATCCTGAAAATAGAAGTAAGTAGATTCGTTAATATCGAGACTGGTAGTTCTGGCAAACACGACAAGGTGTTGCTTTGGGAGAAATCTGATGTCAGGATGATTTAAATACATAAAAGCAAACAAATCAAACTACTTACATATTTTCAGAGAAATATTGGACGTATTCGCACGTCCAATATTTTATTAGCAGGATTGACAATGTAGAGTCAAAGTCTACAATGCAAATACGTTTTATAGCACAACAAGACGGAGCAAAAAGTCTACGGACCGGACTATTTAATATTATATAACTTATTAATTTAAATTATTCTAAAATTACATTGTAGGAACCTAGTTTTAGAAATTGTTTGCATGCCAATGTGTTTTGGTGAAGTATGTGAAACTACCTAATTCTAATGTTTAAGTCCTTGTATTATGACCATATTTCTTGCAATAAATGAAATGAAATGAACTGACTGCAAGACAGAAGCCGGTGGTGATCTATTATGTCAGAGGCCAAAGCCCACTTCGGGGTTTACGCAGCAGGATAGTAAATAAGTAAGAGTCCAAGCCACAACGTTTTAGTACGAACAAGCCCCATGTGCAAGCGCTGAAACTTGATCCCGGCATCGATTTCACGCGGATAACCAGCTATGATTAAAATATCAATGGGCATGCCTTTCTCTTGATTGTATGCAAACTACTGTGTCATTTAAATACATTTCCCTGGTGCAATGTGAAAAATACGTGGGTTATCCGATACCAAAGCTGTAATCAATTCAACTAGGTTATGAAAGCCGTTTTTGTTCGCGATTGTATAGAATGGGTATATCAAAAACTACAAAGTACGGAAGCGGATAATATTATCGCGTAGTTTAGATTGGGTTTTGAAATTGTATGGTAATATTGTATGGTAATGTCATACTATTTTGAAATGCGGAGGAAATTGGTGGCTATATAGCTTATTTTATATTCTTACTTAAAAAATCTTATTTATTACTTCCCAAATTTCCGAGAGTCTACATACCCAGTTAGAAACATATGGTGCAGCTAAGATATATTATTGTAGTTTTTGATATACCCATAGTTCTATACAATCGCGAACAAACTAAAATATTTCAGTGGGCAGCGGGAAATATTGTCAAAAATTTCCTCTCACTCCCAGGGCCTACAAAATCACACCCAGCAAAGAGAAAAAACTCGCAGCAGAGACAGCAAGTGTCTTTACGGTCAGACTACACGAACGCTGAGCTGAGATGAACGAAGAAGTGATGTGACAAATGTGTGTACGATCTACAGATATTTGTTTCGGGTGTTCTAGTCGTTTTCTATGCAAAATAAAAACTTATATCTATGTAATGTATTGTATTATGCATATAATTTACCTAGTACCTACCCATAACACAAGATCTTGGGGCTACTTAGCTTAGGGCTAGGCTAGATAATGTTGTGTGAATAGTCCAGCACTATTTATTTATTTGTATGCGAAGAAACAAAGAAAGATCGAAGCAGAGATGTGAGCTGTGACTCGTAAGCTGGCGACGTCACGCTGCGGACACGAGAGAGATGAGCGGGGATGTGAGCTGTGCCTCGCTAGTGCATTCATCTCAATTCTCAAAAAACAGCCAACGCTCGCCATCGTATGCAGCTCAGCCGCTCTAACCAGATCTCATCTCCGTTTTAGCCATAATACATCCCCGCTCCGGTTTACCAAGCATAACCATACATCTTCGGTTGAGACACTCTTGCTGAAAAATATCTCTTCTCGCCTCCACTACCGATATCTCCGTACATCTCCGTTTTGGTGGAGTCTGGGCTTTAGAATCAAATGATCTAGATCTAAAGATCTGACAGTAGCAGAATGGCTTAAGCCTAGAATCTAGATCCCAGCATTCGAATTCCCGGCATGCCTAGACAATCTCGCTTTCACTGTGATGATTCTTAGCATTGCATAATGAACGGAATGCCATGAATCATAGGTCTACGTGCACGAATTCTTCAATGGACTCTTGTGTTAGATATTGAAGATTACGTAATAGTAAATTACCTATTTGGAGCACGGGAATGAATTGTACGCGTGTCTATCGATTTTAAAGTTTATTTGGTACTTGAGTAGAGAAAAAATTTGCTCGCTTATTGATGCTTTGACTAAGTTTGCTGCGAATTGTAATGCTCAAACCACAGAAAAATAATTGATTACCCAATGTTGGTAAGCAATAATTATAATTAGCGATATTTTTTATAGAATCGTATTTTTGACACACCTTAAGAATCGAAAGTTATGCCTTATTATTATTTTTAACACGTCAAGTGCAATTAAAAAGGTGGCTTAAAGTTAAACCACAAATGCAATTAAAATTATCATTTAATACCACGCACTGGATATGCTTTATAAAAATAAAACAAAAAATCAACACACGACTTTACATACCACAATACTACAATATAGTAGTCCATTGTAAGGATCTTTTCACAATGGCACATTAAAAAAACTTACTATACATTCATCAACAATCAATCAAACTTTCTTCTAAACACACCAGTACTCCACAACTGTTCTCACATTATTATTAATAATTGATTAAAAAACTTTTATTTCATACGGGTCTTCTGTTCATTTCAAGCCTTTTATTCAGATAATAAAATATAACATTTTGTTACTTAAATACTATTGCTTATACTGTTGCTACGACATCGATATTTCTGATTTTTTGAGACTCCTATAGACGTTCAAGGGTAAAGTGGAAGGGGTTCACTTTACCCTTGAACGTTCTCATGGAAAAAAGCACCACTTAGTGACTGCTTAGAGTTAAGAGCTTTACTAAGTCCAGAACTCATCCCAGTTCTGGACTTGTGATGTTGACAAAAAGTCTGCTGTCGAGTTCGAAAGCGCCAGAAAAGATTCCAACCGAAACGCATCTTAACTCAAAGCGAAGCTGAACCCAAAAAAACCTAACCGACTTTACAACGCAAGAAGCATTCCGCTATTTATTTTGTTGATATGAATTAAACATTTTGCCAAAAGAGCTGCGTCCGAATGCGCAGTCCTTATTAGGAGTGCATGCTTGATCATTTATCATTTTGTACTCTACTGTATTTTATTCTGTGTTTTATTCTGCAGGAAAAAGTACGAGATTCTAAAGCCTGTGTCCTTTTTTTTGCCAAAGATGCGGTGTCAGATTCCAGAGTTTTTGCGTGAGGTATTTTCGCAAGTGAATATTTTTATGGCTCAATTTAGATTTTTGTTTCGGATAATGAAATTGAGGTTCTGTGGCCGTTAATATTATAAGAATGAGTTATTATTATTACTTATAATGTCGGTTCTTACTGATTTGAGTGGATAAAACTGTTTGGTTCGTAAATTAGTTGTTTAAATTAAACTGTTTAATTTTATAAAAATAATTAATAAATAATGATATAACAAAGAAAGTAACAATACAACGAATAGTAGTCTTCACAATTGAAACAGTTGAGCTAACTGTAGACTGTTGTTTGTAAATAATTAAAGACAACTAAAAATATTTACAATATCATCATCGTCATGCTATATACCTGTTTACCCAACAATTTATCGTTTGTTTTATTTTGTATATTTTTCGAGAGCTTTATTTGTTACATAACTTTTAAAACTTTCGCGATTTCTTATCATATTGAAGATTATTACTAACGTTGGGGAAAATAAAACAAAAGGTACGCGATAAATACCCGATAAAATTCAAGACATTTATTTGCAGTCAAGTCAACGGGTTATGGGTTATAAGTTGGTATGCTTATTCTATAATGTCCCATGCGATGACTTATTAACTAGAACAGCTTTATTTGTTACATTAAATTTACTATAGGTTGGATAAAAGCACTGTCCGTAATCACAGCACCTCCATATGATAGAAAAGGTAGTAAAGGCTAATTTCTAGAAACATCTGAGTACCTAGAATTTCTACTTAAAGTTAAATTGCGCTTTCTCCCCCTAATAGGACTGCTTCATAACATCTTTATAACCTCTTGTAGTTCCCTTCATTGCTAAGCTGATATGTTTACGAATGATATTCATCATCATCATCATCATAATTCAGCCTATATTAATCAACTAGTGGACCTTCCCGGCTTTGCACGGTTTTAGTACGGATCCCTAACTTTTTTGAAAATATAATATAGCCTATGTTCACCGGGGATAGTGTAGCTTCCCAACGGTGAAAGAATTTTTCAAATCGGTCCAGTAGTTTCGGAGCCTATTCAGTACAAACAAACAAACAAAAAATCAAACCTTTCCTCTTTATAATATTAGTATAGATGAGCGCCATAGCGCCCTGTCTTCAGCTTGACGCATCCAGCATCTACCTGCAGTCTTTTGCAGGTCGTCATCCCATCTGGTCGGAGGGCGTCCTACACTACGTTTACCGAGTCGTGGTCTCCACTCAAGAACACGTTTGCCCCAGCGGCCGAAGAATACGAATGTTATTGGCACACTAGATATTGGTCGTTGTTATACTGCCACGTATTAGAGAAGGTTACTGATTTTTAATTACGGAATGAGGAGGTGCTGGATGAACGAGAAAAGGTTTTTGATAAACACCATTCAAAACGGAATATGGAGAACGATAAAACAACATAAACGACATGATAGCTTCATAAGTAACATATAGAAGAAAAGGATGAAGATGTGGAAGGAAGAGAAAACCAGGAGTTGACTATATGAGTCAGATCACGACGAAAACCGCACTTCTTTGTCTTAAAAGAGATCGCATTGGAAAGAGAAAAGTGGTGGAAATTACATCATTGCATCGAGAAGAGCTTATCTCTTTAATTTATAATAGGTTATATTGCTACATATACAGATTTGTTAGCACTTGGAAAACACATCTTTTCATTATAATATGTCCTAATCTAATACAGAAGCCCTTTTTCAGACCACTCTGTTCCTTTCTGACTCGCTTATTGGCTTATTGGTATTATTTAATATACATATATTTTGACAAGAACAGACCATTTCCCTCAGCATTTGTTACAATTCTAGAGTAAATAAGACGTGATCTTATGACTTTATCCCAAAGACCGAAACGGTCAGCAACAAAGCAATAAATTATCCGATAAGTATTTCAGAATAAAGGGCAACATGAAACCTTGTCATAACCCAAACAGATAAACAGATTTCAACACAAATGCCCAAAGAATAGACATTCGACAAGTACATTTGCGAAACATTAATAGATTTTCAAAGGTCGCTATTATTGAAATTGATCTAAGGGATTGCAAGTTGTAAGGTCAGTTGCGCAATTCAAAGAAATCAGCATGATTGCTTCAACTTTCACGTTTTATCATGGTCATTTTCTTCTGGCAAGTGCTAGAAAGGTGACAGCGCGTTGGTATTGAATGTGTTTGCCTGTAACCGAACGACGAATCGAAGATCTGACTTCATTTGTTTATCATTTACACTGTAGATTAGGTAGATTCTACAGCATCTACCTGCAGTCTTTCGCAGGTCGTCATCCCACCTGGTCAGAGGGCGTCCTACACTACGTTTACCGTTGACTTCATTTGTTTATAAGGATTCGAAATTATTTAAAAAAAATGTTTAGAATTCGTTTCCTTGCTTGGCTTTGCTTGTTGCGCTCGCTCGGTGCTTGGATGATGAGATACGTTAAGTTCAAATTATTTTCGTAGCTTCAGCAAACGTTCAAAATGCATGCGATGCGATGGATTCAAGGACAAAAATGTTTTAGTCTACCTCTTAATAAATAGCATCTTAATACCCTTAGATACAGTAAAAGTAAGCAGAAACCTAAAACTCTAACGTCAGGCCAAGTTGAACGAAACGTTTTACAAAAATATTCCAAAGCGATTCATTTTATAGAGTTACAATCTGATAATAAAACACTGACCAAACTGACTTATGAGTTTGTCATGCATTATTTTCTGGATACCTGCGTTCATTTGAACTTTATAACCATCGTTAAGTATGGCAACTTAAGAATAACTTTGTATTTATAGTCGACTGTGACCTTACTCCTTTCCTAAGGAGTTCATTTATCAAGACTAGAGGCAATATCTCGTGATTTATCCCCTATTCTGCGATCGCTCGAGAATTTGTCCAGCCTACGCGAGATGTATGGTACCCGAGTGCGAATGTCGACCGCATCGATTTATTACCCTCTTGGCTCGAGATAAGTACTTTCAGAAAGAAATAAAGAAATGCTTACGACTGTCCCCCTAGCGCATATAATACAGACGGACGCTTCTTAAGGATAGTCGAAACATTCAAAAACTACACGTTTAATATTTATCGTGCTATGGTTCGTTATCATTTAATTCTCTGTTCTGTGATTTAAACAGATGACGAAACCGAATCATAGAACGTTATAAAGTAATTATGGCATTATAGAAGGTAAAAAATCACAATGAAACTTGGAATGATAATAAAAACTTCGAAAACTTGAATTATGCTTACAGAATTTGAGTTTTATCAGTTCATAGTTGCAAAGAATCAGAAAACAAAATTAGTAGCTCATATTTTGTTTATCGTACGCACCTATATAAAACGTTGCAATATCGCTTTGGTTCTTGCATTGGTTGTTATTGATGTCGTACAACGAGGCCCTAATTATCTAGTAAGTGACGAAATCTTTTGAACTTGGTAATATTTCTCGTTCACATTCACACGGTCAAATTAAGCTAAACCTTTGGCAAGTGGTTACAACATCACAAAATCTAATTGCGCATAATATGGGGTATAGACTACAATCGGAAAATACCCAGTCACGTAATCTATTAGCCACAAGTAGGTACGAAGCTACGAAAACACGAAACTAGTTAAGGTATAATAGAGTTTTTTACGTGCACACTGACATTTAGAAGTCATCCCTACCTATTTTGGTCGATTAGATTTTTTGCACAACGCAAAATCTTCATTTTTTTTTTTAAGTAGACAAGAGATTCTACTGGTATTATAAAAATATTTTTTATCGGGACTTTTACAATGCATTTGATTTTTGAGTTCTCCACAGTTTCGGCAAAGTTAACATAACCACTATGTTTAGTCACAAACAAAAAAAATTAAAAAAACACAGGAATATACTGTGAGACACTATATTATCTGGATGCAACGCAAGTAAAGCTGAAACTGCGAAGCAAGTCAAGTCATCAGCATCCCCCGTTTCGGCATTGCAAGATGTTATTACCCCTTTGGTGCATGTAAGCTCATAAAGGCATTTGGTCGTGCTCTTTCCCACCCGTGATATCTGTGGGATAGATCTAACATTATGGGAGTGAAAAATTTATGGCAAGCGCTGAGAGGATATATTGAGCAACAGATACATTTAAAGGTTAGAACAATATAGTCGTTAAAGACAAATGTCAGCTGCATAAGGCACTTCTGGGTGTAGCAGATGATTTCAATCTGTTCAGACCAGCCAACAAAATGAAACAACATAATGTGTATGAAGAAAAAACTGTGAAAGAAGAAAAAAAACTTCATATACCTACCTCGTGTGTCATGATAACCTATGACAAAGGTTCCAAAGAGAAAATCATGTCATTAATCATTACATGACGGAACTAAAATGGTGAGCTTATAAAGCTACAGAAGAAATATTGAACAAAATAATCATGTAAATACCTAAATGTATGAGTAATCCTCTCGATGTAAGATATATGCGTAGGAAGCGATTTAAAGCCAATAAATTATGAGAGATTTACAGATAGCCCTACTTTTAAAGCATATTCATGCTCCACCTTTGTCCCTTCCTACTCAAGGTATAACTAAAGTACTTCATTGAGACAAAGAATCGATCCTTCAAAAGGGACCACCTCAATAGGCGGCGAATCAATAGAAATTATCACGGCGATGACATCGATTTGCAAAACAAATGTGCTAACCTAACATATTGACAAAGAATCAATTCCATTCGATCCTTCAAAATACAATATAACAGATATACTCACATATTGAGATAAGACTGTTAAAGAAATAATCAAAAAGAAAATAATCTAAAAAAACATTTGTCTTAGAGATGTTAACAAAGATGTTACATGAATGGCTCAAAATAATTAATAGAATATCATCACGAACATAAATCAGCATAATGTCAAATAAAACAATTTTATTATCTACCAAAATATAGCTTTCAAATCTTGAAACACAATCGTACAAATTAAATAATAAATCAAAAATAAAACGAATGGCATTTGAAAGAGAAAGGACCAAAAACCACAAAACAGGTATTAGGCGAGTTGTAAAAAATGCTATAAATTTAAAAGTTTAGAAAATCGAATGACAACAGGTAGTCGTGTTTATTGCCAATGTTTAGAACTAATCGATAGAATATTTTAATATCACTTTCTATGCAATAAATAAAAGGATTGGCAATTTAGCTGTTAAAAGTGCGAACACAGGGAATCAGTTGCGTTGTTGCGTTGACTACCTTGTCAGTTGTGGGGCATGTATAGGCTGTAGTATACCTCTAACTTTGTAACAATGATTCCAGTATCTTTCATCAAGCCTGAAACTACGTAGAGAATAATGCACTGGCTATTCTATAGGTTTTGATAAGGCACCTCGGAAATATTATTTTTATTTCAATATCGCAAACCGCTTGCTTGCTAGCTTAAGTGCATATTTTATTTGAGCAATACTGACAAAAATCTATTAGTTTATATATTCAAGTAGGAATCAAGAATAAGTTAATGATCATCATCATCAGCCTATAGCAGTCCACTGCTGGACATAGGCCTCCTCCTATGAGCGCCATAGCGCCCTGTCTTCAGCTTAACGCATCCAGCATTTACCTGCATTCTTTCGCAAGTCGTCATTCCACCTAGAGGGCGTCCTACACTACGTTTACCGAGTCGTGGTCTCCACTCAAGAACACGTTTGCCCCAGCGGCCGTCGGTTCTTCGCGAGATAAGGCCGGCCCACTGCCACTTCAGCTTGCTAATTCTTAGACTTATGTCGATAACTTTAGTTCTCTGTCGGATGTATTCGTTACGAATCCTATCCTTCAGAGAAACTCCGAGCATCTCTCCATAGCTCGCTGAGCGACTTTGAAATGGTGGACCAGCCCTATCGTGAGTGTCCACGTCTCAGCTCCGTAATAATAAGATAATACTCCAAAATAAATCAAAACATTTAGTTTTAATTATTATTCCGAATTTTACGATAAACCTAACCATCATATTAATTAAGAATGCAGTGGACCGACCAGACTCGGTAATATCTAGTCAGTTAAAGTGGCAACTTTATTCATTGCCATAATCAAATTAATTGAATTCACTTCGTCTGAATGTGCAAATAAATAAATAATAATACCCGAAGGCTGCGTTTGAAACTGGATTCTACATTCAGTGAGTTAGTGAGGTGAAAAGAAAATTAATGTGATTTGAAACCTTGTTGTAGGAAGTCGAATTGATTAAAAAGTTATGAGTTTTATTTGATTGAAAAACGATATCAAGGAAGTGTTCAAACCACTGAATAGAAAATGTCGATCTCTCGGTACCTATGGCTGTGTGTATAGTATCACTACATAGTCGCTTCTCGCTGTCTGTCTGTCCCTATATACATACATATGCTTAGATCTTTAAAACTACGCAACGGATTCTGATGCGTTTTTTTAATAGAGCGATTCAAGAGAAAGGTTTATAAACCATTTGTAAAGCTTTATAATATATTTCGACAAGGGCGAAGCCCCGGGGCGCATCTAGTTATTATAATTATATGTGGCTGTGTTACATATGTTAAGAGGAAAAACAAAAACAAATAACTAAGTACAAAGGTGATAAGCATACAGCAGCGTATTGATGTTTACATAGTACCAGCGTATTATCGCTTACTGTAGAAAATAATAGCGAGCCATAAATGGCTTGTGCCTAAAAATGACTTCTGCACTATTGGGCGGGAGGAAGATCACATCAGTCCCTCAGCAAGAATGAATTAGCTGGCTTAAATATTTGATGACAAGTTACAGTTTACCGAGAAAGTAGGTGTAGGTAAATACAGGTTTAAGGTATGTCTACATTAATGCAGAATCTATAACGAGGTACATGCTTTAGATACATTACAAGCTTCCTTCCTTTAACTATACTAGAGGAGAGGTGAATGAGGCTTGTCCATTATTGAAGGTCCTCTTCTTGAGGATCCTCTTGGACTTTCCCTTAACACTTTCATGGCCAGAAGACTAACTTCAACCCGTGTAGCGGCGGCGGTGCGCCCTTGTAGGTTCTTCAGCGAGGCTGGGCAGTGAATGCGTTATACTAACACGTTCATGGTCCATGATAAATAATAATTTATTCAAAAATAACTTAGGACTAAAATATAACAGAAAGTACTTAATCATGTATTTTTATGAGATAAGATAATACATATGCCTGAACTAGGTATGGTGAATTGATGACACATCAGGCCACCTCCACCTCCTTGTAGCAGCTTCGGCGATCCCCTGCGGTTCGAACCGCCACCGGCTGGGCAGTAAATACGGTAAAGCTAGCCTCTGTAGGTCTTCTGCTTTCAATAAATATATTGAAAAGATTAAGCAGTTACTGTTCACCTAAAATCCTTCGGCGAACGTCATCTCAAATCACGAGGCGTCCTGCGCACGCGTCACGGCTCATTAGGCGTCTAATGATTTACGACAATGTTCGTATTAGCGTATCGTGGCCGCTGATCATGCGTGACTGTTTTGACAACAGACGGTACTGTAGGATAGTAACATAGTATGTACAGTACAAGCAGCATCGGTTCGATAATTTGCTTTATATAATGAAGATGAGATTTGTTAGAGGTGTGTGAAGATAAAAGGCTCCACACACTATTGAAACGCAACGCGTTCCAGAACTAGGTTGTAAACAAAACACCGAACGTTTCGTCGAATCGCGTCGGCGGGTGTTATGTGATTCTAGTCATAGAAAATTAAAAACGATTTGATTCAACTCAACACGTATATCGTTTCGTTGGTTCGCGTTGCGTGTGAATAGTGTGTTTCCGGCTTTGGGATTTTGATCAGTGAAGAAATTATATAGAGAAATTACCTAAGACGAGTACATAGAGGGTCTTATCGCTTACAAGCTATTCTATGCCATGCGAGTTTATCCACGATTCAATATTATTTAAAAGAATGCAAAGAATCCTTGCAAAAATCCCATTTTATATATTAAAAGGTAATCTACAGCTATAAAGCCTGTAATCGCCAATTCGAAAAACAAACAACGCAACTACCAAACATTATGGTTGTTATCGAGCGGGCAATATCGATAACGTTTTCGCTTATCGATTTAATCGATTTCGAACGTATAAGCGATCTACTTAGATAGGATCTCGTTCGACCGTGACTACTATTCTAGTGCTTTATGGCTTAATCGCTTACAATAGAAAGTTAATGTTCTAATAGAGCAAGGAGATGACGTAATTAGGAAATGCTTGCAGTAAGTTGTAGAATTTTTGGTTCTTTTGAGGGGTTCCTGTTGGTTTCGCAATTTTAAACAGTTTGGTTATTATGACGAACCCCTCCAGGTTTGGGGGAGAAACGTAGGACAATTTTGTGCTGATGAATAAAAAACCTAAGATATAGCCCACAATCTAATCGGATGAAGTAAGATGCAGTTAGTACACCTTTTTCATACTAAAGATATAGTTGTACCTATTCGTTATGCCTGTTAGCTCAGAGCTTTAAAGCGACAAGGTACTAAGCCTTCTCTACGGCACTTTTGGGTCCTCCATTAAGCACGTGATGTTTTATAACTCACCATCTGCCACCTACTCAAAATCATGTGTAGTTTTTGTAGAAACAATAGAGCTAAAAAAAACTAGAAAATTATTTAATTCGAAATTATTTTTGTCTGTTTAACCTAGACCTGCCGAGGCTCTCATTAAAAAAAAAATGTCTGAGCATCTGGTCAAAGCAACGCGTGACCCGAGAGCTGACGAGTATTTGGCGCATCACATGCCATACAGCGGGGCAATGCAGCCGGCGTTTTAAGGACGCTTTCGACTGTTATTGGTGCTTAATTAGAAACACATTAACTAATTAAGCACCGTTATGAAATGTCTCTCTGCCCGGATTGAAAACGAACGTTCAATGGAAACCTGAGAGCAGAGCATTTGTATAAATGCTCTCTAGCCGACCCCCTTGTGATATTTCCTGATTTTTTCCGAACCGAAAGGGGGTTTACGAGCCTCAAGCGATTTATATCCTATAACTAGCTGCGACCCACGGCTACGACCGCGTGGAAATTTCTGCGCAATTTTACCATATTTTTTTTACCGTTTCAACCTTTCCTAGACTACGACAAACATTTCGAAATCAAAATCAGCAAAATCGGCCCAGCCGTTCTCGAGTTTTAGCGAGACTAACGAACAGCAATTGATTTTTATATATAAGAAGATATCCTCGTATTGCGACATAGCACGCTGTAGGCTATCTACTACTTCTGCCAAAATCATAACGATGTCTTTAAAATAAGCATGCTGTCGTTATAACTAGCTTAACGTGGGTTAAATCAAATAATGATATAAATAATGGCACCTAGAGGCTAGAAACTTAGAAACTTTTTTTACATAATACATTTGGCATTACACCTACACAAGCTATGTTGGTATTACCAACAGGCAGCGATACAAGCTTCTATTTAATTTTAAATTTACCTATACAAATACAAAAAACTTCTTGTATGCGGTACAATTGTGGGCTGACTACCGCAAAAGTTGAAAAAAAAATGAGTAGCGGATTCAACGCCCTCCTCCGCAAACAAAATAAATAAGTTTGTTTTATTAAAAAATAAAGAGAAATAATGAAATACATATACATGACATGACAAGGTTTGAACTATGCATTTCATACCTATGTATGAATGATTAATCAAATCTGCAAGCCAAATTATAATTACTGCTGGAAATAAACGAGGATAACAGAAATAACTTGATGCAGCAGCCAGGGTTGTCTAATCAACGGTTAGTAAACTAAGTAACTAAAACTCAAGGAGTTCCCTCGTAATGAGACAACCCTAGATGCATTTTGGTATAAGAATTGTGCAACAGCACTAACCGGTTTTTTAAATAATTTTAATTACTAATAAAAAGCTTGTTGGTAAGTATATTTATAATAAAACTCGATGTCCTGTGAAATAATCTAACTAGACAGCTAACTAGCTTAACATTGAGCCCGCAGTAGAGAATTTATTGTTAATTTGCAAATCTACTTTAGACTACAAAAAGCTGTAGAGTGACAGGACGTAGAGCTTTGTAACTAATAAGTCTATTGACCCCGAAATTTGCCAAGAGCCTTATGTGGACTACACAGCAGCGACTTTGATTCAGCGCCAAAATATGGTGTATAGTTAACACAGATAACATGTTCAAATTGACAATGTTGGAGTCGTTAAAACAAAAGCTTTATACATAAACCGTCAAATACTCAAACGCAAGTCTCAGAATGAATTTCTGTTAAAAAAAATTTGATTTTCATTTAAAAAATTGCTACTTGAGACATTCTTAAATCTAGGTTACATATGAGTGTAGGGGATACAAAGCTTTTATAATGCTAATACAATATAATCAAAATTAAAATAATTAATCCTGATTTGTCTGGGAAGTTAGTGTTGTTGTTTTAACGTGAATATTTGCAGCGATTTAAAGTCGTGGATCAAGTCGCCGATGCCGCTAATTCGCTGCCGTGAACATTATCATATAAATAATCAAAATTAAAATAATTAATCCGGATTTGTCTGGGAAGTTTGTGTTGTTGTTTTAACGTGAATATTTGCAGCGATTTAAAGTCGGCGACCAAGTGACCAATGCCGCTAAGTCGCTGCTGTGTACATTATCATATAACTAGTTGTATCATAATCGCCAGATGCCCTGAAGAGATAACTGTGAAGACGTGTAGGCGTTGGTGATTACCCTATTGATATTGCTAATTCTAATCAGCTTAAAAACCGGCTTTTATATGTATTTTACATGATTTATACAGCGTCAGCAACTTTTGAGTGGGCAGTGGGAGTATTAGCGGTTCTTAATAAAACTTTTTCCGACCGAGTGCTGTTAAAATTTTTTAGACTTCTTTCATAGTTCTGCTCCTATCATTCACAGGTCTTCTGATATTGCACTTATACAGGTAGACGTTTTGATATAGAGTTAGTACACATTAGGCATTTAGAAATGCGCGTTTTGAAACTCCATTCGTACTCAACTACGCATTTGAATACCTAGGACTAACCCCCATATCTTTAGTCATTACCTCAAATAATTCTCCACTCAAACTTGTTCAAGGGCGTTTCGAGCATTCCTCCAAAACATGCTCGAGTTTGGTATGCTTAGTCGTTAATTTGGTTATATATCAACCTCTCTTATATACCTTCGCGATGGGTAATTGTAGGTTTCATCGTCGTAAATGTAATTGAGATAGTCTCCAAAATCCATTGTAAATAACAACAAACTATTTCGAGGAGCATTCAAGGTAGGTAGCGAGGTACCTTGAGATGACAGTTCGTTATTCCACTCGTATGAAAAAATTCTCGAAGGCTGTTTCGAGTGAAGGGTTTTTTTACGATCAAGCATACCGAAACGCATTTGGAGGTTGAGTAGAGTTTGAATCGAAGTCGAGGTAATGACTAAAGATATGGGGGTAAGTGTGTATGGATATAAAGAAAATAAATGGTGTTTAAAATTTATCTTTCTAAACACCTAATGAGTACTTGCTTTTACATAAAGGCTTAAAAAATCATTAGGTCTGGAAAAGACCAGACTGACCAGATCAGTAGGCATGCAGATTCTTTATGGATATAACAATGGTTTAGGCTATACACTACAATACACTTACTTTCAATGTTAATTCTATTGGCAGATGCTCAAGGTCTAAATGTATGTTCTTACTCCCACTGTTCATTGTTGTTTATCTTACCTGAAACAAATTAATTATCATTAGACATATTATATACGTGTTCTTGAGTGGAGACTGCGACTCGGCAAACTTAGTGTAGGACGCCCTCCGGCCAGGTGGGATGATGACTTCCGAATGACTGCAGGTAGATGCTGGATGCGTCAAGCTGAAGACAGGGCGCTATGGCATGGCGCTCATTAGAGGAGGCTTATGTCCAGCAGTGAACTATTTTAGGTTGATTATGATACATTGATTGATAAATTGAAACATTGAAGGTATAAACCAATCGATGAGAGCTTAGGCACGTGAGGATATCACCAAGGTTGGTCAAGGTCCAAGGCCCAGGGTATCGATTTGCGCCGAACCTTGAACTCGCTAATGGTTGTAAGGTGTGGTATACCCGCGTGTTGAAGGAAAGTGAACTAAGATTAAAATTCATATAGTTTGACCTTAAACCAGCTAGAGTTGTTTTACATTCGAATATTTGCATACTGAAAAACGGCATATCGATGTCTATGATTATTATTACCCAACGTGTAATGTGCACAATTTATTTATTTATTAAGACTTAACTTACAGAATAATATACATCCAAAACGTCGAATATTAATTACTAGCTGCGCCCCGTGGCTTCGCCCGCGTGAAATCTATGCGTCAAATGGTTTATAGACCTTTCTCTTGATTCACCTTATCTATTTAACACTTTGACTGCGATTTTTTTTCGACGACTGCGATCTTTTTTTTAACCTAAAAAAATCGTGCTGCCGTTCTACACAGCGGTTGTGTTGGGCCACACATGCGTTTCGTTCGAAAAATATTACAGCTCTGCTGAGTCACAAAGATCTGTATTTCTCAGCCGCTGCTCTAGTGTGGATTTACGCATATTAGTCACTTGTAGAAAACACATATCGTGTGATTTCAGCAGTCAAAGTGTTAAAAAAACCGCATCAAAATCCGTTGCGCACTTTTAAAGATCTAAGCATACACCGGGACAGACAGACAGCGGGAAGCGACTTTGTTTTATACTATGTAGTGATTTTGTGTCGTTGCAGTTATATTCGATACGACTTCTAGTTGTAACAATGTGAAACCGACTTTGACTGATGAAATTAGGCAAATGGATCACTTCAAATCGATTGCATTCAGTTCGCGTTAGTACAAAATTAAATACGGAATATAAGATTAATGTTAATAAAGTCAGTGCTTTCACAAAACGAAAATGAGACGTATTTATAGCACTTATGGTTTCGTGTATACATAATTAGCATAGCCTATTAGCATAGCATATCATTGACGACCGATGTGGCGTGGTGGCGAAGGTCCGCCTGCGACGCAGGAGGTTGCGGGTTCGATTCCCGCCTCGGAACAAATGTGTGTACGATCTGCAGATATCCGTTTCGGGTGTTCTGGTCGTTTTCTATGTATAATAAAAAAATATCTATCTATGTAATGTATTGTATTATGTATATCAGTTGTCTAGTACCCATAACACAAGCTCTGCTTACCATGGGGCTAGATAATGCTGTGTGAATTGTCCAGCATTATTTATTTATTATATCATTATATTCTAAGCCTTTTTCGTCTAATACGTCAATGGTTCTCGTTAACTTTTATCGTAATCTTATTGTAGACATTATACATAGACATATCATTTATTTGCGACTACATATACACACAAAATAAATGAATAAGTTTAAATTACACACAGCTAAACAATAAAAAATATTATTATAATTGTGTCAGTGATACTGCTCTGTGCTAAAAGTCCGCTCTAGAATACAGCCCTAAGTAAACTTACCTATTACTGAATAGGTAAGTTTACTTAGGCCCGTATTTTCCACTGGGAAACGAGCTCACAAAACTGCCTTAAACTTTCTAAAGCAAAGGGTCATCTTTAACATTTGAAAATGTTTCTCCGCACCCAGTGTAACGCTCGTGTCAAGGACGACGGTCAAGGTCAGAACCAACCAGAGTAGAACAGTGGGGCAGGGATGGGTATCGGGTAATAGGGTCGGTACCGTTAGAACTACCAATGGAACAAAAGTGGCTGTAAATAGATTAACCTATTCAGGCTCCTGAAACGAAATATGGAGTTATTTCTTAGGTACCTAAAGGTCATCATAATTACAGTGTATACTAGAAATCAGCCTATAGTAGTTCACAGATGGACTCCATCACACATCGTTCACAGAAGGGCTACTATAGGCTGGCTAGCCTTATGGCCTACGCCATTGCACTCTGCTCAACTTGCCGCATCCAGGAAAAGCCTGCAGTTTTTCGTAGTTCATCCCGCCTGGTCAGAATGCGTCCTATCATACGTTTGCCGCGTCGCGGTCTCAACTCAAGCGTTTACCCTAGCGCGGTTACTGAATCGCTAGATATGGTAAATTGTTATCAGTAATAAGTAATGTTTTTTTCCTGTAAATGATCATCGTATATTAAGAAAGTAGCAAATTATTTCAACTAGGTAATAGAGATAAAGTACATCTAGTAATTACACTGATATAAAAATCTAAGCCGTCAACAGAATGTAGGATGCCCATAATGCTCTTCTAGAATCTTTCTCTAAAGGCATCCCTATATCAACCGTAGGGATTATGTCAAGGACAACTTAAGGTCAAGGCCAGAACCCAATGAGAATGGAGCAGTGGGACAGGGATGGGCCAACGCTGCTAATGGGTTGGGTAATTAGGTCAGTTTCAAGCTGTTGGGAATAATTTGTTGGCTTCAACATTAAAGGCACTTAAAAAGGGATGGAAGTGCCATGATTTGTGGTGTTTACGCAATTTAGCGTTTTTGTAATTTAAAAATAAAGAACAATTTTGCTTTAGGTGCCCACTTCACAGCTTCGTTGTCTTTTGCAGTTTTGCAGCAAAATTTTGACAACCACTTTCAAGCAGAAGTTCACTAATTTATGACATTTTTTTTAAATTTCCATCAATATTATTATTTAAATAATAACATTATTATTTTCGTACAAATAAACATCGACATTTATATACCAAATAAAACAAAATGCTAATCAAATCCCTTTTTGCAGTTGCGGAAGCGTTGTAAATACCCACAACATAAAACAGTAGGCGCGCAATGAAATAACTGTGACTTATACACCAATTACAACTTGTGGAAAATCCACAGAAAGAATAGTATCCTGCAAAAACTTGGCTCGTAAAATCTCCCGTCCCTGACACTTCGACTCATCAGTATTCAGGCATACGTGAAATACCAGAACCATACATCAATAAATCGATTTAAATTGTAATATGTTTTTGTGTGACTACTTCCGTCAACCGGTCAATTGGCTTATTGTTAACAGTAATTGTTATTGCGATGTTGATTTAAGGTTATTTGCGCGTCTTGGAGTTTCAATAATTGATTATTTTTTGTTTAAGACTGCAAGTTATGAATATTCATGTTGTGGGTATAAAAGACATCAACGCGTGCGTTCAGTTTTCCGTATCACAATAATGGATATAACTCCATCTTTTGCTGGAATACCTTTGAAACGAAATAAGGAAAGTATTTTGTAACATTGTTTAAATCAACCTTCGGATCGTTTTTTTCAATACAAATTTATCTTCAATGTGACTGACAATAAAGTGAAGAAACTGTTCCCAACCGCATTTCACTGTATGCAAATTTACTTACGTCGATACAATTGCTACAAGAAATAAATATTCGTCAGGGTGTAGGTCTTGACTGTTAAATTAAAAGTGTCTCCTTATTGGTAACTTACCAATTGTAAATGTAATTTATTGGGAAGAATCATCAATACAATGTTATCTTTGCTTTACATTGCTCGTTGTCATTTAAAAGTGAAGTTGAAAGGCGAATACAGCGTGTATTGTATGTCGAAATAAGATGCAGTACGATTAAAGGCAGGGATGTCCATCCGTTTGCAAAAGCCGGAAGGTTGAATGCTGAATTTTACGGTTGGTTTATTGTATATAATAATGTAGGTTCATAACATAAGACAGTATGTACTTAACAAAAGATAAGTTAAGAAGAAGAAAGACGCATCAACAAGAAGTTGATTCTATGTTTATTTAGAGAATAGGGTATGTACTTTTTATAAAGTTAGATAATTCACATAGCAGGTTTTGACTCTATAGGAGAAGTTTTTTTTAAGTCATATGCTATTTGTCCCGAGGCGCAAAACGAACCCGCAATCTCTTGCGTTGCAGGCGGACCTTCGCCTACCGCGCCACAGAGGTCGTTCAACTTCTACTATTAATTTTTTTTACAGTTCTATTTAAAAGAAGCTATTAAATAACACAAAAGACTTTCATTTGCAACATATCCGCCTGAAGCTCAAGCAGTAAGGAAAATAACATAGACCAATAAACGGCGCGGGACCGACACTAGTACCTACCTGTGTAATAAACTCAAGAAAGTATTTAACTTCCTCTCCACAAAACAACAATAATACGGACATCGTAGGTGCTAAACAACGACAATAAAAGCGAAAACCATTTCCTTAGAAATAGTAATTTCCAATAAGAAAATCCTTTCTCTGCATTCACATAAAGTAGCGGAGTTGTAGTTATGCCGAGATATGCAATAATTCAAATTATTAGTCGAATTTCGTGTTCTGTGGCTGGCAGTGAAAGTAGCCTGCTACTGGGCTTTGCAGGTTGAGGCGTAGGTTGGAAGCTTAGGCGGGAATACTCACGTAATCGAGAACCATTGACGTGTTAGACGAAAAAGCTAAGTATAATAGTAGACACAGACGAGGTGTACCCAAAAAATGCGATAAATACGTCTCATTTTCCAGTTCATATTAGTGCGCTCGTGCGTGAATGCACTTACGTTATAATTACCCTTGTCTTCTTACACATAGGTCAGTTGTTGCCACAAATGTGGCTGCTATGCCATGTTAAAAAGTAGCTATCATCGAGACTGTAAGAAATGATTGGATCGTTGTCATTTTACGAAAAGTAAGTAGTATCCTCTTGATTCGGTAGGGGCGCTGCAAGGCGTTTAATGTATAGGAAGGTCTTGAAAACTATGAAAATATTCGTAATAGCCCATACAAAGCCGTCAGGTTCGTAAGTGTATCACTCATACTTCTATATTCGCCGCTCATTGATTGATGTTCTTATTATTTATTCGTAATCAAAATACACACACACAGACTTAATACTTTGAGTGCTGAAAACGCACGGTATGAGTTTTCTACAAGTGACTAATATGCGTAAATCCACACTAGCGCAGCGGCTGAGAAAATACAGATCTTTGTGACTCCGCAGAGCTGTAATATTTTTCGAACGAAACGCATGTGCGGCGCAACACAACCGCTGTGTAGAGCGGCAGCACGAATTTTTTAGGTAAAAAAAAGATCGCAATCGTCGAAAAAAAACCGCAGTCAAAGTGCGGTTAATATAAATGAAGAGAAAATCATTAACACCTTATTTCTTACTTGAATAAGCGTTCAGTTTGACGGTTCACGCGAATAAATTCAAGCACCATGTATTGCACATGTTTTTACCGCCTAAAGCTTGTGATTTAGACCAGCTGCTGCGCGCGTGCTAAGCTAAACAACTGATGTTTATCGTCTATTTATTGGCGCATTAACTAGTAAAAAGCCTATAATTTCCGCGGCCGCGGTGAAAAATGTCCCCAGGGCTACACGCACCCTTTTCTTAACGACGTATCTATCTGATAATCGTCTGTTGATGGTGCCTGATACGTAGTAGCATAGACTTCTAGACCGTTTAAGTTTTATCTATGAACTGATATCTCAATTTCGATGCAGCCAGTATGCCTCGAGGCGATACGGCACTTATCAGGGGAGGCCTAAGTTCAGCTGTGGAGTGGAAGAGGCTGTTGATGTTGATGATGGAACAAGATGTTTTTGGAATCTGCATGTTTATGAAATCAGTAATCGATATCAGTAAACGTTTATTTCTTTCGAATTGACGTACTTTTTAAGGTTTCCGGTTGGCGATACTTATTATTGTTATATTATATTATTTATTATTATTTCGTGACATAATTATAAATATATTATTATAATTGAATGGCGTCTTTACAACCGTATCCGTGACGTGATAGACAGAACCTACATTTTACGCAGTACGTACGGGATATTTACCATGATTTGATTTTTGAGTTTTCCAATATTTCGGCACAGTTTCATGCGCCATGATCACGGAATAACTGAAGGTACTGCGAGTTCGTTTTTATGAGCAGATATACCGATCTACCCTCATAACCCCCCTTACCTACCTCATCCTTACCCTTTAGTGTTAATAACCATGGTAGTTTCAGAAGTTTTAACGTACTTACGCCCTATAAAAAGCTTAATTTCATGTCGTCATCATATCCAATGGATCTACTGATGATGATATTGATGAATGACATAAATTATTTTATACTCTTTCAGTCAAAATCGTACAACTTAATTTTTTTTCACAAAATAAATAAAGATAATGCTCTTTCGTTAATTTCAAAGCATAAAAGCCAATTATGGTGTGAGCAATTTGCCTCGCGTGTAAGAAATGGCAGCACGCGAACCTGCCAATAAATCTGACAAAGCCCCGTGGACTGTGGACGCCAGTAAGCTAATATGCACAGACTGGCTCTCTGTACAATTTTGCAAGTGTAGGGAAACAGGAGGACAAGTTGCAAAAAAAATATATTTTATACTATATATGTATATATAATGAATCAATGGCGGACACAGTATGATCTAGCCCCAAACTAAGCAGAGCTTTTGTTATGGGTGCAAGATGACTGATATAACTACAATTTACATACATTTCATAGATTTAGACCGCTAACTGCTGTCGAGTCCATAGGCTGAATGCGACGGCTTAGCTGCCTTTTATTGAAATAAGTTAGAAGCAGGTTTTCTATAATATATTTTTAACGTTGAAGTATAAATGCAATCAAATATAATTTTAACACAAAACAGTTACAGAGTATTTCTCTGTAACTGTTTTGTGTTAAAATTATTATAGAAAACAAATTATGTAAACTATTGCTGTTAAAACAAGCACAAAAAGTTTTTTGAAATATTGAACGAAATTAATTTGGCAAATATTTATTCGGTTTCTGTAATTATTTATTTCGAAAAACTGCATAACTTGAACTCCTGCACAAACACTGCACCAGGTTCTTAGTTAATAAAGTTAAAGCAGGGACATGAATCACAGGGCGATGAAGGGCCGTGGGTGTCCACATGATACTTCCTACCACCCACGGCGTGAGCAAGAATTACTGCCAGCCAGGAAACTAGCGAAAGCCTCTGCTGAAGAGTTTCATATAGGAAATGTAGAAAGAACCTCGCGAACGTTTTTGATTACCTATCTAAAACGTAAGCACAGATTTGTCTACATATTTTTTACTCACCTGATTAGTTTTGTGCTATAAAGTCAGGTGAGCACATCGGTCAGCTGGTCAAAGTAGATATTGTCTTTGGGTGTATATAATTAATTATTTTTTCCCGTTCATTTGTTTATTATATTTAAATAAATAAATAAATAATGCTGGACAAATCACACAGCATTATCTAGCCCCATGGTAAGCAGAGCTTGTGTTATGGGTACTAGATAACTGATATACATAATACAATACATTACATAGATAGATATATATTTTTTTTTATTATATATAGAAAACGACCAGAACACCCGGAACAAATATCTGCAGATCGTACACACAATTGTTCCGAGGCGGGAATCGAACCCGCAACCTCTTGCGTCGCATGTGGACCTTCGCCCACCGCGCCACATCGGTCGTCTATTTGATTTTAGTTCGAGATTAAATAGGTATCAAGCGCATCACACATCCTATTTTCTCTGCTTATTTGATGTGACGTCATTCGTGTGTACGAATACTTCGATTTTTACATGTATCATGTTATATTCGTGTGATCATGTAAGAATTATGATAGATAGATAGATAACACTTTATTACACCACACAAAATAGAAAATAATACAGAGATAAAAACTTAGAATAAAGGTATAAAGGGCGCCCTTGTCGCTGAGAGCGATCTCTTCCAGGCAACCTTGGGATGGACTGGACATGAACGAACAATATAGACGGTGGCACTTTAATAAATAATTGGTAACAAATACACTAAATAACTACATAACAAACATTATAATAAACTTACATAGACATAAGATAAGGCGATCAATATTTTATATGGATAAATAATGCTGATGCAGCAGTTTTTTGAAGACGTTTTGATGATTTTTTGAATTATGCATAGATAACACAGCTATTAGTAGAGAGAATTTGACGAGATTTGGTGACGGAAGGCAGGTTAGTGAATGATAAATAATAATGGACAATCCACACAGTATCATCTAACCCCAATCTTAGTAGAGCTTGTGTTATGGATATGGATGACTGATATACTTAATATAATACATTAATATTATTAGCTAAGGCCATTGATAGTGATACTGACGAGTGAGCCCAAGTAAGTCCAAGAAAGTCCTATTCTAAAAATAGCTAACTTATGACACTTGTAAACTATAAATAAAACCAAACGCATTCTTATCTGCCTGTAATCCCTGCAGTGTATGTAGCCGTAACGTAGTGGTTTCTAGCTATATGTTATGTTAACGTTGCACGAGATAAATCTTTGTTTAGCGAATGCACCGGTCCGTTTTATCTCGGCCAGCTTTTTCTTATCTACCGCAAGCCATTTCAACTGGCTAGAGAGTGGGTATGGTTATAAGGGATAGCGATTTTAGGACAATATTCCAGAACTATTTTTCACTGTCACCATTTATTTTTTATTTGATTTTATATAAGGCATGTCTGTTTGCTTTTCTTTCCACAATCCCCTATGTTTCCTATGTCAAAAGTTTGTGTATGATAATGATAATATAACAGTTAAGAATTCGTAGAACTTAACGACATTAAGTGTAACATGTTTACCTACGGTGGAAATAAACAAATACAAATACTAGCCCTAATTCCACTAAATTAATCGCTTCACCGTAACAATGGTATCGTCTCAGAATACAGAAAAAAAACTACAGATCGAGGACGCGTGTGAAAAATCTGATACAATTTTATTATCAATCTCCGTGCAACGCACTATTTAGCTAAAAAGCTAAATCACTCCCTATCTTCAAAAAACTGCTGCATCAGCATTATTTATCCATATGAAAGATTATCTTATGTCTATGTAAGTTTATTATAATGTTTGTAATGTAGGTATGTTGTGTATTTGTTTTCTTTTTTGTTACCAATTATTTATTAAAGTGCCACTGTCTATATTGTTCCAGTCCATCCCAAGGTTGCCTGGAAGAGATCACTCTCAGCGATAAGGCCGCACTTTATACCTTTATTCTAAGTTTTTATTTCTGTATTGTTTTCTGTTTTGTGTGGTTATTAAAGTGTTTTCTATCTATCTAGCTAGTATTTATTTTAATCAATGGATGATTCTGCGACGATACCATTGTCATAGTAAAGCGATAGGTTAGTAGAATTCGGCCGAAAATTAATCGCTTCCGCCCGTGAGCGAACAACCAACCCTTTACCTAACACTGTACTTGAAGGAATTGACCCTATCTCGGAGTTCCCTTTCGAAATGCCCTTGATGGTAATCTTCAGCTAAGTGAATGTACCAGTGAAACTTATGAAAGTCGCTGGGAATGTTAATAATAATATTATGCACCGTGAAATGTAACACTAAAATTGGTTATTGTAAATTGCTTAGTAATATAAAGTTTTAATGTGTCTGCTTTACTAATGGGATAATTTTCGTTTCCAATCACACAATTGAATAATAAATGACATAAGATTTCAAACTACTCATCTAACTAAAATAAATTAACGACGAAATTAATAAAACAGCTGATTGTATTGTTGATATTTCACTAACGTCCGAATACTCAAACGTATCTGAGATTTAAGCACGTCTTAAGTCGTCATTTTTTGACAGTTTTCAATGAAAATCTGTCAGAAAATCTTCACTTGAGTTGCGTTTGAGTATTCGGTGGTAAAACAAGTCAAATTAGAACTTTTGAAACTATCATGGTTATTAACACTAAAGTCATTTAAAACGGGATATTTACCATGATTTGATTTTTTGGTTATCATTGAGTTCTCGTTAGTTATCGAAATATTGGATAACTCAAAAATCTAATCATGGTAAATATCCCGTTTTAAATGACATAAGTCAAATTAGATTACGTGGTTTGTGTGGAAAAAAATCACATCGAGTTTGGTTAGTGTATATAATGTCCTTCCTATTTACTTGAACAATGCAAAGTTCAGCCCACAGCCAACTACAAAACTATTGAAAACTGCGTCGAAAAAACAAAAGAAAAACTGTTTGCAAAACTTTAGCCAACAATAGGAAACTTACTGCGGTAGGTCTCAGCTTAACAGATCAACATATCTCTACCACGATGCGCTTCCTATTAAAGTCATTTAAAACGGGATATTTACCATGATTTGATTTTTGAGTTATCCAATATTTCGGCACAGTTTCATGCGCCATGATCACGGAATAACTGAAGGCACTGCGACTGCGAACGCTTCCTATTTCCTAAAACAATGCAAAGTTCAGCCCACAGCTACCTAGCTACCCACCTGCTGACGAAAGCATCCATTTACAATCATTTGCATGAGGAAGCTTGCGCGGAGGGTGGCCTGATATTTAGATGGCTTGCAACTATGTTGGGAATTGATAAGAGAAAAGGTTGATGGTTTTACGATGCCGTGGTAACAAACTTGAGGTTTGTAATTGGGATATAGCTATCTATTTACATAAAGATCAAAGTAACAAAGTACAGTTGATAGAGAGGGGGTTTCAAATTAAAAATATATTTACCTAGTTTTTGCCCGCGGCAACGCACACGTTGTTTCTATGAAAATATTTGAAAGCTATTTCTATCACATGGGAGCTAATTTCTGATCCTGTATTGTATTCCAGGCCTAGAACTACCTATATGCAAAATTTCAGCCCGATCCGTTTCGTATTTTTTGGCGTGAAGAAGTAACAAACATACAAAATTTCGCTTTACATATATACATAAGTGATAATGACCAAATCTGCTTAGAATTTGAATTATACTGACTATAGTTTCTATTCTCACACAGTTTATCAACTATTCACTGGAACCAAATATTTCTTATTTTCTATTGGTTGAAATGAAGAGTCGGTCTAAATGATATAGTCTTGGGATACTAATTTCATAATTTTCCCATTTTACACTTTTCAATGCATTTTGACGATATACCAATAAATCAACAAGTCAATGAAAGTTCGGTAAAAATAAATCATGGGCTTTGGAAACTTTTACTTCCAAAGCCGTTTCGTTTCTTTGGCCGTTTATTTGGTATGGGCCCCAGGTTTTTACCTGGGGCCATATTTATTAACGACACTTTTAACACTATTCTAGAACCAAATAAATTGGTCTGAGAGACCGTTATGCGAAAAAGGTGAAGCCGAAAATCGTAAACCTCTTTGGTCAATAAGACAATCCTCTGAACAACGAAGGCCTTTTCAATGGAGAATGGAACCTAAGATCACTAGCAAAGATCACAAAATATATAAGCCTGGAAATGGAACTGTTGAAACAAAAAGGTAAGTAAGCAATCGTAAATCAATAAGTAGTATACTTGATTTAAAAGCTTTCTATAAGATGGTTTATTGTAAGGCAATGAGACGTGTCGGTCCAGTGATTGTCTTTATCTACATCGACAATTTAATCCTCAAAGAGAACCGCTGCTTTTTTTCCTCAATAATTCTGAATGTATCTTCCTTCTTCATGATACCAATAAAGTTTGTTTTTTTCTTTTTAAATGTTTAATTGCGATGCAAAAATAGAAAAGTGAGAGTAAAAAATGTTGTGCTGCGGAGCTGCTCGTTCTGTAGATTTGTAGCTCTAAAACTTGTAAAAATATTTAGATACCTATGTATGTATGTATGCATCGCAGTAAATATGTAAATAATACTGGACAAACCACGTGGACTGTATAGCTAGGTGATGCTGGTCCAAGCTAAACAGAGCTTGGGTTATGGAAACTAGATCTTGATATACTTAAATAATATACATTACTTTGTTTTTTGATAAATTTTTCTAACAAACTATGGATCAAGTTATCTGAAATAAAATGATTTTATTTATTTTTATTACATTGATAGATACTTTTTGTTATACATAGTTAAATCCCAGTAGTTGGAAAGTTGTAAGAGTTTTGGCCGTCGAATAGCTTTTCCGCCATTTGATTAGAATAGAATGCTGATCTATTGCCTGAACGTATTAGTTGTTAGGTACTGCAATTGGTCACTGCCAAGTTGCAAATTGGTCACTGGCACTGACACATGGCTGAAGTCTTCACTAACAATAGCGACTAGCAGCCACTCGACTCCAGTCGCGCGTTACAGCCACGCTTTCCTAAAGGTCAACAGATTGCTGCTCACACAGATCGTGATCGATGGCAGAATCAATACAAGCGTTCATGCACAAAGTGGGCGGTTAACCTGCGCCCGAGCAGGGCCACGTCTCGCGTCAAATCATCCATCACTTACTGCAAGAGCATTATTCCGAAACCACTGGAGTTGTTACACCTTCCGACATTCGATTTTTGACGTATTGGGTTCCATATTTTAATTCCATCCAAGCCAGTCAGTATAATCAAAGTTTTATGTTTTTATTTATCATCATCATCAGCCTACAGCAGTCCACAGTTGGACATAGGCCTCCCACAATGAGCGCCATAGTGCCCTGTTTTCAGTTGGTCGCATCCAGCATCTACCTGCAGTCTTTCGCAGGTTGTCGTCATCCCACCTGGTCGGAGGGTGTCCTACACTACGTTTACCGAGACGTTTTTATTTATTATTATATTATGTTTCAATTCAATTCAGTTTTATTTACATGGCAGCCCTAGCAATTGTAAGATTTTTTCCGCTTGGTAGACTATATCGACAAGTCGAAGGTTGCATTAGAATGCGAAAGGTATATGGCAGGCGCAGTTGGCAAAACAAAAGGAAGACCCAGCGGTGAGTAATGCTAGACTCTCAGAGACCTACTTATTGGAGGATGACCATTGTAACTTATCTGAAGGTCCTCTTGAAAGTAACTAGCTAAAGGGACTTCGGTTTATAGCGCAATAAGGTCTCTAAACCAAGTGTTCAAACCATAACTATTGGACGCATACAAATCACACCAGCTCAAAATAAGCGGTTTCCAATTTACTTTCTTCCAACTGACCTCTATCACCGTCATAGGAATCGTGAAATCGATATCATGGGAATCGATTTGGATAGAGTAGTTTCGCTGGTTATTTGTTGGATTGTGATGCTAATATAAGAAAGAAAAGGTGATTTGATAGGTCAGCTATTGATTACTCAATCGTCACATTTACAATCGTTGGGGTGACTGCTTCGTTTGTCTAGTGGTCGCGGATTCAACCTGTGATAATGAGGTCCTAGTTTCAAATCCCAGCTCAATCCCAGGTCAAGAGGTCAAAATCAGGAAGATGGCGATGTCAAACCCCCGAGCCTCAAAAAGCACGTTAAGCCGTTGATCTTGCGCCGAAATTCGTCTAGGAGACCCCATCGTTCAGGGTCATAATTTTATGTTGATACAGTTACCTACCAAACAGGGTGAATCTGTTGTTGCATAAAGAAACATGTCCAAGATCCCAGTCCTCGTAGGTACCTCTGGGGAAAATTTCCTGATGCCATAAATCATCATTTAAAAGGCTTTGATTTTGTTAGATCATGGTATCGATTGCAATTATCTAGAAATCGCCGCGGAAAGTGGGCCTATAAAAATGTTTTAAGCATGTTCCTGTGATTCTAGTTTCCATATTTGACGTAAACTATTTGTCACTTTCAATTAGCTGGTGGCATTAGCTAATTCTTATCGGAATACAAGAAAAAATTACAACGTTGACATAAATTTATACAAACTAGTTCAACTTATGTATGTATATACTTCTCTGAGCATCGTTTCATCATATCAAGTATTTTAGAAGAATCAATCACACCTTGCTGCACTGCAAGGTGTGATTGATTCTTCTAAAATACTTGATATGATGAAACGATGCTCTGCATTTTTAAACTAAGGTATGTTAAAAACTTACTTATTTTATCTAAGCTTGTGTCAATTTACCTGTACAGAAACCTAGGTAGGTTTGAATTTATACCTACAATTAACGAACGTCCTAGAATTACCGATAATTTATCATCATTATGCCGCGTATTTGAAAATTGCTGTTCCAATTTGCTGCTTTTCCGAGACTATCTGAAGGTAAAAGCCGCTAACGAAGGAAATCCCACTGACACAGTGGCAGACGGACTGTCGCTGATACCAAACTGGAATGTACTATCGGAAAACGTCAATTACAGGAACAATTACACAAGAACAGATCAATCAATACATTTACTACAGTTATATATAATTACACAGTTAGATACACACTATGTTTAGTATTTAATTACCTAGCTGTTAGTTTTCCCAAAATTATAAAATAAAGAAAAATAAAAAATACACAAATAAAAATAGATACCTAACGTTCCCATTTACCTTCATAAAATTCAAGCTTTATTTAACATAGACTCAGATAAATTATTTTCGATTCAATCTCTTACCGTTCTGCAATTTTTTTCATCCAGTTATTACTTCGACCATTCATTACCCCAGATCCAACTTCTGTGATTTACTACCGCCGAGGGCACTTCTCTAATAGATTTCTTCATTATGCTCGATAGGTATTACAGAGATTATTCTGTATATCACTCTGTCCCCTTCGGCTCTGTGACGTGATCGTATAGATCCGATCGATTGTACCCGATAGATTAACGGTTTACGGTTAACTGTCATAGTATATCGATTTTGAAATTAAAATTGCGGTATTTATCGTTAGTTTTATTATCTATGATTTGCAACTATAACAGGATTATTGAGCTAAAGGATTTTGATGGCTAATCTAAATTGATATAAATTACGATAATGGTTGTAATAAACCTGATATAAGTTGTTTTTTTGTTTTTTTTTCTGCGCGGACCAAGACAGAGCAAATAGGTTGCATCATTATGTTCCCATTTAAACTATTTTAGCAATCAATGCTTGAAATTTCAAACAAAGAGTTTAAGTAGGCGCTCTCTGTTCACAAGTCTTGTCAGTTTGTTAAATTTTTAGCCATATGTTTCTATTTATTATTATTTATTTATATCTACTTAAACTACTTATATGTACTGGCTGTTGCAGAAGGAAAAAATGTGTATCTACAAGTGTTTCAGTCACCACCAGATTCCACGAAGGGCTTATTTTACAATTCGGCGGCGGCGACATATTATATCAATAAACAAGGAGTAACCATAATAGGTGGATGATAATGATGATAGATATTTTTTAAACTTACGCTATCTGAGCAAATAATTATAAGAATTAATACAACAAGTGCCTACTTGTTGTATTAATTCTTATTTTTATGTTAAGTTTAAAAATGCAGAGCATCGTTTCATCATATCAAGTATTTTAGAAGAATCAATCACACCTTGCTGCACTGCAAGGTGTGATTGATTCTTCTAAAATACTTGATATGATGAAACGATGCTCTGCATTTTTAAACTAAGGTATGTTAAAAACTTACTTATTTTATCTAAGCTTGTGTCAATTTACCTGTACAGAAACCTAGGTAGGTTTGAATTTATACCTACAATTAACGAACGTCCTAGAATTACCGATAATTTATCATCATTATGCCGCGTATTTGAAAATTGCTGTTCCAATTTGCTGCTTTTCCGAGACTATCTGAAGGTAAAAGCCGCTAACGAAGGAAATCCCACTGACACAGTGGCAGACGGACTGTCGCTGATACCAAACTGGAATGTACTATCGGAAAACGTCAATTACAGGAACAATTACACAAGAACAGATCAATCAATACATTTACGATAACATTGCATTGCAATGCCTGTTGAAAACCGGTTAAACTCTTTGAATGGGGTTAGTCTACAAACATACTTAGGTTTTAATGATATAAAAGAGCTTGGGCATTATTGAAAAATAAGAAGTTCTATACAAATTTACGAAATGACACTTTCATTTAGGTTCAACTACGAAATTTCTGGTTCTGGATATTATAAAACGACTGATTTTAAGTAAAGGTTCGTTTACATATTCCGACATAGTATGTGTCAGGAGTCTGAGTCTATATGATAAACCGGTGCCTATACGACTGGTCTGAAGAGCCGGTCCAAACCTCTGACAGACTGTTTGATACCTATCAAATAGTTTCATAAGAATAGATATTACAAAACTTGAAAACTGACCCGGCAACGCAGACAAAATATTCTATCCGCACCGACACGGCGCGTGTCGTTCGGCGTTTATGCAGTAAGTACCTAGTTATAAACAAAGATATTTTTTTATTGGGAACTCGTCTTTAGATGTAAACGGGCTTTTAATCTTCCAGGCCATACTTAACGAAAACAGTTACTTTCTCGGTGAACATCGCCTATAGGGAAGCACAACAAACATTTAGTTTGCCCTCCAAACATATTTCTAAAACACAATAGCATTACCACTGCCTCCACAAGGGCATTTCTAAGGCGGTACTTCTATTGTCAGGCATTTTACACCATTGTAAGTGCATTGTGTGTGCTTGTTAGGCTGATGAAACATGGAGATAGCTTATCTGAACACTAGAGAGGGATAAATGTGGACCAAAAATCCGCTTGTGCGTCGAGGATTTATTTATACCGAACTGTCGACTATCTTTTATAAAAAGCTCTAGATTGTCGGGAAATAGGGTTTGCAAACATGAATTAACATGCAAAAGGAATTGTGCGAATCCGTACTTTTTTTGATTGTAAAAGTAAACAATCGAAAAAGTAGCGACCGATATTGTCCGAAGCTTAAATAGGTTTTTTGTGTTTTGCTATTATTTAAATTTTATTGTAACCTTTTTATTGTGTTTTGCAGTGTCAAATAAATATATATCTATCTATGAAAAAGTTACGGCGACTAGAATGAGTGACTGTTCAGAAGATTTGCCTTTGAAGAGAGCTTTAGAAAAGCCACACAAGCTGAATATAGCTCTCAGGCTAAATCATTGAAGGGTGACGGGTTTGTAATTGAATGGATAGGCGTTACAACCAAACTTCACGGTATAAGCATGATCGACGTACGCTTTCATGAAAATAATTATTGTTCTATAGACCTATCTACTCAATGCGCAAACGCAGCCTAGGCAACGCACTTAAGAGTTCTGGGAACTGTGATATTGCGGGCATTTCTAGAAATCGCGGCTAGACATCATCATCATCATTATATCGCGTTTATTTACCTATTTTTCCCGACGTTTCAACAGGTTTTCACACTGTCGTGGTCACGGGATGACTCATAAATGTTCAAAATTGTTCTATATTACATATCACTTGACGACCTCTCTGGCGCGGTGGGCGAAGGTCCGCCTGCGACGCAGGAGGTAGCGGGTTCAATTCCCGCCTCGGAACAATTGTGTGTACGATCTGCAGATAATTGTTCCGGGTGTTCTGGTCGTTTTCTATGTATAATAAAAAATATCTATCTATGTAATGTATTGTATTATGTATATCAGTTATCTAGTACCCATATTACAAGCTCTGCTTACCATGGGGCTAGATAATGCTGTGTGAATTGTCCAGCATTATTTATTATTATTATTATTTATCACTATTGTATCTATATCGTGTTTGACGAGTCATAGTCTCATAATTTAATTTAAGTTACTTTATTGTGATTTTATTATGTGTATGAAGTATGACAATAAATTATCTGAATCTGAATCATAAAAAAGTCGGGAAAAATAGGTAAATAAACGCACATAAAAATAAGAATTAATACAACAAGTAGGCACTTGTTGTATTAATTCTTATAATTATTTGCTCAGATAGCGTAAGTTTAAAAAATATCTATCATCATTATCATCCACCTATTATGGTTACTCCTTGTTTATTGATATAATATGTCGCCGCCGCCGAATTGTAAAATAAGCCCTTCGTGGAATCTGGTGGTGACTGAAACACTTGTAGATACACATTTTTTCCTTCTGCAACAGCCAGTACATATAAGTAGTTTAAGTAGATATAAATAAATAATAATAAATAGAAACATATGGCTAAAAATTTAACAAACTGACAAGACTTGTGAACAGAGAGCGCCTACTTAAACTCTTTGTTTGAAATTTCAAGCATTGATTGCTAAAATAGTTTAAATGGGAACATAATGATGCAACCTATTTGCTCTGTCTTGGTCCGCGCAGAAAAAAAAACAAAAAAACAACTTATATCAGGTTTATTACAACCATTATCGTAATTTATATCAATTTAGATTAGCCATCAAAATCCTTTAGCTCAATAATCCTGTTATAGTTGCAAATCATAGATAATAAAACTAACGATAAATACCGCAATTTTAATTTCAAAATCGATATACTATGACAGTTAACCGTAAACCGTTAATCTATCGGGTACAATCGATCGGATCTATACGATCACGTCACAGAGCCGAAGGGGACAGAGTGATATACAGAATAATCTCTGTAATACCTATCGAGCATAATGAAGAAATCTATTAGAGAAGTGCCCTCGGCGGTAGTAAATCACAGAAGTTGGATCTGGGGTAATGAATGGTCGAAGTAATAACTGGATGAAAAAAATTGCAGAACGGTAAGAGATTGAATCGAAAATAATTTATCTGAGTCTATGTTAAATAAAGCTTGAATTTTATGAAGGTAAATGGGAACGTTAGGTATCTATTTTTATTTGTGTATTTTTTATTTTTCTTTATTTTATAATTTTGGGAAAACTAACAGCTAGGTAATTAAATACTAAACATAGTGTGTATCTAACTGTGTAATTATATATAACTGTATAAATAAACGACGCCGAGGACATATGTATTGGGATACCAGCTAAAAAATAAGAGGATACATTATTTTGCATTATGGATAACATAATAAATAAGATAAAGGTTATGGCACTAATTCCACTAAATAAATCGCTTCACAATTACAATGGTATCGTGTTTAGAATGACAGAATTTGGCATTTCATCTGTGATGAAAAAACTACAGATGGTGGGACGCATGTCAAAAGTTTCTAGGATGCAAGCAATCTATCAATCTCTCCATGCAAATAGCAGCGCACGCATTACCTAGAGTTTCTTTCATCTATGTCCGATTCTGCGACAATACCACTGTCATAGTAAAGTGATTATTTAGCAGAATGCGGCCACAGATTTCGCTCACAAAACCTATATGTCACTTCTCATCTGACGACCTCTGTGGCGCGGTGAGCGTAGGTCCGCCTGCGACGCAGGAGGTTGCGAAAAAAATATATCCATGTAATGTATTGTATTGTATTAATTATATCAGTCATCTAGTACCGATAACAAAAGCTCTGCTTAGCTTGGAGCTAGATGATGTTGTGTGGATTGTCCAGCACTATTTATTTATTTATTATTTACTGAGCAAAATAATGTATTGACTTGGAGAGAAGATGAAGCAATTAAGATGAATAAGGAGCCATTAGCGTTAGGACATGTTAAAGGCAATTAGGTACTTCCGTAGTTAAGCCACATTCAGGTGAAAGTGAGCTAAATGACAAGGAAGTGGCCTTACCGACTTCCTGAAGCATCACAGTATGTACTTAGCAACGTTGTCGCCGCTCGAATTATAATCACATACGATATAATGAAACCCTTGATGGCTGTGTTGCCATCACTGATAATAGTGGAATATCGACTATGCTCGAGAAAGGGACTCAAAAAAATTTAAAAAGACATGGTTACAGACAACGTACAAGGTACGGTACAAGCTGAAGACAGAGCACTATGGCGCTCATTAGGGGAGGCCTGTGTCCAGCAGTGGACTAACATAGGCTGATGATAATGATGAGAAAGGTACGGAATTAAATTCTGTCGGCGTCTTTATACGTGTACGCGTTCCATGTGACTATGATGAAATGAATACAGGTCCTATTAAACATTTTTTTTAATCATATTTATTTTTAAGGACTTTTACTTCGTAAAGTATGCCAGTCCTATCATAACCTAAACTTATAACTAACAAACAAAACAAAATAAACAGCAAAATAAGAACATATAAATTGTGGCTATTTTTAAAGGGAGTCACTGATGCATAAAAATTTTGAATAATGAGACAGCCGCTGCTGAATCTGGTTCCGCTAAAATGTTAATGAATGTACCTAAATCAAATCTATTTAAATTAAGTTCAATCATCAGTGCCTCCCTTGAATTTATCTTGAATTTATTTCCTCATCTTTGAATTTAACGCAATCCATCAAGATGTGGTGCACATCATCTAGGACTCCGCAAACATCACAGTTTGGGCACATGGCAGGTAATGTATTCATCCGGATTTATCCGAAACCGAACAAAAATATAAACTAAAAGCAATTTTTAAAATAATAATCTGGGGCACAGCTGGAAACACCGCTTGATCGACCTTTGGTTAAGTTAATGAATATTTATTTGCGATTGTTCAAGATGAAGCTATAAGGAGTGAACTGTGTGACCCGTGTTCTGCCTGGGAACTACAATGCCATCCGGATTTTGATAGCTCTTGTTTACATAAACTTTATACATATACAAAATATACCTATAAATAATTACACGAATAAAATATTCATGGTTATGGTAAAGCAGTGAAAGCAAGAGAAATCTTCTTTAAAAAAATTATAGAACGTAATTATTGTAGATTTTAAGTGGTATGTGGTCCTAATGTGTCCTAATGACAAGGGGATGCGAGAGCTTTAGTCAGCCAAAGGGCTATCGAGAAAAAAAAATATTAATTTAAATATCAAATGTATTTTATACTAGCTGCGCCCCTCGGTTTCACCCGCGTGGTGATAGATATTTTGGATAATATACAATATATCTTTATAAATTGTAGCCTATGTGTTATTCTGATGTGTAAGCTACATTATTGTAAAGTTTCATTAAAAACCAATCAGTAGTTTTTACGTGAAAGAGTAACAAACACCCATCCATCCATTCATCCATACTTACAAACTTTCGCGTTTATAATATTAGTAGGATTAGGATTTATTAATTTATATTTTGTTTCTATTTTGCATGCCGAATTAACCGGTGAATTATATGGACAAACTAATTTTGAACCTTTATTATACCATTTTTCATACAACCACTCGAAATTATTTATTATCATCATTCACTGGTTGCCTGGAAGAAATCGCTTTAAGCGATAAGGCCGCCTATTGTACTGTTATTATGTAAAATTTAGATATAAGGTGTTATTTTGTTATTTTGGGTACAATAAAGTGTTCATTCATTCATTCATTCACTTTGTATACTAAGTGGATACGGTGTTTTCTACAAGTGACTAATATGCGTAAATCCACACTAGCGCAGCGGCTGAGAAAATACAGATCTTTGTGACTCAGCACAGCCGTAATATTTTTCGAACGAAACGCATGTGCGGCGCAACACAACCGCTGTGTAGAGCGGCAGCACGAATTTTTTAGGTTAAAAAAAGATCGCAGTCGTCGAAAAAAAATCGCAGTCAAAGTGTTAAGAAAGAATATGCGAACGATGATAAGTACAATAAAAGATAGACTACCTATCGCAAAAACGCAAGCGTAGAGTCACAGGTGGCAACTGATAACATAAGAAAGCAGCATTGCATAAAACCTTACAAGCCAACACGCTTGAAGATTCATGTAGTGATTGTAAGTTTCTTAGATACAAAACGATGATAGAGGCTACCAGTTTTACAAGGTGCATCCTGCTGATTTATGGGTTTGGATTAACTTTCCTTTCTTCAATTAGCTAAGCAAATTATTTATTGAAGACTGTACTGTATCTGCCTTAGGTACGAGTATGTATCTACCGATAGTTTCAGCTGAAGCTTTACCAAACTATTTGAATGAATCAAAAATAATTTGCAAGAATCCTGAATTGAGCTATAGGAACTCATTCAGTAGGTCAAGCGAAACCTTCTTTTGATAAGGAATCATTTTGTGACCAGTTATGAATTGTTCTGACTTTTAGAACATCAAAAATCTGAAATGCTGAAGGCAAACGAATGAAACTAAATAGTGAAAGCTGCATTTTTTTAAGTGAATTTATCTTTATATTGGATCTAACTGTTCCTTTCCTCGATTACCAACTCTTAATTAAGATGTTTGCACGAAGCTGATCCGCACAATTAATTAACAATACCAATTAATTGTGTGCATTTAATTGTTTCCTCAACACTTCCCCGGTTAGAAAGTTGAGGGCTATATTTCATAGGCTTCGGCTAGCATCCATTAATAACAGCATCTTATAGGTCAGAGAGAGTACTTCCTGAGATCACGAAAGAGAAGGAACTGAAAATGGATGGGGGCACCAGACTTATTAACAGCATGAAGCTTTTTAACATTGACTTTTTCGATTTGCATTTGTTATTTTTCTTTTTATGATAGCTAGTTCTTCTTTTGTTTTAATTTATTTCTAGCTGCGCCCAGCGGCTTTGCCCGCGTGCAAATCTATGTTTCAAATGGTTTAAACTTTTCATTTGAATCACTATATCTATTAAAAAATGCCTCATCAAAACCCGTTCCATAGTTTTAAATATCTAAGCATACATAGGGACAGACAGACAGCGGAAGCGACTTTGTTTTATACTATGTATTGATTTATAAATTCGTTATTATATAAACAAAGATTCCATATTTGAAACAAATGATCTTACGTAGGTGCAGACCACTTAGAAAAGTAAGACAATATTTTTAAACTGAATAATGCTCGGAATTGAAGCACCATTTTCTGTTTTGATACTGTACTCAGTAGGAAACTGAAAGCAACAAGAAAATGATCTCCAAATACGACTCAAAACGTATCTACCCATTCATGCTCAGTGTTTCCAGTGAAAATACCATAAATCGTTTGATGGATGCGCTCTAGTTGCTATTCCTCGAACAATAAATCCTGGTCAGCTTTATATGGCGAAGTTTCATTATGTCTTCCTTGTTATGTGAATGACTTGTAACTTTCTAGCTACTTCGCATACTTGGCGAAAATTTCCTTCAAGTAAAGGTATTTATTGAATTAGCGACTTGCGATTGGCTTTGAATGTAGCAATCGGTCAATAAACGTAAAGGTATTGATCCTACTTGAACTACCAATGAGCATTTGAATTGATCACTAGCGATACTTGATATTTTTAAAGTAACGCCATCTGAACACATAATTATAAGTAACTAGCGGCCCGTCCCGGCTTCGCCCGGGTCTCAGTATAAGTATATACAGTACGGAAACTAGGAACAAACACTCGAAACGGCACACTCACACAAACATGCACATCGACACGGCTTCTGGGTGATTCTCGGGGATGCTCAGGTAGCGGTTGTCGCGTCTAGGCGTGCGGTCGCGTGAAAGTGAAAAATGACCCGCTACAGATATTGCGTTGCATACGGCTGTATGAACTCGGCTTCATCAAAACCGGAACTGTCGTATTTTAAACTTCCTGCTGATTTTGAAAGGAAAGAATAATTTATTATTATGATTGTTATAGAATAATGAGTCCATGTGATCGATCATACATAATGAATTCGTGAACTTATACATATGTAAATCAATCGGCTGCAATAAATTATGAAATTTTGCGTTATAGGTATCGTTTTTATGGTTTTCGAGGGTGCTGAAGCCGATACTGCTGTCAAAATGTGAATCCAAGATGGCGGCTGCCATAAATTATCAATTTTTCCGTCATGGGTGTCATTTTCATGGTTTTCGAGGGTGCTGAAGCCGATACTGCTGTCAAAATGTGAATCCAAGATGGCGGCTGCCTTAAATTATCAATTTTTGCGTCATGGGTGTCATTTTCATGGTTTTCGAGGGTGCTGAAGCCGATACTGCTGTCAAAATGTGAATCCAAGATAGCGGCTGCTATAAATTATCAATTTTTCCGTCATGAGTTTCGAGGGTGCTGAAGCCGATACTGCTGTCAAAATGTGAATCCAAGATGGCGGCTGCTATAAATAATCAACTTTTCCGTCATAGGTGTCATTTTCATGGTTTTCGAGGGTGCTGAAGCCGATACTGCTGTCAAAATGTGAATTCAAGATGGCGGCTGCTATAAATTATCAATTTTTCCGTCATGGGTGTCATTTTCATGGTTTTTTAGGGTGCTGAAGCCGATACTGCTGTCAAAATGTGAATCCAAGATGGCGGCTGCTATAAATAATCAACTTTTCCGTCATGGGTGTCATTTTCATGGTTTTCGAGGGTGCTGAAGCCGATACTGCTGTCAAAATGTGAATCCAAGATGGCGGCTGCTATAAATTATAAATTTTTCCGTCATGGGTGTCATTTTCATGGTTTTTAGGGTGCTGAAACCGATACTGTTGTCAAAATGTGAATCCAAGATGGCGCCTGCCATAAATTATCAATTTTTCCGTCATGGGTGTCATTTTCATGGTTTTCGAGGGTGCTGAAGCCGATACTACTGTCAAAATGTGAATCCAAGATGGCGGCTGCTATAAATAATCAACTTTTCCGTCATGGGTATCATTTTCATGGTTTTCGAGGGTGCTGAAGCCGATACTGCTGTCAAAATGTGAATCCAAGATGGCGGCTGCTATAAATTATCGACTCGCATTTTGAAATGCGGTACGGTTCGCAGCCGCTCATGAGCGTTGCGCGCGCGCTGCCTGCGCTACAATGTCTGCGTGCACCCGCTCCGACGAGCTCACGAAACGTTTACGTCCAACCGCGGCTCACTCGCGACGCCATGAGATTACCTATTTAAATTGTATTTGTAAGCAAATACTTTACTAACAAAGAAAATTGAACTAGTGAGACCTAATACTTACAACTGAAATAATTGACCTAACTGCAGACTGTTGTAAACAATCTACAGGTAGCTCAATTGATCCATATCAATACCATTCGGAAGCGTCCCCAAGACGCTGGCTGCATTGCCACGCTGTATGGCAATGCTGGCTGATGCGCTGCGCAACATACTCGCCGATCTCGGGTCACGCGTCGCTTCGACCAGACGAGGATATTATTATATTATACCAGACCACATTTGTAAGCTAGTTATTTCAATTCCATTTATTGATCACTACAGAATAAAAAATCGTCTTAATAAAAAATATATATCAAAAACAAGAAAAGTGATAACCCTAGTACTATAATGGAGCGTAGGTATTTATTTCATCAACTAGGCTTAGTTTCCATACTGTTCTATATGTGTACTGTGCCCGGGTGGTCATTTGTTTCAGGCAATTTTTGAAATGTTTCTCTATTTTCTCTCCTTAAGAACCATGCTCGTACTTCAAGGAATATTCTAAAAAAATAATTAGCGAAATCGGTTCAGCTGCTCTCGAGATTTCCGCTTAGCAACACAGTAAGCGATTCATTTTTATATTATAGAGATAATACAAAGGGTATTTATCGCGCCCTGAAACAATATCATATTTTTAGAATTTCTCCACCCACGGTCACAGCTGGGTATAGCCCAGTACGAGCCTACGAGGTACTCCCTGTTCATTCTTGAATAATTTATGTAAAAACCCTCTCCGTTTGGATAATTGATTTAAAAAAAACTTGAGACATTTTCGCCCCAGAACCCGATGAAAAAGTAAATCTTGTTAAAATATATTTCACAGAACACCAAGTTCGTGTTTTAAATTGATAAAACATAATGATTAAAGTAAAGTGCTTCCATTATGGCAATAAACAGGACGGCCACCTCGGCACAACAATCATTGCGCAATTTTGTTGACATGCTAGTTTTTGCCTTTAGGTGTGGTTGCGGTTTTAACCAAAAGTAAGCAGGCTGTTTCTACATTACATAAAATTTCTAAATAAAAAAAACCATACTTAGATTCACGGCGCATAAATACGCATGTATTTATTGACCTTAGCCCACTGCTGGGCAAAGGACCCTCTATGACGTCATTCTGTCCGGTCGTATGCTAGCCTCATGCACTCCATCACGCTTACCCATAACATCGACAAAGACTCAGTAAATATTAGTAGCTTACTATCTCAATCAAATAGTTCGAAGTTGACGTTGGTGGAAAAAAAAACAATAATTCAAATATAAAATAATATAGGCACCAAAACGCACAAGCGATCATCCAAATGTTCCTCTGTATAAAATGTACTGATATGTTTCCGACCAGTGCAATATCATTAACAAAATGATACTCTTTCCGAGGCTACTTGGAAATGATTAATGATTGACCATCTGCTCTGAAATGATGAGACAAATATTTATTTTACTTATTTCTTTAAAAACTTGTAAACGATACCTCATACGGTGGCTGGGACGTGGAGTGATCAAGATTTTGAAGCTTGCTTTTAATTAAACGATTCATTTCAGTGGAGATCAAAGTATCCCTTGGATTAACTCAATAAATTGATTTGCAAAGGGCAGTTCGATTTGGTAAATATAGTTTGGTAACATAATTTCCAACATAACTCTAAATGCCTAAACAGATTTGGATGTATGGGATATCATGAGAATCTTTACAGCAATCCAACTGGCAGTTGACATCGACTATATTATTTTAAAACAAATGCAGTCGTGTTTTGAAAATTAGCTTGTTCTTTATCCACAAAAAAAAACTAAAAAATGGCCTCCCTATCACCAGCCAACAAGGAGCAACCGATATAATCATCTTAATAATTGTACATCACACGTTTTCAATAACACTAAGGAAGCTTATTAATCGGAATCGTGTACCGGAAAGTATTAAAAGCTGCGGTAGGTGCATGGTACTCGATAATTTCGATATTATCCTCTGCTTTAAGATTATTGTTATTGGGTCGTCTCGTTATCAGATGTGAGCAAGGTGAGTGTGGTGTGGTGCAAGGAGGTTGTAGTTATAAAAGGTGTGATAAGTCGTATGTTAGTAGACATTGTTACAAATCGAATGATTAGACGTGTAAATAAAATTATAATAAAGAAATATATTTTTTTGTAAAAATTAAATAAGGATGATTCTTGAAATATTTTTAGGCACCTTCACCTGGTGTCTTCACTATGCGACCAGGTGGGATGACGACCTGCGAAAGACTGTAGGTAGATGCTGAATGCGTCAAGCTAAAGACAGGGCGCTATGGCGCTCATTAGGCCTTTGTCCAGCAGTGACAAACACTTAGGCTGATGATGATCACCTGATAAAGCTGGATGCGGGCAGCCTACGGCATACATCTTTAGCGACCTATGTCCAGCAGTGTACGTCGTTCGGCTAATATGAATGACGACTGAAAAATCTTGTTTAGATTGTATCGTTTTTGTGTCTTGCCTTGATAACTGTATCGTAAGAAATCGTGTCGCATCATCTTAAAAGCTCTAGCGAGTTGGAATATCAAACCCCGATGCTTAGTTTGCATTGTACTATTTGTTCTCGAACGTTCCCTGGGATGACACCGGTACAAAACTGCGTAGGCCCGGCTATCCCGCGATCTTGTCTCGATTTGCACACAACAAGCAACAACATAATATAAATAATAGACAAACATAAACCCAAATCAACTGATGATGATGTTTCTTCTACAACACCAGGGTACATCGCGGCATAGTAGAATTGAAGATATAGAGTCGCAACTTTATTTGAACAACAGGGAGTTGTTGAAATTACCACAAAAAGTTAACAATCCTGAGTTTGCTTTGTTGTTTTAATCTAACTGTTTGAAGTACTTACCAGTCTCAAAATTACTTTTTTAACTTGCCATGGAATTAATTATTACCTGCAATAAAAAATATATCTTAAAACATTGTCATATAAATATTTATTTTTGTTTTTTATTCTTTGCAAGAGATACTGTTACAGGGTTTTATCGTCTCATGTGTAGACATCAGAAATCTTTGTAGACACCATTAGGTATAACAATAACAATATCTAAAATATCATTCGACGACAATAAAGATGGATGACCCCGGAATGAAATTTTAAAGAATTTGAACTATTGTGCGACGCATTAAGGATTCTTTCAAGGTTGATGCGCCAAGGTTACTTTAGTACACAATTTTATTTATACTAGGATACTAAGTGCAAAATTCATAAGCTCATGTGTGCCATTGAAGAAAGGTGTGGGTAGAAAATTTAAGGCAGATTTCCACTTTACGGAATTAAAGTTACAAAGTTGCGACACTGTAATCTGCATACTACGGTGTAGGGTCTACAAGGTTATGACGTTGTTACACCAATTTATGATTGGACGCGCAAATGCGTGGGTGCTGCGTTTATGACGCTGTGGTCTGTGGTCATGGTGTTATGGACGACGAGCTTTAACGTATTTGAAAATATCGACGGGTATTTCAAATGTTGTAACTAAAGCTTTTGAATAAATCTGGCTTTATCTTTATTTATTTCATTCGGTTATTCTACTTTTCTATTTCTATCGTCTTAAGTCAAATTTCACTGTTCAGTAAGGGCCGATTTAATATTTATGACCCAGTGCGTGCGAGCACTAATATAATATTATGAAAACTTGGCAAATAAAGGTACGATGAACGTACTGTGAATGACCCAGTTAAATTAATAAATAATAAATAAATAAATAGTAAATAGGGGTTTCTTATTTCGTAGAATAATATGTGTTACGAGAAACCAACCAATACAACTTTGTGATTAGAAATTAAAATTAATTGTAATGAACCATTTTGTAAATTGGTTTTCAACTGTAATCTTCTCTCTACCTCCTAATCCCTGGATAGCCGGTCCATTCAAGTTTTGAGTGTCTGTCTCCTCAATTAGGTACTCACAATGACCTACATACCCACACAGAATTATTCTTGATTTTGTACCTACAGCTACGGTTCCAAATTACCAGCGTAATTTACGATTGTACCACAGCTATCATTACAATCGAATCGATTCGCAATCGAATTAGAAATCGGACGGGATCGAATTATATCGATAACGTATGAGATTTGCTTGCGTAATGTTACGAGCTCTTACTGTAATAGCTCGTTGCGGTTACTGATTTCTTGTCTGCAGAACAAATAGCAAATGTTTCCTATTTGTAAATCTTAGATCTAGAACTATCGGACCCAGTCCTACTTAAATGATTAAATCTTTGATAAAAAGTTTATTAAGAGACTGGAAACTGGACAGGCAAATCTTAGACTTTATTAGGGGTTTGGTTTTCTTCCGTTTTGATCAAAGAAGGCGTTGATTTACTTTGATGAAATCATTCAGATCTTGAAGTGGATTGCATTAACTGTCATTAATAACGGGATATTTACCATGATTTGATTTTTGAGTTTTCATGCCCCATGGTCACGGAAACTGTGCTGAAATATTGGAAGAAAACTCAAAAATCAAATCATGGTAAATATCCCGTTATAAATAACTTTTGTGTTAATAACTATAATAGTTTCAAAAGTTTAATTGTATTAAATGTGACTTTATAGGTTGTCGTTGATAACAGTGCGCTTTAGGGTACCGTACCAAAAGGGTGCCAGAGGGACCCTACCTCCGCTGTCAGCCGGCGCCGGCGCAGCAGGTCGAATCTTATGAATCGTAAAAGGTATACACAGTAGAATTTTTCACAAAATCGGTATGTACCTTTTTCTGTTGCCACTATACCAACAAGCAATAAAAACATTCAAATTCTCAGCCACTTAGCCGTCAAATCGAAGCACACATGTCATAGTAACTAGGTAGGTACAAATATTTGTATGACACATTTTCCTCCAGCCAAGAATCGACGCCAAGAAATTTATACCTGCCCCTACCGTGCCGTGGGTGGCGACAGAGTGATGGATTTATTGTACGCGCGTACGCACATAAAACGATTTGCTTCTTAGTTCTTCCACTATTTGCCACTAGTTAAGTGCCAAGATTGATGCTCTCTGCGCTCAATTTCCCTTCTTCTTTCCAGCTTGTCTTTCGACAAAGGCCTCCTCTAAGGCTCTTTACTCATCCTTCTAATTTTGCTTAGGTACTCCTATAATGTGTATGTCGCAATTGTTATTTCTTTCCGTTTTTCTATCCTTAGAGGGTGTTGGTCGTTTTTTTATGCAATTTTCTAAACACCAGCAATTCACCAGCAATAAAATGGCTTACAGGATAATTATTAGGTATTATTAAGTGCTAAGATGCAAGCAGAAACTTGCAGCTTCACACGCATTCCTACAATAACCTATTTTATAGGTCTGGTTGTTATTTAATCCTTCTGGCTAAAACGTAACCTATTTTATAGGTCTGTTTAATTCTCAACAACCCGATCAACCCGACCTGTTCATAGTTTTGGAGATTCTAACAAGTGACAAAAATGTTTATAGGTCTTGTTAACATTTAATCCTCCTGGCTAAAAAGTAACCTATTTTATGGGTCTGTTTCATTTTCAACAATCCGATCGTCAACCCGACCTGCTCATAGTTTTTGAGATCCTAACAAGTGACAAAAATGTTTATAGGTCTTGTTAACATTTATTACTCCTGGCGAAAAAGTTAACATATTTTATAGGCCTTGTTATTATTTAATACTCTTGGCTGAAACGTAAACTATTTTATAGGTTTGTTTAATTCTCAACCGCTCGATCGTCAACTAGACGTGTTCATAGTTTTGGACTTTATAATATTTAATAGGACAGTCTTGTGTTAGTTGTACACTTGTGTTTCCTGGAACTTTGTTCCCGTTATCCTCTTGTTTTCAATCATTTAAATAAATAAATAATGCTGGACAATTCACACAGCATTATCTAGCCCCATGGTAAGCAGAGCTTGTGTTATGGGTACTAGATAACTGATATAAATAATACAATACATTACATAGATAGATATTTTTTATTATATATAGAAAACGACCAGAACACCCGGAACAAATATATGCAGATCGTACACACAATTATTCCGAGGCGGGAATCGAACCCGCAACCTCCTGCGTCGCAAGCGGACCTTCGCCCACCGCGCCACATCGGTCGACATGCAGTTTTAAGGATACAACAGCTTCTTTCCATTAAGAAAAACCTTTTAAGCCTCCAGTTCATTTAGGTTAAGGGGGTCTGAACCGAACACTCATCCATCTCATAAAATATTACAGCTCTTAGTTGAAGAAACTCTTTGTTACATTGAACAATGGACATCTTCATTACAAAGTTGTTGAACATTATTTATGGGTGTTAAGGATCATAAAGATAAATGAGTCAAAGACTGATAGTAAGTAGATATTAAGTCACTTAAATGTAAGTATCGTTCGTATCTTGTTGCTTTTAAGTTGACATAAGAAGAGTCCTCACACGTTGTTATACAACATTATGCCTAGACCTATTGGTTCGCTTTGTCTTTCTTGCTTTGTGATTGAGTCACATGTTGCTTTTTTATACAGTTAATTTTTATTTAGTTATGTTCTTATATTTTATTTTATAATAGAACAAGTTGTACCCTGTACTTCATAGTAAACCAATAAACGAATTTCGAAATTTATTTATTGTGGCTTTGTTGCAAAAACTTGGCATTTGTACGGAAGATTAATGATAGAAATGTAAAGCTAGTGGCGTTCTTACCATTAGTCTGTTTGTTATTAGATTCTATCCTATGTGCTGTGTGATTAAGTAAACTTATGCTAATCTCCTTACTATCTACCACTTTTGAAATATTATAGTCACTAATTTCTGCCCGCGGCTTCGCACGCGTTGTTTCTATGGAAACGTTCTATCCCATGGGAGCTGATTTAAGTGATAAAAGTTGCCTATGTCTTATTCCGAGCACGGAACTACCTGTATGCAAAATTACAGCCCGATCCATTCAGTAGTTTTTGCGTGAAAGAAGAACAAACATACAAACATTCGCCTTTATAATATTAGTAGGATTTACATTTATTTTATAGCGCCGAATATCCATTACACAACATTACGAGTAAATAAGTATTACCATAACAAAAGCAAAATACTTTCCAGCGTTACATCCAGCGATTTGTATAGGCATTGTAGCGAGATCCGTAAAGGTAATATTTGCATAATCACAGCGTACGCACGCACTGCGCGGTGTGTGTTTCCATTGACCCACGATATTACAACGTATTTCTAACAAGATTCCAGCTTCTACCTATCAACATTCCAGCCAAAATTACTAAACGGATTAGTTCAGTATTTTTGGTGTACAGAAGTAACAAACATCCATCCATACATCCACCCATCCATCCATCTTAACATCCGAACTTTCGTATTTATAAAATTAGTGTGATGTCCAAGTGCTATGAATTTTAAACATCTAAGCATACATAGGGACAGACAGACAGCGGGAAGCGACTTTGGTTTTATACTATTTAAAGATAACGTTATTTTCAAAACTTAAAATAAAGCGTAAATATCGTATCGTGCAATGGAAACAGCTGCGCACGCGCCATCGGCTGTCAATCACATCAGGCGCTCGCGTGGGTGAGATTATGCGTTGACATTGGAAAGCAGTCTCGTAAACATTGCAGCGTTAAAACATTCAGGCGTTGTAAACAGTGAACTTTACTGCCAGCCGCATGTTTAACTTCTGAATCAAATCGTTTTAAAGTATTTACCGTGTTTTATTTGAAAGTTTTTTTAAAAAGTTTTTCTTGACTGTATTGGTCGGTCACGAATTTGTAAGTGCCTTTTATATTTACATTGCTTTGTTTACTTTCACGAATGTTTAATGTCGACTTTATAAGGAATTTTATAAAGTCGACATTAAAATGTTAAGTTCCCACTCGCTCTACGTTCGTTTTTAAAATTCTGCCCATAAAAATGCTTTATGTTAAAGTTCGCGTGTATGAAACTAGGACGATATCTCGTCCTTTTTTAGGGTTCTGCCCCAAAGGGTGAAAACGGGAGACTATCACTAAGCCTCATCTGTCTGTCCATCTCCCTGAAGGGTGTCAGCCGGCTGTATCTCGTGAAAAGGCACGTAAACGGAATTTTCACAGAATGTCTATTTCTCTTTCCGCTAATACAACTAAAAATAATATCAAAATTAAAAGGTCCAACGCCCATACTAAGTTGAGTAACGATCACCGTAGTTAAGCAACATCTGGCGCGGTCAGAACTTGGATGGGTGACCGCGTCATGTCAGGTTTTTACTTTTAAAACCTTTTTGACGATCCTTTTGCGATAGAGCAATTACTTTTCTGTACGATAGTACGGAACACTCTGCGTGCGAGTCTCGCACTTGGCCGGTTTTATTAATAGAGGCAAGTCAGACAATGAAATCTGAACCCGATTATTGGCTCTTCATGAACCTGCCATAAAAATGGTAGGAATAAAAAATATTTATTTTAGTATTTAAAGCTGCTTTGGTGGTATAGAGTTACAAGTATTGGGTTTCCTGAATGTCAAGCCTTTTTTACGCTTTATATATTTCCCAAAAGCCAATGGAATAAGGACATGTTTTTGATCAGCTTTCACAACCAATTTCTGAAGAAGTATTTTAGAAGCTCATTACGATTGTAAGCGTGATAGATAGATAGATTTTTTGTATTATAATGTTCATAGAAAACAACCAGAACACCGGGAACAAATATCTGCAGATCATACAAACTTGTGTCCCGGAAATCAAACCCGCAACCTCCTACTAATACAGAAGCTGATATACCGTTTATCGTATTGCCGAAGATAATAATTATCCCTCTCTCATTTCCGCCTTAGCATGATTGACCAATAAGAAACGAGAAACAGATTTGCCAAGCAGTACCTATAACATAATAAATTTCGAAACTCCAATGCCCGTACATAGAGCTGAACGTGGGTGTGATCCTACAATACACAATTAAAAGGCTAATGCACTTCATAATGCCACAGATTAGACACAGTTACAATCATAATACAATAGATAAAGTAAGGTACACAATCTACCAAAGTGCATCTGAAACCTTTCATAGCTTGACGACTGCTGTGGCGCAGCGGGCGAAGGTCAGCCTGCGATGTAGAGGGTTGCGAGTACGATTCCAAACTCGGGACAAATGTTTGTATCTTCTGCCGATATTTAAACAGGTTGTCCTACATGATTTTTCTCAAGTTCATGCACCTCATGCGCCTTTCAGCAAGCACTCGGAGATTGTGTGCATTATTGAAACAGACTGAAAAGTTCATAAGCGCGAGTCAATTGAAATTAACGCTTTGATGATATCACCGTGTGGAATCATTGTAGATGACAACCGCAACTCGTTAGGTCGTTCTATTGTAGCAGAAAAGTCGGTGCGCGTTGAAGTCTTTTATATGCCGCCGGATCGTCGTAGCATATCGTAGCACTTCGAACACCAACATTTTTTTTTCGTGGGCCTGAAGCTCCTTCCTTTCATGTGCCTTTCAGAAAGCAAGCAGATAATACGAGTATTGAAACAGGTTGAAAAGTTTCTTATGCATTGAAATTAAGTCAAGCGTCTTCATAACAGCAACTCGTTAGGTCTGCTATTTCTAGTGTAGTAGAAAAGTGGGTGCGCGTTGAAGTCTTTTGTACGCTACGCCGCGCGCTGTCGTCGTAGCATCGTAGCACCAGCTACGAAGATCTACTTTATATGCACCCGCTTCAGTGTCCAACAGCCTTATCAGCGCCGACGCGACGACTCGATAAACTGACAAACTATCAAAATAGTAAAGCAATAGATATATCCCCGCCCCCACATCCCCGGCCACGTTTTATTAATATGCCCCATTCAAATCTATTAAACTGATAGTCGATAATGATGAATGATCTGTCTTTGGTTGTAAACGCTTGAAGAGAATGTTTTATTTAACATCAATGGATGTAAGCGTTAGATAAATCAGAGGTTGTCGAGGTCTATCTAGGACCTGCCACCATGAAGATGAAATAGACTTCGATCTAGCCACTTACTTCCTTAAATTATTTAAAAAAAATGATACAAATTAAGTAAAATAAATGTGACATGTTATTCTTGTATTTTACGAAATGAATTATTATCGATTCTTTCAGTTTAATCATTATTATCTACTGTATTTGATCTTTTGCGGCAGTCAGCCCAAAATTGTACCCTATACTATAAGTATCTTGTTTCGAATAAAGATTTTTATATTTTTGTATTTTTAAAAAGATAATTAATAGATGATGTAGGTTATAATTATAAAGGACAATGCCCTGACTTTTGTGGGACGTTGGCAATATGTGTGTTTTCGAAATATATCAAGAATACCTTTCGTCAGACGTTGAGAATAAGCACGTCTCACGTGGGACGTAAGGAAGAACCCTATAACTATCTAGTATGTAGGTAGGTGTCCTAGACACGGCCTAGACATTAAAGAAAAACTCTGTAATGTACCTATTGTCTGGTTTTTTTTTTATCATATTAAATTGATCAGTTATTTTATGAGTAGCAATTAAATATAAAAAAACGACATTGAATACTCAGAGGAAAAAAAAGTGAGATTATAAATAATAAAATATAGAAAAGTAATGAAGTTAAAAATTTATCACGAGGAAGGAGGGAGGACTTTTCCAATGAGACTTAAAAATTCGACGTTCATCATTAATATTTTGAGCGATAGGAATTATTTTTAGAATAAAGTTGTATAGAAATGTCTTACTGCAAATACCTATTTATAATCTACCTACTGTTTATAAGGTCAACACTTGTTAGAGTTTCTGCAGAAATCGTGCACCTTGCTTACCGTTTGCAGACTGAACATGTCCTTCTAATTGGATACTACGTAATAGTAGATGGAAATGTACCTACCTACTTAATTGGCAGCACATTCTGTAGTTACTGGATTCTCATCATAACCTGAAGCAATTGCTTTTGCATAAGTACTTGCAAATCTATTGTATTTAGCATAAAATATCGTTCCAGTTGTTAAACATATGTTCAGATTCTGTTGTTTTGGAATGTAATGGACAATTCTATTATCGTGAATTTGTTGATACCTTGAATTGCATTCAAAGGAACTAAACAACTTTAAGATTTCAGTTTCAGTTTAATGAATTTTATTACCCAAAAGAACAAAATTCACTTAAATGAGAATGTATACAATATACTTCAGCTTACTTACTATCTTAACTAATTATATTATGCTAGTAATGTTATACATACATAGGTAGTTTAAGTTATTTTACAATGATATTGTGTTCCGTATAATTATTATTGTTTTGATTTTTTCTTAAAAACGTGCATTGATAAAAAACTTTAAGATTTGATTGAACAACATTATTTATAATTAAAACTAGTGACCCACCCTGGCTTCGCACTTGTGCAAATGTATGTTTTATATACGTATAAACCTTCCTATTGAATCACTCTATCTATTAAAAAAACCGCTTTAAAATCCGTAGCATAGTTTAAAAGATCTAAGCATAAATAGGAACAAACAGACAGCGGAAAGCGACTTTGTTTTCTACTATGTAGTGATGACAAAGAAGTTGAAAAGCACAGTTGTTGAACAAACTTCGGCCATCATTCATCGGCTTTCATACAATATCTCCATCATTAAACAGATCAACCTCGAAATCAACAGAGCAAAATAATAACAGCTTATAATAACCACTCTTATCTCACCCGCTTCTTATACGATACTCAATCAACGAGTGGAACTAGGGCGTGCACTCGGGCCCTTTTGTAGGTCAACCGCTGATCCGAAATAAGCTGAGAACACACTATAGACATTTCGGTGATAATTATGAAGAACTCCATTTCCAGAAGTTTTTCTAGATTGACATCAAGGGATAGAGAAAACTGGACAAAACTTTTTTGACGACCTCTGTGGTGCGGTGGGTGAAGGTCCGCCTGTGACGCAAGAGGTTGCGGGTTCGATTCCATCTTCGGTACCAATGTATGTACGATCTGCAGATTCAGTTCCGGATGTTCTGGTCGTATTCTATGTATAATAAAAAATATCTATCTATGTATGTAATGTATTGTATTATGTATATCAGTCATCTAGTAGGTACTCAATTCACAAGCTTTGGCTTAACTTGGGGCTAGATGATACTATGTGGATTGTCGAGCATTATTTATTTATTTACTTTGACTTGAAGGCTGCAAAAACAAAAGTCAAACAAATCGAACTAAATAAGACATTAAATTATTTATTCTTTAATTAATCATGAGTATAACTCTTATGACCAGCAGTGGACCTATAGGCTGATGATGATGATGATGATAACTCTTTAGGATACGCTAAGGAGACACCAATATATACTTTCCTAATTTATCTTTTTTACCTTAAATTATTTTCACAGTGGTTTTTAATAAAAAGAAAAGCACTATTTCCTCGATAGTCTGTATCTTGCATAAGTCTGTCGTTAATGATTTGGCTCGCGATGACTAGGCGTTTATTACTCGTCAAATGTAGCGTGTAATAGGCCGACATACTCGTTCTACTGCGGTGAATTAGCTCGCTCCCACTTACGTTTTGATGAAAATGACAATGAACGAATGTAGGTACGAGTAGACTTGAACCTAACCGTGTTTGGTTGTCCTAGCCTAGATCTCAGTACTCACGTGATCTTCGTGGTAAAACACTCAATTGATATTAAATTCAAAACTTTTTCTTTTGTTAATAGAAAGTGAAAATACGATTTAGAATACAATTAAAAAAATTAAGAAAGTTGGCACATAATTTGGTCGAGATCTCAGAAACCCTGCAGTCCATTGCTTACATGTTGCATTACATGCTGCACGCTTTGATTCATAGGTTATTATATTACTTATTATTTGTTTCCTTGTACCAATTTATTCATAAGTTTTTTGTAATAAACAACTTATGAATGAATAGTTTTCTTATAAATAAGCAAAAACAGCAGTGCAAACAAGCGGCGGGTTCAAATGTGACAAGTTTCTCATATACGTCGATCCTAACCACTGCAGTGGTTAGGTAGGATACACACACACATAGAAATATTCTAAAATAATCACTTACGAAGATATTGTCCTATAATATTGCCACATTTGCCACCAATTAAAAGTAGAAGCAAACTTTCACCATTAATTCGGCAGTAAAGTGCTCCATATAGACTGGGCCAAGGTGCGCTCCGCCCCGTCTCGCCATGTCATTCATTACAGAGCCCTAAACTGGGTCGGCCGAAGCTTTTTATTGCAGTTGCCTTTATGACGGACTGATTTTACACTTACTCTTGATTAGTCTTGATTGATATTGTCAGTTGGGTATTCTTATTCTAATCGGTTTATAACACTGAATCTTACAAATTATAGAGCCATTTTAAGCTTTTTTACATTCTTGTGATCGATAATAATAAGCCCAATCTTCAAAACTTGGTTATCGGCAGCTTTTCAACTATTTTCTATTCCAGAGTTACCGATTTGTTTAGGTACCAAGTTTTACTGTTCTATAGAAAACCCACACTAAGCCTAGACTATTTTAACGTTACTTATATCTATTCAAATGAATGTACTTGTAAGTTTATTTCTTTCACTTAATAGGCACAAACAGGTAACCAGGAAGGGTTCTGCGAATTCATGTTGCCTGAATGCGGTGCATAATTTGTGTGCTGCCGTAATACAGGAGCCGGTCGCATTCGTAACGGAACCGCTTTTAAATAGAGCCTTTTAAAGCTCTCATCTTTTTATGAAACGACTTCATTTTCTCTTTAGACCAGTTAATTTTTACGAAGATGAATTCTCGGAACTTCGATAAAGCAACTTTTGCAATGAAAAGAATCCCTATCAGGTAAAAGGTTGATGAAAATCCTTTGAAATGCAAAAATATTTCAAACTGAGACGGTAAAATAATGCTAGGTAACAAACGGTTGAATACTCTTCTTTGATTGAGACGTTGAGATGTATAAAAACTTTTCATTCTAGTTACTATGAAATAACTAGTAATAATCTCAGGGAGTTTTGCAAGTCTAGTTCTAAATCCAATATTGTAGTTGTCTAACATCGTCCTACGGTATCTACTATCTTTCACATTAATTGCTGTGTCTCTCTTGTTTACATCGCTTTGATTGTAGGCGTAGTTTTCTCCGATGCTTGTTATGCTAATCGCGACATTATCATGACATGCTATATTCTGATAATACTTAGGTACTTAGGAATGACTCAGAGTGAAAAGCTAATTGATTTATAGTATTGTTGTTGGGTGTAATAAAACATCCTGAAAATGATTGTTTCACGTCTGGACTGTCCCATCCAATACAAATGGATGAAGATATTGATGGGGTCTATATCCATATATAGACCCGATCAATATCTCCATTATGTCCATTAGGTTTAGTAAGTTTTCATTTTGTATATTTTTTTTTTAATTTCCCTAAGTTATATTATTCTATTTTTATTTAATTTTGTTTGATTTTATTTTTGTGACATTTATTTTTAATTTCGTATGTGCATTATTATGGATCGTGATTCTGACAATAAATGAGTTAATAATAATAACTATTTGTTGTGGACGTATTTATGTAAGTATCAGCACAAACTCAAAAATCTAATTCTGGTGAATATCCCGTAATTAATGACTTATAACTATCGCAGTTTCAAAAGTTTTATTGTAGGTATCATATATTTTTTCATAATTTTTTTTTTAATAATATTTTAATTAAATTGTCATTAAAGCCCGTTGCTTCTTTTATAGACTTTTCGGGTTGCTTTGATTTTCTGATGAACATTAGAAAAACAAACTCTTTTTTTTAACCGTGACTATACTTGTGCCGTTTCTCTTTGTCTTGTTTGCAATGCAATGACTTTGTAACTAAATTCTGAATACGCCCATGTCTCGCATAATCCGCTCAGACAAGACTTCCCCGTTTGAGTCATTGACGGCTTTCTTATTGTAATAAGCTTATAAGTGGGTGCCAGCGGACACCACAATGGGCTTTCATTTTACGCTGCCAGATCCTGAACAGGGAAGCGGATAAAGGATGGCAGATTTGTGTTAAATAGTGCGCTCGTGAAATGTGACTGAGCAATATTATGATAGCATTCACATAGACTCTTATTCAAATTCAAATGAACCCATAAGGTGCAATATCAAAGGCAATCGCCATTTTTGGTTTATGGCAAGAACCCTTCCAGTCATCGAAGAACTAGGTAAGCAACAGCGGATTCCTACTTCTGAACCTATAGATAAAGTTGAAAACTGCTGTACCGCAACTTGATGGCTAACAGCTTTGTCATATTATAGTCATCTAGCTGCCTAGCCCCGCGGTTTCACCCGCGTGGCGATAGATATTTTGGATATTATACAATATATCTTTATAAATTGTAGCCTATAATGTTATTCTGATAATGTAAGCTATATTATTGTGAAGTTTCATCAAAATCCATTTAGTAGTTTTTGCGTGAAAGAGCAACAAACATCCTCACAAAGTTTCGCGTTTATAATATTAGTAGGATTTACTGCCCTAAGCCCATCATTCTTGCTAGCCTCCTCTGACTTGTGCCTTTAGCATCCAGGTGTGCCCAGCAACTGTGTCTATGTCATACACAGGAGGATCTTACCTGTTCTCTCCTGGGTTGCGCAATCCTCGGGGCTGGCATCCTCATTACCGGCGGCGGCACATGCCGATGAACCGGCACGGGCGGCGGAGGCGGCACCACCGGCCTTGGACCCTGCACCACCGTGACTGCCGGTATCAAGTGCTGATGTCTTTGCTCCCTGGCGACGATTGCGAGGTGTTCTGACGGTCGGATGAGCCGAGGTGGTGCTGGGAGCAGGGGTTCCATGGTCCGGGGGCGAGGTTCGGGGCGCGCGGGGTGTCGCGGCGGGGGCGGGGGCGCGCGCCGACCCCGCGCCGCCTCCGATTCATCAGTCATTGGTGCGCGCCAATCTGTTGACAAGGAATTTGAGGTTAGAAATCAAATGGGCACAGTGGATATACAGTTTTTTATGTCTTTTTGCTCTTTAAACAAAACTTAATAATAATTATCATTGTTTTAATTGTAGGTTGGTGTAAATTATTCATAATGCCTAATTAGTTGACGGTCGATCGGTTAAAATATAAATATAAATAGGCCGTGTATATATACACGGCCTATTTATATTTTAACCGGTCGGCTACGCATGACTCATATAAAATTACAAACTTCCATGCAACTAAGCAAAAAACATTTATTTAAAAATTTTACTTCACGCCATCTATCCGAAAAGCGCGGAACACAGTAAGCACGTGGTCAAATAAACATGTTGCCAAAGCGCACGCGCGCTATTCGGCTCCGCTAGGTAGCGTTATAATCTGCATTTGCACATTCTGCATTACACCAGTGATTTTACCGATATCCAAAACAAACGAAATGAAAAAATAAAACTTTTGTGTTTTGTTAAAAAATTATTTCATTAATTCGTATGTGTGATAAAAAACAATGATATTTATGATTAGGTATTCTTGAAAACTTAATTTTATTCTGCTTTGTATCCGACATTTAACCTTAACACGCGTCTTGGTGGTCTCACAGACTCCGTTAATTATAATACAATAAACCATCTTCATCGGAAATTGACACAAAACTATATGCTCTAGCCATGTAACGGTGTTGGAGCCTAAGATAACTGGTAGATCAAAATAAATCTCTTCCATTACTTTACACCTACTTTTCAGACATTTGCATGCCGTATCTGATGGAAGATTTACTCTAGCGGAATAATTTACACTCCGTTATTTCAAACAAAATGATAGTAGGCCTAAGTAGATGGTAGAAGACAATAGAATGATGGAGCGCATTATCTTAATGAAATAAATTTACATTTGTAAGATTTTTATCGCACTTATTTTTACCGGTTGTTCTTATGATTATATTATTAGATAGTACAAAAAATATTTTCATGTGGGTAATATTTATAAATTATACTATATAAGGTATCAGTATAAAACTAAAGATTTTTTACTTAGATGCTATTAAAATTATTCATAACTTGAGGCAATACATATACCTAAATTGTATCATTACATGACGTAATAATGATTTCATATTATTTCTTATTATAATTTACCTAAGATAGAGCTTAGCTTAGTTAGATACTTAGTTACTACGAAGGCATTACATTTCTTACACATAACTTTCTAGTAAAACAACCAGACAAACTTGACTACACTGCTGTTGATGTTTCTAAGCGAGAGTAAAGATTATTTTGCTTGTCAAATTAGACAACTAAAAGATAGGTCGCAACTTACAATATTGATAGACTTATTTGAAATTATACATAAATTAATAATATGCTGGACATTCACTATGTAATAAGTAAAAACGGTAGGTAACAAGTTAGCAAGTCAAGAAAGTATATACATATATTCTAGATATAATATAATATATAACATATATTCTAGACCAAAACCCGTGATCGCAGTACTAAAAATCGAATGAAAATAAAATAATAAGAAATAATAAAATGGTTATTTATGACTGTCATATGGCATATTATCAGACATAAATTATAAAATGAAACGGAACTTCCAATCCATTGAATCTTTTCGTAATCATTAAAAATCCAATCCTTTTGTCGGCATTTTAAGGTCAAAGGACCCAGGCTAGCAATTATGTCAGAATATTGTTATTGACTGATCCAATTCCTAACAGGTTTATTTTATTACGATGTTATTATTCGTAGAAACAACTTCTCTCATATCTTCATCAATTCCTCTCATAATTAATAGTTATATGTTTTAGTCAGATCAGTCACAGACAGTGGTCCGAAAGACAACATCGAAATATGACCTGTCATATTTCGATGTTGTCTTTCGGACCACTAGGTTAGGTTTATACAATATAGCACCTGTGCTATATTGTATAAACCTCAAACCTCTTTAAATAGTGTAGAACATTCTGCGCAATAAATAAATGGCCAACACAGGTAACACTCACCGCAACCCAAGAACGCCTTCAAAAGAACAATCACGATTGCAACTAGAGTACTGTCAGTATTTAATTATCACAATTATCTTTCGTTTGACGCAAACATTACAGACAAAGAGATCGAGGTGCAGTACAACTGGTCGCCATGACAACACTGTGTACGGTTTTCCCTCCAAAATGCACGCATGCGCTTTGCACTTCAAATTCTGATGCTACGATTTTCCGCAATTCAGATTTCAACTTTATGAAACCGGAACTGGGTTCATTTTTTAACATTTTAAAGTTGCGTGTCTCAGTTAGAGTGTTCGTTCCAATAATAGCCTGCAGCAACAATTTTCCTAGTATTATTATGTAGAACCATGGGGTGATTGCATAGGGGAAATGTTTCTCATTTCCTTCTTGGATCAAGATTGCTTATCATTTTTGCTACCGGTGTCTCGAGATGCCCCGTAATGATGAGGCGAGTAATGATAGACCGAGACACAAGGTCATTTTGTGAGGTGGTAACCTCATAGCTCATAATTTTCTACCGGGATTATGATAAATTTCAACAGACGTGAGAAAAGCTACTCAGCCCGGGTTGATTAGGAAACCGTCGTCGCTGGCAACCTGTTTAATGACCGTGTGATCTGATATCGTTAGAGTTATGAGCAAACGTAATTGAAATTAAATATCCAGGTAGAGCGGACGCTATAAATTGTAAGTTATGCCAAAATACATAAACTATGTTTATTTTAGGGGTTGTTAAATTTCTCCATTGCAACCCTAGAATAATAAACTGAAGACGCAAAGATGATCACATAATTATGTTAATTTATTTGGTGTATAAACCATCTCTGGATACTACTGTGTAATCTCTATTTATTGCTATTCGTCGGGAAATAATCTGCATTAAATTTAAATGCATTATTACTGTAACAAAGCTTTTGATATAACCTATTTTCATGGAAATTTCGATTATAAACGACACATTTAGGTATTGTACCTACTACGTATGTATACATCTGTGTTGAATCTAATAAATAAAAATAATGTAAATCTATTCTATTATACCATAATTTATTAAAAAATATAAAAAAAATACTACAAACAGAATATAAACAAGCTTTAAGAAGATTTGTGATGTCTAAAACAAATTATAGCTTAAATACGAATTCGCGTAGATCAAAGACAGAAATCTAATTTCGTATTCATGTCACAGGTAATTATGGAAAGCATTTGAGTCGTAGAATGTAGATGCAGTTCAATGTAGTCTGATAGACACCCCATCGGACGTGCGGTGAATGACACGACGCACGAAGGGTTGACAGTTGTCATTAGAAGAACCCACCGGGGTTGATAATTTATTTATTGAGTGTCGTGTAGACCATATTTCGCGAAGAACTGACAATCGCTGGGGTAAACGTGTGAAACGCTTAAGTGGACACCGCGACTCGGCATACGTAGTGTTGGACGCCCTTCGGCCAGGTGGGATGACGACTTGCGAAAGACTGTAGGCGGATGCTGAATACGGCAAGCTGAAGACAGGACGTTATGGCGCTCATAATGGCCTATGTCCTATGTCCAGCGGTGGACTATTATAGGTTGATGATGATGGTGACGTACTTTAAATAAACTAGTAGATTGCTAGATGTGAAGACGTGGCTTAATAAAACTTAATTACATAACATCAGACTGATTTAAACTTTTTTATGCTTTGTATGTTGTGACCAATCAAAAAACTTTTTGGCAGTGACGGATTGTTGCCTAAATCATAGAATCTAGAGTTTGGTAGTTTGGCAAACGACGCCTAACGCCCTAATATAAAACCGCTTGCACAACTTTAATTTTGTATTTGGTCATAACAACATTTTCAATATTTGAAAGTTTCATCTTACCCACGAGAGCTAACATAAATTTCCATTTAGGGAACCTTTATTGCGTACATTTTCAAATTGACATAAAAAGACAACTCGCCAGACTATGAGTCAACGTCTAACGTCTAGCGGACGCCAATACTGCTTGCTTGTCGTCGTGCACATTCTCCGCTATGTTTCTATAGTGGAGACTAATTTTGTCGCAGACTCTTCTTAGTTGTTAAACTGCTGGGATGTGCATGGCAACATTTTTGGCAGGCATTTTTTTTCATTTAGTTTTACCACAAAAAAATAAATTACCTACGTAAAAGGAGAGTACTATATAGTTATTCTGTGTAAAAAGTTTTTTGTAATCCACAAAGGATTTTTTTTCAAAAGATCTACGCAGTAGATTACATTTTTGATTGCTCTGCCCCAGATAAATCGCGATCTAGGATAATTATATTGATCATGATTTGGCTAAAACTGCTGAAGTGATTTTGTAATAACATGTTCCCGAAATGACTTGAAAAGAGAAATACAACAGAACTTTGATTAACGTCAAATAGATGAATTTTGTGTGACCGATACGGTAAAGTCATCGGTTAATGTCATGGATAATTAACAGCTTCATCCAGATGACGCGATAATGTCTGCGACCTTTAGCAAGTGGAGAATGCAGGGCCTCGACTCTGGAAGATCGAAAACGTGTAACAATGATCAAAATTCAAAGGTCTTTATTTCTTTTAGACCAAGCATGGCCTGACAGGAGCTTTGACACGTCAGAAATTTCAAATTACAATAGTATTGCAAAGAAATAAAGTGTTCACCGGTGCAATCAAAGTTACATCATCATCCATTATTATGAAAACCGATGTCATTGGCTTACATGACAGTCTCTATACAAGTAATGAAAGCTCTAAAGTCATAACGGGATATTAACCAGTATTTGAAAATGCGCATGAAACAGTGCCGAAATATTGGAAAATTCAAAATCATGGTAAATATCCCGTTATAAGTGACTTTTGTGTTAATAACCATGATAGTTTCAATAGTTTTATATCTAAAGCTCTCTTTTAACACTTTGACTGCGATTTTTTTTCGACGACTGCGATCTTTTTTTTAATCTAAAAAATTCGTGCTGCCGCTCTACACAGCGGTTGTGTTGCGCCGCACATGCGTTTCGTTCGAAAAATATTACGGCTGTGCTGAGTCACAAAGATCTGTATTTTCTCAGCCGCTGCGCTAGTGTGGATTTAGTAATATTAGTCACTTGTAGAAAACACATACCGTGTGATTTCAGCAGTCAAAGTGTTAAACTTAGTCAAACCAAAGATATGAGGTGATGCCTTACCTCCGATCTTTTGTTTATTTTTATACATATATTTGGAAGACAGACAGTACATAGACATTATAAAGAGTTACAATAAGGATTTACATATACCAGTGATGCCTCTAGTATTAACAAATTTAAACATAAAACAAGTTAACAGTAACATAATAACATACCATAAAATTAGTGTGTTGTTGTTGGTATAGTTTGATAATACTCCCCAGAGTCGATAACCATGAATCAACAGGAGGTAAGCTTACAAGGTTTTTATCTCATTTTTATGTGGGTCAGATTAAGTCACTGAATATTTGCTTACATTTTTAAAACGGGATTTCTCGCTTTGTGTCCGCGGTCTTATGAAAGGCAGATGTTGTAAAAGGGTCGAATCTACCGTTAGGTGTCATCGTTGACATCTTCTGAATAAAGGTGCCGGGTTTATTTTTTAGCCCCCTCACTAGAAAATAAACTTCTGAAAAATAAACTGCTCTACACAACATGAGTAAATTCGACTGGTGAGTAATTTTGGGTTTTACCAGTTTAAAATAAAATGGTAAATCTAGGGGCGGGCTCACATAATCCGAATTTTGGTTCTGACAAAAAAACATAAGGTGAGTTATGGAAAAGAATAAATAAATAAATAATGCTGGACAATTCACACAGCATTATCTAGCCCCAAGCTGATCAGTTTGTGTTACGGGGACTAGATGACTGTTATAATTATTACAATACAATACATAGGCAGATATTTTCAATAAATATAAAAACGACCCGGAAAAAATATTTGCAGATCGTAGAAACATATCTCCCGAGGCGGACCATCGCCCACCGCGCCACAGAGGTTATCATACTTTTCCTGTAGGTGGTTAGTAGAAGGTATTTATGTAGTGTATACTACTACTATTACATATATTTTACATATTCTGCCAACGAAGTCACCGCAACGCTGTTATGCACCACGTTTGGGCATTATGTTCATTTGCGTCACAAAGGAAGTGAATCGCTGGCATGCAATGTTAATGCCTTGAACGCAACATGACACCTCTGTGCGACTACAAGATTTGCGGTTTGAAACTCGTGGTCAAGAAACAGGAGGCTTAAGATATAAATAAAAAAAATATAAATACTCGTATCAACAATTCCAAACAAAACGCACAACTCAAGGCTATAAAGCCTAGTACATATTTTAGTAGAGCGGAGCGGTTTGTAAAAATTACCAAGAGGATTATATGATAATGCTGGACAATTCACACATCATTAGCCAGCCCCAAGCTAAGCAGAGCTTGTGTTATGAGATAATGCTGCGTGGATTGTCCAGCACTACTCGTTTTCTATATAATAATTAAACAAAATATCTATGTAATGTGTTGTATTATGTGCTTAGATTGGGGCTAGATGATGCTGTGTGGATTGCCCAGAGTTATTTAGAACCGACGGCCGCTGGGGCAAACGTGTTCTTGAGTGGAGACCACGACTCGGTAAACGTAGTGTAAGACGCCCTCCGACCAGGTGGGATGACGACCTGCGAAAGACTGCAGGTAGATGCTGGATGCGGCAAGCCGAAGACAGGGCGCTATGGCGCTCATTGGGGGAGGCCATATTCCAGCAGTGGACTAATATAGGCTGATGATGATGATTATGATGATTTAGTTATTGTTTTATACTTAATACAACAGCGGTGATGGTGGATGCTGTTAAATAAGCTTCACTTGAGAGAAACTGACAGAAACTCGAAGGACATTTGGTTCATAAACGTAAGGTAAATAAACGCGATAACTACCCGTTAAAATAGTACTTGTAATAGTACGCATTTGGTTCATCATTACGATTTGCATTCGAGAGTATTAATATTGAAGGTAAGACTGTTCTCTACGCTTTTTTGAAAACTGAAGATAAAACTTTCTTAGATTTCTTACGTGCTAGTTTTAACAATGCTGCCAACAGTTCTGCTTTCTGCTGGCAATGCAAGCCTGCTTTCTAAGAAGGTAAGTGTGGTATGGGCTGTTGCAATCATTCCAAAGCAATTCTCATCAAATGCCTTACTTAGCCGCCTCGGGTGCTGAAAATGCCGGTGTCGAAACTATAAGCTGTGCGTGCAATTATTTGTCAGGAATTTAGATGCATGCAATAATAGCAGCATTTACGAAGGTTGGAAGTACCTACCTAAAATAAATGGTGATTTAATTGATAGTAAAATATCGCAAACTACCTACGCCCCGCGGCTTTGCCTTCGTGGAAATATATGTGTTAATAGTTCATAGTTAAACGTATAAACCTTCCTCTTGAATTATTATATCTATTTAAAACAACCGCAACAAAATCCGTTGCGTAGTTTTAAAGATCTAAGCATACATAGGGACAGACACACAGCGGGAAGCGACTTTGTTTTATACTACATTATGTATAGTGATAATGTTTTGTCCCAGAAGACGAAGCTTATTTAGTCAGTGTCCATTATGATTTTATTGGTGCCTATCAAGAAGTCAAAAGTCAGACAACAGACTTCCACGTGCAGGTTAAATTCAAGCCAATTAAATTAAACATGCTATATGCTAGTAACAGAAGTCGGAGGATATTGTAATAATTGAAAGTAGCTTGTATCCAGCACTGAGGTTGGGATGATAATGAAGGCAGAAGAACCAATATTAATAATAATAATAATAAATAATGCTGGACAATTCACACAGCATCATCTAGCCCCAAGCTAAGCAGAGCTTGTGTTATGGGTACTAGATGACTGATATACATAATACAATACATTACACAGATAGATATTTTTTATTATACATAGAAAACGACCAGAACACCCGGAACAAATATCTGCAGATCGTACACACAATTGTTCCCAGGCGGGAATCGAACCCGCAACCTCCTGCGTCGCAGGCGGACCTTCGCCCACCGCGCCACATCGGTCGTCAATATTAATCTATATATTTTAAAATCTACTGATGTACTGTGTAGTACGAGTATCTATGTATGAATAAGTACGTGTGCATAGGATAATTTATTATTATTTATTATATTTTACGTAACCTGTTTATAGCCCAATAAATTTATCTACCTTTTATCTAACTGTGAACTAATCCTAACTGATTCAAACAAGAAGTTCACATCACATTTCCAATTTAATTGTACAAGTGAACCAGTTACCCACAAATTATCCAATATACATTCAATATCACGCCCTTCGGATAACGATACGTGTTCAACCAATTCAATTTAATGCTCAATAAAATGCAATTACGATACATTGCGGAAGCTCCAATTAACCAACTATAAAACTAACAGTAACCACCAGGTTAGAAAGCACTTAGATATGAAACTAAGGTAATTATTCGGAGCTATAAATAAAAAAAACTCGCTAGTTTCGGAGCCGGAATCTGTAGAATAAGGTCCGTGTGTGATACAGTTTAAGCTTGGGTTTTAACTCTGAGCAATTTTGAACATTTCTAATATCTACATAATAAATTATAATTTTGTTAAAGCAAAGAAACTGGCTTCCATTTTGTCTGTATGGCAAATGAGTAAGAACATTAGATCGTTTCAAAACTTCGATTTCTGCACCGAATGCTTTTGTTTAGTCAATCGAAACCAAAAATTTGCATTCATTTAACATTAGGTTGGGTCGTATCGTCGTAAGAGTCTAAGGCGTTTTTAAAGGTAATATATTAATTTTGTATTCTTGCAAATAAATGATTGATTATGATTATAGGTATGGTTCGACGAATCAAGTTGTATTTGTTTATGTTGCGGTTTGTCATGTCCAGCTTAAACTCCGATTCATAATGCAAATGTATTTTGCCCAGTTTCATCTCTATTTCTTATTTGCTCAACAATAACATAGATCAAGACTTCGTGCCCCGACTACAAAAGTCAAGGCAGACGTGACCGACATCAAACCCTGGCGGATTTGAATAAATCACATTGCATCCACTCATTTGTTAGCACCCGGGAGAAGGGCGTTCGATTCCTCGCCTCGACGCAATCACAGGCTCAATCTAGCTTTTACCGAGTTATGCTACGTGCTTATTTCTCTGTCAGCATTCGGACAGTTCCATCGTGAAGGTGGCTAGTGCATCAAACCCTAGAGTAGCACCTAGAGCTATGAGCGTGTCTATGAAGAGCAGCCCTCATACCACCCTCGAAGTTTTGGCGTCTATTCCCAAAATATTCGCAGTAAGCATTAGGTTCAGCTGCCAGCTGCTTGGTCACAAACGAAGGACCTCAAATAACTGTCTACTAGTAGTCTTCATAAACCATGTTTGTGGGTAGCTTGACGACTCTCCCAAAGAACTCAGGTTCCAAAATGAATGGAAAGCTGCTTTTGAAAACTTGCCCTACAACCTTGGAGTGAACCAGATGTTTTCATACAGCTGTTATGTTAGTCTCCAGTTGCATAATAGTAGCGAAATTTCACTTAATCGGCATCGCCTTTGTCCTTTTAACACAGCACGTCGGGGCATAAAAACGCTATCTGGAGAAAGCTGAAGTTAGGGGTACGATACCATCTTTTTAACGAGTGTTTTCACACGTTGTTGCTACATTCGAGCCTCCAACATTACGTTGATCTTGTTTAAATGGGTTCTTCTCACTTAATTTTGGGTCTCTGTTTGTTATTCTCTATATTTTCTGAAAATGGCTGAAATATCTGCATGTCTTTTACTTAATCTTCTTACATATAAGGCCTTGAAATAGTCTTCTTTATCGAGTATATTGTAAAATGTGATAAAATATAATAGATAAATACATAAATTGAATTGGCAAACTCCTATTATTATTTACGCCATAATCATACCATTGTCTGTTTTGTTGAAAAGTTGCATCCAAATTACACCACCCCTAGTTCAATTAAGAAATACCTTCGTCAGATGTCCCTAACACAAATACAACATCATGTGATTAGTTTCCAAAGGGTTCCCCTTTGGTCTGTTTGTGCATTTCAAGTCTGATGGATTGCTTTGTGCGTATGCAAATTATTCCTTTGTCGGATAAGCTTTACTAATGAACGGTACACGATCTTAGGATCAGTCTGTTTTAGTGATACATTGTTTGCTTTCAAATACATAGATAAACTGTTTTCCCAAATTGGGTAGTAGGGAACATCATAAAAATATCTAGGTTGCAAGGTTTTATGGTCATTATTCTGCCTTTATTTATAACAGCAGAGAATATTTTATTCACAACTCAATATACAAACACAAAACAAGCATGATTACAAAAAAAATGTGGAGGTTGAAGCCTTTCCCTTTCCCTAGCGTAATTTATTTGCATCTGTACTTTTCTCTTTAACTACATTATACTTTGTCTAGTTTACAGAAATATCTCAAAACATAAAGTTTCACATGAGTTCCAAGTTCTACCTCACCGAATTTCACAAGAATTCGTGCTCCTTTTTAATATCTTTCTAGGAAGCAATAAACGCTTTGAACACTTCCAATAATTGCGGCTGCCGGGCGATATCTGCTGTTTCGGCACGGAACCGACATATTTAAACCTAGAGCTTAGACTTTAGCCAGCACTATTTTAGGCGAAAATTGCCGAAGGGTTTCCGTTGCAAGTTAGTTATTATTATTTATTTATTTATTTAATGTCTCATTGGAAAAAATTCAACTGATGTACAAAATAACAAGTTAAAATTGTTTTTCCTAAGGAGTTTATATACGTATAATTTCATGGCACACGCACGACGCACATCTACATTCTACATCTCAATCAGAGAGGCTACGACAATATTGTGATAGCCCCTCATCAATAGTTACTGATCTAAACAAGAGGCGACACAAACTACGTTCCAGTAGTACATTTAAAGACAAGGGTCAAGAAAAGTTACTGCCAAACGCTAGTACAAATTTCAATCAATTTCGCTCGATTACCTATCTACCTACGAACAAGCCAAGTTAACCGTATACCGTTCATAAATCTTGTCCGGCTTTTCTCTGGCAGCACTAATCGGAAGTAAGCGCAAGCACGGGCACCGTTATCGACAGCTGACTCGAAACAATTAACCAGCTGAAACTGTGAATTGCGGTACAGCGAGCCTTTGTCTCTTTAGCACTCATTTTGCAGTTCAGTTGAGAACTTACCTATAATTATTTCAGGCAGTTCTTCACGAGCTTTTCTTACAAAAAGATGTGTGTTATGCAGTAGTTTTAGCGTGAAGAAGTCAAATTTGTTGCAACTGGCAGGGTAGTTAGCTCTCTTTGAAGTGTGCATTCTGATCTTATTGTCCCATGTCTCGCCTGGGCTTGAAAAATTACAACAGAGATAGTTTTAGGTAGTCTACAATGTATCAATTATTATAACGCTAATAATAATTATCAACAACCAAACTAAGCACCGTTATTTTCTTAGTTTACTTCATCAGTCGACTAAATCGTTTCTCTTTCACCGTTCCCAATATCCACTCTAAAGACCATTGCCTACCTATTAGTTTATATAGCATTAGGCACAGTCTATTTCACAGTTACTGCAGCAAAATGGTCTAGATTATGTAATAGTTGGTGCGGTGAGAGGTTTAATCTGATGGTTGCTAATGATGAGCTCATTAACTGGGAGGGTCTTTGCGATGGCTTCATTAAGTCTCGTCAGGTTGGATAACACGAATCGATGGGCATCGGTGGCTTTTATCTTTCGTTTCTTGATCTCTATTAGATGCTTGGCCTACTGGGGGGTATCAGCAGGCTTGATCGGTAACTACTTAAAGGTAGATAGTTTTTGAAGAAAGGTAGATTAGTTTGTTCTAGCTTTTTGCGTGATTCTGGTTCGAATCTCGGAAGTCGATGTGTAGGTAAACTTACAAGACGAATTTGTGATTGCGTCAATAAAGTATAATTAGAAATGGCTTCGTATAAATATTAGAAAATAAATTTAAATAATGCAAACAATCTACAGGTAACTCAACTGATATATATTTGTCTAATAGATCTTTTCTAATTATTCTAAGTATTTGATTGAGTACCTCATCCAAAAATCGACGAAAAACATGCGAAAATCTATGGTGATTTCAACTTGAGTCTTCTGTGCTTGCAGATATGGCAAAGTAGGCATAATTTCCATATTTATCAAAATAACCATAGCACCGCGATGACGCCCCTTTCTAATATAAATTCAAAGGACATTTTTCAAATTTATTTAAGCTAATTCTACAATTTATCTTTCGTCTTAGCTTATCGTCACAGAGCAGTGAAAGATGGCTGAATTATAACTCTATCAAGCTGGAATAATGGTTATTATTGTAACAATGGAGCACCCACGCGAATCGCAGTAAATATAGCCCCGTAGGAAGCTACAAAGTTATATTAGCTAGACTTAATTCAAAGGAATAATGTACAGGTTTGTCTAGAAACGTTGTTCTCTAGACAAACATTTAGCGACCAGAATGTTTAGTTTTTTCAGACCATCATTATTCGTAGTTTAAGGTTTAAACTTTTCATGGTTATTAACACAAAAGTCATTTATAACGGGATATTTACGATGATTTTAGTCTTGAGCTTTCCAATATTTCGGCACAGTTTCATGCGGCATGATCACGGAATAACTGAAGGCACTGCGAGTTAGTTTTAAGGGTAGATCCGTATGGTGATTATGTAACTCGCGACCGGTTTGCGACAGCCGTAAATTAACCAATCAGTGCTGTCAAAAGCCAATTTTGACCAATTTTGACGTTGTAACTGGTGTCAAACCAATACAAAATTGACGTTTGACAGCACTGATTGCTTAATTTACGCCTGTCGCAAACCGGTCGAGTTACATGATCACCCGGCGGCGGGTTGGTTAGCAGATGCTAACAGCAGTTTTCATTGGCGGATGCCAATTAAAACTGACTCGCAGTTGAATTTAGCTATCCCGTGATCATGGCGTATTAACCTTTTCCGAAATATTGGAAAGCTCATAACTCAAATCATGGCAAATATCTAGTTTATTGTTATTTCTATAATTTTGATCTTTTTCCTACATAACATATTTCAGACACTTTAACAGAAGAAATGCAGAAAGCTATAGCGATATCAGTGATTTTAATAAATTGCACTCTCGCACTTAGCAAAAAGTTTATAGCACCGAGGACAAGAATTCAGAAAGTGCAATAAATACTTTCGCTTCCGCCAATTGCCGATAAAATCCCGTAAATTTTAAGTGACATCACTTTCACAATGCGCATGCACAATCATATCACCAACATAGCTTACACCCACATGCATCCTAAAGAGGAGGTTCCACACATTAGTTTGAACGCGTCACTAATTCAATTGAATTTGTTTATTAAAGACCAAACATAACATTACAAATATACTCCGATGCGTTATAACTAGGACATTCGGCATCTACTTGCTAATGCAAATATTATTATGACTGGTCCAGATAGCCAGGTATTGTAATATACTTTTAGTTGACCGTCGCAAAAAGCTTCGGGCTCCCTAGGTCTTCACTTACCTATAGCGGTGGTCATAAATACAACTACACAATAGCAAGAGCAACTCAGAGTCTAATGTTGAGGATTTTGTTATTATAGTGCGTTGCATATAAAGTCTCGTCATTTGTTTTTTGGGATTTTTGATATTTTTTAGAGTGAATGTAATTCCATTTCAGACAAAGTACCTTTTTCAATAGTCAAAGGATCATCATATTTTGAAGAAACAGCCAATATTGCAGACCCAGAGACGTTGGTGGCGTATCAAAATAAATAAATGTTGGGTGGTGAGTCAGCAAGAACGGTATTATATGCACTTGTCCAAAAGTAACATGTTGTATCAAAGACTGGATGTGACAAAAAACCTCAATCCCATGACATGATTATTGTTGACACTATGTAACAGGCTACTTAAACAAAATCAATGAATTCTCGGCAGGAGCTTTCCAAAGCTAAAGATAAAAAGGATGCTATAGGACTCAATTGTACACCATGTCACCGGAAGAAGGAACCTCCTCTTGCTTAACACTTGGGCAGTGGAAATGATATAAACACATTCATTGCTACGTACAGGTGGTTCTAGCAATGGGCTAGCAGTAAAAGCAATGAAATTGTCGTATTTAAGGTGTTCATTTTACGTAGATAAAACCTCTGTTGATATGAAGCTGTCTTTAAATCCAGTAATATTTTCTATTCCAGTAACTTTATATCAGTGGTACAAAGGTATCAAGGGTACAAAACAAGGGGTGACACCCTAACAAGCAGGGTTGGCAAAGTCCTTAGTGACATAACTTCAACCCCTGTATTAAGGAGATACAACGCACCCCATGCCATTGATGAAGCTAATTTACATGAGATAATTAATCAACAAAATTAAGTAAATTATTAAATACAAGAGAACAAGAAAGAAAGATAATTATAAACTTTTAGTAACTATAACACAACTAGCTGCGCCCCGCGGCTTCGCTCCCGTGGAAATCTATGTGTCAAATGGTTTAAATGATAAAAAGTATCCTATGTTAGACTCCTGGTTCTAAGCTACCTCTCCACCAATTTTCAGCTAAATCTGTTCAGCCGTTCTCGAGTTATAAGTGTTGTAACAAACACGACTAGATTTTATATATATAGATTGCTATAAACAATAGAGATAAAGCAATTCAAAGGTCAATAGACCATAAAATGTCAATATGATGATAGAAAGCATGAAACCTAAATCCAATATTAAAATAAAATAAAGCTATAAAAAGCTTCGTGTTTTATAGGCAATTATTTTAATCTTATTTCATATTGATACAGGGATATAAATGTAGTACGTAGACTTCTAATACTTTAACGATATCTCGTAAATAAAATGAGTGTTTAATATATGTATTAATTTTAATATAAAGTTATATTAGAATTAAACGAAGAACATCGTAAAACGAAATTACTCTCGTACAAGAAGCTTACCAGCTAATTGGGCTTTTACTGACTTTCGAAGAAAATCTTGAGTTGTTTGAATCATAGGTTAATTAATGACCACTCTTGATAAGTTTTCTTGACTTTTATTTTTATTTTCTATGTTAATTGTTCCTGCTTTATGTATATTTGTGCTCTATTTTTATATATGTACGTTCTTAATAAATATAAATTATTTTATATATTATATAATTATCCTAAATAATTACGCCACCGTCAGCTTTAATACGTACCGATCCTATCCAGCCAAAGGTTGCCTGGAAGAGATCGCTTTTAGCGATAAGGCCGCCGATTGTGCCACTAGATTTAGTTAGTATTAAGATCCTATTTTTATTATTTTCTTTATATTTGATGGTGCAATAAAGATATATTGTATTGTTAATGTTAAAAAATCGTAGTGATAATCTCGATCAGTTGAGCTACTAACAACAGTCTGCAGTTAGCTCAATAGTTTAAATTGTAAATACTAGTTGTAAGGTTGTCGATTTCTTTGTTTATAAATAACTTGTTACAACAAAATTACATGTTTGCCTCTTATTTACTTTAAATAAGTAGTAAGTACATGCTGGATGCGTCAAGCTGAAGACAGGGCGCAATGGCGCTCGATAGGGGAGGCCTATGTTCAGCAGTGGACTAACATAGGCTGATGATGATGATGAAAGTTGTGCTGGCAATTTGAAGTTTCATGGATAGAACTCTGTGGTTGCTAGGAACCACGGACGCAATCGCGGTGTATCTTGAGCAATAGAAAGTAAAGGCAACCACATGGTTATTTGGGGTTTTTCAATAGATACTTGTGTTGTGGTTTGGAAATGGTTCGAAAGGTTAGTCACGAACAAATTCTTGTGAGAAAGCGAGTTTTCAATCTTGAATGCAGTGTTTCTCTTGTGGTGATTGAAGTAGAATTTTATTGCCTATAGTTTAGTTTATACGGGTAGGTCAAGTAGAAGTAGCATATTGTATCTTATCTTTGGCTAAATCGTTTTTAAAATAAGTTTAAAAGTTTTAAGCTACCAACTCGCAGACTGATATAACAAAATACCATCTTTGTGGTACTATCATGGAGTGGTTAACACTTTGACTGCTGAAATCACACGGTATGTGTTTTCTACAAGTGACTAATATGCGTAAATCCACACTAGCGCAGCGGCTGAGAAAATACAGATCTTTGTGACTCAGCACAGCAGTAATATTTTTCGAACGAAACGCATGTGCGGCGCAACACAACCGCTGTGTAGAGCGGCAGCACGAATTTTTTTAGGTTAAAAAAAAGATCGCAGTCGTCGAAAAAAAATCGCAGTCAAAGTGTTAAGGGTTTGCTCAATGTATCATCATCATCATTCCTTGTAAAAAAATGTTTTCTTGTTTTTATTATTTTCTTACCATGTAATGTGTCGTGTTATGTGTTATGTATGGTGTCAAATAAATGTATTTTCTTTCTTTCTTTCTTCCTTCTTCATCAGACTATAGCAGTCCACTGCTGGACATAAGCCTCCCCCAATGAGCGCCATAGCGCCCTGTCTTCAGCTTGCCGAATCCAGCATCTACCTGCAATCTTTCGCAAGTCGTCATCCCACCTGGAGGGCGTCCTACAGTACGGTTACCGAGTCGTGGTCACTGTCGTGGCTCAATTTGTTTTTTTATCTCTGATAAGTGCAAGTGTAAGTTTAAGTACACCCGGTCGGCAGAGCTAGTCTGTTTTCATATTCATATTATTTTTTTTATTGCATACACATACAAAGTCACACTATTTTTGCTTAGGTGTTATTTGAAAGAATCAAGCGAGTCTCTACTCTCTAGGAGTCTAGGACCAACCTGCTCAACCGATTTACCTGAAACGAGCTAATAAGGGTCATTCTATTATTATGTTGCTACCGTAAAGGTTTCGAAGGTCAAGGCTAGACATTATGGGTTTTTAGGAAGCTAACAGGATGTACTTAATTGAAGTAACATTTAAAATTAAACTTTAATAAAAAAAAAACAACCCCTAGACTTACAGTAACTTACTTAGAGTGCTTTTTCCATTGAGTTTGTTGTGTGTAGTAGTAAATTGCTCATGCTTGTCGCTCAAGTGCGCAAAAAGGTATGTATTTTGTGTTTTTTCGCTGCGCATGTTTGCCAATGACTTCGGCGGGTCTTTGTGACGTCATGCCGCAAGCTGATTGATTTACACCGACCTTATTTATGGGAAAACGAAAACGAATATACGTAAACCTAGCTAATAGCGTTATATACATACACTTTATATATATTTTTTTGTGAATCAGGGCACGCGGCAGCGTGACCAAGCCAAGTTCAAGCAAAGGAACGCGCCGAGTGTATCATTACACGAACCACTTGGTGCCACTTTTGACCCTTCTATTTAGTTTTTCTCCAACTGACTTCAATGTCCAGCGCTAGGATACAATGTAATGTAATGAAATTACGACACATTACAATGACAAAAAAAAACAATGTTGTAAATAACAATGTTGTATTGACGACCTCTGTAGCGCGGTGGGCGAAGGTCCGCCTGCGACGCAGGAGGTTGCGATTCCCGCCTCGGGACAATTGTGTGTACGGTCTGCTGATATTTGTTCAGGGTGTTCTGGTCGTTTTCTATGTGTAATGAAAAATATATGTCTATGTAATGTATTTTGTATATCAGTTATCTATCTAGTACCCATAACAAAAGCTCTGCTAACCGTGGGGCTAGATAATGCTGTGTGGATTGTCTGGTATTATTTATTTATTTATTAAAATCCGTACGTTTATTCGTACAAGAGTAGGTATAGGTACACCTAACAGACTAGATTAAATAGATAATTTCGTATTAGCCAACCAGTTATTGATTGGACCTAATTCAAATACAACCTAGTCAGTATCGGATCAAATTGCAAATGCAATCAAATGACGTTGCTACAACCAGACATTCATCTAGCTATTCAAACATCAATAAATGACCTTTTCAATCTGCTTCTATTCATACAAGAATATCTTCCAAGAAGACAGACATTATCAGCTCTTTGGATCGATTAGCTATCAAATGAGAATAGGCTGCCATTGAACTTTGGATAAGAGTCTGAGATACATCTAATAGAGGAGTTTATTCTATTAGTTGCCTTTTTTATTTATTTACTAGTTTCAGCCCGCGGCTTCGCAGGCGTTTTGTCTATGAACCCACGGAAACGGGATAAAAGTATCCTATGTCCCTTTTGGTTCTAAGCTACCTCCCCGCTAATTTTCAACCAAATCGGTTCAGCCGTTCTTGAGTTATAAATAGTGTAACTATAGATTTATTTATAAAAGGTACACCGACAGTATACATATTGTGCTTATATATTAAACGTTTGTATGAGACAAGTTCTAATATAAGTACATATTTCTAAAAGGTGGACACAACATGCAATAAACAACTATTACATACTTACTAGCGGCCCGTCCCGGCTTCGTCCGGGTGGTCAGCAATTTTTAATTTTTTTTCTCTCCGTAAGAACCATCCTCGTACTTCAAGGAATATTCTAAAAAAAATCTGTTCAACTGCTCTCCAGATTTGCGCTTAGCAACACATTCAGCGATTCATTTATATATTATAGGTATTATTAAGCTTTTATACTCAATCTCGCTGCAGCAATTGAATTTAAACATAAATTACGTGATTATTTTTGCGCTAAAATTATACAACGATAACATATTTACTATTCGTCAAAAATCGATTTCGAGCAGCACTTTCGGTGAGAAGCGATTGCGATTGGTCGTTGCTAGAAAAGGTCTGCATCACTGCATAGTTTTATCATCAGGCACAGAATATCTAAATCGAGAGAAATTATTTATCGACATTTTTGTACAAAATTTTCGAAGCTTTAAGTAATTAAAACTATAGGTCTTTTCCATTTTCCGTAACTATGAATTTGTTACCATTTATGGCGTATAACCTACGACATCATACGTGGCGATAATGAGTCAAAGTGTTCCGAAACAACGCTACAGGGCGCCATCTTTGCTTTATGATTATTTGCATTCGTGTAACAGTTTGTGTTGTTGGTCTGAAGACAATATTCTGGTACCTTACCTACATTTGTAACGGATAAAGGTGCAAAAGAATATGTGAAAGTTAAATGATTAATGTTCTTTGTAAAGTGGGAGTTACCTGTATCACTTAAATGTGGAATCGGTCAGGTAATGAGGTTCATTAGGTAGGTTTCTTAGAGACAACAGGTCTTCTAGACACTAGCAATAAGTAGGAACCTATAAAGTCATTATGAGATGTGATTAAAAGGTCTATCAACCAAGCCACTTTCATAAAATAGGTGGACATTAAACAGCAGAATTAGATACGTACCTAAGTGACTAAAGTTATCAACGACTAAAGCTATAAACTTTGTGCTATGGTGATAACTTTACTTGGTCATGGAAGTTAATACCTCATCAAAACTCATGTTCAATTTTAACGAAACAATTATAGAGAAGGCTATGAAAATGTTAGATTTTCCGGTATTCATTAAGAAAAGAAATGAAAAACAGACGTTGTTGAAGAAAACAGAGTATTTCAAGAAGTTTTTTATATTGTTGAAAAATGTGGAACAGCTTTGTATTTAAACTTTTACGTGAGTGATGTTATATTAAAACTTTTGAAACTTTCATGATTATTAAAACAAAAGTCAGTTATTATAACGGGATATTCTGTTATTCCGTGATCATGGCGCATGAAACTGTGCCGAAATATTGGAAAACTCAAAATTCAAATCATGGTAAATATCCATATATAAGTGACTTTTGTGATGCTATATTGCAAGCATGTCGTAGGATCAGGAGTGCAGGCATAAACCATGATATTATTAACGTGCAACATATTCTTAAAGTACTTGCAGTAACAATGTTTATATCTGGAACGAAAGCAGCGTGTGAGTCCAGGTTAATATGTGGCTCTGATGGTGTAATATACGAGAGTACATGTGACTATGACAGAGCTGCAAACAAGAACCCTAATCTAATGACGTCACACATAGACGCCTGTACCAATAACGCTGATGACTCGAAGCGGGGATTGGCAATTTTGGACATAGTTAGCAAAGATATGAACACAGATCTAAAAGTAGAAACATCCAAGTTGAAGAGAGTTCAACCAGGATCACAGGTACCAGGGGAAAGAACAGGTAAACTAATAAAAACGTTAATGATTTATAATAAACATATCGAATAATAGGATTATTCCAGTTTTCCCCCTGAAATCCTAATATACATAATAATAGAATTGTCATGACAGAGTTACAATGAAGAATATTCGCTTTTAATTATTTAATAAAAATACTTAAACGAGCGTTGTTTTATTTCGTAATTGGTTATTTCTTCGCTTTTAATTGATTAATAAAAACACTATACTAACGCTGTTTATTTTCGTAATTTATAATTTCCGCTATAAATAGCAACACTGTGTACAAATTTAAAAACACAAATCCTATTTGAAAAAATATATAGATATAGAATGGCATATTGAAATGTATATTGGCGCTCATTGGGGGAGACCTATGTCAGCAGTGGACTGCTGGTAGGCTGCTGATGATGTTGATAGATATAGAATAGGTAATTTTACATAAAGTAAATCCTTTATTGGCCTTCTGTTTAGTGATTAAGTATGTTAATTTTAGTTCTTATGGGTTGTAGATTTTGTTTTATAAATAAATAAGAAGGAAGGCGTAGACAATACAAATCACGATCATTCATCATACATACGCAATATTCTCATTAGCCTGGCTATCTTCCGTAACCATAATTTGTGTCCATTTACGGCGACTGACATCATAAGTTGAGACTTGGGCACGTGTTCCAGTTCAGATTGACACGATTGTTTTATGTCTCATGCGAATTTTAATTTTGTATTATTTTTATATGTATAATTTTGTAATTTTAAATCTTATTATTTCATTTCATTATAAAATTTTAGTACAATTTAATTTTTTTTTATGACATTTTGTTTCATTCCTTTTATGATTTATATTGTATAACTTAATAATCTATATCTTATCTATGAATGTTTAATTTTTATGTTTATTTTTAAGTTTTGTGTGTTTTTAATTTTATATGGATTTAATGTAACTACTGAGAAATCTGAAATAAACGAATAATAATAATTAGAGAAGTTGGTCTGGAAGCTTATTTATAACAGGGACTCCTTCATAGTTAAAAACTTCGTTTAAATTAAATATAAATATTTAAAGTACGTTATTGTATGTATTCATTTCATAAAACCCTCTACTCATAGTAAGTAATCATCATCTTTATAACTAATACGTACTAACAAAGTAATATACTCAGATATATAGGTACAGAAAGCGTGGCTTTACATTTGGTTTTACCGTATTATTTATGTTTAATAAAATAACATACACAATCCAATTTAATCATTATTGAAGTCGGTAGTGCTAAAATATACAGCTTATAATCAAAAGGATCTAAATCACCACCTTGTGCTTGTGCCACACCATGCTATTAAACTGGTCAGTGACCTTAAACAAAAACTGTTCTATAATCGAGCCAAGGCATTATTTGCCAGAAGCTTACTTCGGTGTAAGCTTTGTACAAGAGCTTGCCTAAGTATCTACTCGTACCAGACGTATTGAATAAGTTGAGATCGGAATTCTTAGGAAACTTAATGTAAAACGTGACACGATTCGTTTTTACATCGGCTTTTTCTTATTGCTACTGCCTCTGTGGAAGCGATTACTCATTTGTTGCGTAAACGATGGAAATGAATTGGGTGAAAACGGCGCTCCAAAAGTGGTAGAAAATAATATTGTGGATTTAGCCAATTTTTTTGCTAAACCTGGGAAACTTAGGAGTACTAAAGTCATTTAATACGGGATATGTACCATGATTTGAGTTACTCCGTGATCATGGCGCATGTAACTGTGCCGAAATATTGGATAACTCAAAAATCAAATCATGGTATATATCCCGTATTAAATGACTTTAGTATTAATAACCATGATAGTTTCAAGAGTTTTAACCTAGGAGTAGATACTTTCAAGGTATCCAGACAGCGCAGGGAGTAATTTTTAAACAGCCGTACAAATTTCATTTATGTACTTACATTATCAAAGATTTTGGAATACATTCAATGCGATTGCACTCGTGAGGTCAATGATCGCAAAGCAAATAAAAACATATGAAACAGAAAACAAACATAAAGCGTTAATATTATCACTTCAAGAGCCAGGCGCAAGTGGGATGCCCGATACGATTGTTTTGATTACAATAAAAAAACACTTCAGATGTAAGGCGATATTTAAGGGCCATCTCGCACTGTTATGTAAGATTATTGGTAGTAGAACAGTAAAATTCCAATTTATTTTTTAATAAAAAGAGAGCAACGTAAGTAACAGCGTATTTGAGCCACTGCATTGTTAATCAACACCAGATGGTTGTAGATATCTAGTACCTAAATTAGACTACAGAAGTAAACAAAAATCATTTTAGTTCAGGTGTGAATGTTTTCAACTTTTACGTAACTTTTGAAGAAAAAAACAATAAAAAAATATCCACAGACAACCTGTGGGATATGCAATGACTTATTAGTAGGTATGTTGATTATCGTAAGGATAAAGAAGGTAAATCATGAATCACTGTCCAGCTTTAAGACTCATACGACGTACCTAATGATGAAAAATTATAGAGGTAGTTAGTTCGAAGACGCAGTAGAGTGATTTGTTTGAATAGCAAAAACTCAACCTTGGAACAAGTCATGGCGTTTTTTGTCGTGAACCATTAATTATCTTTCAATGTGGAAGCACAAAGAGTAGTAAATTGTAACATAACGCTTTTGTTAGTCTATTTGCATAAAAACTAACAGATATCGACAATGGACGTTTTGTTAATGTCATAGGTAGTTAGTGGCCAAAGACATTTTAAGTGGTACTTACTACGAACTGACTTTTTCAACTTCCTTGTTACTGCCATATGTAGAGTAGTGTCAATTGTATATGCTTGGTGAAAAACTAAAGCATAGCAACAAAGCTAATTACAACACACCATAAGGAAAATGGTGCTAGTCGATATAATAAGTGTTCAACAAAGTAGTTTCTAACCAGCTGTAAAAATAATATCCTTAAATGTATAGGAGGACAGCAATCCGCACATAACGATAAACAGGCGCTAAACATTCACGATTGTCATCGAATCACAATATAACGCGTCAAAACCCACGAACATTCTACTTTCTCCCCTAAGCTTCTGTCAATAAGACCCATAAGAAACAATTCCAACATCTGATAAGTCTAATAAGGTCGTATCCATATTTGTAAACATGATTCTCTCGAGGACTGTATATGGGCTTCTTTAGAAGATGATTTTAATAATCTCCTGCCAATATATATTGGTAATGATGCACATTCGTTTGTGTATTTACTGGTTTACTAATTGGATGAGATGGTTGAAGATCAGTAATGTAGATTGCCTCTACGGTGATGTAAATCGTTGGATTGTTAACTACTGGTTGCATTATCGAGGTATTGATTTCTTCAACTATTTCTATGATATGTTTTTTATTTATTACATTTATATGGACTCGTGCGTGAGAGTCATAGGAAAGTGAGGACGAAACCTTTACCCAGCAGTCGGACAACGTACGTTTGCAAAAATGTAATGTTTTTTTTTTCTATAAATGACTTTATTTCAAAGATGAACAGTAAACATGAAAATCTTTTTGTATCAAAAAGGAATGGACGTGGGCTGTAAATAATTTACCTACCAAATAACGCAACAAATGATACTACTGGACGGGAAGTAGAATGAATGAAACACGAATACAAAACTCTATGAATAATACAAACGAGTAGATGTGAATTAAATGAAATGCCAACAAACAAGATAAACTTGGTATCAGCGCGATTTGTTCCCATGAAATCTGTACTGCAAATAAAACAAGCACGCACGGTTTTCTCACGGCATGATATGTGCCTAAGTTGTGCCTACATGAACCTAAGTTGTGCCTAAATATACAAAATGTAAGTTTTACATAGAGATTACTAAAAAATTTCAATTATATTATTATTATTTAATTTCTAAATTAGGTAGAAGCAAGTTCCATTTGATGAAGATTTGTTGAGTCACAAAGTACTTAATTAAGATAAATAAAATTTGATTTCTTACAAAAGAACGAATCCCTAAGTTTAAAAATATTTTTAAGGTTTTGTGGGATAAATACGATAAGAATATATCTATGTATATGGAAACACTTCGTGATCATTCTCTAAAAAACATTTTTAAACTAAATCGGTCCGATTTGGATGGTTAATATTTTACAGTTTTATGGAGAAATCGACGAACATACATAAACAAACATACTGTGAACGTTTTTATGTATCATTGTGTAAAGTTGTCAAATTGCAAAATCGTTCATTTGGCTCTTTCTCCGCGCAACAAAGAACCTCCTCGACTACCTAGGTACTTAATTAGAATATGCGAACATACCTACCTACATCAGCAAGAACCATTAACAGTCCCTTAAAAATGATGTTTAGTTGTTGAATTCGTTTGAATTTTAAGTCATCTTATAGCATTCTTCAAGATTTACGACCTTGCATCATAATTGGAAAAAAAAACATCGTAATTACAACAAAGGAATTCAAAACAAAGAACTCGACGTCCGGTAAGTACCATATGTTAGCGGCAATAAGCAGACCATCAATCAAAGTGCCAAAAGAAATATCTTCAAATGTAAAGTTAATTTAAAAGTAGTTAGAGGTATCAAAATCAAGGTCTATGACGGATTAGATCTGATAGCAGTATTAATACCTTAATGTATGTATGTATATACCCAAATTATCAATTTGGAATACTAATAGCAATTTCTGACTTTTGACATCTGATTATGATAAGAAACTAGCTGCATGGTGAAGTAACCTTGAAGCCTTTTATAGTTAGGTGATTGATAACGATATTATTGTTTGGTTTACGATATACATATTATGTACTTATCTCATAATTTAATACAAAGTGTTGTCAAATCTGTTCTAGTCTAACACCAGTCTCAAATAAAACAGTATCTTTAACGATAACACGTTTACCCTACAACATAGCCTTTATTCATGTTTTACCTGTGTTTCAAATTTCAATTGAGTTTTTATATAAAAATAATGTTTTATCTATCGACCTTGCTCCATCACACCCGACCATTTGATTTCATTTTATCATTTATTTTTTTAGTCATAGCTTTCATCAACACACTAATGTTAGTAAAATAGACTAAAGATTACTATGATAGACTAGAAAGGTTTAGAACGTTTACTTAGATTGTGTTATGGCCGATGTGTACACTGTTTATCATCTCTATCTTGATAAAGGTTCGAGTAGCTGCATTAGTGCCTTAATGCTTTTCAATCGAAGAAAGTTGAAGAATGTCATTACCTGAAACAAAACACAATAGGTACATTAAGGCTGTTGTTTGTGTTGATAGCAATTTGGTAGAGTGAATACACTTACAGATCCAAACGTGGATCAAAATAGGTACTTGATTATAAACGAACCAAACCAATCTAGAATATGTTTTTTTTTATATATGGCTGCATCATAGAATCAAGCGTCGTTAAAGAATAATTATTTCAACCATAAATACTTCTCAGGTGGTTTTATTGTGATTGAAGTCTTACAAAGCTTCGGTATAACTGTTCATAAAACTGGTCCTGTTACAAATTAATGATTATAAATTATACTTCTATAAAGTGATTCGATAGCACTCAAGTCATTGCTCGGCTGAAGGGCCTGTTGACCGCTATAAATGAATCGATATACACAATACATGCAATCACTGTCGAAAATTGTAATAACACTGCCAACCGATAAAAGATCTTATCTCTCGGTAATATACTCCATATCTAATAACAGTAGTGATTGGCAATACGATACAATTGTTAGCTTCTGGAGCATTCCGTCACGTGTCCCCGGTCGGTCTGACCGACACTTTGACAGGAATAATGTTGATATAAATTGTTTTTGAAAATGCCCTGTTTTACAACTGATTTTATATCAAGTTCGGTACCTAAAGTAATTAGTCCCTATAAATAACACCTACTTATAAATAGAAATTTACAATTTATTGCAATTATTTACGATTAGCCTATTTCTGCCGGGAAAAAAGCATACCCTTGTCCAATACTCGCATAGATAGACCTACGCCATAAACAACATGATTATTTAAGTAAAATGCAGTCTTCAGGAGCCCTGTGTACAATAAATTACAAAAGCTTAACCAGATCATTGGCCTGGCCACCGAGGATTAAAAAACAAACTTTAAAATAAGAACAAAATGGCGCGTCGGGACAGCGTAAGGTTTCGGCGCGAAAGTTCGTTACAAACTTGTAGAAATTTTACCTCGTCATGGATACATATCTAGGGTGAACGACACATTGAATCATCGGCAAACAGAAAACAATATTTTTTATCGTATTTTACAATTTATTACCGACTACGTTATGCAAAGATAAAGACACAAGGGCATTTGTTTTGGCGGCCACTTAGCAAGTTCATGGACTCTCGGGTGATTCATGATTTCAATTGGCAATACGGTGTGAACGTTGCAAATGAGCACTAAACTTTTTCAATTGCATTGCATACAATACAACGTCTCCAATGTTTATTTTCAGGCTCGGCACTACATTTAAAATGATGAAAGATCTGCTCTTTCAAGAATAAAAAATATCTACCTTTGTAATTAATTTAATTAAGTATATCAGTCACCTATTACCCATATTACAAGCTCTGCTTAGCTTGGGGCTAGGTGAGGCTATGTGGAATGTCAAACATGATTTATTTATTTAATCTCTGTACAAAACCGTGTCATTTTTATTGTCTCCAATTTCATTTGGCAAGGTTTGGAACCCGTAGACCATTGCATAGCGATTTCACAATTCCTAAAACGGTCGTGCCACCCAGCACTTTAACAATGGGACACTCATTAATTAGATTTCGTAACTAAAGCTAAGGAACTTTACGGGACATTTGTGAAATCAGTGTTATCTGAGTAGAAGGAAGATCATTTAAAACCGGAATTAAAAATAAACCAAAACGAAAACTGCCTATTTGAAAAAAAGTATGGTACAAAGCAGTGTCCATGCAACTGTAAAGTTTGATTAAAACTGACAGCCGCTTGGATGATATGAAAAACTCTACATAAGCCCGATTTTAGCAACGGACGACACACTACCTAGTCCCTACTTACTTACCCTTCTCATCGCTGACGCTATATAACACAAATAATGTTATAGTTTTTTTAAATAAAAACTTTTTTAATTAAAATTTGAATTAAGACTTTGAATTCCTTTAATTTACACTATTTCAAAGTTTAGCGGGACAAATACTAAACCCTAGAAATAACATTTTGTATGGAACCATGGGATCTTCTTCTCTATAATAGGAGATACGAAGAAATCGACGAACATACATACATAAAAAATACATACAGTAGAACATACTAGAATCTCCTCTATGTTTAAAGTCGGTTGAGAATAGAGTTCACTCAATTATAAATATTTCTTATTTAAATAACGCCGAGGAACAGAAAGATCATTGTGGTCATTTCACAAGTCTGCAATTATTTTGATTGGAGAATTGGCAATGCCTAATGAAGTTGCAGGCATCACGATTTCTTTTATACAGCTTCAAATTGCTGTGTTACTCCCAAGTTTATGAATGCTAATTATTGAGTGAGCAAACTGAGGTTTTAGCAATTGATTAAGATTACACTTTCCCCTTGTTAAGAAAACTGGACAATCCTTGAAAACATTAGTAAATTGAAACTTAGCATTTTAGAAGCTACTTTTGCATAGATTTTAGGAAGCTGTTGACCACCCGTTTCAGTTTTGGAACAGAGAATCCTTATTTTAGCTTTAACGGTCAAAACACCTGTGCTTTGCCAATTGACGTCACTGGGCCAAACCGCACTCCAGGGATTTTTGCTGATGAACAAAAAGTGTTAGAATTAGAAATCTTAAATCAGTATAGTCATTAAGAAAATAATGTAGTGGACAGCTTGTTATTGACTAGAAAATATTCACTGAACCTTTTATGTCTAGAGGTCTAGATATATATACCAATAAACCCATCATATCGTTCTAACGATAAGTCTGTTCACAAGTATGTGTAAATTTGTTAATACTGGAGACTTCACTGGTCTATGTAATTCACTGGTCTATGTAAATCTTTATATTGTCTATGTACTGTCTGTTTTCCAAATAAATAAAAATAAAATATATCATAAAAATTTGTAAAATTTATACTAGAACATTATTTCCTAGAAACCATTATAAAAGTTCCTTTAGCCATATTAACATAAGCCTTAACTATTAACATAAAGTTTCCTTATAAGTCCCATCGACCAACAAAATATCGATAAGATTAGGAGCTATTTGAACGAGGATGTTAGTTCTTTGAACGTATCGATAGATAGTGTTGCTTGTGGTGTAATCGATATCGGTAAGCGAAGCCGCGGAAGAACACGCATGTTAATATGTTGCGTTATCATTTATTATATTCAACTTTACTTTAGATAGGTCTTCAAGAAAATTATAAATAAAATAACTTTTTACAATTTATCCAGTAATTCAAAGTAATAGCCAAAGAAAACTTTAAAAGCTCCGAAATTATACTAAGATATCAATATCATACAAACGATGTGTTTATTTGTTTGATTGCGATTCGATTATTTTTTGATCGGTTGTTTTTCATATAACTTTTTTTGCCGCCATTTCGCCTCCTACCTATTGTAAGTCTCAAGAAACCTAATGCGGATGCCGCGCCGCATCCTTTATTCTTTTAATGCTTGAGAAACGAAAAGAGTACCACAATATCTCGATAGAAATCGGCGTTGGAACGCATTCTCACATTAATTGTTGAAAACAATGGCTATTCTGTTCTCGGTTCTCGACCTTGCGGTTCGATCACGACTTGCACACCTGCATTCCCTTACGTATAGCATAGAAGAGCTAATAGTTTTAGCGCATATTTATAAACATATCAAATTCAATGTTATATAAATAGATAGCACGGAAATATATTAATATGTATTTTCAAGCACGGTTTGGCTCTAACTGAGTGAACAACCCTCAAGGTTTACACGTCTTATTTTAGAATTATACCTGAGTAACATTGGGCAGATAAGTACTTAGATAATGTAGGTATCTACCTAAAGCTGATGTTTATTAAGTATATATATTGATCATCACTACATAGTATAAAACAAAGTCGCTACCCGTTGTCTGTCTGTCCCCTATGTATGCTTTGATCTTTAAAACTACGCAACGGATTTTAATGCGGTTTTTTTAAAAACCTCTTGCCTCTTGAATCACTATTCCAGAGGAAGGTTTATAAACCATTTGACACATAGATTTCCACGCGAGCGAAGCCGCGGGGCGCAGCTAGTAAATTCATATTTTGAAGCTATCAACCCTGCCTACAAATCAATGTTGCAATTGATATTGGGTTTTATTACAAAATCATAAAGATTATTTTGTTTTTACAGTCGAGCTAAGTGATTCAGGGCTGCTGTAGGTTCAGACAAGTGTGTCATGTAATGTCTAAGTTGAGCTAGAATTTGAATTATTGAATGGGCACGATTTCTATCAAATGCCACTTGTACATGCCGTATAGAGATCTCACGCACCTACCTCAACTAAAGACAGCTTTGGTGCCCAAAGTTCAAGGAGCTTTGCATAATCTCAGAAAAGGGATTTTCAGGTGACATCCTAATGAAAGAAAGATACGTACGATAAGAGAAGTCAACATGGATCTGATGAGTTTTGGATCTTAAAAATATTATTGAATGGAACTTAATAGTAGGTACTGCTGACACTAACTAAACTTCTCCAAACTTTCCTTTCTGGTTCCTTCCTAAAATGCAACATCGTTTTGTGAATGCAAGAAATATTTCAATATTAAATACAAGACCGATATTTATAATGAGGCAGATATAAATGAGCCTCATATATTGTTCACAACTTGTTTCTCTCCATCAAATTCATGAGAAACTTGACATTGACCTAAGGTCACGCGAAATGTTTTACAGACATGCATGGTGCTTGATAACATCGAGGTATTTTGATAAAAATCTAAGACTATTATTTATTTATGGATCTGAAATGAAGATGCTGTTTATGATAATTTAATTAATTTCAATTAAGATTTAAGTACAAAATTCTAATTTCTTTTTTTTCTTGAACGCTAAGAGTCCGTTTAGCTTCACTGCATAGTATAAAACAAAGTCGCTTCCCGCTGTCTGTCTGTCCCTATGAATGCATAGATCTTTAAAACTTCGCAACGGATTTTGATACGGTTTTTTTAAATAGATATAGTGATTCAAGGGGAAGGTTTATAAACCATTTGACACATAGATTTCCACGCGGGCGAAGCCGTGGGGCACAGCTAGTAAAAGTATAAAATATTTAACATGTGAATTTCTGGAATGATCTACCCCAGAGCTAACTTGGTGTCCTACAGTCTAGCTAAAATAACTGTAAGTCAAAACAAATTCCATACCCTCATTGAGGTCGCAATTCCCATTAAAGATTAGCTCGCAGCAAAAAATATGGCAAATTACCGACTAAACATTAATTCATCGCGGGCCCGCCCTGACGAATCCCAGTCGTGACCGAGACCAGCGGTTAATTAAACCTGTACTTTAAGAAAAGGTGCACTGAACTGTGAGCTTTAAAATAATGTCGCATGTGAGAATTTTAAAGAAATATTGTTTATAGTAGAGTAGGCTTTAGAAATTTCAGCATTTAGTTATCGTATGGAACGTTACTTTAATTACAGAAAATCTGAACCACGCTATTGCATCCTGGCAACTGGCAATCATATATAACAAAGTTACAATATAACAGCATTCCAAGAAATAAGGTAGGTACAAAAAAAGCTCAATATCATCTATCAATATACACATTATTCTAATAGTTTTGTTGTTTGTATCATTATACGTTTTTGTTTCCTATTTGTTCTTTAGTAGGTATTTAGGTTAATATAAATCTATTTACTATATTCATTTATATTTGTAAAAATGTTGTTAGCACGCCAACACCCTCTGTAAGAACATGTATTTTTTGGTCGGCTGGTAGAATATGCCCTGGCATTAAGCTCTTGTACCTAAGTGCAATAAAGTTTTAAATAAATAAATATAAATTGCAGAATGACTGCAGACACAGTAATTTGAAAAGTAAACCAACGAACGATAGAACGCACACTCAGTAAACATCTTACCAAAGCATAAACAAAATTACCTGAGTAAATTCTGTACAACGAATCCAGCAATCCTTGCATCATCTTGTTATTTTTTATTTCACTTCACAAAAACGGAACATCGCTTCATTGCTCGTGACAATAAGGCATGTTCATTTTAAATTGACACATCATTTTAAAGTAACGACCAGTCATCTTTTAGTTCCACACGTCGAACAAAGAGATGGTTTATCGCATGATAAAAAGCTATTTAAGGTCAACGTCCAAAAGACAGCACGGTGGCTAGATGGAGCTAACGGTAGATCGATGGTTATCATCAATCAGATTTGCGTAACTATATGTTAGCAATTACATTGGACACGAGTAGGTCAAATGGCTGACCACGCGGAATGCAGTGCTACTGTACTGTTACTGTATAAATAAAAGAAACACGATATATCGAGGACGAATAAGCAAGGGTTAGAGACCGATTACGCCACAATGAAACAAGTCCAGGCATTGTCTTTGAAACAAAGACAATAAAATATACATACAAGATACCACAGGTGAGATAAAAATACAAGAACCATGATTTGAAAATGTAAATGATGGATAAGATTCAAGGTCAAGTATCTTGATGTAATGCTTTGACGCCTACGACTAGAACATAATGGATTTGGGACTGACCGAAACAACGTGTTCTACACGACATGCACGCGTCATGGGCATAGTAATGTCGAAACTGGTAATGTGCTGGTAACGTGGGTGGAGAATAGTAAATGTTTTAGAATAATGTCAATGATAATGGTTTTATATGAGTTACTGTTACTGAGGGGCATCAAGAGTCCTTTGATGTTTTAGGTAAGAACTCAGGTAATTCCGCTCAGACAACGATCCCGAGAGAAATAACTACGTGTATTTATTATTCTTGGCACAGTTTTAGCATGTTGTCAGAATTAATAAACGGATAACTGAAGAAAACATTATTCATTTTTAAAAAGGACAAGTATGAAATCTAAATGTCATATGTGCTGTTTTAAAATTTCAGTTTTCTAAGTCCGTGTAATCGCTATAAGCTGTATGTCTACCAAGGTAACATTTATTTAAGATTTTTAACTACAATACAACACAACAATATGCCATGTAAACCTATGATATAAACTTTGTCCTAAGTAAACAAAATTTTTTTTTAAAAATAAACGGTTTTTTATAGTTTTATGATTTTTAAATGAAGCCCTGCCCTGCACACAGATGAGCTACATACTATCATTTATTATATTATCCTGCAGAAAATGATTATTAACAATAGTTGACACTGAACAAAGGAAAGCTAAAGCGTTGCTGAAAGCGCATAAACACGTCGAAGAAAAATATGTCTCAGAAAATAAGTGCAAGGAAGCTAACAAGAGCTGGTTTGAAGAAATCCTCGTACGTTTCTGAATACGTAATTAAAACCGTCGTATAGACGGTGAACTTGTGTCGGCGAGCGTGCACGTAAAAATAGACATGCCAATAACAATGTAGGTACACAAATGAAGACACTAATGAGACGTCAGAATAAATTTACAGTGAAATCACGGAGAAAGAATGAATCAATGGAAACTCTAAGATGCGAAAGCGGCACTATTGAAGCGTATCTTTATGCTTTGCATCGTGCATCCTTTCACGTTATATTATATTATTTTCACATTCGGACGCGCATTATTTTTCTGTAAGGTGTTGAATTATCTAAAATCTTCATATCAGGTTTTTTATAATCCCATATCTAAAAGTAGTCTTTTTGTCAGGCTATTTGCAGACGTCGTTTAAATGTATATTCAGTAAGTAGATTGCATTTTGTATGAATTCGTAATAGTGTTCTCGACTTATCGACCAAAGGAAATTGATCTCATTCATTACAATTTAAACGAGACGTATTCACGGACGACGCGAAATTTTTCGAATGTCTCCGGCAATTTATCTCCAGTAAATTGGAAGTGAGATGTCTGCTCTTAATCAGACTGTCAAAAAATTAGATGACTGGTCATCTACCTTAAACTAAAATATATCAACTTCGTAATCCTTTGTTTGTGTCACAAAACTTTCACTGTTTGATATTTGAGGAGCACATGGTCACATAAAACTGGCTTCATGATATTAATAACGTAGGGTATTGTACCGGGCACAGTAATTTAGGATGCATTCAGGCAATTGCATGTTTTTGAGCCATTATCACAATTGAATGGTCGATCAGATCGGAATGATGTAGGGCGGCTCGTCGCGCGCCCGCGCCGTCCGCGGTCTGCCGCTCCGCCGCCGCCACTGGCTCACTGGGATTATTTATAAATTTACAGACAGGGGGTCGTAGAATTTGCACAATGGTATGCGAGCATCAGGTCGCACCGGAAACTAAAAAGCCAAATGTTACATTCAAGTTACATGATAATAATCTTTTAATTTTTTCTGAAATTAAATATCGTTGAATTTCAAATACTACCAATCGGAAGCTAATTTGATAATATTGAACAATGACATGCATATATACATTGGCCATGAACAAGGAGATAAGGGCATAATGCATATTCACAAGTAGGTACTAAAGCCCAGTAAAAATCGTATTCTGCTCAAAGAAGGCGAATAGAATTTTCGGGCGACCCTGACCGCCCACAGAACAGGTGGTTCAGGTATTCGCCAATCCCGCCGGACTCGTGTTATGACATCAAGTTCGACACGTGGGCGACGACGTTTAAATAACACCAAATTCTTATTAGATGCATATTATTTCAAATATTTATTTAGATATATGTACATATGTATGTGTTGTACCTCAAAGAACTCTGCCCAATCTAGCATGGCTTTCAATTTTCTGATGAACTACGTTTTAATCAACAAGTTTTGCGTCTCATACTTAAAGCTTTGAAATCCGATACAGCAATCGATATCAAAGCAAAATATGAAATCATATTACATTTCAACAAATTGTTGCAAAAACTCAAAACAAATAGCGATATTATATGAATCACTTACCGGCAGAGTACAAAAGACTCGTTTGGCACCCGTCTGAAACTCATTCCGATTCCTTGACAAATGACATCTAAAATTAAAGCAATGAGTAGGTATGCTCTATTGTTAATAATGAACTGAAGTGCAGCCAATAAACTAAACTGAAATACACGGTGTTGTTACGAGATATGGTTCAAGCATCACATGAACTTATATGAAGGATGAAGAACTGACAGAAATAGTGGTAAGGCACTCCGCCTAACTAAAGAAGTGAGTCAAAGTTTGCATTTGATAATCGGCTATCATGATCTAAAGTCCAACATCGCACATGTGTGGATATCTCCTGTGACATCCACTACGGCCATAAGACCGCTAGACACATCTGTAGACGCCCTGAAACGTGTATTCGTATGACCGGTTGTATTTGTGTATTTGTTGACGTTGGGCGCTAAAGTCGATTGATATATATTAAACACGGAGAGATAGCAGAGCATTCGAATATCATCATACCAATCATAGAGCTATCACTGATTGATGATGAATGACCGACTGTGTCTTTCATCACCGATGCCTGAACGCCCTCGTCTATTTCTGTCTCCGTTTTATTATTTATTGTTTCTTTAACGTCAGTATTTACATTTGCTGTGAGTTTTTACATACCTGTGTTAGACAGGGTTTATGTTTAGAATGCTTTTGCGTTATGATGCTTTTAGATTTCTGAAAAGTGAAACATACCTACCAGCTACCTACGGTGTATAATTTGTTTAAAGCGTGCAGCTGATATCTCAGACTGAGACATGCGTGCGTTTGTCCTTAGAATAGAAAAAGAACCAGAAATCAAAAGCCCACCTGAATGATAGCTTGTTGAATGTTTACACACCGCTGTTTGTAAAGGTAACGTAAACAAATAAAACGTCGATGTTCGGTGAACCGACTTCTATGTTATTTTCGTTTGTGCTTTACATTTTCAACATATACTTTTGTACTATCGTCATCATCATAATCATCAATAGCAGGGAGCACACTGAAGCTCATCGCCTATACGGCCGTATCTTTCAATGTAGCTGAGCCTATGGATCTGGAAATCTGGATCTAACCACCATAAATCGTTTTGGCTGACCATAAATAAATAATAAATAATGCTGGACAATCCATACAGCATCATCTAGCAGCTAAGCTAACCAGAGCTGGTATTATAGGTACTAAATAACTGATATACAAAATAGAATAAATTACATAGATAGATATTATATATATATGTATAGATAATACCCGGAACAAATATTTGCAGATTATAGACAATTTTGTCCCAAGGCGGGAATCAAAACCGCAACTGCAGCGCCGCTAGTGGACCACATCGGTCGTCAAATGTCCAGCCAGTTCCCTTGAATGTATACCCATATCCTCCACACAGCGCGATATCTTCGAGGCAACAGTTTGTTTGACTCGCCTCAAGACTCTCATAGTTCATTTATTTATTTGTGATGGTCTGAACATCCTTTTAATATATCTCGTCTATCGTCATTAAACATTTGAGAGAGATAAAAACGTTGAAATTTGAAAATCCAATTAGACGCATCCTCATAAACGATGCAATTGACGTGACCCACATCGAGCACGCATGGACATGCCTATTCGCATGAGATCATAGAGGAACCATTGTACTCTTGCACTGGAGGAAATTACTGCGGTTGGTGATTGGTCTAATCTAAACCCATCAGTGGTGTAAATCCGGTCATTAATAACGATAGTGATGTCTTCAGAGCACATTTGTCAGTCGTCTTTCGAGATTTGCTCAATCGTGTTGAAAGAAGTGACGAAGTTTCTGGAAGGTAAACCCTTTACCTGTCTTACTTAGTTACCAAAAATACGAGATATATCGACTAAGCCTCAAACATTTGATTTCGATTATTTGCTTCCTAAGGATGAATAAATGTTTATTGGAACTACAAAACGATAATTACAGCTAGAATTTAGACCTTTAAATATGAATTTCCTAAAAATCTAAGCCGTAACCAAAGGCAAAGTTCCCATATTGCCAAAATGCCCATTGATTGAATCATTTTCATTATTTTGTATAAAATCATCACACCAAGTATGATAAAAAACTTGAAGTAACATAGTTTCTACGAAAACAAATCGATTGAACGTGCCTACGCTACGAGTTATTCAATATTTCCAGACTATGTAATCCAAAACCATGGACAATCGCCAATTCTTCAACCCTTCTATTGGCTTCAAAAATTCGCCACAGGAATTCGCCATGAATGGCCACCGCGGCAGTAAACCATTGGAAATAGACGCGTTTCCTCTCCTACGGTCCGACGCACAAGGTTCATGAACTTAAACGTCGCGGTATCCTTTCAATAAATATTGGTCACTAGATTCCTATATAATTTATGGCATGTTTTTTATTCAATTCAATATTTATAGACATCAAATGCAAAAATTATCTTCTCAAATATTCCTATAGTCCTAATACTTCTTCAACAACTTTGACACACAAGTACGGCGAAACATGAAAAACAAGAAAATTTAAAGCATAAAATGTATCTTACCTGCTAACGTTATAGCTAGATGTAGTTACTTACCTAAATTACAAAAAATAAAATAATGAAAATTCACATCATACTAATATTATAAATGCGAAAGTTTGGATGTTTAGATTGATGGATGTATGGATGGATATTTGTTACTTCATCACGCCATGACCACTGAACGGATCGGGCTGAAATTTCATATATGTAGGTAGGTCTTGGCCTGGAATAAAACATAGGCTACTCCCATAAATCAGTTCCGATGGGATAGAAATAACCACTTAACGTTTCCACAGAAAAAAAAACACGTGAGAAGCCGCGGGTGGAAACTAATACATCTACGGAGAAATGGCGAAATGAATAAAGTCTAATAGAATAGAAATTCGTCTGTGTAGTTAGTCCCTTAGTGCAGCTAACAGTTCTCCGTGCACTAAATAAGTCCATGCGCATTAGTAGCGTTATAACACGACATAATCTACCGCTTGCATCGCTACACTGAGAACTGTCAGCAAACTTATCTGACTGGGTCAAAGTGATAACTTTATAGAGGCTGTAAAGATTACAGATATTGGGTATCATAACATAACTGATAACAGTGATCTATTTATAATAACTCGACAATATTAGGTTTGTAAATTCGTTGAGATTGTCAATATCCGATATGGTCTAGTGGCTAGGATACCTGGCTCTCACCCAGGAGGCTCGGGTTCGATTCCCGGTATCGGAATAATATTTTTGCCCTGCGATGCTTGTTATTTTTTCTTGAAACAAATAAAATGAGGTTAATTCGTTTTCAATTTAATTTAACAATTAAGGCTATATAATTGCCGCAGCTGTAATAAAATAATTAAAAAATTACAGTCTTTAAATTATTTTACATGGATACTTAACCACTGCAGCTTGTATTAAATAATACTTAATGGACGGCAATTAATTTGCTTGAAAATAAAATGACATTACTTTAAAATTACATCATATAATATTCAGATCCTTGACCGAGAAAGAATAATGGAAAATGCAACAATATCTATACAAATTAACATTTATACAATGTCATCATCATCATCAGCCTATATTAGTCCACTGCTGGACATAGGCCTCCCCCAATGAGCGCCATAGCGCCCTGTCTTCAGCTTGACGCATCCAGCATCTACCTGCAGTGTTTCGCAGGTCGTCATCCCACCTGGTCGGAGGGCGTCCTACACTACGTTTACCGAGTCGTGGTCTCCACTCAAGAACACGTTTGCCCCAGCGGCCGTCTTTTCTTCGCGAGATGGCCGGCCCACTGCCAGTTCAGCTTGCTAATTCTCAGAGCTATACAATGTATCTGTTTGTAAATAACCGATTTCTACTTATTTGGACCATGTAGGTACTTAAATTTGAAATTTTAAGAACTGTTATAGTAGCGGTATTAATAAAAACATGAAGATATGTATTTACGTCGGCATAGCTATTATGTAAATAAAGAATTATAAATCAAGATATCAATCTATTTTGTATCAATATTAATCATCAGTCGTGAAATATTCAGATTTAACACAAATTGTATATTGAAGAAAAAACAAAACATATTAATGAGATAGCTTAGCAATAAGTCGGAAGTCTTAGTTTTAGTTCATATAATACAACAATAAATCAATTAAAAGTGTTGTGTTTATTTGTTTCAAACCCGTGAAATAGTAGCCGCCATGCACCAAATAGTTTTTTGAAAACAATATTTGATATACTAAAACATCAAACTGCTTTATTTACTTTAGACCTTAAAAGACTCTTGGACACATCACAAATTTCAAAATTGCTTAAGTACTGAATAGAATAATAAATAAATAAAAATACTTAAAATTCATTTATTTGGAACAACGACAAATCATAATTAAAATTAAATTTAGTTAATATGTTATTAATAGCAGGAATAACATAATGATGTTATTCCTACCTAATCTATTAAATAAAGTTAATTCTGAAATAAACAAACGTATAGCTACACCCTTTGTCTTGTCGGATTGGACATGTAGGTTACATTTCGAAATGTTTGCAAAGTGTCGGTATGCAAAAGATGTGGATATGCAAAACTGAATTCGCGGTGTTTACGACATCAACAGGAGCGCAACCTTTTCTGTGTATTCCAGCCATTGTTCTTGCTGACTGCATTGCGAAAAAGGCTGATATCAAATTAAAAGGAAACAAATGATAATTATGGAATATTATAAGAAATAACAAGATGTGAATCAAGCAAACGCTAAATTGGTATTCGTACTACCTACAGGTAGATCAAAAAATATCATAAGAAGCGCATCAGGGAAGCTTCTCTATTTTTCATATTAAATCGTTTCTTTTTGTATTAGTTTTAATCTTCCATGATCACAGAATTATAACGCTTAAAACTTAGTACAGTACTTATTCCACAATATAATTTTAGTTTTAAAAATTCGTTGATATTAAAATATAAAAAAATGCTGGGCAATCCACACATCATCATCAAGCCCCAAGCTAAGCAGAGCTTGTGTCATGGGTACTGGATAACTGATATATACAATGTGTATAGTCGAACCTTGATCAAACGAGATTTGCGGATACACGACATATATTTATCGATAAAAATAAAAAAATAAAAAATTATATGTTACCTACCTCAAAAATAAAGCCGATTTAATTATTTTTTTAATGAAAACTAATTCATCTGGTTTTTTCTCCGTTTCTTTTTGAGTAAACGGTGTATTTTATTCAAAGTAGTCTCATTTGAAAGCTAGATAGTCTACCTAGCTAAGAAAATAAGAAAAAAATACAATTTCGGTACATAAGCCTAGTAAAATCAATATTTTTTTAGAAATTTGCAAAAAAAATACGATTTTTATTTTATTTTTGATCTGTAACTTTAAAACTGGGTTATTGAGGTGTAGTTTTTTGCATGTTGTATTAAACTCCACTATTTAGTATACAAATCCTCCAAAAATTAAGGGCCTATCTATTTTTGTTGTCATGTTATTCACCATTTAAAATAGGTACTTTCTGTCTTGTCAAGAGTAAAAAAAACAAAAACTTTATCTTAAACAGCCGTTACTATCCCACTGCTGGGCAAAGACCTCATTCCATTTCTTCCTATCTTGCCTTATTTTATTTTATAATTTATGTAGATTAAATCAGTTGATATTCCTGTTGATCTTTGTACAAGACAGAAAGTACCTATTTTAAATGGTGAATAACATGACAATGAAAAGAGATAGACCCATAATTTTTGGAGGATTTGTAGATTAAATTATGAAGTTTAATACAACATGCAAACAAGTACACCTCAATAGCCCAGATTTAAAGTTACAGACCAAAAATAAAATAAAAATCGTATTTTTTTTGCAAATTTCTAAAAAAATATTGATTTTACTAGGCTTATGTATCGAAATTGTATTTTTTTCTTATTTTCTTAGCTAGGTAGACTATCTAGCTTTCAAATGAGACTACTTTGAATAAAATACACCGTTTACTCAGAAAGAAACGAAGAAAAAACCAGATGAATTAGTTTTCATTAAAAATAGTTATTAAATCGGCTTTATTTTTGAGATAGGTAACATATAATTTTTTATTTTTTGTTTTTTATCGATAAATATATGTCGTGTATTCGCACATCTCGTTTGATCAAGGTTCGACAATACACATTGTATAATAGAATATATTAAATAGATAGATATTTTATACTATACATAGAAAATGACCAGAACACCCTGAATTGCAGATCGTAAAAACATTGACAAATGTTTTTTCCTCCTGCGTCATAGTCATGTTATAATGCTTTAAAGATCAGATTTAATAAATAAAAAAAAAAAAAAAAACTCACTACGCTAAAACCCCAGGTGGGTCAACGTAGCGAGACCGTGACGTCACCAAACACTTCAGTCGGACGAACAACGTTGATTGTGAATACCATTCTAGATAATTGTGTAAATTTTCCAACATTAGTTATATATTGAAAACTTGCATGTTCACTAGGTAAGCACAATGTTTCTCATGTGCTTAATCTTTGAAATATATCAATCTCTGCATCAGCTTTAACTAGTTTACTGCTTGACAATATGTGTTTCCTGAAAAGTGCCTAATCACTCATGGCTCAATTTCATTCTATTCTTAATCTTAACTGAACAAAGTTTGGCTCAACTGTACGCTTATTTACAGTGCGGCTACAATTGATTGCTCAACCTGTCTCGATTCCAGCACGAAACGATCCAACCGTGAATCGATTTAAACACCGATACGATAAAACAATCGAATTGTCGCGCCTTTGAACATCGATTTTACAAGAACTGACACATAGTAGAACATTATTATGCAAACTATTATATATATTATAAGGATTCGATTTTATGAATTTAAGTCATTTATTTCATGTTTTTTTCAATTATTTGAACATGCCTTGAAAAGCCCCTTAAAAAGTACACAAATTATAACAAAAAAGACACACAAGTAAAACATAATAAAATAAACAAACTAAACTAGGTAAATAAGACATAAGGGAAACATGGATGGTTCTTAACTGCCTCTTGATCCAGCATTAACCATTTCTCAGCCTCCTCCGAAAGAGGTGAAGCTAAGAAGTTGTTACAGCCTCCTATCTGCCAAAAACAATGATCGTTTTTAAATAACTGCTTGCGTAGAGCTTCATTATCCGGGCACATTCTATGAGATTGTGAAAGCTTTAGATATTTAACATGTTCACCAAATCTGCAGTCGAACTAATATGAAAGACTTGACGATGAGAACTAAAGTGGTGTTGCGCCTTAAACCGCCTCAAAAAGGTGTCAACTAAAATACTGATTTCAAATTATCTCTTTCAATATAATGGACTATGCAAAATTTAACCTTTGTCCATTTATGTCGAAGCAGATATCTTGATACACTTTAGTGTTTCTAACATTGTCGGTGAACTATGCGGCACCTTTGACTCGGTCTAATATAGACTTATTTGTCGTATTCTATTGAAATGAAACTATTATCACTTCAATCCTGAATTCAATTTGGTCTTATGACTCAATTTTGTTCAGTTTTGCTAGTACACTTCAATATCATTGGAACTTTATATTTCGTGAATAACATAAGTAAAGTACATCCAATTCTTTAAAATTCGCTATCAAACAGAAGGCATGTTCTACTACATTGCGAACATCGAAGTTTTTTCCTCTTATTACATACTTATTCCATATCAAAGGTATCACACACACGTGTTGATGTTGACGTAGGCCATTCGAACAATTCACAAAAATTACAACTCATGAACACCTGCAAAAAACACATTACTCCGTACAATGAACGTCGAAACTCGTCGAAGGCAATGACAGCATCATACGTGCAAGCACTGTATCCGGCATTTTCACACGATATACGAAATGGAAAGCAATGGCTGTAATGTCGCGAAAGGTCAGCGAGCGGTCAGTGTGTGGATATTTTCTCTCCATTTAGGGAATGCCCCGCCTTGCATATGTCGAATTCTTAATGATTACAATCGGTTTGGAATCGAGAACAAACTGATAAAATCTCAAGAATACGAGACAGCAAAAAAAGAACATGCGAAAAGTTAGTGTTTCATATTGTTATTATTAAATCTTGAAAATAAAATAAATAAACAAATACAACTTGCGTAAATTATTTACACAGATGAGCATGATTTTCTTTGTAATATGCGTAAATGTGGGCAGATCCTCATGTATTAGCATCACTTGTCATAAGTGTTTACAATAACATTGGCAAACATGAGACTTAGGTATATACATATATGGGTATAATTATTCATTCATGCTTGAGGCAATAGATCATGAAATCAAATGTGTGTATTGTATTTAACACTAACTGCCTGCGTATAAAGTAATTCTAGCTCCAGAACTAAAATTTGCACGTATGTACGTGCAAAACTTCAGCCTGATCCTTTCGTACATTTGCACATAATTAAATGAAATGAAATAAATTTATTGTAGAAACTTTATTAGTTAATTTATTAATTAATTAGTAGACTAGACTGTAAGTAGACATAGACACTATTTGATTATGTTCGCTACATAGAATAGAATACAATAGAATCCATTTATTTTTACCTAAATATAATCACGGTTGTCTGGTAGAGATCGCTCTTGAGCGATAAGACCGCCAAATTGTGACATATTTTGTATTTTATTCTGTCTTGTTTGTTTTATTTTTAAGTGTGAAATAAAATTATTTTCTATCTGTCTATAATACTAAAGAAACTTACACTCCCGGCGAGTTTACAGGTGTACCTTATGTAGGTATGGCTTTAATTTGAATTCACACTATCGCATATTAAATTTAAGTTATTTTAATTGATGTGATAAAAACTTAAAAGCTCTGTGCCTAATACTATAATGGAATCACATTTAGTAACAATTGTTAAGTCATGTAATGCCAGGTATCTACTTACGATGACATAGCGCAATTCAAGACTCAATCTGCATGTAATTTGATTAGCCAGGTGCTGTTACAATTTTGTTACCAATGAAAATGGTAATGAAAGAATTGCAAATGGGAATGAATAACTACCTGATAAACGAACAGCCGAAAGAGTTATAGATAAACATATTAACGCATTTTTTATTCAGAAGAATATACGTGTATTATAGTGAAAAACAAATGCTTAATTTACAGTTTATTTAAATTGTCTATTTTGTTTGTTTAGTTTATTTAATTTTCTCTGTTTAGTTTGTTTCCCACGTAGGTTGCAATACTATTTTTATCAGACTTTTCGCCCAGACTTTGATCACAAACGATCAGAAGATTTATCTGTATCTTGGTCAGAATAAAAAACATAAAAGCAAAAGATAAATAAATACACAAGTAAAGAAACAAGGCTGGCGGACCACCCTACTCGGCCGTCGAAACCAAATCTACTCCATCAAATAAAACATTTACGTGCTTCAAACATTTGCATAGTGCTGCTCAGTTCTTGCAGTCTATTACATACAGTCTATATTTGCAACTTCACGGCAATTTACGCACGTAAATGCTAGTCAGCCTTGTGATTAGATTTCCTACAAACTTTAGAAATAAATGTCTCTTTTTCTTCGTCTGGCTCTTTCCCACAACTCGGGATCGGTTATCATCGCATGATGCTATGTATTCCGCTGGTTCATGTTATCCTCTATTTATAATGCCGAAGTTTTTCATGTCAATTAGTTAAGGGGCCTCCGGAGGGACGAATTCTTCATACAAACGTAATACCAAAATTATTTCTAATTCAAGCATATTTCCACTATAATATTGCATTATTTGTATTAAAATAGTATTTATCTAGGTTCCCAAATAGTTTTTTTTTTCAAAATACTAACCTAAAATGAAATGAAAGCCAATCTCATTTTGCACATTTTTATGCGAAAATGGACATGTTTTCTTGCTATTTGTTTCGTATTAAAAACAACAATTTCTTACGTTTTATTTATTAAGGAACATAGTTTATATTGTCTAGTTACAAAATAACAATACTCTGTGAAGAATACAAAAAGTTTTCAGTCATAGTTTTTGGTATTACGAAACAAACCAAATTTTGAACGGCTAATATTGCTATCGCGCACGCATGTGGCGCGGCGCAAGGGTTAAACAGGGACACCGATATTCGGAGCGATTTTTGCAAGCGAGGGTCGCCGGACCCTTAATATCAAATAACTCACAATTATTACATTATTTTTTCCCTAGATCAGAAAATTCTAAGAAGCCTAGCAAAATGGTTTATAAATTTCTCATCTTGTTTATATATAAAAAGCCTTTGGAAATAATTCTGCAGCTATGTAGTTTACTAAGTCTTTTTGTAGCATACCACGATGTCTTGAATGGATTATCACAGTAAAGCTTAGAAGTCTTCTTCAGTTGAATGATTGCATTTAAATCTCGCATAGATACAGGACATCACTATTCACAACACAAAGCAAGGGACGCCGCCGACGACGCGACGACAGGCCACACAAAACAAACCTTATACCGGCAAATAAAAACGTTCCGCTTTACAAAACTATAAACGTCCACATCAAAGGTGAAATTATGGCTTAGGCCAGACTTATTGCAAACATGGTGTAAACACTGCGTTGAACGTTCGAGGTCTTTTTAATGTAAAGCACTAGTGTGGATTATATACAAACTTATATATGTATATGATCGGGGGAGGGATTATAATCTATATATATAAAAGAAAGTCGTGTTTGTTACAACACTTATAACTCGAGAACGGCTGAACAGATTTAGCTGAAAATTGGTGGAGAGGTAGCTTTTTATCATTTAAACTATTTGACACATAGATTTCCACGGGGGCGAAGCCGCGGGGCGCAGCTAGTATTGTATAAGATATCCTTAGTTGATTAGACATGTATGTAATATTAGTTGGAGACGCCATTGGATCCTGAAACACAGTTTAATACTAGTTCAGGAGCCTATGAACTCGTATTGCCTGATTCATTGTCTATTTTGTCAATAAATAAAAATTTTACTTTACTTTACTTTAAAAAATATTAGGATTGACATAATATATTATAACCTCTAGACCGTTCAAAACTTGTTGAAATAAACTTAATAAAAAAAAATCGGGATATTATTGGGGTTGAAGTCCCGTTAAAGTAAAAGTTTTTGGGACAGTATTTTATTTCTATAAAATTACTCCCGAGTCTTTTGGTTAAATTACCCTGACGCTCTTTACTAAAAAAGCTTAAATAAAATATGTCGTAATTTAAACACCGATCAATGATAATAAATAAGTTCGTGTGTAATAAATGCGCATAATCGTTAAAAATATATATACGTTTAGGTACGTATTACTTAAAAGTATTTTGAGAATGGGTCAACTGGTCAAGGAGGAAAATAGCTATGAAAACAACGAAGTCGCATGTTTTTGATCTTCTTGTTAAAAACGATCCCACCAAAAACATAAATGTAAAAAAGGAGAGCCAAGTTCAATACAGAAATTATGATTGGCTGTGGGCTTCGCGGCAAAAAGAATGGAGATCTAAATGAGTGCCAAGTCAAATCTATGTAGGTTAGATTTGACTTGGCCAGTTTTAATTACATCAGTCATTTTATAAAGTTATTCAACGTTTTAATTCTGATAAATGCTTGAATTTATTAGGGCACGCGGCAGCGTGTCCAAGCCAAGGGGCACGCGGCAGCGTGCCCTAATAAACAATACGTTATAATGGTCATGGTTTTTGTAAAAGCAGAAAATGAAAAACAAAGTGCAAACTCTAAGTCAAAACCAAAACAATTTCAAAACTGGTAAAGTTTTGAAATTGTTTTGGTTCTCAAACACACCGAAGAATTCGATGAAAATGAAGGATTGAGCAACGAGTAAAGAGAACTTGTTAATTTCTAAGAACAAAGTGTTGTTGTTGGTACCGAAGCCCCGCAGCAAAATTAGCAAGACCGTAATTAATTTTCTTTCAAGTTTATTTTTAAGTTTAGCGCTAAACTCTGGATTTAGACTTGTTTAGTAGTGTAAGTTAGCCTTGGTTGCGCGGTGGGCGAAGGTCCGCCTGCGACGCAGCAGGTTGCGCGATCGATTCCTGGCTCTGGATAATTTTGTGTACGATCTGCAGATAATTGTTTCGGGTGTTCTGGTCGTTATCTATGTATAATAAAACATATCTATCTATGTAATGTATTCAGTATATCAGTCATCTAGTAGTACACAAGCTCTGCTTAGCTTGGGGCTAGATGATGTTGTGTGGATTGTCCAGAATTATTTATCTATAATAGAAAATGATATGAAAGCTCGCCTATTAGGTTGTCCTAAAAGTATATAGAATAACCACAAAGCCTTGAAATTGATCCGACAGTTCCAACCACATCATAGTCGTGTCAACCTACTTTTGGGATAGGCAATACTTTCAATTAACTGTACACCTTATTTTTACGGTGCTTAAGCTCAAAGTACCATCAAATATTCGTTATTTTAACAGTTAATGCTGCCATGTCGATAATTGGACATGTGTCAGCATTGCACTCCATAAAAATAAAAGTCGCATTTCGATTTTAATCTCCTTGATTGCAATCTCAACTGTTTTAATAATAAATCGTTGTTATTTCGTAACATTTGCGTTAAATGGCATTTTTAACCGCATACATTTATCTTGAATGGATTTGGTAGATTCTCATCAATATTATCCGTGGGTGAACTCTTTGCTGGAGACTAAATATAACCAGATGTAGGCAGCATTCGTTTCTATTGTGAGGTTCGGTACTAAGAAAATCTCACATAGGCTTTAAGGCACTACTAACTTATTGATGTAACCTATTTGTATGAATAAATAATCTATCTATCTAAAAAAAAAAACCAGGCAAGTGCGAATAGACTTGCAAAGTAATAGTTAGTACTCGTACATACAGTCGAGTCGTAGTAGAGTCGTAAATAGTTTTTTACGATGCATCGTACAAAAATATTTCGCAAAATTAACCCTTAAAAACTGATTGAAAAAAAAAACAGCGCAGACTAAGTAATAGAGTTGTATTTAGACTTAAATAGGCAAATAACCATGTATTAGACATATAAGAGATGAACATGCTAGTGGTTTCTTTTTTACTTCTTCCACTAGTGGACAAAAAATTTAAGTGAACAGTAAAATAATTTTATTAGATAATAATTTAATGTATGACTTGTCTAAGTGCTTATTTTGTAAGCCTAAAGAAATAAATGATTTTTGACTTTGACTTTAGTCCCGTTATTACCCTTGGGGTATGGAACCCCGAAAATGACTAGTACATTTAAAGTTCAAAACCTATATACTTTTATCCTCTTCACCTACCTGACTCATCTTTGATCTAACTCTTAATGGCCGCAATCTAGAACAGAGTACACACATTATAGGTTCTGTAGGTACTTCAACAGGGATCAGGACGTGTTTGGTTGACCCCAAGTTCATAATGAAATGCTTACCTCCAACGGATTATTTGTGGTCAATCATAGACTGATATGTTTTGACTTGTGGGCATGCTAGCAAGCCGCGTGGGTGTCGCCCTACTGATCTGGAGCCGCTCGGAAAACGAAAGTGGTGGGTGCCATAAATTCTGGAGGAATGCAGCACGTATGTACACGTGACAGAGGTAGAACATGTTTAGCTAGATGGACTTCTTTGTAAGCTATGCTGCGTGTGAAAAAAATATATTAACGAACCCTTTTTTATTACTAGGTAATCTGGGTATCGAATGATATGGGTTTCACTGGATAGAATGAGGAAACCGACGACATCTGTGGCGCAGCGATGCAGCAGGATGTGATTTCGATTCCCGCCCCGAGACGAATGTTTGTAAGATCTGCAGATATTGGTTTCGGGTGTTCTGGATGTTTTCTATGTATAGTAAAATGTATTTATCTACATAAGTGTATTGTATTAAGTACCTCATCAGTTATCTAGTACATTACACAAGCTATGCTTAGCTCGAGACTAGATAATGCCAGCATTATTTATTTTGTCCAAAGTAACCTCAAACCAAATTATCAACGGCGCTATTGTACGTATTGCACAAAGGAAGTAAACCATTCTTTATTCATTATATTGTTTATTTCTTTTCATCTTCTTCATTAAAAATAAATAAAAAATCAGTAAAATTTTATCTACATTCCAACACTATTATTTATCCTATATACATATGTCCTTACAATAGAACTCAATACTCTATATTGTATAACATTCGAATATACACATCTTCAAACATCAATAAAGAGAATATGATCACTACTTGATAGGACGAGGTCATCGAACGCCAGAAATAGCTGTTACCGTCACACAATAGACTATCTGATCTATTGAGGTTCCCAGCTTCAAATCTTATTGCTTCTCAAAAAGGGGCCAGACAAGCTAGCTCTTTGAAATCTCTCGAAGTAGATTGTGTTACTATCTTGAACAGTCACAAGAATGGATCCTTAGAGATTTATATGTGAATTTATATGTGAATGGAACGTTTTCACATGGTCTTTGGCAATAAACCTATCTCCGAGTGCGAATCAAGTGGTTACAGTTTCCTAGTTGAAGTCAGAAACACTCAAACAATGGTAACATTTTAAGTAAAAAAAACGCCACTATCAACCGTAAATGTAACGTAAATGAAGTGTCTTATCAGCCATCTATCAGCCACAACAAATAAAGATATTTAGAGCAATATAGATAATTTAGGGTACCCTCAGATACGAGCTAATGTATTCACCTTGAGGCAACTAAATTGCGCATCGTGATGGTTATCACTGATAACCATAATTGAGCTTTTAAAGTTGACAATGAGATTGATAATAGAAACGATGGCTTTATGGTATAGTTTGTAAATACAGTGAACGGATGATGAATGCGATTCAAATGGTAAACCACTTATGTAGACAAAAACAAGCTCTACGTTATTAACTTACTGATTTATGTTGTGGAAAGCAGTGGCAGTTAAGAAATGAATTCAATATCGCTAAGAAGCTATATTGAAATCATTTCTTAACTGCACCATAGGTATACCATATATCTTTTTAAAACTTCTTTATTGTTATGGACCAATCGTCAGTATTTCAATGAAAATAAGTAGCACACACATTAAAATGGTCGGTCGCTTTCAAAAATACGTACAATGCTAACAAAGAATTTTGTCTCGATACTTTTGAAAGACAAGGCCAAGTCATTGTCAAACCACTAGGCTTGCTTCAGAAACTTTTCAAGTAAGTAGACGTGGTTTAAATACTATTGGCATTTAGGTATATTTGAAGAGCGATGAGTCAAGGTTCTCCATATTACAATAAGTTCAATGCAAAAAATAGCATAATTAAGAGTTAAATAACCTTTAGGCTCATTGTATGTTTCATTATTTTGTAAATTTTTAATTGGTTCCTATTATAGTCAGGCCTGTTTTGCAATGTTATCTCGCATTGCCAACTGTCTTGTAAGTTTTTATAGCAATTTTAATAATATTTGAGAGATATTAATAGATAAGCTGTTTTAGTTTATTGTACCTACAGTAGGTACAATAAACTAAAACAGCTTATATGTAATGTAGCTTTAGTCGAATATAATAGCCCCCTGTCGCCAGGAACATGCTAAAGCAAACAGAAAATCGTATATAAGATATACGGGCGCTATTGCATTTCCACTGGGTGTGAGGTAACCTTATGATAATATAACCATGATAATATTCCAAGAGATGTGAAGCAGACTCGCAGATAGTAAATATTCAACAAAATATCCAATAAGAACCACCCTTAAAAAGGAGTTCTTCGAAAGTTTTCGGGCAATTAGCAGCTTCGTTGGTTGACTTTGACGTTCAATATATGAAATCTTCTGTCGAAAACCGGATATCTTTTCAAAGAACACATGGATAAAAAACATTATAATTATGTACATAAGGTCAAAACATATTAGTCGATCATTTTTGATGTATTTTCACCTATTTTGGGTATTTCAGATATTCGGGGGACACCCCTTTATTATGATAAAGAATAAAAACAGAGTCACAGTCAATGATAAATCAATGTAAACTAAAGATTAATACATATGTAAAGATAATTTCACTGTAAATACTTGAACTAGTAGTCATTGGTATCACAACAGAACATGTGCTATCTATGGGCAAAGGTAAAAAAAACTCAACGTGAGACGATAAGGAAGTGGAACTATCGCAGTTCAGTCTACGCAACTTTTCGATATGTTAGAAATTTTAGATAACGTATGCTACGGTATGGTTATATTATAGGCCCTGGGTACAGTAAGTTAGCAATATTTAAAATTTTGGTGTGCTCGGTTACTATCTCTCACAAAATATTTATCAAAATTCGCACTCTAATTTTACACTCACCCACCTTGATCAAGATAAATTTTATTATACATAGTTTTCGTATCGCTAAGACCTATTTTGGCCTTGCTGGACGCAGGCCTCCCCTTATATTATTGAGCAGTTATCTACTCATTATGAGCTATTTAACAGGAAATTACTGAGTCTTACGAGCTCAATAAAAGTACAACTTAAGTACTAGGTAGATGATTATAGCTGTTCTACAAACTGTGCCGAGTCGTGAGGCATACGCTTATCGCTCAAGGTCTTAAACAATGTGTGCTGATGAACAAAAGAACTGATTAATCTGTGTATGTTATGCTGCGGGGCGTCCAATTTCGTGTCATGCGTGTAGACTTTGAAGATGAACATAAAGTTGGAGGTTAGATGTCACAGAAAGGCTGAGGATGTCTTGAATCAAGGGGCAATTTTATAGTACCCACTACCCTCAAACTAAATCTCATAAAATTTATAACTTTATAGCCTTGTTATAAGATCAAACAGCATGGAAGAATTAATCGTCATTCGAATGTTTTGTTTCGGACCGGAAGGTCCGTTTGGATAAACGAATTCGGATTTCTTGGAAACAGACATTATTAAGATAAGTATGTTATTTTCCATCCTCAACTTGAAATAATTAATTCATTTGGCTCATGCTGGCTATCCGCTATCTTGTCTCGAACTCTGGCCTTTGCTTCAGCGACTGTTGCCTTCTGTGACTGTGGCGATACCAATCTGACCCGATGCTTCATATTATGTTGCGTTCTGTGATGTTTTGCTGCGTTGAGTCTTTATTTACATTAAGTCGCATATTAAGTTTAAAACGTTTCTTCTACATCTTAAAAAAGTGAATCAATTTCTGACTAAATCCTAAACCATCGCTATAGGTACGTAAAGATTGAGAATAAAACTATTTTTGAATTTGTAACCGACGTAGGTTACAAATTCAAAAATAGTTGCATAGGAACCTTTTTTATTGGATTGCCATAAAACCACCAGGCAGTGTGACTAAAACCGAAGGCAAACGCTACTAAACCATAGCCATAAACTGGCCGTTTCACCATTCATTAATGCAAATCTCGGTGGTTAAGTGTCGCATGAGATTGCCTTCCTTTTCGCATAAAAGGAAGCTGTTAAAGCTAAAATGATCGATGAACCTGAGAGACCTTTTAGTGGTCCTGGCTCAATTAGGTACTCCACATTCACACTTCCTTGTTTGGTAAAGTAACTGCAGGAGATTCGTTATTTATTATCTCTATTGTGCTATTTCGCGGACATTTAGAACTGGTTTTACTATAGTTATTGATACTATTGTACACCCTACCGTTGACAGTGTACCAACTTCCAATACCTGTAGCAAAAGCACTGATTTCCAGCTAGAGGATGTTTGGTATAACCGTCGGGTTTTTGTCGTTAAGATATAAGATGAGATTTTTTAGGAACATAAAAACGTGAAACTGGACATAAAAACAGCAATTCTGTACAGCCTCGGGCACAAAAACAAGCGATAGATCATCGGAATTGGATGATTCATCGAACTGATTCACTTCGTCAATTTTCGATCGAAAAGCATTCCGCTAAAGGGTTCCAAGTGTGCAAATTGATACAGCAGTCATTTGATAGTCGCAGTGACCTGGCTTCATTTAGCTTATCCGGTGAGTGTTGCCGACAGGCAAAACGTTCGTTTTGTTTCGCAAACCTTGTTGATGCTAAGGTAGTCAGAGCGTACTCCTTCCGATCAAAGTTCGTCAATGCTATAAAATAACTTCTTCAATAATTGGGAAAACCTTTTGCAACATTACCTTTGAATCCCGTTTGGTTCGTTGCCCTCCATAAAACTATTAAGAACATCGTCGAGGAAGCCGGAGCACTTTAATAAATGCTTGTTATGCAGAAATTTTACTGGAACATTGCACTGCGCTGGATTATATTAAGGGTCAATGACCATATATGGCGCTAGTGCTAAATTTCCAACTGGACTTAACAGATTCATGCATAGTTTCACATGCTCGCCCTACTAGTAGGTTATTATAAAAGTGTGCCTATGCCTAGAGTAGGCTGTAAGGTTAGGTATCTAGATTAATGTAACCGTGTAGATTAAGTTATGTTAACAAGCTTACATAGATGGGATTCTACCTCTATTATAAAATATAAACCAATAGAAGGCATTATAAGCTGCTGCAGACGATATTATGCTGTATGATAAGCAATTACTGTCGTCAACAGACAGTTAATGTCGTATCTATCATACCTACCACAATACCAAAAAAAGAAACACTTCTGCAATAATGGTCGCGTTCCATCCATCCACGTACTTAATATCTCAACTCAAATACCCAAATATGAAGTGTTATTAGCACTTATCCAACTGAACATAAACGCTAATCTTATCCATACATGGTAAAGCCATAAAACATGTGCACTTGTTCTAATCTGATAAGTTTCTGAAATATATCATGTGCATACTCAGCTTTTATCTCCAGAGCTCCATCTGACCTTCAGGATGGAATGATAAATCTCAAGTTTCTCACTAGCAGCGTAGGTTTGCGAGTGGGTGTTTTAGTTCTGTTTTAGTAGTCCTCATGATAACTATATACATATATCGCTACCGTTGGAAATTCCACGTCATAGACTGTATAATCCAACGTTCGAGTCTCATTGTTTGTTGAACCACCGAGATGATTATCCCATGTCTGTCTCTCCGCATTTTTCGAGCAATCTACTAAGAGCTGCCACACGATAAACGCATGGGTATTCAAGTGTCAGTCTAAGTATTGTCCAAAACGAGTCTGCCCTGTTCCAGGCTTTTTGTTCCGATAGAGGTACGTGAGACTCTACGGCGCGTCTTAACGAGCGACAAACCAGTTCAGCATTTCCACGATTTATGTACAAACTCGAAGTAAATATACACCACAGTTTTCCCCATGAAAAACCAAAAGATCGATAAGGAAGATCATTTAAAATAACGGTGGTCTTCAAATACTAAAAAATCGAGCGTTTACAAGTTGTGATGGGCTCTCGGTAAATCATTACAATTATCGACTTTCACTTGTCTGTGGCCGATACGATACCATAGTAATTGGCTCCGGCCAAGAAACGGCAAGAGGCGAAATTATTCTCATTATAATACCATAAGTGGATTACGACAAAAAAAATGAGAACCTATCACGCGAGATTCCTTTCACCTTCGTGAAGCGTGCGCGCTAATTACCGAGTTCATCGGTCTTTACGCTAAACCTACTTAGATCAACTGACACCGTGTCTGTTACGTGCCATGTTGGTCCTTATTTGGAACTTGCATCAAAGTCTATCAAACTAATTGATACAAATAGGTCTGACAATTGATATCTCGAGAATAGCGCCTTGTCTTAAACTTGCACAATTCTGACATAATGCAGAATATGCTGAAGATTGATCTCTTCAGCAGTATTGCGTCATTAACTCTGACTCAGCGCTCGTGCCGACAGACACAGCCCACTCTTTCCAGCTAAACTGTACACAAATATTTCGTACCTGAGTACCGGAACTCTTGAGTTTTCTCGATAATTCATCGAGACATTAATCTCAGGCGCAAGCCGGAACACTAGATTAGAAAACCAAACGACATTTTAAGCCGTTGAAAACTGCACAGATTCGACAGTTGACTCCTCTGAACCAGAATATCTGGTTAATGTATTTCCATGAAGACAGTTTAAATAGCCATCCCGGTCAAACAGGTTAAAACGGAAATCTAGGCTCGGATTTTAATGAATCACATCCGTGGTTGTTGCAATTGGCAGGGGCATGTACTCTCGCCTCGGAGTAAGTAGCCTCATTACTCCAGTAAATGCCAAGCAGATTTGCTCTAACCAGTTTTTGCTACAACAATTTCCATATTTTATGAGACACTTTCTTTCAGGCATTCAAAGTGTATCCGTATTCATATAACTTCAATAAGTTGGTATGGAATAATTTATTACGTGCATTATGTGTTGCAGCGCAACGGAATAACTTGGATAGACAGATCTATTCAAGTTATCCATGCTTATTAAAGAAACTATTTTCAGTTACAGCTTCTAAGGATGTTAATGAACCTCATCCATTGATATCCTGCCTGCCTACAATCCGGAATAAGAATTAGCTGCATTAGCATCAAGAACGTTGTTAATTGATATCTCCTAAGATTTTATAGAGCAGCTTGTGTATGCAAACCTTTACGCAGTTGGTACTGGGTACTGGTTAACCTCGGGTCTCGGCGAAGTCGATGCAACACGCAAACTTCTAAGGATTGTGAGCTACTGTACGACCTTTTCTAGTTATTTGCTAGACATTATGCCGTGACTCGGCTCAATTAGTCCCAGCTGAGACGTTATCTTGATTGTGTTATTTGCAGAAGTCTAATTTAGGAGTTGGTTTATTCTGCTGTGTTGTTTACTCAGAAATCTTAGCATAATATATGGACTATCATTTTGCGTAACAAATGGTGAAGTTTAATGTTCACTGGGTGAGATTCTAATTCAGTTAAAGTAACTGTTCTTTGGCAGCAGAAGTGGAATAATCAAATCGCAACACTTAATTACACGTCTTGTTCTGAGTTGGAAGTGAACAACCTAGATTTAAATGGTCTAGCGGTCTACCGATGCTATTCGTATCTGTGTTATTCAGATGCGGTTAAAGTTTCGTGTTTCAGTGACGTCAACAAAAAGCCTCGGTTAAGCGGATATAGGTTATCTAAAGTGTTTTTATCTGCTGATAGAATGTTCGCTGTCGATGGGATATAGTGCCCGCAAAGTTCAGATAACAAATCGATGGTGGTTGCGTGAGGCAACAAAAACAGGTTCGGTTTTTGTGGGCTTGTGCAATAACAGGAAAGAAGTTCTTGGTGTCACAGCATTTAATCCTTTGTAGACGTAACACTTGTAGGTTGAAATTATTTATATATTATTTCATGGAATACTCTTATTTTATGGACGTCAATTAGTGCAGGGAAAGCCACCCCCTTCAATGATTCAAAAGCTATGTGTACTTACATAGCCTTATTTATCGGCATGATTTAAATTTAGAATAAGGTAGGTATGCCATCTGTTTTACTGCCCAACAATAGGCGTTTTGATAACACTACAACAGTAAAGTAAACACTAGCACATGAATAGGAAGACCAACAGGAAGTTTGGCTGTTGTTAAAATTGGCTTTGTTTACGTGTCGCTATTAGTATTTTGTGGTACAATTGGGTTTCGAGATAAGCTTTGCTAATGCTAATTAATTGGTTACGTTTGTTTAAATTCTATGTTACTCATTTTTTTTTAGCATTGCGATTGACATACTCGTATTAATATGTTACTTTTTGTTTTGACGAATGTCAATCGTTAGATTTTTATATAATTATCTATAAATCGAACGTTTTCAAAATATTTTGGTACCTACTCTCATTAAATTAATTTTCTTCGAACAATCGTAAATTCTACCTTAAAACTAACGTATTCATAGAAGCTACTAGCTAAGTTATCCATTTGTTTGGTTTCCGTGTATTATTTTATGACTTTCAAATCACCTGGTTTATATTCGTTTGGTCATCATCTATTCTAAGACTGTTGGGTCATCGGACTATGAACCTGCGGCCACTCGAGTCTCATGATTTACTTTCAAGACAAGTTCATCATTGATTGAATGCAGATAGTATCTTCAAATGCGTTCATTTACTGGCTAATTGATTTATTACTGGCCTCGACTTGAGGTTTCTCTTTGGTACATTACCTGTATTTTCAAGTTAGGGTTCAGTTAGTTCCCTCCCTATCAATGGTTTATGTATATATGTACTACGTCTTCTACAACGTATCATACGAAACTGTATTAAATCTTCATCGTCGTTAAAAATGCATTCAGAGCCTTGATGTTATCGCTTTCTTTATTAAACTATAACTTATACTGTCTGTAAAAAACGAACATCCTCCAACTTGCGTAATGGGGTCTTTTGAATAATACATTAACTAGAAGTTGCATAATGAAGGCCTATTCGAACCAATCGGGAATTTTAATCCGAGGATTGACTTTTATCGGAATTCAATCAGATTGATCCAGCCTTTGGCGTCCTTAAAAAAGGAGGAAAACATTTAGGGGGACGAAATACTCGTCCTTGGTTCGCTGTAGTCTCTTTGTGGTTCCCGTGGCGAGGTTGCATTCTCTGCGTTCCTGTAGGTACGAGTATTATTCCGAGCAAATGCAAGCCTCCAGGCCAGCACCATTCTCCCGCGCAACCGGCGTTAGCCCGACAATACCCTGTTTATTTGTTAACACCATGAACTCCGTTCACAAAAAACGGATGCACGGCGGATACCGTTGAACGACCGGTAATTGCTTTAAAATTCCGAACGGATTAGGTAAGTTTTGAATTCGGAACTTATTCGTCCAGTCAGATAAACAACATTTATCGAATAGGAATCCATATGTGGGACACGAGTTGACACAGCGATAAATAAACACTTCTTGGTTTATCAGCACAGATAAAGTAACTGGACGTCTTACTAACCTGAAGGGTCGGCGCAGTTGTTCATAATCCAAGCTGCATTTTAACCTCAAAAAGCACCTTAGCACGGTCACGACACGAAGGTCACGGCTTTGCCTTGCATAACACCAAGCTTTTGACACTAGAACAATACGATCGAGTACTGTTAAATTGTTATCATAAACACACGAATGCACTGTACGTTGCACGTTTATTATTGAACAAACGACGCGAGTTTCGATTCGGGGTTTCGTCCGATCGCATGTTTGAAGTTGTTTTATACCGGCGGAGGCACTGTGTTGGTTAGTTTGTCTCAAGTTTTATTCGGTTTACGATAAAACATGTGAATGCGGTGCAGTGCACTCCCAGTGACGCGACTAATATGGCGGATGGGTTCGAACTAGCTCGCTACGCTTGCGCGCTGCGGAGCCTGCCCGCGACCAGGTACAAAAACATTCCGAAAGTGCTGCCATCTTACTGAAACCACGTGAACTATTCTGTGCTACTACCTTATAAGGAGACTTCTAAGCATGTGAAGGTTCTTGGGTTGGGCTCGGTAGATGATACTGTTTAGTTCAAGAAGCACTAGATGGGTTTAGTTGTTCTTTCATAATTTACTCTATGGGGACGAGTATCACGATAATCACTTTCATACCCAGTAGGAACTTGAAAAGAAATATTTAAACTTCCTTGACTCTCTAAACGGTGTTCTTGAAGGATTATAACCACGAGTTAAAAATATTGTCAAAAAAAAACGCCCTGCTAATAACAGTGTGGAACTTTTAATTGAAATTATTTACATCACTCGAATACAATGTAGCAGAAACAATTAAACAAAAGCTGATATCTTGTTCATTAATTCTTCGATCCTATCTAAACTTATTATTATTAAACTATAAGGTATTCGGTATTCCTAGCAGGGTAATTATAAAGGACCATAACACCAACATTAGATATTTTAAATATAAATGGTAGGTAACTGAAATAATACCTAAATGTGTGTAACACTCTTAAATTATATACAAATCGTTAATAAATCAAGATTTAACACTTAATAAAATGTCCGAAGACTATGGCCAAATATCGACGTGGTTATTTGCAGAAAAGCGTCGATAATAGTAGATATAATAAGTAAAAAAATTAATAAAATTCTAATACAAACCGTGATGCTATAATCACAAGTAGATGATAAGTCTCTTAACCCTTAATTACTCGCGTGGGGTGTTTAACACCCCAGCGACTGTTTGATCGTCTCTAGTTATTGGAGTTTCAAATTTACAACGCTTATTTTTAAATCTTAATCATAAATAAAAGTCTAATTGTGTTTGTAAATCATAAATAAAAGTCTGATTTTGTATGTATTTGGTAGTTTTTTCTACGCGAGTACTTATGTATGTTTTTATGCGCGAGTAACTAAGGGTTAAAAGAGCAAAGACGAAAAAAAAATTCTTAGTTCATGTATTGTCTAGAAAGATAAAAGTACAGATAATATAATACATAATATAGGTATCTAGTCTAAAATGGTAAAATATCTAAAATGGTAAAATATCTAATATGATATAAAATCTAACGTGCTCTCCTAATATTTTGCTAAGTTTCATCAACCGATCCATTTTTACCGTGTTCATTTATCCCTAACAAACGAAATCTAACTTTTTTTGCCTTTAGTTAGCAGAGTAGGATGAATAGGGTTTGAATAGACGTCAATTATTTTCTCCTAGTTCTGTATCTCAGCGCAATAAGAGCCAGGAGATGGAAGACGAGGTACAAGATGAGAAGGGCGTAGACATCCATCCAAAGGTGAGTGCTTGCGAAGTCGTACATGTCTAGGACGTCATCGCCGTTGCTGAGGCAGGGTATGCCGGTTTCTTCTGCGCTGCAGGCTGGAAAGAAAGGTTATTATCAAATACCAGAGCAAAACGCATAAAGGACCGACTGGAGTCCAAATGCGGAAACAGGAGTACCTCCACTTTAACCTTAAATACCAGAGGAAAATACTTATAGTTATTAATCTGGTTGTCGCATTTTCTTGTATAATCCCACTAATACATATTATAATCAGTGGCGGATTTACCAGCAGGCTGAGTAGGCTGGAGCCTATGGCGGCATATTTTAGGGGGCGGCAAATTTGCCATAAACATTTCTTATCTAACAGAAAAAAAAACAATATTATGTTCTGAACATCCACACACACATAATTAAATTAACGCGTATAATGCTTCACCAATCACTCCTTAAATATTTAATGTATTTATTAAGTATTTGCTTGCATAGTCATAATGGGGCGCGGGAACGAATGTTTTTGACCCAGGGGCGGCTTTAGCGGGTGTGTGGTGTATGAGAGCACACCACACACCCGCTAAAGCCGCCCCTGTGACGGTAGGACGAATCGGCGAAAAAGCCAAACCCACTTTAAAAAATAACGCAAAAATCTACCGAAAACCACAAAATTTTCGCGGCTCTCTCGCTGAAAATACTATCAATTTTTAGAGGTCAGTAGGGGCGGCAAAATTTGAAAAGCCTACTGGCGGCAAATGTGTAAATCCGCCACTGATTATAATGACGAATGTTTGTGTCTTTGTGATGTTGTTTGGTGGAAGACAAAACTTAAAGTACCTACCTCGTGTGCAAAATTGCAGCTGGATCCATTTAGTAGGTCTAAATGGATCGAGCTTTTGCACATGAAAATGTCTGGAATAGGCCATTTTTATTCCGATAAATTGTGTGCGAAGCCACAAGCAGAAACTAGTTAAGATAAGTGTAGCTAGGTCACATTTGAGATACATAGGTGTAAAGACACAAGACAAATGAAGAAAATACCTATAACATTAACTGCAAGTAAGTAACTAGGAATGCACAATACAAGATATTTTACATAACAAGGGAAATATTCCTAGGTTTATCAGTTCAAGAAAAAATATTAAGAAAGTTTTATTTCCAATATTCTGTAATGTTTTTTTAGGTTCAACGATCACCGAACTAGTTACTGGCATAAATATATCTATCTACCCTTTCGTATTTGTTAATTTTAGTTGTTATGAATAAATGTCTTTCTATTTTATTTTATTCTATTCTATTCTAATTTTGCTCTCAGTTATACGAGAATCCACAGAAATTTGTATTCTGGTCATCTTTAGAGTCCAACTAAGGAGGTTAAACATTTAAAAAACAAAAAAAAAACAATTTCCAGGTAACTTACTACGTGATAAATTCAACGGACCTTACTTGCCAGACCTTTTTTATAGGAATACCCCCGAGGAAGCGCCACGCTACACAAATCTACTCATACCTGGCTTTTTCTGACAAGTCGTTTTAAAACAAAATCACATTTTAATAGCCATAGTGACATTAGATGAGTACCCTCATTGAATATAGATGACAGTTTAACAATGGGGGTTATAAGAACAGAGAGAATGGTGCATGTTATTTCAGCTTTTGTTGTATTGTACATTGTATTCTAAAAAAAATACGTGTCCGTGTCTATATTTAATCCTATTAAATATACCTTATTATAGATAACTTGAGCTACCTGTAGATTATTTGCAACAGTCTGCATTTAGCTCAATTTTAAATACTAGTTCTTTTATTTGTTTATAATTTGTTAATAACGGGATATTATAGATTAATTTTAAAATAATTTAAGAAGAATTTAGTGATTTAAAACGGGATATTTACCATGATTTTAATACTTACTTACAGTGCCTTCAGTTATTCCGCGATCATAGCGCAGGAAACTGTGCCGAAAATATTGGAAAACTCAAAAATCAAATCATGGTAAATATCCCGTTTTATATGATTTTTGTGTGACAGCTTTAAAAGTTTTAATTTAAGCAAGTTACAGTAGTTATGAAAACTTACTGATATTGGATATTCCATCCCATTGTATGATGCTCATCGCCTCGTTGGAGTACATCAGCCAAGAGAGGTGCCGGATCCAAGCCACGTATTTTGGTAGGGAGCTGAAAATGAGAGAATGTGAGGTTTACAGATATGTAAGTACCTGCAAACTCGTAGACAGAGAATAACGCCGACCTACCTATGTTAACGTGACACTATGTATAAAGCTATGGGTTTGTCAAAGTTATTACGTTCGTCCGTCACCTTTCACGTTTCATGCAAAAATATCATACCTACTTTGTTGGTTTCACGCAGAGCCGTCTAGGAAGAAGTTGAAGTTCATGTATAAAGAGTTCTGTCAAAACGACAATTAACATAGTCCGATAAAATTTTAACTAATTAAGACAAAATACTACAACTAGTATACACTAGTTATACTATATATTGCAGTATATAATTAGATTTAGAATTGATATGTCTATTAGTATTAATAGACATATCAAATTCCTAACAATTTAAGTCATCACTTAAAGGCAGAGTGCCTAGAATCCTGGCAGCATTGCCACATTGCCATGGTTCGAATATATTTTCTTGTCTTAATCTGATATAACCAAATAAGTATTCGCGGTGTTATAGAGAAATATGGCTGAGTGATTATCTTGTTTTACCAATGAGTAGATGATATGGGCACTAACCTTAATTTTATGAATAGTCCAGAAGTCATCATCAGAGAGTAGTCAAACGGCACCAGATAAGCAATGGCGACTGGCATTGACCCAAAAGCACATGAGAAGAATGATCCTGAAAAGATGAAAAAAACACAATGTCGACAATGACTCGTTTATATCCAAACATACTTTTAGAGATATCTTCGATAAACAATATAGAACGATATAAATTAATTAATAAAATTTCAATTTTTTTTTCAAATTTGGCTGCCATTGAGTTTGGAAGAGTTTCTGGCCCTCCTTCACACATTATTCGTCAATAATTTTTGATTTAGTTTTACCCACTTTGGGGAATTCAAGTACTCGGAGGACACCCTTTATAACAATAACAACGATGACTTTTTGTACTTACCACAGGCAATAGCAACGTTAAGCACCAATATGGAGATGAAGACGGTAAAACCAAATGCGTAGAAGGTGTTCCTCAGCCCCGCGATCCAGTAAACCACCAGGGTGAAGAGAGCTGGCTCGATAAGAAGACCAGGGAACTGAACGTAACAAAAGTATTCATCGTTAACATGTTAATCGATTAGAGCCTGATAAAATTGTAACTAATAAAGACAAAATACTACCACTGGTAAATATTTAAATGTTTTTATAAATTGTATATTGTCGAGTTTTTTTGAAATTGTAGAAGTTTCTAAAATACCTATTTTACCTTAGATGTGATTTTTTTATTATATATATTTTTTATATGCTGGACAATTCACACAACATTATCTAGCCCCATGGTAAGCAGAGCTTGACGTGTTATGGGTACTAGATAACTGATATACATACAATACAATACAATACAATACAATACATTACAATACATCGTTTATGTATAATAAAAAATATCTATCTATGTAATCAGTATATCAGTCATCTAGTACCCATAACATAAGCTTACCTTGGAGCTAGATGATGCTGTGCGGATTGTCCAACATTTTTTTATAATTAAAAAAAAACTTTTACGCGTTTTAGTAGATGTACTATATGAATATGTGTTTTTCGACATTCTCACCATAGCAATCATCCTAGCGATATAATAAACGGGCGTAGAATACAGTCCGGCCTTCAGCTCTCTGTTGAACAGCGGAAACTCTTCCGGGAACACGTGGAGCACTGAATACATGGGGCTGAAGGTATTCTCTGCGATGATGATGAAGAGTGCTCCTTGCACGTCTTGGATCCCGGCCTGCGTTAGACGCATGGTGCCAATGAAGCAAAGACCGGCGGTGAGGGCGATGGCCTGGTAAATGGAAGGGCATTTGGTGAGCTTTATTATTAGAAGTATTTTGTCAGAAAGCTCCATGTTTTTAGACAAGTTACCTAGCAATACACTCTGCCTTTGGTGCAGGCTTAAATTTGTATTAACTATTACCTACTGTACTTAGATATCATTAAAACCAAAGGTTTTATCGTAAAGAAACGAACGTTGCTTTTTTGATAAAACCAGTTCATCCAGTTCCGCCGCCGTAAAACATTTTTCATACCTAGTCTGGTCTGGCTTTCCTTACCTATAGGTACTTTCGTGGCAGAAATTGAACCCGTAATCTTCATCATCACATCATTAGCCCGCACACGCTCACTGCTGAACATAGGCTGCCCCCGAATGATGCAACGAAAAGCGGTCCTCAGTCGCCTCCATCCCTGCCACCGCTATAATGCCATCGGCGCATCGAGTGGGAGGTCTTCCCACACTCCGTTTCGAATTGCATCGCTGTCGCCACTCGAGAACCTTTACTCCCCAATGGTTTATATCAGAAATGTAATCAGTAACATTCCGTGGCTTAAAAAATCAACACTATCCTCACCAGTTTTTGCAGCACCCGAATAATCTGCACCCTCGGATCACGCACGATGATGAGCATGTGTCGGTATACGAGCCACATGATCTTTACCAGGAATGATGGTGATCTGCGACGATCTGGCTTCCCTCGCCTCCTTTCCTGGAAACAAGAAATAGGCGATTTGTTGTCTCCTAGTATTTGAATGTTCACGTTATAAAAATTAAATGATAACCGCTAAGCACAATATTATTATTTATTTTGGGATTATATTTAATTTCTTAGAGATATACACTGAGTGCGAAGGCTTACGCACTATAATAACAAAAATCTTAAATACATTATGTTGGACGATTCACTCAGCATCATCTACCCTAAAGCTAAGCAGAACTTGAGTTATGGGTACTAAATCTGTGATGGTTTTTAGGATTTTTTTAGGTTCATTTAAATATTGTGTATTAAATGTAGGTGCCTAATTTTTCGTTAAGTGTTTACATTCACAGCAACAACAATATTTTTTACAAAAAGGTTCATCAAAGTTTCGAACCTCATGACCGGATCATCTACTTCTCTACTCTCGACTCATCTCATGATAAGGAAGGTATTTACCTCTTCATCAGTATCCATCAGATGACAATGCAGATGTATATCCATATCCAATTCCTTAGCGACGTCACTGACTGCGAAACTGTCGCAGATGCTCTTGATGGCCTGGCGAGAAGCGCCTTCCGACCCTGGCGTCAGGGCCAGAACCTTAATGAAGTAGTCAGTGGGGTTGTACATTAGGGGGCATGAGTAACCGAGGCTGAGGACAAGACACGTAAACAGTCAATAGAATAGAATCCTACTAATATTATAACCGCGAAAGTTTGTGAGGATGTATTTAAGTATGTTTGTTGCTCTTTCACACAAAAACTTCTGAATGGATTTTGATGAAACTTCACAATAATATAGCTTACAAATCAGAATAACACATAGGCTACAATTCATAAAGATACGCGGGCGAAGCCGCGGGGCGCAGCTAGTAGAATATAAAAAAAAACATTTATTAGGGCACAGGTACAAAATACAGGCTTAGAATAAACAAACGAAAAACAAAGGGGTAATAAATTATATAATGCTGGAAAATTCACACAGCATCATCTAGCACTAAAGTAAGCAGAGCTACATAGTGTTACAGGTACTAGATTAGTCATATATTTAGTACATTACATTATAGACATTTTTATTATACAAGACAACACCCAAAACCGTAAAAACACTTTGTACTGACTTTAGGAGGAGGTTCTATGTTAGTTAGGTTTTACGCACAAGGTTTCTTGGCAATGGAGGATTGTCACTCTGATGCACCTAAAGGGCCAACCAGTAAACACGTCCCTAATGGACATGTATGTATATTAGGTACTCTTTCCTCCGATGTCAACGACGTCAGATCTATAAATTATGCAAATAACTTTATGTAAATAACATAAAAGGTTTGAGTAATCAAAGACAGCAATAAAAACATATTTTATCAATTTAACTTTTAATTAATATATTAATGGATAATCATTGCAAATGAAATGTTAATCATAAAAAATAATTCACAAAAAAATATTTTCTGCCGCGGCTTTGTGATTATATTAAAATATGCAACACGAACTACTAAATTAATATAAGTACATATTTTTGAAAAATTTTGCATAATTTATACAGTAATTACCGCATAAAAAATATTTCGAAGGATTTCCTAAATTTGCAAATGCCAGATGGCTATAAAAATAAATCGATATCCCTTTATTTTTGAGGTTTAACATATACGCGTCGCATGCCGCATAATTTGTTTAACACTTTGACTGCTGAAATCACACGGTATGTGTTTTCTACAAGTGACTAATATGCGTAAATCCACACAGCGGCTGAGAAAACACAGATCTTTGTGACTCAGCACAGCCGTAATATTTTTCGAACGAAACGCATGTGCGGCGCAACACAACCGCTGTGTAGAGCGGCAGCACCAATTTTTTAGGTTAAAAAAAAGATCGCAGTCGTCGAAAAAAATCGCAGTCAAAGTGTTAATTAAAGCTTTGTATATTTTGTTAGCTATTTAGAATTTTCGAATTAATATCATCAAGGCCCCAGATTTCCAAATAATAAAAATACTTATCGCTATAAATCGCTATGAATCGCTATCTAGCATTATGCTCGCCTATGTACAACTTTTGTGCAATAAAGTATATTCTATTCTTTTCTTCTATCTTCTATCGCTTGACATTTCAAACAGCATCATGTACTGCCATAGTATGCATAGCTGAAAGAGCTTTGTTATTATAACCATACGATTTATATATTATCATATCTATTTGTTTAATTATACATTTTAACCTCTTATTGTACCATTGATTTTTCTCCAACTCTTGGTTTTTATTCTTACTTATACCTACATATGAATGTAAAACTTTGATATGTTTAATCTGTGGACCGTTACTCGAGACACGACGTCACCCCAATTTAAGGTCCAGCCTGAAAACCAGTGTCACTATCGTCCTCTGTCGATAATGACAACAAGCTGAGATTGGACCTTATTAGCCGCGCACAGAGGGAAAGACCAGTTATTCTTATACTTGGGACTCTACTACCACGCTACATTATATAAAGTTTAAATCCCTACTATTTAAGTTGTTTTGTATTTTTAATGTGTTTTCCTTTTTTTGGTAATTGTTTATTTTGGTGTGTGGCTATAAATAAATTATTTATTCTTTATATATCTATACCTTCTATTGAGATCTTATGTATTGTTTTTTCTATCGTTGTACAATGTGTACGTAGCGTAGGTACAAAGGCATTTCTTGTGGTTTCGAATTTTCAGTTAGATTCATACTGAAAATTCGTAACACCGGTTCGTGAATTTTCTTGGCAGTCTCATAATTTCATTTATGTAAGAATTAGGTATTGGAAATAGAAAATAACTTTATCCGTATTATAAAAACATTGTCCCTTTAATGCCTTTATAATGGCCAATGAATCCAAGAGCCAATATTCAGGATGTTCTATTAAGGTCACAGACAGACGTCTAGTCAAGATCATAATGATGAGACTGGACTGTATTGGATCGCTATTGAATAATTATCCACTGCATATGGATCAGTCAGTAAGCAAAACTGATCTTTATTTGTGAAGCGAAAAATCTAGGGTTTTTAGACCAGTGTCGATGCATTTTTAGAAGAAAAATAAATGAACACCATGAGAACTACTGGAAGAGATTATTCGAATTACAGAATCCTCTTCAAGGTCACGTTATAATTGTTTTCCCCCCTTTATATTTTTTGATATTCAAACAACCTAATAACTTTGTTTCATCACCCAGAAAGTTCTCCTAATACTCGTGTTTTTTTTATCCGGTCTGATGTTTCATAATTGAACCATATATTAATCCCTTACAAACGGCAACAGCGTTTCTAAGATCATCGCTATAAAATTTTCACAAACGCTTTAAACGTTTCTTTTAGTTCTTTTAGTTAGTTGAACTGATTTACAAAAAAAAATAACCTACGCTTGTTTCGCAGAATGAATATTACCTTTCAAAAAAGCTGAGCGCTGCTTGCGCACTGCCCGCGAAAGCAACCCGCCCCTCAGCCAGAAGCACCAGCCGGTCGAAATGAGCCATCAGCTCTGAAGATGGCTGGTGGATCGTGCAGATCACAGTCTTGCCTTGCACAGCGCTGGCTCGCAGGAGCGTCACCAGCTTCTGAGCTGATGAGGAGTCCAGGCCGGTTGTTGGCTCGTCGCAGAAGAGAAGGCCTGGGTCTGTTAGGAGCTGGGAGATGGAAAGTAATAAGCGACTCTGATATCAACGAGGTAGCTGAGTTAAATTTCTGCTCGTCAGGTGTTTGTCAGGATTTTCAGGACCAAAGCTATTGAAATGAGCATATGTCTTCTAATAATCCTTAAGTTTATGTAAAGTCTTGTTTAAAAATCTACAGTATTTTTCCTAATTCAGACTTTTATAAGTCAACAGAAGAAAAAAAAATCATAGCAATTTTATAAGTAACAAGATATTTCACAAATTTATTTACGATTCTGTAAATACTTAATAAGGTACCTACTTCACCTATTGCTAAGTGATTAATAAAAATGATATTAAATTTCAATTTGCGGTATACAACAGCTAAATTTTACAATTACCTAAGTATAACGTTTCTTGTACTCGTACTTATACTGCCACTAGCTGTATACATATAAGTTCGTATAACGTTCGTGAGTAGTTAGTCCGTAACAAGTGGCTTTGACGGAGACCAGCGTTGGTTGCTAGCTTTCTAGTCATTTAACTAATGCTGAGGCAGTGCCATTATGTTACTGGACTTACACGTTTCCTCTTAGTTTAATTGTTGTGTGTAAGTCCTATAACAACTAAATAATTTTTATTATATTCTTAACTTACTTCAGTCGCACTAAATACATTATATTATATTATATTATTGACTTACTTCAGTCGCAAAAGCGAGTCTCTTCCTTTCGCCTCCCGACAGAGTCTTCAGTCCATCCAATCCCCCGATCCTGGTGAACCTGGACTCGTACAACGCCAGTTGTCTGAGGAGTTGGTTCACCCGTCTCTTTCTCGCAAGGGCTGTGGTGCGGCTATCCATGCGAAGACGAGCCTACCGTAGACAGAGAAAATTATTATTTTTTCCGGAATAGACGACATTGTTATTCAATTTAATTCAATTAGAATTCTTTATTTCCAGACAACAAAGGTCCATAGAAAACAGAAAATTACTAAAAAAGAAAATACAATGACAGCGAGAAATAAAACCATAATAACGAAATCTAGAGTAAAAGTAATTTCACCCAAAGGTGTCGTATTGGACATTAATCGTCTTCCATTCACATTAACATCTACATTATGTATGTAAGTACAGTACATAGGTTTATGGTGGGTTGTCATCGGTGGCGAGCGAAATTAAATAATTTTCTATTAAAAAAAAACCGCATTCTACAAGGAATGTATCTAGCTGGTAGTTACAATTATCGCAAAATAACTACTGCATAGGTAGATAGATAACTTGTTGAACATGACAAAAAACCAAAATATTTGAATATCTTACGACGGTTATGATTCGATTATTAAAATTTTCTGGTGTTTAATTCATAGGCCTCCGTTTTGGTAAGCACTATGATACCGCAGGCTTTTTTAGGATTTCACAATTTAGTATGTTGCTACCGGTATAAAATCCCAAAAATCAATTATCTGACAAGTGCGGTGATTAATACATCAAAAATTAATAACATAGTTTACTTAGTAGTTTTTGAATATATGCAAAACCTTTAAATCTGCATGCGGAAACGATTTTAACGTGATTAAAATATTTTTTATCTCGCGTTAGGTTTTAAAAATTGTACGAAAAAAAAATTTGCCAAGGTTGCAATTAGCATTAATTTAGGTTCGCATGATTAATACCTAGCGAGAATATAAATCCTTATCTGAAATATATATTTTTACATCTATTAATATAAATGACAACATGGTCTGACATTTTCTTTGACCTGATATTATCAGGGCATCTACAAAGGGAACCAAATAACATATATTTACCTAATAAGTACATTACATTTAAAATACCTAGTAGACCCGAAACGAAATTAGCAAAACATACAGATAGACATAGTGCTAGGCTAAAAAGGGTTCCACAAGTGGAACATCACTGTTGGGGTTCGCGGAAGTATTCCCGAAAGTCCCCGCGATCCCTAGCATATGTGCCCGGAGAAATTCGTGAGGTTTTAGTCAGTAGGAGTCTGACATAATCTTCCACCGGGGATGGAAGATATCCATGATGGATTTCCTCACAATAAAAAAAAAAAAAAAAAAAAGGCTAGAATATTTTGACCGTAGATATATATCTTAGTAGCTGCGGCCTGCGGTTTCACCCGCGTGGTGATAGATATTTTGGATTATCTTTATAAATTACCTATGTGTTATTCTGATGTATAAGCTATATTATTGTAAAGTTTCATTAAAATCCATTCAGTAGTTTTTACGTGAAAGAGTAACAAACATCCATCCACTTACAAACTTTCGCGTTTATAATATTAGTAGGATAATATTTGGACTATAGATAGCCATCTGAGAATTAGCAAGCTGAAGTAGCAGTGGGCCGGCCTTATCTCGCGAAGAACCGACGCCGGCCGCTGGGGCAAACGTGTTCTTGAGTGGAGACCACGACTCGGTAAACGTAATGTAGGACGCCCTCCGACCAGGTGGGATGACGACCTGCGAAAGACTGCAGGTAGATGCTGGATGCGTCAAGCTGAAGACAGGGCGCCTTGGCGCTCATTGGGGGAGGCCTATGTCCAGCTGTGGACTAATATAGGCTGATGATGATGATGATGAGATAGATAGAAAACAGTTTATTATACGACACTAAACAGAAAATAATACAAGAATAAACAATATAGGAAGTATAAAGGGTTATAGTGAAGACTGTAGAATGTTAATAGCGTAGTAAATGGTTTGGTGCAAGTACCAACCGCTTGCCAACAGAGAGCAATCATTCAATCAGCCACAGCCTAGTCGAACTATTCACCGCCCAATTGACTAAAATCTTTTTGAACACCATGACCATAAAATCGTTGAAAAACATTGTGCAATAATCTCAAACCTGAACGGGCGGAGTGATTGCGTGGAAGGAAATTATATTTTATTGTCATTCTAATTATAGCCTAACTTTATAATAGTCTCGGTAATTAAATAATATTAAGTGTTAAATTAATACTTTTTATCAAACACTATTATCCCGCCCCGACTTCGCACGGGTATCGATAAAGATTAAAGTTTTTCGATGTAAAAATGCACGATAAAAAGACCTGTAGTTAAGTCTCTCAGGAACTCGGCTGAATAGGTAACTTATAATCCAGTCAAATTCGATGTGAAATTTTTGTAAACAAATCACAGAAAAACAGAAACCAATATTCACTTGCTCGGCGTCGAGTTACTATACAATGTGTATTGTCGAACCTTGATCAAACGAGATGTGCGAATACACGACATATATTTATCGATAAAAAACAAAAAATAAAAAATTATATGTTACCTATCTCAAAAATAAAGCCGATTTAATATTTTTTTTAATGAAAACTACTTCATCTGGTTTTTTCTTCGTTTCTTTTTGAGTAAACGGTGTATTTTATTCAAAGTAGCCTCATTCGAACGAAAAGCGATAGAGCCATATGTTTTGGAGGATTTGTAGATTAAATTATGAAGTTTAATACAACATGCACAAAAGTACAACTCAATAACCCAGTTTTAAAGTTACAGATCAAAAATAAAATAAAATTTGTTTTTTTTTGCAAATTTCTAAAAAAATATTGATTTTACTAGGCTTATGTACCGAAATTGTATTTTTTTCTTATTTTCTTAGCTAGATAAACAATCTAGCTTTCAAATGAGGCTACTTTGAATAAAATACACCGTTTACTCAAAAAGAAACGAAGAAAAAACCAGATGAAGTAGTTTTCATTAAAAAAAAAATTAAATCGGCTTTATTTTTGAGATAGGTAACATATAATTTTATATTTTTAGTTTTTTATCAATAAATATATGTCGTGTATCCGCACATCTCGTTTGATCAAGGTTCGACAATACACATTGTATATTCAAGAAAAGATCTCAAATCGTACAACAAATGTCAATTGTGTTAGTATAAAAATACACGGCGAAAAAGAGAATTTTAAGTTAGTAAAATAGAAAATACTATTATACCACACAAAACAGAAAAAAATACAGAAACAAAAACTTAGAATAAAGGTATAAAGGGCGGCCTTATCGCTGAGAGCGATCTCTTCCAGGCGTGTTGTGGTGGTGTGTTGCATATAGAATTTAGCTGGAATATAGTTTTGGAATAATAAATACTTCTATTTTTATGGTTCCAAAGAGTTGCTTACAGCTAAAACTTAACGTTAACTTACTTTGATTTAAATTTATATCTACTAAAAACAATGGTGAAATTTCTTAATTAGAAGTACAGTGCTTTATCATTTTTAGACTAAATAAATCTAAATCGCAATACTTAGACTTACTTCGCAAATCGCAATACTACTTATAACTTAGATTTTCATAAGTTTGCAAACAAGAGATGAATAGCTTGCTAGGGACTTCTACCCCTCCGAAATAACCAAACAAATTCTGGCTCCAAAGATGACTTACCATGATCGTAAGATGTTCTATCACGGTGAGGTTCTCCACAAACAGGTCGTCCTGGTGCATGTACCCACTTTCCTGGGTCATGAAGTCACCCAATGCCAGTCCGTTCATTGATATCTGCCCGTCGACGATGGTGCCCACTGTTTTACAAATAATACATTTTACGTATATTGTTTACAATAATTAATAAGTTAAAATTTAATCTTTTTTCTATTTCTAATTTTTTTTATCCACATGTACCCACTTCTCTCTTCACTTTGTCTCTCTCTCCCAATAAGGTTTGCTGGAAGAGACCTCTTTTTAGGTTTAAGTTCGCCTTTGTATAAATTATCTAGAATAGGTTTTGTGTTATGTTTTTCGTGCAAGAAATATAAATAAATAAATAAATGAGTCCCTGTTCCGAAATATAGTTATTATTACCTCATTTGTTCTGTGCTGTAACTGAGCTTCATCAATAAATGTTTCTCTGTCTCTATTTATCTAATTAGATGTTTACAACAAACAAATATAGCAAAATGTTAAAAAAAAGAAAAAGAGACGTCATTTTAAAATAACAAAACTTATTGATTATTTAAAACAGTTAATTTAAGATATTATAAATACTCATTCCGGTCATCATGTCATTAAAAAAAAAACAATAATTATTATTTTTCACCAAGGAGTCTCGTTCGCGTAAAGCAATTTTATACTATTTTGAGAATTTTAAAAGAAAATAAAATTATTTTCTTTTAAAATTCTCAAATATGTTTAGTAAGATACCTAATAAATAAATAATTTTATTTATTTATTAGGTATCTTACTAAACAATATGCATCGTAAATTTTAAAATAATGACATGCCTACTTAAATTACTACTTTTATGCAAAACTGTTGACCTATTCATTCAAAATTGAATGTTTAATGAATTAGTAAGTAGGCTCCAAATTATATTAATTTTTTTTTTAGGTTTTACATAACAGAAGATATCCTGTTTGACAGGAAAAATAAACATTCAACGTATACCAATATCTTTTGAATATATAAATATCTTTTAACAGGTCCAAATTTGCAAAAGTGTTTTGAACTTAGAGTAAAAACTCGGTTTTGAACATAGAAATAAAAGCAGGGTTAGAATTACAGTTGACACAAACGAGATGAAACCAAAAAGGTTTTGTCTAATGTCTAAATAAAATAAATAATGCTGGACAATTCACACAGCATTATCTAGCCCCATGTTAAGCAGAGCTTGTGTTATAGGTACAAGATAACTGATATACATAATACAATACATTACATAGATAGATATTTTTTATTATACATAGAAAACGACCAGAACACTCGGAAAAAATATCTGCAGATTATACACACAATTGTTCCGAGGCGGGAATCGAACCCGCAACCTCCTGCGTCGCAGGCAGACCTTCGCCCACCGCACCACATCGGTCAATATACGTCTGTTTTTAGCCTAGAAATCCATCTTACCTGGACTTCTGTTTGCCAAGGCTGACATCAGGGTGGTTTTACCAGCTCCACTGCAAAAATAGTCAAAGTACATCAACCCACAGTAACCACAATCACATTAATGATACCTACCTAAATAATGCGTATGCTACGCTTTTACCTTTTCACACCAAAACCATGTACCACCCACCTACTAACTGAACAGATCGGACAGAAATTTCCCATTAACGTAACAAAAATAAAAAAATGTTTATCATCATTCGCTTATGGTTTATTATACATTATTCAGTGTTCGAGACCTCCAAGTATAAGAATACCTGTACTAGGAGGTAACATCCTTCCTTTTATCCCCTATACAATAAACGCGTACGAAGCCGCGGGTAAAAGCTACCTCATTGGTGAATACTTTAAAGATCCATATCACATGAAGTACCTACCTAATGTAAGCAAAATACAGTCTATGGCTGATGATGGCAACTGTCGGGCAACCCAACCAATAAGCTACTCGTAGGTGGCAAGACTTAGTACGAAACTCTACACCGTTATAATACGAACGGTGGAGTATCGATTGCAACCAATATTGTTGGAAAGTTTTCAGTAACCTATATGGTTGTAAAACGCTTCATTACACATTGGAACTGTATTGCCTTGCAGTTCCTTGTAGTTTTGATTGTATCGGTATCTTTTATATTGATTACTAGCGAACCTTCCCGGCTTCGCACGGTTTTAGTACCTACGGATCCCTAACTTTTTTGAAAATATAATGTACCTACCTAGCCTATGTTCACCGGGGATAGTGTAGCTTCCCAACGGTGAAAGGTTCAGTAGTTTTGGAGCCTATTCATTACAAACAAACAAACAAAAAATCAAACCTTTCCTGTTTATAACATTAGTATAGTACCTCTTTATAATATTAGTGTAGTATCTTGATTCGATTTTTGAGTTTTCCAATATTTTGGCTCAGTTTCATGATGCATGCGACATGATGCGACAACTGTGCCGAGATAGAAAAATCAAATCATGGTAAATACCCCGTTATAAATAACTTATGTGTTAATAAAAAGAAAGAAGTCAGTTTTCATTTATTTTCATAATAATTTTTTTTTTGTGTGCAACCTTTTTCTATTAAATTAATAATATAAATCGTCTACTTTCTGTTAATCTTTTCTAGGTAATTTTTTTTTTCAAATTATTTGTGGTAACTTCTAATTGGGCTTAAGTTAAATATTCTTGTATCTAATATTTATCCAGCTGTAAGTTTTCCTAAGATTGTAAAAATAAATAAATAAATAACCATGGTAGTTTTAAAAGTTTTATAGATATCTTGATTTGTACCAGTCTTAGGATATTTCGTAATAATTTTCTTTTCTTCATAAAAATGGCTTATTTAAAAACAAATCGCTTTCTGCACAATGTCTGATTAGGTTAATCCGGTTTTGATGAATTCTATTATACAGAATTTAAAATATATAGTCGAAAAAGGACTAGAGACAAAATGTTACGTAAACTAAAAAGAAGCTACTTTTTATTGTCACTTAGTTCTGTTTATTTTTCTAGTTACATTGAAAAAATTTGTTAAGTGTTTATTTAATTCAATTTTTGTATGTAAAAAAAGTTCGAGACCTTATGAACGACGAAAGGCTATCATCATTAATTAAGCTTTTAACTACCTATTTTATTTATTAAGTAGCATGATAAATGATATCTAATTTTTGCCTAAACACATCTAGAAACGAGTGACGAAGCTTACCTGGGTCCCATCAGGGCTATTAGGGTTCCTGGTTTTGCAATACCGTTGACTGCAAAAAAAAACATTATTAAGTTAATTTGTCAAAAATCTATTCCGAAACTTTTTACCAAAAAATTATATTTTTTTTAAATTGCATACCTCTTGCAATATTTTTGCTGATAGATTCCCTTTCCTATGTGGGTATGTTTTATGCGTAGGGTAATAAGTATAATTTGATGTTTTTCATAATTACTAGTATATGTTCTTTATAATAAAATAAGAACCGACGGCCGCTGGGGCAAACGTGTTCTTGAGTGGAGACCACGACTCGGTAAACGTAGTGTAGGACGCCCTCCGACCAGGTGGGGTGACGACTTGCGAAAGACTGTAGGTAGATGCTGGATGCGGCAAGCTGAAGACAGGGCGCAATGGCGCTCATTGGGGGAGGCCTATGTCCAGCAGTGGACTGATACAGACTGATGATGTTCTTTATAACCTTAACTTTTAAGTCTTTTCTATAATACATATTTTTAATTAAAAAATATGGATCTTGTTATTCGTTTTTTTATAGCACTATTTTCAATATAATAAATAACACACACATTGGAAATTAAACAAATGAATAAATAATTTAAAAAGTACCTAGGTCTTCATTAAAAAAAGGTTATAAATAGGTTACATAGATTAATCAAAAAAGGTTACACACCATTATTAACGAGTCGTTTGAGCTTGCCATCCTTCTGTGTGATATGGACACTGACGTCTCTCCACACGAGGGTGCATGGTCGCGGGGAGCTCGTGGACCCCAGGATAGCTTCCACCTCGTCCTCCAGGGGGTGATACTTAGATTGATCCAGGCGTTTGCCACCCTTTATTGATATATCGGTGGAAGTTAGTTCCTGAAATAGTTCTTCTATAAAATACTAGCTGCGCCCCGCGGTTTCACCCGCTTGGTGATATATATTTTAGATAATATTGCAATATATCTTTACGAATTGTAGCCTATGTGTTATTACTCATAGTGGTTTCTTTTGTATACAATATGACTTGTCTTAGTGCTTATTTGTTAGCCTAAACAAATAAACTTTTTTGAATTTAGAATTTTTGAATTTTGATATGTAAGCTATATTATTGTGAAGTTTCATCAAAATCCATTCAGTAGTTTTTGCGTGAAAGAGCAACAAACATACTGACATACATCCTCACAAACTTTCGCGTTTATAATATTAGTAGGATCATCTAACCTTCTACCTACTGATGATAATGTAACCAAACATATTATTTTGTTATCGCACGCCTGCAGTTGCAGAGCTTCAGATAGGTTCAGAGCTTTAGGAATAGGATTAGAACCATCTCCAAGTAAATAATTAGGCTGTTGCAAGCCTGGCAATGTGCTTACAACATTAATGTTAGATACACGATAGACTTCATAATTTAATTAGTTGTATAATGGATTAATGAGCCTAGCTAACAATTAGAGATATTAGAAATTCAATAATTATCAAAAAAAAACGTTTTGGCCAGACTTGAACCAGCTTGCGACCAGCACGGGGATGCTTTTACCAACTGCGCTTCGAACATTCTACTTCGTCAAATCAAATAAAAAAAAAATAAAAAAAATTAAAGCAGGATTGCATAAACTTCAATGTTTCCCCTGTAGGTAGAGCTAGCGGCGCTGGAATCCGTAGGAAGTCCCAAAGAATTTCGACTCGTCGGCATCCTCTGGTTACTTGATTTAGCGCATTCAAGTACTAAGGGAAGGTCGCGAATTCAAATCCCAAAGAAATCGAATTTCTTTGGGATATTATTTAATGTTTTAGAGATACCTCCAGTACACACTATATAATTGAGACCTCTCTATTTATCCAATAGAGTGCTCGCTGATTAACATTAACTGATTTAAAGTTTTTTTTCTCATTAACACTTTGACTGCGATTTTTTTTCGACGACTGCGATTTTTTTTTTAGCCTAAAAAATTCGTGCTGCCGCTCTACACGGCGGTTGTGTTGCGCCGCACATGCGTTTCGTTCGAAAAATATTACGGCTGTGCTGAGTCACAAAGATCTGTATTTTCTCAGCCGCTGCGCTAGTGTGGATTTACGCATATGAGTCACTTGTAGAAAACACATACCGTGTGATTTCAGCAGTCAAAGTGTTAATATATTGCATGTAACTAGAGAAATAATTGCATGCCCATAATGGGCAAATTACATTGTTACGCTTTTTTTATGTACGATCTTTTTCACATGTAATTGCAATAAATATACTTTGACTTTGACCTTGTTGTGGTAAACTTTATAACTTCGGATACTATCAAAATATGTTTTTGGAATTGATAGACGGACGATGTTGTAATAATAATGCATTATTATGCATGCTAATTTCCATCGGTCAAAAAGTAAATGTCCCGCAAGGCCGTAACTTATTCTACTCGTATATTTTAATTTTACTTTAAATTAACTATTTTAAAGAAATATTGTATATAAAAATATTTAACCATTATAATCAAATCCATTTTAAAGTACATAAATAGGTACGAGAAACTATGAATCTATACAAAACTTCAATCTATTCTGATTTAAGTATTTTTTAGTATTAAAAGCTTTATTTCTAGCGTTGAGAAAAGCATAGAAATGCTGAGAATTTTAATTATATCAAAGCAGAACTGGTTTGCAAATTGATACCCGTGACTGTTCGTTTCATCGAAGGCATTCTTAACAAGAACGTATTTACATGTTGATAAGAACTCTTATCACCCTTCATTTCTTTATCTACCTAAAAGGTTTCACAATAAAAGCCTAGTTTCAACACCTCAAATAATAAACATGAAAGAGTTTGGTACTTACTACATCTAAAGACGAAAAATCCATAGGGCTGCTTCTGGATCCACTTTTCTTAGTCCCTTTTCCATTTGAAGATTTCTCGCTCATTTTAACTGATATGGTACAAAATTATTTAAAAAATTGGGTAAACTTTTTAAGCACTCGCGCGTTCATTTTACTACTAACATTATTTTTAAAGAATTCACGCGATACGGAGACGACTGCCTTCGCTGTAATCTACGATAGTTTGGCGTTTCTCTATGTGTTAGAGCGGTGCGGCGGATAATTAGAGAAGGACAAAAAAGCTAGTTGGTAATAAAATAAATTATGAGACGAAGTTTGGTGAGACCGGTGTTTGATCTTGGATTGCACTGCACAATGCTTGTCAATCAGCTTAAGGCAGAGTGAACCTTTAAGTTGACTGATAATGATAACTCTTTTATCTTTCTAAGCTTTTAAATTGTAGAAGGGAGGGATTTTTTATTTTTAGGCGACCGATGTGGCGCGGTGGACGACGGTCCGCCTGCGACGCAGGAGGTTGCGGGTTCGATTCCCGCCTCGGAACAATTGTGTGTACGATCTGCAGATATTTGTTCTGGGTGTTCTGGTCGTTTTCTATGTATGTAATGTATTGTATTATGTATATCAGTTATCTAGTACCCATAACACAAGCTCTGCTTACCATGGGGCTAGATAATGCTGTGTGGATTGTCCAACATTATTTATTATATTTATTTATTTTGTAAGCTTTTAAATTGTAGAAGTGAGGGATTTTTTAAACTTTTCATTACTGTATGGTAAACACAGAACGTTACTATACTAACAAATAAATAGAAGCTATTAATATATTAATAAAAGCTGTTAAAAAACGAATAAAAAGTGGAGCTTAGACAGGAAATAATAAATACGTAGTGTGCTTTTCATCATTTTCATAAAAGACTTTTCATAGTTATTTAAGTTTATGTCTATTTTGGACTTAAAGCTGTAAGTTAGAGGCGTGGCAATATTAGGTATGTGTTTGCTTTAGTTCTCGTTATTTAAAACTACATGGGCGAAACCGGATCGAACCCATTTCGTTTTTGATTTAATAATCTTCTCGCTTTTTATTGACACGTACTCACGTAGTTCTATATTAAAAACTAGCAGCAACCGGACTAAGAATTTCATGAATATTCAGTGTCTGATGGTATATATGTAAGTATTTATTTTAGCGCTAATTCTAAAATAGTGAAAATTGGTTTGGAAGGAGTACTTCCATAGCGCGATTTAATTTTTCAAATGGCGACATCTAGGTAAAATCGATTCTAATTTAGTTTGATGTGATGAGTGATGGATGACACATGGATATGACGATGAATGAAAGAAAAGACAAATAATAAAAACTAGCAGCAACCGGACTAAGAATTTCATGAATATTCAGTGTCTGATGGTATGTATGTAAGTATTTAATTTGAAATCACACGCTAAGTGGTGACCGAAGCCTATACAATCTTGCTTTAATCATAAAAACCTCTCAAGAGAGCGTGATAGGAATAAACTCTGTGATCTAAGTTCGACAGTGCTTTCGTCATTCGACAGAATGCATTCAAAACATGCATTAGATTATATATTCCTTTAACTTGTTTATGTATAAATATTTCTAATATAGCTTTATGTGGTATTCCTTTTTTATCTGGATTTTATTCAAAGGATTTAATTTTACATTTGCATTTTAATTTGGCGTATCTTAAAAATCTATAAACCGGCTTTTAATTCTAAAATAGTGAAAATTGGTTTGGAAGGAGTACTTCGATAGTGCGGTCTAATTTTTCAAATGGCGACATCTAGGTAAAATCGATTCTAATTTAGTTTGATGTGATGAGTGATGGATGACACATGGATATGACGATGAAAGAAAAGACAAATAATTTTTATATTATGTTTAATAATTTCCTTAGGGACAACGACCCCTTTAGCCCCAAAAATATATAGCCAGCCCATCCATATGGAACAGGGCTAATCTCATAATGTCCTCAAACGGAAGCAACCTTAATTCAGTGCTAGACATCAAGATACCAGGGGCGGAGCAAGGATGAGACATAAAGGGCCTGAATTTAAAGTAGTAATAATAAGGTGATAAAACTTCTTAATATTTCACAATTTGTGGTGGGACCTTTTGTTAAACAAAAGGTAAAAAAAGCCATGATGTTGGATGTTTAGATGTATGTGTCCTTTTCACATCTAAAGAACTGAGCGGACCAAGCTGAAATTCTTCATCTATGTAATTTCAGACCTTAATTAAAATTTAAGCATTTTTTTCTCGGTAAAACACGTGTGAAAAAGCAAGAAACTTTAATATTATGTATTTCCTAAAAAAACAACAATTATCCCTCTAGTAGACTAGGTTATAAGCGTCTTTTCTGTGATGTGTTCAAAATACAAAATTCAAATTGCTTTATTCATTTAAATTTTCAAAAAAGCACTTATATAAGTTAAATTGTATACCATCAATTATTATCAAATAAGAAATAAGCTGTTTTTAATTTTCTGTTCTTTCAATTTGTTGTCCACTTGTGGAAGAACTGAAAAAGAAACCACTTGTGTTGTAGCTCATTGTCAAACTTTAGCGAATATTCTGTTAACTTACCAAATAACCATATCTACTAGTGCAAAAAACTATTAATCTTGCCCCTTTTCCCCCTTAGACGATCTTAAGTACATCTCTAGCTGGGGGTAACCCAAACAGTCGATCGGTGGTAGATGGAAAACGATGTGACAGCTACATTATAGGGCTTCGGTTTTCTTGTAACGTATATGAGACATTCGATACAGACCGTGGACGGGTCATCGAGCAATGGATCTCGGGCAAATTTAGGGCTGCCGATGTTTAACAAAACAGAGACCAATATTTCAGCCTCTCGTAAATTAACCTCTCTTTCACGATAGGTAAACTTACAAATAGGCAAGTAAGTAGGCAAATACCAACTAGACCAGTTTAGATGATGATTGATGATTTCTGATGCATTAAGATTGCTGAGTATTTTTTTCTGTACGATTACTTTACTCAAATTAAAAATATATTGACTTGAAATCTGTTCGTGCGAAACTTACCAAGGAATATCATAATCACTTTTGCGCATTTGCCACAGCAAAGCCAAGACCTCCCATTCTTCTTTCCATTTTGCTGTACCTAAGTTATATAATTACCAGCTGAAAATCCCTAGCAACCCTAAATCCCTGGTAGATATGACTAAACTTTCGCAATACAGTCTTGCTACATACCAAATTAACCTCTCTTTCACGATAGGTAAGCTTACAAATTGGCAAGTAAGTAGACACCATCCAGACCAGTTTAAATGGTGATTCATGATATCTGATGCATTAAGATTGCTAAGTAATTTTTTTCTCTACGATTACTTTACGCAAATTTAAAAAATATTGACTTCGAAAATGTCACTAGATACTTTAGACCTAAAATAGTATAAACGAGTCATTAACTTCTCGATATAGCTCTGCTGATAGTGATCGAGAATTAGTGAAACTTTATATCACAATTATAATGCTAAACAAAAAATACTTCGTGTAAATGTCAGTCGAAACTTTAGACGTAAAATAGTAATAAGAGAGTCAATAACTTGTCTTATTAATAATCTTTTGTTTGGAATCAACTAAAAACCGACTTACGACGAAGTAATTCACTTTTTTAAGTTTCTCGGGACAAATTATTAGTTATCATCTTAACCATAAGTTATTAGGATTCTGTATCATTTTTCTTTGTAAATTCTGCTTTTTTGAGTTTTACTATATATTAGTTTTTGTATTGTATAATATATAGTAATTTTGGTAATTGTTAGTAGGTACTTGCATATACATATATCATAATATTTTTATTGTCTATTGTTAGTTCTATTTATTTTAATTCAATGTACCTATGTGTAAGTTATAAGACTAAGCTATTTCTTAATTTTCATTTGTCCTCTGCAAGCAAGCAATCCCTTAGCTACTACATGCGAGGACACATAAATGGTTATAAGTTTTTATTTAAGTTATCTGTTAAGTGTGTAAAACTGTTTGTCTTCCGAATATAAATAAATAAAATAAAAATTAAAAACCTTTAATTCCATAACCATTAACATTAATCATATCAAATTTATAACAAATATTATTATGAATATGAAGTAATTAGATTAAATGTATTGAGAAAATATACATGCATTGGTATTATTATCAATATGAACGTACATTATTATAGTATTTTATTTATTTAAATTTTAATTATGTTCTAAACTTTAAATTTCGGTGGTTAGGACCCCTTTCACCCGAAAGGGGTCCTAACCACAGCCCTCCTCCAACTCCTGTATTGTCTTTGTAGTTTGCCTGCCTTCTCGTTAAGTCGTAGGTAGTAAGAATGTCTTATTCATTCAATTTTTTTTTGTCACGAATCGTATAATTCTTTTTGTTCTTATTTTCGTATTTATTCTTCCGAATATAGCAAAATAAAATAAATAAATCTAGGTACCTACTAGGTACAAAAATAAACCTATGTAAGTTATATATCCCTCGGGAATAAATTTTTTATAGCACCATCTCGAGATCATTTTCCAAAATAGCGAAATAATTTTCTATTTGTTTAACTTTTTGATATTCCATTTACAAAAAACATACATTTAATTTGAATTTATTTTTCATAATAGAAATGAAAGTGTCTTCTTTATGATTGTTGGATGTTTATAATTTAAATAGTAATAGTAATAATAGACGACCGATGTGGCGCGGTGGGCGAAGGTCCGCTTGCGACGCAGGAGGTTGCGGGTTCGATTCCCGTCTCGGAACAACTGTGTGTACGATCTGCAGATATTTGTTTCGGGTGTTCTGGTCGTTTTCTATATAAAATAAAAAATATCTATCTATGTAATGTATTGTATTATGTATATCAGTTATCTAGTACCCATAACACAAGCTCTGCTTACCATGGGGCTAGATAATGCTGTGTGAATTGTCCAGCATTTATTTATTTATTTATTTAGTTTATAAGAAGGGTGATTATTCCTCTGTGGTAGAGTATTGCGCACAGCACAGTAACGCAAAGTATTGCGTTGCGCTTAATTATCAAAGATACCAAAAAAAGTTTGTGGTAGCGCAATATCATTGGTTTTTTATACAAATTGCACTGAAGTTGAGAACGTAGCTTATTATTTGAAATGTGTTAAAGCGAAAATTAAGTTACATGCAATTTTTTTTTTGAAATAATTCATAAAATTCACGTGAAATATAAAGACAAGGCAAATTCTTAAAGTAGAGAAGTGAAAAAAGTGTGCAAAGGTTACCGTCCTTACGTTTTGATTGTTTTATTTTCTCGCAATTGAAATTAAAAGTAGAATGTTTCCGTCGGGCCTAATCCACTTATTCGGTCTTCTTATCCTCCCTCGCTAGAATGGGGTGGTTTACTCCTGTGTAAAAATATATACTATTATAAATCTTATTAAATTTTTATACTCTAAAGTTTATAGTCTAAGCCATTGTTATAGTAATTTAATGTATGTAATGTATGACTTGCCTTTGTTCTTCATCATCAGCCTATAGCAGTCCACTGCTGGACATAGGCCTCCCCCAATGAGCGCCATAGCGCCCTGTCTTCAGCTTGTCGCATCCAGCATCTACCTGCAGTCTTTCGCAGGTCGTCACCCCACCTGGTCGGAGGGCGTCCTACACTACGTTTACCAAGTCGTGGTCTCCGCTCAAGAACACGTTTGTCCCAGCGGCCGTCGGTTGAGATATGGCCGGCCCACTGCCACTTCAGCTTGCTAATTCTTAGAGCGATAAGTAGACTGGTACAGTCAAACCACAGCTTTTATAGGCATTTCAGCAGTATAGCCAAAGCCTTTGAGACCGTTTACCTACACTATTGCGCAAGCTTGCAACATTTTTAAATCATTATAAGAAAACTGATATTTGTATCGTGCAAACATTTGTCCCCATGATTGGAATGGAACCCACAACTTTCGGATCTTCGCCTACAGCCTGCAGCACAGAGGTCGTTCAATAACATTTAAAGACCAAGTCAATGTTTTTGCTTAGACTGTCTATGTTTTTATGTATAATACAGTACAGACCCACATTTGTACATAATAAGATGTGTTCCAAATTATGAATTTATAGTATTTTATTTATTTATTTATAAAATATAAGTGTAAAAATAAACAAACAATATTTCTTAAAACTTTTATGTCACAATATTTTACAAAAAGGTATCAATTAAAACTTAATAGATACAAATAATAAAATAACATAAATAACATTTAACGTACCTAATTCAAAGGTTTATAATATTTTATTATCAACTTTATTGTCTACGAATCTAACAGAACGAATATATAATAAGACAAAATACACATTTACGTGAAGTTTATATTAATGTCAATAAATCGCATAAGTAAATAAATATAATGACAAATTTTTCTAGTGTGAATATTAAAATTAATACTAAGTACTAGCTTCTTCCCGTGGCTTCGCACGCGTATTTCGAAATAAAAGTAGCCTTTAATGTTATTCCAGACTTGACTTGTATGAGTGCAAATAGTCGTCGCATAAACATCTTGACAATGGCACAAACTTTAGTTTTTTTTAATATAAGTGGTTATTTCTTTATTTTTTCGCTCAGTTTCGCACCGACAATAGTATGTAAGTAATTTGTTGTTGTGCATAGCTTTACTTAAATATTGACATGTATCGAATCATATTATATTTCTTAAATAGGCAAATAACCATTTATACGAGTACATAGCTGTACACATACATCTTTACGGTAAAATTACTTTTTTTATGATTATTTTAGATAACATTGTAATGTGTTTTGTGTGTTTAAATAAAATAAAGTAAGTTTTCATAGTATATATAGTCAGATTAAGTAGGTACATGCGATAAATACCTACCCGATATATTTAACAGTGATAGGCAAATTTTTAATATGATGTTAGTGAACGCGACCCTTTCGTGAGAAAGCCTAAGGAATTCATTATTTCTGAAATGGTTTCATAACGATTTCATTCTCCATCCATGTATTTGTATGGAAGAACAGGACATCCAAGTATACTAACATACTTAAAAGGATGTCCTTACAACTGTCTAGAATGTAATACAACATATTATTTATACAAATAAACAATTATCGATTAATTCTTTTTTTTTTCGTTCCATTATAAATACGCGCAAATTATAAACGAGAAAATCCAATTTCCATATTCATCAACCATTTTCCGCGTATCCGTGCCACGTAGCAAAGCAGCGTAGCAATATATATGTTAGACTTCTGATTGATAATGCTGAACAATTCACACAATTATTTATTTAAGTAATTTAACTATAACTCATGTATAACATTAATCATTTTAATTTTTTACACTTGTTACCAAAACGATTAATATTGGTATTATTCATCATCTAAGGTTTGCTATTAGAACACTCTCTGTTAGAGTTAAGCTCGTCTATGTACATATATTTTTTAGTTTAGTTATTTTTAAGTTTTTTTTTTGTGTACAATAAAGAATTACAGAAACATCATCATCATCAGCCTATATAAATCCATAGCTGGACGTAGGCCTCCCCTAATAGTCGCCATAGCGTGCGTCTATTGTCTATTTGGTATTATTAATTTCTATATAACTATTAGGGAATACACTAAATTATCTATCGTCAATGTTAGCCATATTATTTAGCACGACGAACTCTCAAGACGAGCGCGATGTATGCTAGGAGCCGGAATCCGATGAAGAGGAGAATCATGTTCACCACATCCATGGTGAAATCCGCCTGCAAAAGATGAGAAAATACAATACAATACAATTACACTTTATTCCACACCAAATAAAACAGATACACTAGACAAGAAAAAAGACAAATACAGAATTATTCAGTTTTAATTCAATTTATTTAATTCAGCTCCACAAAATACATGTTACAGCCATAGAGAGTTAAGAGTAAAGAGTAAATCAAGACATTATGTAATTACAAAACTAAAAATAAAACATTTTTATTGGAAGGGACACATCCTGCGTTTACAGACGCATGGCATTATGAATATGCGTCCAGTGCTTCATAAAAGCGCAGTCCGTGTCCAGCCTTCCAGCTATAACGTTCAGAATTATTTATTATTTAATAGAAAAATACCAGATATCAGTGCTATAGCTAATTTTCAACATGCCTGTACTATGAGTACATAGTTATTGATTCACCGTACGAGCAGAAAACACTCAGAAAAGGTAATTTACAGCAAAGGTCACATTAAAAGGTGCTAAAGTGTTATAGTTAGTACAGGTTCAATTCAAAGCCATAAACCAGTTGAGTGGACGATGTTCATACTGATGTGAAAGGGTTATACAAAAGACATCAACGCGTTTCACTCTACCAAAATGCTACTAAGGTACACAGAAACAGATAAGTCCTAAACTGACGTGAAAAAATCATTGTGTTAATTGTAAAATTATTGCAGTGCATTTTATATTGCTACATAACATGTGTTTTTGGTCGGCAGGTAGATAAGTCCTCGGCATTAAGCCCACACTTAGTCCAATCAAGTTTTAACACTTTGACAGCCAAGCATTTTATTTATTTCCAATCTCTGACAGCCGATCACGTCCCCTGTCCGTGACAGTATTATATAATAATATGAGATACCCTCAATACAATGAAAATAAAATCATGGCCGCAACTATTATAGTATTTTTTCTATAAAAGTAACAAAATGGTCAAAAAGTGCCGGCGCGCCCAGAATGGTACGCTAATTATGTATGCGGCTAACTAGGATAAAATAAGCGTCACGTGCGTAGTACGTGATCCGCTGTCAAAGTGTTAAATAAATAACTAAATGATAAGAAGCCTTTATTAATCATCACCATCAGCCTACGCTTGTCTACAGCTAGACAAAGACCTTCAATAATAAGCGATGTAGCTCCCCACTTGAAGTCTTGGAATCTTGAAGGCCAAGTTCCACTTTACTAACGGTCTTTTGGGTCATAAATCTGGAATCAGTAAGTATAACGTACCTCTGAGAAGCTAAGCGTGTCCAACACCACCTGTCCAGAAGCTGGACAGGTGAAGTTCTGCCTGGTGCAAGCGATGCTTTCCACTCCCGCCCATTGGTTCACCAGCAGAGCTTCGTTGCCGTAGCGGAACCAGGAGAGGTAGGATATCCAGCCCAAGTAGGGGGGTACGGATCTGTGAGGAAACAATTCGAACATGTTGAATTCCAATTCAAAACAACAATAGTAACATGTTGAATTCAAATTCAAAATAACAATTGGATTATGTTGAATTAAAATCCAAAATTGTTTATTTCGGTTGTTCAACATGATTGTTAGCCAGCCTGTAAACTTTGTAGGTAAATAACCATAAATCAAATTTCAATTATTCATGTCACATAAACTTTAGATTACATTCAATTATAAGTTATTTTAATATTGCAAACTTAAATTAAATATGTACGTACATTATGTAAGCTTTGAGCCAGACTTTTAAAAATTAAGAAAGATTGAAGTTTTGACTTTTAGGTAAAAATAATGATGACGCAAATGGGTTGTTACAGCGCAAAACATAAATAATTTTTGAACATCTGTTGGCTCGAAATATGTATTTTTATAGTTCAAAAACTACACCGATATCAGTAGATTTGGAAATCATAGTATTTTTTTGTAAAACACGTCTTCATGGTCCTTTGTACAAAAATATTTTTCACTCGCCATACAAAAGATATCAACGCGTTTCAATTTACTAAAACGCTTGTAAGGTACCCAGAAACTGATCAGTACTTAACTGAGATTAAACATTAATTGTGACAGTGCTTTATAAGAAATAACGGCCAGATTTATAATGTTGCCAGCGCCTTGAGGACGTTTACGACTGGTACAAAGTAACAGTCTATAGTTATCTCAGTTGTTTGTAAATACTAGCGTATGCATTATTGTATTCTTATGATACGAGTACCAGTTCTCATTTGTTATTATTATTTGATTTGATGAAAGATTTGATGTAATGTTTAGACTAGGTACTCTATTGTATTGAGTACGCCTGTAAAAATAGAGATACAGGTTTGATGAATAAATACAAAAAATAATAAAAATTACAGTTTGTAAGTGATTACCTCTCCTCCCAGAAAAAAACTTCGGAGAAGGGTGTTCGACACAATTGTTGTATAGTGGTTCCTAATACTAACTCTTCTATGTTGTGAAGTGGTCTGTACTCACCCAGAGTTGAGGAAGAATCCTCCGAACAGCATGAAAGGTATGATGATGGGAGGCCCCACGGAGGCTGCCATGCTCACGCTGCTACTCGCACACGATATCAGGTACCCTGCAAAATAAATTAAATTTTAAACTAAGAAACCCCTCCATTTTAGGATTTAGATCACATACAATTCAAAATCATGATTTCAAATCTTTTTAAACATGTGTTTCCTGGTTGGCAGGTAGAAAATGCCTCGGCATTAAGCCCCACCCTTTGTACCCTTGTAGTGTCATAAAGTTTAAATAAATAAATACACAAATCTCCATTGTACACCACAAAATAAATCTTCTTCTCCAGCATAGACATTAATATAAAATACAAAAGTATAATTTGACGCCTTATCGCTTGGAAGCGTTTTCCTATATGGATTGGTAGAATAAGGAGCGAAAAACATGACATTACTATTTCTGGGGATTTATTCTACCTCTGTATTAAAGTTGTGCTTTCTTACATTTATATTTGAGGTAGAATAAATCCCCAGAAATAGTAATGTCATGTTTTTCGTCTTTAATAATAAAGACGAAAAATAGATAGATAGATAGATAGATAGATAGATAATTCTTTATTGCACACTAATTATAACATGAGAATGTAAATTAAAAACTTAAAAAAACTAGATACAATTGGCGGTCTTATCGCTCAAGAGCGATCTCTACCAGACAACCATGGATGGATAAAAAAAAATGTGACATAACTATCTTAAAAAAACCTAATTGCATTAAAATGCTATTACTCTGTAAATGAATTCTCATCCTATAAATCTCTGCATGACGCAAACTTAGACCAATAACCTCGATACCTTACCATTGCCTATACAAAAACATTGGGCCGAATGTGGAGCTAAAAAGTAGGAAGAACAAAGATTTTTTTAAATAAAATATATTTATGGGCCGAATACGGCATATAATGTGGGACTAAAGCAGATTTTTTCATGTGGGCCGAAATTCCTAGGGACGAATCTGGCATAAATCGATTTTGCCTACCCTAGACGCCATAAGAAATGAAATCTTCTCTTTTGACATACCGTTTTAAATTATATGATTATTAACAGAAAATTTGAGTGAGCACGAACAACGCCAACACTACTGAACTGATATTCTGGCTGAAGGGAGAGAGAGAATAACAATAATGCAAGTGTGCAAGCAGGAGCTATAAGTCCTTATAAAATAGGTTTCGGATAAATGTAGAAAACTTCGGCCAGCTGTGGGACAGTAACAACAGAAAATAATACGGCTGACAAGCGTGGTATGGTTATTATAGCAAAGTCCAGCTTGTCCAACAATTGACGTATCTATGTTGATCTAGAATAAAAATAATGTTGACCAAAAGGCTCAGATGTGATAAAACGTAAATTATTTAAGTATTTACTGGTTAGTCATATGAGTAAAACTTGTTTCTCCTTCAATGTATTAAAATATTCTATCATAAAACTAATGGAGCACTAAAAGTAATTTCGAATCCAGTATTTCATTATGCTGTACCTATTGACCACATCATTAAAGTCGTTTATTTCCATTATCAGAATTCTCTTTTAAATAAAGTTCCAAAGTTATTCCGATAAAAAACTTATTTGATCAGTCTCGTGGATATACTATCACTAGGCTATGTTTACTTAGAGCTTAGGTGAATAAGTGTGAATGTAGTTATTGTATTCTCTTGGTGTGAAATGTCATTCTAAAATAAATAATAAAATAATGCTGACCAATCCACACAGCATTATCTAGCCCCATGGTAAGCAGAGCTTGTGTTATGGGTACTAGATAACTGATATACATAATACAATATATTACAGAGATAGATATTTTTTTATTATACATAGAAAACGACCAGAACACCCGGAACATCTGCAGATCGTACACACAATTGTTCCGAGGCGGGAATCGAAACCGCAACCGCCTGCGCCGCAGGCGGACCTTCGCCCTCCGCGCCACATCGGTCGTCATATTGTCATTCATTTGCTCATTTTATATTGCCAAAGCAATGTAAAGGTGAAACCGAAGTTTTCTTGATTGTCTATGATCTATACTTTTGGTCGTTACCTTATCAAAAGATCAAAAGATCAAAAGGCGTTTACGAAGCGTGCCTATCTCAGTTTATGAGGACTGAACTTTTAAAATGAATTAGATTTTCGTCGTTGACCGAAGCGAACCAGTCTGAATAACTGGGTGTAATAAACATGACCACATCAATCAAGGTATCCGCCGGCACCCATAGATTCACAATGGGTACCTACCCTGAAACCATCTGTTTCAAACGAGACATCCAAGACAAGAGAGGATAGGGCTAATAGCACATTTTTTTTAAAGTAAAAAGTCTTTATTTTGATACATAATTAGGTGCTAGAACAAAAATATGAAGCGATGCGACCTTAAGAAGTAAAATACTGTGTCGCAGGTCGCAATGCCCACCTCAGGGAATTAGAGTTGTAATATAAAATGCATAAAAACTTTACTGAAAATGGGAAATCCCATCATTTTTGCAGAAACTAGTCAAACTTACATAATTAATTTAAATCGCAAATGACGTAATGACGTTGCATTACCCATTCAATTAGTTGTGAAATAAGTAATTAATTAATAACCGATAACGAGCTAAGTCATTAAAAAGGCATCATAATCATTATGATGTTTTTAACATATTAAAAATTGCTATGAAAGTTCGTTAAGGGGCAGTAATATGCACAATTATTATATTAAAATATTGAGAAATACTTCTTGTCTTGACCTCAATTATGGGTGGGTAGGGAGTTCCATCGTTGAACAACTATTTTACCGAAAGTTTTTTCACTTGTTCGACCATCGAACATCATAATACTAGCCCTGAACGAATTTTCGTAGAAATATTTTTATATGGACGTAAGGATGGGATTTGGGAATGTGCCATGTATTTATCGCGGTTTTGTAGTCCATATTATTTGATAATAAGGAGATTCTTACTTACGTACCTATGTACTTTGGTAATGCCAAAATATACAGATTTATATTAATTACTACTTTTCCGGGTTTTATCCTTGAATAAAAGAATATTTAGCAAAATTTATGTTAATATTTTTGACATTCCAAAACATAAAAAAACAAAAAACTTGAAGATTTACATTAATTAATCAAAACTTGTTTAGGATGTATTTGAAAAAAATATTAATTATTTAAATGATAGGCATCTAATCATAACTCCTACGATGACATTTAGTCATTAAAATAATCTCAAAGTTAACTGGGTAATAATAAAGTGCTGTATAAAATTTTAATGCAAGGTTGTTATCATTTATTGAGTGTATTTATTGTAAATAATATTCATATGATCTATATTTCATGTAAATAGCTTTGTTTCTTGACTGAATATATACATAATACAATTTATTACAAAGATAGATAATTTTATTTTACATAGAAAACAACCAGAACACCCGGAACAAATAACTGCAAATATTTGATTCCACTTTTGTGATAGATTGCAAATGATTTAGATTGGTCCCGGGTGAATAATTTAAATTCGGGTACACACCGAACGAAGTGGCAACATTGGTGATCAGAGCAGCCAACTCCGACGCGATAAAGAACCTCGTGGGATCCGGATTCAGTCCTATCATGTAATACGCGATGGTGGTAAACACCAGCGGTATCGTCACGAAGAAAAAGGAACTATAGTTAAATATACCAAGTAAACTTCTTGAAAGCAAATACTCACCGAAAGAAGTGTCAACATTGGTAATCCGAGCAGCCAACCCCGACGCGACAAAGAACCTCGTCGGTTCCGGATTCAGTACAATCATGTAATACGCGATGGTGGTAAACACCAGCGGTATCGTCACGAAGAAAAAGGAACTATAGTTAAATATACCAAGTAAACTTATTGAAAGCAAATACTCACCGAAAGAAGTGGCAACATTGTTGATCAGAGCAGCCAACCCCGACGCGATAAAGAACCTCGTGGGATCCGGATTCAGACCAATCATGTAATACGCGATGGTGGTAAGCACCAGTGGTATCGTTGCAAACAAAGAGTAACTATTCCAAGTAAACTTATTGTAGGCAAAAACTCACCGAAAGAAGTGGCAACATTGGTGATCAGAGCAGCCAACCCCGACGCGATAAAGAACCTCGTCGGATCCGGATTCAGTCCAATCATGTAATACGCGATGGTGGTAAACACCAATGGTATCGTTGCAAAAACTGGGGCTTCTGCTAGCGTCTTTGAAAGGAAGTAGACATCGGCTCGATACATCCCTGAGTGATGCTCTCGGATGAATATTGGCAATTCTGAGCAGAATACCTGGGGACAACGGAAATGTGTAAATAAATTTTGGGAGTAACAGAGTCCCACCACCCTTACTATACTGTACAATACCTATGTACAAAATAAGGTTGTAAGCTTTTTTGTTGATAAAATTTTGTATTTTTTTTGTAAGATTAAAAATATTATGTTTTATGAATATGGGTCCAGAAGATCAATACAAGATCACATCATAATATCTATTCACGGTTATTTATTGCGTTTGATCATGGTATGACTCATCCCGTCACCAAGTCAGAATCTAGATACAATACTGTTGAAACGTCGTCTAGAAAAACAGGTAAGTAAACGCGATAAATCCCCTCTAGTATATATTTATTTATTCATTGAAGAATGACAATTGATTTTGATTATTTTTGATTTTACTATTCAAAGATCGCTGTGGGCTAAATTCAAAATGTAGCCCACAGCGCTATCCACATATTATTAGTTATTTATTTATTTAATTAAACTTTATTGCACTACTAAAAGGTACAAAAGGCGGGCTTAATGCCGAGGCATTTATATACATAGATAATAAAAAACACGCATAATAGGACTAACTAGCTAGGCATGAACTATAATATGTACAAGGTTCGTTATCTATTATGGCAAAAGCCTGTATAAAGAAGAACTTACGTTTATAACAGCGAATATATTCTGGAAGGTCATGTTAGTAAGGAACATGAAAATAGCTCCGTTGATGTTCATGACTCCGTCTTGGTCCAGGTTCTGGCCGAAGTAGATCACTCCGATGAGGATTGATACCATCTGGAAGGATAAAACGGTTTGGGTTTAGATTTTAACTGCTGAAATTATTATAATTATCTTTTTATATTGAATCGGGGTATGTTAAATTCAATATCTTGACAAAGCATAAACCTTTTCGCATATAAATCCAACGTCGCTTACGCACAGCACAAATATCAATTCAAATATGGGCAATTTCAATAATGGGCTTAAACTTTAACAAGTACTAGCGGACCTTCCCGGCTTCGCACGGTTTTAGTACGGATCCCTAATTTTTTTGAACATATAATATAGCCTATGTTTACCGGGGATAGTGTAGCTTCCCAACGGTGAAAGAATTTATCAAATTGGTCCAGTAGTTTTGGAGCAAACAAACAAAAAATCAAACCTTTCCTCTTTATAATATTATTATATATTATATAACAAGTAAAACCTCATATTTGAATGCGTATTTTAAGATAACTCTTTAGATACATTTTCCAGTGACAAAATGGCTTCCCATAAACAATCAAAAGAGTTTCCCAAGAGATGTCTGTCATCTGATGTCATAAAAAAATGCTGGACAATCCACACAGAATCATTTAGCCCCAAGGTAAGCAGAGCTTGTGTTATGGGACTAAACTAGATGACCGATCTAATTAATACTATACATTATATAGATAGATGTTTTAGGCGGACCTTAGCACATCGGGCCAGAGGTCGAAAAAAATTATGTCGAGTTTAAGTCCATTTTGCAGGCAGGTTCTTAGCGATCTTAGGAAAAGCTCTGGAGTCAAAGAACTATTTCGCTAAGCTAGTTATATTATACATATAGGTAACTACCTACCTCTATATGTATAATCGAATATTGATGGTAATGAAATGAATGAAACATGGTGGTCTTGCAGACTATTGTAGTTACGATAGTCTGCAAGACTATCTGATGACCACCATTACAGTCTAAACTGCACACACCAAGACGCCAATATGTACCGAATGAAGGCCTTAATTTATAGGCCATCTTTATTATATCAAGGTACTTACGATGGTCTGCAGAAAGCGCACTTTGAGAAGCATAGGCTCCTTAGTGACAGAGAGCCAAGACCGCCACAGCACTGCTCTGAACTGCGCGCACCACGATGCCTTGTATGGAGACCGACTGGCTCTAGGCCATCTTTATTATATCAAGGTACTTACGATGGTCTGCAGAAAGCGCACTTTGATAAGCATAGGCTCCTTAGTGACAGAGAGCCAAGACCGCCACAGCACTGCTCTGAACTGCGCGCATCACGATGCCTTGTATGGAGACCGACTGGCTCTAGGCCATCTTTATTATATCAACGTAGGTACTTACGATGGTCTGCAGGAAGCGCACTTTGATCAGCATAGGCTCCTTAGTGACAGAGAGCCAAGACCGCCACAGCACTGCTCTGAACTGCGCGCACCACGACGCCTTGTATGGAGACCGACTGGCTCTCATGGCTGCTACGCCGGTCCAGGCTGCGTCTGCCCAGCCTGAGTTTATCTTGCGCTGAAAGAACAAATAAGTAATAGGTATTATAACACTTTTGAATCTACAAGTATCATAGTTATTAAAACTAAAGTCATTTAAAACGGGATATTTACCATAATTTGATTCTTGAGTTTTCCAATATGTCGGCACAGTTTCATTGATGATGGCGGATGAAACTGTGCCAAAATATTGGAAAACTCAAAAATCTACTCATAATAAATAATAGTTATGCTTATTATTACTATCTATAATAGTTTTAAGAGTGTGCTAACTTGTGTTTTCTTATTATGTTGTTGTCGTAGCTATTTGTGTGAACCTATTAATGGTCACCGTCACCTTAGTGCTAGACACAGTGTTAATAAAGAAATTATTGAACCGATGTTTCCCCTAAAATAAATAAATAAAAACTAAATAAATAAATATACATATCTAAGGTATAAGTTGAAATGTGTATCTACCAATGTATCTTTGTCCGATGAACCGATTTGAATTGTTTAAGTCGTAAAAAGCTTTGCTTATCATTTTGTTCATCATCAAAATAAATTCCGATTTTTTTTATAAATATACCCGTCGTTTACATAATTAATTAATCTGCTATTCTATTTTGATATCAAATCTATTTTTAATCTAATTTATGAAACAAATATTCTTGGTTTATGCAGTAGCTTTGTAATTTTAATGCAAAAAAATAAATAAAAATGTTTAATTCTTCCGCATGATCTTAGTTTCCTAAGTGCCGGAAAAGATGTATTATACTCTACTATAGTAGTGCCGGAATCTTTGGCAATATGTCCACGGTTGTCTGGTAGCCACAGTTGTCTGGTAGAGATCGCTCTTGAGCGATAAGACCACCAAATTGTCACATGTTTTGTATTTTATTCTGTCTTGTTTGTTTTATTTTTAAGTGAATATAATAAAATAATTTTCTATCTATCTATGTAGCTTTAAGCTCTAAGCCTAAAGTTAATTATAATACCGACCAGTGTCGGCCTCTGCCAATTTGATTTATTTAATGTGAAAGTAACGGGTTATTTACCACGATTTGTTTTGTTGATTTTTGTGATAAATTAAACTGAATTATAAAAAAACACATATATCGTGATAAATAGGAATCCCGTTATTACCTAATGACTTTCGTGTTAGTAACCACTAGCTGCGCCCCGCGGCTTCATCCGCTTAGATATCTATGTGTCAAATGCTTTATAAACCTTCCTCTTGAATCACTACATATATATATTTAAAAAAACACATTAATATCTCTTGCGTAGTTTTAAAGATCTAAGCATACATAGGGAAAGACAGATAGACAGCGGGAAGCGTCTTTGTTTTATACTATGTACCTATGTAGTAATGATAGTTTTAGAAGTTTTAATTTAATTTTATCTGCCATAGTCTACTAAGTTATATGAAGTGGTCTGATGCTGTTAGTTAGTCGACGCACTCACCTGATGATACAAAGCATTCTCTGCTTCGGCAGCCACCTTGCAGCCCATCTCTGATTTAGCGAAGGATGTACAGACGGTGTCGATGGTGTGTCTGGTGGCTTCCTCCCGGCCCGGGACTCCCGCCAGGAGTTGTATGAAGTGGTCTGCTGGGTTGTAGTTTGGAGGGCAGGCGGCGCCTAGTCTGGAGAAGAAAAAATGAGTTACATTTAAACTGATTATAAAGTATTGTGTCAAAGAAGAACGTGGCCTTTTTCGGATACTCCGTAAAGAACGATAGAAATAAAATATGACGAATTTTGCTGGAGCTCAAATTGAGAGATATCAGATTACTTAGAAGATAAAAAAGCTTGGAACGAGTTTTGCTCCAACTCAAAATCTACCAACTTACAAATAATCAAATCAAATGTACTAGACACATAAGTTATGAACATACTAGTGGTTTCTTCTCACTTCTTCCACTGGTGGACAAAAAATTGAAGTGAACTATAAAATAATTTAATAGTATAAAATATGACCTGTCTAAGTGCTTATTTGTAAGCTTAAAGAAATAAAAAACTTTTCATTTTCATTTTGAGAACAAGATTATTGATTTTGTAGTAGGTGTGCACAAAACGCGATGTTTTATTTTTGTATAGCGGTCAAATAAGAAATAGAAATACTTTTTTATGCCATCTTATAAAGAAACTATGTATAGATACTTAAAACTATATGAGGTACTGATACAATAAAAAACAAAACTTTACAAGGTTTATAAAAAAATTCCAAAATTTTTTTTGTCATTACTTATTTGCGGTAGGTTAGTTTTTTTAAGCATACAAGTCAAAGAATTATCTACCACCCGCGCTAGTAACACTATGTTACGGTGTGGTATTGAATTTCGTCAAATTGATGGTCTGTCCCCATGTTGGGCGAGTCATTTGGGGCAAACGTCCTTTGTGACGACAACTTTAGCAGTACAACATATAGTAATACGGGTTACGTTCGTAAGGACTAGATTGCGTATAGACTACGTACTCGTAAACAAAACGTCGAAATTGCAAGCACAATATTCTAAATAACTCTGATAAAGTAAACTCAGAACTTACTCTCTGAAGAAGTCGGTAGCCTGATCTGGAGTGCCGAGGAAGGCGACTCTTCCGTCTGCCATGATGAGGAGCTTGTCGAACATGGCGTATAGTTCTGAAGACGGCTGGTGGATGGTGCACACTACGGTCTTGCCTTTCTGCGCTAGGCTTTTTAGTACCTAGAGATCATAAAAATATTATATCAATGAAATTATTCTGTCTTTTATTAATTACTCTCTACTGTACTATATCTAAGGTGAGATTTCTACTGCCTATATGCCCAGATGTGAACAATTATATCAAAAATCACTTATAACTTGTTTTATTGGTATCTACCGGGCACAAGAGGAGTTCAATCGATTGATTTTTGCTGGTCGGAGGATAGAAAATGTCCCGGCATTAAGCCCACTCTTTGTACCCTTTGTAGCGCAACAAAGTTTTAAATAAATTATCAATATCCTAGTTTCAATATACCACATTTAGTTACTATATAGATAAACTAAATAAAGTACCAAGTTTCATGGGTATCTTTCATGATAAATATTGGAGAATACCTTGAAAAGCGTAGGTATCTGAGTGTTATCAACACATTTTAATATAGAAATGTGTTTTATGCCCCACTATGTATAAATAAACAGTGAACTGAGGCCAACAAACCTACGGTTACTTCAGTAGGTACTTACGTAAATCCTATGACAAACATTATTTAATCATTTACATACACAAGTCTAGCATACTTCCATTCTATCTTATCTCTATACATATACGTTATTTAGCTCAAGTCGCATGCGCCTGTTGGGCCATAAACGATGGACTCGTTTATGGCCCACAATCGCCCTGCTGAGATAGGCTTAACAAGGGTCATTTAGCTCGTCGCTGGCGAAAGAGAGGCGTTTCATCTCTCCCCCTTATACCTATGTCCTTAAGTGAGCTGGCTTCGATCGAAGGAACTTCCACCTTCACCATTAAAACAAAGTCTAATCTCACCTGAACAACATTCTGCGCCATGAAGGAATCCAGCCCCGAGGTGGGTTCATCACAGAACATGAGTGGGGGGTCAGTTAGCACCTCGCTGGCGAAAGAGAGGCGTTTCATCTCTCCCCCCGATATACCCTTCAGTCGGCCGGGTATACCTATTACTGTGTTCTGGCATTTTGTGAGGGCGAGCTGGAAGATAAAATGGTTTTTTTATTTATGTTTAAGCTCGCGAAACTCGCTAACTATAGTGAAAAGTCTCTGTATGATTAAAGGAAAAAACAAATTAAAAAACTTAGGTACTTCGTTGGTGTTTAACAAGTATTTATCGCGACAGTGTGTAAAGTCCAAATAAAAATTAAAAATAAACGCGACAGATACCCTCGTAATAGTTCTAATAATTATGCGTCAGATCGAAGTAGATCGCGTAAGTTTGCAAATATTAATTTTTTTTATTCTTTGTATTTTCTGTGCTCAAAAAATTAATTATTCGAGCACAGACAACGCAGAGATATGGTAAAAGCTTACCTCTTGAATGACTTCGTTGACTCGTCTCATGCGCTGAGCATACGGTATGTGTCGGTCCATACGAACCAAAGCCTGTAAAAAGTAGTGAATGAAAATATTTTTCCGGCCTATTTTCACCAAAGCACAGTGAAGCGAAGATGTTAACAATATAATGGTTGTCAAAATTAATCAATTTGACTTGACTTAGTGCTTATTTTGTAAGCCTAAAGAAATAAAACATTTTGAATTTTAATTACATAAAATCACGACACGTGCCCTAAGGAAAGAAAGGGTGCTATTGGTTATTTTGACATATTATCTGCTTTTTTGACAAAAACAGACTGTACTGTAGGTAGCAATAAAGAAAGTAGATAAAAGTAGGTACAAAATACTCACTTGAAACACCAAATGTTCGCGTACAGTCAAGGTCCCAATAAACAAATCCTGTTGCTGAACATATGCCGACAGCGCCGACAACGCCTCAGGAGTAGCCGGCTGCCCATTCAGAGCCCTGGTTCCGTTGGAGACCACTCCACTGGGGGTCCGGAAGGTCAGGCTATTGAGGAGGGTAGTTTTACCGGCACCCGATGAACCCATTAGGGCTAGAAGCTCGCCGGGATAAGCAGCGCCGTTTACTGAGGAAAGATTTGGGTTATTGTATTGGTTTATAACTATCCTGCAGCCCTGAGACAGGCCGAAGACAAAGTAGTGTGGAAATATCAAGCGAAAGAAATGCGGTTCATCCGTGAAAGATTTCCAGGACGGGCACGACCTTCATCAATTAAGAATACGACAAAGAAGAAGGTTTAGAACTAAGTAAAAAAAGAATTACAGCCATTTAAAGAAATGCGTCTCGCTCTGACCCAGAACTCATCTTTAAGTGACCTACGTAAAGATGGGTTCTGGGTTAAGTTCTGATCTAGCTGAGAACTAGCCGCAAGCTCAGTTCAGTTCATTTATATATTTATAGTATTCCTTTCTACGACAATCACGCAGTTACACTCGGAAAAGTAATACGATGATTGATTGCATGTAAAATTCATCAGCAATAGCTTCGTCAATATTATAAAAACATTTACATATTAAAAAGCTTCTAATTTTTTACAACTAAAAATCTTAAAATTAAGTTTCCAGCGATTATTATCCACTATGAATGAAGTTTTTTGTTAACAATGCGCTGATGAGCCGCTATTGGTCCGCGAAATAATTATGCATAAGGCCAGGTACCTACATAATAATTTTGGCTTGTCAAGGCAATCTAACGTTTTTCAAAAAGCAGTCAATAGGTGTTTTCAAGTTCATTCAAATTAGTGCTCATGATTTTATTGAGATACTAGATAAAAACCCGGCTTCGCTCGGGTAAAATCTAGACTCATAATAATATATGGGTACTTCTACCATTTTTTTATAAAATGTACTTAGGTCAGATGGCATCGACAGATGATTTTGTTCGAGTCTACCGTAGACCGGTATGAAATTATTAAAGATAAAAAATCATTTATTACAGCAAAACGAATAAGTAAATACACTTCAAGTTTATAATTAGCACTTACATACATGGTGAGAAGTTATATGAGAAAAATATTAATAATCATTGAAATTTAGTGTAATACATTGTGTTATTGCCGAGATGTACCTATCTACAATGTTATGTAATTTCTGATGGTACCCTCACTAGGCTAGGCCTGTCTGTATCGAGGGAGCCTATACAAGTACGACAATTCAAAGTTTAGTATTGTTCAGGTTACGGATATTACTGAATTAATAAAGAAGATAAGAATTACCAGTTCACCTCGTTATGCATTTTACGAGTAAAATAAAAATAATAATCTGCAGCGTACAAACTTGTTCTAGATAACATGCATTTTCATTGAAGACAATGATTTACCTAAGCAGTTGCATAGCCCCCTACCCTACTCTACACCGGAAGACTTCGTAGGACTCAATAGACAGTAATTGTCGAGAATCGAGATCACTTGGCCATCTCGTAAGTACTTATTACAAATAGATGTAGGTATAATGCACTTTAGATCTTCTCAAACCAATCAGGTCAATATCAATCTTCAAGATTGTTGCAGTGGGAAGCGTTTGTTTCTTGTTTGTGTAATTTTTACTGTTAATTTAAATTTAGGGCAATATATTTTCAATTAATTAATTTTGCTTGAACTGATACCTGTTACCATATTCATTCAAGTATAATAAAATAAAAAAATGTATAAACGTTGCCCTAAAATTGAATTAACAGTTAAGATTAGTACATGAGTATAAGTGAAAAAAACGTTTCGTTCAATTATACAATAAAAATTGATCCAATCTTAAAGTATCAAAGCAAGTGGGGTTTCGGAGTATTCTAATGTCGAATGGGCTAAATCGTTTGAAGAATAGGAACATCCTGCATTATCGAGTAGTCCTTCTAAAGAAACGGGGTTCGAGTTTGTCATAACCACTTCTAATGTATCCCTTGGACCTTGAAAGGGGTGCAATGTATTTGGTAACAAACTTACCATTAAAAACTTTCATCAACTTTTGAAACTATCATGATTATTTACACTAAAGTTATTTAAAACGGTTTCATGGCGCATAAAACTGTGCCGAAATATTGTAAAACTCAAAAATCAAATCATGGTAAATATCCCGTTTTAAATGACTTTAAACTTACCATTTCTAAGAAGCTGCTTCCTCTGCTGGAACATGCCACTCGACGATGGCTTCCAGAAGTTCCAGAACCTTCGACTTCTATTCCTGTTCTCTGTGGCGAAGGCGTTGATATCCGACCAGGTGTAGGTGACCTTCTCAACTCCCCCGATAGCGCCATAGTTCTTAGGAGGGATGGAGAGTGTCACCTCCCCCTCGCTGTTTCGGGGAGAATCAGTCGGTGACTGTTCCTGCAATGATAAATAAATAAATAATGTAAGGTCTCATGACGGAAGTTATCCTAGGTCAGGATTTTGAAATATGCCCATATTTGATTTGTACAAAGCTCTGTAAAGAGCTAGTAATAAATCGTTAAAATATAGGCATATTACAAAATCCTGACCTAGGATAACTTCCGTTATTTTATCAGATTTTGATATAATTTATTGACAGAAAGATATTTGGTTATAACATTTTTGGTTAATAGTACCTTAAATACTAAATTAATGGTTTAACTAGACACTAGGGTTCTTTAAAAATAACGAAAAGGAAAATTGAGCGTTAGCATTATAAGTTTCGATTCATCCTTTGACATAGGTTCCAATGACTATAAGAAAACTCGAAATGTTTAAAAGTCAAAACTATATCCCTAACGTATAAGAAGTCTAGACTACAATACGACGTGTGTCGTAAGAAATGCAACAAAGTAAATTTCAACGATAATCCTTCTTAGAACTCAAAATCTAGGTTTCCTTACCACAAGACGTACTAACTAAACCACAAGTTAGGGTTTCCGCCGTAAAACCGTTGCTTATACGTATCAATTTCTCGTCGACTTTACTGTTTTCTAACCGTGTTGATTTGTTTACTTGCAATCTTAACACCTGAGCCCTAAAACCGGTCGTCGATCAAGACTCAATGCTCTGATCTTGGCAGAAAGAATTATCAACTCTACAGACAAAATAAAAACTCTTGTAATGAAAATAATTAGAGCGACACAAAACCTGTAAATATTAAGGGAATACGAACCGGTCTCTACAGAAAATGCCTCGATCAAAGTTCGGTAGTCGGTAGTCTGACTCTACCGAAAAAATAAAGCTCTTTGCGTTAAAATAATTACAGCGACACAAAATCTGTAAATGAAATATTAAGGGAGTAAAAAATATCTATAAATCTATATTCTACCAAAATAATACGGCAAAGTTCTTTAGAAGTGCATGATCATTACAAAACATGATTCTAATGGTTATTTTGACATATCTCCAAGTTAAGGACACAGACCAGCTGATTAAAATTTTAAGATATTTCCGAAATAGTTCCGGCCTTAATTCCAAAACCACGGAAGATTAGGTGACTTTTTAAATTCCTATGATCCCTAATAAGCCACAATGCCACGTGTCCCAACTCACCTCAATCAATCGAGGAAACCCATCACAGCCGAAATTCGGTGTTCATTACCAAGGCTTAGGGGGTCGTTACTCTATCACTCCTAATTCCTTGCGATCCGATATATCCGGGTATAACCTACGTGTCGGGTTTCATAAGTGTGGTAATACACTTATTATGTGGTGAATTAACACTGTTATGGACAAATATGTTATTTGAGAGGCTGTTGTAAGACGGTTCTTAAGTTGATAGTAGGGGTCCATCTTTATATTTTAGAAAGTGTTGAGGATTGTACGACACATTGCAATGTTTCTAAGATAAAGAGGAAAAATGTTCTTGATTGAGTACGAGTAGTTCATTTTTATGGGCCTACGAAGGCAACGTCATTGTTTTTACGTCAATACCTTTGCTATTTCTTTTGTTTGACATAAACCATGCTTGGAAGTTATTGAATGTGTGAGAAAGGTGTACTAAAATACTTTTTTTTGTAAACAGGAACTGTATTTAGATTATAATTTTTTTATGATCAGTCTACAACAACGACTCAACATCAAATCATGGTCTAATTGCATGGGAACTTAAGGCTATTTCGTAATAGTCCAAAAAACTATACCGTGACGGCGTCGGCGTAGTGTGGATAGTATGCATAGTTTAACATTTATAACCTTTGTCTATGGTACAAGGTCTTAACTATCAAGTTTTTAAATTTTAATGTATGTTCACAGCAAAATATCAAAACATCTGACAAGTCAAAAATCCTACCTTTGTATATATAGTAAATAGGCAGAAGGACATTCATAATTTTGCAGAACCGGTAATCAAATTATTGCAACCAAACAAAATATTTACATACAAACATTTTTTATAATGTGTATTACTTTGATTTTATAAATTTTAGATAGAGCGTCGCACTGTAACGCATAATAACACGCCGACTTTCGTGTGTTGGCGCGCGAGTTAGCTAGGTTTTAAACGCTCCACATTTTTTATAGTGTGGATTTGCCCAGCATTGTTTATTTAAAAAAACTCATAATAGATAATATAATAGAAAGACATTTATTCATAACCACTGATGTAAATTAACAAATAACACACAGAAATAGGTACATGTAGAGAGTTGTTAAAAAGGCTCTAACTCAGCATAATGCTGGCTAAGCTCAGTAAGAGAGTTAGCCAGCCCTGGTCTTCCGTTAGAGCCCGTACAGGTGACGTCACGAACAGGCATACGTATATTTCCGACTTAACTCATCTCTTCTAGGCTTAGGATAATCTTTTTTAAAGGTTAGGATAATTTAAAGCCAAGATATAAATCCAGGTACCTCTACAACGTGAACAAAGCCGTGAGCAGCAGTTAGCTAACGAAATTGATTTCTAAGAACTCTTTAACACGTACCGTGCTAGCATAGAAATGGCAGGATATAAACGATCACCACGAATTGAAATGATTGCTTGAATAGAACACAGATCACGGGCCTAGCTTGTAAGATATCACCAAATCTAGGCCTGTAACATTATGGATAAGGGTGAAATACAGAACCTACCCCACAGTTGTAAGCTACCGGAAGTTGCATCGTTTCAAAAAGTAGATCATTAATTATGATTCCGTAAGTACCTGTGTAACTTGTTTTGAATAAATTCTGATGATTTATATGGAAAAACTGTATAAATTCAAAATGTTTTTTCTTTAGGCTTACAAATTAGGCACTTGGGACAAGTCAACAAGTTTTATACCATTAATTATTATCAGATAAGATTATTTTACTATTCACTTAAATTTTTTGTCCACTAGTGGAAGAAGTTAAAAAGGAAACATCTAGTAGGTACATTCATATATCACTTAATATTTTTTTTTGCTTAAATGGTGTTCGGTGTTTATGTACATGCATTATAGACGAAGTTGCTCTATTTCACATCGAGGCAAAACTTCACACAATAGCTCCTACTCAATATGAGATCTACAAATATCTACCTTCTTACAAATATTCATAAACTCATAACTACAAAGATTTAACGACTACTGACTACGTCATTTTATAAGTAATTAATCCCTGTAATTCAAAACTTCTTACGTATGCCTAAACGTCATTGCGGGAGAATTTAATTAGAGTTCTCATCATCACCCAGTAAGCTAGATTATCAAAATACATAGAACCTCTTACTTAAGAATGTTAAAACATTAGAATAATAAAACCTTCCAAAACCGGTGCATAGAAAAACCAGTTCTGCCTTTTTTGTCGTTTGGTAACGATATAATGTGCTAGCCTTGACGACGTAGCTTTATCGTGTTCAAATCAAATGGATGTTCAATCTTTTCTGGGCCGTTGGCTAAAGGTTCGATGCTTCGAAATTGTAGCAAAATGAAGTAATTTTACGTACAAAAAGTTAAAAAAAAAATTCAGCAGTTAGCTAGATGTCTAGATCAGGGCAGGTATTAATCATGTTATAAAGTAAATAGGAAGGCCACGTTATAACCACGCTGTGAATAAAAATTACGTGTAGTTATGAACTATGAACTTCTAAAATACCTAACTACTATGTAGAAAACAAAATACAGCAAAGAACATTTTTGAAGCCTCAAAAAACTTGATCCTATTTTTCCTTCAAATAGTGTTACGTTCCCTACCATCTGCTTTACCATTGGTTTTTTCAATGCAGTGGGAGTAGTCATAAATTAACCGGTTTTACTTTCCCTAGACCCTTAGGTAGAGCAGGCCAAAAATGCCGATTTTTTTCTTATACAAACGTATGCTATGAACAGCCGGAAGAACTTCGTTGCATTTACATGAAAACCTGTATAAACAAATGCTATTTCATAAATTAAGCTTAAATAAAAATCTAAAAATAGGTTAAATTAAATTATCTGATTGAATGACTGTTTAAACTTACCGGAGGAGTGGTATTATAGACAACGCGCTGGTTATCCACTGAAGATGAAATCAAAGGCTCATGCTCTTCATTTCCGGCCGTCATTTTGTTAATTTATTCACAAAATCCAACAAAAAACCTTATAAAACACTATTCATTTTCACGTTCACGGTAAAAGCACTGTTTGTTCGGTTGTATTTTATTTTTGGGCGGGAAAGGAGCGCGTGAGAGGTCCAATGCGCGTCTAGGTTGCTAGTGAATGTTGAAGTAACAAGTCAATGCCTCGCGTTCCATCTATTCACTAATTACTATGTGAATCAACTCCGTCAAACTTACTTTTGGATTTGATAACAATATTTGAAGATGCTCTGTTCTGGCATTAGTATTGATAAAGCGTAAGTAACGATGTAGGTATTCACGTAAAGTAAATTGGATCTAGATAGACTTAATAGTTCGAAAATCCGTTTGCTATAAAAGCTAGCAGCTTTTTTTTTAGTGCTAAATTAAATTCCAAATATAATTTGATTGTATAAAAAAAGAAAAACAAAACCGCTTTCGAACTCCTTGGATTAAAACAGTTTTTTTTAAGTTGTGCAGCATAAATAATACCTAACAAAGGATTGGGATTGGTGTTTTGTGTTTAAGGATAGAAAAATTAAATAGTCTTCGTTTCATTCGTATTTATGTACATGTTTATTCAAAAAAATCTTATTTGAGATAGCAAATAATTATTCGGTAAACATTTTTTACATTCTTTTTAACCTAAATGAATATTTATTCTTTACTCAATAATGAAAATGACACATGACAAAGGAACTATTGATGTAGACTTGAGATGGTTTTATGATTCTTAAAATAATAATGCACTAGCCACTCGTAATAATGGCTGTAATAATTATTAATGATACTTACATTATTTCACAATCAGCGATAACATACATTCCATTATTATTTGGTGATATAATTAACTTTTTAGCTAATTCTACACGTGATAATTTTTTATTCGAATTTCTTAAGTATAATTTGCTTAACACGACAAACAAGTCAGGGTGAAATCTGGTTTATATGTTTATTTTTTTGAAATCACGTGTAAAATTAATAAAAATGCATTATTTTTGCATTTACAATATTTAAATATCTAGCAACGTTAAGCTCTCTTCTTGTTTTAATTATTTACAATCCATAATGGGATGAACTACCTTAATGTATAAAAATTATCGATAATTGATGAATTTATCCAAGAAATTTAAATAAACGTGTTCGTATTTATTTTTATATTTATACTTCGATTTAGCACTGGATATGAAGCATTCTGTTAACCAGACCTTAGTAATAATGGTTATAAACTTAGGCCTTTACAATTAGGTACAATCATTTATATTTTTCAAATAACGTCAGCCATTTTTTATATAAAATAAGACATTTTACCTAAACTTTCCTTCACCCAGGTTTAAAGTTCCATCAGTATTAACTACATGTAAACTCTCTTCGTGAAGGCTGTATAATCAAGATCGAGCTTCGCTTCAGAGAAGCTCGCTTGATGATTAAAAAATATACATGTCTAAAGCGCCAAGCACTAAGGCGTCTTATTCATTGTGTAATAGGCTTACTTGGAATAGAGATAGCTATTAATTACCCTTTTTAGTTAATATACGTTCTGTAATGACTTGTCGATGAACTATACTTAATAACATTAAATACTATTGGAAGTTTTAGGGGATGTGTTCAAAAGATCCGAACATGGATCAAATTACACTGATTTAGTGCTATTATTCATTTATTCATTTAAAAGGCTTGATCAGTCAACTCTTACTTACAATATTGGCAGTGAATCTATTTATTGTAGGGTAATAATATCTAACTTATTGATAGGAACGATAAGTATTTTGTATAAGGGCATTATGTACAGTAACGAATATAATTTCCTACAAAAACATGAAGACAAACTTGAGCAGACATTAAGACGATTAAAAAAATCGTCCATGCATCTTGTCTTTTCTGTAAAGTTTTAAAGCATATGGTAAAGATTGAGAGCGACAACTGTATGTGCCCAATAGTTAACTCGATTTTCCGTTTGACTTGAACTAGAAAATGCGTGGATATCGGACTACTATGACCCAAAAACTCGATCCAATATGCCAACCGAAGCCGCAAGAGCGAGGTACTATTACACTATCACGGATCACTGGAGTTTTTGGTCTAGATAACACTGGAACCCTAAATTGCTAAGACGTCGGCTCACAGAGAAACTGCTAATTATAGTTATAACTAAATGATTTTGACAGTTTTCCCTCATATAAGTCAATATATATTTATTCTAGCGGATGGTGGTGAAGCTAGGTGTTGCGATAAAGAAATATGATACATACTTGAGTATCAATGAACAGTATAAAGAATAATAAGCTTAGTTACGAGCAGTTTCCTTGTAAACAAATTCGTCACTTTTACAGGAGCATGGAACTAGGTAAGCTCTGGAACATAAAAAGCGAGATGTCGATATAAGTTAATCAAATATTTAAAAAAACCCAATGAATTAATTTAAATTGAACTCATTCGGTTTCGGCAATGAGACCTGACGGGTTATGATAATGAAGTGATTCGAGTGATATTGCTTAGCCGATGTTACTAAAGATTGTGAAATGTCTATTTAATATTTTTAGAGGATTTAAAGTTAAAAATTTAGTTTCGACGCCAATATAAAAATTGCTATGGCATTCTAGGAGGATAATTCGAATCTAGACGCGCGATAGAGCGTAAGAAAAGTTTGAAATCTAGTTATAAGACCAACTGAGGAATGCCACATTGCCACTTTTCTAGTGATTCTGTTGGCAGTTGGCACAAAAACCATAACTAACTAGCCTAAAATCGTTGCCTTCTCTTCATTGTAATTGAAAGGGGCCATTTTTACGCAAGTTTATTTTAGATTTTGTGCCAACAAAATAGCTACCTGCCAAACCAAATTACCACTTAACGCAAAATATCCTGTTGGTAAAGCGTGCTCCATTATAGACCACATCTTCGCTTTCCCAAGTGTGGAGTTGCAACGCTCTACCGTTACTAATTTAAAAAAGTTTTAAGAGGCTAGACCGGCCACGTGTGTCGTGTTGAATTGAATGACCTAAAGCTTAGATAAATAAATAAATAAATAATGCTGGACAATCCACACAGCATTATCTAGCCCCATGGTAAGCAAAGCTTGTGTTATGGGTACTAGATAAGTGATATACATAATACAATACATTACATAGATAGATATTTTTGTCGCAGGCGGACCTTCGCCCACAGCGCCACATCGGTCGTCAAAGATAGCCACTGAGTGGAAATTTTAAGGTACAGCGCGGCCACGCGGCCGACCTAAGCGCTGATGGCGGAACGAATATAAAATGTACTGCTCCGGTTGGTCCACTGACGATCTAGCGAAATGTTTAAAAGAATCCAAAGAGTTTATAAGGATAGATAAGATTCTAGTTATTTCTGCATTCGGATGAATTGAATACTAACTGGAGGGAAAAATAAGGCTAGGCTAAAAACCTACCGAATATGCAGCAGTATTTTATTTTAACCTCGATCGATACGAGGAATACCTTTGAAGATTACGTGTTTAGTGATTATTGTAACGACAAGCAGACAGACTGGTTTAAGTCACATTCTTTTCTAGCACATTTATGATTTGAACGGTTAAATTGCGACTGTATGAAAGACATAAGGCTAATGGTGGTACAAAATATTGTGTAACAAACAGCATGATGACGATGTTTGTAGCTCGTAAATAATTTTATTAGTCACTTAAAAGTTTTAAATCATAACTACAGACAAAGTGGAGACTACAGAAAAACCATCGAAATCGGGCGCCTTATGTTCGTAAATCAATTAAGGCGGCCATGTTCCAGCAGTGGACTGTTTTAGGCTGATGTTAAGATGAAACGGTTTTCATGCCTATTGTCTTAGCAAATAGGGTCAGGCAAAAAATAAAGACCTGTCATATGATATAGCCTCTGAACACAAACCGGCGAATGCGTAGTTATAAATTAGGACCGTTTAATATGTATGAGAAGAGTCAAAGTAACGGCATAGATATTAATACACACTGACTCCACCACCGAATAAATTTATTTATTTATTTTCATACTAGCTTCTGCCCGCGGCTTCGCATACTGTTTTCCGGGATAAAAGTATTCTATGACCGTCCCCGGGATATCATCTACTAAAGCAGGGAGCTGCTTTCATTGAGATCCGTTCATCTGTTATGGTTTGAAAAGGTAACAGACAGCCAAAGTTACTTTCGAATTTATAATATTATCTTTTCAACACATAGATGTCCACGCGGGCGAAGCCGCGGGGCGCAGCTAGTTATAGATCAAATATAAAATAGAACCCACTGTCGAAAGTTATAAGATCCGCTTATCTCGTTTCTAGGGCAAAAAAATCCGTACCGGTGTCTAAAATGTTTAATCTTTTGAGCAATCTAGACTTTAAATGTCAGACTTGCTTAGTAGATAATAAATTCATGATAAGAGCATAAACGGAATATAAAAGCTAGAAACGGCAGTAGGTATTCACTTCTAAGGCCACCTCCAGACTTGCTTACGTACAAATGCAAAAGCAAACGGCAGTAGGTATTCACTTCTAAGGTCACCTCCAGACTTGCTTACGTACAAGTGCAAAAGCAAACGGCAGTAGGTATTCACTTCTAAGGCCACCTCCAGACTTGCTTACGTACAAGTGCTAAATTACCCCTATCATCTATATCATAAAGTTGAATATTGATCTAGCGTATTTTAACTTAGAGAACTGACTTCTTAAGGTAAGCATCTGGTACCTAACACACGGTGACGTGAGGTAGACAGATATAACTTAAAGCATACTTAAATCTAGACGTCGGTATAATACTGCTAAGCCTACTTCAAGTTTTAAATGTGTCTGACACAGCGATATTACAAAAAACATTAACTTAGTTTTTATCACTGGCAACTATAGTTTTCAAAAAAATCATAGATCAATGAGCTGGCAACTCTGTTCCCATTTTTAATTGGATTTAGCAGTCGACGGTAAATTACATCTCCAAATATTTAAATATGAATTTACTTTAAATCATGATGAATTTTTGTTTAGAGTTATATTTTTGTAATATCGTCGTAGATAATCAAACCGTATGTTATGGCTATTTTATTTATTATATATATATTTGTAATAAATAAAATATTTTTATTTTGTTTTTATTTATTACAAATGTGATTTCAACAAAATTTTTGCAATGTAAAATTTATTATGATGATGACTTAAAACTACATTAAATGAGAGCATTATTCCCCTACAAATTACCATGATGAATAACTCAGGTGCGAAAGAGAGCGGCGACCCCTCCTATCGTCTCTTTCTAGTCATTCCTTACCTAACAATTTTACCTAGAGTTCTAACAGAACTTAATTTGCCTAAATCGCATTTTTTTTTAAAGAAAGTAATAGTAAAGTCAAGAAAGAGAAGATATATCGAACTTTGTAAAGAAATATGCGGAGAGGAAATCGAGAGAAAATCTCGTAGGAAAATAGAATTTAATTTACAGGAAAACTTAAGGGTCCGCGACCCTCGCTTGCAAAAATCGCTACGAATATCGCTGTCCCTGTTTAAACCTTGCGCCGCGCCACATGCGTGCGCGATAGCAATATTAGCCGTTCAAAATTTGGTTTGTTCCGTAATACCAAAAATTATGACTGAAAACTTTTGGTTTTCTTCACAAAGTATTGTTATTCTGTAACTAGACAATATAAGCTATGTTCCTTAATAAATAAAACGTAAGATATTGATGTTTTTAATACGAAATAAATAGCAAGAAAACTTGTCCATTTTCGCATAAAAATGTGCAAAATGAGATTGGCTTTCATTTCATTTTAGGTAAGTATTTTGAAAAAAAAAACTATTTGGGAACCTAGATAAATACAATTTTAATACAAATAATGCAATATTATAGTGGATATATGCTTGAATTAGAAATAATTTTGGTATTACGTTTGTATGAAGAATTCGTCCCTCCGGAGGCCCCTTAAGAGGAATAAAAGTCAAAGGAAAATAGAAAACGAAATTAAGATGCCCTTAGCTACATTTAACTACCCAACGCTTCTCTTCTATATCACAGCCAAATCGGCCACCGCTCTCTTCGCAATAAAAAATCGCATGAGCTCAGCATACCCTCAAAAATAAGATGAATAATCCTTGAAAATAACAAACAAAGAGCCCATGTTTATATATCTTGGATATAACTTAAACAATGCTGAGCGTACTAAACAAGCTAACAGCCTAAAATGAATGAATATTTACGTATTTTGTGAGACTTAGAGCCTTACCACACTGGCGGTGATATCACCAGTGTGATAAAGCTCTTATACACCCTGCTCTAGACTTTAAATTCTCACCAAAAATTGCTTAATTTTCATTATGTTTTTGGTAAAAATTTACTAATTTTCCCGACCGTCTAGTCCCGGCCTAACACACATCTAGCGTCTTAGAATAAATCGAATATACATTCTAACTAAATCTTTATTCATAGGTACAACTTAAACTATTCCATTATATTGCATCGCTCCTCAATGCAATTCGGTTATCAGTCTTGGGACAACCTCATCTTCCCGCCGCTGATAGATTTACTTGCCACGTTTTATCTAGACCGGTGTGAAGTTAGGCATAGAAACACAGGTCTTAAACTAAAGACTGAAAATAACAAATGAAACAAACTTCACGAGGCTTATACCCAGCAATGGGTTAAATCCGGCTGCGGATGGTAATGAGAATGAAAAAAAAAACAACTTCATTCAGGTTTTTTCTGCAGCTAACTTCACCCCAGCCTAGATATATCGTACAAAGTGTACAGAACAATAAATTCATAGACCATAAAAAGACAAACTATACAAGATTTCGAAGATAGTTAATAATTATTATGATAGATAAATGGAATAAGAACATCTGTGTAACCAACCTCCGACAAGCTATCCATACAGTTCCATTGCTGAAGCTAAGTTCTTCCAAGTTATGAGGCGTTTTCCAGAAATAATGAAATCTAATCTAATATTTAACTTATCTCAATAGATGGCGTACACCTACGGGAGCGAGGAAGTCAAATCAAATAAGTGTCAACTGTTGTCTATGTACGGTTTAGAATTTTTTAATGGCAATACCGTACATAGACGATAGAGGACACGCAACCACACTCCAGCGCCCTTTTTTATCAGTCCGGTCGAACTATTTGCTGATTTTTTTAAAATAATATTAATAAATCATTTATTTTTTAACATTTAATCTTTTTTTTTAAGAAAACGCCTCATTTTTACCTAAGCTCTCAAAAAGCAGTTATCTGCGCACGATACACTCGTATTTCCCACCTAAGCTTACGTTAACGAGTAAAACCGACCTTACCGTCGGCTACATTGGGTCTATAGTGTCTTCGGCGACCGCTTGAGCCGCTTGACGGACCATTGTCAGTTGTTCTTGTCTATGTTGTGGAAGGCCCATTGGAAGGAGGTCGTCCACGCGTTCTTGACCGCTTCGTTGAACTTTCTTCGAAAGTGCTCCATTGCTTTGTCTTCGGGTAGATCCATTACCTGTGAATGGGTTATCTTATTCAAATTCAAATATATTTATTGCGTCACACATGTTATAGAGGTGGTTATATTCTAAATAATGTTCTCATTATATTCTAGCATGCAATAATTTTGACTAATTAAATTAGGTATTATGATCTAACATTTAAAAACTCATTATCATTCATATATTGTACTCTGTCGCGTCTACAATAGAGATTTATTTTAATACATTTTAAAGGCTATGTGGCCGTTTTCTGATCAGTAACTTGGCGTTATCAATAAATGATTTTTATTTGTATCTAAAAATCTGTTTAATTGGACTATGTTTCCTTATGATGTATGAACAAAATAATTGAACAGAAGGATGGTTTATATAGCGTTGGAACTCCAAGAGAGTTGCAAAAATTATCAATAAATAAATTCAAACACATGGTCAAACATATCCTTTGTAAAAAGGCTTATTACTTCCATTCTCGCTGACCGTCTCAGAACAAATATTTGGCGTCAGCTATACTCACCAGTGTTTCTCTAAGGAACTGCAAATCCTTTTCCGAACTAAGCTCCGGCAGCCCCGTTGATATCATCATGGAAAATAAGGACAGGATCAGGTGGCCGTGGTTCCGGAGGATTTTGAATGCCTGAAAGAAGATTTATTTTAGTACAGGAAACATAATGACTCGAGTCATATTAATGAACAAAATAGTCAGCCGGAAATTATACCCGCCAAAAATGTTTACCAATTCAAATATCTTTCTATATTTTTTTCTAGCTAAGTCACTGCATCGCAAAGGCTCCCCTATACCTATTCTATCATTTCTATCGACAGCAGTGAACTATTTAGGCATAAAATAATCTAATTTCAGCTGCTTTTAGTTTTGCATTGCTGTTTATTTTGCATCCCGATACATTTTAAAATCCCATTCAAGCATGTTGTTTCACAAAATATTACCTGTCATCTGACTCACACATGTTTTTGTTAAATATGTATATGTCTCTATCTTCATCATCAACCTATGTTAGTCCACTGCTGGACATAGGCCTCCCCCAATGCAAAAGCAAAAGCGCCATAGCGCCTGCAGTCTTTCGCAGGTCGTCATCCCACCTAGTCGGAGGGCGTCCTACACTAGGTTTACCGAGTCATGGTCACGTTTTCCCCAGCGGCCGTCGCTTCTTCGCGAGCTATGGCCGGCTCACTGCCACTGTCTTTATCTTACCTTCTCACAGTGCTCCTTGAAGATCTTGAAGTCGATAGGTTCGTTGTCCCCCGAGCCGCGCTGTCCTTTATTGATGACGTGTATAAAGTCGTGGGTCAGCACGAACGGCTGCCACTCGCGTCTGAACCCGTACTTGTGCTTAAAGTGCCCGAGGAAATGGCCGAAGTCTATGTGGAAGAGCTGAGAAGAAAATTGAACACTTGCGTTTAAAGTTGTACCAAGTTTAGTTTTGCGTTTTAATTTACGTGTTTTTTGTTTAAGTTGTATTTTCCTTGTTTTTGTTTGTGTGTGCTAAATAAATATTGATTCTATTCTATTCAAATATAGGGAATCGACTTTGAAAATCCTTATCGAACGGTTGCACCTAATTTCATCAAACATAGCTAAGAACATAAGTCTCTCGTTACATCTTTAAGTTAAAAAAACAAGATCTGTTAGGTGGGTTCCGTTCTTTTATCATTTAAACAAAAACTAACAGACTTTGCTGTAGTATTCCTGTAAAATATATACAATTTGACTTGTCCAAGTGCTTATTTTGTAAGCCTAAAGAAATAAAGGAATTTGAATGATGTTTGTAATTTTTTTTTGAGTATAAATATTTCAGGATGTATTGCTCTGCAAATTTCATGGTAATTTTTAGGCTTTTTTTTCAAAATATTCCAAAAAGTATGAAACCCAGAATTATAAAATATATAGTATAATAATGAATATGTAGTCTAATAATGATACGCCCTTACCTGTCCACTCTTCTTGACCATAATATTGTCCGGATGTCTGTCCGCGATGCCCAGCACGTAAGTGGCGACGCTGTATCCCGCGCAGCTCATCCGGAACTCGTGGACCACTTTGTTGAACGCTTCCGATTGGTTCTCGCATTGTTTTCTAAGCCATTCTGTGAAATTTTAACATTTTTAATGCTAAAAGATAATTTTAGAGGACATTTTAAAATAAAACTGTGAAGTTACAGCTCGATGATTCTTGCAGATGACTGTCTATCCATTAAAGTTTTGTTTTGTTTTTAAAATGAAAATGTAATGAAATGTATTTATTTGTTATAAGACTTAAACAGAACATAAGAAACTTAAACTAAGAGGAAACGTGTTGGTAAGTGTGTAAGTCCAGTAACAAAATGGCTTTGCCTCAGCATGAGTTGGATGACTAGCATGCTAGCAACCAACGCAATTATATTCTTACAATTATATTCTTTATCCAAACGCAATATTATATAAATAGCGGTATAGACCGAACTCAGAACAGCAAGTGTGTGATAGAAACCCGCTCATTTACTGACCATCACTTTAAATATTCGTTCAAAACGAGTGTGAGCACCTCCTGGTGCAATATTGGATAAAATATGTATACTTCTTTATATAAATATATTTTCTATTCTATTCTAAACAACTTACGCAATAAAGTGGCCCTGTAGATAGTAGAGGCGGCATTGAAGAGCGCGCTCTGTTTCTGAATGTTGGCGACGGTTTGAGCATCCTCCACCACCTCTATCATTCCCACTGTGTCCTCCATTGATATACACGTGTATGGGTTCAATCTGAGAACAAAGACAATGATTTTTTATAATATAAATAGAATTGAATAGAAAAAAACATTTACTTGGAGGTACAAAATACAGGCATAGAATAAACAAACTACTATACTACTACATACATATATTATGTTTTTAAAACGTCCGAAGGTTCCGTATAAAACCTTGTTACTTCCCAAATATCATGATTCTACGTCAACAGGAAGTATATTATACTAGCTGCGCCTGGCGCTTTCACCCGCGTGGTGATAGATATTTTGGATAATATACAATATATCTTTATAAATTGTAGTCTATGTGTTATTCTGATATACATATGTATAAGCTATATTATTGTAAAGTTTCATTAAAATCCATTCAGTAGTTTTTACGTGAAAGAGTAACAAACATCCATCCACTTACAAACTTTCGCGTTTATAATATTAGTAGGAGAGGTTTTGGTCTTTTGCGAGAATCAAAAAACATTTCTTTTTCGGTTTTCTGATTTTTCGCTTGAATTGTGCTATACGACCTTATTTCTTGTCAAAGTTGTTGTTCACTGGTTGTCCGACAGACAACCAGGTGATCCCATAAGGGTTATTTCTTGTCAAAGTTGTTGTTCACTGGTTGTCCGACAGACAACCAGGTGATCCCATAAGGGTTATTTCTTGTCAAAGTTGTTGTTCACTGGTTGTCCGACATACAACCAGGTGATCCCATAAGGGTTATTTCTTGTCAAAGTTGTTGTTCACTGGTTGTCCGACATACAACCAGGTGATCCCATAAGGGTTATTTCTTGTCAAAGTTGTTGTTCACTGGTTGTCCGACATACAACCAGGTGATCCCATAAGGGTTATTTCTTGTCAAAGTTGTTGTTCACTGGTTGTCCGACATACAACCAGGTGATCCCATAAGGGTTATTTCTTCCTTTTGAGGTATGGAACCTATCGAGACATCACAGATCATCACAGAAACTAAAATCTTTAGGATGATGCGGATATCTTTGCCATTACTCGACATTCCATAAAATTTCTTTAAACGCCTAGAATTTTCTTCTCGACAGCCGGTCCATGGTCCTCAGAATTTGAAGCGTAAGTCGCAAATCCTATCTTTAGGATGATGCGGTTTTCCTTGCTAACTGGACTTAGGAATCGTTTTCTAAACTATGGACTGTCCCATCCAAAACAAATGGATGAGGATATTAATGGGGCTTAAATCTATTTAGAGTGTAATTAGGTGAGCAGGTGTATTGTGCTATATTATTTGGTCACCATGTAATCTTCTATTTTAATTTGATATTGTTGCGACATTTCTATTATTTGTTATTCGGGTTAGGTTAGTATGTACTTTCTTTTATGTTTAAGTTTTATCAAATTGTATCATTATGTAGTCTAATATTAAATTGAATCTGATATTACTGTGACATTCACATTATTTTTGTATGTAATATGGGTTGTATAGTAAATAATAAACGCTTAGAAAGTTTAAACTGACCTGAAATCGCAGCCCTCGCTCTTCCACAGCCGGTCCATGATCCTCAGAATCTGCAGCGTGAACATGTCCTGCCGCAGATCGTCGCCTATCTTCAGGATAATGCGGATGTCTTTGCCAGTTGGGTCTATGTTCTCAAAGTCGAGCAGTAGCGGCCGCATTTTGCTGTCCATTACACGGCATTCGTCTGGCCTGTGAAGTTTGAAAGATTGAGCATGCAAGCAAATAGCTTAATGAAGATTGTGGTGATATGGTCACCATATTAAATTTTGCAGATTTTATTTTATTATTAGTCGATTGCTGGACATAGGCTTCCCTAATGAGCGGCATAGCGCACTGTCTTCAGCTTCAGCGGCAAGCTGATATAATTATACTCAAGTAAAAATATATAGTTAGTATAAAAGTGTACTCAAAAAATTGTCTTATTTCTGTTGTGTTTGCAATTTTCAGCATTATGCATTGTATGAAAGCTCAAATAGCGAAGTACTACAAATTCGAATATTCAACAACAAGTGAAAGTGTTTTTTAACGTAACTATGGGAGGTCTTCGTTTCAAACATTGAATCTTGCGTTTGGCCGGAGTATAGTTCAGTTTAGTAGGTACTTACTTTATCCTCTTACAAACAAAGCTAGGATTAAGCGGAGACACAAATTCCTCAAGCGCTTCTTTACAATGTCCTTCTTCTAAATGGCTTTTCAGGGCCTCACGCGCTTTTGATATATCCCTCTTTTCGCTAACCGCTCTGCTCAACCCTGTAAGCAAACAAAATATCAAAATCACATTAATATTATATATGCGAAAGTCTGGAGGATATTTGTTTCTAATACACGCAACAACAAAAAACTACTGAACACAACACACCCTATTTATGATTGAAAGACCATAGTGAAGCTATTAATTTAGCGACAATTGTATCGTCCCAGAAAGACAAGTTTTGGTATATGTCAATGTTATGTTGAAACAGTTCTTTCAATCTCTCCATATAAATAGGAATATAAATATTTAATTAAAAGCACTTCTGAAGATTCTTTCTCTTATCTAAGAATTAATAGAATAGACGTGTCATTTTGTGACGATGCTATTTACATATGATAGATTGGTTAGCAGAATTTGGCAGTGGATCAGGGCTGAAACTTCAAAAACAAATTTTTTGGAACATAATACAAGGGAAATAAATAGCTTGAGTGAAAACGATAATACACGCAGTAGTTAACTGTGTCGCGCGCATTAACACCCAGTTAAGAAGGAACTGGAATAATAGTGCAATATATGTTTCTGTCTCCAATGAAAGTAAAATACTTACATTTGAGTTTCTCTAAACAGTTGATCTGCCTGAGTAAACTGGTAATGTGGTCTTGCGAGCCCCGGCAGTACGCTTCTAACAGCAACCCGAAGCGGATCGTCACATTAGCTATGTGCATCTCGGATCTAGAAACAACATTTAACTTCAGTGAGAATAATCGGCTTTTTATTTGATTGTTACCTCGATCAAAGAACACATGAACAAAGTGTCTTCACCTTAAGTATAGAGACAATAGGAAAAAATCCAATGGACACGTTCTTATAAATAAATATTTTAAATGTATAAAAGACAATAGAAAAAAAAAACTCAATTAAATAATCAGAACGTTTGACGCATTTATCAAAATTATTACGACGATTTGATACTTTTTTGTTACGTGTTAGAGATAAAAACTCACCTCAAATGCCAGAATAGATAATGGCCTATCGTCATATTGTTGTACGCTCTGGATAACAGGAACTTCGCGAGATCACACATCAGATATGACTCGTGTTTCAACGCCTGCACCAGTTGCAGCAGATAGAGAAGGAGATCGTCGTCACTGAAAAGAAGCATTCATATTAAGAACATAAAAGTTTTAAAGGATGACTTTTTTGGTTTGGATAAAAGTGTAAGCAAATAATCAGATTTCCAGGATCACCCCTCAAATACTAAGAACATGTAGTAGTTTTTATTCGCAGCCGTAAAGACACATTTATCGTCCTGTGGCAATGGCTGCTGTAACGTTACCGACAATTAAAATTTGATACTATTTTGATTGCATTAATAAAGAAAATGAGCAACCGAAGGCTCTTTCTTTTGACGTCCCTTCATTTCATCTGAAAACCAGCGCAGCATTTGTGCACTATCCTAATGCTGAGTTAGGGACAGAACAAAATTTCATAACATGTCTCATATCTAAGTATCACCTGATGCTTTCTAAACGCTTGTCAGCTCTTGACTCCCGCATCAGCATAAGTGCAATCTTACAACTCTAGCGTAGACTTCACTCGCTTGAAGGGTTTCCACCGGACCATGAACATCCTTACTCTCTTATCGTCTCACCTGATACTTTCTAAACACTTTACAGCGAAGCTCCTGACTCCCACATCAGCATACGCGTAGTCTAGCAGCTCTAGCGTAGACTCCACTCGCTTGAAGAGTTTCCACCGGACCATGAACATCCTTACTCTCTTATCGTCTCACCTGATACTTTCTAAACACTTTACAGCGAAGCTCCTGACTCCCACATCAGCATACGCGTAGTCTAGCAGCTCTAGCGTAGACTCCACTCGCTTGAAGAGTTTCCACCGGACCATGAACATCCTTACTCTCTTATCGTCTCACCTGATACTTTCTAAACACTTTACAGCGAAGCTTCTGACTCCTGCATCAGCATACGCGTAGTCTAGCAGCTCTAGCGCAGACTCCACTCGCTTGAAGGGTTTCCACCGCGGTAACATACGCAGTACGCTGGCTACCTCGGCCCGCTCGCCCCATTCCACGCAGGATAGTAGCTTGGGTAGGAGCTCTGGTGCTTCTTCGAGGAATCGCTCTCTGAGGGAAAGATTGGGGTTATTTAAATGCTATGGTAATGAGATAAAACTAACTTAGGTAAAACATGCGGAAGATAAAGATGTGGCTGGCTGATTAAGATATTATTAACAAAAAATACCCGTGTGAAGCCGGGACGGGCCGCTAGTTTGTAAATAGATTATAGACTGATTGACTCACCAAGAGATCTCTGATAGGTACAAGAGCTACAAGACTGAAATCTTGTTTCCTAAATTATTTGTTTATTTATTTTTGCTATACCTTTAAAACTTTTCTATTTATGAATTATATCTTTATTAAATAGTACAAATCTATTGATAATTTGTATGTAATACTTCTGTTATGTACCTTGACTATGTTGAAACTCATATACCTAATTCAAATCCCGGAGGTGGGCGTTGCGACCTGCGACACAGCGACTTTTTATGTTTATGTTTATTTACCTCGCCGCCCAGATGTCCTTTTTCTCTTGCTCGTGCATCTCATACATAGGGTCCTTCTCGGCGGTCGCGCGTAATCGCTCGAAGTCGCGCGACAGTCGCTCCATCACTTCGGGTGATTGTTTCTCGACGGTTTCCGAGTAGGCGATCACTACGTCGCGTTTAGGGAACATTATCGGGTATTTGCACTCGTAGCTGGAATAAACGGGAATATATATATTAGACTAGTTTAGCGGTAGGGTGAATGGTGGAAATATAATGGTCACAAATGAAGAAAAAAATAAAGGAAAATGTTTACTTCGACACATTATTACAATAAAAAGTTCGGAGGTAACAAACATTACTCACTTCGAGAACTTGACTTGCAACTCCGCACAGGAGTCCGTGTTGGGGTTGTCGACGACTGTCCCGAGCGGGTGTAGGATGAGATCGTCCTGCGTGTCGTCTGCCACGTGCGTCCACATCGAGAGCGTCGCGCCGTCTGTACGCAGCTGGTCCTTGTAGTCGAATATCGGTGTGTTTGCCCAGGCTAGTTTGTTTGTAGCCTCCTGAGAAAAGATGAGGTTTTTATTATATTACCGATTTATGGGATAAAAGGTATGCACCTGAATGCAAAATTTCAGACCAATCCGTTCAGTACTTGGCGTGAAGAGGTCCATATACATCCATATATCAAAACATCTAAAAAACAAACTTTCGCATTTATCATTTAAGTGTGATTTAATTGCAATCTCTCACATCAATTTAATTATTTCCCTGCAACAATTTCGATCCTAAATGTAACGGAGAATATCGTTAGATTTCCATGTACGGACTAACAAGACTTTCAGCTAATGGTCCTCCCTTTCTGTATTCAATAACAGCGCCTCCAGGACTGAAGGTACTAGTGGTATAATAGTGGTTTCTTTTTCACTTCTTCCACTAGTGGACAAAAAATTCAAGTGAATAGTAAAATTATCAATTTTATCATATTAATTATTTGATAATAATTAATATTATAAAATTTGACTTGTCTAAGTGCTTATTTTGTAAGCCGAAAGAAAATAAAACATTTGATTTTTTAAAATTGAATTTGTTGCTTTCGTACCTTATTAGCGTCCTTCCCCCGCCATTTTCCTTTAGTAGCCTTCGTGATCTCATAAACTCCGAAGCAAAGCCTGGCCATCCGCGGCATATTGTGAACTTTGATAGGAAAGGTAAGCTCTTGGTTCCACTGAGCGACTCCTTGACTAGATATGGTAGCGACTCGCGTCTTCTGTGATTCGCAGAGGGGCTTGCCGCCGTGGAATATCCCAGCTTGGCATACAACCTTTAATAAAGAAAAGAAAATTTATTTCAGTAACAGTTTTAAAATAATTGTTTACAACGTATTGGATAAAAATATCTAACTGCATTACGTATATCAGTTGTCTAGTACCCATAACACAAGCTCTGCTTAGCTTGGGGCTAGATGCCGTGTGGATTGTCCAGCATTACTTACAATAAGGCTATTGTAGAATAACAAAATAAATTAATAAAATAAGCTTTATTTACTACAACAATTAATAACATTTTTATCAATACACTGAATTTAAACTAGATCTGTGGCAGTACCACTTAGAGTGGTGAATACCTCATCCAGGTTCCGGTCCTTCCATGCTTCTCTAACAAAATATGATGCATAACAAAATATGAACCTTAAACTAGAAATTAATATGCTTCGATAGCCTGCCTTACCACTTGTAGCGATTTCCTCAGATATTTCCTACCAGCACTATAATAATAAAAAAATTAAATAACCTATATTACCTCTGAAATCTTCCCCGGCTCAACGTTAGGCCTGCTGATGGAGACGACCGTGCAAGTATAGTCTCTATCTATATTCCACGAGGACTCAATTTTCTTCATCCGCATTGTGTTGGAATGCTCGGAGGGAAGGCGCGTTCGTTCAGGAAGTGTTGAGCCGTAGAACGATATTTCGCGGTGCACTGCGAAAGTATAATAAAATATACATTTTTTGAGAAATGTTAAACTTCCTTTTTTCGGGTAAAACAGTAGCATTCTCCACTTTTATTTTTTAAAATTTTACACAATTTTTATTTCTTAACGTAATCGAGAAAACATAAAAATTATCTAAAAAAAATTATGTTTAGCGTCAAGTTTCACATACAGTCAGCAATATTTATTGAAAAATCTTAAATTAACAAGGCATAATGATTTGCGTATTTAAAATACGCAGCAAAGTGACTTTAGGTTTAGTATGGGCGGTTTGTTTACAAACATTCGACATCATATTTGGTTTGGTTGGAGTATAGGTCTAGCTAGAACTTAATCTGTGCATAATTTTAGCCCGAAATTCTTAGTTTCTTTATGAGTAAGTAAACGTCGTATTTTAGCGGCGCATTAAGACTTGATGACGCTTTGTTGATGGTCCAACTTTTTTTATGGAAGACGCCTTACTCGTATTATTAAATAAAATGAACTTACTTGACAGAGGTAGTTTATCTATGCTGACGATCATAACTTGCGGAACACCATCGGTGGATAGCATTTCTTGAATGTATAGGAACTGAATGAGAGGGTAGTCTCCGAATAGATATTCTTCGCGGCCGCAAACCTGAAAATATTCTTATTTTCATTTGCTGTTGAGATAGATAGATAAAACGTTTATTTGGTACTAAAGACACACATACATTAACATACAGATACAATTTTAAACAAAAGTACAATAGGTTTAATAATTCAAACGAGTTGACACTTTATAATGGTAAGTAGTTAGTGTAGATAAATATGTGTGTTCTGCAGTACAACAAATAGGCCATTATAATAGAACGGAATATAGGGGAGATAATATAAACTCTTCGAACATAAAGGAGGAACCGACCGCTACTATAGATTGGGTAATGTTACTTCGGCGCTATACAATAATTGCCCGAACACCCACCTCCAATTTTCAATCGGGGGGTGAGGTAAACTCTTATAGCACACAGAGGCACAAGAAGCAGGATTACGCACAAATCAGCAAAAAATGTGTTCCTACACCCACACTAATAACCGCAGGATGTTTGTATGTTCTGCTGAGGTGAAGCGATTTGTGCATTCCCCTATGTTCGAGGTTAAAACCGCGATCGGAGACGACCTTAGCGCCTTCCTTAGAGATTGGTAAGACAGATATCGCACCGCGTGGAAAGATTTGGGGGAGGCCTTTTCCCAGCAGTGGGATGAATACTATACAAAGTAGTGCAGTAATATTAATCCATGTTTGATGGAATCGGCCTTAACCATATACTGAGTTTCAGCGCTGGGAGGTGCGACACAGTTTTAAACTTATGCGCTTTCCAGTGTTCCGTTGTATTTTAGTTATATTATGTCTTTGTTCATAAATCAATTGAAATTGAAGTAGGCTACTTAAAAAATAGAGGAATTACCTTTAGTACATAGTTGTAAGCATGTCCTAGCTTTGGCAAAGAGTGGGCGATCGGCTTCCGTAGAACAATCTCGATGTGTTCCTGAGGCTTTCTCGTCGCAGGCACGCTCGAGTGGGATGAGAACTGTTGTAAAAAATATTATGTATAAGTAGAATTACAAACAAATAAATAAAAAAAACTAATGCTGCCACACAGCATGATCTAGCCCTAAGCTAAGCAGAGCTTCTCTTATGGGTAATTGATGATGCTGATATACAATACATGAAATACATAGATATTTTTTATTTATACATAGATAACGACCAGAACAGCCGGCACAAATATCTGCAGATCGTACACACAATTGTCCCGAGGCGGGAATTGAACCCACAAACAACCTCCAGCGTCGCAGGCGGACCTTCGCCCTTCATGCCACAGAATTCGTCAATTATGTATAACTAAAGGTTAAAGCTAGACTAATCGGTAAACGCATTCACAGCCCAGCCTCAGCGATGCGACTTGCAAGGGCCCGCCGCCGTTGCTAAACTACACCATCTACTATGTACGTACACAGGAACAGTCATCGCCTAAAATTAAAAAACAGAATAAAATGGATGGTTTCGTATCGTATAAATATATCTATTTTGCACAAGGCACACCTAAAAAAGTGATAAGCAAAAAGCCATCATGACGCGGTCACCATCCATGTGCGACTGCGGCCGACGTTGCTTAACTTCGGTTATCGGTACTGAACTTGGTAAGAAGATTGGACGCCTTAATTTTTAAATTTACAAGTATTTAACTTTTATTCTAGATGATTCTTTGTTAATGGCAACTGTGTCTGGTTGGACGCTTTTCTGCCAGTGTCAAGTAATGGAAAATAATTGTAAAATCAATGAGTTATGAAATTATGAAGATGTTTGATATTTTCACCAGAGCCTAGTTCCTTATCTAGCAGGGAGTACCACGTGCAGGTAAGGTAGGCTTTGGAGACTAGATGTTGGAGTCCCCGTACTCCCCACTTTTATTATTTTTTGGTATAGCGGCAAATCTACATTCTGTCAAAATTTCAACTGTCTACCAATTACGATTCAAGAGATGCAGTCTCTGACGGACGAACGGACGGGCAGACGGACATATGTGGATAGATAAAGGAGGCTTAGTAATAGGCCGGTTTCACGTTTTTTGGTACGGAACCGTTAAACTGAAAACTAAACTGAAAAAAAAAAACTGTATTGGACGGTAAATGAACTGAATGAAATGAAGTAAATGAACACTGGGTATTGGATTCTTCATTTCTTTCAACGCTTTCCGGGGATGAAGTTACGTACATGTGCAACATGAGCACGTTATGCGTTAAAGCAAGTTTCACAAGTGTCACAACAGGCGGCGTTTAGATGCGCCCGCTTTAGTAACGCGCGTTCTTAAAACTACGTGTACCAAACGCGCGTTTATCGGTATTCAAGCACCTAATGTGCACTCGCAAAATATGAAAGGAGAAATTAATCTAGAACAGCTATAGACTAGGATGATGATGGAAGACTCTTTGTAATCCTTAATCTCTCTGTCTTGAAAGAACAAAAACAACCTTTATGATTAAAACCTCAAATCGTGTTTTATTCCTTTTGGTCGTCAGTCGTTACGTAGTTCTTTTATTATTTTGTTTATCTTGTTATTCAGTTGTATTGTGTCATGCAAATAAAATAAGCGAATGTTATCCGTGTTTATGAAGTAAATTATAATAAGTACGTGAAAAGTTATTTAATATTGTATGGTAGTGTTATATTAAGCGTCAATATGTTAGTCTCGCATTTCGATATCAGTGCAAAAAAAGAAAAAGATGATAAAGAAATAGAAAATGTAGTTAAAAAACCAAAAGCTCAAAAAATCGAAAAAGAACCGGAAAAACCATCGAAAACAACAAGAAAACCATTAAGTGAAATAAACGGGGAGAATGTAACAAATGAACAAGTGGAAAGGTATGCATCAATTTTTTTTCTATCTACTGTAGTCTCCTATTATTGGTGTGCAGCTAATGTGTTACCCATAGTTGGGCCTTTACTTTGATTTACCAAACTATAATATTTTATTTTCTATTTTATTTGGAGGCACCAAACTTTTTGTCACAATAAAACCTTTTCGGTTGAGCATAACTGTCAAATAATTAACTTTTGACAAGTTTTTATCAAAAGCCTTCAAGAATTGAACTGTCTATAGCCAAATAAAGGAAGTCAAGTCAATTAAACTGTCAATTTTGAGTCATTAGTGTAAATTTTGATTTACTGATAGTAATCGATAAGGATCGATCATAAATGCTGAAATCTCATTTTCAAATTGGTCAAGATAGTGAGGAAGAATCGGAAGAAAACGTGGTAGTTAAAAAGCCAAAAAAGAGGAACAGAGCTAAGCAATTGTACGCATTTTTATTATCGATGGTTTATTGTGGTTCCCATAATACAAATAAACTCTGCTTACCTACTTAAGGCGAGGTAGTTCCAATTTTAGTTTTTTTAAGCAACTGTATCTCTACCAAAATGTAAATGAAGCACGAAATAAATATATTTTATAAAAATTTAACATAAACTCTAAAACTTGGTAAAGATAGAAACGTGAATAAAAATAATTTTCTCGATAAAAAAAAATCGCAAAGATGACACTAATCGAAATTTCAAACAACTTTTACTCTAGTTACTTAACTTTTACTGAGAATTTTTCTTGTAAAGTATTTTTTTTTTAAATCAGTTATTATTAATCTCTGCGAAAGAAAACTATCAAAATCTACTGATTCGGGCGCTCACGCCGGGGGGCCAGTGCCCGTCGAGACGTCTTCGAGGTTGGACGCACGCCGTTTGTCGCCCAAAAATCCCCCCACCCCCCTGTGTTTTACATTGGTGCAGAGCAATAAAAATAATAGAAGAAAAGTGAGACCCAAGACACAAAATAAAAAATGATACTCGAAAAATGGAGTAGATACACTCATTGTTTCATTATTTTGTTACATTGTTGACATGTAGGTAATACACAAATAAATAGCTTCTTTGTCACTCACTTATGTAAGAATGTAATGAAGGTAAGATATCCATTTACGATATAAATGATTTTGTAGACGCGCCACAGCAAAAAAAATACACACTGATTGACATAATTGTTCTCCTTGATGGTGGATCGGGAGGTATGTTTTATTTACGAAATCGAATAGGGGAGTTAAAAGTCACAAATTCCGACTTTTTGGGAGATGCATAGAAAATGTTGACCTCCTGCCCCTATAGAACCCCACCCCCCCTTCTGAGTGTGCTACCAGATGCCGTCGCAATATTGGATTTCTAATTGCGGAATCGTATAGAGGGTTTCATTTAGTTTTGAAAGAAAAAAAAATTTAACCCCCCTTTGAACCAAACTCTTAAGTTTATCCGTTTTGGAGATGGAAAACGAAAAGAGGGCTCAAAGTGGGTCCATTTTTTTCCAAAACGAATAAAAAATTCTCTATCGCGATGGCATCTGGTACCACACTCAAAAGGGGGGGGGGGGGTCTGGGAAGACAAAGGGGGCTAAATTTTCTATGCATTCAAAATCACTTTACCCCTCTATACTCTTATAAAAAAATAGGCAATATGGCTTCACGTAGAAGACCCCCCACTGGTCTTGGGGGGACAAATGTAAAAAGGCGGAATTTCGTTTCGTTTTTCCCAAGGAGACTTTTAGGTCCCATATATGATTCCGTAAAAAAAAAACATATCTCCCCATCCACCATCAAGGAAAACAATTATGTCAGTCAGTCAGTGGTAATCTAGCTTTATACTAATGTAGAACATTTTCAAAAGTTATTAAATCAGGTAGAAGTAGATACTTATAATTTGTATTAAAAAGGGTTGTTCATAAAAATAAATATAATTGTCAATTCTACAATTTGTTTTTTTACCTCTATGTTCTCGTTGCTGAATATAAAAGTTGTACCTACATAAATATGCCACACGAAACCAATGTATTTTTAATTTTTGATGGAGACTAATTTTAATGTGCTAGCTTTGTGACTGTACCTAGATCTACACATAATAAGTAATGCAAATACTGCTAATAATATTATCAATATTACCTACCTGGAGTGAGAACATAACATACGTACCTTACCTACTACTTGTTTTTCTATACTGTGGCACCAATATATCGTAAGCGGTCAAGAGGCGCGCGGCCTAGCGGCCTTCCCCGCTGGACGCGTAAATAAATACATCGCGCGCTCAATGGGCGGGGCTAAAAAGCCCAAAGTTCTCGAACTACCTCGCCTTAAGGTCTAGATGATCCAGCGTGAAATTTCCAGTTTTATTTATTGATTTTTCGTATTATGTTGGTACAGTCCTTATTCGGGGCAAACCAAAGTTTTGCTTACTACGGGTTGGTTTGGTAACTCAACTAGACTACCTGCGCCTCATAATTATTCACTCACCACGTTTTTTTGAATACACACAAACGAAATTTTCTTATGATCGCTTGCATAAAAGAGTATCGCGACGACATCTGTGTCGCCGCGGTTGCCAAAGATTCGAGGTTCGATTCCCGCCTCAGGACAAATATTTGTACGTCCTGCAGATATTTGTTCAGGACGTTTCGGACGTTATAATACACAGTTTATTGACAGTTTAATAATAAAAAATATCTATCCATGTAATGTATTTTATTAAGTACTAGCGGACCGTCCCGGCATCGCGCAAGTATTTATTATTTTTATTATTAATAATTTATTTGCGGCCGTTTATTTCCATCCCGTACCCGCACCGTACCCCAGTGACGCCTATAACGCATAGTATTATAGTTAGCCTAGTGTGAGCCACGCGACTTTTTTCTAATACTTACATTTTTATACTCGTGATACCTTTCGAATGAAAAGTTCGAATTGAATAATTCAAAAAGTTATATTTAGGTATTGAAGCAGTCTTGAATATACCTCTAAAGTAATTTATTTTGATGAGGATTAAAATTAAAAATTAAATTTAAATGAATACCACGATACAAATAACGAGCCTTCTCTAGTGGCGGCATTTTAATTAATATTTTAAAATAAAAAAACAATTATTGTGACGTAACTATAATAGTTAGATATATGCTGTCGCGACATTTTTTGTAGACAATGATCATCATCATCATCATCATCAGCCTATATCAGTCCACTGCTGGACATAGGCCTCCCCCGATGAGCGCCATTGCGCCCTGTCTTTAGCTTGCCGCATCCAGCATCTACCTGCAGTCTTTCGCAAGTCGTCATCCCACCTGGTCGGAGGGCGTCCTACACTACGTTTACCGAGTCGTGGTCTCCACTCAAGAACACGTTTGCCCCAGCGGCCGTCGGTTCTTCGCGAAATATGGCCGGCCCACTGCCACTTCAGCTTGCTAATTCTTTGAGCTATGTCGATAACCTTGGTTCTCTGTCGGATGTATTCGTTGCGAATCCTATCCTTCAGAGAAACTCCGAGCATAGCTCTTTCCATAGCTCGCTGAGCGACTTTGAACTGGTGGACCAGCCCTATCGTGAGTGTCCACGTCTCAGCTCCGTAGGTCATAACGGGTAGGACGCACTGGTTGAAAACTTTCGTTTTCAAGCATTGCGGTATGGATGACGAGAAGACTCGACGTAGTTTCCCAAATGCTGCCCAGCCCAGCTGGATCCTCCTTTTGGCCTCCTTCTCGAAACTGTTTTTACCCAACTGCAGAATCTGCCCAAGGTAAGTGTACTCGGAAACAGTTTCGAGAAGGTGACCATGTACGACCACCGGCCTTGGATCAATGTGGCCATTGATCATGACTTTGGTTTTATCCAAATTCATGCCAAGACCGATACATCGGGAGGCTGAAGCTAGGCCGTCCAGCATCCGGTTCAGTTCCTCAAGCGACTCCGCCATTAAGACTATGTCATCAGCGAATCGCAGGTGTGAGATGTACTCGCCGTTTATGTTGATGCCCTTTCCTTTCCAGTCCAGCAACCTAAACATATCCTCCAATGCGCAAGTGAACAGTTTCGGGGATATGACATCCCCCTGCCTCACTCCTCTGCGCAATTGGATGGGATTAGATTGCTGGCCCTGTACTTGGACACTCATGGTGGCGGCCTCGTAGAGACATCTCAGCACCTCGATATAACGATAGTCTACTTGGCATCGCTGTCAGGAATCCAGAACAGCCCAGGTTTCGACGGAGTCAAATGCCTTCTCATAGTCCACAAAAGCCAGACACAGGGGCTGATTATACTCTTCGGACTTCTGTATATAGACAATGATGTGTTCTGTAAAATTGTAGTACATTACTTTGTTGTATCATCAGTAGTTTTGGCAGCGCACGCAAAGGAATTGTTAAGGTAATTTTTTTAACACCTTGGGTTACATTATTGGAGTTTTAGTAAGGATCCCTATTTTTTGAAAATATTGTATAGCCTATGTTCACCGGGGATACACTATCCCCGGTGAACATAGGCTATACAATGTTCTTCTGTGTGGCTTCCCAACGGTGAAAGAATTTTTCAAATCGGTCCAGTAGTTTCGGAGCCTATTCAATACAAACAGAAATTGAAGTGAACTATAAAATATGATCTAAGTGCTTATTTGTAAGCTTAAAGAAATAAAACCTTTTCATTTTCATTTTCAAACAAACAAACAATCAAATCTTTGCTCTTTATAATATTAGTATAGATATCAGTTATCTAGTTATGTACTTGACACTGGCAGAAAAGTGTCCAACCAGACACAATTGCCATGCTGACCACGTTTGTGTTTATAGTCTTACAAATTATGCTCTCTCATTATGCCTAAGAGCAAGATGTCAAACAACAGTGTCAGTCAACAGTGTCAATACTTATAGGGAATCTTTCCTACAGAACGTAGGCCGACTGACCATAAAAATGAAATTAAAAATAATGAGGTAGGTTGGTACCTATATAACATGTATGTAGTATATACATAGATTTTTTTATAAAAAACAAAAGCAATCAAATCTTCTTACGATCCAAACAGGAAGCAGGACATGGGAGAAGAAGCAAGATATGAAGAGGAGGAAACCCCGGTGGCGGCGGCAGTGGAGGTGCTGGAAGTCAGGGCTCTCGGAGCGCAGGAGATAAGCGATGGGCTTAGCTTGCTGGGGAAGACCGCTGAAGGCGATGGGTATGTAATATGTATCATAGAACTACATATTAAAGAAGATGGAAAGAAAGGCATTTATTTAAAACAACAGTAACAAAACAAAACGAATGTAACGGGCCTTAACACTGACTGCTGAAATCACACGGTATGTGTTTTCTACAAGTGACTAATATGCGTAAATCCACACTAGCGCAGCGGCTGAGAAAATACAGATTTTTGTGACTCAGCACAGCCGTAATATTTTTCGAACGAAACGCATGTGCGGCGCAACACAACCGCTGTGTAGAGCGGCAGAACGAATTTTTTAGGTTAAAAAAAAGATCGCAGTCGTCGAAAAAAAATCGCAGTCAAAGTGTTAAAATGCCTTATATTATAAGGCCCGTACTATGAAAGCTTGCTCAGTATCGTTCTATGCTTGAGTAACACTTTTGTATGGCATAAAATAAAGTAATAAATAATAATAAGAATCTTATTTACACCTACTGAAGGATGTTGAAGCTCAGATATTAGATTTTAGTGTTACTTGAAATTTATGTAGATAAATGATACACCGATGTAGATTAATGCTAAGGTTCACCGCGCCGCGGCTGTGTTGTTGTGGAGAAAACGCGGCCTGAGGTGGTGGACAGTACAACTCGATAACACTAATTTGTCGTACGTATAGTACTAATACGCTAGCGCCAGGCTTCTATCTGGGAGAACCTTAATCTATTTGACGACGTCAGAACAAAATAAAAACTCTATCTACTTACAGGTACACATACCTCAAAATGACCTGCACGGGCATGGGCCTAACAAACGTGCTGTCAATTAAGAATTTCAAGCATCTACAGTTCGTAGACGTCTCCAACAATAGCCTCACACTACCGAGCTTGCAGCCAATCACAGAACTGCCCTATTTGATTCTTCTCCAAGCAGACAAGAATCTACTCACCTCCGCAGCTTTGAATAGGTGCAAGTACCTTCAGGTTCTAATCTTGAACGAAAATAAATTGATTTCAGTTCAGGATGTCTTCCAACCACAGCTAAGCACTTTGGAAGTCGGAAACAACAAGATACGGATTATTGCCTTCAAGGGCCACATGCCTCATATAAGATGCTTGGACTTCCGTAACAACTACATAGAAGATATCAGTAATCTTCATTTTAAAAACCTGGACAGTTTGTATTTAGCTGGGAACATGATAAAGAGCCTGGTCGGCATTGGGTGCTTGGTTAACTTGAGGATCCTCCATTTGCGATTCAATCCCATAAAGAATTTGGACGGTTTGGACGAAACACTTACCAAACTAAATTACATCAATTTAAGGAACTGTATGATAAAAACTCTATTGCAGGTGAAGAAATTAAGGGTACGTAATTAATTTTATTGTTACTAAAACATATTGCAGTTGAGACAGAAACCAACTATGCTATACCTGTCCTATGCCAGAGTCTTAAAGACTTCGTCATAGCTAAGTTGAGCTTAGCTAAGCTCAATCACTGGCTGGTTTAAGATGTGAGCGAGATAAAATATGATTGCAACATGCATCGTACAAGGATAGCTGACAATCCTCTTTGACCATGACGAACAACATGTCTACATAAATAACGTCAGTGTGCGAGGTAACCGGGCAAGGGGGAACAATATCACAAAAACATTATTGATGCAATTCGGAAAGTAAACAACCTTTCCGTATGCGTATTGGAAAGTATTCTAATTGAAAATTAAGATTAAGTTCATGGAAATGCTGGTGACAACAAGAAGAAGAAGGATATGGGGGCGACGCTGATTGAATAGCCCCCAAAGACTGCCAAAATTACTATAGGAACTATCGTAGTTTGCAAATTCATTGTGTGAGCGGGTTACGCTCTTAGTAACGTCAACATCTTATTAAAACTCTCTCACTTTCACAATGAATTTGCCTATAACTTAATGAACTTCTTCAACAAGAGGACAAAGAGACAAGAGAGGATAGAAGTGAAGAGACTGTCAATAAAATAAAAACAAAATATGTGACAATTTGGCGGTCATAAGTTCATAACATATTATTTCATTTTTGATAATTATTTTTTATAAAATTTGGCTTGTCTAAGTGATTTTGTTAGCCTACGTTCTTTACTGTCTTGACGGTTACAGGGGCTCGTAAGCTTAGAGACATTGATAATGAAGGGCTGCCCTTACCTGGGCGGCACTGGGCAGGAGTCCGCTGAGACTGCAATGGAAGAGGAAGACCACGACACACGCCTGGAGGTACTGGCCGCTCTGCCGAGGCTCAAGAGATTCAACAAGAGCAGTGTTACTCCGGAGGAGAGGTAATATGGTTTGGTTATCCATACGGTGTGGTTAAGGTGTGGTAAATCCCCCAAAAATTTCCTTTATCCAGCAGTCGACGTCTTTAGGCTGAGAGTATGTAAAACTGTTGGCGGTGCTGCTTTGCCGAGGCTAAAGAGATTCGATAGGATAACTTGTGCCGGCTTAGACAACTTCCGCTGAGTTACAACTCGGATCGGAAAGTCCACTGTGTTACTTTCCGGTTTTCGAGCAGCAACTCAGGGTTAAATTAAGGTTCTAAGTGAAACACAACTAAAAAATGGATTACAAATTTATTAAAATTAACGATAACAATGGGGAGCCTGAAGGGCTATGTTATATTTATGTTTTCAAGTTATGTAGCTCTGCCAGAGGGGCTTAAAAGGGGATCCGTTAAATCCTACACATGGCTGATTCTACTTGATTATAAAAGGTCTCCACTTTATTTTACTTCTTCCTCAGTACTTCCTTTATTGCGCCGCGGGTGTAGCAGAGACCCTCGACGAAAGGTGTAAGCGCTGACTGGAGTTACAGGTCCAAAAGGGTAAAGCAGCTCGTGGAAAGTCCGGCCGGAGACGAGACTGCCCTTAGGGTGGACTTTGAACCCCAATAGGGGTTTAAACTACACACACTATTTATGCAATTTAAAATAAATGTACTTAATCGTAGATTGATTACGATTTTACGTGCACAGTGGTATTGTGTTGATCAAACGACAACGAAAACGAGCAACGTAAAAATGGCGTATCTTACGTCTCGCGCAACCGGAACAGGAAAACGTCCTTACGAGACCATAAACAATCTCCGTCCGTAGTGAAGTGATCAAGCGTGTTGGCGAGTTTACTTGCGTCTAGTTAGTGCGCTGACGAATGATTAACTAGACTAGCCACGAATATAGTCGATCCCAATCAATCAAGTTGAAGTTAGAAATTAAAGAATAGAATTAAAGTAGGTAGGTATGTAACCTGTTACGTTACAAGCTATTACTCCGGGGAAGACTTAAGACGGTTTATCCACAAGGTGAAGCCCCAAAGGGCGTGGCAAATCCCAAAAACATTGAATTTTGTGGGAGTTCTGTCACACATGGCATCTTTAGGCTGAGAGTCCCCGAAATGCCTTAAAGGGAAGATATTAACGAAAACCTTCGTGCCAACGTAAGACCATAACGACATTTGCTCGATATGTAGATTCGATGGGTTTATCTTAGTTTAGCTTCTCAAAAGCACTATCGATACAAATTATACATACATTATTTGGATTAGGATGCTTTAAGTTCCGTAAGATCTTTTGTTTAGTTTGGTCAAAGAACTAAATTTAGTTCGAAAATAAGCAAGATTGCATATTTCAGGGTTGAAGCTAAGGAGCTGATGATGCAGTGGCTACAGGACGGAGAAAACGATGAGGAAGAAGAAGAAGAAGAAGAGATTATAGAGGAAGAGCAACATGATTAATGATTGATTGATCACCATCATCATCCGCAGCTCGGTACGAACCACTGCCAGATTTTAAGGGCGTTGCGTTGTATGGTGTTTTAACAGTATTTTTTTTTCTTTTTATTAAAAAGGCCCGTTTCTTATATTAACGTTGTTGTTATTATTAGAAATGACAAAATGCGGTTGCCAATTTGGCTCTTTCTTGCCCATAGTCATAATCATAAGCCAATAGTATAGCGAATTTAATCCATCACTGGCTATTTGCAGTAATTTACAATTTCTTTGCAAGAAATGTCGAAAATTATCTGCAGATACTTATGATAGAACAGGAAAAACTAAGTAACAGTTTCTGCCCGCTGCTTTTCTTGCACTTTTCCGCGATCAAAAGTAGTCTATACCCGTCCACAGGATACCGTCTACCGTTTACTAATATGAGAAGGGATCCCCATCCTTACTAATAATATTGATATAGACATAGACATTCATTTATTTGCTGCTGCAGTACAAAACATAAACAAAGTAGGTATGACACTTTGAATAAAAATAACTTATAACGAAAAAAAACAATTGCAAAAAAAAGAGACTGATGTATCAGCAGCAAAAAAGTCTCGACTCAGCATAAATGCCTTACTACTCAGGAGTAGATAGGCGCTGATATTCCGAAACCACTATGATCACAGGACCCTGTGAGGCAGAAGAGGCAAGCTCACAGTAAGTAATGTTCTATTTAATAAATAGTAAACATTCTAAAATACAAATACAAATGAATAGCCACTTTTTCTAAAACTTTCGAGAGAACCGGAAGAATGCTGATAGGTCTCAAGTCTTTTAAGTCTGTCGGGTGGGAGATTTTAGGTATGGGGTTTATTTTAGCAATTTTCCATTGACTGGGAAAAGTAGACGTAGTTATGACTATTCCTGTTATCAATGACAGTGTATGAGGTAACGTCAACAGAACCATATCCATGGACAGATCGTCTACTCCTCGCGCGTTTGTTTTAATATTCAAAAAATTTTGGCTATTTCCTGCTTGTCTACTTCATGTAATGAGAAGGTTGTATTATTAAACTTATTTAATTCAAAAAATGAACGGTTGGACATCGGGATATCAGTCGAGCCGGGGATATTTAAAAAATGATTATTAATAGCGTCTGGCTGATCAAAAATATCAGGTATAATTTTAGATTCGTGTCATCTTTAAATTTTTTCCATAGTCTCTTTTCATTGTTCATTTCCGAATTAATGCGAAAGTCGTAGTATGCACGGGTTTCGTTACATATACTTCGGGATACAAATGAATTTAACTCCTTATAGTGTTTCTTATGGATTTCTAGTTTTGTAGTGAGAAACTTGTCATGTGCTTCGTTTCGATATTTGATCATAGTTTTTATGACATATGGGATCCAAGGTGTGCATTTGTCTTTAATTTTAATTGTTTTTATAGGCGAGTGTTTATCTAATAGTAACTAGAGACGTAAAAACCATTGTCTCTACAGTACATGCCTGCGTAATATGACTCCAATCCAAAGCCAGTATATCTTCATCAAACTTTATATGATCAATACTCTTAAGCGACCGACATACTATGGTTCGAGGAGGGATCCTTTCTCTTTTAATATTTAACGTTGTTGTAACAAAAAGGTGGCCACATTTACCTTTAATATCGACGACAGATATATCACGTACATTACAATCCGTGCAAATAACATCTATAAGAGTTTGACTGTGATCCGTATAGTGAGTTGGAGATGACGTCACCACCTGAGATAGACTTGTGCAATCTAAGAATTGCTCCAACTTTAAGTACTTGAGGTCATAAGGACTTATACAGTCAATGTTAAAATCTCCCAGAACGATTACATGGTCGTGAGCGCCAAAATAAGCAACCGATTCCGTCAGTGCGTCAAAAGTTATCTACGTTTACCCATTCCGGACGATAGGCAGTACCAATTGCTAATTTAAACTTATTAATGGTAACGGATAACCACATTGTTCGATGTTTGCATCGGGATGAGACATTTTTTGATTCATTTTCATTTTTTGCTCTACGAGGCGCTGTATGCATCTCCCTCTATAAGGCTTCTCAGATTTTCCCTGGTCAACATGCATCCATCCTCCTGATAGCTAATGTGATATAAGATATAACTAATATCCAGAAAATAAGTTTGTAACGAATGTCATCCAAAAAAGTTCCGCCAACAAACATACTGACAAACTTTCGCTTTTAATTTTATCGTGATTACAATTCGTATTTCCTGTTAACTTTCTTTAGTAAACACTCGATACGTACGCATTACAAGAGTCATAACATCGCAATATCCGTCCCATCCCATAAAATGAATCCAACAATCACAATAATCCAAACTACATAATATAGTAACCTATACTCGAAATCCTAAGAGTCTATATGTCGACAAAGACATGAATGAAAACTAAAGGCTTTCCTAGTTTGACGAATTCATTATGAATGTAAGCGGGTGAACCTATACACTAGCCAAACTCGATATAGAATGTTTATAAACAAATCGCCCATACTTAACCTTCAATTCACTCTATTGCCGCGTCTTTTTATACGCATTAATTCTCCAGCCGCATGAGTCATAACTTCATAAGAGTCTACGATATTCTATGTCAACAAAGACATTTATGAATGAAAACTTACTATAAAAACATTCGTAGTTTGACGAAATCGACGATGGTATACACTAGCCCAACTCAATGTAGAATGTTTATAAACAAATCAAGACACGAACGATACCAGTATCGTTGAACGTAATAATCAACCAATATTTATTTCAAACATCAAAGTGCTTGGTTTCCTTTACAAATTACAGGACTCTAGCACACGTCACAATTAAATTCAAATAACATAAGTATAACTTATAAAGTCTTCACTTTGATTTTTTGTTTACTTTAATAGATAGATAGAAGTGAACAAGAAACCTTTTCTTTGGTTTCGTAACCCCAATGTTTACAAAAACTATCTAGGATTCTAGAACCGAGAATATGTAGTTGTATAGCCGCATTGAAACTGTCAACAAACAATTTATAGATTCGTGTCTGCCGGTAATTGGTGTGGTGGTGAATCTAAAAACACCACTATTTCATTGTCAATGCCAGCGGTTTCGTACTAGAACGTAATGGCGTCTAGACAAGTTGTTATTTATAAATACATGACAATATTATGCTTTCGTTTTTCGTATATGAAATCCCAAACTTTATCAACAGAAAAAATCTTTACCAGCAGGGAATCCAATCCCACAGAAAATAAGTCGTACATCAGATTCGGCAATCAGATTATTTAGTATATAGGTAGTAAATGCGTTGAGGATGGACTAAAGGAACGTAATATTTGGATGTGACCTATATATACCCAGCAGCAGGCACAGTCATACTGAAGATGATGATGACGACGAAAACGAGAAGGTTAAAATAAATAGTTCTAATTGTTCTTAGATTGTACATAAATATGCCCTAAATCCAAGGTGGATTTAAGTCTCTATCTACCTCAAACAGTTCCAAAAAATTAGCAGACCATAAAATAAAAGCAAATATTATTCGCAATGCATAAAAAAACATGCAACTTACATCAGTATTAGCAAACATGGTGAGGATTAGAAAACAGTTGTTGCTCAAGTGACTTTGCAGGGTGACGGGGGTCTTTTCTTTATCAGCGAGGCGGGGCTTGAAGCGGTAACGTAGACGCTCCAAGGGGTCGCTTTTAGCCCGTTTCAGCATATTCTCTTCGGCCAGATCCCTCATTCGCAGCCGGAAATCTTTTACTTCCGAGCTTCGTAAGCTGTCAAACTCGTTGAGACCTAGAAAGTGGAAATTCATCATCAATTTTATTGCTATTGCACCTTTATTTATAGTGGCATTTGAACTTTATAAGCTAATAAACATTTAATTTTGTCATTTTATTTTCATTACATCACATGATAATGAATGACCCAGAAAACTTTGTTTAACAGAATTTACAAGATTATCCTATTAAATAACATTTGCACACTGCCTCACTTGCACAAGCATTTTAAAATGTGGAGAACCTTTATTAAATTGACGCATTTGACGATCTCTGCGGCGCGGTAGGCGAAGGCCCGCCTGCGACGCAGGAGGTTGGTGGTTCGATTCCCGCCTCCGAACAATTGTTTGTACGATCTGTAGATATTTGTTAGGCATGTTCTGGTCGTATTCTATGTATGATAAAAAATATCTATCCATGTAATGTACATATATAATTATATCAGTCATCTAGTACCCATAACACAAGTTTTGCTTAGCATGGGGCTAGATAATGCTGTGTGGATTTTGTCCAGTAATATTTATTTATATGTACTACTTAATCAAATAGCTAGATAAAATATCCTTCAGCAAACTCAGAATCACTGTTCTTGTAGTCCCCTTAAACATACCTTTTCCAATTAAATGACTGATCTGTGTATTCAAAAGCTGTTCTCCAGGTCTTTCAACAGATCTCTCGATGATAACCAGAACTCCGAACACAGGTTTAATGTCTCGGATCCTTTTCGTCTCATCGTCCACTTCCTCTAATACCGCCAGTGAGTTGACAAATTGGAACACATATCCAGTCATTTCGTGGAGCAAGCCAAATAGGGGGTAGTTGATCGCTCGGTCCCATAGTTCCTGGAATGTTTTCCTTTTTTTAAAGTACTAGTAGTTAAATAAATAATAGTTGAAAGTTTAATAATTATTAGGTTTACAAATTGCGAAAGTATTGAAAGTTCTTATAGACATTAGTTAAGTTGAATTCTTTGTTTTAAAGTACTAGTACAGTAGAATCTCGATTATCAGAACCCATAATCGAACACTGACTTAGCTTATCCGAACGTTGTTGGCGCGAATTTGTTATCAAAAATTGGAAATCCTGACGTAATTAGATAAGGGTGCAAGTAACGCATCTCTAGCACTTCTTGTTTCTGTAGTAAAGTACCCACATTTTGATTATCCGAACTTTTTAAAATTTCGGTTTTCTGAACTAATTGGGACTGCCCAATTAGTTTAGATAGTCGAGATTCTACTGTATATACTGTATAATAAATAATAGTTAACAGTATATTAATTATTATGTTAACAAATTGTGTAAGTATTGAAAGTTCTAGTAGGCATTAGTTAAAGTTCTAGTAGGCATTAGTTAAAGTTCTAGTAGGCATTAGTTAAGTTTCATAATAGAATGTGATTGGAAATGTTTTCTCATCCGCATCCTCTATTTACTACACAATTTATTCTTCATTGTTGTAGAAGATATAGTGAATTTATGTACATAAATCCACTTTTAGGTTGATTAAGCTGCCATATTATATTATTTTATGTAAGGCTACTTGACTTCAGCTATTGAGCTCCCAATAATAGCTGCAATACATTTCTAAGTCACAACAATGTGTTTTAATTGATATTTAAAAAAATATATACATATTTTATTTCTTTAGGCTTATAAAATAAGCACTTAGACAAGTCATACTTTATACTATAAATTATTATCAAATTAGATTATTTTACTGTTCACTTCAATTTTTTGTCCACTAGTAGAAGTGAAAAAGAAAACTAGTATGTTCATATCTCTTATGTGTCTAATACATGGTTATTTGCCTATGTAAGTATAAATATAATATGGTTTGATACATGTAAATTTTTTTTTTTTTTGCTAAGCTATGCGCAACAACTGGACATTTAAAATGAATATTAAAAGGAGCTACTGAAGCATTAGTTAATGAAATTTCTATTTTCAAATGTTCTACATTCAGAAATTTCATTACATTATTGATAGACTGCTAGATTAACGTGCAAGGGCTATAAGCTATGTTTTATTCCGGAACATTGTCATTTGTGGGTGAACCCATGGGCAGTACTGAATAAACAATAAAGGAAAAAGTTTATTCTGCCCCAATTAATAACTCATACAGTTGCGTTTCATTTTGAACTATGACACAATGGAAGTTCAACAAGCATATTTATAATGTTTGTAGGACACTGTAGAGGAAGGAAAGTTATGAATAATTGTTCACTATGGGAAACAACACAGAAAAATAGCTTATTATGAAATAATAATTGATGACTTTGGTTTCCCTAAAACAGTATTATGTTACTTCGATCCAATATCAAATATTGTAATCTTAATTATGTTATTTAATAATTAGCATCATAAAAACAATGTAACCTCTACAATTGCATGAAATACTTTGACATGAAAGAAATCAATCTCCACATGTTACCCAATAGTTAGGTTTTGACCCACTTTCTTTGAGTTAGTAAATAATATGCAGTACAGCCATGAGTCAGAGGAAGCTCCTTCCTGTCACTTACCTCTTTGACATTCTGCAGAGTGGCATCCCACTTGGTGCTGAGAGGAACGTACATAGAGTTGGGCAGAAGGCACATGAGCTCCACCTCATCAGATGGCGCGTTCTGCCAGTAGTCCCATCTATCAGGACAACTCGGTGCAGGAACCATTGTGATGATATTATTTTCACAGGTTACAAATACTGTCGACACATTATAGAACTTTCACTGGGAAGCCGCGTTCGCAGCGACCCGGTCGCTGTCTCCGACTGAAAATAACACGGGCCACTACAGAATGTTGTTGTAGTCTCGGCGACTGAATCATAGCATTTCCTGGTATTTTACGAGGAGCAAATCTCCATTCGAAATGAAACTGTCAGCGAGATTACACAAACAACATTGAAATCATGGTCATGGCCACACTTTCTTTGATTACCTCGTCGTAAAACTGTTTACATTATTTAGAAAGTTACAACAAAACCACAAAAAAGCACGTGAAATCGATTTAATTTATAGATTTTCTCGAACAACACACAAGAAAACAATATCGACGAAACGAAATAAATACGGAAAATAGAGTTGTACCACAACAGAACAGTCAGTCAATCGAGAACGCACGCTCACGCACCCATCACTTCCACCCCCGGATGCCTCCAAAATCGATTCGAATTTTCGAAACGAATGCAAACAAAATGCCACGATGTCGTGTCGCCGATGCGATGCATTGATTCATTACATGCGCTACAGCTTTATAGGTATACCTACTGGAGGTTGTATTAAAGGGTTCAATTTATTTTACATTTAGTTTATCATTTTATCAGATTCAATCTATTTTAAATTTAAAAAACACACAAAACAAAATCCAATGCCTCTCGAGTTAAACTAAAAACTTTTCAACTCGGACAAAGAGAATAACGAGAACTAGAGAAGTTTTTGAAAAGCAGAACGGTTATTGCTAAGCGTGTTTGTATTAAATCCTGAGCTATCGACGCAGTCCGGAATAGAGTCATAAGCATAGCGAGTAGCTTGGGTACCCCTCCCCCTTCCATGGGAATTTCTTTTCAAAATTGAATATTTACATTAACTTAACTTATAAAAAATTTCACATATTATATTCGCATAATATATCTTAAAACCTACTGGTTTCAATGAAGAATAAACCCCGAAAAATTAATTTGGCTAGTACGAGGGCATCATCTTGAAAAATGTACTTAAAATTGTATATGTGCCAAAAATCCGTGTTTTTTTTACCAAAAACCACTGGTTCATGTCAAGGAAAGGAGAGCTAAATAAAAGCATTATGTCTTGCCCTTACACCGCTGCAATTAATTAGCTGATAAGGTAGTATGCTATTTTTAATTCTGAATTAGAATTTTGGAATGAAGTCTACGTTATCTTGCACCGCTGTGATTGGTGAATAGCCAATCACACATGTTACACCGTGTATAAATATCTCTAAAATAAAATGATGGTACAAAGGCGACAACATTTTTAATTTCTGTACTTGTTTATAACTGTGTTACGGAAAAGTAATGATTCTCATCTCCACTCTATCCACTTCGAATGATTTTGTTTGCAAGATACATCCCTAGGTACTAATACTTTGTTGAACGCATCTGAAAACTATTTTGAATGCAATTTAACCTTAAAATTTGACAATAACATTTGCTGATTAACGTGACATTTGTCCCGTGACTACATTTTGTTTGGAAAATGCAATGCTGGCTGACCAATTTTCCTATTTGTTGCAACAAATAAAATGTTCGAACACTCAGTAAAGGTGCCAAGACATTTTAAAATAGTGGCCAATATTGTTAAACAAGTCTCCACTGAAGGTGGCAGTGTTAAAACACTTCTTTACGATACCAAACTTCGTCACTTCGTAAGTGATAGTTTATAACCAACTAACCTATTGTTTTGAAGTATTTACACAGGCAATTCATGTTATACCTGTCTCTCACATTTGCAGAAGACAAATGTGCTTTATGCACTCATAACCGAAACTATCAAACATGCTGCTGATCTCGATAAAATATTCGCACATTGTGAGCTGCGAGAAAAAGAGCCTCGCTTAGACCCCTGGCTAGCAAAAGTTCTCGCAACAGAGCTTTTGTTCGGCAAAAAAACCCTACCGAGCAAGAGCAAGCCGGAGCAAACAATCCTATCCTATAAAGAGCAGTTTGAGAAATATGTCTCTGAACATCAAGATGACTTGAAGACTGAAGGTAATATTCTATTTCTTTTCAGATCTGTTAACCTCTAACTTGTTACAATGGCTGACATTAAAGAGGGTCCACTTATATCGGAACAGTCGAAGCGGGCAGCAATGGTGATGGCACAACTATTCCTGCACAGTGTTGCCATGTTCACTCTTCCATTTATTGCATTTTTTGGCATGAGGCACTTGCTCACTGAGGTCTATCCTGTGGATCGGTTCATGGTCACTATTTGGTCGGTTGTATCTGCTGTGATGGTGGTGAACATTATAATTTTCTTGTATGCATACAGAGCATACCATGAAAAAGAGTATGATGATGAAGGCAATGAAGTAGACCAGCATGACTACACAGTCCAGCCTCCTGCGTCTAACAGGAGCAGCCTTAACTTGAAAGAAGATTGAACTATTTAGTCACATTCCTATTTTCAATGCAGTATTAACAGTGGATTAGAAATTATTGTTATATATTTAAGCTTTTGGCAGATATTATATTCTAATAAATAAAATAACTCATCACAACTACATAATTATCTTTGAACTGAAAATAAATGTTCATAGTAAAATTATAAATACCTTAATACCAGCATGAATACCTTTTTTCTGTAAACTTATGAGCACTAAGTAAAAAATAAATAATGCTGCACAATTGACACAAAATGACAATAGATGGATAAAAAGTAAAGCAGCAACAACAGTATATCGCATTTATTTACATAAACTGCCTGTATGTAGGTTTATTTTTATGTTTAAGAATTAGTTAGAATTCAATAGCCACCTATATATTAGGGAGCATACCCATACTACTTGCCCCTCTCGATTCAATATTTTACCTCCCCCTCAGTGACCATCCATAGTATATACTAAAGCCCTTACATAAGGGGTGGGGCCTTTCTAGTTTACCTGTAGTAATTGTGCGAATTCCACTGTGACCAAGCATGATATTTTGAAGACCTCCCTCCCCACTAAATGGGTCTCATAGTATGGGTATGTTCCATTACCTACATTAAGACATTATGAGTGTGTAAAAAAACTTTAAAAAAATATATTTCTTTAACAAATTCTGTACTATATTTTATTCTATATCTATCTCTATTTTATTTGTAACCTTAACCTATATTCCATAGACCTAGTAACAAACTAAATTATAAAACCGAAAAAAAAAACTTCATTGTTCAGCATTGCTTTTGGCAATAATAGCTTCCAGAAGAGTTCTTTAAACAAAGTTTTTCAACAATAGTTTTTTGCATACATACATAAAACAATACTAAATAATGCTGGATAAGTCACACAGCATCATTTAGCCTCAATCCAAGCCAAGCCAGAGCTTGTGTTATGGGTACTAGATAGCATATTACTGGCATCAGCCAAATCCTTCATCTTTCATGGTAGGTTTTTCAATATAAATTTGTCCGAATTCCAGTGTTCATCTTGCTCAGACTACCTAACCTAATCACATACCTAACATTTCAGTTGCCCCAAGACCAAGATATGTACGGATCAATACAAACCTGCTTACCACCTCCGACGCCATCAGACATTTTCAGGATGAAGGTTATAACTTCATCAGGTGTACATCTGGGCCCTATGAAGATTACTTGGCTCAGATCCAGAAGCTGACGGAATATGACTTCACACAAGACTATCACATTAAAACGATATTCGTTTTTGCTCCGGGAACCAAATGGCATGAGCATGAACTGTACTTGGAGAATAAAGTAATCCTGCAGGATAAGGTTGGTGCATTAAAATTTACTCTGAATAGCCATGACCGATTTGAAGAGGTGTGTCAAAGTCTAAACTATAGTCAACAAAATAGTATGGCATTTAGGCTGACAGTCAGTGTATTCCGCAAATTGTAATGGCATCCACCTAGAGAGCACCTTTCTATGATCTAATACAATACAATTCTTTATTTATAACACCAAGTTACAATATAAATATAAAATAAGGTGGATAACACTGCTGCACAAATTTATCCCTTATCTCTAGGCTGCCCTAGATGAAAATCTACAGCGGCGATTAGGAAAGTAGAGCTTTAATGACAAAGTGTCGATCATCTTCAATTAAAATTAGAGAAAGACGACCTCTGTGGCGCGGTGTATGAAGGAAGGTCCACCTGCGACGCAGGAGGTTACGGGTTCGATTCCCGCTTAGTGACATATGTTTATATGATCTTCAGATATTTGTTTCGAGTGTTCTGGTTATTTTTCTATGTGTAATTAAAAATATCTATGTATGTAATGTATTGTATTATGTAATGTATATCAGCTACTGGTAATCATAACATAAGCTCTGCTTAGCTTGGGGCCAGATAATGTTCAAATGTAAATGTGGATTGTCCAGCATTATTTATTATTATTATGTATTAATCTTAGCATATACTTTGGCTATTGCCCCTCTACAGCAAAATTGTATACTTGTCTATATCGTGTTTTGACGAGTCATAGTCTCATAATTTAATTTAAGTTACATTACTATGTATTTTTTATGTGTATGAAGTAAGACAATAAATTATTTGAATCTGAATCTAATCAGTCCAAATCCGTATTTTAAGAGTAGCAAAAATCTGTGTATCTGCTAACAGGTATAGTTATTTCTAGGCGACAGCAATGGCGGTGCACCTGCTAGCGCCACCTGCCGGCAGCGTCTGTTTGGACATGTGCGCAGCCCCTGGAATGAAGACCACACAACTCGCTGCCTATCTGCGGAATGAGGTAACTTAGCTCTCAGGAGAAAAAGAGCCGAGGTTTTATTCTTGGTTTTTTATTATATTTTTTTATTTTTAATGTGTATTGACAGTAATATTATGTCTGAATAAAGATTTTTTTTATTATATGGAGGAGTAGAGATAGAAAAATTATAATTCGAATTAGGACAAATTGCAGTTCCGCAATTTGTACTGGTATCTCAATGCAGATACTGCATACTAGGACCTTTGGAGCTTTGCTTGCTTTAGTCTACTATCAAATTTATAAGCTATTATTATAGAAAATTATTTGTAACAATGTGGAAAATTAGTATTTGTAACACATAGCACTTACACATCATCAGGCCTCCCCAGATATGAGTTTTTGGCTCTTATCAGGGGATGTCTTTTAACCAACATATTATCTACTTTTATGTAATGAAATCCCATTATAACTTATTATTATTATATTAGCCCGGGGTGTCCCACTGCAGAGCAAAGGCCTCCCTCCCCTTCTTTCACTCATCCCATAATAACTTAGACGAGAAATAACTAACAAAACCTGCAAATTCTGAACAATAACAACAGAATTCGCGTGGAGAGAAAGAAGAAAGTAAATAAATCAACACGGTTAGAAAACGGTAAAGTTGACCAGAAATTGATACGTATAAGCAACGGTTTTACGGCGGAAACCAGAACTTTTCATGATAATTGCTCCTATTCCTAGCAATAATCACATTGACTAATTGTTTATTTCCAGGGCAAGATCTACGCAGTGGAACGGAATGAGAAGAGGTTCGAGACGCTCTGCGAATTCGTGAAGAACACGGGCAGTAAGTGCGTGACCACGGTCAACGCTGACTCACTGGCGCTCAGGAGCGGTTATCAGGATGTGGAGTATATACTGCTAGATCCTAGCTGCTCTGGCTCAGGTTTGTACCAATGCATCAAAGTCAATGTCAAAATATTTTATTTCTTTAGGCTTACAAAATAAGCACCATATTATACAAGTCATACTTTATTCTATAAATTATTTTAAAATAATATTATTTTACTGTTCACTTAATTTTTTTTGTCCATCATTATTAATTATGTAAATTAAAACATTTTATCAAAATATTTAATAGCCATAAAATGTGACTGCGTAATATTTATTTGTTGTTAGATTTTCTTGTAAATTTTTCGCGATGATGAGTAAGGTGACCAAAAATACAGGCCTAAATCAAGAAAAAATCACCTATTCACTCTTGTTTTGACTTACGAAAAGAAAAAAAATGTATACAAAAAAATAATATCAAATAAGAAATAAGGTCGTTTTTGATCTTCTGTTTATTTAAATTTTTTGTGCACTATTGGAATAAGTGAAGTATCGGTTTGTACATTATCAAAAAAGTGAAGTAGCGGTTTGTACATTATCAAAATAGTTTTTGATATCTCTGTAAGTTTAATACTTTTTGATATTTGAAAATAGTCGAAAAATTACCGTTTATACTCCATTATAATAAATACTATATCTCCGAATATTGCAAAGCGATCCATCTGAAATGCAGGAACCAAAAATAAAAAATATGTTAAAAAATAAATATGTTAAATATGTATTCATTAAACAGCGAAGTCAAAATTATACAAATATTTCTATAATTGTTTTGCTTCAAGATTATTTTAACTCTGTTTCCTCACCCTATAGCGATAAAAATATATCATAAAATTCCAAACAAGATAAAAAGCCAAGAAAATAAATACTATTTTTGATATTAGATAAAATCGATGCTCTTGAATAAATCCTACTATGAACGAAATTATAACTATTCTATAAATGATCTAGCCGTCTCCCATTGCAATACCCTAAATGAGTACATATTGTGGGTATTCTCTCATATATATAGGTATAAGTTATAGGCAATAACTTATGACAAATTTTATGTACCTGCCATAATATTATGCAATAAATAAATAAATAAATGAAATTAAACTTTGGACGTAATCACGTAATCACTTAGAGAGATAAGTTGAGTTCTATCTTTATGATTTGTTTAATATTGTTATACATAATAGTCCTTTATTCGTAATAATTATTACATGTCATGTTTTTATAAGTTATTGTTTTGTCAGCAAGCGTTTTTAACTTTTCTATACTCATATTGCGAACTTATATTTTTTTCCAGGAATGGATTACTGCATGCACAACTACATAGAAGACACCCGTCTCGCGAAACTGACTTCCCTCCAAGAGAAGTTCCTCAAACACGCCATGAACGCCTTCCCCAAAGCCAAACGCATCATCTACAGCACTTGCTCGCTATACCCTGAAGAGAACGAAAGAGTAGTGTCCAATGTAGTGAAGACTTCTCGAGCGAAATGGCGAGTACAGGAAGTGAAGGAGCTACTCAAAGATCAATGGAACAACTTTGGCTCTTGCATGTATGGTTCTATGGGGGCTAGATGCATGTATGCTAAACCTGACAAGGATCTGACCACGGGATTCTTCCTAGCTGTTCTGGATAGAGATGATAAGGATCTAGCTAAAGCTTACAGGCAGGAGGAGATTGATAGTTCTAAGAATGGTAAGGAAGCTGGCGAAAATGGTACTGGTAAAGGTAAAAAGAAGAAAAATAAGAGTGATGATGACGGGGAAAATTCCATGGTAGAAAGCCAGTGTGAAATTGAGGATGGAAGTAAAAAGAAAAGTAAAAAGAGTAAATCAAAAACAGAGCAAATCACTGAAGCATGTTCAGAAGTAGGTGATCACAAAGGTCTGGATGATGGTGAAAATAAAAAGAAGAAACACAAACCTGATGCTGAAATAGAAGTTGACGAGGTACCAAAAAAGAAGAAGAAAAAACAGAAAATCAAAGATGTAGATGAAGTCGAAATGAATTTAGATGACAATACATCTAAGACGAATAAACGAAAGATACAAGACGTGTGTGAAACGTTAGCTGATCTTTCCGTAGACGAAACGTCAGAAGTAGAAGTACCAAGAAAGAAAAAGAACAAAAAGAATGTTACCGAATCGTCTGAAACTCAAACCAATGATGTTGTAGAAGTAACAGAAAAGAAATCTAAGAAGAAAAAAAAGCATAATTGATGAGCTAAATGGTTAGCAATCAGCGAAATAACAAAAAAAAGGGTCTCACCTCTAACTTTAGTTATTATTGAGTTATTTTTGAGTCTCTAAGGCCCGTATTATAAACGCTTGCCCAGTCATCAATCTATATTTGAGTAATAATAATATAATACTAACTATACTAACGGTCCGTCCCGGCTTGGCCTTGTGGACATTAGTTTTATAAACATTTTGCGATGAACGTAGAGTATATATGCACAAAAAGTATTCATTTTTCTGGTAAATATATACCCCATGACACTTACAAATAACGTGGCTTTCTATTGGTAAAATAATTTTCAAAATCGTTTCAGTAGATCCGCAGATTACAACATCACAAACTGGAGTTTTTTTTATTTGCTTTGGGTGGCTTGGGTATCACGGCGGCCATTATAGGCCTCTTGTGATCGCCACTACCTACTAATACTTGAGTTACCTTTATGCCATAGAAAAACGTTACTCAAGTATATATAGATTGATGACTGATCAAGTTTTCATAATAAGGCCTAAGTTCTTTTTTAAATGATTTTTACATAACTGAATAAATCACTTCCTTTTTAAACAGTTTTTGAATTATTGTACTTGCCCTACAAAATCAACAAAGGAATCTGTTCGCCATAATATTATGAATGCTATATGTTATAATATTTAGATGGATGGATGATTGTTTGTCTGCACAACAAAACTACTGAAGGCTAAAATTTTGCACCGAATGTAGCTCTAAGCCTGGAACCAAACATACTTTTTATCACATAAAACTATTCCCATGGGATAGAAACTATAACGGTTCCATAGACACAATGCGTGCGAAGCCGGGGACAGAAACTAGTGATTTATAAATTTCATACATACCTATTTATGGAAATAAGAAATAGCACAGGTAATGCATAAACATGGTACGTTTGCAAAGTACCTATGGAGTTCGCATTTATTGGTACTTTAATACCAAGTATAAAACAGTTCACAAAATATGATTTCATTACGTAAACACATCATCGAAACTATGTAGGTCAAACGTCATAAGGTTCATAATTTTCGTCTAGCCAGGTTTCTTCGAAGTACGACTTTTTCTTTGTTTCAATTCTCCCATTTTAATTTAAACCCTACCCTCTATGACTAAGGTATAATTTCCAAAAAGTGTTTCCTTCACGCTATGTTGTCACGATGTTCGTGCGCCCTTATTTTTTCTTCGCCAAGTGAATTGTTCCGTTTTTCTCGAATATTTTGCATAATATTCAGATACAGACGGATTTCTCAGCAATTTGCAGTGGGTCACACTTTTTATAGTCGTCTGGTTAAACCGGGACCAACCGTAGTTTCTTATTTGTGGAGAAGACGCCACGGTTTGGTTCAACGTGACTTAATCTAGATAGACTGAAAGTGACCATCGTAACATTTTAAAGTTTTCTACCCCTTCCTTTCTAGTAGGTATCTGTAATTATAAGGTAAGTAATCTCATTCTTAAAGAGAGACCTCGCAGCAGGTCACTAACTCAAACAAAATTTAAGAGGTCAACGAAAATTCAAAACCGGACAACCAGAGCATCCCTGTGCTTTGTTTGGTTTGGACTTGTAAATGTGCCCCGAATTTTAGGGTTCCTGTCTGAAAAACACATCCAAGACGTGACTTCTTTTACATGATAAGTAGGAAGACTGGTGACAGCTTGGTTCTTACAGTAACTTTACATTTTGTAGAGTTTTTAGGTACAGTACAAATCTAGCTAGATAATAAACCTACTTATGCGCTTAATGCGGGTTTCATACCGGATAGACTCCGGTAGGTGAAAGATAGCTTAGTTTTGGGTAAGCTCTCATAGATAACGTATGTATTTTTTCATACATATGCAGTCTGCAAACTAAGCAATGAAATGAAAGACAGCGAAAACTACGCGAGTTAAGCTAAACTAAGTTAGTTTAGATTGCCATTTGCATAACGGTCGTATGGTAAGTTTGCTATTTACCCATAAACCATGTATTTCAAGCCTAGTCGCTAAGCAACGCGAGTTTTCTCAATAATTTGTAGGCATTGGTATCTAAGGCGGGCGGGCGTGTCAACAAGGCGGGCGGTCCTCCGCCTATCCTTTAGTTGGATTGGCCGGAAGCCCAATATTATGATAACGGTGTCACTCAATGCCAGTCACTGATTGCGTTTGTTTAACTTTCAGCCTTACTGTGAGGTGATACCGGTGGAAATGACTTGTTTTGGTGTAGATAATGAGATAATGAGCTTCCGCTATTGGTTGATTCGTTTTAGGTAGGACATAGGTATGTAGAAAGTTATCAATAATAACTTACGGCAGTGAAAATTAAAAAATATCGTATATTCTCTAAAAAAAAATTCAATATTTGTTATTCACTAGTCTTATTTAAATTTGACTTACTACAAATATCACTGCTTAAGCCAGTTAACTCGGTAAATCCTTAAACCAGCGGCCCTAATATTTTAGGCAGAAATAGGTAGTTCTTTGTAGACGATTAACCTGTCCCATAATTTGTTTTTAACTGTAACTTTTATTTCTCGCAATAAAGGTAAGTAAATCACTAACTAAATAAGGCCATACTACGTATTACCTTGACTCCAATCACAAAATTCACAATGGTTTGGTCACTTCCTAATCCTGCCCTTGGATCACGTCAACCCAGGAATTAGGTAGCAGTACCTACCTCTCTGTAAAACAAAAGGGAAACGCATCTGGTAAGATCTCTGGCGATACTGAATATCGAGGCCGGCACGCACAGGTTTCAAGAACGAAATAACCAATTTGTCAACCATTTATGTCAATTTTGACAGTTAAGCGTAAACTCGGGGTTTATCCTTCGGTTGTGTAGAATTATGGGAGATTGCAGGTTAGAGAGAATAATAAATGAGTTCTGAGTAATCTAGATTTTAGCTTGTAATAAATCATGGGACTTTCCCTTGGTCCGTCATTTTAGAAGCGATAATTACTCACACTACTGGGACGCAAAACCGCAACGCCTAAATAATATTAAACAACTAAAAATTACTAATGTTCTAAGTATTTTAATCCTATCATATAACCCAAGTTTTAGGGGGTTTCGTAATTCAAGTGTTTTGTCTGACATTTTATAATTTTAGATAGATAAAAACATGCTACTATAGATTATACAATACTTTTAATATATATATGTATAAATAAATATTTATAATTATTTATTTCTTGTTTTGTTATATTCAGCCGTTGGTTAAAATAAATAAATACTTTATTCATAAAACTTATATCTTAAACAGTTTTGACAAAACGTACATGAATTGGCGACCTTGTCGCTTAAAGCGATTTATTCCAGTCACCCAAAGCGTAAAGATAAAGTCAAAGGATGGCAGGTGCTAAAACGAATACAAACTAAATCCTAATATACATCATCATCATCATCAGCCTATAGTACATAGGCCTCCCCCATAGCACCCTAATTCACATATACTCGTACAAATAGAAATATACACTAATACATAAAAATAAATAGTAGTGCATAGTAGTTTAGTAGAATTAAGAACTTTCAAAGTGGAGGATTGTAACATTATCCGCCTAAAGTTGCCCCATAGGATATCTGCTACGCAGGCTGCGTAGCAGACGCTACGCCGTAGACCCGCTACGCCGTAGACACGCTACGAAATTTGTAGAACTACAAATGGCCACACCAATTATGAACTCTCTATTTTGTGTTTTTTTAGCACACATACAGCGTGTAATTAAATTATTAGGTCAAGTACGCACATGTAGCCTGATTTTTACCACGGTAATTAAGCTAGCTTAGCACAGCTATGTACAAGTAATAAGCACATTGTTATTCTAGTGTTAATTTTATGGCTGTGCCAGTTTAGAATTGACGAGTAGCGTGGAATTAAGTAAGTCAAATCATAATATGGACTACTTATACGGAAAAGAGTTTAAACATATCATTAGAAAAACATAACCTTTACATTTTCTCTCGTGTAATAGTAACTTAATGGTCTTTAACTATTCTATTGCCTATTCTATTAGCATAATTTCTATTGTCAGGTCAGAACAATTTGCCCATACTTTGTTTAACCTTTATGTAGTTTAACTGGGTTTCAAATAAACAAAGCAAACAGGTCAACTAAAAAAGTTGGCACTTTTTTGGAATTTCTGAAGCCGAATGTCAAAAAGGTTATTTTCTAAAGGTGCAGTCTTGGACTTTAATAACTTACGACTTTAAGACGACTTTTATTTTTAATAAGTTAGTATTTTAAGAAACTACAAAATGTCTAAAATCCTCGAATTGTATTAATATGTCTTAGTCTAAAAACAATCACTAGACACGGTTTCGATCTGTAGTAATTATGTATGTATAATAAATATAAATCAATATATATATAATAAATGAAATATAAATTGAATTCTGTCTCCGACGATCGAAACGTATGACACATTATACAGGAGGCCCAATACCCAACAGTTGGTGCAACTGTTTTGAAATTGTGGTAACAATTTATTTATTTATTAATTTTAGCCATTATTGTCCCACTGCTGGGCAAAGGCCTCCCTTTCCTTCCACCCCACGCGATCCAACGCTGCAAAAATGTTAACAATGCTTTGCAAAAAAATAAATTATCTGCATATTAGCTCTACATAAGTTCCCTGCCCACGACTCGGTAAACGTAGTGTAGGACTCCCTCCGACCAGGTGGGATGACGACCTGCGAAAGACTGCAGGTAGATGCTGGATGCGGCAAGCTGAAGGCGCTATGGCGCTCATAGGGGGAGGCCTATGTCCAGCAGTGGACTGCTATAGGCTGATGATGAAGTTCCCTGCAACGTTAGTCGTGGATAGCGGACTGTACTTTTAAGGTTCGCCTGACAAAACAGTTTACAACGTAGGTAGGTATTGAAAAATTGCACAAAATTGGCGTGTAATTATAGCGCTATGCAACTCACACTAGGCAAAGTTAAATTCCAGTAACCTGCATTTTAGAACCTTAATACCAGACTATTTATTGACGCGTGAATGGGTACAGTCAACAAGAAAATTGTTTAGTACTGACAATTAAAAAAATCTTAAATTACTTTTGTATGTTTCAAAAATGCTGTTGGAACAGCTTACAATATAAAATTATATATTTATAAGAAAACATATTTTCCGTCTAAATAGCAGCAAATATGTTAAATAAGACAGGTGACGGTGACACTACATGTACAATACAATACAATACAACTTTATTTCACCATGAATACAAAAAAAATATAAAAATACTAAAGGATCTTAATACTTACTATACCTAGTGGCACAATCGGCGGCCTTATCGCTAAAAGCGACCTATTGACGGACGGATCATTCATTCTTAAATAAATTGTTTCATTGTTTGCAACAGTCTGCACTTATCTACATTTCTTCAATTGTAAATATTAGTTCTAATTTGTTTCTAGTTTCTGAATATTAACTTTCTTTACTAATAAAGATTTTTGTATCAATTTTTGGTTGTCTGTTTAATTTTCATGTAAAATAATCTACAGAAACGTGAACAGAGATTGTATCATGAGTAAAAATATAGAAAACTTTTCCAGAAACAAAGCGTACGAAGTCGCAAGCTGAAGCTAGTAAATAGGTATTAAATTGAATTGGTGGTTTATTACGGCTTTAAGGAAATTAATATCGTTAAAATAGCATTTACGTTTATTAGGCAAAGTTATGACTTGCATTGCATTATTGGTACCTGCTACGACGTAGCTCAATAGTACTAATAGTTTCGCGCATTGAGTTAGTAAAGGATAATCATCATCATCCGCAACCTAACTTTGCCCATTGCTGCTGGGTATAGAATAAACTGTAACTGTAAATAAGTGGGTTTACTACGAACCCAGTTTGTGTTGGAAGAACACAACTAAATTCATAGTTTACATTAATAATAAATTCGTGAAAATACGTAAGTCGTTATAGTAAAGTCGTAGTATCTCTAAAAAGCCACTCTATAAAAAAGCTTCTTGATAAATGAATTCACATAAGTACGAACTAAATTAACCTTTCAATTGTTGACCTAAACTGCACAAAAGCTTTCTCACAAAACCCTTCGTCCTGTAAAACTACAGGGTGATGATTCAATCGATTGCTAGTGGTCACGGCACACAACCACGCCGGGTTTACTGGCCGCCTCGCCACTCGCCTCGCCGTCACTCTGTTACCTTCACAAAACATAACCGGACGACTGAGCACATTGTTTTAGTTAATTACATTATTATTTACTTACAGGACCACTAATTTAGACTAATTTGAGGATATAACTGAGTAAATTTGAGTAGAAGCAATATTAAATGAGAGATTTCAAAACATTAGAGCGTTCGTAGAGGCAGTGCATTTTCCCGCGTTTTTGATTTGATTTATTTCTTGTTTATACTTACAATTCTTGGATGGTCCAGCAAGTTGGATGGTGATAGTGTTTTGTTAGGTGTGTGAGATGGCAACGACAGATGGTGCAGCGGCTGCTGTGGTAAGATAAACTCTACTTTTTTACTTGAAGCTTTTGATGTCTCAGTTACCTACTTCATTATTTTCTTGAGAAAGTAGATAAGGTAGAAAGGTTCACATGTTTAAATACACTTGTATGAAACTTGACGTAGGATTGTGAAGAAGACGGTTAATATAAACACAAAAGTCATTTATAACGGGATATTGACCATGATTAGATTTTTTAGTTTTGTGTTAATGACCATGATAATTTCGAAAGTTTTAAGGTTTAAAAGTATGAAAGTACCTTGGTATTCAGAATGGCATGGAAAATATTCAAAAGTGGTAGGAATATATACGTTTAATGCGAAAATAGGCAATACAGTAGTTCGTCTAACATATCGTGCCACATAATTAGGTAATTAGCCGTCCCAGATTTCACGTGTAAAGAAAATTTAGCGCCAAATCGATAGCGTCCGCAACCCTCAGGTTTGAGTTCATTGCGCCTGACCCAAATTACCATAATTATGTTTCTATAAGAAACTAAAAACAATCTTTAATATTAGCACTAGATAAATAGCACAGTGTGAAGTATACACATGAGATGTATTTAAATAGATTCCCTGCATGTTTTTGTACAACCATGTTTTTATATCCCATCAATAACCTTATAAATGAAAAAAAGTTCGAATTCACTAAGTTTATATTCTTCATAGTTATCTGTTCGACTGTTGCCTTCATTTATTAATAGCAATATTATAAGAATGTATAATTCTATCCCAGGTTACTTCATATCAATTGTTCGTAGATGAAAAATAATCATTTATAAGGTTGTTTTTGCATTAAACCTCAGTTACTTTGAAGTCTAGAAGACCTTGTACTGGCCACGTGCACTCGAATACGAGCGTGAGGGTAAGGGGTTTTCAAAAACAATTAATGACACGTGTACCCTGTATATTGGTACTTTAGTCGTTCAGTCAGGTAGTATGAGACTGACATGGCCTCTTGTCTTTCGTTTAAAATCCAGTTGTTTAAAGCGTTGATAATGGTATCGTATTTGGGTATCTACAATTCCTCAAGCCCGAGTACACAAACGCAACTCAGATTAATCACGTCTTTCTTTTTGACACATTTTCATTGAAAACTGTCTAAAATATATGACACGCTTAAATCTAGAAATAGAAATAGGAAATATTTATTTGTGTTTCATATAAAATAATACAGCTTAAGAACTAATAATAATAAAGATAACAAATTAGGAACGAATAAAAGAAATAAAATACGAGAACACAGAAAGGTTACCACAGCATTAAATGCTACATTGACATAAGCCAGTGCAGCGCTGGTTTTCAGCGGCGCCAGGATGCTGAGTGCAGCAAACAACACAAATCACTAATAATAACAATTTAACACGCAAATCTGAGTTGCGTTTGAGTATTAAGGAAGAAAGTCAATTCACTGTCTCAAATATTAGGTTATTATTAAAGAGTCTAGCTCATGTTGGTGCAATGTATATATAAATGTAAATTTCCTCCACGTTTCTCTTTCGAATGCAGTATCTTTAACTTCTTTATACGTCAGCGGGATTCTTTTTGATCTGACTCATAAAGTTAATTCTTGGTCAAGATACACTTTAAAATAATTCACAGAGACTTCGAAAATCTTTTTGGTTTCCATAAAGCTCATACTTGAACTTGTAACAAGTCGACACGAACAGCTAAATTAACACCTACGACAAACAAAATATGATTCATAATGATATGAATCACAGTGTTAACCTTCATAATGTCCGTACGAACCGATGATCGTGACTACAATCACTTAGTCATGCCCCTAACGCCTACAACTCGTTAGCTTTTATCTAGAGGATCTATTTGCCACGCCATTTGTAATTTTACTAAATTAGTATAAGGGCCTATAATACCTTAAATCTGACCGTAATTACAATTTTTTTTATGTTCAAGTGCCTATTAGGTTTCTAATTATGATAAACACCATGGTATAACAATTATTATAACTGATACCCAAAAGCATAGCAAAACTGAAAATGTATTTTTATGTTCAGTTTTATTTTTGAACTAACTCTACCTAAGTATTCAATCATATATTTTAAAAGTAATAGTTTAAGTCGTATCTAAATCTGCCAGTAGACACTTTGATAAGATATTTTTTGGGGTGTTTAACAATTGTATTAAAACCCCCAAATCTTTATCAAAACTTTTCTAAATAATTTATATCCAACTGTATACCATAAAGTAGGCAGGTATTCATTCATTTACAATTAGCCCAGTACTATTTACGCCCATCCCAATCAATCAACCCGGCATGAATGAGCCACGTGGCACATCTATCAGTTGATTGGGGCGCGCGGTGGGCGTCAGTCCGTAAGCGGGTGGTCGCGAGCCATGTCGCGTCGTGCCCGCCTACCACGCCACTCTCGACAGGCCGAGCCACCGCCGGAGCCGGCACCACCACCGGACCCCGAACCACAACCACCTTCCGACGAAGAACGCGAGACAGGAGACTGGCGACCGTCGCGGCCTCCTTCCCCGCCACAGCGACCTGACGACATCTCCGAAGGATCAGAACCTCCGCGACCGGTCAGACAAGAACCTACCAGCCGATACGCGAATCTAAACTACTGGAAAGCCAGACGAGTAACCTTCTATCGCAATGGAGACCCGTTTCACCCAGGAGTGGAGTTTCGTTTCAAGCCGGGCCGGGATTTGGCGTCGCTTGATGCGCTGTTGGATCGGCTGTCGGAACGACTGGAGCTGCCGAGGGGCGCGAGGTTTATTTTTGGAATGGATGGAGACCGGAAGTACAGGCTGGAGGAGTTGGAGGATGGAGCGTCGTATGTGGTTTCGAGTTATAAGACTTTTAAGGTAAATTGCTTTGTTAACTTTTGTTCTCTTTTAATTAGTGCTTGATTAAGCCTCCTTAATATTTGTAGATAGACTAGATAGAACTGCTTGCTATGTTCAAAAATAATTGTGTTATCAATAGAAAAATATGTGAGTAGATTTTTAAGCTAGCATCACGCTACGGAGTTGCTACTTGCTACGGCTCCGCAAACTGCGTAACTCATTGCGTAGCAAGCAGCTACAATCACAGAAAAACACACAGATAGCTATACTAGTTGTTTTTCTGGCTATGATATATACAAATTTGGCAACAACTCAAATTCAAATTACCTTCTTTTATTGCTTTGTTTGTACCTATCGCTTTATTTTTTCCACCGTAAAATCTTACCCACAAATTAAATAATTATACTTACAATAGAGAATTGTTTATGAATATTGATATGTATTTTAGATGTTTGCTAGATAAAGCTGTATCATTCACTATCTCACGCTTCAAAATAGACATGCTACGAATATCCCTGCTACGAATTTCGTAGCCATCAACTGCTACGAGATTCGTAGCCATCCACTGCTACGAGATTCGTAGCCATCAACTGCTACGAGATTCGTAGCCATCAACTGCTACGAGATTCGTAGCCATCGTCTGCTACGAGATTCGTAGAACTCGTAGAGCCCTAAGTGGGTTAACAACGTTGTATGTCCAATAAACATTTTTATTAAGTAAATACTTGAATATTACGTAAATTTATAACACGTCGAATATTGTCGCAGTGAGACGAGGCCGCGGCCTTGGCTACGTCTTAGATGTGGGTCGCGGGATAAGCACGCACCGTTCATTTGCATTTTGATTACACACAAAACTTTACTTTGTTTTCATTCAGCCGATAACAGCTAATTGCGTAAAGTATACGTTAGTTATTTAATAGGAACGGAAAGGAAAACAATTGAGGTTTGATTGCGAAAAAAGGTTTTTCGCTGCTTTCTAATTGATGTAATCAAAAATGCGTTTGTAGATTGGAATTGCAAATAGTCTGAGGATTGGTCTAATCAAATTTAGATTAGACTGGTCACTTATTCACTTAAATAAAAAACGGAGCTTTAACTAATTTGCTATAAGTTCATTGTCATCATGACCTGTCAAAGACGCGGGTCGTATAAGCAGGTTACTTACTGCGTATACAAAAACCCACTTAACGTTAAATGTAGGGGTAGAGTAGGTAAAGATAAGGCTACGGATTATCCGTGTTTAAGTATATGCAAAATATTGGGAAGACTAAATACCTAGAGGCGAATGCAAAACACATTCAAACAAAATTACCATAAAGAACATCAAGAAACCGCAGTTCAGGCCTTTCAGGCGCATGTTGCAGTCGAACAAAAAATACACATTTTTGTACTGACTTATTGTCGATTTAGACAAATAATAGGGAATTTTAGAAAAAGTTTCAGATTATTTTAGGTCGTTTATTTTTTTATTGAAAGTTACAATTCGAGTTACAATTAGGTTTGTGCCTCTACTACTATTCTAAAATTAATTGCCTGATATTTTCAATCTTTTCCACGTTCCGTCGTCCATCATTAGCAGTTTTATCACACTAACAATTTGCCAGCTAAATCATAGAGTTGCGATTGCGCGATTAGCGCCGTCGATGCCAGTGTTCAAAACGCAGATCGCACGCCGCGATTTAGCTGCAAGCCCGCGGTATTATCGCGGCTTGCTTGCTACGCAATCGCATCGCTTTGAATTCGTTCACAACTCGCCAGTGTGATAACTTGAATGAATCAACTACATCTATTTCAGTATTGTACAACAAAATAATAATCTTAAAAGTAAATACGCAAAAGTTTGAATAAATTGTAGAACCACATGACAAATTACGCATTTAACAATAATACATAATATCTACATCAGACTCACAAAAATCCCACATAAACCTCTCATTTCAATTCAGCTAAACAGTTCTATTCTCTACCCTGTTTCTATTTCAGGACAATACACAATATGCTACAATCCGTCCATTGCCTACGACCGCAAACGTAAGTGCCGCTGGCAACGACAGCCTGGGGTCAATGCACCTTACCTTACCTTGCACTTAATATGCATCAAGGCAACGATACCACTCACGGAAACTTTATACGCACTTGGAACTTGAACAAACTGTATTTTCTTCTGACTGTTCGTAAAAGCTGCGATTTTTGTTCAAAAGAAATGAAAAATAATCTATCATATCTTATCACTTATTTAAGTAACTATTATCAGATACAATAGCAGGGATAAGAGTTGAGGTACTGAGGTCTACCGAATTTCGCTTAACATGCGTATGAATACCATAACGTGGAGCTTTAAGATTTTGTTACTTCAATAACACAATTATAATTAGGTCTTATATTCATCTATTTTCGTAAAAAACATTTAGACATGTCGATTCGTATTCCGTCAAAACCAGTATTGCGTTAATGCAACAGTTAAGATATTATTATATGTATAGAAGAAGCATATACCAGCTACTTTTGCTATAAAATTATTTTCGGCTGTCAAAAATTCAAAGAACAATTCTTTACCTCTGGCCTAGTTTTAAATCGTACTTTACGTAAATATGTAGGTTGCGACCGGCATTTTTAGCGTATTTTGCCGAAAAATATTTAGTAGATTTGTCATAATCATAACCGTTGCAATTTCATTTATAAATAGCTAGTTATCACAAATGCTAAAGTAACATAGTTTAATGTTATTTTAAGATAATAAATATATTATTCATTATGTAAAGTTGAACGTAGACTTCTCTTTTTTTTTTTTATTCTTTACTATTTACTTCTACTATAAGCCACTCACTTCAAGTTATTTAAACGTATACGTAACACTGACTCGTTGAAAGAGTAAATATGTACGTATGTACTCATTATTTGGTACCTGTAGTGACCAACGCAACGCAACGCAACGGGTCAAAGTCGTAAAGACAGCGCTGACCGACATTTGGAGAGCTTCTCGCAACGTACTCAAAAACTATAAAAATATTGAAAAGTCGGGATTGTCCTCATGATAGTTTCAAATATTTTATAAAAATGGTATAAGGTTTAGGATTGCTAAAAAATCACACACCCGTATGAGATACTTATGTATTTGTATATTCTGCTAGTTCCAAATAGGTAGCTAGGTACTCTATCTTTTTCTTTTCTCTTTTCAGTTACTTATCCCTTTAAGGGTCCGGCGACCCTCGCTTGTAAAAATCGCTCCGAATATCGCTGTCCCTGTTTAACCCTTGCGCCGCGCCCCATGCGTGCGCGATAGCAATATTACCCGTTCAAAATTTGGTTTGTTCCGTAATACCAAAAATTATGACTGAAAACTTTTTGTATTCTTCACAAAGTATTGTTATTCTGTAACTAGACAATATAAGCTATGTTCCTTAATAAATAAAACGTAAGATATTGATGTTTTTAATACGAAACAAATAGCAAGAAAACTTGTCCATTTTCACATAAAAATGTGCAAAATGAGATTAGCTTTCATTTCATTTTAGGTAAGTATTTTGAAAAAAAAAACTATTTGGGAACCTAGATAAATACTATTTTAATACAAATAATGCAATATTATAGTGGAAATATGCTTGAATTAGAAATAATTTTGGTATTACGTTTGTATGAAGAATTCGTCCCTCTGGAGGCCCCTTAAGGTGGCCAGGTTTCTTGATTGTTTTTCTCCAATACGGTCTATCCTTGTCGTCATGTTCGGAAGCTTGAGACTCAATTACATACATATATCCCTAAAGCATTTCATCATTATATCTTGGTTCTGAGTCTTCCTCTGGACCTATGTACAACTAAAAGCATGTTTTAAATTATTTACCTACACAAAATATGAAAGAGACAATGAACTGCAAATGCAATGGATAGATAAAGTTAGCGTTAGTACAGATATTATACCTTATGGTGATAGTAAATGTGAGTCATGCCCTCTCTTGAATAAATTTGCAAGCTTGGAAGAACGAAGGTTCTTAAGCTCTACGTATAAAACAAACCTTGAAACTTTAGAACCTTTAGATTTTCTTGGTTCTCTCAATAGATGGCGTTACAATATTTTTGATGGAAATAATGTATGGATATTTGAGCCATTTAAATAGTCACTTAATACTGAAATTACGTTCGGTTAAATTTTCATACGTACAATACAAGACAAGAGTGAATAGGTGACTTTTAGACCTTCGTGATAAATCGTCGGCCACATCTTCACTTCTCTGGTATGTTAAATCAATGTTGCACCATTCATTTAACCAATCAGACTGAGTTTTTAAATAAAACGAGGAAGCTCGATTTTCTCAGGTGTAGTCTAATCTACCGATTCACTCATCCATTTACATTATTAGGGCTTGGCATAGGAACTTCGTGATACTATCCCCTAAACTAGAACTTCCATTTAATAACTAAAGCGGAGTGTCCTAACGACCTAGGTAGGAGAGGTTTACCACAAATTGATATTTGTACTCGTAATTCTTTTAGAAAATAAACCTGTTATATAAATAATGGACGTAGTCATAACGGCCGGGTGATTATGTAACTCAGGACCGGTTTGCGACAGGCGTAAATTAAGCAATCAGTGCAGTCAAACGTCAATTTTGACGTTGTAGCTGGTGTCAAACTAATACAAAATTGACGTTTGACAGCACTAATTGCTTAATTTACGCCTGTCGCAAACCGGTCGCGAGTTACATAATCACCATACGGATCGTAAAAAGGGGCAGTTGGTAAATTGTATGCAAAAGTAATATTTTTTGCGTGTCTTTTCCAATAAAGAAAGTTTAATGGTTCTTATTATTGTCGTATTTTCCAAAGACAGTGTGAAAAATTACTTTAACTGCACGTAAAATAAGGAACTCAAACAACTCATTTTTTAAACTTAGTAATGAATTTGGCGGACGGTTATTACTTGGAAAATCGTACGGAATGCAAAACATTCAGGAAAGTTATTATGGCGACTTCATTTCGTACATGTTTTCTGGCAGTGGACACCGCACTTTATGACGTCATTACTGTAGTCTCGGTGAAATACTGAAGTGCCTACTAATAATGTGACTAACAAACTAATTTCTAGATAACATAAATTGCACTTTGCGCGCGTCATTTAATTTAACTTAAAATTTAGCAAATCTAAATGGTTGGTAACGCATACAAAGTATCATCAAAAACTGCTCAATAATCTGCTTTTATTTCACTCATAACGTAGTTAAACTTACTTTAAAAAATAAACTAAAAATTCCACCTCCGTTGCTGGAAGCTTGTAGGAAAGCCCAAATTGCACTTTTCTTCCGCTAAACGTCGATCGCGATTTGAACAGTGCCGTGCTATGAACATATTGAACATGGCAGCTCGAAAATAGGGATATAGGTCAAACTCTGCTTCCGACAATTGTCGATTGCAAGGCGTTTAGTTTCATTATGTGCTTTAAAACTGACCTCTTGGCGATAGGGTGACAATGCTTTCCCAATTCGAGAGAAAGGTTAGTCGAAATCGATTCATTTTTATAGCTTATTCATTAGATACCTTACTTAAGCAGTTCCATTCACGTCATAAAAATCTAACTAAAACCTAAACCGCACGATATAATCTAAATATTTCCACAACTATTGCTTCTAATTGGATACTAATGGAAACCCAAAGTTAAAAATACATTGGAGCTAAAAATGAATTACAAAAATGCGTGACTTTGACATCATTTTCTAGACTCGCCACCGTTCGGTTCGGTATGCCTCTCATTACTGAAGCGATTTATAATAAAAAACAATGTTTAAATAGTTCAAGGACAGGTTGTTTAATTCAACCTTTTATTCATGTTAATGCGTAGTCTGAAATTAGTTGTTATCGGTTCGCGTGTCCCAGAGGTCGTGACCACAAATTGTGCTCTTATAATTTTTGACGTGAGGCTCTTAGTGGCGTCTAGTTCGATGCATATCGGCCATAACAACTAACGCTTGGTTACTCGATTGCGTGGATTTAAAGTCCAAAGAGAGTGACCTTGATGGCGCCCCTCCTACCGAACCGCCACTAGCCGTATGAAATTCGAATAGTCTGCCCCATCTAACCGAGGTATGCGGATATTCCGCCCGTTTGATCCGATACCTTAATATTATGAGCTCACGGTCGGGTTTTCATTGTCTGCCTGGTGTCTGTTCGATCGTTTTAATGGTCTCGCGAAGGCTTTGTTTTGTTGTTGCAAATTAGTCAGCTGACGATAGTGCGGCCTAGTGCTTTATGTAGTGCCTCGGATAAACGTCGTGTTTTTCTAACCTGAGCTTCTAGAAAACATAATAAACAAACCGGTTCCTTCGTAGTAAAGGAAAAGAGAGTGAATTAAATAAGTAACGATTCGCTGCAGTTAGTGTACTGGTAAATTCTTCAATAAGCTTTATTGAAATTAAACTCATAATTTTATTTGTGCAGTAGTGTTATTCAAATGCAAACGAACTGAAAAAAATACACGAATTTTTTGATTCGATTTTATGATCAATTCACTTACATCGATATACCTTCTCCATTCATATTTTGTGCGGGTATTTCTTTCACTTTTTAGTAAGTATTTGATCACTCGAAGAAATTGTCAGAATGTCACTCACGTTACTTATGTAGATGCTACCTATCCTATAATAATAATAATAATAATGCTGGACAATTCACCCAGCATAATCTAGTCCCATGGTAAGCAGAGCTTGTGTTATGGGTACTAGATAACTGATATACATAATACAATACATTACATAGATAGATATTTTTTATTATACATAGAAAACGACCAGAACACCCGAAACAAATATCTGCAGATCGGACACACATGTGTTCCGAGGCGGGAATCGAACCCGCAACCTCCTGCGTCGCAGGCGGACCTTCGCCCACCGCGCCACATCGGTCGTCTATTGGTATGATTTAATACGAGAAGTACCTACTAGATAAATCGATAGAAAATACTTTATTACATACTGGAAACAAATAGAAACAATTTACCTACAACATAAACAAATTGACAATTGGCTAGGTATTTTTCAACAGATTTACAGAGTTCCAAATTATATAAACTGGCTGTCTCTATCTCTACCTATATAAACAATGGTATTGACTGGGTAATTGAGGATTGTGATTGGTCTTCCTTAGTTGTAGTAGCTGACTATCAGGTACCTACATCCAGGGTTTCCGTGTACATAGCAGTTAGACCATCACGGTTTGTCTTGGTAATATAAATGTCAATCAATATTAATTCCCTAGCATATTTCCTTCTTCTAGGGTCTGAAATAATGCAGGTAACTTTGACATAAATGGTGGCGATATGTAAAGAAACTGAACCGATACATTTTTAATATTCTAATAATAATTAAAAAAACAAGCCTTTATAATCATCTAGGACTTAAGCCTTTTATTTTATTTATTTAGGACTTAAGCCTGGGAAAACAAATCCAACGAGCCCAAACTCGGTGGGGTTAAGTCGATTCGTTTAGGAGTCTCTATGAACTTCTGCGTACATCATCAGACCAGATCCTTGGTACCAAGACATTGCATTGTCATCAAACTTACATAAGTATGCCAAATTTCAGCTCAGTCAGTTGAAGATAACTGGTCTAAAATTCAGTTGCTAGATTTGTCCCACAGTCCACACATATTAAAAACCTTCTGTCTCCATCATCAGATTAGCTCAATGGTACCATAAGATTACATAGTCACCGAACTTACATAAATACGCCAAATTTCAGCTCAATCAGTTGAGTATTACTGGTCTAAAATTCAGTTGCAAGATTTGTCCCACATAAACTAACAGTTAATGTACCAATGTGAATGTATGTATAAGAGGAAAGTCTTGGTTATCCGGTTGTTGGGCTTTAAGCCAGAGTCATTTTACCAAAAAGTTTAATACTTTCCTATCACAACACAAACAAAATTATCGAATCAGACCCTTGCAAATCACAATCTCGGTGCATTTATTGTAAGTTTATGTTAATTTATGTCTGGTGGACCGGACAGACGTCAGCGCGACACAATATGTTAAGCAGCTATCAGGGTATATGCAAAACGTAACTGCATGCCGACACGAAGACGGGTAGGTTTGTCCGGGCTTTAGTTAGGTACTTGAACTTGACACGGGGTGGTGAACGCGAGTGACATTTCGACGCAGTCTCAGAGACCGCCCAGTACGCACATGTAAACAACTGTACTGAAAAAATACAACTGAAAAAATTGCGCTGTTTTTTTTCGCGGTTTCAATGAAGTAAGATTTAAAGTGATTTAAATTGAAATATTTTAATTATCAATTAAAAATATAAAATATAGTGTGGTCTACATGAATTCCTAAATTATCTTTGCAAACAAACAAAAAATGTAGGAATCAATGTTTATCATAAAAAAAATATCCCTTATAAACCGGCCCGAAAGCCCAAATCGTCATATTCTCTTAGTTCATATCAACTCCAAAATACCTCAAAGGATTAAACAGTCCTTGAGGCGTAAACATTAGGGGCTTCAAAGTGGCCATTAAAGTGTGGCGTCCGAGCCGGTACCGCTGGATGCAGAGTGCTGATTCCATGGACAGTGATGAGGAGCCGTTCGTTGTCATCTCGCTACCGGTGTACGCGTCTGAACCTCCAGTAAGTTCCTAACATCTCTATTCCTCTATTATCAAAGCTATCCTATCTATCTAATCAGCCGGTAACACCCACTGATGCCAGCACTCGGTCGCAGGTCTTGATTGCAGGCTCTTAAAGCCGGCAAGCAAAGCACTGATGCTCTGGCGTCCCGTGGTGGTTACCACCACGGGACGCCAGAGCATCAGTGCTTGGGTTGAAATACACCTGCGTACGACTCCGGTCGGTTGGAACTGCTGAGTATAGAATAGAATAGAAAGACATATAGGCTCTCTTCCTTCTCTCGCCACCCCTGGCGGTTGTGTGCCAGTCAGATTCACTGCTTCCCTACAACCCCTACAATGTCGTCTGACCATCGCGCAGGTGGTCTGCCTCGAAGCCGCCGCATATTCTCTTATACAAACAATAATTTATCGTCATTGCACAAATATTCATCGTTGGTTATTTAGAGTTGGGGAATCTTGAAAAGCAGTATTAGAAATAGCAGACAAAATTACTAAAAAAAATTTTAAACATTTTTAATCAAAAGTTACACTATCAGAAATTAAAATACTAGTATTTGAAATACAGTAGATAATTAGTAATTCATACTCATATTTATTCATTTATTTTTGATTGCATGTACATTCAATGTAATTGTAAAATGTTATGTTGTTTATCTCAGAAAATAAACACACGCAGGTTTATTACCTCAGTCATGAAAAAAGTCATAAGGTCGTTTCTGAAATCTTATTACTACTTTGTTAGTCTATAGTTTCTTGGGTTCTTAACTTTGTTAAGAACCCAAGAAAACATTTTCTTTGTAAAATCCTGCGATATTACCACTTTGTAAGAAAGGCCTATTCAGCCCTAGTACTTAAACAATCGTAAAAAATGTTTCAGAATAAATTAGGCTCAGTATTTGGACATAGTTTAATAACTAACGGCACGAAGTTGAGTAAATTACATAATCTAATGTTTTGCTCGTAAATATTCAAATGAATTGCGTGATTTGTGCGTTGAGATAGGGTATCGTTCAAGTGGCCTAATGAATGCGTGGCCTAAGTAATAGTTTTATAGGACTTTAGTTTTATTGCTGTGCAGTCCTATATTGTGTGTCCCTGACACAATTACAATTGTTTAAATTTTCTCCGTTTAGAATGCCTTTAGGATTGTCAATTTCGACTGGTTTTAGGCAAAGAATACCGACTTTTACTCTTATAATCCAATGGGATGGCTAGTTTGTACTTAGACGTCATGACCAAAATTGGGCTAGGGGGTCATAACCATTGACCATTACAACCAATTTCAGGCAAATTAGCAACAAATTTAAAGAATTCGTTGTTGGACTTTATGCATTATTATTTAAATTTACATTCAAAATTCTAGACATGCTCGGAACGAATTACAATGTAGATATGCTAGCAAAGGTCACTGCATGAGCTAATACAATAATTCCAAGTCTGGACTCAAAGTTTCAGACGTATTAATTTCACTAACACCGCAGTCAGTTCTATGCAGCAATTTGAGACATGACCTCGCTCGCGTCGGTTATTCTCTTGGCCACGTGTGCCGCTGACTGGGCGAATCGTATGTAACGTTCATAGACCATCCAACAGAGACCCCTCAAAATCACTCCGACATCGTAACAACTAGCATGTGTGTGAATATTCGCGGGGGTAGTAAGGGTCTATCAGATAGGTCGCCGTATGTTAATTGCACGCACAATATTAAAAGCGTCCTTGGAGAGCGGTCAGTAACCAAGGCCCTGCATAATTTGGTGGTAGGTGTTGGAGCAATCAGCGTCAGTGGTTGGACGGTAGCGACGGCTGACGCCTGTCACGGTAGTCGTTGGTATCGTGCAAAATATCTCGACTCAGGGTACGTTTGCACAATAAAAGCGCCGAAGACTTGAGGGTCACCGTTATGGTGAGTTGAATCAAAAGTTCATCAAATTGTATTTGATTTCAAATGAATTGTTGAATGTGAAAACTTTGAAATCTATATTTCTCTTTAAGGGACCACGTTTTGGAAATTTCGCACTTTCAGAAGTTCTTCATAATTTTACTAGCATGTTTAAACTACTTCACCTTGGGTTGGGTTTTCCTTGTCTTTTCTCGCATCTTCTGCACACGATACGTTCTTCACAGTTCTGTCTTTATCATCTTGTCCACTCTCATCTAGTCTCGTATTGTTGAAACAAATATATTTCATTGAATTATGAACAAAGGAAAAGAAAGTGGGTTAAGCTGTTACCTACTTATCGAAGGAAATGCTTCAAAAAAACCACTCCGGTGGAACCGAGCAAATTCCCTTGCAAACCCATAACATTCTAGAATACCAACGCGTTCTATGAAAGATTGTTAACATGCTTGACACATTTCCATATGTCGGAAAAACTACATTTACATACCAAAATGAAAGCTATACGTAAACATTACTATTGTAATTAAAACAAAGAACCAGTTGCTAAGTTCGATCTAAGTAGTCCAAGGTTTTTATTTTAATGAAAATTATCGAGTTAAACATAAAGTTTTAAAAGCAACAAAAGCTCTAGATTTCGCCTGTTGTTTTCGTTTGCACATTCATTATTTTCGTGTCAGGGCTAGCTTTGTTGTTTATACGAGTAGTCAGTTAATAGTTAATAACTGTATTTCTTTAGACGATTTAAATTGTTTACTATAACTAAGAAATAAAGTGTTAGGTATTGATTTTCTCTTCACTAAAATATTATATCTTCTCAACACTTCATACTCTATCTATATCCGCAATACTGTCCCTTTCAGCATGCTTTTCATAATTCACGAATCATTTCCAAGCTTTTCAATAACAGGCGGCGAGTTACGGTAAGAAGAATGGCATGTGGTACGGAGGTGGCACAGCAGTGGCGCCTACCACCGCCGCCAGTGGCTGGTCGCGCGCTGGGACCCGCAAGCAGTCGGTGGCAGAGTCTGATGCACCGCCACCAGGAGGTGGTAAACCCACCAGTGGGCGAGTCATCAGGATTATCAACAACATGGATCATTCTATTCAGGTGAGTTCTTGGGGTTTTTAAATAACATTTTCATAACTTAGTACTGGCGTAGCGCTGTGTCTCGAAGTGGATCCTGGCCTGGCACCAGAGATGTTCACATTGGTGTCGTAAAATATCAAAATCGCCGAATTGAGTCGTGCATAAATCTGATTTGCTGCACTTTTTATCCCTGGTTGACATTAAAATAAGGAGCTCGAATACCTCCGAGCACGAAAAAAGATTTTCTACAATACTCTGCCACTGTTACTCTATCAAAATAAAATTTACAATCGGAAGGGTAGGTAAACGTTCTTCTTCTTGAAGGTTTAGCAGTAAATTTAGTGATTCATTCCGGCAATGGGCCCCACCCATTACATGGCAACCTTGGCCAGTAAATAGTCGGTCATTACGATTGGACTTGTAGTTGAGGCCGGCATCAGGAGGGTGCAGTTTATAGTTCAAATGGACTCTGTGTTGACCTTAGTTTTGAAGTGTATTGGATGGGTATTAATAGTTCCGTTACCCTTGCAAGTCTTGCAACTATACTTTCTTGGCCGACTATTAAAAGGTATCAAACGTTTTATAACGAGAAGTACTGATCGGACTGGAGAAATAAATATCTACCAAAGTTGAAAGAAGACGGTTTGAAGACCTTTGTCTAGCAGTGGTTTTCAGCCGACTTGTAAGATAAGGTGAGGTCACTGCATGAGCTCTATCTTGTCTTGGTCTTTCGTCAATTATCAGGTTTTCTACAAATAAATTGTACACTCCCAGTGTCGAGTCTTGCTGAACTTACGGACGACACAGCCTTTTGAAGAAGTGCTTGAAGACCTGGGGCAAGTTCTAAAAATGAGTGGAGCGAAGAGGATGTACACAATCACTGGGCAAGAGGTCTGTACTTTGCGTTTTGACTGCATGGGTTGCGTCTAATTTTTTTCTTAGAATGGAATATAATGTTAATTTGTTTTAGGTGCGGAGTTTTTCACAGTTGAGAAATGAATTCGCTGATGTAGAGACGTTCTACCTTGGCTCCTTGATCGTGGCTCCAGCTTTGAGTCCTGGTGTCGGTGCTCCATTATCCATTGAGTCTCCTGTGCGAAGGTTTGTTATTTTATAACGCTTAGTAAGCAGAAGAGAACATTTATTATAATGCTTGTCACGTAAATTATTCCCACCACAATTCATAACAGACTACGATAAACACTTTAAACCGGGTCAAAGTAAAAAATCATTTATTTCTTTAGGCTTACAAAATAAGCACATAGACAAGTCATATTTTATACATTAAATTATTATCAAATAAAATTATTTTACCGTTCACTTCAATTTTTTGTCCACTAGTGAAAGAAGTGAAAAAGAAACCACTAGCATGTTCATCTCTCATATATCTAACACATGGTTATTATTCAGTACCACTTATCATCTATCTCATCCTTACTCTCATCCTTACGTCGTCAGATAGACTTTATATCCATACCTTTCGTTTCGGAATGTTTATGTTGAGGTGAGTACTGACCGGCGTTGCAGGCGTAATGTAATGTGTTATACAGCGAGCGTTCGTGCAGTCAGTATGGGGAAAGAAGACGATCGCAAAGAGCAACGATACTGATTTTTATACACGGAATAATGTATCATGCTCGCTGCGAATGTTACATTACGCCCCGTAACACGATCAGTACCCGGCTATGCCCGGATGCCCATGTATCTATATGGCTTTTTCGTCGCTGTCTTTTATGCGGCAAAAAAATCTAGACTGTGCTGTTTAATGCAGAAGGGTCAAGTCAGGACAGCAGCGTTCTCTGCCCTTCCGTTTCAACTTTTGGAACCTTCACGTGACGGTTGTTTCTCAGGTCTCGATCCAGAGCCGCAGTGGCAGCGGTGCCTGTGACAGAAGACCTTCGGGGTAGGAGGGCAAGGAGTAAAAGCCGGCCAAGGGTCCTTTATGCCCCTGAAGGGGAAATTGTTCGCAATTCTGGTAAGTTGCACATATTTGAGAGCGGTCGCTCTAACGCTGCTATATGTATATCGTCTGTAATTATCAGTCATAATAAAAAGAAAAGAAAGACATTTATTTGAAACCATACATAACACATAAAACGACACCTTACATTAATAGGTAAGGATACAAACATTTATAATAGCTGCCATCTTCCCGCTGGGTGGGACCCAGAATTAGTATTGCTTAAAATATTTACATGGACAAAATATTTGCAACACTTGTCATGCCCGACAGATAATGCATTTTTGTAAAATGTTTGGTTGTCTAACTTACCGTTATATGCTTCGCATAGTATGCTATATCCAATCATTATGTTCGTAGATTATACACTTCTCGAGGTTCTGAAGGAGGAACCAATCCGGGTGACGATCCGTGGCCTGAGGCGCACGTTCTACCCGCCCATCCACCACGCGCCTATCGACAATACGCCGCCCGATAAGAAAATGCAACTCGAATGGGTGTAAGTGCATTTCGAATTGAGGTATTACTACGGCTTTTCGATCTCCGTCGTTCCAGATTGCAAATATACATCTCTTCTGAAGCAGAAGAAATCTATTTGTAGAATTTTCGGCTACTATGTTTATTATACCTACATAAGTCGCTCTTACCTTAATAGACTACGACCAGCACAGTGGCGTCTCGATCTCATGATTTTTTTGGGATATTATATAATTCTCATGAAAATAGTTAGGTAATGATTAGGTACATTTATAGTTTTCGCATCTATTCAGTCAACTTTGTCCTGTACGTACGAGGACTGTTCAGGTTCTTAATAACTTACAAAATAGTTCTGAATGACAGGCTTAATCGGAATCATTTTGGAAGTTAATCTTAACCTTTCAAGTGTACGGCGTCTTCTCACAGATACGGCTACCGTGGATCCGATTCCCGCCGTAACCTCTGGGTGCTACCGACCGGAGAGCTGCTTTACTACGTAGCAGCAGTGGCCGTGATGTACGACCGCGACGAGGAGTCCCAGAGACACTATATCGGACACACAGAGGATATACAATGGTATGTTATGTTTGTACTTTATTGTACCACGTTATATTATGTTTGAACCTCTACTAAGTAGCAGCTGTGGCGGTCATGCACGATCGTGACAAGGAGTCCCAATACTAAAAACAATGGTATGCTATTCAGTTATTTTACCATTTCTTCCACGAATTTGATTTCATTTTCGATCGCGACCAAGAGTCCCAATAAAGAATATAATGGTATAATGTTATTCAGTTAATGTACCATTTCTACCACGTTTATGCTGAATTTTCTTTCAGATCCTTTGTACTCTGTTGTAAAGCGTCAAATTCTGCATTCTTCTTTGGGTGCTGTCTAGAGAACATCGACCGTTATCCAAAATAGAAAAAAATACACGAAAAATATGGGTATTTATTGGTTATTTTCTGCAGTATGGAGCTCCACCCCTCCCGAGAGCTGGTAGCGAGCGGTCAGCGCGCAGGCCGTGGCAGACGAGCGCAGGCGCATGTCCGCATCTGGAGCACAGATACGCTGCAAACACTGCATGTGTTCGGCATGGCAGAGTTTGAGGCGGGCGTGGCTGCCGTCGCCTTCTCTCAACTGGTGGGTGTGTGCTAGTAGCGAGCAAGCCGCGATATACGAGCGCAGGCGCAGCTTGGCTTCGATGGATGCTAATAATTGAAAAGGGGAAAAAAGGACGGACAGAGCGACACCATAATGGTTTCGTTCTGTGCCGAAACCCCAAAAATGTTGTAGACTGTATCAGACACAACAGCAGTGGAGTAGGTAAAAATCTCTCTTTTGCATGCTAGAAAGCAGAAAAGGACATGTCGATTCGTTCCCAGCGCTGTTTGAGGGAGTTTGGCTTGCTCACCATACTGTGTAAGAAATTTCCGGGTCGCTTCGCTCGCCGCGCTATGTTAATGAGCTTTGTCTTCTTCCGATTAAATCAATCATAAAAAAAATAAAACAATACTAGTACGCGCTATACAAACTATATTTTCGTTACTTTCTAGATTGTGCAATTTTTCTAGTTTTTGAAATTCACAAACTGATTTGAAAGATGTTTCACGTTAAAAATCACAATTTTAAGAACCAAAATAGCTAGGTGCCACTATACGACTTACGACATCATGCCCATAAGCAACTATACGAATATTAAATATGATTTATTATTTTAGAACGGAGGCAGCTACGTTTTGGCCGTGGATGCTGGGCGGGAGAGCATCCTCTCCGTTTGGCAGTGGCAGTGGGGACATCTTCTTGGGAAAGTCGCTGTAAGTATTTTATTTTATTCCCGCGGTAAAACAAGTATTTTGTTTTTGCCTTTTACTCTCACATACGCCAATCAAACACTGCCCAGATATATAGAGGTCACTTGTTAGCGATAAAGCCGCCCACTTACTTTTGCCATTCCGTAATTTTTTTGAAATTTCAGCATATGTTAATAATTTACTTGATGATACGCAATTTTTATGCCAGCTGCAGTCGCGCAAACGTCACAAATATTAACATAAATTTACAATAAGGACTGCAGTCACCAACCAAAACGTGACCGTGAATATAAACGGTAGGTACTTCATCAGAAATGCACATTTTATTCATTAGCAGAGTTGAAAGTTCTTATAAAGACCCGTCTAGCCTTGTCCGTTTGAACCTTCAAGGTTCTTAGCGACAGCGATAGATAAAGGAGTCTACATACCAAAGTCGATAACTCCGCCGACACAGCAAACTTACTTTTAGTGTACTAGCTCCTGCCCGCGGCTTCGCACGCGCTGTTTAAGTAATCCGTTCGTCCCCAGGATATGTTTTCCAACCTGCCAAATTTCTATATGTATGTAACAGACAGATATTAGTATAAATATATGCATATTATAAGTATGTATATCTAATATTATTATTGTGATCTAGGAATCAACATACAAAGCCGACGATTTGTTGATGATATTGATTCTTTGTTAATAGCAATTGTGTCTGGTTGGACACTTTTCTGCCAGTGTCATTTAATGGAAAATAATTGTAAATTATCAAATTATGATGATTGTTTGATATTTTCACCAGAGCCTAGTTCGTTATCTAGGAGGCTGTACCACGTGCAGGTTAGGTTGGCTTGGGAGACGAGATGTTGGAGTCCCACTTATACCCCCGACGCTGATTTGTTGGTGACATACTGACATAAGACCCGTGCATGCCGCCGACATTCTTCAGAAACGTCGCAGATATTTGTCGTGGAAAAGTCTCAAAACAGTCGGTGAGAACTCTAACCGACATTATTGTATAAAATAATATTTTCGAGATTAACTCGCCGGGCAATGTCGGCGGCGGCGGCATTGTGTAGGCTCTATAAACCTACTTACTGGACAAAAAGGTATTGTCGCAAAACGCGATCTATGCAATTCAAAATAACGTTTGAAACTTTTGAATATGTTGTCGATCTCGTATAATTCGGACATTACAGATTTAAATCTTATAGTAATAGTAGGTTGTTTTTCCGAGGACAGCTGACAGATGTATGATTGTTTGGTTTTGACTCGGGCCAGATTTTTATTTGCTATCGTACAAAATTTCCAAAAAATACTACACAAGTCATAATTATTGCATGTTAGAATATATATAATATTTAGAATTAAACCACCTTTATACTCGTACCTTGTTTGACGCAAAAATTTCAATTTGAAAAATGGCAAGTAGGTATAGTCTTTTGAAAAGCAGCAATTGGAAATGCTATTGTTTATTGTATTTGATTGTAACATTCTTTGTTAATAAAGACATATTTTCATGTAGTTTTTTCCACAAATCATAGCGTTGACAATTTTCTATGAACCCATTAAAGATTATACACGTTTGCTGATGTTCAACATATTATTTACTAGCTGTGCCCCGCGGCTTCACCCGCATGGAAATCTATCTGTGTGTGTATTATGGTTAATAAATCTTCTATTAAAAAAATCGCATCAAAATCCGTTGCGTAGTTTCAAAGATCTAAATATATGTGGGCAGACAGACAGCGGGCAGCGACTTTGTTTTATACTATGTAGTGAAGTCATAAATGTACTCTCTACAAAAACGTGCTTTTGGTCGGCTGGTACAAAATGCCTAGGCATTAAGCTTTTGTACCTAAGAGCAATAAAGTTTTCAATAAATAATTAAAATAGCAAATTTGCACGAATCTTTGTCAGATTCCGTGTCGAAGATTCTGAAACGGACTTACTGCTATTCAGTAAGTCCGTTTCAGAGTCTAGCTTTTCGCAAACTATTATCACCTGTCGACACGGCGGCGTTGACAAAATATCTGTTTGCTACGCGCATGCTACGACTGCCAACGATTTCGTAGACCCGCTACGCAGTGTCGTAGACATGCCGTAGCAGTGTTAATTCGCTACGATTTCAAAAGCTTATAATCCTAATAGTAAGAGGTCATCAATCACGATATGATGTCTTTAAACCATTCACTGCCCGTCTCGTTGCGACACGCACAGGCGCCGGCGCCGCAACCCCAAGAGCGGAAAGACGCCCAAGTGCGTAGTGGGCAATGAAAGTGTTAAGGCATATTTTTTAACCCCCTCCCCCCCTGGGGTAGTTTTAGACCCACTACCCGATATCCAAAAATCACGTCCTTTCCTCTTATTTGTTACACAAAAGTGTTCATATTATGTAAGTACATATACGTCACCGTACATGCTCCTTTTTTATTTCTTATTAATAACCTCAAAGGCGTATTTATTCAATCACTATGATTACCCTGTTATTAGTACCTACTTACTCTGACGCATGATATTTCCAATTTCTCTTTATTTTCTAGAGCCACGAAATGTTGTACTCAGTCAAATGTATAAGTCGCATAATTGGATCTTCTGAGTAAATGAACTGGTTTTTTCTTCTATGTGGGACTGTTTAGTTAACGTTACGTAATGAGGCGTGTTTACTTTCTTGGAATTATATTTATGACCATATAATCACGGATTGTTATAGCTTCTGTTAGTTCAATGATCGAGTAGTCGTGCTAAGTGCAAATAAAAAAGAAATAAACAGGGCTTTTAAATACTACAAGAACACAGTTACTTGCTTATTAAACGAGGAGATTGATTATGAAATTCTATGAAATCCTTCACAATTGAATTCACTACGCAATTTATGTAAGGATTAAAAATCCGCTTGGCTTAATAATTGTGTTAGGTAAGTTTTTTTTTTAAATAACCGTTTACCTACGTAATATCTACTGATAATGTGCCATGGCTTGGCCATGGCATCATAACAGCCTCGAAGTTACAAAAACTCCGAACCGATTTAAATCCGATACTCCGTAGTCAGCTTTTCATGTGAAGACAGTACTACAGTAGGTATCTATCCTACATAGGTACTATGGGTCCAAACGCACTGACAGACGTATTAAGAAGCTTTGAAGACCTTGTCCAGAAGGGACGTTTTCACCGCGATTATTAGCTTCGCTAGTTGTCAAATCGTATGTGGCTCTGAGCAAGTCGCCATACCATTTACACGATGAAACTACGAAACCATGGTCTCGAATCCAAGATATTATTTTTTAAATACATTAATGTATAAAATAAACAAATACTAATGATAATAACAGAAAATAATAAACCTATACACAGGCAACACAAGGTAAGCATTTTTTTATTTCTTAAATTCGAATGCGAAATCGGAGGAGAATCCAATGTAATTATAAATTTAAGCTGTTATAATCAAAAATTGTTACGAACGTCTGCTATTTCTCCGATGATTCCAGTACTAAATTATAGTATGACAATAGTTTCCACCAATATTTCATAGTTTGTGTCACGCTTTTGTATACAAAATATATCTAGGATTCTTTAACCAAGTATAGGTTTGCAAGCTAGTGTAATAAAGCCATTCTCCCGTTCTTTCAGTAGAGCTGCACAATGCATATCCGTGACCGGACGCCATGTCCCGACTATTAATCCGCGCCAACTCATATCTTCTATCGGTCACGCAAAACCTTTCGCTACTCGCGTGTCACGTCAGGACATTACGTACTATTTTTCTTTGTGCTTTTTTGCGCTGTTTCATATTTCTATAAGCTGCAGGATTTATTTGTAATTTAGCTGTTGTTTTGATGGATCGAGCTGAGTTGATGTGGTACTTCCACATCGTGGTGATAGATTATGAATTACTTGCATCAGCTAATGTTGCTAGGTAAAAAATGCTTCAACGAGGGAGGTACCTAGGTTGGTACCTAGGCTACTACTAGTGTCTCTACTAGAGAACTAGGGTGTCTATCTTCTCTGCATACCGATCAGTATTGCAGTGATAAGGGCTCATATTTTTGCCATTGTAAAAATAATTAAAATACGCGTTCGTAGGTAGGTAAATATACCTACCGAAAAGTTATCTCTTATAAACATAATTATTAAATAAAAATATTTTATTTCGAATAACAAGATCCATATTTTGTTACTAAAAATATTATAAAAGAACTTAAAATTAAAGTTAGTACTATTTGCTTACACTAATTATAAAAAACAAAAACATCATATAAGGCACCCTACGCACAGAACATACCCACATAGGAGAGGAGAACCTATCAGCAATAGTTTTCAGGGTGCCGTTCGTACTATCCCGGACTATGCGCATCAGAGAGGCGATCCTACTAAGCTAATAATTATGCAAAATCAAACTGGCCTTGCATTCTAATAAATTCGAATTACCGTACCTAAGCACGTATATAAATATGTACCTTAGTAAGAAGCTTAATTTATGATTGCTGTTTCAGACACTGCAGGAGGAGCTCACTGGAGCTGCGTTCCACCCACTTGACGACAATCTACTCATCACACACGGGAAGGGACATCTCGCGTTCTGGAACCGACGCAAGGATGGTTTCTTTGAACGTACGGATATCATCAAACCGGTAAGAACGAGTAGACTGCATATATTTCATAACTATGAAATACATTTTGAGGATGTTTCAATCAATGGTCCTCAGCGCACTCAATCAAACCTCGATTTTCCCGCGCATTTTACTACTAGAGTTGGGGTAAAACTATAACATGATAATATTTCATCGATGTAAAAACCGGTACGTTACGAAAATGTAGGTAAAGAGATGAAGAAGCTGAAATATTTATAAAGATGAAAAGATTTTGTGTTTGTTTTGGTAAAACATGTCTTTTCTCAATGTTTAGGTTTTTTTTATAAATTAAAGGAGCAATACTACGCAACTATTTTTTCACAATTATTGTTAGCAATATTACTTACAATACTTTTCCGCATGTATTCTGTGTTAGCTGGATATGTTTTAGCATGTTTCTAATCATCTGAACTCTGCTCAACTCTGACTGTAAAATGAAAAATAATACTTTCAGCCATCTCGCGCTCACGTGACGGCACTCCAGTTCGAGCAGGACGGCGATGTGGTGACTGCTGATAGTGACGGGTTCATCACGATCTATAGCGTGGACAGTGACGGCGCTTACTTTGTACGAATGGAATTCGAAGTAAGTAAACCGGTATATGTAGGTAGATAGAAAATACTTTATTGCATACTTAGTATATAAGAACTATGTAAAATAAAAACTTTAAAATAAGTTACAATTGGCGGTCTTAAAGCTCAAGAGCGATCTCTGTATGAAATACGGTTTGTGTTTAGTCTGCCCGAGTTGTCTTTACATTGTGTTTGTTTTTCAGGCTCACATCAAAGGAATAAGTTCTCTGGTAATGTTGTCAGAGGGCACACTGATATCAGGCGGGGAAAAGGACAGAAAAATAGCAGCTTGGGACTCGTTACAAAACTATAAAAGAATCACAGAAACCAAGGTAACTACCTAATCTTCCATCAATTTTGTTTTAACGTGTATTCAATAAAAAAAAATACTTTTAGTTAATACTAAAAGTATTTCTTTTTTATGTATTAGTGTGTAGTTGAATAAAACAAACTATTTTCTTAGCTTCCCGAATCTGCCGGTGGTGTTCGTAGTATCTACCCACAAAGGCCGGGTAGAAACGATGGTAACTTATACGTTGGTACGACACGCAACCATATTTTGGAGGGCTCGCTTCAACGAAGATTTAACCAGGTAAACTTTGAAATCATTCATCTATTTTTATTGTATTAGAAGGCCTAGGCGGAGATGGCGGGATGAGCTTGACCTATACAACAAAGAGTGGGCCCCTCTTGCTGAGAACCGAGATGAGTGGAAGAAGGGGAGGGAGGCCTTTGCTCTGCAGTGGGACACTCCGGGCTAATATAATAATAATAATATGGTATATAAAGCGTTTGGCCTCCATCTTAGTAAAGTGAAGTTGTGGCCTATGATGGAGCATGAATTCCAGGAAGGATCTTATTCACTCTGTTTTTGTAAATACAATTTATATTATAATTATTAGTTTTCGAAAGTTTCGTTTGACGAAAATTTGACATGTAAATTGATTTTACTAATAAATTGTATTTCTTTGAACAATCCGGGAAAACATTCCGAATTTTGTGTTTGCATAGTTATCATCGCCGTAGTCCAATTTTGTCACATCTGGGTCAAGGCTTCCCGAAGTTCGATTCACGACTACGATAAAAGTATTCAATAGTTAAAGGTTGATTTCAGGTTCTCTTCGGTCATCACAAGCAACTTATGGGACTCGCTGTTCATCCTGATGATGAGATGTTTGCGACCGCCGGACATGACAAAAATATAGCTCTGTGGAAGGGGCATAAATTGGTGTTTGCTACACAGGTAGGCATAACTAGAACGAAAACTTTTGAAACTGGATAGTCAGATAGTCATTTTATTGGTAAAATAATAATTTATTAGTCTGGTTATTGACATAGCACTAAAATCATTTAAAACTCAAAAATCCCGTTTTAAATGACTTTAGTAGGTACGTTCAACTAGAACTCTTTATGACCAGGTATGAAAAAAAAACAAAATCTTAACCAAAGGCAAAGAAAATTTTTAGGCATATTCGGCGTGATTGCAATCAAAACGTGAACTTATTAAAATATGAAATTCTAAGAATTAATATTTCCTAAAAATTAACAACTTAAGGACGTAACTTCAACCCACAACTTGCCCACAGCCTTCCACTCTGTACGGAAGACATTATTGCGTTCCCAATTACGCCACTAACGCCCGAATATTGACAGTTTTCAATAAAAATATGTCAGAAAATTATCACAATACAATACAATAACTCTTTATTGCACACCAAATACATAAAAGATACACAAGACAGGAAAAGAAAAACAAATACAAAATATGCTGTGCAATGGGCGGCCTTATCGCTAAGAGCGATCTCTGCCAGGCAACCTTTGGATGGACATGAAGTGCTAGAACAAGTATAGACCGTGGCGTGTAATACAGAATAATATTTAATAGTGACATACATAAAATACCTACTGATATACATAGCTATAAGTATAAATACATACATAAATATATATATAATATAGGTATGATGTATATAAATATATCAATATATCAGTTTGATGTTGAGGTAAGGAAGTGTTCATAGACCATATGTTTTTGAATATAGGGAGAGATTTATATTACTTTTATTACTTGAGACAGGGTTATCTGAGATGCGTTTGAGTATTCGGGGTTTATTTCCCTAAGTGTGTATTAGCACTTTAAAAACACTAGAAAAGCTTTGATGCTAGATAGAGATATTATAGAGATATAGATAAAGATATTCCGTTTTTACAGGTGGGATACGAATGCGTATCTTTGGCCTGGCATCCAGGGGGTGGTGCTTTGGCTGCCGGCAGCACGGAGGGGCACCTGGTGGTTCTAAACGCTGATGCTGGAGCTCATGTCGCTACTCTCCGAGTTTGCGGCTCCCCACTCAACTGCTTGTCTTATAATTCTGGTAAAATTAAATTAACTCTTTGATAAAATAATAAAATCTTGGAACGAGCTTTGCTCCAACATAAAGAAGAGACGTAAAGAACAAAGTACTACTTACTTTAAAAAGAAAAGATTGAAGTGACCAAAATATCAAAGTGATCACTTTATTTCCTAGTTTTACCAGGGAACTTTTCGTTCATTGACTACGCCATCTGTCATCGACTAACGTAGTCGATGCCATCTGTCAACAGGTACATAAACATTATTGTTTTATCCGATCAAACATAAAGGATAAATCATTTGTTACGATCACATTTCCACACCTTAAAATAAATAAAAAATAATTTGGTGTGCCCTAACACAGAAATAATCTAGATTTCTTGGCTCTAAGTGCTGAGAGGGTAATTTTACGGCTATGCGACAGCGCCATCTGGGAATAGCCGTAAAATTTGAGTCACGGTTTCGTGTGCGGGGTTGGCAGTTTTTTTATATAACTGGTCCCTGATTTTACTAATGTCATTTGAAATTTGTGACGTTTCCACGAGTCCTGTATGGTCTCAAGGAAAAAAAGCACTTTGATATTTTGATACGTGAATCAAAAATGTTGCGACTTTTCAGACAGTAGCATCTAGCCCCTAACTAAGCAGTATAATCCGCATAGAATTACCAATTAGTATTCTAAAGCGTTGTTTCTAAATTACATGAATATTTCTTAATTCAATTCAATTCATTTATTCCACCGTAGGTACATGTTCAGTTCATACACTTGATGCCGATTGTCTACTTTACTATTATACATATTATTTATATCATTAAAATATATTATTTATAACAAAAATATTTTTGTGTGGGATGGAAACATCATAAGGGATTGTATGGAGAATGAGAGATAAAAAAAACAGACAAAAGAGTGATTCCTATTTTAGCAGATAAAAATTAACAAATGATTGGCTGTAAAGAGGCCTAGAATTAATAATTATGTCAAAAATTATAATCATAGAATACTTGTCAAGAACATCATTATAATGCAGCTGTATATGGGCATTAACTTACTTAAAGTTCGTGAAAGTAGCTGTTATACCATAATGTTACCGTTGGTCAAATTATTATTTTTTCGTTTTCAGCTGGAGATTTCTTAGCTATCGGATCACAAAACGGAAGCATCTACCTCTTCCGGGTATCACGAGACGGCTTCTCTTACAAAAAGTCAAATAAGATAAGGGGAGCTCAGCCTCTGATGCAGTTGGATTGGAGTTTGGACGGGAGTTATCTGCAAACTGTTACAGCCGATTATGATCTAGCTTTCTGTAAGTTTTAACTTATTTATGATACGAAATCCACGGATAAAATAAAAATCTTCTTTATTCAGACATTGTCCATACACATATAAAATTACAAAAATATAACCTCTCAAACGTCCGGCCAAGTCGACTATATAGCCCTATAATGTCCGAGCTTCGCGGACAAAAATCACGGCGCCGCGAGCGCGTCCCATTTTTTACATAAATCGTTATAATATCTAGACATCTACTACACCTACATCCTAAAAAAATATACCATACAAAAGCGTAAACTATACGGAATCAATAAAAGTATAGACCAAGTATAAGAAATAATCGAGTGGTCTCAAATAAATGCCTAAACTTGACAAAGTAACTTGATACAACATTTGGCGGGAAAATTACATTCAACTTTGAGGCCAATTAGTCGTCGCATCGAACTAAGGTTCTACGATATTCGGGTATAATTAGAAAGCATTATACATAAGAATTAATTTGATATACGACGCTAATAATAAAACTTATTTTTAATACAAACTTGTTAATTATCAAAACTTACGGCCAAAAACGGACTTACTTTTTATACAATATTTTTTATAAAACAGACAGACAGTTAGTTACACTGGTTATAAATAAACTTATACACATATAAAAACATTTCTTAGAATACAAACGTATTTCCTATACTTACATAACAGTATAATAATTACCTACCTACATAAATTAAACCAAGTACTTAATTAATATTAAGTCATACAACACTAAATTTAACATAGTAACATTTTGTGTTTAATATAGGTACACTAGCAGTTAAATTGCGACATTGCAAACCATTACATATAGCTTCTCTGTAAAGATAATTCGTTTGTAAATATTTTTTGCAGGGGATATCAAATCACTATCTCCCGAAAAGAGTCCGATCGCTATGAAAGATGTTAAGTGGTCAACTTACAACTCGACCGTTGGATTCCTTGTCTCAGGTATACCTTCAAAATAACTTAAAATTATATAATATCTACTATCTAAATAATAATGCTGGACAATCTACACAGCATCATCTAGCCTCAAGCTAAGCTTGTGTTATGGGTACTAGATGACTGATATACTTAATATAATACATTACATAGATAGATATTTTTATTATACATATGTAGATAACGGCCTGAACACCCGGAACAAATGTCTGCAGATCGCACGATACACACAATTGTTCCGAGGCGGGAATCGAAACCGCAACCTCATGCGTCGCAGGCGGACCTTCGCCGACCGCGCCACAGAGGTCGTCACAAATAGCAAAGTTGTTGAATAAAAAAAATGATGTAACGTGTTCTGTTCTTTTCTCAGGGATGTGGAACAACCGTTTCTACCCGATGACTACACTGATAGCCACAGCCAGTCGGTCTGCCGCTCAAGACCTCCTCATTTGCGGAGACACAGATGGCTATTTGCGACTATTTAGGTATCCAGGCTTTTTTAATCAAAATTCTAGTTAGGTATTATAGATATATAAATAAATAATGCTTGACAATTCACACAGCATTATCTAGCCCCATGGTAAGCAGAGCTTGTGTTATAAATATACAGATTTTATTTTATGAAAAAGAAATTTGAAAAAAGTCCGCAGTCAAAGTGTTTATACGTGTTCTTGAGTGGAGACCACGACTCGGTAAACGTAGTGTAGGCCGCCCTCAGACCAGGTCGGATGACGACCTGCGAAAGACTGCAGGTAGATGCTGGATGTGTCAAGCTGAAGGGCGCTATTGCGCTCATTAGGGGAGGCCTATGTCACAGTCCTATGTCCAGCAGTGGACGCCTGTTAGGATGATGAATACTCAGCGTCAGATAACCGTCCATATTGATTTAGATTTATCTGAAAAAAATCCAAACCTGTTTTGGAGCACCAAACCAAACCATTGGATATTTTCATTAAGCATCCATTTTATTTATACTTCGAATAAATTCAAGAAACTACAGGAATCATTTATCTGTTCTTTACAGAACCATTATATTTTTACTACTTCAAATAAATACAAAGAACTACAAGTATCCACGTATCATCTATTTACTTCTTTACAGGTACCCTTGCGCCAGTCCCAAAGCAGAATACAACGAAATGAAGACCTACAGTGGAACCGTCAACAACGCACGTTTCCTCTTCAACGACCGGTGCATGGTCAGCTCCGGCGGTACCGACGCCGCTCTCATGCTGTGGGAGCTGGTGGATGAATAGCATCACGAAGCGCCGGGGCTCCTACCACCCGCGGTGTACGTAGCGCCTCCGACGCCGTCGCCTCCGCCCCTCGCGCTCCTCTCACACCCCACTTTCCGAGTTATGGACTTTGATGAACTCGACTGAAGGAATTCTAATGAAACTGGGGTTTAAAATTATCGGAGATTTTGCGTCGTAATGATGCACTTGAGTTCAATTTGTATCTTAAATGATTTGAAAGTTGAACAGAACACGACAAAACACGTAGGTGATTGATATTAGTATGTATATCTGAAATGACAATGACCTGTAACGATGTGAGTTACACGTAATAAAACAGACAGTAGCTCTTTTTCCTTCCAATAGCAGGTACTAGGTTACCTATAGAAAATTCAGTTCGCCAATGTCATAACTTAATTGAACATTTTATCCAAATAAATTATTAAATTAGATTATAATTAAATTGTGAGACCTCATTAGGTCTATAGCACAGTCACTGCCATTATTCATCTAGCCTTGTTAAATTATAAGTTATTAGATTAATTATAATTATCTACAGGTATTACCTGCCTGGCGATGAAAAAGTACCTATGGATGATATCTATTTACTTACAAAGGCTTGGAAACACGCTTAATTTAAAATTTCGCATGCTACATAGATTAAAACTAAGCTTCATAAGAGCACATAGTGAAAGCTTTTTGTGGTACTTACTTAATACAAAAACAATCTAGACTTTTAATAGGAGATACCTATTTATATCGTGGCAGGCCACTTTTATGTACCTACTTACTCAAGTAAATAAATTAGCACACATTTTTCTTAACATCCGTAGATTTTCTAGGTATACTTAACCTAATTATTAAAACCGTCACCAGTGAAGAAGATCCTAAATCACCTACCTAAAGATAAATCATTAGGTAATTTTTTATCAACATGTAAAAATTTAGCAAGGGACCATGCAAATACACAAAATTTTGTTTTTATTCGTAATTACAGCAGTTTTGGAGTCAGATGGAACAACTTAGTAGTTTTTCATTAATATCATACCCAAGCACATTGTGTAACTACATGAAAAGAATTGTTTAACAATATAAAAGTGGAACATAAAGAATTATGTCCGTTCGATGATACCTAGTCTTGAAATCTTAATAAACGATAATTATAATTTGACTGTTTTATTTGAAGTCGGTCAAGGTATTACCCGCCCCCGATCAAAGTAGGTAGTCGGAATAAAAAAACATTTCTTATTGGATTAGAAGAACTATATAACTTAAGTCCTAACAGACGATCGTACAATGTACATGGTGCGCTCTGGACCATATTGACGACCGAGGAGGTAGCGGGTTCGATTCCCGCCTCGGGACAATTGTGTGTACGATCTGCAGATACATATTTGTTCCGGGTGTTCTGGTCGTTTTCTATGTATGTATAAGAATAAGAATAAGAATAAATTTATTGTAAAATTGTGTGAATCATAGTTACATGAAGGTCTTATAATTAAAACATAGTATCAACAATTTAATCCTATTCGGACATACAATAATTTTTTTAAATAATATTAACATAGGTTCAAAGTTATACCAAAATATTATTTTACTCATATAAGCATCATAGTTATCTTAACCTATATTAATCTAGGCATAATCTAATTATCAAAAAACTCCTTTAAATTGTAGTGAGTTTTATTAACTAGCCATTTCCTTAACTTACATTTAAACATCATTCCATCAAGTTGCTTTTATATATATATTTAATAAAATATATATATATATATATATCTATGTAGGTAATGTATTGTATTATGTCTATCAGTTATCTAGTACCTACCTACCCATAACACAAGCTCTGCTTAGCTTGGGGCTAAATAATGCTGTGTCAATTGTCCAGCATTATTTATTATTCATTTTAATTATTTTTTCATAATTATTCAATCGTGTGGCGAACGGTCCGAGTCCTCCGCACATTAATATAATATTGTTTTGTTTTTTGTTTCGTTTGGTTCGATGAAACGAAACGACGACTGAGTTATTTTATTACCCTAAAAAACCGTAAAAATGCTCTGTTTTTACGGTTTTCTACTTCCACGCCTCTAGCGATTAATTTGACAGTGACATCCTGTTATGAAAATGACCGAGTCAAGACAAGCAGACAGACAAACGTGTCGTGGCGACCTCTGCCCCGGGAACTCTTAGAATCACCCGAAGCCATCACCCAGGACAGGATGATCAGAACAGCCAACAGGCAAATGAACAGCTCTTGAGAAGCCTGTAAGGCTCTCATAGCCACAGCAAATGACTTGAGGAAAGCTTTCCTCGACGTAGAAACCGGAAGAAAGAACTCTAGTTCGATTCCTGCCCGCATTCAACAACGTAGACAACGCGTTGAGTCGAGATGACCACCTGACTGACAGACAAACGTCAATGGCAGCTGTTTTGTATACAAATTACAAAACAAAATACGCTCGCAAAACGTGTAAAAAATTCTTTTATTTCTTTAATCTAGAAATATAATACACTTGTCAAGTCATGACAAAACCTCGCCCATGCGGCTGTAAAGGTTGCCGAACTTGCCTTGTATGTGAAACTCAGTATGGTGCAAATAAGTTGAAACTGCAACTGGAACTCGACAGGTCCAAAGGTTATGTTTACTGTCCATTCTGCAATAAAGCTTGGAGTGGCTGGGACGTGGACGTCTACAAGCAGCATCCGAACCATGAAGGTGACTCTATTGACTACCCCGGGGTATTCATCCAACTGGATTTTATATCCAAGGAAGAAGAAGACGAACTTATGAAAAACCTCGACGAAATGCCCTGGGACATCTCTCAAAGCGGCCGCCGAAAGCAAAACTTCGGTCCTAAAACTAATTTCAAAAAGCAGAAGGTAGTTCCCGGCAATTTCGACGGATTTCCGGCGTTTTCTAAATATTTACAAGACAGATTTGGAACTGTTGATTTGATGAAAGATTACGGTGTTATTGAGCAATGTTCCTTAGAGTATGACCCTGATAAAGGGGCTTCAATTGACCCTCATATTGATGACTGCTGGATTTGGGGTGAGAGGATAGTGACTGTCAACTGTTTGTCCGATTCTGTACTTACAATGACTCCGTACTTGGGTAGTAAAACAAGATACAACCTTGCAAGCGCAGAAGAATATTTACCTGTAGTTGATAATGATGGTCATTTCATAGCAAATCATGATAAGAAAGGAAAAATGATGCTTGAAGCATGTAAACCTCTGGAGTTATTGGATGTTATTGTTCGGATACCTATGCCGAGGTAAGTTAGAGTTCTTCTGCTAGAGTAAGTTATACTTGGTCCATTAGCATATATCTATAAGATATTGAATAATATTCCAAAAAATATAATTTAAGGGATATTATTTAATTGAGATTACACTGAGTGTGAGCACTTACGCACTATAATAACATAAAAACCTTTATCCATATAACTAGCTCATGAAGCTAGTTATATGGATAAAGGTTACAAATTCTACTAAAATGTAGTCTTAACACTTTGACTGCTGAAATCACACGGTATGTGTTTTCTACAAGTGACTAATATGCGTAAATCTACACTAGCGCAGCGGCTGAGAAAATACAGATCTTTCTGACTCAGCAGAGCTGTAATATTTTTCGAACGAAACGCATGTGCGGCGCAACACAACCGCTGTGTAGAGCGGCAGCACGAATTTTTTAGGTTAAAAAAAAGATCGCAGTCGTCGAAAAAAAATCGCAGTCAAAGTGTTAAAAGTCAAGTTTTAAAGGCCATTCTTGAATAAACACTGAAGATAATGTAGGTACTATTGCTTATCTCTTTTTTCAGGCGTTCACTGCTTATTATATATGGTGAGCCTCGTTACCACTGGGAACATGCAGTTCTCAGAGAAGACATTACCTCCAGAAGAGTTTGTATAGCATACAGAGAGTTCACCCCTCCATATATGCCTAACGGAATTCATCACGACAAAGGTGATGAGGTCATCAAGAGGTCTAAACTTTTCTGGAACCATAGAGAAAGGTATAATGTTGATTTTGATAATGATAAACGGTATGGGGAAACTACTTTGTAAATGTGTCTTAAAAGTATTATATTGATAAGCAATAATTAAAATTATTTATTAAAGATGTGATACACAAATATTCTTATGTATGTTTTTATCATTGTCATTGATGCCTCTGTCTCTCAAATTTGAATATAAACACAGGTGTACTTACACTAGTCAGGATTACCGAAATGTTTCATTGGTAAAAAATTTGACTGTCAACTGTCAGCATTGAGCCTTATGGCCTTGGCTGTAGGTATATGTATCTTGTATGCAAGGTAAACCTACATACCTACCTACAGACTTTCTATTCTAGGTCATTCTAAAAGGAAGGAATGCTAATACTAGTTAAGATTATATTTATCAGGGTACATAGTCTGATAAAATAATCTTAAGCGCTGATATGAACGAGACTATGATTGAGGTTTGCCTACATATTTAGATGTAACAAATAATACAAACAGACAAAACATACATTGTTACTAATTATCTAAGTATGCGTGGTTTTCGACGAAAACGAGGAATGTTTATTTATAATCATCGTAAAACACAACTTAATTTAAAATTTTAATAAACATAATAATGTATTTCATATTTACAACAAACTTATTGCTTGATACGCGAAAATATTATTTTCGTCTGCTAATAATAAATTAATTAATTCTTTATCAAATGCTTTTAGGTACGCTCAGTAGGACTTTATCAAGTGCCTAACAAAAACTAAAAATAACCAATGCATAAGAACTATGCTTCTAACAATTCACAATGTTAGCTTACGTACCTTATTAGATTTGTATACCATAATATATCTCTCTACTACCACAGCCTTACTACAGAATTGCTTTTAAAGTTTACATATTCTTATTATTTGCCCTCATAAATCGCTGCTAAGAAGCTTGTAGAATATAAAAGATGAAGTGCAGGCTAGTATTTGATGCAAGGATTTAAGCCTCCCAGAAAGACGCTACCTGTGGTGGCAGCCAATACCACTGCGGACCCACTATACTACTGGACATACCCTGGGGGTATGGTGGGACGAAACCATACCACTATAGCAATCTTGAGAATACTATTCGTATACCATAACCTGTTCTTTATTTATATTGGGGACTAAAGATTCCTACTTTTTGTGTTAGGTAGTTCCAAACGCAAATCTTTAATCTGCCTTTTAAGGCTTTCACTGCCCAGCGTTGGCGTTGCGACCCGCAGAGGAGTTTTGCCGCTGGAGGTATCTACAAATGGGCATTATGGGCCAAGCAAAGTGTTAACCAAGGGCCTTGCCCTTTCGTACGTTACGTTAAAACAAAATTTTGGTGTGGTGGAACATTCTTCAAAATGCATTTGCTCTGCGATTCAAATAGACTACATGAAGACAAATCATCATAACAGATGTGGGATCTTCTATATATATCTGAATGATTCCACAACCTATGCGTTACTGGAGGTCTGGTGCTCAATAACCACGTGGCCTTTCATGGCCTCCTCGGCCTCTCTCGCGAGTATGAACTGCTCCTTGATCTTCCATTGCATGAGAGTCTTCTCACTCTTGCTCTTCCGGATGCAACGGGCGAGAAGGAGCGCGAAAATTATACCGAGCAACTGGAAAAGTGAAAAAATATAAGTATAAAACTATAGGTTAAATATGAGGTCAACAGTAAATAAATGTATGATGCTGGACAATCCACATCCGCATCATCTTGCCAAGCTAAGTAGAGCTTGTGTATACTAGATGGCTGATATACATAATAAATGACATTACATAATATACATCTCTTTTTATTAGGTAGGTATAAATAGTAAATATCCAGAACACACTCGGAACAAATATTTGCAGATCGTACTAATAAATTGTCCCAAAGCGGGAATCAAACCCGTAACCTCCTGGGTCGCAAGCGGACCTTCGACTGCTGTATCTATGTATATGTTTACATATTCTATTACGTATAACAGTCGTCTAGTATCTAGCCATAACACAAGCTCTGCTTAGCTCAGGGCTAGATAATGCTGTGTGTATTGTCCAGCACTATTTATTTATTTATCAAAGGAGAGTGACTCACGTTTATAAACATGACGGAGATGCCGAGGACCCCTAAGACAGTGGCATTTTGAATCAAAACCTCCACAAGCGCCGTCTGTAAAGAACAACACAAAACAAGTCTTAGGTAAATTACTTATTCTATTTTATCTTTCAAGTGCTCCTAACTACCTATTTCATAGTCTAAAATTAGACAACCTTTTTTATGGTTTATTATAATGTTTGTAGATTATGTAGGTTTTATAGTATTTAGTGTAAGTATTATTGTTTTCTTTTATTTGAGTGCCATATCCGGTCCATCCCAAGCTTGCCTGGAACAGATAGTTAAAAGCGGCCTTTGTACATACTTCTTCTACTCTTAGCATTTATTTCTGTACTGTTCTGTCTTTATGGGGTACAATAAAGTAATATCTATCAAGTCAACGAGAGTCCTATAATCATAAATTGGTAGACGAAAAACTCAGTTAGTTAGTCTTTGTAATTGTATGATATTCTGCTGAATCAGGTCGAGATCTAGCGTTGTAAGAAAGAGCTTTAAGTTATGGCGTATTCACACAGCGGATCCGCTTTTACAGGACTGTTATTTACGAATGCTTCGCTACAGAAAATCCGGAATACTGTGTGTGTGAACTCGCTCCTACTACATACGCCATCACGGAAAAAAACGGATGCTTTGTGAATTCTCTCTAAAGTATCCCAGCATAAGTCTTCTACAGATAATAATTCTTTGTTAATGGCAACTGTGTCTGGCTGGACACTTTTCTGCCAGTGTCAAGTTATGGAAAATATTTGTAAAATCAATGAGCTCTTAAATTATGAAGTTATTTTCACCTGAGCCAAGTTGTTATCTAACAGGGTGTGTACCACGTGCAGGATAGGTTGGCTATTACATATTATTTGTGTCGTTTACCCCCATGATAAACTTCTTTGTTTGTGTATTATATGCCTGTATTTTGTACCTGTGTCTAAATAAATGTTTTTTCTATTCTATTCTATTCTATGCTTGGGAGACGAGATGTTGGAGTCCCACTTACACCCCGTCTTCTACAGAGCCCCTTGACAGTTGTAGTTAGTAAAGCATATGTATGGTTCAAAGCACGTCACCTGGCAGCTGGTAGACCACATCCTAGTGCAGAAGACCTCGCCAGTAGTGACGCAGCAGCTGGCTGGCAGCACCAACGTCACCTGACTGCCGAGCTCGTTCTCCTTGGTCACCACGACTGTGCTGTGGTTGCCGGTGAACTCTGCGTTTATGTAGTCCAGGTAGGAGTAGAATCCGCAGCAGCCAAGCTGGGAATATACAAAATACAAAAAATCTACCATAGCGCAAAGTATGTAGCGGGGAAGTATTGGACAAAGACCTATCTTGGGTCGATGATCGTTCATTCTGTATTTGTCTGTTTCCTGTCTTGTGTAGGTAGGTATCTGTTTTTATTTGGTGTGCAATAAAGAGTTATTGTATAGTACCTATTGTATTTGTATCCTTATATCTAGTAAGTATCAAACCTTAATTACATGTAGAGTACTGAGATAGTAGTTACCTTGGTCTGCAAAGTGTCGATCTCCACCTGCACCTCAGGATCCTGGGTGTACTGCGACATGGGGATGTAGATGTAGTTCCGGATGGTATCCTCCTTGAGAGACAGCGTCAGGATCACCACGACCATCTTCACGATGAGGATTAAGCCGAGGAGTAGGGCGTACTGGAATGGATAAAACAATCGATTGTAGGTATAGTGCTATATACCTTCTAAAGGTGTCTAGTTCGCTTCTTTACTTTACCTTAAAAAGTTTGAAGTGAACAAAAAATCAAAGTGATCACTTTATATCCTAGTTTTACTTCTGCAATTTGAATTTTGTGACGTGTTCAAGAGTCCTGTGGGGTCTAAAGGAAATAAAGCAATTTGATAGACCCTAATTTCTTTGTCTCTCACAAACTAATTTTGGTTAAGATTGTGTATGGGGGAAAATGAGCTGTCTAGAACAGGATCTTTCTCAGGTAAAGTATCTAGGTAGAGACATTTTCTAAGGAAGTGTTTTCTTTTCCGAATTATCTTATGTTGAGGAAACCACCTAAACTGTAAGTGGAGACTTGACTATCTATTTGGGGTCTCGTACTTAGTTCGAATGACGATAGCTTGATGTTCATGACCTCGACGTTGAGACTTTTTATTACAATTGTTTTTCTGTCAAATGTAAACTTACCGTATTAACCATACAAGTGCTCCTCTTCAAGCTGCCAAAGAATCCAAACAAAGAGACCACCAGCAGCCCAAGTCCAAGAAACACGCACAGAACCGACGGCGTGATGAAGTGACCTGTCTTCGCGCTGTCGAAGAAGAACGTAAAGTTGTGGTAGTGGCTGTAGACGGTGATGCCAAGCACTACCATTAGGGCTGCTATGACCTGGAAGTGGAATAGAATAGAATATGACTTTACTACACCATCAATACAAAAAAAATATAATAGTAAAGAAACTTAATACTAAACATCATCAGCCTATAGCAGTCCACTGCTGGACATAGGCCTCCCCTAATGAGCGCCATAGCGCCCTGTCTTCAGCTTGCCGCATCCAGCATCTACCTGCAGTCCGTCGCAAGTAGTCATTCCACCTGGCCAGAGGACGTCTCTAACTATAACTAGTGGCACAATCTGTGTGGGGAAGTCTTAACGTATCATGCTCGCTGCGAATACCTACATACGAGTACGGCCGGTCAGTGCCCAGCTTAAAGCAACAACTGGGCAAGTCATACCAGGCATAATTGTTATCATCCAAGTGATAGAGGTTTGTAGGTAAGGGGGACTCTAAAATCTCGTCTCCCTAGCCAACATAACCTGCACGTGATACCTACACCCTGCTAGATAACGAACTACGGCTCTGGTGAAAATATCAAACAATCTTAATAATTTGATGATAATTTACAATTAAGTTACCTTAATTGATACTGCCGGAAAAGCGTCCAACCAGACACATACAAAAATCATCATCACCAAGTGTTAGATATAAGCTGACGTAAACTCAGCAGTTGATCAAGTGGATTTAATAATCCTTAGCAATAATAATACCAACGTACTAATGTAGAGCAGATAATGTTATCTGCCATTTTATTGTTCTAGGTGATGGTTTGTTATCACAGCAAAATTACTCCAATTAACCTTAGAGGTACCCTTTCGTGTTGACTTTGTCTAGTTTTGTCCATTTTATCTGAACGAGGGTCGACGTTAATCCAAATTTTCATACGTTTTTGTAATTAATCTTTAATAAGTCGTATCTCATTTTATTACTTTGGCCTTTCTTCATTAAACAAGCTACTCGCATCTCGGAAGTACTGTTTTACACTTTTTAGCGCTTTCACTAACCAGCCTCCACAACACGGGATTGGAAAACGTCATCTGCGTCTTGGGCCATGAAAGTGTTAAACTTTGAAATATTGTGTAACAAGCTTCAACCTTGCACTAGTTCCTGACCGCGAATTTGCTCGGTATCTCAGTAAAATGTGTTAAAATATACAAATTAATAGCGTGTGTATACGATAGATGAAACAAAAACTTACCATGAACATAGCCGTGATAGTTAACAACAGAAACCTTATAGATTTCATGTTATACTCCGACTCAGTTTTGTTAATCTTCATTTTCTGGCTGCTAGGCGCCAGGTCCGCCATCTTTGATTTCTACAACAACAACACTGGATTTAAAGTTAAAACAACATGAATGCGCGAAAGCTAAAGGATATCTGAGAGATAAGGCTTGGATAACGCAAGATAAATATTTAAGGCTGGGTTTTGTTGATCTAGTATTTCAGGCGAGTGACTGGATCAAGTTGAGATTAGAAAAGGCTGAACATAATATTCAGAAAATGTAACTCTGCTGACTCATGCTTTTAATTACTAAAAGTAGTTTTAGTAGTTTCACTTTGAGCCAGCCTTTGAGATCATTATATTTACATTTATATGTACATAGGTATAAAAAACTTTATTGTAAAAAATAGGATATAAAAAACCTTATTAACTAAATACCTCCTTCATTGAAAAACAATTTTAACAGCCTACTACGTCTGTTTTAGCAGAGACTTGAGCATGAATGACGTGTGTAGGTACCTAAGTATGGATTATTCATTAGCTATTGCAGTTTTTGTTTACTCAGATGGTCATGTATGGTTAGCAATATTCAATAACCAGCCTGAGCTTGTTAATACTAATAACCATAACATTGCTCTTTGCAATCTTTGTTATGTTTATTTTTGACTTCATTACAAATAATGAGTTTTGATTTCTATGACATTCACTGTGCCCTTCACAAGGATTATAAATTAAGATTTTGCTTTTGCAACGAGTTTCGGCTTTACAGAACAGAATAATTAAAAAAACAAAAAGATTGCACAATCTTACAAAATCACTAAAAGAGCAGAAAGTAAACTAACCTTTTTTACACTTCTTCTCATCTGACGTAAAATATGACTAAACCACTGTTTCCGTGAATCATAAGCCTTAAAAAAACAGGAAGTGGGGTACTTACCGGAGGCAAAGGCTTCGGATAAATATTATACATGAACGGCGAGAGTCCCCAAGGTACAAACATGGTGCAAATGCGGTGTTTTTCACTTAACACTTGAACTCTTTGCCCTTTAGAATCGATCACTGGTAACCATGGAAACTGGATATCAACAACTCATAAATCAACTTATTTACACTGAATTAATTATGAACAAACATACTATGTTGCGTGTTAGGGAAATTTTATACTAAACTCTCTCTGACAATAACGTTTTCAAAGATTTATCAATTCGATGTGTAGAAAACTACGTTGTCTTAAAATTTAAATAACATGGTGCAAAAAAAAAATCCCTAATATGTGCTTCCTTGTTTAATACAAGGTAACACAGATTATGATTTTATCGTAAATGCATTGAAAGAATAATAATAACGGTAAATTGAAAGGTAAAATAAAACTTAGTCAATATAAATAAATCTTTGAAAATGCACTGCAAAAAAGACCAAATCAAGGTTTTAATAAAAAAAAACCTATAGAAAACGCACTGCAAAAATAGTTCACTCAAAAATAGTGTGATTCACGTGTTTACAAGAAACATATGCGCAAGCTACTACCTGATAGAGCCTTCCTACCTCACGGCTATGTAGTATGTAAATGTTCTGTCAAGGTGAGCTAGCGAGTTCCGAATCATAATTGGATAGGACATTTTTTTTTGGGGTAAATAATTGTGGTGACGAAATTGTAAACATCTTGCACTGTCGTAGACACTCTTGAATCAATATAATTTGGCAAAAACTATAACTGAATAATGAAAATGGGTTTAAAACTTAGTTTTAAAATAAGAATCATTGAAATCGGTTGCCGTGATATTGAGTTTTCGTCCATTTTGCAATTGTCAGAACTGGGCCAAATTGAGTAACTACACGGGAAGCACCAGCTTTCAAATAAAAAAAGTATCATCAAAATCAAGTTCACCCAGTCGAAAGTTCTGAGGTAACAAACATAAAAAAATACAGTTGAATTAATGACCTCCTCCTTTTTTGAAATCGGTTAAAAAGGTGTTATGAAAAGGGACAGTCATATGTTTTTGTAATTAGGAAACAAAACGTTCGTATTTTATCAATGAGTTCTTTAGTAAGTATAACACCTTCTTCATTGTGTTTTATAGTTTGAGTTTCATTGTGCGTATATTTGTTTTTTCGTCTGAAAAGGAACGGAATTCTTATCACTCATAAATTAACACTTTCATGCCCATGATCCACATTTCCATGTTCCAGTTAGTAGAGCTACGGAGAAGGCGTGCTCCTTCGGCTCGCATTGTATTGGCTGGACAGTGAATGAGTTAAAATCCTGAGTTGTGCGACGCAGGAGGTTGCGGGTTCGATTCGCGCCTCGGGACAAAATGTTTGTACTATCTGCAGATATTTGTGATATTTGTATCGTCATCCCACTTAGTCGGAGGGCGTTCTACACTACGTTTACCGAGTCGTGGTCTCCACTCAAGAACACGATTACCCCAGCCGTTATCGGTTCTTCGTAAGATATGCCCGGCCCACCGCCACTACTTCATACTGCAATGCAAATGCTCTTCGATTTTTTAGTTAAGAGGTAGTTTAGTTTCTAAGAACGAAAGACAATTATAATTTATAACGTTAATTACTTTTTAATTTTAAACTTAGTTCACTACACATCATCAAAATTGCACGTCTCTAAATAAAATAACATATTATAATAATACAATAGTAAACAAGAACTGAACCAAATCGGCTCTAACTTTGAAACCGCTGATTATAATACTCGTAGGTGTCAAATCGATGAAGGTTGCTGACCACATCTCCTCATTTTATTTGGACGTTTATGCCTGGAAACACCGCACCGTATACGCGCCCAAAGACATAGGTACATTGATATTTCTTTAGTTGCCCGTTCTCTTTTATCACGACCCGTCTCATCATCATCATCATCAGCCTATAGCAGTCCACTGCTGGACATAGGCCTTCCCCAATGAGCGCCATAGCGGCCTTTCTTCAGCTTGCCGCATCCAGCATCTACCTGCAGTCTTTCGCAGGTCGTCATCCCTGGATCGTCATCGGAGGGTGTCCTACACGACCCGTCTAACCACTGTCTATCATACCGCAGGAAGAAAGAAGATCTCGCGCAAGGACTTAACTTTTATGGCCAATGTGGCCACCATAGGCCAGCTGTTTAATCACACTAATATTATACTTATGCGAAAGTTTGTATGTTACGATGTTTGTCACCTCTTCAAGCCAAAACTACTGCACGGATCGTGCTGAAATTACATTTAGTCATAGGCCTGAAAAAAACAGGCCCGTGTGATAGAAATAAGCTTGAACAATACGTGCAAAGCCGCGGGCAGAACATAGTGTTGTATAATTTTCTGCAGAATTTATGAACTGAAGAACTAATCCAATTTAGGCACTTCCAGTACCGATTGTGTTCCATTCTCGGCATAACAAAGATGTATTAATTCGTGTTGGTTAAAATATAAATGCAGTACTTAATACTTATATTATGCCTTTGGAACTAATAGGTATGTATGTATGTTCAGATAATAGAAAGACTTATTTATTACAGAGATTTTTATATGGAGAGTGGCCCTAAAACTGGCTACGACATTGTTTTTTTTTCAATATCACGGCGGAGATAAAGCAGTATGGTAGTAATCGATGATGTAACCAAATTCTTCGAACTCCTTTATTGCTGCTCTGGGTAGCGGATACCAACCGCGGATACGTAAATGACCATGGAAATGAAAATAGCAGAACTTAATTTTTTTTATACAGTAATAGGGATTCTTATTTTGAATTCGTAGAGGCCTACGACGCGCCGTAGTCCTTCTACGACGTAGAGGCCTTACGAAATCATCTTTGTTACGAATTCAGTTTTCAAAGATAGTCACATAAACAGTTAACATTAGAAAAATTTAGCTAAGCAGTTTCAGCATAAAGAATAAAAAAAATATGAATGTAAACGGGTTAACTACGAACCTACTTTGATGACGGACGACCGATGTGGCACGGTGGGCGAAGGTCCGCCTGCGACGCAGTAGGTTGCGGGTTCGATTCCCGCCTCGGAACAATTGTGTGTACGATCTGCAGATATTTGTTCCGGGTGTTCTGGTCGTTTTAAAAAAATATCTATCTATGTAATGTATTGTATTATGTATATCAGTTATGTAGTACCCATAACACAAGCTCTGCTTACCATGGGGCTAGATAATGCTGTGTAAATTGTCCAGCATTATTACTTTCTGTTGGAAGAACACCAACAGTGAAACTGTTCGTGTTTATATGCTATGTTTTATTCAGGTAAGGCGAAGCCGTGAACAAAAGCTAGTGAACTATAAATTCATATTTAAAATGATGTACATTAGGTATATTTATTCCTCTAACTGAAGCAAGACAACAGGGTGTAGCAATATTATATGACGTTATTATTTCTTCATATTTATACTCTTGCTATCTCAGAAGTTCCATTTACCAGGTAAAACAAAGAATACTGTAGGTAGTTCCTAGTTAAACTGTGCCGTCATTACCAGCTTATCTGTTATCAGTGATAACGTTATCATTATCAGTCAGCGTCGAGTGTCCTACTCAGCTGATAATACTTAAAATACACTAGGTATAATATATTCCATACACTTTTATAAAACGTTGATCCACGGTTTTCGGCGTTGTTACTGTTGTTTGTAATATTTGTCCATAAAGAGAACCTTCAAAATGTACATAGAATTATTTTAGGAGATGAAAATTTACCTAATATTTGGCTATGAAGAGAACCTTCAAAATAAGAATAGTGAGTGTTATTTTGTAAATGGGAATTAAAACACTTGGATAAGTAATAAGAAAATACTTTATTTCACAATACTTAGCTGACTTCGTCAAAATAGGCACTTTACATAGATGTCTGGCCAGACTAGACCAAGTTAGGAATGTGCTTAATAAAAATACATTAGTGATCTATAGATAATCGAATTAAACTATACTTACTCATAATACCTATTATTGTTAGAAATAAAGATAAAATTATAGTGTTCAGCTTTGGCTTTTCTTAACTTGATGGTAACTTCACATTTTTATTAAAAATCTAGATGTTCTTTAGTAAATACTCCTTTTTTTGCAAACCACCTCCACATAAAATTAAACCAACCTTCTTTCTAAAATTAAAAAAAAATGGACGTTTTCAAGAGCTTTCTACAACATTCCATAACCTAAGCGTTAGTCTGCCCGTGGAATGGAACGTAAACGATAGGTTTGGCCTTCTCTTGGTCGGGATTTAGAGAAGTGTAGGCGTTGATGACTCGCTCTTGGATCTCCCAGCGACGACGTTCGCGCTCGGACTTGGCTTTGCGGATAGAGCCGGCCAGCGAGAACGAAAACACGATGCCGATAATCTAAAAAATAAATTATTGCACTTTGAAAAATGTAATGGGATTAACTTATACAAAAGAGAAATGTGACTAAAAATACCCGTAATATATTTTTATAAATCGAATGGATTTTAAAAAGACTTAATCTTTCAAAATCTTTTTTGACATAACGTTTTTTGACGAAAACCAGCCAGTTATTAATTGTCCGATGTACAAAATCTCTTTGGTACAGCAAAAAGTTTCTTCACACGGGTTTTTAAGCAAATTTTACAACCTCTTTACTACCTTAACTTTTTAATGCCCATCTTTACCTGAATGAAGGCAATGGTCATGGCTCCAGCTCCTAATAGACCGGCGCTCTGGTACACGAGATAGTATACCCTTGGGAGACATCCATTGGCATAAAGCTTTGTGCATTCAACCACCTCGAGACCACCTGTGTATATGTCGTTCCTGTGGGGAAAATAACAAATAATTATGCTTGTTAGGCATACCTATTTAAAATAAAGATTGTTGGTTGTTTAGTAGTTTTGTTTTTGAAGATAAAGTTTCTATTAGAGCTTTGCGCTAACTAACAATCTCAGGTTTTCGTCTAGACTCGAAAACGCTTCTCTTGTCTTCTAAAATATCACGGATTTATTTTTTATTCCTCCAATGCGCAATTGCGTGTTTCGTGTTTGCCAATATTACAGCGAGTTAGAGTACCTTCCAATATGCACAAAAATAACGAAACGAAACACGTAATTGCGTATTTTGTTAAAATAAAAAAGGGAGGCCTCCTGGTCATGGCATATATTGCGCACTTGTGCGAATGACAGAATCCACCATCTTCGTAAAAGTACCTACCTTAACAATCACCACAAGCACAAAGTAACTAAGGTATAATAAGTATTTATGCCAAAGTATGACAAGCTTATAAACAATTTTTTTTTCGCCACCACTCATATAGGCACTTATATCAGGGTAGCCACTGTAGAGCAAATAAAGCAATAGTGGCTGCTGAGGTGCCATGGTAACCAATTAACAACCTTAGCTGGTAGCCTTTCGATTTAAAGATGTGGTAGCCTTTGTATCCAATATGCCTAAAAACTCAAAAATATGCTCTAAATTAAGAAGCATAGAAGTTACTTTGATTCAGCGCAGCAGGAGTTGGGTACAGTGATGTTGTTGATAGAGATGCCAGAGGTGCCCGCAGGCGGGACCACATCTGTCCAGTCCGTGTACGTGTCCACTCCGCAGCAGTTCAGCTGGAATCAGACAATCCATATTAATATTATAAATTCGTAAGTAACTGTCTGTCTGTCTATCTGTTACTTTTTTACGCGTAAAAAGTAGGCTTTTGTGCGGATCTTAATGTTTGGGAGGGAGGTAAATAAATCATTTCCCAGGGACAGATATGGGCTACTTGGAAAACTGCATGCGAAGCCAGGTGCAGTAGATTATAGGAACATAAGAGTTTTGTCATTATAGTGCGTAAGCCCTTGCACGCGGGGTAATCTCTAACGGCGCTAGAGTCGTGGGAAGTCCCAAAGATTTGATTTGATTTCGTGGCTCAGTTGGTGAGTGGGTTCAAGCCCCGTCGAATACAAAATTGGGATATGATTGGATTTATTGATTTGCAATTTTTTTTAGCGATATACGCTCCGCGCTGTATTTTAGCCAAAAACGTTTATGTCCAAACCTTACTTTGCTGACTAAGGTTTGTGTGCACGACAGAAAACTTGATTTATTGTAGTATTATATACGGCAACACCTTTTGTAGGATTTGTAGGAAAAATGTAAATAAAATGTTGGCAACACTGCATCGGCCCATTCATTGTGAAACGAACGTGTGTTTTTATTTTTACAAAAATCCAAACATCTCTAAATATAGGAACCAATAGAAAACGTAGGCTGTGAGGGTTTTATATAGGTAACGTCTAGCCCTCACAGTTTGAATAAGTCAAAAAACGTTAAAAAAACGAAAATATCTTTGCCCCGCTTCTATATGGCAATGCTGATGCGCTGCACCAGATACTTACCAGCTCTCGGGTCACGTCATGAATAAATTGCAAGTAAAGTTAGATACATAATACTTTATTGCACACTTAGTATATACCTAAAAACTATGTAAAATAAAAACTTAAAAATCAAGTTACAATTGGCGGTCTTATTGCTCAACAGCGACTCTACCAGATCTCTACCAGACGACCATGGATGGAAGTAAAACGAAACCACTGCTTACTACTTACCCTGCTCTGAATGAAGTCAAAAGCGCCTTCCACCTCCGAATCCTCGTAGTAGAACGGCAGCGTCATACGGAGCCTGTCATCCAGCATCTCGGTGACCTGTGAGCGAAGACTGAAGGCGGCAATGGCGGCCGCTATCTCTAGGATGAATACGATGCTCAGGATCACTGCAAACTATTACAAAAGAGGTTTTAATAGGAACAGAGGTTAGAATTAAAAAAGAAGAATCAAACTGGTGATATTATAAATTGATTGCTTTGAAACAATTTTAAACCGACTTTGAATCAAATTCGAAGTTTTTATATTTGCACTGTTTTCATTTTATGTTTTGGGAGAAAATATATCTAACGTTTTCATAATAAAATAGTGCATAAGCTGGGCATAGTTTTTATGAAATCGAAATATTATTCCAATTTTTTTCTAATCCCGTCGTTTCAAACCAATATTGAGATATTATTTGATTTCATAAAATATAATTAATAAATAATGCTGGACAATTCACACAGCATTATTTAGCTCCATGGTAAGCAGAGCTTGTGTTATGGGTACTAGATAACTGATATACATAATACAATACATTACATAGATAGATTTTTTATTATACATAGAAAACGACCTGAACACTCGGAACAAATATCTGCAGATCGTACGCACAATTGTTCCGAGGCGGGAATCGAACCCGCAACCGCCTGCGTAGCAGGCGGACCTTCGCCCACCGCGCCACATCGGTCGTCAAATAATCTATTTCTTTTTAATTATTAGTTACAATATTGACTTACAATATTGACTAAGCAGGTGCTCTCCTTCAAAGCCCCGATGCATCCGAAGAGAGACACAAACAGCATGATGACTCCGATGACAATGATCAAGGTGGCCGGGGAGAAGAAGTAATCCTCCAGGAAGAACGACACATCGTGGTAGATGGCATAGATGGTGGTTCCCACGGAGATTATCAGAGCTGATGTGAGCTGAAAGAAGAAATTAAATTATTAATTTATTTATAATACAAACATATTTAAAAAAATTAAATTAAGACAACGGGGGGGGGTTTGCCACGGACCTCAAATGGTAGTTACGCCAGTGCTGATGATGATGACACTCGGACCCCGAGCAAATACGTATCTTCAGATTGTACAAACGTTCGTCCCGAGGCGAACTTTGAACCCTACGAGTAGTAGAAAAGACAACCAAAATTGTATTACCCTACAAACAGAGAAGTCTTTGGTACGGGTTTTAATTCTAGTAACTTAAATGCTTAAGGACAATAATGTTTCCATTTTTATTGAATAAATATCAATACAAAAGTGATTAATCATAACAACATCTTATAAAACACGCAATAAGCCAACCAATCAATAATCCAGGGCGAGTGAACCAACCATAGACTCATAGAGGCCATAGACTCATAGAGGCCATAATACTGATAACATTCAAATCTCGTTGGTAAATATAATATCACTAGCTTTTTACTCGCGATTCTAACTGACTTCGTCGACCTCTGTGGCACGGTGGGCGAAGTTTCGCCTGCGACGCTGGATGTTGTAGGTTCGATTCCCGTCTCTGGAAAATTGTGTATATGATCTGCAGATATTTGTTCCGAGTGTTCTGGACTTTTTCTATGTATATACATAGGTATAATAAAAACCACCCATAATACAAGCTCTGCTTAGCTTGGGGCTAGATGATGCTGCGTGCATTGTCCAGCATTATTTATTTATTTTATTTATTTACTTGACTGAAACCCAGCGCTCTTTCACAAATAACCTTAGGTTCTTGTGTTACGTTAGAGCAATAAGGCGTTATTTTATGGAATAAAAAGTAGCCATGTTTTATTCCAGGCCTAGAACTTCGCGTGTGCAAAATTTCAGCCCATACGTTCCGTAGTTTTGGCGTGAACAGGTCAAACATGCAAACTTTCATATTATATAATACTAGCTGCGCACCGCGGCTTCGCCCGCGTGGAAATCTGTGTGAAATGGTTTAGAAACCTTGAATAACTGTATCTATGTATTTAAAAAAACCGCATCAATAGCCATTGTGTAGTTTAAAGATCTAAGCATACATAGGGACAGACAGACAGCGGGAAGCTACTTTGTTTTATACTATGTCATCATCATCATCAGGCTATAGCAGTCCACTGCTGGACATAGGCCTAAAGGTCCCCCAATGAGCGCCATAGCGCCGTCTTCAGCTTGCCGCATCCAGCTTCTACCATATTCTATATTATACTATGTAGTGATACATTACATAGGTATTATGATTCAACGATACCAATATCATAGTAAAGTGATTGGTTACCAGGATTCGACCCCTGGTATAAAATGAGTATTATACCACAAAGTGCCTTGAAACATGTTCGTACAACGATAGGTATCTACGCTCATGCTATGAAAATCAATAGCATTCTTGAAACAAAGGTAAGACTTAACCTTGAAACATGAACGTTTACAGTTCACAAGAAAATGACTTTTATGTCTGATGGATACGTCATATAACGGCACTGATGTAGTTTGCTTGATACCTACATAATTAACAGAGTTTATATGTATAATGTACCTAACTATCTATATACAAATATGGTTTATTGTACGTACACAAGATGCAGATCATTACAAAATATAACCGACCAAGTGCGAGTCAGATTCGCGCACGTAGGGTTCCGTACCTATATGTATATAGGTACTATAATATCTATAAAAACGAGCAAAAAAAAATCACGTTTGTTGTACGGGAGCCATTTAATTTTTTTAGTATTATTTTTTATAACTGGAACAAAAAACATCATCTGTGAAAATTATAAATATCTCGGTTTATGTGCCTGGTAACAGACGGACGGACAGACGGACAGCGGAGTCTTAGTAATAGCATAGATGAAGGAAACAACTGTTGTTTTTATTCGTCCATGGTAATAGGGTTCCGTTTTACCTTTTGGGTACGGAACCCTAAAAAGACATTACACGTGACAAGTAAAATGGGCGGCCTTATCGCTATATCGTGAAGTACCTATACCTACCTAAAATGTACCATGAATCTTATCCCAACTGGTGTGATTTGACGAATCATACAAATAATTATTATATTCATCCACCACTCTTTGCTTTACGCTAAATCAATAATTAATAAGGATCAGTTGACCTACCTGAAGATTGTTTGCAACAGTCTGCGGTTAGCTCAAATTGTTTCCATTGTAAATACTACTTATAATTTGTTTCTATTATTCTATATTAATTGTCACTTTCTTTGTTAATAAAGATTTTGACTAATAATTGTACCGCCCTTACTAGATACCTAAGTAGTCTGCAGTTAACTCAATTTAATGTCATCAACATCATCAGCCCGTATACATGTCCACTGCTGGACAAAGGCCCCCCCAAACAACGCCACAAATAGCGGTCCTGAGCCGCCTCCATCCATCTACAATGTCGTCGGTCCATCGAGTTCCAGGCCAATTTATAATTTATTACATATTATAATTATTTTATTGTTATTTTCTTAGTAAAAATTTATTGTTTAATTAGATAGGTACCTCAAAGTTAAAATACTGATTAACATACAATGTTTAGGAATATCGTGTTTCTGAAAAATATTGCACAAAGAAATAAAACACAAAATTATCAGTGACTCATTCAAAAGGGCCTTTTTGATTGGCTTAAGATACGACTGAAATTCAAACCAATGAAATCAAATCTCTGTTATCTTGGAATTTAGAACACTGATAACCAAATAAAAAGTTTGTTATCCAAATTCCTTGCACAAATTTAAAATGTGCAATGAGTTCCCAATTACTGGGAACTCATTTGTGCAAGGAGTTTGGATAACAAACTTTTTATTTGTAGCCATAAATACTTCTTTGTGTTACCTAATTTTTTACCCGACGACTATCAACGGACCATAGTCGGGCTATGGTTGAAAACTAATGAATTCACAAAGCAAGTAGATCATAATAGTAAATGTAAACTTAATTGACCTTCATGTTATCAGGGCTCTTTGTCGCGGTCGTTTAATAAAAATAGACCTGGTACTTATTGCTCTTTCAGGGGAGGCCTAACGTCTATTGACTGTATTAGACTGTATAGAGGAATGATGAAGGGTTGAATATTCAAAACGTTGTCTATTTATGTCTATGATATACGTCCTCTTTTTTCATTGCTAGAGACAATCATGCTAAAGGCTAATATTACAAATAAGGAAGGAAATCTGTCTGTTATATTCTCACGCCTATACGGACCTTTTTGATGGCTGGGAGTAAGATTGTATCCAGGAGAACATCAAATTGCTTTATTTACTTCAGAACTTACAGGACTGTTGGAGACGTCACAAATTTCAAATTCAAATTCAAGAACATATTGTCCCTTATATCCCGGAAAAAAGTTTGCGTAGCCAAAGGCTTAACCTAGGTTGCTATACAAGAGAATCTTTGAGACTACAGTTTGATAATTGCAAAATCAACCACCGCAGACCACTTAGGTAACCTGAAGCGTCGAAAAAGTTACTTAAGTAGTATATGCGCCATAGAAACCATCTCGCTAATTTCATTTCAATCTCAGTCATAGGTTCCGAGGAAGAGGCGTTTGTTTCAACTCTCCTCTATTTCAACTAACCTCGGTCTCCCCTACCTATGACGACACTAAATAAAGTAGATATGTAGGTGTATCATCCAAAGGTATGTAACAAAAACGACCTAGAACTGTCTACATATCAGTGTCCATCTATAACTGGCATGCAGTGCAAACCTATAACTGGGAATGTAGTGTCCATCTATAACTGGTTGTGCAATTTGTCTTACCTACGTTGTTTCTGTTACCTAGATGCACCTAGGTATGGCTTGTAACTAGCACTGGTAGATCAAATAAATAAAATGAATAATTAACTACACAGGTACTATCGTTAATTCCCAACCCAAGCCAACCAAACAGGTTTACATACAACATACATCCAGAGATAAGAAAACAACATGTCGCAACAGTACTAAAAGTACTCACCACAAATATCGCCGTGACACACAGCAGCAAATATTTTATGCACCTCATTCCCACTTCTGAGTTTGCCATGTTGGAATGATTCGAACTTGAACTGCCCCAAGCTATGTTCTATCGACTGGGTTGTATTTATAGACTAGTTTTTTTTATATTGATATCGTTATCACGCGCGCTCGGCACGTTAGTTGGACAGTGACTGAGTTTTTCACGGAAAATTGCGCCAGTGTTTCTCAAGTCGGGACCGCAGCTTATCAAGAAAATATTAATTGTTCGTTATTGTAAGCTTTTTGTAGTACTACACTGCAATTATAAAAAACTAAAATAGAAAACTCTTGATTTCACCGTATCATTGTATACGGCTGCGATCACGCTACTTTAGGTCATACCAATGTTTACAGGACTACCATGTAGCACAGACTTTCACTACGCCACCGCTACATTGTAGCAATAATGTTTTCCTACGGCTAACAGTCCAGCTTAGTCGTAGTACTTTCTACGGCTATGATCCTACTACGTCAAGTCGTAGCACTGTAGTCCTGCTACGCCGCCGGACATAGTTAATTGCTACAATCCCGCTACGTCGTAGCATTGTTTACGGGTACCTACGAGCCAGAAGCCGATTACATCGCTTCGTAGCACTTTGAACAACAACGATCCTTCTTTGTGCGTCGTAGCACAATTTTAAGGCTACGATACCGCTACGAAGACGACGTCAAATAATAATAATAAATAATGCTGGACAATTCACACAGCATTATCTAGCCCCATGGTAAGCAGAGCTTGTGTTATGGGTACTAGATAACTGATATACATAATACAATACATTACATAGATAGATATTGTTTATTATACATAGAAAACGACCAGAACACCCGGAACAAATATCTGCAGATCGTACACACAATTGTTCCGAGGCGGGAATCGAACCCGCAACCTCCTGCGTCGCAGGATGACCTTCGCCCACCGCGCCACATCGTTCGTCAAAGCACTGACACGGTATACCTTACGACCCACAATCAATAAAGATTGAGAACTACTGCCTTAGCCAATTACCTTCAAGCCATAGATTACCTAGCAGCTGGTACGTCACAGAATAGATAACAGTTAGTATGGTATAGATAACATAAGCCTTCTGCTATATTATGGTTCACCTGCTCTATACGGCATTGCTAAATAGTGATAATGATAATGCGTCATTTCAAGACTTGTATGCGGTATTGTGTGGAAAAATAAAGGGATTTAACTCTAAAGAAATGCGCAAAAACTTTAGTACCTTAGGAACTACAGGGAAAATTAACTTCATTTTTTTAAATAGCTGATACTTGTCCGTATAAAAATCAATCCCATCCTCAGTAACCCTTATGTTGGTACTACCGAAAGAATTATTGGTAACCGAAATTATTTAAAAAAAAGTAGGAGGTTTTCAATTCCGAATGTTTTTTTTTTTGTCGTAAGTGAGTAACAATTTTAATATCCTAAGCAGATGACATGACCTCGGCTTATTCTGCACGAGTGTCAGCTCGGCCAGGCGGCGGCAGCTAAACGGATAACTCTTTGGCGCGAATGATTAAAGAATATTTAAGCCTTACTCCACTATTACGAACAAAAATGGTGCACAGCTGCCTAACGCCCAAATAGGTACCCAAACGCATTTCAGATATAAGCACGTCTCAAGTAGCCATTTTTTGACAGTTTTTAATAAAAATCTGTCAGAAAAATGTAAAATTTCATGGTCTTTCTTTTATTATTTTACATAAAAGAAAATAATACTTACCATTGAGCCTTTTGATCGGTATCATTAAATTAGATGTGACTTTTTTTACAATTTGGCGGGTCCGATTTCTGGTTCCGACAGGCGATTTTTCAAAAATCTTTGAATGCAGTCTAAATTGGTTTTAAAATCAAAATGAAGCCTTCTTTCAGTAAAATGTTCTATCTACAATATTTAAGGTACTTTCCCTCCATGTGGCATGGCTGTGGGACGCCCTGTATACTCGTATATAAGTCATAAATTGTTCATAGCCTCTCTATCAGGGGCCAAAGTAGTGGCACTGCCATGTCGAGTAGACGGCCGCTCCACCGGAACCCCTTTTCTCGAACTATCTCGAGGCACTTATCAGCATTATAGAATGGTACGACTATTCTATAATGGAACCGTGAATGTCTTCTATTAACTTTCTGGTATTTATACATTTTTGATAAGCCTCTAGTTCACCTTGAAATAAATATATAAAAATATTTTATATTATTTGTACAATCTTAGCAAAACCTACAGCTAGAAAAATATTAGATACAAAGAATATTACTTAAAACAAATTAGAAATTTCCACAAATAATAAAATACGGGCCTCGATTGTTTATTTAAATATTGCTAAATAAAACACCAAACTAACATAACAAGTTTTTATTGATAACACATAGTAAAACTGAATAATAGAGCTGCATGAACGAATAGAATAATACAGACAATGTCGTTAGTGTTGACAATTCTGGGTATCCTACTAAGATTATAAACGCGAAAGTTTGTAAGTATGGATGGATGGATGGATGTTTGTTACTCTTTCACGTAAAAACTACTGAATGCATTTTAATGAAACTTTACAATAATATAGCTTATACATCAGAATAACACATAGGCTACAATTTATAAAGAAATATTGTATATAATCCAAAATATCTATCACCACGCGGGTGAAACCGCGGGGCGCAGCTAGTAATAAATACACACAGAAATGAATTAGCGATAGGAACATAAATTGCAACAAAAACTGAAAAGATTCTAAATTTAAATGAATTAATAAAAGCTTTATTACAAGGAAGATGTAACTATCAGGAACACAGGAATTTCTTAAAAACTAACTCTCGTATCCAGCAATTGCCGGTCTTATCCCTTGCAGAGATTTCTAACTGACAACCGTAGCAAAAGGGACCAAAGATATATCTAAAGCTACCTATGAGCATGCTGTATGGAAAGATTGATGTAGAGGACTAATAAACAGTTCAAAATAAATTTAAGGACTAGTATCCCTACTACACTATTAACCTTAAAGCTCTGCGCTCAGTAACCCAGTGCCTCTTAGCACACAGAACAAAAATGTGCATTCAAATAGAATATTTCAAATATAGACTTAAACTTGTTACATTAAGATAAATTTTACAGTGGCAAAGTGGCTTTCCACAAGCTTCGATCCACGAACTGTCTGTCCTCTGATGTCGTCAATATAAATAAATAAATAAATAATGCTGGACAATTCACACAGCATTATCTAGCCCCAAGGCAAGAGCTTGTGTTATGGGTACTAGATGACTGATTTACTTAATACAATAGATTACATAGATAGATTTTTTTTTATTATACATACGAGTATAACGACCAGAACACCCGGAACAAACATCTGCAGATCGTACACACAATTGTTCCGAGGCGGGAATCGAACCCGCAACCTCCTGCGTCGCAGGCGGACCTTCGCCCACCGCGCCACAGAGGTCCTCAATATAAAATGTATCTAAATGTTACGAGTTAAATTGAATGCACATTTTTGTGCTGTATGGTAGCGGTGCTTTTCAGCTGTACGACAAGCTTTAAGGCTGTATAAATAAATGCTTAAACAAAATAAAATAAAAATTATTATTAGGTTCCAGGTTTTTAATTTTTTTTTTGCACTTTATTGCCTAACTACGTATATAGATTACAATCATAGCCTAATCCCACTTATATATTATTATAAATGCTAAAGTTTGGATGTTTAGAAGGATGGATGTATGGATGGATGTTTGTTACATATTCACGCCAAAACTACTGACCAGATCATACTGAAATTTGGAATAAAAAATAGTCTACTTCTAATTCCATATATCAGTTCCGATGGGATAGAAATAACTAAAACGTTTCCATGGAAACAACGTGTGCGAAGCCGCGTGTAGAAAGTAGTTAATAAACAAATAAATAATGCTGGACAATCCACACATCGTCATCTAGCCCCAAGCTAAACAGAGCTTGTGTTATGGGTATTAGATGACTGATATACATAATACATATTATAGAACAAATGTGTGCACGATCTGCAGATATTTGTTCCGGGTGTTCTGGTCGTTTTCTATGTATAATAAAAAATATCTATCTATGTAATATATTGTATTATGTATATCAGTTATCTAGTACCCATAACACAAGCTTTGCTTACCATGGGTCTAGATAATGCTGTGTGAATTGTCCAGCATTATTTATTTATTATTATTATTTATATAGATATATAAAATACCCGGAACAAATATTTGCAGTCAATGGCTTTAAACTAACGCGATCTAAACACATAATTATAAGTACTTTTTAACGGGTAATTATTGCGTTTATTTATCTGTCTTTCCCGAGTATTCATCCCGTGACTACGACAGTGTGTAAACATGTTGAAACGTCGGGAAAAATAGGTAAATAAATGCTATAAATACACGTTAAATAATACTTATAATTAAATATTTGCAGATCATACATCTGTCCCAGGGCGGGAATCGAACGCGCAACCTCCTGCATCGCAGGCGGACCTCCACCCGCCTAATAATTATCTTGACTAGGGGTAGGCTCCATGCTCCTCTCTTATAATCTTCGCCATCCATAACGCACCGACTACAGCCAAAGCCTGAAAAATTAAATAATATATTGAATTTCATTAACATAACGCAATATATATACGAAAGTTTGGATGTTTGTTACTTCTTCGCCAATACTTTTGAATGGATCGAGCCTTTGTATAACATAAAAATCTGGACTATATAATATAACAAACATCCTAAAGCTTTCTTTATTTACAAAAAAAGAGAAAAGTAGGTCTATACTCCGATTTTGAACCAAAGATATTATTTGTCAACAAAGAGTGAAAACTTAACAAACATTGATAATAATAACGGAAAACAACGAGGTATCAGCAAGGTAATCACAAAAAACTAAAACACAAACTTCAACAATAAATAAATAAATAATGCTGGACAATTCACACAGCATCATCTAGCCTCAAGCTAAGCTGAGCTTGTGTTATGGGTACTAGATGACTGATATACATAATACAATACATTACATAGATAGATATTTTTTATTATACATAGAAAACGACCAGAACACCCGGAACAAATATCTGCAGATCGTACACACAATTGTTCCGAGGCGGGAATCGAACCCGCAACCTCCTGCGTCGCAGGCGGACCTTCGCCCACCGCGCCACCTCGGTCGTCACAATGCATAATCTTACATGTGCAGTGAAAAATGTTTAAATTTGAATTCGAAAACGAACCAGAGATCAATTAAATGATGAATGAAAGTTTTCAACACCGAAAATTGTTTCGAGCTTCTGTTTTGCTTCGTTAATACCAGTGCCGTTCAATATTTTACACCTATATTCCTTGGGTATTGTAACCCATTTGTATATAAAACTAGCTACGCCCCGCGGCTTCGCCCCCGTGGAAATCTATGTGTCAGACAGTTTAAATGGGTAAAAATCCTATGTTAGACTCTTGGTTCTAAGCTACCTCTCCACCAATTTTCAGCTAAATCGGTTCAGCCGTTCTTGAGTTATAAATAGTGTAACTAACACGACTTTCTTTTATTTTATATATATTATATATGTATATCCAGGAAGTTAGTATCCCATAAATCATTTCCATGAGGTAGAACAACGACCATTTCCATAGTCACATGGCGAAGTCACCGGCAGAATCTAGTCTTAGAGAGTTACTTCAACTTCTTTTTTGTTTTGGCGCTCTTAGAGAGTAACGGAAGTAAAGAAATTTTTGATTTTGACTTTGATGTGATGACGATGACGATGATTATGATATGTATCACTGAAGTCGTTTCGTGTTATGTCAGTATGTAAGTTATTGAGATTCGTTTTCTAAAGAGTTCAAGAGGAAACAAAACATGATTTGTTCCATCGAGACATACAATGAACATAAAATATCTGTTTGTTCAAATGAAAGTCAGTCACAGGCGAGTGAATCATAAATTTTATCTCGTGTGTACAATAGCACCCAATCATTATCAAGTACCTACTGTGTCATAGTATATTGTAGGCAAGATATAAATATGCATTTAAATATATTATTACAGTAGGAAACTTTTGTCATCTGACTAAACAGACCGTTTGATTACGTCATTACGACTAGGGCTGGTCTGAACCTATATTAACGTAAACTGCTGGGGCACTCACAGATAGGTTCAGACCTGACAATTAATAATTATAATTAATATAATTAAAATGAAAAACATATATTTTGTGGTCATTGCATGTATGTTTTTAAGGATCAAACAAAAAAAAACTGCCTCCTCTAATTATCTGACATCCTCGTAGAATCAACTAATCTAAAGTCATAGATTTAAGAACCTTTACTTTGGCACTTGCCCCTCTACAGCAATATTGTATATCTATGTATATCGTGTTTTGACGAGTCATAGACTCATCATCTAATTTAAGTAACATACTTGTGGTTAATTATTTGTATGAAGTATGACAACATCATCATCATCAGCCTATGTTAGTCCACTGCAGGACATAGGCCTCCCCCAATGAGCGCCACAGCGCACTGACGGGAAGAGTTTGGGCGGTGCTATTCTAGGCCGGCACCACACAGACAAGTGTCAAAAAAAATGATCTGAATCTGTATCAGCCAAACTACAAACACACCTGCATAAGAATCAGAAAGATGCCAGTCACGCCAATAGACCCCGCATGTTTCCTAGTCCAAGAGCCGAAGGCGTCCGCACAGCCCGTGGCATGCGCAGTCGACGTGGTGCAGTTGAAGACAGACACGGAACCGACGATGGCATTACAGCAAGAGACTGGTAGGCCGTTCGTCTCTGCAGTGTTCAGGGGCACCAGCCAGTCGCTGGCGTTTACTACGCCGCAGCAAGAAAACTGAAAAAAGAAACACGTTTTATCCAGTGAGTTTCCTAACTATAATGCTGCTTATAGATAGACAAGCTGCGCCCCGCGGCTTTGCCTGCGTGGTAATCTATGTATAAACCTTCCTCTTGAAAACCGCATCAAAATCCGTTGCGTAGTTTTAACCCTTAGTTACTCGCGCATAAAAACATACATAAGTACTCGCGTGGCGTGCTTTCAGATCCAACCAAGCATACATAGGGACAGACAGACAGTGGGAAGCGACTATGATTTACCTATGTACTATGAAGAAAATATTTTATTATACCACACAAAACAATACAGAAACAAATACTTAGAACAGAGGAAGTATAAAGGATGACATTATCGCTGAGAGCGATCTCTATATGGACGCTAACACTTCAGTGGTCCCTGCGTGAATCATAGGGAGCAGTAGCGTGACAAACTAGAGACCTGTGAAGGCTGGATACAGCTGGCTCAGGACCGAAATGCGTGGATCAGGGGTAGGTAGCTCTTTGTCTAATAGAGAGAAAATCAGGGGCATTTGTAATTACCCAGCTGGATTTATTTAGAACCAGGAAAATTTACATTTTAGCAGTCAATTGCAAAAGGCTCGACAATTGGTCGTTAATAAAGCATTAAATTATTTCATCTGTAATATTATTATTGTCCTCAATAAAGTGAAATGAATTAATGTTTACGGAAATTCCACGAGGAAATATTTTTCTGTCCACTGTTTAGGTCAACTTTTGGCTATTGTCCTATTCTGGGTTATGGAAGAGTTTGTCGTATTGTCAACAATAAAGTGAAATGAACGGAAATTCCACGAGGAAATATCATGATATTTTTCTGTCCACTGTTTAGGTCATCTTTTGGCTATTGTCCTATTCTGGATTATGGAAGTGTCTGTCGTATTGTCCTCAATAAAGTGAAATGAATGGAAATTCTACGAGGAAATATATTTTGTTAGGTACTATTAAAATAATAGAATTTTAACGATGACTCATTGCCATTCAACGTGGCAATGCTGTCAGCATTCTTTCACACTCTGCCACTCAATAATAACTCTGGTGACGGCTTAAATTCTTAGGAAATTGATAATTTAAATACTAGTTCTATTTATCATTTTATTAATTGAATACTCACATCTTCCTGCACCTCGTCCCATAGCTTAGTAACCTCAAAGTTCTTGTCCTGCCCGTACAAATCCATGGTCTGCTGAAGTTGCTGCTGTACCAGCGCTACTGCGTTGCTGCGGAGGGCATAGCCGGCAATGCAGGCTGACATTTGGAATACGAACATCACTACCATGGCTCCTACGAACTGGAATAATAGAGGATTCGTTAACACTATGATTACCCACGCAGGTGAGCTTCGTTGAGCCAAGGTATTGCGGCGGCATGCTCTTGAAGGTTGCGCCGCTATCGTTTGGCAGAGAAAGCGTTAATATAAGCAGGTCTAGAAAAGAGAGAGAGCTAGGAAAAAGTGAGCAAATTAGGTGTAAAAAGGATATATAAGTGATAAGCTTCCAAAGTCGACATCGAGAGCGACATGGAGGAGATGATACAACTAGGTTAATCATGTTACCAATCATAACATAACCTATTTGGCCGGATCATTTTGTTGTATGAAATTGCACTATGACCAAGCTGAGTCAATAGCAATTTCCGAATTTACAAAAATAATTACAAATTTTCGTTCTTTTAGGTCCAATTCCTAAAAATGTCCAGTCTATTCTCTGAAAGTTCATGCCCCAAATGGTTATTCCCCGAACGTATATGTCTAACCTGTATGTAACTCCGAATTTCTATTTACCTCAACATTTGGGGGTGACTGTACTTAGATCTGCGCTGTACCATTATCATAGATGATATGATAAGAGAACAAATACAATGCTTCTGAGTAAGACATCAAATAAGAAGTGATTGTTTATTTTTACGCATAACCTAGATTAAACTTTGATACTGCCATGGGTAAATATAACTAAATAAACTTCTCTAAATCGCAAAAAAATATGTACCTACTTATAATATTTGCTTCCACTTATTTGAATGAAGTCTTATGATTTTACTTTTTGTATTGGAGTTTTTTAATACAAAAACGTTTTTTCAATGGGTAAATACGATGTTTCTGAGTAAGAAATCAAATAAGAAGCGATTGTTTATTTTACGCTTAGCCAGGATAAAATTCAATAATGTCCTGGTTAGCACTAAATAAAATTTAAAAAACGTTGAATTTTTTTTTATTAAATAGGAGAGACTCAATTCTTTAGTCACTCATCATTGCTCTATAATATTTATTTACATTAGGTATCTCGATTATTTTATGTGCTAGGTACGCCGCCAGACAGGCGTAGGTAATTTTTATATTTTCAGTAAGTACTTTAAAAATAACATTCTCTAGATATAATACAACTGTTAAGATATCGTCTCTTTGAAAAAATATTTACTGTTAAAAATACCTTTATAGTGTAGTTAGCTCAATTGTTTCAATGGTTCTTATTTAATTTGATAGTAATTTTCTTTGGTAATAAAAATAAATTTACTGCTGCGTAAATGCGAAAGTTTGGATGTTTAGATGGATGGATGTTTGTTTGTTCTTCACGCCAAAGATACAGAACGGACCGGGCTGAAATTCTGCATACTCTGGATAACATTTGCTACTTTTTATCCCATTAATCAAAGGTTTTCAGAGAAACGACGCGTGCAAAGCCGCAGACAGAACCTAGTCTTCTATAAACATAAAGCTTGGAGTGGCTTCATGGCCTTATGATATTTGGAAGAGTTTTTTTTTTAAATTGTATTATTTTAAATGAGGTGAGAGGTCTCCTAGTTTCCTAATCTGAAATTATTCCAAGTATTTACCTACTATTTAATCAGTCGTCCTCATATTTTAATCTGTCCGAATGAAAGTGGTAATGCTGCCGCATACCGAATACTTTGGACGATCCATAGCTTATTAAAACCCGGCCAAGTGCGAGTCAGACTCACACACGAAGGGTTCCGTACCTACCATTATCTTTAAAAACGATAAAAATAATCAAAAATTCTGTTTTTAGTATTAGTCGTTATAGCGGCAACAAAAATACATCATCTGTGAAAATTTCAACTGTCTTAGTATCACGGTTCATAAGATACAGCCTGGTGACAGACGGACCGAGACGCGACGACGACGCCGACGCCGACGACATCAGGCTTAGTAATAGGGCCCCGTTTTACCCTTTGGGTACGGAACCTTAAAAAACTCTACAACCGTTAAAAACCTGATTTACCCTAGTGTACGTCTTAGAAATCTTATTCTTGCGTAAGATAACATGATTTATGAGGTGTGACGACATAGATTCGATAATGGCCGACCTTGCAGTGATCAACGCGGAATCAGGCGGAGATATTAGCGTAGTGTTTAGCGAATTAGCAAAGTCAGCGGAGTCATCATCATTAGGTAGGTACGAGAGAGAGATAGGTATAGGAAATATATACATGAATGCTTCTGATGTAAAAATAAATAATATTTAAATAGGTATGTAAATGCATAAAGATATTCGCTTAGAACCCACAACCGCTGCTGGGGCAAACGTGTTCTTGAGTGGAGACCACGACTCGGTAAACGTAGTGTAGGACGCCCTCCGACCAGGTGGGATGACGACCTGCGAAAGACTGCAGGTAGATGCTGGATGCGTCGAGCTGAAGACAGGACGCTGTGGCGCTCATTGGGGGAGGCCTATTTCCAGCAGTGGACTAACAGGGGCTGATGATGACGATTATAAAGATATTGATGATATCTCGATTTAAATGGTCATAAGGTTAGTAGGAATCCAATTATTATTTTTATATATCTTTTTTTCGATTTCTTTAAGTAATATCCTGGTAATTCTAGTTGCACATATTCAATTTTATTTGTTTTTATTGTGTGATTTTATGTGACATTTTATTAATTTCTAGTTAGATTTAAAAAATTTGACTGTTTAGATAAAGAGCTGTAGTTGCTGTTAAAACAATAAAAAATATGTAAATGTTATGTATTGCGAATCTGAAATAAATGTGTTAGAAATAAATAATAATATGCATGACACACGACTAAAACAATAAATGTAAAACAATAGAAAAAATAAATTGGTGTTTTCACTGGTAAGTATCTCATATAATCACGACGACTTAGGGGACTTACTAATAATATTAATATGAATTAACGAACATTAAACATAAATAAATAATGCCAGACAGATGCAGACTGCAGGTAGAGTATGCAGAGTATATAGTTGTATGCGGCAAGCTGAAGACAGGGCACTATGGCGCTCATTGGGGAGGCCTATGTCCAGCAGTGGACTGCTATAGGCTAATGATGGTGATGATGAATGCAGGACAAATAATGAAGACTGATGTCCGCCTAGCCGAGTTTCAACAACAGTGGAGATGGAGACTAGTCATATGCACACACACACTTGTACACTTTACAGTTTAGTGCACAAGTTTGTGTGTGCAAACCTAGCACTAACACTAACACTACACCTAACACTCTCCTTAGTCTCATAATCCGATACGACGGCAGACCACTACCGCGGGGAGTCAGTTGCAGGACCAACCGCTTTAAGTGCTTTCCGATGCAAGCTGGTGCCAATTTCTTGACTTAGGGTTTCTACTGCGAATTTTTCTAGTAAAATAATTTATATAATACTTACCGCCATATTCATCATATAATTCTCCTTCAAGGCTCCATAGAACCCGAAGAAAGCAATCAGGAATATAATGACTCCCGTCGCGATGCAAAACGCCGGTAGAGAGAAGAATCTATCAGACAGGAACTGGTGGTAGCCATTGTACGCGGACTGTACGGATATTCCCACAGATAGAATAATTATACCCGTTATCTGAAACATAGATGATAGCTTTCTAGAGCATTATTTATGTAAATGCTCGAAGTATACTCAGACTTTATTACCTATAGATAGACTGGTGTGTGTACTTAAAATAGTCGTATTTTTATTTACGTTAGTCTGTCAATACGTCGACTAAGTACAAAAAGTCTTAATTTGAGATACCTTTAGTTTATTTCTGTTAAAAATATGTAGGTAGGTCTAACGAGTAGATAATAAGCTATACTAAGTTACTTTAGCTAGATAATCATTAGCTAGTCAACCACATCGAGAACGTAACTATTCTAACCACATAATAGATCTATGTGATGTTCCATCACAATCTTATACCAATGAAAATAGAGTTTAATTTCAGTCAACTGAAACAATAACCATTAAACGGGTTATATTACCTTACGAGATAACACTTGTACTACAGAATATTGAAGTAACTTGTACTTACCACGAATAAGAAATCAATTGACACCAAGGTGTATTTCACAGTTGTAAATATTTTCGACAACATTTTTAATACGTAGCACAAGCACACTTGTTTCACCGCTTCTGTTTCAGCCAACCTTCAATATTTTATCGCGTTATCTTGATAAGGAATTTATCTCGACACGCGCGTTACGAACTACCGCCATTCGAGAACTAATTTTACTAAACAAACCTACCTAACAGGTTTTCAGTAAGGTATAAAGATAAATATGTCTTTGGAAATGTAAATAAGCGACGTGTTGTGGCGCAAATAACAATAGAATGTGCTGAATTCAACGAATGACATTTGAAAGTTATAATTAAACCGCTGCGGCTAGGGCCAGCCGTTTTAATGCGGTCAGGATTAATAGGGCTGGTTTTTTTATGTTTAGAATAAATAATGCTAGACAAACCACACATTATCATCCAAACTCAAGCTAAGCGCTTATGTGGGTACTAGTTAATTGATGTAAGTAAGTATATCAATTATCTAACTCTCCTCATTTCTTATGTGCTCTTCGCAGAGCACATAAGAAATGCGCCATATTTAATTGATATATACTAACATCAATTACCTAGTGCCCACATAAAATAATCCCCTAACAAAATACAAAAACATATATTTTTATATTATGCATCCAGAACTATACGTATCCACGGATATAATATATTGTGAAAACATTTGTCCCGAGGCGCGAATCAGACCTGCAACCTCCTTCGTCACAGACGGACCTTCTTCGCCCGGTGCACCGTAAAGGTCTTTATAAAGCTGGGGAGGGGAAAGGCCTTTGGAAGGAGTTTTAGGATTAAGAACTTTGAAAGTAAAGGATAACGAAGACATCTTTAATATTAAATCCTTAAAATACCATATTTTATTTACGAAGGTTAACCTAGATAAATAAAATTTCTACAAAAACCTGATCTTGTTTTTTTCTTGGTGCCTCTTTTCCCCAATTATGACGCTGTCGTCGTAGTGTTTATAATATCACAGATTAGTTCCGAATCATAATAATGAACTTTACCTAATAATATTATTACGATTCGCTTCGCATACACGAGTACCTACATAAATACAATGTAGTGCGTGATATGATATGATGGTGATAATAGGGTAGGTAAGGAAAAAACACAATATTTTCACTACCAATATTGTCACTTTATTTCTCTAATTCCACCTCTTCGAACTTCGACCTCCATGCTAACCAGCCGGCAGCTCCAGACAGCAACACCTGAAAAAATACAGATCGCTCTATAACATAGACCTTGACCAAGGCCTAACTTACCAAACTATACATTTATTGTTATCAAGGTTTACATATGCAACGAGCAGATCCCCCGCCACACTAATATTATAAATGCGAACGTACATATATATGTATATTATATCGAATATATATTATAGATGTATGGATGTTTGTTACTCTTAACGCCAAAACTACTGAATGTATTGGGCTGAAATTTTTGCGTTCAGGTAATTTTGGGCGTATGCAAACACGAAGTGCACACACTATTCCTTCACTTATAATTAGATAGGACGAAGCGACACGGTGAGTTCAGGCTCCGGGCTGCTACTAAGATTTTATCTTTATAGAAAACTCCTAAAATGTTTGACCATACCCGGGAATTAAACCTACCACTGACCTGTATACAAGTTACCACAAGCGACACTATCGCCATAGCATTAGCCTTCTCCGCCAGCCAACCTCCGAGCTCGGTGGCGCATCCTCTGTCGTACGCGTTTAGGGTTCCACATTCGAAAGGAGAAATTGTTCCGTAGTCTATGTGGCAGCAGCTCACGGGGATCTCGTGGGACGCGAAGTCGAAACGGCCGGCCACGCCGCAGCATTCGAACTGAGGAATGAGATCAGAGATGGCGTCCATAGCTAGACGGGCCTTCCCCAAACACGGGGGGGGGTCCATAATCCCCATTTTGCTTTGCAGGCAGATTGGTGAACGCAGTTCTCAAATAGGGTAGGTGGTTCCCACTTATGATAAATCGACAGTTTATATTACATATACCTTCTATTAAAGTTTGCAATATGAACATTTAAAAATAAATAATGCTGGACCATCCGCGAAGACTCATCTCGCCCCAAGCTTAGCAGAGCTTGTGTTATGGATACTAGACGACTGACATAACATAGATATTTTATTTTATACATAGAAAATACCTAGAACACCCGGAATAAATATTTTCAGAATGTTCCTACTACGAACTTTTTTAATGGGAATCGAACCCACAACCTCCTGCGTCGCAGGCAGACTTCCGCCCACTGCGCCACATCGGTTGTCAAATATTAAATAGCTTGTTTTCGAGCCAAGAATCCTGATAATTCACAAGTGACAAACATATTTGAATTATTTACTCTACGTATTAAAATATTTAAGGGGGGCTCCCAATGCTCCCATACAACAAACGTTATTTTTTTATTATACTTCGTGCGGGAGTCCGACTCACACTTGGCCGGTTTTATTTTGATTATAGCCGTAGACAATGTGTGGCCCAAATAGGACCGCCCTATTAGGGAAAATGGCTTTAATGTCACTAATTTCACAAAGGTAACGGACCTCCGGAGTCAAAACCTGTCAACTGTTAAAACAAGTAATTCAACACTTACCCCCCTCTGCAGGTCATCCCACATCCGCGCTATGTCCAGCCTACTCGAGTACAGCCTGAGAGACTCTATCATGGTGCTTCCAATCACGGAGGGCGCGTCGTCGCGGAGGGCGAAGGCCGCGATCACCATGGCTATCTCAAATACCAGCACAATAAGTAGTAGTATCACATACTGGAAAACAGATACAATATATAAGTATACCTATTATGTAATTATTTATGACTTTTTGAACCAAAGTTACAGACAGCTCAAAGAATTAGTAGCTATAGTCGGCAGTGGGCTAGCTATGCATATCGCGAAGAACCGCCAAATGCTGGGGTAAACGAGTTCTTGAGTGGAGACCGCGACTCGGCATACGTAGTGTAGGACGCCTTCCGGTCAGGTGTGATGACGACTTGCGAAAGACTGCAGGCAGATGCTCAATGCGGCAAGCTGAAGAACTATGGCGCTGATTAGTAGAGGGCCATGTCCGCGACAGTGGACTATGTACCTATTGTGTATGACTTTTTGCTTTGCTGTTCTTGGTAATATTTCTTGAATCACATTGGGGGGTTTATCTACTGTTTCATCTTAAATCTTGAGATGCATCGGATTATTTAAAGGAATGCTAAGTTTCCCATTATAACAAAAAATCAAAGAGATCCTTTGTAGTTTTACTTATGTAATTTTAATTTTGTGACGTGTCCAAGAGTCTTTTAAGGTCTAAAATAAATAAAGCACTTTGATATTTGATATTATTATGCCCTTGGATAACCAAGGGCACAATAATATCGCACAAGGCATATTAGTTTCGAATCTTTCGAATGTAAAATGTACAAAACAAACGATGAACGACCGGGAATGAATGACAGCCATTTTGTTCATTGTTCTAGTGTTCAAATTCGAGTTAGTTTCTTTCCATTTCCCATAACAAACCTTCATCGTTGCTCTACTATTGCTGGCAGGTGACAAACAAGCTTTTTATTTTAATTCCTCATCTCTAATAAATCCAATTGAAAGGAGTTCCATTTCATTTACGAAACCATCATAGTAACAACAGAGAACCGAAACCTCATTAAAAAAAATCAAAGAGATCCTTTGTAGTTTTACTTATGTAATTTTAATTTTGTGACGTGTCCAAGAGTCTTTTAAGGTCTAAAATAAATAAAGCACTTTGATATTTGATATTATTATGCCCTTGGATAACCAAGGGCACAATAATATCGCACAAGGCATATTAGTTTCGAATCTTTCGAATGTAAAATGTACAAAACAAACGATGAACGACCGGGAATGAATGACAGCCATTTTGTTCATTGTTCTAGTGTTCAAATTCGAGTTAGTTTCTTTCCATTTCCCATAACAAACCTTCATCGTTGCTCTACTATTGCTGGCAGGTGACAAACAAGCTTTTTATTTTAATTCCTCATCTCTAATAAATCCAATTGAAAGGAGTTCCATTTCATTTACGAAACCATCATAGTAACAACAGAGAACCGAAACCTCATTCGTTATTTTAATATTTCCTGTCTGAAAACCTCTTTCTTTGGTTATTCGAATGTTTGCTCACATAGATATTATAGTAGGTTTTCTCTACTTACCGCCGCTATGACATAGAAACTCTGCGATATAGCCCCATAGAAGCCCAGCACGGCTACCAAACAGATCAGAACCCCAGTGGAAACCGTGAAAGCTGGGATATTGAAGAACCTGTTCGTGATCATCTCCTCATAATTGGAGTAGGATGTCAGGACCACGATGCCCGTGATTAGGAGGAGAATACCGGTTATCTGGAAAGTGGGAAAAGTATTTAGCTTACAGATGTAGTTACATCGGCTGTAGTGCATCTTTGTTTGGGAGCACATTTGAGCACTATATTATGTCCTGTGCACCTGACTAGTCTTGGATTGGCCGCCGAGGCCGATTCGTTTTGTATTTCCAAAACGAATCGGCCTCGGCGGCCAAACCGTCGTCATCATTATGTATTTGTTACTCGTACCTACATCGCTAAATAAGGCGGTTTTGCGAAATAATTTTAAGTACAACTCAGATTTTCAAATATTCAGTATTAGTCGTTATAGAATTATAAACTCGATACTCGATGGTCAATAATGAAGAAGTCATTGGAGCGTAAATGCCCTTATTTACGTAGTTCCGCAGTGTTTTGCCTTATTTTCGTTCAGCATAATAAACCAAATAAATTATGTATAGTATAATCAACATAATTGGAGCGACATTATTTTCGTAGCAAAAGTCTACAAGCCGTAGACATCGGCGTAGTGGCTGCTACGCAGTGGCGGCTATGGTGCGGTTATGGCGTAGCAAATGTCTACATGCTCCGTAGACATTTGCTACGCCATAACCGCGTAGCAGCAACTACGTCTGATTATGAAGAAGTATAATATTTCTAGTTTCTGTCCACGGCTTCGCACGCGTTGTTTCTATGGAAACGTTTTAATTTCTATCCCATGGGAACCGACAATTGGGAGGGATGTATATGGAATACCGGGGAAGGACAAAGGCTACTTGAAAAGCGCGTGCGAAGTCGCAGGCAGCTAGAACTTGAGAAAAATATACCGAAGTTAGCCAAATTTAGTTTTTTTATATGATCTTACACTGAAGGTATGTTTTTACCTACGAAGTAATTAAAATAGGTACATACTGGAAACCTTACCAGAAACAGACCATTGACACCCGCCAAGCAATATTTGACGGATTTTAAGAAACTGGGAACTTTAAACTTCACATCGATAGCCATTTTCACGACACAGCATCCGTGTCACGTACTTTGTAACTAAAACGTACTAAGTAAATGTAACTGAGATGAATTTTATCGTAAACAGTCCAGATATCTTGATAAGCCGATCTTATCGAGCGAAGATAGATTTGGTTGTAAAATAATCCATGATCTAAACATTTACTGTACAATCTCGGTACAAGTACCTATACCTACCTACCTACTTAACATTATGTGCTACTATTTATTGCCCGCCGCTTCGCACGCGTTTTATCTATGGAAACGTTTTGGAGGACTCCAAGCGCGACATTTTGTTAAAAGGATAGACAATGGATTTCGCATTCATAGGAGAAGGACAGAGCATACCTACGTTTTTCCAACGGTGTACCTAAGTGCAAAAATCAATTTTTTGCTTATCTACAAGAAATCTAGGTACCTACACCGTATGTATGTACGTATGAAGAAACTGGTTCCACGAACCAAATAATTAGTGATACCTAACTTACGAATTAAAACATATCTAAGGTCAATGTCTTAGGTATTCCAATTACTGATTCCAATAAACTGTGGGGTTTCTGAGAACTTATGTTATGCCAAACTAAATGATGTGCGAAATAGCGCACTTTGATGTTTGTAACTTGTTAATTCCCACAGCTGGACTTCTATAAAATAAAATAAAATAAAAAAATCCCTTGGCTAAGGTTAGGATATTTTTATAGATGTTAGCTTGTTTGAAAGGACTTTCAATTGTGTTTCAGTGAGATCAGATTTAAAATTTTAATAATTTTCTTTCCACACTACATTATCAAATAAGAATAAGGTGTTAAGGTTGTGGTATCTGGTACACCTACCTTTAATGTAGCTATTAATTAAATACATGCATGATAATAGCTAAATAAGTCGTAGGTTTAATACACCAAAAATGCCCAGATTAAAAACAGATTATTGTAGAATGTAGTAGAATACTTTCATAAAAAACTACCAATAATAAAGCTGGCAATATTTTACTACCATTTCTTTTGCTTCCGAATCTTCCATTACCATTAGTCGACCGTCTCGTCTGGCATGGCAACACAGTTTTTGTGCTTACGCTACGAGTCGGACGTGTCGCAGCTCGTGTTATTTTAAACTATTTTATATTTAGTGGTGAGCACTCATTTATTTTAAAAACTAGTTCAAATATATGTTCGTTGTCTTATAAAATTTTATTTATAAATTTTACTGCTAGATTGTATGTTTTTCGAAGTGACGCTAACATTACTCAACAACGCAAAATCGATGTTTACCTTGTTCCGTGCCAGCGAAGTGTTGTCAAACGAAAGAAAGGGGGCGATTTTAATGTTGACGTTCTTTTGTTCTGTTCCAGATTCAAAAAGTAAAGTGAACAAAAATCAAAATGGCTATAGGCGGTGGAATGTCGTGTGTGAAATATCTTCTCTTCGCATTTAACCTTTTGTTTGCGGTAAGTTTTTATCCAAGCACTTTTTAGAGGCAGTGATTTAGCAGCTAACTTAGCGTTAACTTCAAGGTTTTGGTTAGAATAGAACGTGCACAACCGACGAAGCCTTCTTGGAACTCATTAAAATACCTACGTATTTAAATTTCGCTTGGTTGGAACCACTCGGGAACTACCTAGGTACCTAGTACCTACCTACCCTCTATTCATAAAGAATGAATCACTTCACTTTGTCATTGCACCACATTTTAAAGTAGGTAGGGATATCTAACAGGACATCCGATCTCGGGAAATTACCAATATGTGGTTATTGTGGTTGGCTTACCTATAAAAATAAAATACCATAGTAAGTAGGTAGGTAGGTACCATAATTCGGTCGGTGGGTAGGTGTCTAAGGCGCGGGACAGACAAAAAAGACGTAAGACGAAGACGGGGCGCGGACATTTGTCTCTTCCGCGTCCCTTTCATACAAAATGTATAGAAATGTCACGACGCAAAACATACAGAAGAGACGGGGCGCGGGCGCAACGCTTTTACGTCTGCGCCTTTTGTTCAAAACACACAGGAGAGACGGGGCGCGGACGTGGCGGGGGCGAGGACGGGGCGCGCGGGGTGGCATGCCTGCCGGGCGGGTCTCACACTAATAAAAGTTTTCTATTCTATTTCACTTACCTTAACGTTATAAGTAATCTTTCTTCAGCACTAATAGATGCTCTCCAATTTGTGTGCTTTCTCTGTAAAGCATTTCTCAGTTTGGACATGATAATATTAAAACACTGTGGAGTCATTTTATACACTGTGACAAAACGATCTGAATAATTGTGTAGGTCCTCCATTATTAAAAAAAATCGATTGTCTTCATTGCTTAGCCATACTGGATGTACCCAGTAACGTCTAACCCTCTGTATATTAGCGAGATGCACCAGTGCTAATACATCTTCATCTTCAGAAGAAGACATGTCGTCGTGTCAAAATCAGACTGTTGAATGCCGAAAATAGTCCTGACCGTGCGACTGCGTCGCGTCCGCGCCTCGTCTCTTCTATATAATTTCAAAATTCGCGTCCGTGTCACGTCTCCGCCCTGTCCGCGACGTGTCCTCGTCTTACGTCCCTTCTGTCTGTCCCGCGCCTAAGCGAATGTTTGTTATCGCTTACAATGAAACCACTGGTAGGTATGGCAAAATAAAAACGTGCCCAAGAACTTAATATATTACTCATCTATCAACAAAACAAGTCGTTGCGTTGTTGGGATTCCCCCTGCAATTGGAACCACTTTGTAAGCAAATACAAATTATCATTTTGCCACCCAAGCAAAAATAAAATGTCACCAAACCACGTTACTAGAAGCTCCACCTGCAAAAAATAACCTTACAGGTTTTCTGTCAAGCTTTTACATACGACCAACGTCATTCATTATTCTTTCACTATTATAATTTTAATTTGAATATGGAAGCTGCTCAAGGTCTGCCGTGTCTCGAACTAATGAATAAATTGTCAAAAATTTTGTTTATTTTCGCTCATTGGTGTACCAGAAAATTATACCGTAGCAGTAGATACGTACAATAACCACTTAGCAGAAATGTAATGACGTCATACTTTTTGCCGTTGTGATTTTAAAATTGCCTTGAAATTAAATAGGTCTTGTGAAAGTTATACCTATCTTGAGGTACGACATTAAAACTGCTAAGTAGGTATTCGTTTCCGGGAATTAATTATAACTGTTTGATAGGATTCCTGTCCCTGGTAAACTAAACGTTGGGTGATGAATGAAGGAGGTCACAGGTTCGATTCCCGGCTCAGGACAAACGTTCGTACGATGTGCAGATATTAAGCAGCTATTGGGCTTGCAAAGTCATGAAAGAGAAAATTTAAAACTGAAAGTTTAATTTTAGATCGAATAAAAAATAATTAAGTGTATTTCTGATTTTTTAATTCACTTAAAACTTATCTAGTTCACTACACTCCAGTTAGTCCACGTATGTCAATACGTGGCCATACATAGTACATACAAGTTTTTAGTGAACATACATAAAAAAGCCTTTATAACCATCTATTAACCCATCATATAACACAAACTCTGCTTAGTTTGGGGCTTAATAATGCTGTGTGGATTATCCAGCATCATTTGTTCATTCATGTTAACACTTTCATTTATTTAGTATAGTTCGACTATTTGAGTTAGGTGATGTGCGTTCTTGATTGTCTACATAAAAGTCCCGGGAACAAACTTTTTCCGAACCCGAAAAGCGTCGTGCGTGGCCGAGGTTTGTATCGACCGGCATAAACTCGGGGGTGATGACCCTTGATGATGATGACGGTTGGCACCTGCCTTACGTCCGATCGACAATAGTGTTATTGTATTCAAGGATAGGGCAAATAAACATCAACAGTATCTACGTATTATGTTAAGTACCTATGACTTATGGTTCAGGTTCATTTCCAAGGAGTTTAAAGACTTATTATCAAGATAGGTAGTTACAACGCCACCAAGCTAAGTTTGGACCTCGCTGCAAACTTAGCTTGGTCGTGTTGTATGCGTGTATGTGTCTGACAATGTAAGAAACAATAAAATGTAGCGATAAAAAAATAACTACAGAATGACACCGACTGACGACTTATGACTTGTAGCTAATAAAAACATAGTCTGTACGTTCCGTGACTATTCCTAGAAAATTAAAAGGACTATTAAACTTCGTGACAATTGCCCTACTTAACTCTAACCTTATTAATTTCGATGGCGGTTCTACGAATGGGATACTATCATTTTCTATTATAGTCTACACAGTCAAGTGAGCTTAACATAAGATACAAATTCGACCAGCTTTATGCTGAGGTAGGTGAACTAAAAGCTTATTTTAAATCAGCTCTTTCAGAAAACCAGCGTTGATTGTAAACACTATCAACAGCGGCTGAGACAGGCTTTGTATTGCGACTAAAGCATGTTTTTTAAACCCCTTGTCTGTTGTAAACTTGTGATGCCTTGTTTGATAAATAAATAATGCAGGACAATCCACACAGCATCATCTAGCCCCAAGCTAAGCTGAGCTTGTGTTATGGGTACTAGATGACTGATATTCATTACATAGATCGTTTTTTTTATTACACATAGTGATAGATAACGACCAGATCACCCGGAACAAATATCTGCAGATCTTGCACACAATTGTTCCGAGGCGGGAATCGAGCCCGAAACCTCCTGCGTGGCAGGCGGTCCCTTGCCCACCGCGCCACAGATATCGTCAAGTTGTTATTGATAATTAATTCTTTCTTCTTTGTTCAGATCACGGGTCTCATAATCCTGATCGTTGGGATCCGAGCGGAGATCAACTCTAAGCCGTACATGGACCTCACGGATGAGAAGTTCTACACCTCCGGACCTATGGTGCTGATCTTCGTCGGCATCATCGTCTTCATCGTCGCCTTCTTCGGCTGCTGCGGCGCTGTTAAGGAGAACCATTGCATGATTCTTACGGTAAGTGATGACGACACTTGTTTGTTTATAGGTTACCTATACCTACAGTAAATTTTAAGATGTTCTCGTTGGTTTGGTAGGTAAGTTTTGCACGCGTTCTTACAACATACAAATATGTTAAGACTTTGACATGTGAAAATAACATAGGAATCAAAAAAATCTAACAATAACCAAGTACGTAACGAACAACGGTATTTTTACGATAAATGAGCTTAGGCTACGTTGTTTGAATTGTGTCACACAATATTATAATACCTATGGCATATTCCGACGCGAGTTCCGATGAAAATGGATCTGTTATTATAAACATCATGCGAATATAAACTGTGTGTACATAATATCGTTTGATAACCTTCGATATCGCTACGTATTGCCGCGCAGTTGAGAGAATTGCATTAATGTGAATGTCAATAAAACTCTCCAGCCATACCAAGGGCAATTATGCCTGCAAATATTATGCGGTCATTAGTCTTCTGATGACAAAAATATATATTAGTTTTCTGTAGGTACTAGGTACATACCTACCCGTCTCTATTTAATCGTTGGTTTATTATTTTCTTAAATAAGAGTGGTTCTTTGTACCTTAGACTTAGATCATTAAAGTTTTTAATAAACAAATAAAATACCTAAAATCGATATATTATGAAAAGTTGGTAATAAATACCTCTAATAATTAATTCACGTCAATTTTTAACTCGACATATTTTGTCAGGATCTATTAGGATAAAATTTGTGTGCCAGGTCCTATATTAGAAACACTTGAGTCATGCATGACATGTATGTAGTACATACACATAGGTAAATATCGATGATTAACAAACAACAGAGGTTTAACCACAGTATGGTTTAAATCTCTAAATACATTTTAGCTTGTACATCGAATTAAAATTATTGTAGCGTGATGTAACCCAAGAAAGTTTACAGTTAAAAATTCTTTATTTCGACATTACAAAATGAGCTCACGAATGCATTCTACCTAAAGGTAATTCACAAACGCCTTCAAATATGTAGGTAGGTAGCCAATAAAGACAAGCTCTGTGAGTGAAGCAATTTACAATGAAGCCAGCTGACCTTTGGTCGTTGACCAGTCTGCTAAATGGAAGCTTCCTCTTTAGATGATCTTTCTAATGAAAGGTGTTCATATTCCAGAGTGTGTGGTACTTCTGTTGAGAGAAATGAATACCTAGGTTAGATTTCAAAGAGCCATTGTTTGTGAACAACTCGCAACACAAAACAAAAATCAAAAATTTGTTTTTTGGCGACGAAGTTCGTAAATACCAATATGCATATGTAAATAATTTCGAGCATTGCAAGAAAAACTCAAATCGACAAATAGTCCTAAATTTGTCAAAACATCAACAGCATAATATTGATTCTCGACATTGTTCTCGACTCGTGATCATAGCGCATGAAACTGTGCCGAAATATTGGAAAACTCAAAAATTAAATCATGGTAAATTCCCGTTTGAAATGACAATTGCAAAATTCATTTACGTTGTTACAGTAATTTTATTTAAACCATTAAAAACAGCAAATCTGATAAAGCAGTCATCTGTGTGCCGCTAATTAAGTCTATGTAATACCATGGACGAATAAAATAAATAGACCTCCAAGGTCCATTCATCCGACCGAGAATCGATTACTAGTTATCTGGTAGGGCGCGAGATGGCGCTACGTGTAGCAATTCGTTAAAATTAATCAATCTGCCCGTTTATTTTACCGCAACAGCGCCACCTATAAAATGGTCTTTGCAGCTTTTCAAGAGTCTATGTCAATGATATACTTCCATCTAATTAAATTTTATAGATGGTGCTAATGTCGATTGCTACATGATTGATACGTTGCCAGATAGCATTTTTCCCGGCTGAACGACGACGACGCGACCCGGCGGCGGCGACGCGACGTTGCCGTTCTGCTGTGTTCTGCACTGGTTTTACTAAAAATATTATTTACGTACTCTCACGTACCTCGCATCAGTATTGCCATACAATAAAAATCCCCCTAATTTTGGGTTAATATATAATATTTTTTTACGAACGTTTTGAACGTTTTGACTTTAATTAATAAATTTTATTCATGTTTTTCCTACAGCACACACATTATGCATAAAGCTCGAAACAATTTTCAATAAGTACTTGATTTAGCACGTTTCTTGGTCGATTGGATTGGATGGACATTTTTTTCTAAAATAATTCGGTATTTTTGACATAACGACGCAGAACCGCTTCAAAACTAATAATTGCTAGAAATTTGATTAATTAAGGCTAATGTCCTGATGGAATGTTTGATTAGTGAATTGTAACATTTTCATGGTGTTGTAAACCAAATTCAAAACAATTGACGGGTGGTCGTATAATTTTTTGAACATCGTTAGAATATTGAAATGATCCTTCTATTTCGATATCAGAGTTATCGGCTCCGTGGCTCAGTTGATTAACACACTGAATTATTCCTACAAAGAATACTGGAAAGCGACTGTTGGTTCGAACCTCCAATTCTCATGCTTTTGCATAAATAACTTTTTGTTAAAATCTTTTTGTTGCTTTTTGCATAAAATCAAATCATGGTAAATATCCCGTTTTAAATGACTTTATCTTTTTGTTATTAAAAAGAATATTTATAATATTTATATATATTGAAGGAATATTTATACCATATACAGATACCTTTCGAATTTTATGATATAAATATATATATTTTATAAAATAATTCAGTATTTTTGACATGACGACGCATAACCGCTTCAAAACTAATAATTGCTAGAAATTTGATTCAGGCTAATGTCCTGATGGAATGTTTGATAATTACGTAATTTTTTATGGTGTTGTAAACCAAATTCAAAACAATTGAAAACATACTCTTGGTTTTAAACAGTTAATCAAGCTTATTGTTTAACATTGATTTTCTTATTTGTAAATAGTTATTAATTTATAAGGTTAATTTAGAATACTAAGAAGATAACATTTTAAGTGTTTTCAATGCTTTGTAAAATTAAAAGACAAATTGTTGTTTGAACTGCGCGCCACGTAGTGGAGGTGACGCATGTTCAAGCAACAACTATTAACGATTTAACTACTTTGTAAACTTAAATAATAGATGAGAAATAAGCTTATAAATGACGTTAATATTTACTACATCAAAATTGATTTTTAAATGTTTTCTCAAACATTCTCTCGTCGTCAAAAACCACGTGGTGCGAACCACGTGGTTTTTGAAATAAAACCGCATTGTGCGGCGGGCGAAGCCCATTACTTTTTAGTGTTATGGTGTTTCTTCATTTGCTATGAGTGATCCTAGAGTGAGTGGTAACGTTGGCCTTGCTGACACCAGCTTTGCTGGCACCAGCTCTGCTGGTGGTAGTTTGGCCGACGTCATACATTCAAAAAATCCTATTAGGCAGGGTACTTCGACAGACATCTTTATAAGTCATGTTACATAAAATTTTAAAGGTATCATATTCCTTCAAAAATTTTAATAACAAAAAGTTATTTATGCAAAAAGCATGTGATGTGGAGGTTCGAACCAGCAGTAGTCAATTTCCAGTCTTTTTTGTTGATGCATTCCAGTGTGTTAAACAACTGAGCCATGGAGCCAATATTGGTGCTGTCGGAATAGAAGGATGATTTCAATATTCTAACGATGCTCAAAAGATCCGTCAAGTTGGTAAAAATGTGACAAACACGGTAGACAAATAATCACTGATTTTAATAACTTTGTATGATGTTTTCAGTGTATTTTCGTAATGTTCTGTTATTATATGCTTGTTCTCGATCTTCACATGCATAAGTAATTTACGTTTATGGTGTTTATCATCTTATTCACTTGATTTGCACTGTTTATTGTTGTTCACAGATCGTCCTTGTTGTTTTTGTAATCACTGTTTTCTAGCTCTTATTTGTAATGTTTCGTTGAGATAATGTTATGCCATTTATGCTTAGTACGTTTTACTTTAATTTTCACTGGTTTAATCACTGTTTTATCCGGATTTCAATTTTAAATAAATTTTATTCGTAGGGTGTACGTTGACCTTACGAGCGCAGCGCCCTCTTGCAAATAAGCTAAAGTAAATAAAACGAGAAAACCTGCGGCATAATAGATAGGTATGCTTAGGGTATCTAATTGGACAGAAAGGGCCTGTTTTATATAAGTTATTGTTTTCATACACACTTCAAATAGCTAATCATAAAATTAATGTTATCATACAAACTTTTCATTTGCACGCCATCTACCTATTAAACGATGCTTTATCTTGTACATTATGCCACGCCATCTATCACTATTCTTTAGAGACTAGTCTACCAGGACGATTATCTATTAATAAAACAAAATTTGAATATATCAACCGGTAAGTATCAAAAACTTATTTAAAAAAATCTATAAAAGAATTGTTACGATTATCAAATGACTCCTATTCATTTACCGAGTTTAATCGTGGAATATAACGATTTTCGTGATAAGGATCAATGCCATCTAGTATTAACCAGAATTTCGGAGGAACGCAACTTTGAATGGGCTCTGGCTATCTAGTGTTTCCTTCATCTATGGTAATACACAATATGACTAGCTATATGCATGCACTCATTCAATTAATGTTTAATGAGCACTAGTTGTTTAACTGTGATATTTCCTGTGCTGTGGCAGTGTGTGTGTGAGGGAGACAAAGGATTGTAAACTATTGTAGACTTCGTTAATTTTATCGTTGACAATAAAATATGTTTTTAGCTTGCTACTCTCGTAGCATTATTAAAATATATTCTATTATAATAAGGTATTTTTATCGCGTACACTACAATCATTAATTTGGTATTTTAACAATTCGCGAAAGTTATTTTTATAACTGTTACGTAAGTAGGTATATGGAAATAACCCATAGAACAACAAAAACTTAAATTAAAATTAAATTTTACCTCGCCACTGTCACTGTAGGTCTAGGATAATTACAACGTCAAATACCTACATTTTGTTGAAATTTTTGTTTTTGTATTTAAGTTAGGTAACCTATAACATAGAAAAACGTACAAAGATTCCGTTGATCGTTTTTTGTCGTCAAGTAGGTAAGGTACCTACGTTTCCCGTGTAGGTGTGTGTGTTAACCTGCCAGAATACATCACCCTTCAGAAAGCTAACGACCGAGATACCACAAATCGATAGGGATTTAGCTACAAACAACGTTATCTACTTGTTTGACTCATGTGGGTTTAAACGCGAAGTCATGACTCACTACAAATATGTTTAAATCTTTTAAAATGATGAATTTACAGTGTGTTAAAATTAATATTTATAAATCATCGATTGAAATGTACTCGTAGTAAATAAATAACTCAATGTAATAAATGGTTTATTGTAGTCCTTTTTAAACATACAGAACGAAAATCAAAATAGGAGGAGGTTCTACTATGTTTGGTTTTATTTTTATTTTTTGTAAATTTGTCGATTTCATCGTCAAATCATGGACCGATTTGGAAAATTCTTTCACTATGATTGTTCAGCAAAATAATTATTTTTAAGCTGAACTTAGCCAAGGATTGATCGAAAACAGCTTTAAGTCGTTGCAAAGAGTCGACCTTTATTACACTTGTTGCCATCGATCACAGGTTTTAAACAATGGGGCTAAATTTATGAACATATTTCTACCTAATAAATGAGAAAACTTTTACTAAGTTCACTTTCCGACATAAACCAAGGCAACCAAAGAGACGCTCATCGATTTTGCTCGTGAAAGTGACAGCAGCGTCTGGCCAGACAGGCGCCAGAATGAAATCACTTTACTTTTAGCTAGGTAGAGGGGTGTCTAGGAAAAATACTATTATACGAAGGAATACATGCGAGGTCATACATGTACTTCGAACAGGGATATAATAGGGAGACCCACAGAACAGAGAATACAATCTAATAGAAGGAATCTTTAAGTCTTTGGTCACGTGGTTCCTCGCCGCATTTTAGGTACCTGCTTAGGTAGGTAGATGTTATTATTTGTGCAGCACATAGTGCAGATGCGAGTACCTTTAGCTAAATCAAAATAAATATAAGGAATTCTCTGAAGATAAATTACCAACTTTTTTGAAAATGTAGGTAGGTATAGGTACTTACTTTTTGTTAGCATTTGTATATTGCAATCGATTTTCAATTTTATATACCTAATATAAACAAAACCGTTTCCTTTTTTAGACGAAATCTTCTATGAAAATCGCTCGTCTCTTTGTGAGTTAAAATGATCGGACCGTTCGCCAATTATTTTATTATAAAAGTCCGAACGAATATATTCGATGATCTCTTTGTCCTCATCAGACAAAAACCATTCATTTATCATTGTTCAAAATCGATATCACTGAATGCAAGAAACACAACCAATAATAAACAATAACAAACAACATAACATAACCTAAAATATCTCAATTCTCACAGTTTTGACATTACTAGCCCAGAGTTAGTTGACATAACCCTGTCTGTCAGAGGGTTAAATTTCAAAATTTAACTCAGGGTTAACTCCTAACTCTGGTGGTACAAGACATAATTAGAATTTAACTACAGAGTAGTATCTAACTCTGAGTTAACTGTGTAAACCAAGCCTGTTGCAAGTGGACCTTAGAGCCTTATCTAACTACAATTCGTCATACATGTGCGTTTTGCGGACGATTTCAAAGCGAGACGATTACGCAGCGAGCATGCCGCGACGACGACGTCGTCGCTGCATTCCCGGGGCGTGTCGTCTTCGTCGTCGTCCGCGTCGTCGCGACTCTTTAGGAACCTGGAGTATTTGGAGGTTCAAAGTTATGGGTTAACATGATTTTTTCATGTATGAATACATCCGACAGAGAACAAAAGTTACTGACATAGAGCTCTAAGAATTAGCAAGCTGAAGTGGCAGTGGGCCGGCCATATCTCGCGAAGAACCGACGACAGCCGCTGGGGTAAACGTGTTCTTATATGGAGACCGCGACTCAGCAAACGTAGTTAGGACGTCCTCCGGCCAGGTGGGATGACGACCTGCGAAGGACTGTAGGCAGATGCTGGATGCGGCAAGCTGAAGACAGGGTGCTATGGCGCTCATTAAGGGAGGCTCTATGTCCAGCTGTGGACTGCGAAGAAGAAGTCTAATCCGAATCGAGGAAATAAATAGTGGCTTTATGCCAGACGTCCCCCTGCTGTGACCTTAATAGCTAACGTAAACCCCGCTGACGTGCCTAGCTTACGTAACACAACACCTACATTCTTTTAATCTAGCTAGGCACTAATGTGCATATACCCACCTAGATAATGTCTTCTTGAGTGAAGTGAATAACTAGATAGCTTCACAATGATGACAGGACACGTCACTGTGACGTTCTGTTAGGATATGTATTTCTTAGATGACCGACTGAGATAGGTAGGTATCTAAAATTGCATTATATTTAGACTTAAATAGGCAAAACCATCAGGCACGTGATATTAATGTATTAATGGTTTCTTTTTCATTTCTTCCGCTGGAGGACCAAAAAATTACCTAAGTTATGTGGAAATACATAATTTCTATGTTATTTCTCTGTTTTCACTTCTCTAATGTTATTTGATATTAGTTATTTTTTAAGCCTATTATTGAAATAAAGTTATAAAAAACTTAAAATCTGAGAGGGGAAAGATCTACTTGTTCGTACTTGTATGTCAAGGTATGTTGGTCAAGCCGCTTCAAGGTTGAATAAATTCTAATACAGAATTGGCTAAAACTAAATGCACTAATTTTTTAGCTAAAACGCAAAACATGGTCACTTTCCGAAACCGTTTTAGGTTACCGTACTTGGATTTTTGATATACTTAGATATCTATTGTGATGATTTTCACCAACACTTTTTTGAATTCATTTAAGTTTACTTATACCACAGATAATATAATACATACCTAGGTATTATATTATCTGTGGTATAACCGAACTGAACATATCTACCAACCTAGTACAAAAGAGTCACATAAAAGTTAGGGGCCGTTCAAGTATTACGTAAGCACAATGGGGGGTGGGGGGGTCTTTAAATATTTTTAAACTTACGCGATCTGAACACATAATTATAAGTATTGATACAACGGGTATTTGTTTATGGGGGATCTTTGTTTTGCTTATCTTGGATGACATGGGGGGTAGGAGTCTAGATGATGATTACGTCATCGGTAGTTATTTACTTTTTTACACGAATGGCAACCCCCACATTGTCGCAATTGAAAAATGTTTACGTAAGCATGGGGGGAGGGGGTAAGAACTTACTTTTGCGATTTAATAAGCGTCTTATTTGTGTAGATTTTTGTCATGATTTTTTGTCATGTTGTAGTGACAACAGATAAAAATCACATAATTTAACATATCATTGGTTCCAGTTCTCCGTATTCCTGCTAATAATCATCGTGGCTGAGCTGGCTGTCGGCATTGCTGGCTACATGAAGCACACAGAGCTGGAAACCTCCATCATGAAGCACCTCAACGAGAGCATAGCCAAGTACAATGACGACGTCAACATTAAGAAGACCTTCGATATCTTGCAGACTGATGTGAGTTGTAAATTTGATTTAGTTACCTCCTAGTTCATGGTATACCTACTGTAATATCTACTTCAGCCGGGCAGATAGGTATCTCCTAACTGCTGAAGAATTACGTGGATATTTCTTAAGGTCTATGACGAAAAAATCTGCTCTACTTTCATAATAAGCGCGGTCAAAGAGTGGAATAAGCTTCCTGTGTCTTTTTTCCCGTTAGAGTATCTACAATCTGTCTTAAAATCAGGGTAAATATCTAAGTTCTTTTTGGGAAAGGGGCCTCGAACTTAGGCCACATCTTCACTTACCTACCATGAGATAGGGGTCCAAGCTTTTACCTAACAATAAATAAATAATAGTTTAAAAAAACTAAAAAAACCACGCTTTTATAAATTAACCGAACTAAAAAGTAGAAATATTTTTTATGTTGTTGTTTTACATTGAAATAATTTCTTTTATTTATCACTCTTATCCATAATTTGAATTATTAAAAAAAATATTTCTAAAAGATTCAAATATATTTATTGCGTCAAACATGGTATAAAGGTCTTAACTTCTACTTTTTAGTTCGGTTTATTTATAAAAGCGTGGTAGCATGGTGAAGCTAATAAAAGCGTGATAAAAAGAAAATTAATGTCTGGTTATTTGGGGGGACATAGCTAGACCGCCAGATGCAAGATTAAAAACAAAATAGGTGGTAAGTAGGTAGGTACTTTGATCGTCTACGTAAGTATCCACGAAACAAAACTTACAACATTGTTCATAATTTCACAGTTTTTAGACCGGAAAAATACTTCCTGGCTGCTAATAAAGTTGCGTTGATGTTACGAGTATATGCATGTATATGCCTAATACATGCCATTCCTTCTGATAAATACATGGGTGCCTGCCATTTAAAAGCATCAAGAGATCCCTCGCCTAAACAAGCAGTGGAAGTCTATTTCTGTGCAGAACAAACATCTTAAACTTTTGTCTAATTGATGGCTATTAAATTCGTTGCTTAATTTTGTCTCTAAATTTAGAAATTCCTACAACATTCACAACACAGCAAAGCTTCTATAAGAGTCTGTTCTTCTTTGGTATAGAAGTCCGTTTACCCTCTTACGTCTCCTTACGTAGCTAGAATAAGATTCAATAGGATATATTTTAACAAAGGACAGTGCTGATTATGAATACCTATGCATCAGCACGCTTCACAGCGCGTGTGAAATTCTCACACGGACGTTTAATATTCATTCCCATACAAAAAGTGGAACCAATCCCTTTATGTGGGATGTTCATTGATGTATTATTTCTGTGGGGATGTTCCTACTACTGTTGGTAACTGTGAAGATTGGCCTGTGTGTGCACCAGTTAATGATAAGAGCAACGTCATATTAACTTAGCTTGTACAAGCAGAAAATATCATCTATCTTTCTGCAACTGAAAATTTCTGTTACAGACAGGAATACATAATATGAAAGTTCTTTATATTACACTAGTTTCTGCTCGCAGCTTTGTACGCGTTGTTTCTTTGGAAACGTTTTCAGGCTATTTCTATCCCATGTTTCAAAATTGAACAATCACTCGACCGACGGTCACAACTCTGTTCCACCGACCCTACCATCTCTTTGAAACTTTATTATAATTTATAATAAATGTTACATTCCAGCTGGAATGCTGCGGCATCAACGGCCCCGAAGACTGGAAGAACAACTCCATGGCCATTCCCGCAACCTGCTGCAGCGGCCAAGTCATCAACGGAACCGAAGTAGCTCCTTGCACTCCTGACACCGCTGGATTCCACAAGGAAGGCTGCCTGTCGAAACTGGTCGTCTACTTGCAGGACATCTCTAAAGTTCTGGGAGGTGTCGGGATTGGCATTGCTTTTGTTCAGGTAAATAACAACTTACATACTTTCGTATCAACACAATGCCTGCTGACCGTGAGTCAGTTCTGTAGGCAGCAATTCGGTCGTTGAGTCGATGGACAGAAGCGGCTTAGGATCGCTATTTTTTAGGTCAACAGTGGTCGGACGTTGGTAAGCATTTATGGTAGAGGTAACTTAGTTATAATGCAGGTCTTCAGGTGCTCATAAGTGCTAAGTTAGGTAAAAGATATGGCTCCATGCACTCGTCTCTCCGTCTCTCATTTAGGAGAGACCCATCTGTCATTTATTATTTATCAAGGAGTTTCAATGTACTAGATATTTTACGAATAATTTATCTAACGGGCACTTCACTACATACTATAACAATACTGTCAAGTGCGATCCTTTTCAGAGTAGTGTTACCATGAGTAAAATAAATTACTCGTAGTCACTCTGGTGTAACGTGACCACGAGTCCGCCGTTGCCTAGAGCATAGCAATACCTAGTATTTTCGTTCGCGGTGTACATGGTGGATGTGGACCTCGTTCGTTCCTCCTTGTTAGCAAATTAAGGTGTGCATTTGACAACGAACTTAACTGCTGTGTATTCTAATGGGTCATTTTCTTTTCCAGCTCCTGGGAGTACTATTCGCCTGCTGCCTCGCCCGCTCCATCCGCAGTCAGTACGAAACTGTCTAATTCAATTATTTACTGCAAACATCTACCAACTATTCTAGTTAGTAGGCATAGTTTTGTCATGTGATATAAGTAATCTTCTGTATATTTTGGATAATTTATTATTGTTACCCACATTTTAAGTTTATTTTGATTCGGAGATCTTTTTTGATAAAGATCTCATTCTCATTCAATTATTACTCGATAGGTGCATAATCCCCGCCTTACCATAGATTTGAGAGTGTGGCACTTGCACAATTTTATTGAATTTCACAGTGTGCTCAGTGTGAAAGACTGATTAAAGAAATCTTTGCCAAAACAAAATTCTACCATATAAAGTATTTATACGTTTTTCTACCTTTGTATTGATCTACATTCGTTGGTCTCAAATATTAGTCTCGCGTTTATAGTTTTCATAAATTTTGACGTAGATCTGGTGCACCATTTTATACGCTGTATAAGTGTTAGTTTTATAATAACAAGATATAAAGAAATTAATTATACTTGTGTCTTAGATTTTGTATAAGCGTAAATAAAATTAAATTGGCAATGTAATTCACGTGTCTTATTTCTACATTCTAGGTAGCTAAAATGAAATGAACAATAAAAAGTCAAGTGTTCTAGTTACACACATTTATTTTCCTATTTTATATCATGAATATAAATTGTAACAAAGGATGGTTACACTTACACAGATCCAGTAAGGACATCGAGGAACTTCAGTCGCGTAAAATACAGCTGATGTCTTGCAAGCAACATTCGATTCATATTACAAAATAAAAATCACAACAAGAAAAGCCTAGTCCCGAAGTTATCAGTACTTTTGTATGTCGCGAGCATCTGACTGAATCTCACAGCACCAGTTTTCTACCAAATCACTTTTAATCTTAGAAAAAGTTAATTTTCTCACCAATGTCATTCACATACGGGCGACATACACTTTTCCTAAAAATTACAATTAAAACGCTAAATATTCATTAAATTCTAAGGTTAAGACCATACATTACAATACAATAACTTACTACTAGTTAGCTGTTTCACATCCTACATGTTCACTTGTTACGGCTAATCTGACTCGAGCAAAAGCTAAATGCGCCTATTGGATTTGGCACTAAGGAAATGGTTACACAACACAAAGTCAACCCAGCAAAACCCTTTGATATGTTTTGTTAATAAAATCATAAAAACTGTCTTTAAAATTGAATGTCGAATATTGTCACAATCGTTTAATTCAACTACTTATCTCTTCTCGCAATAAAAAATAGGATCCTTATACCTGACTCAATGCAGATTTTGTTTTTCACAACAAAATATAATTTCAAAAGCAAAAATGATTGCACAAAAGCTTGAGTATAAGTATAAAAAATTATACTATTGACTGATTAAAAAAAATGAATAATTTAGCTACTTAATGTTAAATGGACCAAATAGTATGAAAATACAATTAGAAAATATAGGATATTCAGGTTCATTAATTCTAACCCTAACAGAGTCTTAAATTTACAAATAAGATAAAAAAGAAAAACAGGTCTATTGACAAAATGTAAGAAGCTAAACATTATTATAAAATTTTACTGAATGTCTATTTTGAATACTATGAAATTTTGTATCCTCACCATACCATCTAAATAGCGTTTTAGAACATACCCTGAAATTTAAAAGAATCACTAAAGACTTCATTTCACCACATTGGTTAACCAACAGTCACAATTATGGATGTTATCGACAACAATATCCCAATAAATCTTAATTAGGCTTCGCATATCAGATGTACACACATAAGTAGTTGGGTGGATGAGATCATTGTGGCAAATTGACTCAATCACTGGTTAAACCTATACACAAAAATTCTCAATACTTACGGAGAACTAACACCAGTTTATTCATAAATGTTTAAAGGAGAATATGCTGGTTTGTTTCAAATCTGGCGTTGTTAAATTAATTCTTAGATACCAGTAACTTCAAACAAACCAGCAAACTACCCTCAAATGCCTAAAAAATAAGTCATAAGCACGACATAACAAAGTTATTGAAGCAATATTATACAGTAGCTCAAATCAGCTTTATCAGTTGTGTTTGAGAAAAACTCGAGAAATCTTTCCCATAAGTCAAGATATTGAGATACACTGCTAAGAAAGTCAATAGTAAGCTTAAAATACGTGAAAAGGATGGATTTATGTATGGTATTGAGTATATTATGATAATGTATTGTTCCATATAGGAGGATCGCGATTGATTCATGTTGCGTAGCGCTTTGTCCAGAGACGAGCTATGCGGTCATGTTCCTCTCTGTTCTGCAGATATTGTGTAGCAATGCTTCCCACCAATGGGTCAGCTGAAACAAAAAGAGAAAAGCTGATTAATGCATTACGATCACAGCAATGTTGGTATTAAATTCAGTCACTTGTAATTTAAACTGGTATGGATAGAGTCCTATGAAAATTTTAAGCTAAGCATCAACTGAGGCATTAAGAGTCTTGCTCAAATTGTACAGCATGATTTGCCTTGTTAACTCCATGTTATATAATAAATACAAATATATAGGCACAGGGCCATTATTTTCATCATCAAATTTAGGATTTTAAGAAATAACTAACACTTATTTTGCTTCCCTTCTTGATTTAGTTAGTTAAACTGCCTATATCGCCTGCGTGGAAATTTCTGCGCAATTTTACCATGTTTTCTCACCGTTCAAACTTTTCCTGGACTACAACAAACATTTCAAAACCAAAATCAGCTAAATCAGCCCGGCCGTTCTCGAGTTTTAGCGAGACTTACGAACAGCAAAAGATTTTTATATATGTATAGTCATCAGAATAATTAAATTACCTGGATTACAATCAGTCAGGAGTGAGCATATTGACAGCAGTACTTTAGATATAGTGAGAGCTGGAGACCAGTTGTCTTTGAGTATATCCAGGCATATCACACCCTGGCTGTTGATGTTGCAGTGGTATATCCTGGTGCGGAATGTCACCTGGAAATGAACAAGTTTTAAATTAGTTTATTAGTCAACTAGCTGCGTTCCGCGAGTTCGCCGCTGTGGAAATCTATGTGCCAAACGGTTTAAATAAAAAGTATCCTTTGTCTGTCTTCTGGTTCTAAGCTATTTCCCCACCAATTTTCAGCCAAATTGGTTCAGCCGTTCTTGAGTTATAAATAGAGTAACAAACATGACTTTCTCTTATATATATATAAAGATTATGGCCATCGCTTAGTGATAAGGGGCCCCAAGCTTATTTCATTTTAGGTTTGGTTAGTCTACCGAACTCTTCACATCAAAACAGCTGAAAAGATCTTAAATACATTTGGCATGGAGGCAAACAATATCCTGTTGAAAGGCTACTTTTTATACTAGGAAGTGTAAAGCCGCAGCAGCTCTTTACCAATACATTGATAGGTAGGTATATCACAAATGTAGAATCAATAGTTACCTTGGGAGGTTTGAATGGGTATTCGGCTGAGAAATGAATGTCAAGGAAGAAAACACCTCCTTCATACACGGATCCAGGAGGTCCCAAGATAGTGGACACCCATTCATAAAGATTATCTCCTTTAGGTCCCGCACTGCAGTTTGGTGGAGGGTCTAATGTGATCTCTGCTAACTCCTTCTGGATCCTCTTAGCTGAAGTGCCCAGTGCTTTGGACATTTTGGGGTTCCACCTGTTCTCTTTTGTGTCGGGTTTGTTCTCGGTGGCAGCGCTCGTACCTCGGCCACGTCCAGGGCCCCCTGATGAACCAGATGCACCAGACATTATCTAAAAGTTCCACACTAGACATGATAAGCGGTGAATGATCATGAGTAAATGATGGTTAGATGGGTTCATGGAGCAACATAAAACATGCACAAGCTCGCAAATAAAGTAAAAGTACAGTAAAATATACAGCGCCGTCGGAAATGGTACTTCTGTATGAGTAACATGAATTTTCAGTGCAATGACATGATTATGCATTGATTATGCTGTGTGCTCATCACACATATGTATCAGAAATTATGCTACATCAAACAATGCTTCGATATTCCGCTAACGACGCATAAATAACTTCAAATTACAGGTAAAAGACCTCAACTTTTTTTCTCATTTCATCCAACCTTTGAAGACAAAGACAATGTGTCACACTTTGTAAAGAAGACACTAAACGGATACGCTATGCCAAGAAGAACCATCAAACATAATCTATCGCAAAATTTTGAAGAAATCGCATACAAACAACGAATCAATGCAAATAAAATGATTTATTTGTACCTTACGACGAATAATAGTCGGCCATCTTGTGGGCTGGCGTTATCCGATAATTCCGAATGTTTGTCAGCCTCTTATTTTATAAAACGAACGTTCTCCAACTTAAAACCCAGAAAGAAATGGAATTTGTCTTTGTGTATAAATTTACTTAACGCAGCAATATCCCGCGCCCGGAGATCAGCTCTGCAAACCGCAAACAGGCAGCCTGTTAGGGTACTTCCAGTGACAACAGAAAGAAATCTATTTACTTAGTGTTTTGATAAAAATCGTACCTTGTATCTGCTTTTTTGCTCCTATGATCCTAACTATCCAACTTCTTCACATCTACCACATTTCCATCCATTCAGTTCGTCACCCTCACCAACACAACAGAACAGAACTGAAAAATTCTGGGAATGCACACGCTCACAACGGTAAGTACTCAATTCGAAGGATTTTTCATAGATAGAATACTTACACTTGATAAAAATAGCTTAGCAACTAAGTAAATACTAATCACTATTAAATTCTAAGCAAATTAACTATAAATTTTCATCAATATCACAATGAACATCTATCACCGCTTGCCGACATTTTTAATTCCTTTTTTTTTTGTACAAAATATTTTGATGTTTTACTAGAGACAAGACAACATTGTCTATGGTTTATCCCAAATCGCAAGATAAAGCCTGCTTTTCACAGGCTCAGTAACTGTCTGACAGTGAAGAAAAGTTACTTGGTTGGTCCGTGAAAACAAAGTTAAGGCAGCTACTATCGGTCAGTTACTCTCGGACAGCTAGGTACTTCAACATTTTTTTTATTCTACTTTCCATCGATCACCACCACAAGGACAACTATTGGGCCGTCGTCGCTCGTCGTCAATCGCTCCTTCGTTCCATACGAACACGACAGTGGCAGCCGGTCAGTGCTGATGGAGAGTGGACGCCTGTATAATGTTAATATTGAAAGCTCTTTCAGTTTCTGACTTTTCTTCGTCTAAGACATTTAAATTGGCCGTGGAAGGATGTTTAACCGATTGAAGTTGAAGTTGAACTATAGTGTACTTATACAGCTACTGTGTAGACAGCAGCTGTTTCGTTTGTCGTGAAGACACATCGGCAGAGTTGTCAGTTACTGGGCCAGTAAAAGCCAGGCTTTAATCAAATACCTTTACTAAATGGTATTTGTCAATGTCAGTTATTTCAAAATGATAATGTCAGTCAATGGTTTGACGGCCCAGCCAGATTGTTTTGTTTTGCTCATGCACCCTTTTCGTTACCCCCTTGCCTAGTTGCCTACTTATTATAATAATTTTGGATAGTTACAGAGTGTTATCGTAGTTTCCAATTCCATTCCATTCAACAAAATAAAAATCCACTTATCACATCAGACTACAAATAATTCAAGATGGGGAAACGACAGCACCAAAAAGATAAAATGTAAGTTCACTTAAGATTATTCTTAGTTTCGAATTACTTGTGGATTAATTCGTTATCAACTCTCATCAGGTACCTGACGTACACAGAGTGGAGTACCCTCTACGGCGGAAAAAGACCTGGAAGCTCCAAAGAGGCAGACACATCATTCAAGAGGCTGCCTTTCGACCACTGTTGTTTGTGTCTTTTGCCCTTCGAAGATCCATACTGCGACGTTGATGGCAACATATTTGAACTCCAAGCTGTTCTAGAATTTTTAAAAAAGTTTAAAGTTAATCCTGTTACAGGAAAAGTAAGTATCTATTAACATACAAGCAAAACAAAATCATTTTAACTTATCACCTTCACAGTCAACTTTCATACAGATTATGATGATGGTGGTCCCCACACAATTATCAGGACCTGTATTGTGTAAGGCTGGTTTTAAAATATTGGTTTTTCATTAATTTCTATGAACACATCTAGCTAGTTTAAACATTATATTACAACTCACTAACATACCACTTTATTTCAGAAACATGACCTGAAATCGCTGATCAAACTTAACTTCGCAAAAAACGCTGAAGATGATTATCACTGCCCTGTCCTATTCAAACCATTCACCAACAACACACATATTGTTGCGATCAAAACAACAGGCAATGTGTTTACTTATGAGGCAGTGGAACAGCTTAATATCAAGGGAAAGAATTGGAAAGACCTCTTGAATGATACTCCATTCACAAAGAATGATATTATTGTACTGCAAGAGCCGAATAAGCTGGCAAAGTTTAATATTGCAAGCTTTCACCATGTGAAGAATAGTTTGAGAGTTGAAACTGAAGGTAATGTTGAAAATATTTACCACCATTGCTAGTTAAAAATAAAAAATTAAAGTTGGATAATCCTCACAGCATCATCTAGCCCCAAGCCAAGCAGGTTATGGCCCATTTTTAACAGATCTTATGAAAATGTGATCAAACCTCGAAGCTTGACTCAAATAGTTATAAAATGAGATCTACATATTTCATTATGCCCATAGCATGACAGAATAGCACTGACACAGTTATTCTTATACCATATACACAATAAGCATTACTCAAGCATAGATTGATGACTGAGCAATTGAGCAAGCTATTATAATACAGGCATTACTCACTTATAAACAGGCTATTACTTAATAGAGAATTAAGCTAGTTAGCTGGCAAAGTTAAGTAGGTACCTAGCACCTATAATAATTATTTGTAAGACCATTTAAGAAGAATAATGAATTTATTTATGTTATTTTCAGAGGAAATTGCAATGAAGAAAGATCCACATGCAAGACTAAAGGCAGTGTCAGCAGAAACAAAAGACATTCTTCAAGAGCTGGAGAAAGAGTACAAGGCCCCTGAGAAAGCTGATGTTAAGAAAGAGGTCTGTATCTTGGAATTATGTATATTACATTCCATTCCACCACTATCCATAGCGGTAGCTAATACTGACTCAATACGGGGTCATCCTACAGTCACTAAAAAATATACGTAAATAATAAACATATAATCCATGAGAAAATGACGACAATAATTGCGAGTCAGATTCGTATATAAACTGCGTTCAAGTTCAGAACCATTTTTACATTCCTGCTTGACAGTTACTCGACACATCCATCCATACTAGCCACCTAGCTAGCTACCGGACTACCAACAGTCGAGACGTGATCGAGTCGTCGACGATGTCTCGATCACGCCTTGCGAGACTCACCAGACTCACCCCTCTGTACAGTTATTAATAATCGGTCTTTGTTGCAGGTAGCAGACAAATTCAATGCAGCCCATTACTCCACTGGCATGGTGGCAGCTAGTTTCACATCCACAGCTATGGTGCCGGAGACCAAACATGAGGCGGCCATCATCTGTGAGGATGAGGTCAAATATGATAGGGTGAAGAAGAAAGGTAAAAAAATCTCTATTTTGTACCTAACAAGCGCCAAATAAGTTGGCATACAGGTCGTTCACCTCCTCCACAATAAATGCATTGATAAGTTATGTCGCTTTCCATACAAATCTATAGCGATACTAGTGTTGCTAGAATATAGTGGTACAAGCGTAGCGTACTAGGAAGAAAAGGGCAAACAATACTACTGTTCGATTCCCAGCTTGGTTGATATAAAATCTATAAGAGAGTGGACTGTATGATTGATATTTTTGATGATTGTGACTCTAAATTGTGTCAATACTAACGAGACGAGAGTGATTCTATCTTGTATAATGAGAATGAGAAGTGTTGAATCGTATGGATGAAGGATGTGTCGAGTGTTGCGAAAAACCACTAACCTTGACAGTCGGGTGTGTAGCCTTACTCCACTCGTTTCCAGGATTCCTCGGCGCGTCGCGGCTAACTATACCTTTCGAGATCCGTACTTCACTTGGCGGGTTAGCTTAGGGCGAGCTTGGAGAAACTGGTCAGAGCGTGAAAGCTAGACAGTGGTGTCTCGTACAACATCGACTATCACTTCCAACGAAAAACAATTCCATGCACGGCACTAATCGATATTGAACCTCACGATAGAGATCGATAATAAAAGAATAAAAGGTTAAATTTATGCGAGAACAAAAGAATGTGACGAAACTACTTCTACTCTCGACGAAATCTCAAGACAGAATGAATGAGTAGTTTATAAAAAAGGCGCGGAAAAGCAAACGGTCATAAACGTACCTTGGTGAGAAATTGTCAATGTCACTAATGTCAGATATGTCAACCTTGCCACCTAACTTACAAAAAAGTGCATACCAATCCTGAACATTCCGACCACCAAAATACACAGTATTTTCCGCAAAGCTTATCCAATTTATATAAATGCGATACGAAACAATTAACACGAGAAAAATATATATTATTTACAATTACCTAAACTAACTTACCTAATCCTTTCAGCTGGATTTAGGTGGAGTGGGCATCGGGATCGATGTCCTGGTTCATAGGAAGGACACATAATTTAACCACAGGCCGTTTGCATTCTCCTGAAGCCGTTCGTAGAGTAACCACTCGGCAGACATTATCGGTTCCAGAATGGAGCTGAATTACCCGACCTAATTTCCATTTCATCGGACTGCATTGTTCGTTAGCAATGAGAACCAAAGTTCCGACATCAATATTCTCACGCGCATCCACCCATTTATGCCTTTGTTGCAGCGTATGCACATATTCGAGGTGCCATCTCTGCCAGAAGTCCTGGTGCATTCTTTGGATGAGCCGCCATCGACGAAGAGGGCTGACGTGCTTTTCTAGGATCTGCTCCTCTGGCAGTAGAGTCAAAGGCTCGAGTGTGAGGAAATGGCCTGGGGTTAACGCCGCAATATCATTTGGGTCGGAGCTTAGTGGCGAAAGTGGCCGTGAATTCAGCAGAGCTTCGATTTGGATAAGCAGCGTGTTAAACTCCTCATAAGTCAGACGTTGCAAGCCAACGACACGAGCGAGGTGAGTCTTAACCGATTTAACTCCTGCCTCGACTAGTCCCGAGAAATGTGGACTACCAGGAGGGTTAAACGTAAACTCTACCTTCTCGGCCTGCGCCGCCTGCGACATTAAGTCCTTTAACAGGTTACTGGCCCCGACGAAGTTCGTTCCTTGATCGGATACCAATCGAGAGCAACGACCTCTGCGAGCTATAAACCGCTTCAGACAGGCCAAATAGGCTTCCGAAGTGAGTTCCGAAGCGAGCTCCAAGTGGATTGCCTTAGTGGCCGTGCAAACAAAGACACAGACATACGCTTTGAATGTTCTAACGCCACGACCACGGCCAAGGGCTATGTCAAATGGCCCAGCATAGTCTACTGAAGCTGACGAGAATGGTTTCAGTTGACTTAGACGGTAACTCGGCAGATTTCCCATCCGGGGAGGTGCGGACAATCGTGGGTTGGCACGAAAGCACTTTACACAAGACGACACCACGGAACGAATAGCTCGCTTCGACGAGAGGATCCAAAAATCCTGTGCGAGAAGACTCTGTAATGTCTGAGGTCCTGGATGTAGAAATCTCCGATGGTACTCGTCGATTAGAAGATAGGTCAGGCGGTGAGTTCGAGGAAGCAGTAGCGGGTGCTTCTGACTGTAACTCAGATCACTGTGCGCGAGACGGCCGCCCACCCTGAGCAACCCATTTTCATCTATGAAGGGACATAGTTTTCTTAAAACTTTGGGGAGCAAGTTTGGGGTGCCTTTAGTTAGCATACGGAGTTCCGATGCGAACACAACCTCCTGTACATGCTTTACTAAAAACTGCAACGCATGGCTAGTTTCGATCGTTGACAACACACCGGTTGATTTTACTGGTGCCCGTAAATTTTTAGAGAATCGGTAACAGTAGGCGACGATATTAACGATGCGCGAGAACGACGAGAATTTGTGAATGAGTCCATCGACAAAACCAGTGTTGCTTTCTGTAAGAAACGTCAATATTCTTCGCTCCTCGAATGCGGACTCGTTGGCTGTGTAAGAATTTTGCGGCCAGTCTTCACAAGGGTTCAACAACCAGTTGGGGCCCGACCACCATGAATGACACCGGATCAAATCTTCGGGCAATAAACCTCGTGAACCGTGATCGGCTGGATTGTCGGTAGTAGGAACATGTTGCCAGCATTCGGAGGGTATACCGTCTTGAATTTCCGTAACACGGTTGGCAACAAATGTTTTCCAGCGTGAAGGACAGGAGTTAATCCAGGTTAATGCTACACTGGAATCTGACCAAGCGAAGATACCATCGAAACGATAAAGACCATCTAGGGCGACGGTTAACGAGGACATGAGCTCAGTCAGCAAGACAGCCGCCATCAACTCTAAGCGAGGGATAGAGCGTTTGCGGAGAGGAGCAACTTTCGATTTGGCACAACATAGTCGGACCTCAGTCATCCCGTCGCTGCGCGATGCACGACAGTAGATAACAGCACAATACCCACGCTCAGAGGCATCACAAAAGCCATGAAGTTGAAGGGAGGTAAAAGAAGGTACCATTCTCCGTGGCAATGCCACAGCACTCAGCGACGACAATTGGTTCTTGACCTTAAGCCACTCAGTTGAAATAACTGGAGGAGCATCATCATCCCAATCGACACCAGATAACCACAACAGCTGCATTATATATTTGGCAAGGAATACTACAGGAGACAAAAGGCCTAGCGGATCGAAGATTCGAGCTATGTCTGACAGAATGGATCGCTTTGTACACCTTTTTTCGAGCGCAGCTGTTCTGAATGTAAGTTGGTCTGCAGTAGGAATCCATAGCATACCAAGGATTTTCAAGGACAGATCCTGAAGGTCTTCAAAGTTGCACATGTTTTCCGAGTACAATTCGGAAGGCGGCAAATCGCGAAGGAACTCTTTAGAGTTCGAAGTCCATTTTCTCAAATGTAAACCCGCGGATGATAAAATTACCGTAAGGTCAAGACGAATTTGGGTTGCACTCTCCACAGAGTCAGCACCCGACACAACATCATCTACATAAGTGTCCCGTTGTAGCACAGATGAGCCAAGGGGTCTACGAGACGAAAACTGCGACGCTAGACGAGACATGCACCAAAGAGCCTGATACGGTGCGCACGAGACCCCATATGTGACTGTAAGTAGCCTGAAGTCACGTATAGGCAAATCAGCAGAATCACGCCATAATATGCGTTGATAATCAGCGTCATCTGGTGCCACCAGGAATTGACGATACATTTTTTTTATATCTCCAGTGAAGACAACTTCGTGCCATCGAAAACGAATCAGAATATCAAAAATGCTTTTCTGGAGTTTGGGACCCGGCAGCAACATGTCATTCAGTGATCTGCCTTCGGCATCTTTAGCACTAGCATCGAACACTGTTCTCAGGGGCGTGGTGACCGAGTCCGGGCGCAGGATACCATGGTGGGGGATATAGTAAAACGGACCGACATTGACAGAAGGAGGGTCCACTTCCTCCATATGACCACTCTCCAAATAATCCTTCATAAAATCAACGTACGCCGATTTGAAATGGGCGTTTACTTTAAATTTACGTTCTAATTGAAGGAACCGTTTCAACGCAATATCGCGAGAGTTAGCGAAGACTGGTTTATGTTGAGGATCAGCAAAGGTCAGCGGGACAACCACTCTTCCCTCGGAATTCCGGTTACTATTAGCTTCCATATACCTGTCGCAAGCCACTTCATTTTTCGATAAAATGACTGGTCTGGGCGGCTCGACACTTTCCAATTCCCAGAACCTTTTTATAGAGTTGTCTAGGGACAAGTTCGACACGAAAAAACAATTTTTACGATGATTGGCATTGTTGCCAATGCGAGCGAATTCGGTGCCAATAGTGCACTCGCCCATCACTATCCACCCGAAAATAGTGGGGATAGCAACGGGTTGACCTAACACACCTTTAATTAGACCAGGCTGGAGTGCCGACGCCAAAATGTTGACACTTACAAGCATGTCAACAGGACCTGGTTTATTAAAACTAGGGTCGGCGAGGTCCAAACCATCTAAATGTTCCCATGACGAGGTATCAATAAAACCAGGCGGCATATCTTGACAAATGGTCTGTAGCACAGCAGCTTCCACAACCAAGTTGGTTGAGATATCCTGATTCTTGGGACTCAATTCGCACATAACCGACCCGAGGGTGTTGGTAGATACTCGACCAATACCATCAACAGATTGAGCTTTTGGGCTCAGTTCTAGTCCCAACCGGCGTGCGCACGACAGGGTCATGAAATTACAAGCGCTAGCGCTATCCAGCAAGATTCTTATTTCTACAAATTTATTATTATTATTTTTTGCCAAAATCACAGCAGTTGAAAATAATGAATCAGTACTGGATGAGTATGTGGTCAGGGCCACGGGCGAGATCGATTCTTGAGACATAGAGGGGGTAGGTTCAGCTTCATCAAAATGCAGCAATGTGTGATGCCTTTGACTACATTTTCCACACATCACTTTGACTGTGCATTTTTTTACCGAATGTGCAGGCCTTAGGCACAATATACACAGCCTCCTTCCTTTCACATCCTGGAACCTACTTGCTGGAGTCATTTTCAGAAACTGTGGACAATTTTCTGGACCATGGCTTTCATGAGGGCAAAACTCACAAGTGGAGTCGGGGGACACAATTAATGACATCCTATTTTTTTGTGTTGGCTTAGAGGGTGCTGGTTGCCCATGGCAGTTGTCTAGTGCCCGAGCACGATTTTCCAGAAACTCCATGATGTCCTCATATAACGGAATGTCAACATCTGGCCTCAGTTGAAGCTCGAATGCTTCCCGAGTAGCTACATCTAACTTTGACCACACCAACTGGAAGAGCATGAAGTCTTGGCTTGGCAGGTCATACCTCGACAATATGGCCAAATTCTCCACGAACGTCCGATGAACCCGCTCCAACTCTGAGGCACTTTTATTCCTTAACGACTCACACTTCACTAACTTCTCATAGTAGGTGTTGGCAATGGTCCTTTTCCTGTCATAATATTTATGTAAGGCATGGTATGCTGCCTTATAATTGCTGCCTGTCAAAGGAAAATTCTTTATAAGATCAAAGGCAGCACCCTGAACACTTGACAGTAAATAATGTAGTTTTTCTACCTCTGCCAACTCCCTACTATGTATAAGCGAGTCGTAAAGTTCTTTAAAAGACACCCAGTTCTCCAACTTCCCATCGAATGGTTTTAGAACTATCTTTGGCAGTTTTGCTAACATACTGCTAGATTGGCTAGTGGGTTTGTTCTTCTGCTCATGTACCATTGACAACCTAGACTTAAGATTAAACAGTTTTTTATCAAACGAAATAGTATGCGCGAATTCCGTGATACGATCTGCCTTAGACATACCTGACAATACGTGAACTTGTGCCGAGTGAAAGTCTTTACCTATCACGTTAATATCCTCTGCCGTCACCCCTTCGAGATCTGAGGATTCCAGCAACTCCATTCGCATATAGCAATAGTCCCGAGTGATCCTATATTGGTTCGCGCCTTCGTTTTCCATTATTACTGAATACAACAAACTATTCACGAACAAATGTAAACAAATACGAAGCTAAGGCTATTTAACCGTTTTAAAACACTCGGCACTGACAACAGAATGTAAAAATGACAACTGACACGATAATCTATTTGTCAACCAAGTTTGACAATGCAATTAAACGACAAAGTACGTTTATGATCGTTGGATTGTTACAGAAAAAAAGTACCCTCAATATTTTTAGCGAAACGAATTTAAAATATTGCTGTAGGTAACAAACGACAGTTTACCAATTCTAATACTTTTTCATGAACAATACAACGATACAAAATTAACAAAACGAAAATCTAGACTAATTCAATCCGGCCGTAGGACCAAATGTTCGATTCCCAGCTTGGTTGATATAAAATCTATAAGAGAGTGGACTGTATGATTGATATTTTTGATGATTGTGACTCTAAATTGTGTCAATACTAACGAGACGAGAGTGATTCTATCTTGTATAATGAGAATGAGAAGTGTTGAATCGTATGGATGAAGGATGTGTCGAGTGTTGCGAAAAACCACTAACCTTGACAGTCGGGTGTGTAGCCTTACTCCACTCGTTTCCAGGATTCCTCGGCGCGTCGCGGCTAACTATACCTTTCGAGATCCGTACTTCACTTGGCGGGTTAGCTTAGGGCGAGCTTGGAGAAACTGGTCAGAGCGTGAAAGCTAGACAGTGGTGTCTCGTACAACATCGACTATCACTTCCAACGAAAAACAATTCCATGCACGGCACTAATCGATATTGAACCTCACGATAGAGATCGATAATAAAAGAATAAAAGGTTAAATTTATGCGAGAACAAAAGAATGTGACGAAACTACTTCTACTCTCGACGAAATCTCAAGACAGAATGAATGAGTAGTTTATAAAAAAGGCGCGGAAAAGCAAACGGTCATAAACGTACCTTGGTGAGAAATTGTCAATGTCACTAATGTCAGATATGTCAACCTTGCCACCTAACTTACAAAAAAGTGCATACCAATCCTGAACAACTACCCAAAATATTTCGGAATCGGGAATAAATACTTACTTTTTACATTTTCAATGAAATCACGTCACTCATTTTAATGTTACACTTAGCTAAACCTAACTAGATGACGGAATCGAACCCGCAAAATCCTGCGCCGCAAGCGGACCTTCGCCCGCTCCAAAACAGAGTTCGTCAAACAAATATGGGCTCTAACTCGTAATATTTAGTTGCAATTTATTTTGACGGCTTTAGATAACGGACAGCTTGCTTGAAGGTTGCGGTACGACATTCGTCTTTTTGTTTTGCCGTGCGGTAGCGGTGCTGGACTGAAGTGCTAAGTCCCGCGTGCGTTGACAAAGACCTACATCCAAAGCCTACATCGCTAGGTACAGAATGGTTGGGCGGGTATGCTCCCCTAATGAGCGCCATAGCACCCTGTCTTCAGTTGGCGGGTATTAGTTACAATTATATCTGTCCTCAGGATATGTGAGACTTCTCACAAACTACGGGCCGCTGAATCTAGAACTATTCTGTGACGTCACTGCGAAAACCTGCGATAATTTCATGAGGCACTGCAGCAATGGATACTACAACGGGACTAAGTTCCATAGATCGATACGTAACTTTATGGTAAGAATCAGACTTATAGGTACTAATCCCTGAAAAACGCGTGCAAAACCGCATGTAGAAGTAAGTGAGCTATAAAGATAAGTTGCGTTTTATAAGTTTTCTTGCTCCAGTTGGCAGTACCTAATCAAGATGAGAAAGATGAAATAAACGGAAGCGCAGAGAGCCGCAAAGAATCTCGATAGTGCACAACCTTAACAGTTTACCAAGTGTGCCGTCGTCGAATCTTGTCTAATAATTCTAATGAATAATAATCCACTTGAATTGTGCCTTCACAAACAATATGTTTCAGCGGTTTTTGCTATTATAGTGCGTAAGCCTGACACGGGTAATTTTAAAAACGAATAATTCATACTTTTGGAACATCGACGGGACTTGAACCCGCAAGCCGCAACCCTTCATCAGTACGGTTGCGCATCATGTTATTACATGCACAGCATCATCTAGATGCCACACAGCATCTAGATGACGCTGTGTGGATTTTCCAGCATTATTTATTAATTTAAGTTATTATGGAAATAAATTTAACAACATAAAATTATACGTATTGCAGATTCAAGGCGGAGACCCAACCGGCACAGGGCTAGGCGGAGAATCAGTTTGGAAGAAACCATTTGAAGACGAGGTCAAACCTAACTTGCACCACGTTGGGCGGGGAGTACTGTCTATGGCTAATTCCGGCCCTAATACTAACGGCTCCCAGTTGTAAGTAGAAATGCATTTTGAATTTCTTTATCACAGTTGTCAGAGACAATTAAACGTTTGAAACTATCATGGTTATTAACACAAAAGTTATTTATAAAAATAACAAAAATGCCGTGGAAACTATACATACAGCAAACGTAGATGTTGCTATGGGCCAGATTAGACTAAGAAGATGGACTTTACTTAGGTTACCCCTTCACCCCAAAACTACTGAACGGATCGGGCTGAATGCTTGAGTAACACCTTTCTCTTGCATAAGCGATACTCAAGCAAATACCTATGACTAAGCAGACTTTCGTAATACGTAATGGCTTACGTGCTAATGCTATCAAAACACCGTTCTTGCAGCTTCATAACATTCCGTTCCTGTAAGCAATTAGACGGCAAACACACGATATTCGGCAAGCTGGTCGGTGGCATGGACACCCTGACCGCGATAGAGCAAGTCGAGGTGGATAATAAGGACCGGCCCATCAGCGATATCGTTATAGAGGCGGCGCAGGTGTTTGTGGACCCTTATGCGGAGGTGGAAGAACTGGTGAGATACCTATTACACCCAAATTTTATAGCATAGTTTCAGCAGAGAATGTATGTTAGCATAGAGCAAGTCGAGGTGAACATAGAGGACAGGCCTTAAGCGATATTTTTATAGAGCGCAGTTGTTTGCGGATGTGGAAGAACAGGTGATAGTAGAGATAGATACCTGTTTTCGCCATATTTGTATTTATTGACCATTATAACATATGAGTAGGAAGTTATACAAGGCAAGTTATGTTGTAGGTACAATTGCAAGATCCTACCTCAATGTTATTTATTCTAATCTGTTGAATAATTTCATTGCTAATTTTTGTGTATTTTAATTACAGCTAATCAAAGAAAGAGCAGAGGAATTAAAACGTCAAGAAGCAGAAGGGGGTGTGAAACCCAAAAAGGCATCGAAACAACCACTGAAAGTATTCAGAGAAGGAGTCGGCAAATACCTAAACCTAAATGAACACTCCACAGATCCTAAACCTAAAACACAGGAAGTCCCCGCGAAAAAACCTAAGAAAGATAAGAAATATAATTTCGGTAGTTTTGATTCATGGTAGTTTAGGTAAGTTAGATATATTAAGTATCATATATTAATGTTAAATAAAAGAATGGAATAAGTACATAATATCGTTTTATTTATGGGGTACTTAGATAGTTGAATAATCTAAAATACTAAGGTTTAATTAATGTAAGTATGTAGCTAAAATAATGTGATTATCCCACTTACACTTAATTCTAATTGAACCTATAAATCTATGCCAAAAGCTATTTTATTAAGTTCCCATAATCTTAATAAAACCAAAATCCCATGATTTTGATGTCAATTCAGATGTCAAACTAAACTAATTTAGTGCGAGTGCTTTTCACAAAAGTCCCCTATACGCAGGTACACTGTAGGTACCGCTACCAAATCCATTGTATAAAACATTTAAGTACTTTCAGACTAAAAAAATTATATATTATTCTGACTTACATCCTAACTTAAAGACAAAGTAAATAGAGTGCAATAAAATATGTTTTATAAGGGCATACAACATTTTATAACAACACTTTCACATTATAACAAAGTAGTTTGCTTGGAATGTGGTGCTGCTAATTGTAATTCACATGAAATTTATTGCAGTACCACTCGCAAGATTCTAAGGGATGCATATTCTCTAATGATAATGCTTAACTACAGATACAATAGATCTGACTAGGAATAAGTACATACCACATCAATATCTGAATATCACCTAAAACAGCTACATGTGTGTACATAAACTTTAACTCAACTATTTGAAATCAGTAAACATTCACAAAATAATCTTAAAATATGACCATAACATAACAAAAACCAATCAAAAAATATTTAGAACTCATTGCTCAACAAACTCATAAAAAGTTAAGTAGGGACATAGAGTGCTTGCCACCACTGAAGTCTTACGGCAAAAGTGGGAACTAAAGAACATTACCTAAAACAACAATGTCAACATTTAGTTCTGTGAAGAAAGCAGCACCGCGTCTATCGGACTTCAGTGGTAGAGCGGACTATAAATAATCAAGTGATCTTCATCTCGCTCTTTAATCTTAACGCCGCCTTCCAGTTCTCTGTTTGTCAAATCTCATCTCCATCTCTTCTAGCACCTTAGGAGTGTATCTGACAACCAGTTTTACAGAGCCAACTGCTTGCTTTAACAACTCCACAGCCTTCTCGTGATTCTCCCCTTCCACTGATACTCCGTTGACAGACAACAGCTGGTCTCCACGCTTCAGCCCGCCGTGGCGGTCAGCGACCCCGCCAGGGATAATCCGAGATATGTAGATTGGGGAGTTTTGCTCTTTACCACCCATTACGTTGAAGCCGAGGCCTTCCTCGGTCTTGGGAAGTTCTACCACCCTGGGATGTGCATGACCCTCAGCCGCGGCGAAAGCAGCAACAGTCGCCTTGGCGGTCGCCGAGGCTCTGATATCAGCAGAACCCTTTATATCAACAGTTTCATACACATGTTCGTAAACCTCCCTTACAGCGTTCAAGAAATCACTTTGCAACACTTTCTGAAGAGCAGCCAGCTTGGTAGCAGGAACTTCGCCACTTTGCTGCAGTTTTTCAAGCAGCTCTATAGCTCGTTTTATGTCTCTGGCTAGCGTCAACTGTTCAGGAGCTCCTGGTGGTATAGCAGCCCCTGTGGGGCCACCCAAACTATTAGCCACACTGCCACTCATGTTGTTATATGATATTTTAGATTGTATTCTGAAAAAGGAAGGGCGTACCTAATTCCTTAACTAAATTTGAGAATTGAGATTCATTCGTTCGTAGATCGATAACAAGTGAATGCGTTCAGAATCCATCTTTGGTGTTTGTTTTGCATTTGTTTGTTTGAAAGTGGTTTTTACTTTCTGTTTAGAAATGTTAGGACAGTAAGCAAAGCCAATGGAATTTTAGCAGGTTTTGATTATAAATCAATGCTGATTAGGAATCATATAACAATTTGTAATTTGCACTTTGGAATTATTGTATAACTCTCACATACACTCGATAATTTTTGAACTCTGAACACATTCTGATAGTCATTAAACTAGATTCTGAACGCACACACGGTTTTGACAGCGACATCACTCAGACAGAATGTTGGTAGTGATGTCTCATCATCATCATCTTTAATGTGGAGATGAAGGCCTTTCCACACAAACACGCGATCACTCGCACGCACCCTTACGAGCACTTTGTCGCAGTACAAAAAACCGGTAAAATACTATCAATCAAGGCGCTAACGTGACGCAACCTGTGAAGGATATACTAATCAGATTCACACTCATGGATCGCGCGTGGTTCGTACGTGGAGAGATTGTTGAGTGTGGTGTGGAGAGGCCTAAGCATTGTGATTGTGACACATATTCAGGAACACCAACATAATAGCACGGAATTTGACGTAAATTTATATTGACGTGACGTTTTTTAGCCTAGTTTAGGCAGAATTTAATTTTCGCAAAAATCTTTGAATACTTTGAACAGTATTATTTTGGTATTTTGTCGTTGTAAACAACGCTAAATTGCTTTATTTGGTGCCATTGTGTAGATGTTGTGATAGTGATAATCTAGTGTTCAATAATAGCTGACAACCTGCAAATATGGACGATTTAGGTAAGTTTAAATTTTTATCATAACCTGTTTGGCTGCTGTGTACACCGAAATGACGTGTTCTTCCTAAATAACTTGTCGCAAATATGTGCAAAGAAATCATGTATTCCAAGTCGAATCATGAAGAAAACACAGTTTTCAATAATTGGCCCAGCTGCAGCTGCTTGGCCGTGTTTGTTTTGCTGTTTGCTGATAACATGTACTTACAACTGATAGTATTCTAATGTAAATATTGGCAGTTTATTCGGCTTAATAATCTTAAATATACAGGTATACAGAGAACCTGATATTAATATGGCCTTGGTTTGTTTATTCTTACATACAAGCCCAAATGTAGCTATGAGAATAATTCAATCAAACCAATCAAGTTCATATCATACTTCCAGGCAATGATTATATGAAATAGTTACTGACACAGTTTGTTACCATCTAAGACATGACTCAACATTCATCCATGACAATTCTTCTTAACTGAGTCATGGCTACCATTCATAAAGTCTAGAACTTGAACTTTAAGCTCAGTAAATAAAGTTGAAAGTGTCTCAGCCTTGATTCTTGCCAGCTTATCAATCTAAAGACTTCTAAGAAATCATCACACAATACTGTAGATAATACTAATGCGAGTCCTTTAAAATAAACCAAAACTGTTTTTACCTCAATCTGAATGAGTTAAACATACATAGTTTTTTGAATATCCAAACAAATATTCTATGCAAATACTATGTATAGCAAGTGGATAAGCATTACTTACTAAAGCTGGTGTTTTTAATTATCATATGAATAACAATAGATCATAGCAAAGAATAGAAAAGGATTTCCTATAAACACCTAGCACAACAAAAAATTCCATAGAAACAAGGAAAAATAAACAAATCATGCAAGTTTTTTGTTTTGATAAAGTGCTTAAAACACTTCCACTTATACAGTGGCACAAATAATATCCCCAAAATTTACAACCTTGATTTTTGAGTCAGTACTGGAACACGCTACCTACCAACTGCACCACAAGGTCATATAGATACCTGACTAGTCAAAAATTTTGGGGATTTTCAATGGACTCGAGCACAATCAGTGCTTGAGCTCCAACTACATGGGACACATTGAAGTTATATTAGCCAATCAAGATAAACATGCTTAAGTCAAAGAAAGATCCTTGTCTTAAAATATCTTTGTTGTATTCACACTGGATGGTGGTCTGTCAGAAACATTAATCAACTGTTTATAATATCAATCTGTTGTGCTTTGTTGACCAATCATGAATTGTGTAGGTCGGGTCTATTCAATGGTTTGAACGACACCCAGAACCAAAAAACTAAACCAAAAACTAGTCCTGACTAATCTTTAATAAACAAAATTACGAGCTAATTATTTTATCCAACGCAATCAAGCGCAAAATTAACTTATTTACATTAAAAGTATGCATTTTCAAAAATATCACGTCAGATTAAGGGAGAAGGTCCAGCGAAATCTCACCACATCTCATCAAGGGGAGAGGGGGTGTCGAAAAATCGGCAAAATTACCTCGCGTAATTAATGGATGGACTAAGGGGTTTTTAGGTGTGTTTCAGTGTATTGATTAAGCTTGCGACTATATTGCTATACGACCTGGAGAAACACTTCGCTAAGCCGTCGTGAGAGGCTAAGGGCGTTGGTGTTATTAATTGTATTGTAAGTGGCACTACTCAAAGCTTTAAAAAATAATTTTCATATCAATGTTCCTTAATTCTGCTTAATATATTATCCTAGTATCAACCCTGAAAACGTTCCTGCGCTCTGGTTTTGGAGAAATGGAGAGCTTGTTGCGCGTCTCCACCACATTCTCCACTCCGAGTCGTGTTTTTATGCCTGGCACAGAGTGTATTTATGTAAAAAGGCCTAAACCGTTAACAACATTAGCAAATACCTCGGCAGCACCCCTTCGTTGGACCGATGATTAATGGAGCCTCCGCCTTCTAATCATGTAATAGTTGATGATTTTGCTATTTTACATTGCCAATCATGTTGGCTTAATGCCTTCCTGTTTTTACGGTAGCGGGCCATAGTAATAAAAGGCTTTTGCAATGATTAGGACTAAAGAGCACTAGCGAAAAACGCAGGGGCCTACTCGGAAAACGTTAACCGAAGTTTCTGATTCGTTTTCGAGCAAAATTCTTATGTCACTTACTACGATCGTATTTTTACGAAAACTATTCAGAAACTACGATTTTCGTTTACGAGTACGGGCTCAGGTTCAGAACTGTTAGTCGATATCAAACAAAGTTATTCAATAGTGTTATGTACTGACAAACAAGTGTACCAACATGATAATAAGTACATATAACATTTAACAACATAATTTATTAAATCATACACAAACGAACTTACAATGCCGTGCTTCCAAGGTATTCCAAGGCTTTAGGTAGTAGGATCAAACCTCTAAAACCGGCTACAGGTAGTCCACCACGCAGATTAAGATCAATTTTATTATGATTGTGGATTTGCGAACCAAAAATATCTTATTCGATCGAGTCCTGCTTTAAAAACCTGATTGTATTCCAATGTAGCACTTCTTTTTGTGCAAAAAGGTGCTTAAAACTGGCTTCATCTATGGCATTGCAAAAATAAATTGTCAGAGATAATTTACTTATCTAGCTAAATAAAATTCGTAATTAACAATAAAAAAAGGCTGGACAATTGACAAAGCATTAGCTAGTTCCTCTGAAACCCTCATCCTGAAAGTCCCTGCTCACTCTACCTCTTTCTATGACAAATCATTCACTGTACAAGCTACCCGTCTATGGAATGCTCTCCCTTTGGACATCAGATGTGCAAAATCACTCCCTATCTTCAAAAAACTGCTGCATCAGCATTATTTATCCATATAAAATATTGATCGCCTTATCTTATGTCTATGTAAGTTTATTATAATGTTTGTTATGTAGGTATTTAGTGTATTTGTTACCAATTATTTATTGGAGTGCCACCGTCTATATTGTTCATTCATGTCCAGTCCATCCCAAGGTTGCCTGGAAGAGATCGCTCTCAGCGATAAGGCCGCCCTTTATACCTTTATTCTAAGTTTTTATCTCTGTATTATTTTCTGTTTTGTGTGGTGTAATAAAGTGTTATCTATCTATCTATCTAGCTCCAAAATCAGCAGAGCTTGTGATATGGTTACTAGATAACTGATATGCTTACATTACGAAGATAGATATTTTTTTTTTTTATTTACATAGAAAGCATCCACATCTATAGGTATCTGTAGATCGTATAAACATTTGTTCCGCGGCGGGAATCGAACCAGCAAGCACCCTGTGTCGCAGCACCTTCGTGGGGTTCGTCATTGAAGCGTTAGGTAGATACCGTTGTTAAACAATATTACGCAAAGCGACAACATCATTCTAGATCATTTCTAGATCGAGAGAAAGAGAGACTAAAACTCGGTGTCACTATTAAACCAAAATCAAATTCAATTTATTTATTTAAAACCAGTAGCATAAACAAACCGTTATCCGTCGCGTTCATTTTCGGTAATAATGTTGTGCCTTTATTGTAATTTTTGTTTTTGTAAATAGTCAAACAAAACTCCGTCGTTTGTATCTAACCAAGTACCTACGTATTTTGCGTGTGTGTATGAATTGTAACTCAATGTTTTAAAAGACCATTCCAAATTTAAGCAACCTAAAATCATCATAATAAATCAAAATCGGTTTTTATGGCACGTTTTTAATAGGTAAATAAATTGTATAAAATAACGCTCGAAACCTGATAATTCATTATCAGGTTTCAATTTTTATTTATCTAAAAACGTGCTAAAAGTGCGTAAATAAAATACCGACAGACAGCATTCCAGCGGAACTTGTTTGCTGATCACGAAGGAAAGGAACGTAATTTACAGAGATTCGCCACGTGTTTAGTGCTATGCTAGCTAGCTAATGGTTTTTCATTAAGAGGGGACATTGCGCTCCATTTTGTAAAAGGGATAGGCATAGGATTTCGAGGCCTGGTTTGACTACTGAACCAGCTACGTTCACCCCCTTTAGTTGAGTACCATAAGTATTCTAGCGAACGCCATGCTAAGACGACGACGTTCATTGATCTTAACTTATAGACTGCGTTGAATGTCTCTGTGAATCATAATAATAATATAAAATAACATATTATTTCAACGCCATCATCGATGGACTCTACTTCCGCGAAGGATGGTACTGTAGTGTTCGCATGGTGGCACTTATAACCTAAATTAGTTGTAAAGCCTTGGTTATTTTAACAAAACAGCTCCTCAACCTCAACAGCCTATACATTGGTCCACTGCTTCCACAGGCCTTCCATCAAGTCGGCTCTTACGACACCCGCGGCAAGAGTTGGGGTGGTGTAAATTCTTAGCCAGCAGCACCCAGCTACGACAAAATACCTCCTAGCTTTATTAAAACTTACATTTCCAGAGAAACTATTGAAATCAATTAACAAAAACTGGGTTTTTTCAAGCTCGCATTTTACGACGTTACATCTCTATCCCCCTTGCAATGCATGAAGTTTTATTTGAAAACTAAGTTTACGACAAAAGTCTCCTTTTGGTTCGTAATAAATTCCAAATAAGAGACCTTAAATGTTATTAAAATTCCTCAGTGACATTGCCCAGAAACATTCCGACCCTCCATGTTACATAATAAAGAAAGAGCCACCGAACGAATCAATATATTTTTAGAGAACATACAGCAAGCAAGATAGTAGAAAATGTATGAGCTACGCACGAGAGAGATAAATTAGCTTGATTGCTTTTTAATGGGAGTTAAGCGGCTAATCTGAAGGTTAATTTTTTAATTTATTGGCTATAGTCAATTTCCAGCAGTTAGTCGTCATTTTTTTGAGCTTGTAATCATGAAAGTACTTTGTATTTTTTTCCATCGGGCTGTCGTCGTCGGTAGGTTTAAAACCACTGTCTTTGTTGCAATACCAAAACTCATATAGCTAATTTTCGACAAAAATTTGCGCGACCAGTTGACCAAAATTTTTGTTAATTGTAGACCTTATTATTTATTTTAGATTTACTTATTTTAAAAATTGTAAAATATAGATGAAATCCTGTTTTGTTTATTCCTGTCAAGCTGAATGCATGTGCCTCTCCGTACCTTACAGCTGCTTTTCTTTTTAAATCTGTTTTCTATGTAAATGTATCCTTCATTAAATTAATTAGTTACCACGCATCGTTAGTAATGTCATGTTTGGTAATAGAGGACACTCCTTCGTCATAATGGGATAGACACACGGTATGTACTAATTTTAAAAGATCAATACTATCACTAACATTTTTTACACTTACCGTATTATGCATGAATTGTAATTTTTAAGCTTTACATTGTTAAACCCACCTGGATGCGATTCTGGGCTAGAATGATATCTTTGTTTTGTTTTATTTTTGTAGTATTTTACCTGTGGTTAATACGTTTCCATTTCCACTACTTATGTTAGCTACCCTAGGCCATTTACGTTCCTACAACATATCGCGAACAGATTTTGCATTTTGTTTGTATTTGTTTGTGAAATCGTGATCTTGCTTTACATTTGAGCCCTGAAGGCATTCAGTTTTTTAAAGTAGCTATAGCTACCTTCAATCTAAAGCTCGACTCTACGGTTATTTCAGAATCTAGGTCACTGTATCCTGGATCTTTTCAGATAAGCCATAAAATGTGTATGTCCGAAGATAACACTGTTAATACATTAAGTGACGTCACCATTGCGTCATGAACGTTGATGAGTTGCGTTTTCGTCCCCCTGGCTTCTTCAGTCTATATCGTAGCCCGAAAGCTGACAGTCAGTAAAAGTAAAATCAGGAAGCATTAGTTCACGTGCCATAATCTATCTGACGTTTACTGATAAATCGCCTCTTTAAATATCCTATCTCCTGATTTTTGCAATGTGTCTAAAGACATGTTAATTTGTCTATAGTTTTCTCCGTGAAAATATTAGTAATTAATAATTGAGTATTAATTTTGGTGTCTACAATAGTGCTTGTAGCTACACGTGCGTTTTGGTTATTATTTCAATCCTAGGATAAGAGTAGTATTTTTTAAATGTTTGATAAATTTTATTTTTACAGAAGAATTATAAGTGTTGTGACCATATTTTTCTAAATACGTTGACGTTACGTCTCATTCGTTAGTGTAAGGTTTTTCTGACACTTCTTAATGTTGATGGTTTGTACTTAACTCACAACTTAAAACAGTAAAAGCTGAGACAGCTGCTAGTTTTTATTCTATAGAGTAAAAGTATAAAACTAAGTATTTTAGTATACATAGGTGGTTTGTCTGAAAAAATACGAGTACATACATCTTCAGCACGATTTTACTGACAATACAGTGTACTCTGTAGTTCTATGCATATCTAAACACTAGCCAAAATCGATGTAGAATTTTTGTAAACAAACATCTCTTATTTATCCTAAAATACACTCTGTTCCAGCGCCTTTTAATACGCATTTGTACTAGTCGATTTGCGATACTTTTTTCAATAAATATTGCTTACAATTAATTATGAGTATGCAATGTATGTATATGAGTTTCAGTTATTTGTGTCGTGATTTGTTTACAAACATATTACATCGAGTTTGGCTAGGGTATGGATTAACAAAGAAGGCCTATCTTTTCGTACATATTCCACCCGAGGAATTGTGCTAAATTAATTGGTCTTATCTGAATACCTAAGGTCTATTTTATTGGACCTAATTGGTATAATGATAGTTTAATTCGATGATAAGTGTCGGCCTTGACGTTATTGATATATTGCATTTCTGATCTAGTTAGTCTGGATGTTATTTATTCTATAATAGAGGCCAAATTTGTACAGTCAGCCATTTAATTTTTTGTATTGTCTGCTGAGACAATTACGACATTTGCCATTTTCTTATTATTTCTGCAATCGCCGTCCCATAATATGCAAGGCAAAAGCCTCTGTCCTCCTTATAAAACGAATGTTAGTAAATATTAGTAAGTAAACTATCAATATGTTATTTATGAAACGTTTCTAATGGCTTGTCTTTATTCGTATTGACTTCAGCCTTGGCAGTTAAAATTATAGTAAACACGATTGATCTTGGCGTTGTTTCAAGTCTACGATATCGTAGGTTAAGGGACTAGACGAGTTTGAAATGGTACTAATTAGTATTCTTCACAGAAGTTACAAAAGTTCTATACACAAAATAGTTTTACCTAAGAGAGCATTCTCCACATCTATTATGTAAGTTGTGGTTTAGGCCGAATATTTAACTAATAAATGTAAAATTCTAAATCCTTTATTCTATAGGCTAACAAAATAAGCACTTAGACACGTCATTTTATACCATAAATTATTATCAAATTATAATAAGGGTGTTTTTTGATTTTCTGTTCACTTAATTTTTTTGTCTACTAGTGGAAGAAGTGAAAAAGAAACCACTAGTACATTCATATATCTTTTATGTGTCTAATACATGGTTGTTCTACCTATTTAAATCTAAAAATAATGTGATTTTAGATACATGCCAAGTTAATGTAAAGCTACGCACAACATTGAATTACATACATACTATTGTCGGTGCGAAACCGAGCGACATCTGGCCGAACATTAATAAATAAATAAATAAATAATGCTGGACAATTCACACAGCATTATCTAGCCCCATGGTAAGCAGAGCTTGTGTTATGGGTACTAGATAACTGATATACATAATACAATACATTACATAGAAAGATATTTTTTATTATACATAGAAAACGACCAGAACACACGGAACAAATATCTGCAGATCGTACACACAATTGTTCCGAGGCGGGAATCGAACCCGCACCCTCCTGCGTCGCAGGCGGACCTTCGCCCACCGCGCCACATCGGTCGTCTGACCGATGAACATTCGTTGATGTAATCATTTGATCAGTACAGAATTAATTCTAAAGAAAATAAAATAATATAGAAACTTTTCTAATTCCCAGAACACTACTAAGTACATTTGAATGAAAAACTCTCTTCCATTAGTGTTCGGTTTACCCAAACCAACGCACGTCATTGTGCGTTGGTCAGTCATCAGGTGAGAGTCGCTCGCAAATATTTACTTCCTTATTAGAGAACAATAGTACTGTTATATCGTTAAATGCGCCGCAGAAAATGGAATTACTCTTTAACAGCTGAGTAGAAATGTTATGTGGTCATTTCATGTGCAAGGTTAAATGGAAAGCCATGTTTTCTATGGTTTTATCTCCTGTACTTTCTTTTACTTCCTTAAAGTAAGTAGTTTTATGACCCTCTCAGAAACATCAAAGTGTAAACAATTTTTCAAATGAGTGCCATAAAATGAAAAGTGTCGGAAGTCCTAAGTCAAACGACTGTCGCATCACGTTTCGTCATTTTCCACCGGATGCCGCAGGGCGCTTTAGAATTCGGCGGTTTTACAAAATTAGATTTTCCCTGCTGATTGATCGTTCTGTCTCCACTTTAAATGTTGACGTAACGCCTCAAACTAATTTCAAGAATTCCCTTAAAGACTGATGTCTCTATCGTTAGATCTACCGTTACACTTTGATCTCCCCTAATCTGACTACCGTCGTAGCCATAAAACTCTACAATCATAAAATTTCCTAGTTAATCTTATGTCATTTGGTTTGAAAAAAAAAACTTAATCGTCACCTCACCTGTTTGAAGAAAAGTCAGGTTCAATAAACAAGAACAATAGCTCGATGTCAAATGCACGTCGAACTGTCCGTGTTCGCGTATAAATATCTCCAGTAGAGGATCGAGCGTGCGCCGACGCCATACCACTTCAACTTTAGTTGTGACTGGGACGCGTTGACGAATACTCTCCTCTGCGCGCGACCTCGCCCTCTTGACATTGCTTATCTCTTATCACTGTTATCACTTATCGAAAAATATTTTATCCGTTATCGAAAACAGAAATAGCCAGCGATATTAAAAGAACTGTTGTGCTGTTCAGTCGAACAATCGTCGCGATAAAAACATACGGCTCAGGTGCAAAGATTAATTACAAGTGCAATTTATCGCGTAGGACTGTATTTACAAGTAAAGAGTGTAGGCAGTGATTATGGCGCGTTCAGGCTAATGTTGGGCCCGTGGGTGTTTTGATATCAAAAAGCGTCATCATGGACCGGACGATGTATGGCAAGGTGCTGCCTGGCACTTATTACCCGTTCCGCTGCGCTATGAAGGAGAACGGAATCTCGCCCGGCTGTGAGTATTTTAATTTTGTTTAATTTATCTAGTAATTCAATCGATTCCTTTTTGTTTGCTTCTACTGTCGATCTATTTACTGTTACTCTCTATGTCCAGTAACAACTGTTACGTTTCTAGTCAAGTCACGCATGATTGCGCATACAGATGTTCTGTTCCGTTTATCCGTTGCGTGTGTTTGAGGTGCGCCAGAGTGCATCGAAGACTGTTTATTTACAACGGACAAAGTGAGTTTTCTCTGTGAATGTTTGTAGTGATTCAAGTGCCGGTCTTTTATTTTTGGAGTGTGTTACGTGTGTATTTATGTGTCAACACAAGCACTTTTAGATTGTTTAATGGTAGGTGGATTTGTTAGACATCTGTTGTTTTCTTTGCTTTATTTCTGTGATTCTCTCTAGTGTTATGCCAATTGAATCATGGTTCTTCAGGTTAATTTAGTTCCATTAGTATTATTTAAACGGACTTGTGGTCTGTTCTCTATGACGCTAGTATCTATTCGTAGAAGTCCCGTGGGTGGTGACTATAATAATGCTTTACTGTCCCATGAACTGCTTTATAGTTTGTTGTTGAGATTTTGTTTAAACTCACGTGAATATGAATCATGGTTGGTTCGAGCTTAACCTTCCTTGAGATCAGATCTTGCATCTGTTGCATTGTTTGTTTATCCTTTTAAATCGGTCTGTATCACAGTCTAAAAATGTTTTAGTACATTTTTCGATCGTGAATATAGTTTTAAATAATCACAGTAAACCTTTGGCCAAATTGATGTATAGTTACATACCAGTTGATATTCGCCTGAGCTCAGTATTATCGTGGTCCTGCCCACGTATGCACCGCTATTTAGCATTTTGTTGCTAAATAGGCGATTTCGTCACTGGCGGAATGCTGTGTACCGGCATTGTTAAGGTCGCTCGCTACTTCGTGAAGTCCTATCGGAATTGTAATTATCTGATGGTTTAGCTTATCCTTTACAATCGCAAATAATTTGTCTTTAGTTTCAACGCCTTGCAGTTGTACTATTTGCTGCTGAACAAAGGCCTCCCTTATTCTTCCACTCATCTCTGAACACAGCTAGGGCCACAATAACCAATGTTAATATTTCAAAAGCCTGAGAATCAATATCCTTAAATTTCCAAATGCTGTTCCATTTCATTCAGCCAGTTTTAGTTCTGTTTGCTCCGTACATGGTCTACATTCTATTTATGACGCATTACGTAATATTACTCTTTAAGTGCATAATTAATCGCCAGCGCACTGCACACTGGGCTATTGTGTCGGCCATTAGCATCTTTGTTATGAACATAAATTTCAAGGACTTTGCCCATATTGCATGGTTTTCTTCAGATCTCTAAAAAATACGCCAGCTAATCTTGCTGGACCTTATCGTCTGTGTTTGATAGTGAATAGTGTTCACAAAAGGTCATGCTCAGGTTCATTCTTAAATACTAGAACGTAGCCATCAACAAAACAGTCGCATGTTCCGTGAAACACGTTTCAACCATATGTCGGTACACCTTCGTATGTCTCCGCGACCTCGCAAAGGTCTGCATAATGATTTACGTCAATGTGATCTTACTGATCAGTATCATTCTCAATGAGAACTTGTTCAACTACATGAACTTTGCTTTTCCTGAATTCGCTAGTACGGAGTGGGTCAAGGTGTTCTTTCCGTTAATAAGGATCACGTCATTCGTATGAGACATGTTATGCTATTTCATTGGGGAGTCATCGGTTATTGCCGTGTTCAATGTCAATGTTTGAAATTGGTATTTAATAGAAGACAGGGCGCTATAGCGCTCATTGGGGGAGGTCTATGTCCAGCAGTGGCTGATGATGATAATTTAATTTAATAGGAATTTAATTTGACAAAAATAGTTATAGTTCGCCCAGACAGAAAAGAGGGCGCGTTTTATTTGGGGTTGTCAAATTAAAGTTACATAGATGCTGCATAGACCATGTTTATTTTGGCATGCCATCCCTTTGACATCCATAATTATTCCTCTCCGTAAAAGATTCCCGCCATCTATAGAATTTTAGTGATTTTCTTTTTTGTACAACGTATCATTTGGCTGTATTTTGTTCAAAGAAAGTTTCCGGCAGAACCAAAAAATATATGCCTAACTATAAAACTAAATCTAAGTTTTCTAAATCAATTTAAGGTTGACTTTATTGTTATTGTGTTACTTTATGCTTGGTAGTCATAATACCTACGTGATCTAGGCAAAGTAGATAGATATAATATTACTAGATATAGAGGTATATTTAATATTCAAAAATCGTCTCAGGCCATCTATGGTGGCTATGGCTTACCGCTGGGATTACGTCTTTGATTATTATGGAATGGTTAGAACTACTTATAATTTTATTATTTAAGGTAGGCTCCTTATTTGGTAGTAATTATGCAGATTAATTTATATTCTAACGCTCATTTTGATCATCGCGCGTGGATCTCTTGCTACTTTGTAATCTATTTGCTTGCAAAAGTTAAATTGTCTATCATTTATAGTATTTCGGTTTCCATTAAATTCTTGTATTTTATGATGTTTATCCAAAAAACTATTTTACAGTTCACTAATACGACTATGCAACTTATTCCTGTTTTTATTATATGGGTTGTGTGCTCAGACTTGATTACGTACTATAGTAATAATAACATTACATTAAAATAATTTAATTTCCATTATCCAACTTAGTCCATAAATAAATTTGGAAAGGCGATAAACTATCAGTGGGAAGGACGCAGAGTTTTATCCAAGAAAAATGCGTTCTTTGCTGATGGTAAAACCCAGTACATTATAAATAATCTTATTGGTCACGTTGACATGTCCCCTCACCACAGAGAGATCTGCATCCATGCTCTGCTTAAACTCATCCAATTACTGTTAATAGGCAATTCCATAAAAGTCATCTTACCCGTAACACCAACTCTGCGTTCCACGATCATAACGGTATGCTTCCTGACATTACGCTACATTATTTATTTGACAGCTTATTAAGCTGCACAAATTGATTGAACGATCCTGGCTCATTTCCAAATGTTTATTTACCATTTGAGAGCATATCCTTGATGTGAATGCGGAGTCACGTATTAAGTGATTATATTTTGTAGGGCATGTATAATGATTATGTAAGAGATCCCTGTTCTCTTCCTAGTATTGTTATTGACAAATGTGAGCCAGTTTCAATATAGCATGTTATAATGTCATATGTATAATGTTCGTATAATGGCATAATTCAGTCTTAACTTGTATATATGAATCTAGGGAGTGTCTTCTTAATCATATTTTTAATTTTACAAAGGTTTATCTCTCTTTTTCTCTTCTGACGAGATTTGAATCTGCACTCTATCTACATGTAGATAGCGGTAGCGATATTGGCTTTCGTGGATCACACCTTGAATCTACGAGATCATGTCACATCATCAGCAGCAATCATCAAGCTGCAATTATGATGTAGCAAGCCAAAACGCATGATGATTTCATAACAATATAAAAACATAAAAAGTGAAATATTTGGAATATGTGCAACATCCAAAAGGCTGACTGGCAAAAATGACACACGAGAACCAATTTTAGAGTGCTTGACGTGCTTGAAAAGTAAGTAATGAATACTATTGTAGTAAAGTGAGTCAAACTTAGAAGGTCGCAGAGTCGAAAGCAAATCCATACATGGAATTACAGTAACCGACTATTCTTGCAACTGTTACTCGGTTTATTTGCATCACCTTGATTTGAAGGGAATCGAGAAAATACATATTATATTGTATACTTATGTCGGTTTCCAATTTTGTTATTTTCGAAATGGCATTTAGTTTGCTATGTTGTATGCTGATCACGTCATATGAATTTAGCAACGTAATGAAACGACAGATGATCACAGTTTCCACCGGTATTTCTAAATATTAGATTTTAAACCATTTTATATTAGTTATTTACCTTTCAGTAGTAAACGATGCATGGTTATTGTCCTGACTTAAGTTACTTATTTGACCTACTTGCGTTTGTTTAGTTGAGGTGGTTTTCAAAATTGAGTCACTGTTTTGGTTAATAATTGATTCATTAATATTATGGTAAACACAATCATTGTTCGAAAGTATTCGGTAAGGTTATTTATTATTAACAATGAAACATGATGCCTGTTTAATATTACGAGTAGCACTGAATTCTTAAAGCATGTTTTAAACTTTTTAAAGTCATGTTTTGATCTGTCTGTTAATTCATCAGCTTTGCTAATTAATTAGAAATGCTCCTAATGGTCTTAATGTATCTAACCGGTGATTCGAACAGCTTCCTGGTTGTACTATGCTGTTATTTGAGTATTAATTAGTACGTCTGTACTGGTGTTTGAACTCTAGGTATGCGTGTACTGTTTTAACTTTCATTTGCACCTCCTAATACTCTTGTTGTTTGAAGCGTCGTCGATGAGAGGTGGCTTTTCATCGGGCTGTCTATTTTACGCTCTCAGACTTATTGTTAGCGTAGTCTCGACGACTATTGGATTGTAGCATTTTTATTTTTGCATATGGTCAGTCAATGTTTGACCTCCCATATCACATGTAGTCAGTCCCATAAGGTCAATGTTTGAGTTTATTCCTGGCTTGAGTCTCACATAAAATACAACACATAACTCTTTATTGCACACCACAAAATTAATAAAATACATTAATTCATATACATTACCATGGAACACAAAAGTACAATACGAAGCGATTTTTCTAGGCATTGAATTGATAGAAAATATTCTAACCTAAGTTCTAAGAGACATACTTCTGTTTCTTAATCTTTTGTAAAGTAGCACATCACTAAATCATGCCGCGACATCTTGTGTTACCCTGATGTTACCCAATTAAAATTGTCCCATCTAAATGGCCTCTAAAATAAAGTTCCCGCCCTACTTTTATCTGCTCAACTTTCCGGGAAGACATCGAATAAGTTGTTTAACTGTTTTCTTCGTAATATTTAGTGTATCGTCAATCGCGTTTATGGATGTTGATACGAAAGTTTCCTGTAGCAAAGTGAATGCTGTGTTTGTAAATACAACACACACCTAAATAGGTGTTTTATTTAAATATTCTTGAATATGTTCTGTTCAGCATAAGACATCGTGCGTGAATCTTATGTATGGTTTGTGTTTTATTGACCGTCTTTTGATGACTCTGATTAGGAATTGAACTATACTACCTTATTTGATTAGGCAAAAAGCAAGCGTAATCAATCACAGTGGAGAAACATTAAAATAAAATAAATAAATAAAATAGCCTTTATTGCTGAACTAATTTTTACAATGTTTTTACAGTTTTCTTACAAATATGCTTACTTTATAACAGTTACTTATCTTTTTACATAAATTAAGTATCGGTAAACGGTCGTTTCTGTATTTCAGCTTGTCTATCGACATAGGCCTCCTCTAAAGATTTCCACTCTATTCTATCTTTCGCTATGCGGGTCCATATTGGACCCGCCACTTTTCTAATGTCGTCCTCCCATCTTCTAGTCTGTCTGCCTCTTTTTCTTTTGCTATCTCGTGGTTGCCATTCAGTTATTAGTCTCGTCCATTTCTCCTTCTTCTCTCTTATCATATGCCCAGCCCATCTCCACTTTAAGGAGAAACATTAAGATATTACAATTACTGACAGACTAGCTAACAAATCATAGACCTTTCCAGGTAATTTTACATCATATTTCAACCGTGAATAAGAATAAAGTAGATAGGTAGATAATTAAATTTTCTATGCATATACATAATCTAGTTGTTGAATTAATTACTCATCTATATTTTACTTATTCTTTAATTTTAGATTGAATTTTATCCAAGATATCTCTGTCAAAAGAGCCTGATTAGGATTACATTAGAAAAACAGATTTTGATATTAATTGCATTATCAACATTTCAAGTAAATACCTAACATAGGTTTATACAGTAAAGAATGGCAAAGCTATAGTTTATATAGGTACCTGTAAGAAATGTGTATGTATATCTGTCTGTACCCCTAATAAAGTGCAAGGATTTCTTCGTTGGATGTCACGAAATGTCTCAGGAGTATTTTCGTCTAAATAATGTTTCACTTTAGTCAGTTATTCCTACTCATCGCATAGTCACACGATATTTATATCCAAGGTCATGTTAATAAATGTTTTTGTATATACTAACACTTATTCGTATTATATAAACGTGTAATTTAATTAGCGAATCTAAAATATTTTGACGGGAAGACATTGAAAAATGTAGGTCGGTCAATGCCTTTAGCATCATTCCTCTTAGTATTCGATTAATTGTCGCAGCTGGCACTCTGCCCATTGGCTTTTAATTTGCTAACATTTGCATAGAAATTCTGACTACTTAGATACTCGACAAAGCTTTTGAGTTTACAAGCTTGCTAAGATCTCCGTCACAGTTTTTTTTAAACAAATGATTTTCTGATTGCCTCCCCTAAAAAATAACAATAAAAATTGTGGGTTGAAAAAACAAACAATTTTTGTACCCAGTATAATTTAACCCTGATTGAAATTTCCTTCCAATGAAAAACAAAGGTCGCGCTTATCCAGAGTAAACAAAGAAATTGTAGGAAATGAAGAATTACAGGACTTGAATCCCTCTCATCCTATATGCGTAGAGGTCAATTGAATCAGCCAGGGCAAAAAAACAATTGCAAAAACGGTTCCGTCTGATCCAGGAACAGGATCTCATACTTGAAACTTACACTTTACGTCAATTAGTGATAGTAGATAGAAAAAATGTTTTATTGCACACTTCACAAAACAACAACAAGATAAAGAAAATATAAAATATGTGACAATTTGGCGGTCTTATCGCTCAAGAGCGAAATCTACCAGACAACCGTGAATGGATAGGGCCGTTGATTGGAGTAGCTGGCGCTTTACACAAAGCCATAATTGTCAATGTATGACATGCATGACATCACTATTTCAAGAGAACTATTGGACCGATCATTTCAATGCAAGTGACAGAGAGAGAAAGAAAAGCTAACCGTTTACTTTTTTTGACGTTTATTTTTTCACATGGAATCCATGTGATTTAATTACTCTCGAAGCTAATTTAGGTCTGTCTGCTATGTATGTATTGGTATCTACCGCGTTTACTTTTTTGTCTTACTGTTTATGTTTACCTCATGCTTCGAAAGTGTTGCAGCTTCCACGTTAACGATGTTCAACCAAGTTTGTGTCAGAGGTTCGTTAATCTTCTGAAAGCGATGTGAATTCCATTTCCATGCCCATGCCCATTGTCATAATCGATCATAAAACGAGATCAATTAATGTCAATTGCCGTGGCAACAATGGTGCGGATAGAAATCTATCCATTCATTGCATGTTCTGTGGAAAATGTCTAATTGCCATGTATAGCGAGAAAGTAATCGTTGTAGAGAAAAAACTTATGAATATAGTAGGTATCATGGATTATGTTCATGTAATCGTTTCGCGGATAGAAATCAACCATTCAGTTATTGTAGTAAATAAATAATTGCTATTCTTAGATAAATAACAAGAAGAAAGTTCATTGTAAAGCGTAATTGGCTCTGAAATATGTTTTATGGATCATCTCGTCGCTGCTGAGAAGTTCCGTGTTGAGTTGATTACATGTCGCTTTATTTGTAAAAGTCAATTTCCTTTAGTTGATTGCTTGGCCAGTTAAATAATGTTATCAACAGTTTCGTTTCCCACTTCATCATTCATCAGATCCGTTATGCCTAAAGTAACATGAAAACACGTATCAACAAGGTCCACAGGATTTTGAATCAAAAGTCAATAACTTTATTTCTTTACGCTTACAAAATTAGCACTTAGACAAGTCAAGAAATATATTTTTATTGAGTTGCCCCACCCTTCAATTTATACAATACCGAAGCAGCACCCATCAAGAAAGTCACAAATAAAACAGTAGTCTTTTGTAGAGATTTTACTTGTACCTCATTTAATTTCCATATACATGTAGACAGAACTTAGTTCTGCCTATCAGATATTTACTGTTTGTTCTGTTCATGAATGTTTTATCGCATACCATGCCAGCCAGCATCAACATAATCAATCTAGTTCCTATTGCAAGTAGAGCTGGCAATAGCTTTCTCAGATTCGATTAGTATAGATTTATTATCTAGTTTTATGTTCGTTTGAGTGTCCATTTAGTGGGAATGGGCTTTCAGCTTTCCTTCACGACCTATATCGGTTTGATCACGCGAGCAACATTTGCAAAATTGCAATTGGCTATTGGTATTTCTGACCTTGGATTTAGGGATGGTGAATTGGTGATGGTATTATATTATCTGTGGGATGGTCAAGGTTGTGAAATGTGGTTAAAAGGTTTCGTTGATTTGATAACGTGTGAGCGTGCCCTTGTGCCATTGTAACTGCCTAAAATCATGATACAAAACGCTTAGATACCTTTTCTCTCTTCTTGCGGGGAGAGGAATAAAATTTGAAAGAAATAGCAGAAGATATTCTCGTGTAAAGGGGGAACAAATTACTAGCGTCAATTTACCCGGTAGAGTTCTATCTAGGAGTCTTTCAATCTAGAGTGTTCAAGTTTCGTCTGGGGAAAATGCTCAATCCTAGACCACATATTTAACCACATATTAAACGGTTAACCACCTCCAACGAAAAAGGGAAAGGCTGGTAGGGCATTCATATAGACATCATGTAAAACTAATTAATATTATTGTAATTGACGCGTCAAACCAAACTACACGTGGAACAATGGAAGTAGTCTACTTTATAGGTAGTTTTGCAATTTAAAACAGCAAACAGCGGGATAAAAAAATCCCTCAAAACATTTTAAGAGAAAGAAACTATTCTGGTTTTAATATTTTTAAATAATTTGTTTTGGGTTGAGAAACTTGTCTGACATCGGTGAACGGCCTCATTAAGTGGCTTCTGAAGCCAAATATTTTCTCTATATTTTTGTCATCTCCCGAAATCTATTTGTATTATTCTTAACTGATGGTAACTGATATTCATCGTAGAATATTTTATTATTCACTTTGATTCGCTTTATTTTTCGATATCTTGTCTTGCTTGTCCCATTTCTTTAAAATCGTTTTATAATCTGTTCAAATTAACAGCTAGCGCCATCTTTTAGCATTCTTGGGAACTACGTTGAATGTTGCTCTACTGCGCTACGCCTCGAATCAGAACTGCTACCTACTATACTAACAGAAACTGAACGAAATGAGTCAAGCAGCTAGTTCCATGTTGCTTAACTAGGTGGCGCGGGGAAAATTAAATTATTCTTATTATATCACTGCTGCTAAAAATTAATGACACTGAATTTTTTGTGTTTTGTAAACAAAATGTATACCGCAACTAAAATTAAACTTTGATGTTAAATTAGACACCACTTGCTAAAGCGTAAATAAGTTATTATTATTGCCAATCGATATTGATGCAACGTCACCTATGACGTCACGGGTGCAACAACCTCTGCATTGCTGCATAGCGACAGTCCCGCCCGCCCACACCAATGCCACTGAAGATCCTTGAACCTGCGCGTCGTCAGTACATTTCTAGATTTGGATGCTACTAGCAATAGCAGCCATTTTCACAACTTTTTGATTTTTATTGTTCAGTGCGCCAAAATAATAGTTGAAGAGTCAAATTTTGACAAACTTGTCATCGTTGTCGACTAGATCCGAGAACGAAAGCTTACAAAGCTTGTCTAAATTTTAAAGGCAAAGAGATACGTATCAGGACCAGTTCACAAACCTATCGATATAAGAAGCATATGAGACGTAAATAATGGTTTATAATTAGTGTATAAGAATTGTGAATGTGCTAAGTATGAGATCTCAGACGAACGCACAGACACAGTAAACAGTTCTGCCAATACTAGTAATCCCGATACACAAAACATATGGCGATCGGGCGCATTCCTCTGAACATTCTGGAGCAACGCAGTTCTGAGTTGAAGTGCGTGGTAAATACAGCGTTTCGCGTCAAATACGTGCTATAGAGTATTGGTGAAAAGGAGCCTTCGCGATGACCGGTGAGTCATTTACCAATTTTGGTCACTTGTTCCTTCCTGATTTGGCTTTTGATATAATCTCATTTGAATCCTACGGTAGCTTCTACTGTTTCGTTTTGTTACATGTACCTGTATCTGTCACTTAGTTTATTTTTATGGGCTGTCATAGTTCAAAATACGTTGGAAAAATCTTGATATCTAGGTACGTGGATGTTTTTTTTGCTTTCGTGTGAAAAATAATTTGCAATAGAAAGCATAGGCACCAAACTTCGCACCAAAGGTTTATTCAATGTAAGGGCATTAAATGTATGTGAGTGAAAGAGTTAGGTGATAAGTTGGAACCATTAATATGGAAATTTAATGGGACTGTTAACTATATTAGGGAAACGAAACAAGTGTACCGGCTTTTATGGGAAACCTTATAGATACATAATTATATTTAAATGGATGCTCTTGGAATTTTATGAGAAGTCTATCTGTTATTGGTAGTTTGCTTTTTGGAAGCTTTCATGTTATCTGCCGAATTCTTCATATGATTATAGAACATGGGAAAACGATGTGACATAGTTTAACTGGTGGTCTCTAGATATCAACGACTATACTCCCTATTTATTATAGTCTGCTGCTAACATGTAGCATTATTGATATTTATCACTGTCTTATTATTTTGACTTTAGTAGAGTTAGCGATAATGGTCCATTATAAATTAAAGGTAGTCTTTGACATTGGTTAGACGGTCTTAACTTTTATTGCCGCAATAAACTAGATTACTGGATGCCTGAGGCATTCTCCAAAAATAATGTTTGTAAATTACTCATAATGCAAAAATCCTAAATTCTAGGAATTAAATATACTTAATATAAATAGAAATATAAAAATCCGTTAAAAAACCAAAGTTTCTCTCTCCAACTTTAAAAAGTCCGTGAAATATAACCCGTCATGAAATATAAACGACTTTGATCACCAAATATATACGAGGAACGAGCTTTCAAATCAAACAGCTGAATTATTGGTGGGCTAGAAATTAGCCTAGCTATCCAACGTTCATATTGACAACTTGCACAAACCTTCGCTTCTGTTGTAGTGTGAAGGTAGCCTAAGGCCCCCATTCACCGCCTTCACCAAAGCCCCTCAATCACACTGTCACTAGTCGAATCAAACTGGCTTGATAACCGCTGTCTCCCCAAACATGGTCGTGCGCAGTAATCTCTAGAAAACTGCTTCGTTTCTTTTTGTTTTCATTCTATCGCCCGTTTTGTATCGACCGCGCATTAGTTTGAATGATTTGATCGACAGAATCGCATTTTCTGATCATTATTTTGATAGCAGGCTACAAATCAGGCTAGACTTGGAGTAATATATTCCTTTTATCAAGATTTTATTGCAGCTTTCTAATGTCTATACTCTATCTATAGATAAGTGTACAGTGTACACTGTACACATATGTAAGTTGTTATTTATAAATCCTGTTTATTCCGTGGCTGAACTCAAATGTCGTGGTATGAGACTTTGCTAGAGTTACTTTTTTGTAAATAAAAATAAACAAGCTGAAGGCAGTGCGCTATGGCGCTCATTAGGGAGACCTATGACCTATTTGATGATGATGAAATAAAAATAATACTTATTTCAAATTACATCATTTATATGATAAATATATCTGTGTGGATTATTATAAACTGATCAAACTTCACGTTTCATTAATTAAAACTATAACTTGATATATATCATAAGACCTTAGCACCCACTCGAATCGTAATCATAGTGCCTATTGCCTACCAATTTTGACTTTATTCGTAATGACAAAGTCGACTAAAGACAAAGCTTGAGAATTGACCATATCGGGCATATTCTATGAACAATAAGCCATATAAAGGGGCAATTAAAGTCCTAATATCAATTAGTCTGTGACATCCCGATGCGCACTCGAAGTTTTGCAAACAATTGACCATAAATCGTGTCACATACAGACAATGGGAGACGGAGCATATCAATTAATCTAATTTCTAGGCGGTTGCATTAATGGGCGCGTACTTATTTCTTCGTAGGCGCGGACTTACTACTAATACAGGACATGGTATAGTAACGTAAATATAGCGTACTAGCTTCTGCGTTGTTTCTATGGAAACGTTAAAAGATTATTTACATCCCAAGGGAACTGATGTATGGGATCGAATGCCTTTGTTTTATTCTGGCCTAGAACTACCTGTATGCAAAATTTCACTTGCCCGATCCGTTCAGTAGTTTTGGCGTGCAGAGGACAAACAAATATCCTAACTTTCGCATTTATAATAGTGACTAGCTTCTGGCTGTAGCATTGTATGCGCCTTTTCTGATAAAAACAGGATACAATCATTGCCAAATTTCATTAGGATTCTAGTTAGTTTTTTTTTGTTAGTTTAGTCGTGATAAACTAACATACCTACGATTAAGACTAAGGATTTAAGATAGTGTGATTATATGCTGTAGTCCTGTTTTATTATTATGTCTCCAGAATTGCATAAATTAAATATCACTGTTCCCTATCAAACTTCAGGTTAGCAAATTTGTCTTATAGTATGTCTTTGCCGGGTAGATAGATCGATCATTTATTGATTACAAGTAGGTTACATTACTTAGTTACTTAATAGTATCTTAACACTTCGTGTGCTGAAATCACACGGTATGTGTTTTCTACAAGTGACTAATATGCGTAAATCCACACTAGCGCAGCGGCTGACAAAATACAGATCTGTGTGACTCAGCACAGCTGTAATGTTTTTCGAACGAAACGCATGTGCGGCGCAACACAACCGCTGTGTAGAGCGGCAGCACGAATGGCTTAGGTTAAAAAAAATATCGCAGTCGTCGAAAAAAGTTCGCAGTCAAAGAGTTAAAGCCTATGGTAGGTTTGTCTAAGCATATCCGGCTCAAATAGCAAAACGCTAAACACGACTAGAACTACACCATAACTGCCACCTGTTGTTCTACTCCATCAATCATCACGTAGATTCCATTCAATAAATAAGTCCAAGTCTCCAAAAGCAGCAGTCACACACCCACTCGCGACGACCCGGAAGCAATATAATTATACCTCGTATACCCGTATAATTACAAAAGTGGCTATTGTGGTATATAAAATGTATTGTTTTTATTAGGGTTCCGTAACCAAAGGATAAAACGGGACCCTATTACTAAGACTCCGCTGTCCGTCCGTCGTCTGTCCGTCTGTCACCATGTACCTCATGAACCGTGATAGTTAGACAGTTAAAAATTTCACATATGATATATTTCTATGCCGGCCATATCTCGCGAAGAACCGACGGCTGCTGGAGCAAGCGTGTTCTTGAGTGGAGACCACGACTCGGTAAACGTCGTGTAGGACGCCCTCCGACCAGGTGGGATGACGACCTGCTAAAGACTGCAGGTAGATGCTGGATGAGGCAAGCTGAAGACAGGGCGCTATGGCGCTCATTGGGGGAGGCCTATGTCCAACAGTGGACTGCTATAGGCTGATGATGAAAATAAAACAAATATTGAAGGGGCTTCCATACATGGCATGATTTTTTGTCGTTTTATAGGTATACGGAACCATTCGTGCGCGAGTCTGACTCGCACTTGGCCGGTTTTTATCTCTTGTTTCGCCACGCTCGTCGATCCCGTGCGGCATTGACCAGCATGTTCGTTACGGTTTCTTTCGCGTTATTTATGCGTGTCACTTTGTTTGGAAGTTTCGGGTTAGGGTTGGCTAATTTTGAATACCTATCTCGTAATGAGCGTGGTCACGCCTTTGTGACTTTTGTTCAAAAGCTCGTGTTGCATAGTGAACACTTCATATACAATGTAACATTACAATACATGTAGGTATCTATGTACTTAGTATTTACTGCGTGTACGTGTAATTTTAGAGTTTTAGATGTTATTTTGGTGTATTTTAGAGTTAATTTCATCTCTACACTGTTCACACACATCCTCAGTAACTGATTAACGCCCCATATATTCCCTATTTGTAATATTGTCCCTTACAACTGTTAGTGAAGGCGACATTCCAGGCGGCCCTGTCCCGCATTCCCATCCGTAGCGGCTTCCGAGAAGGCTCTGATCCGCTACAGAACTTGCAGGCTGGTTCGGTCCCACGTGGCCTTCTCTGGAGGCTGAGGCTGCCACCAGCGGCAGCGTCCGCTCGCCCACGTGCCCTCATTAGGTACCTACCTTACCTACTCGAGATTCCGCACCACAATCAAACAGATCATTAGAAACCGTCCCGCTAGAGCTTAGACGCAGCGAGACTTGTCAGTCGCTGCGACGACATCCATCCGGCTACGCGAGCCTCACGCGGTTACAAAATATAAATATTTACTCGAAAAGTCGCGTTACTAAATTCTCAGTGTCGCGGTTATATCGAATCGGTTCGCAACAGTTGTGCCGGATTAAGTGTGAGACTAATGCGGCAATTTTTGTTCGTTAGTGCTGTGTTTTGGCGACCTTTTACTCGAGTCTTCCTTTGATGTAACTGCTCTAATTAGAGCATTGTAAATATTGTGCCCACTGGTGATGCGGCTGACGGAAATACAACAGCTAAAAATAACGCAATGTCAAATTATCTATTGTGTAGGTCTCTGGTAGGTCTACAGTTTGATCTGATTGCGCTGTGTCGCGACATGATAAAACATCTGGCGTCCGAAAATGTCAACAGTCAATCAAAAGAACATGAATACTCGCTGTAGTACTCGACGCCGCAGCGTCAGTGTTAATTGCCTATAAATAAAACTGGGAGATGGCATCAGCCAGTCGGACTGACCCGTAATCGCTTATAGAACTAGGAAGAAAATTCTGACGTAAAATAAAGCCTGCAGTTTTGAATCTATAGCTCTACTAAAAGTGGTCATATCGCCTTACAAGTGACAAGAACGTACTTACAATCGGGTCAATATACACATTTGCTTGCTGCATAGTTTGCGACCTAAGTTCAAGTCCTAGAGTCGTGTCGTGTCTCTACTCTACAAATTGATGTGACATCTCATTCCCTCTTGCACTTATTATGCATAGGCTCGCTAAAATGTCACTCAACTTTGCACGTGCTCTAAATTCTGAAATATCGTGACTTGTATTAGTCAGGTTTCTATTTTCCATTGTCTTTCGCAATTTGCTTTCCTTTGAAATTTTATATATTTACTTCCGCCCTATACTTTTCTCGTTACGGTCTTCCCTGTTGCGATAAACAAGGATTGAATATAGCATTTTATAAGGTCCGCGATGAGCATGTAACTATTCACATTTTTCGTCTTTGCACGCACAGTTCAATCATTATTATACATCAATATTTTGTTTTTCTTGAACCTACTAAATATTCGCATTGGCTAACAACTTTTTGCGTTTGTAACATTCCCGGCTAGCTTATTTTAAATATCTGTTTTAGTAATACTTCGTTCCAAAACCTTAAAAGGCCTCTGACAAATTGGTTCATGGTTATTATTGAGGTACTTACTTGAGGCTTTCCATTTGCCAATTGTCAAGTGTTGTATAAAACATCTAGGTGCCTACTTGTACGAATATTTTAGGTTATTTAATTATCATTTATTTTTTATAATTAACACGCAATTTTTTTATTGACTATGGTCTTATCCAATGTTCTATTTGAACATTGTGCAAAAGTTGAGTATTTGTTTTCAAGATTGCGCGTGGGTAGATAATCTGATTATGTTCATCTTGATCGACTTAGTGTACGAATTATTTTATCTTTACAAATGCGCCTACATACAATTATTATAACACAATTGAAACTAAATTCTATATAGCTTATCCCACAATCTTATGTCCATAAAGGAAAACCCGCTGCTTTATTGAACAGTGTTTTACTAGGGTTTTACTTATTGATTGATATCATAGCGTTCGTTGAACTGCGGTAGATGATTGATTCTGTCTTTGATTGTCTTGTCATGTTATGTGTAAACTCCGCAGACAAGCTGGTGTCTAGTGATGTCATTGATGAGGATGGAATCTACATAGTGGTTCCTATGAGCATCGATCTCTTTTGGCAGCGAGTTTAGCGTATTCCTAACAAAGTTTTCCTTGCTTCATATTCATATTCTTTTGATTTTGTTTCTGTTCCTTTTTACAATCTTTACCTTATGGCTATTCTATTGCTTAGCTCTGTCTATTTTGCTTTTGTAACTTGGTCACATATTTTTGATGTATTTGTACTATAAAAATTTCCTTAATACTGTTTTAAGTTAGTAAATTTGTGAGTATCCTACAGGGTTGAATACCTGTATACAAAGTACTAGATTGGCCTTAAGGTTTTCATCCATTTGTTTTAGCTCTTAACATGCTGTTACTGACCAAAAGCCAAATAGTCATTGCCTAAGAATTCGCATAGCAATCATGTACATGCTAGCATGCTAATTATCCAAAGTAGTCCTTCATAAAACTTTATAGTTTCTTGGCGTGTAGCTTCTTGAGGCTACGACCGTCGATTCTGCCATCAGCTCCACCCACGGATGGGCTCGCCCACATCGCTGGCTTCTGGCCTAGAACAATCATAGGATAGATATCAGTGTCACATGCCAATTTCCACGCTATTGTTATGATTCTGTTTGGAAAATCCGACTGTAATCTAGTCTAACTGTCTACGCTAACGCTCTATAAAGTTTTTCTATTGACTGCATAAAGTTTGATTTGATACCCTTATAAAAACATCGCAGGACGGGTTATTATTACCTTTTAAAGTTGTGTATAAGAGTTAACAAAAGATACTCAAACCGACTTATCATTTCGTATTTTAATAAAGCATGCAACAAACAAAAAATCTTACTCAATACTCCTGGTATGGAATAATTTCCAACATCCTCTTTAAAAGTTGAGCAGAAATGACATCAAAGTGTTATTATGCCGATGTAGCGTAATTATAAACATTAAAGTAATTTACTGCCCGTCCCAATTGCTATCCCGTAGTTGGGGATCATTATTTTGCCATCACCATACTTAAACACTAACGAAGTCGAAGCCCACTGTCCGCCAAAGCGTCATCATTGCTTCCTACCTATACCTAGATCACAATTTAACTACATGTTTATCGATAATGAACCGGATTCGGCTTACAGCCTAAGATGGAACGGTAGGCTACTTTAATCTTGCTTGCAACAAAGCGAATATCATTAAGGATTTCCAACACAATTTGAGATAGTAATTATTGACGTGACCAAAATTGCCTTGAGTCAACAGTAAACGATATGTTAACAATTGCTGTGTATTCTTGCTAGAACCATAATGGTTAAACGGTTGTAAACTTTCTACGTAAACTACCACAGCGACTATTGTAACGACTCTATATTAGTAACTATTTTCTAACGAGCATTGTTGGTTGGCTTGGCAATGTTTACTCGCGTGCGCAGTCGTTATACGTTCTTGAGACGCCATTGTAGGGCGCCGCCCGCCCACGGCTTGTCGCAAACGGACACTTATGTAACTCGGCCCTACGTTTCTCATCACCACTGGGTTAATGAAGTTTGTTGTCTATCAGTTGCGAAACATGCACCGGCGGAAGTGACCACCTGACGGGAATAGCACGTCTCGCGTAACTGTCGCCAGCCACAGTGTGTCGCTATCACCGTCTGCGGCCGCGTCGCAGATAACCCAGCATCACGCCTAAAATAACCAGTCTACTCTTAGCCGTGGTCCGACCACGACTGTCTGTGTTGCGATCTGATCCGGCTTATATAGTGAGGGATGGCTTCCGTGCGCACGCGCTCCGCATCCCCCAAGTCTGTCTCCTTCTCCCCCGTGTTGGAGAGGAAGTACAGCGCGGACCGGGGGCCGCGGGATCCCCCCGAACTGAGATCTACGGAATGGAAGAAGTACTTCACAGATTTCAGTGCATACCTCGGTAAGTTCCTACAATGAGGAATGAGGAGGTGAAGTAATACGTGAATCACGAGTTGTAATTGTGCGGCCTTGCGCTATATCGGTAACGTGTTAGTGGAGCGTTCGGGATTGACGCGGTAAACAAACCTTACGCAACCATGCGGAACGATTCGATTAAGCTTTTGGTTTGCTGCGTCAACTTTTTGCGTAATTTCTCGAAGTCACGCTATTGTTACATTTTATACGTACCCTGTACCTATTGCTGGAAAGCTGCTCCTCATTCTCAGCAAATCTTGACTTTCATCTTCAGTAGTGATTTCAAACCTGTATCAAGAAATTTTATAGGCATCCATTTCCAATTCATAGATCTAAAGATTGTAGCAGCTATCATATTACAAACGCTTTATGACGATGTGATGGTGATTTTTCTTTTAAGGAACTTCTTTCTGTCTTCTTCGAATGCATTATGCATGCATCAATATTCATTAAGCCTGAGCCTAAATAGTTATCTGAGATTGTAGTAAGAGCTGTTGTATGTTTAACTAGTTCCTGCCCGCGGCTTCGCACGCTTTTCGTGGAATAAAAATTAAAATATATGTTATTCCCGATCCCGATCTTAATGTATGCAAAATTTCAGAGATTAAGCCGTTTTGGCGTTGTCTTCGGCCAAACATCTCAGCTGCACAAATTTTCGCCTTTATAATATTTGTAGAAAAATATATCATAGGGTTAGTATTTAGTATTTCACTACATAGTATAAAACAAAGTAGCTTCCAAAATATCTGTCCCTATGAATGCTTAGATCTTTAAAACTACGCAACGGTTTTTTTAATAGATAGATTGATTCAAGAGGAAAGTTTATAAACCATTTAAAACATAGATTTCCACACGGGCGCAGCGGCTGCAGCTATTATGAGTATATTTTGTTGTCATTATAACAAAGATATTGAGAACACCGCCCTACTGTATCAGTTGAGCAAGGCGAAGTGTCAACTGACCGACTGAGATAACCTTGTGGTCGGTCAGCTAATTGTACATCTATAATGTTTCGTTCAAGTTAATAATCTGCATTGTTTCTTCTTTGCCCTCTTTATGCTATTTTTGACATATACATATATTTACTAAACATGGTCTAAAAATACTCATCACATCACTCACACTAATTTTATACGTAGATATAGTAGTATAGAAGTTGGGATGGATGGATGTACCTTTTGTTACTTCTTCAAGCCAAAACCACTGAACGGATTAGGCTAAAATTATGCATAGATGTACGTCTAGACTTGGAATGACATGTAGGTAGCCTTTGTATCCCATAAATCTGGAATGTCTGTTTTTATTGATAATGTTCTTTTGCTTTTTGTGCCCAACCAACTCTTATTTGGCTTATATATTTTTCTCCATTGGTTGTCTGGGAGGAATGGCTGTCAGCGATAAGGCCGCCTACTGTACAGTTTATGTTTACGTGTAATAAAGTATTCATTCATTCAGTTCCCATGGGAAAGAAATAACCCATAACATTTTATTAGAAAATCACGTGCGAAGCTGCGAGTAGACACTTTTTTTTTCATCTTATTCCAGCCCTTGTGTAATAAATCTTATTGACGCTTATATTTTTTTGTATTTCGCTCTACAAATTCGCTGGAAACATTAAATATGCTATTTTTATTTCAGTCTCCCATTAATACCTACCAGATATACAACATTAATAGGGCCTATTAATAGCTTTCGCAGAACTTACACATTTGCAAATGACATATCGTCTAGAATAAACGATTCGTTGGCACCAACGGATGTGGTTCATTCTCTGTCGGCGCCTGTTATTTCAATTTCATTAATGTCAGCTGCGTGCTCTTGTGGAATCGTCAGGCGTTCATAAACTTTCTACAACTTCCTTCCTTCCTTCCTTCCTTCATTCATCATCATCAGCCTTGTCGACCCACAGCATGTATGGGTCGACAAGCCTCTGTGTTTATACCATGATTGTGCCATGCTTACTTACAACTGTTTCAACATTTGGTTAGAATAAACATTAGCTTTAACTTGTAGGCTCGTTTCCTTGATGTTTTTGCCTCCTACCATATTTTATCATGAATTCGATCAATTTCATTCACTAGATTTTGAAAGCTATCAATTTAATGTAATTTCTCGTAAAGAATTATTTTTTGTGAGATCCTAATAAACCCACTAAATAATATATAGTTTAAAACTGTTTCACTGAATTTCTCTTTCAAGTTTAATTTATGGAACTACTCTACAAACTATTCTTCCCAGAATACAAATGTCTTGTAATATGAAAGGAGTATAGATTTCGTATAAGCAAACTATAATAATATACGACGACCGATGTGGCGCGGTGGGCGATGGTCCGCCTGCGACGCAGGAGGTTGCGGGTTCGATTCCCGCCTCGGAACAATTGTGTGTACGATCTGCAAATATTTGTTCCGGGTGTTCTGGTCGTTTTCTATGTATAATAAAAAATATCTATCTATGTAATGTATTGTATTATGTATATCAGTTATCTAGTACCCATAACACAAGCTTTGCTTACCATGGGGCTAGATAATGCTGTGTGGATTGTCCAGCATTATATGTATATATATACGTAATATGAAATCATGTTCCACTTATGTACACGACCGTGACCTATATGTTGGCGAGTTTTCCGAAGAAAAAACGATGAGTGTAATTTAAACTTGTAGAATAAATTTCCTTCATCTAACCTTGAAGATGTGTAATGAAAAAGACATTAGCCTCAATCTATTGTTCTTGACTTTAGTTGGTTGATATGCAATTTGTACCTAGTAGACAAAGAATGTACGAGTACGTTTAGTTGACTTGACATCATATCGTTTTAAAATAATTCAAGTTAAAGGATACCAAGCAATTTCATTTGTATATTGGATATTATCTTCATGATTGACCTGACCTGACTTCTCCCACTGTATAAAGGAGTCCACACTCTTTTGTGCTTTCTATAAAATCAAATCAATCTGATTTGTACTCTTACGAGTATACTAAATGTAAGTACATATACTAAAGCAAATAAATATTTCGAGGATGTAACGGAAACATTCTTCACCACAGAGTCATCCAGTAAGCCTCAGGATTTCTTTACAAAGAAAGAGTCAGATTTCATTGATGTCTACGTTTAGTTGTTAATTCGCTGCACATTATGACTCGCTAGAATGTGAAACAGGTTTTGCTGGGTCAAGATTGGCTTATCGCACAATAATAAGCGAAGGGCGCCTTTGCATCTGATGAAACAAACCTCTAGATTATACCTACAATACATTCCTATTATAAATTAAATTCAAGTTGTCTTTAACTCGAATGACAATAGTAGCTTTCCTCGCGCCTCTGTAATTTTTTTGAGATCCGTATAGTGAATTAACTAGGAGGTAAATGTGTTGTTTATATTTTTTGCGGTCTGAACGAGTCACATGTACTCAGTGCTGCATCAGACCATAAGAGAGCCGCCCGCGCGTCCATACTCGCCCTAACGCAGATATATTTAAATTTAGATCTCCTTCCCTTGCATCGGTTTCTATATTTTATTTTTATTGAGTTCCTCGCAAATTCTTGACGGCCAGTTTCCTTTGAACCTTTCTCAGTGCTATAAGTGTGGTATCTCTAAACTTAACTCGTGTTTATCATCATGGCTAGACATTCTAAGACGCATTATTTTGTGAACGATGATATCTATGGAAGGATCATGAAGGCACCAGTGACACTACCTCGTCCTGAAAACATAGCAAAAAAATCGTCCAGGACAACAGTCGATATCCCTGAATCGGACTACGCTAGCATTTATGAAACTGTTAAAGGAATGGGTAAAACATAATATTATTTATATTTTTATCCTAATTTTTCTGCGGGGTATGTAAAAGTAACAACTCCTGTGATTTTTACTAGATTGGCCGTATATTTTCTGAGGATTTGATCAAACGAAACCAACTTTATCTCTCTTCCTTTGAACCAAGGCACGTTAAAAGTATTGAGTAATACCTTATCTTGTTTGCAGAAACGGAAATAACAATGCCTCCTTATAATACACTTATCCTTAACAAACTTACACGTGTGATAAGAACAATATTTTGTGTACAGTAAGGTGATACAGCTATGAATGGAGTTTTAAAAGGCAATGAACCTTCCAAAAAGCAATTAAGCTTGTTCGTCACAAACGGAACAACGTTTTCCAGGGAATAATTTGGTCAAAGGCCAAATCTCTTTTGCATTTTCAATTTAACTCTCATAACCTGTCTCTACTAATAATGCCCGTAGGATTTACAAAAAAAAATACAAATACAAAAATACTTTATTGTACACCAGTTACAGATCATTATAAAACACATCACATGATACAAGTACAATGGGCGGCCTTATCGCTTAAAAGCGATCTCTTCCAATTTAATTGATTTGATTTAATAGTACCTATCTTATTACCTCTGCTGTTTGAACCCGTAAGTTTTTTTTAATATGCAACAAACATAACTTTAGTTTCTTTTGTGTAAAATACATTGATATTGTACGACTTTGTAAAATAATACGTTTAGAATTTTCTCGACATCAGAATTCTAAAGATCTACTTATGAACCTACATACAATGATGTCACTCTCCAAACACATGCGGTTTGTATGTTTGTTCTTCTATACATACATATGTAATACCAATTTATACATATAATGCATATGTGGGATTATAAGCCGTTTTACGGTTGATAATTATTTCTAAGACATAAGCCTATAATAAGGTCAAATACTAATAAATAATAAGTTTGCTTATGACTGGACTTGTTATGTAAACAGTTGTATTGATATAGTAATTATTAATTGAAATTGAAGTAGGTATAGTATTTAATAATTAATTTATCTAGTATTAAATAGGCACTGGTTTCTTGTTATTTTTCCTCCTAATGAAGTACCTACTTACTTTGACGTTTTGTTTAGTGGCACATCTAAATGATAATTTCCAATACTTATTTATTATGCATGAATACTGCTTCGAATTGACGAAGTATTTCGATGAGCTTTATTTTCATAAGGTCGTACTACACATTAGGACACGTCAAATGTTGCCTCCAATTCACAGTCACGCCACCACATTTCATAGGTACAACCACCACCTCACCTTTATCGGTCTATGACTACTAATCGCACAAAAACACACCTACAATATCCTCTCTTCATTCCAGATGCCTTGCTCGCCGATCTGCAGAACTCCATCAACCCTGGCGGCCGCGGGAGCCCCGGCCGCACCGGTTCCCCTGGTGGTAGAACAGCCTCTCCTGGCAGGACTGCCTCGCCTCTTGGAAGAGGAGCCTCTCCAGGCAGGCTAGGCTCGCCTGGAGGCAGCCTCTCGCCATCCTCCACGGGTTATGGCTCCATCAATGGCTCTAGGAATATATCGTCGGATTATGCGAAACCAGCTTCGGTGAGTTGGAATTTGGTATTGGTTTCTGATGACCTGTGCGCGATGGGCGAAGGTCGCCTGCGATGCAGGAGTTGGCGGGTTCGATTCCCGTCTCGGAACAATTGTGTGTACGATCTGCAGATATTTGTTCCGGGTGTTCTGGTCGTAATCTATGTATAATAAAAAATATCTATCTAATGTCTACCTATTGTATCAGTCATCTGGTACCCATAAAACAAGCTCTGCATATCGTAGGGCTCGATGATTCTGTATATATTTTCCAGCATTATTTATTTATTTGGTCTGTAGATGTAATATTTATCTGAGCTTTCCTAAAGCCTACCTGCTGCTGTCGTCGATGGCCTATGGGCCTCCATCAATAGCTCAATGTTATATATTGTTGGATTATGCGAAACGTGAATTATACCTCCAAAAGCATTCTTTATTATTGGGATATGATTGGGATGCATGAGGCTTGGTCTGGTCAGTAAAAGATCGGTGTTTTCGGTGTTAAAAAAAGTATTATAAACAAGTACTTACCAAATGACAGATCTTTTAAGCTATAAAATAAAAATCCAAAATAAAAACCTTGGATTTTAGCTAGGTAATGAGAGACAATGCTGTTTAAAAAAGTGACCAACATGAATTCTTTATTTATTTCTTCCAGTTACAATAATTTATACTTCAAATCCTATTGATTTAATATGTGGATCAAATGAATAACCTATTGCGATCTAGCGCAAAGATAATCCACATTCTATCGCAAACAACTCAATAAGTCCGGTGAAGGAGACAAAGGAATCAATTGGCCAACGCCCACGCTGCCATCTCGTCAGCTTTACTGATCCGCTCAGCTTCCAGTAAATAAAAACCTTATTTACTACAGACTGTGTTTATACCAGCTCTAGTCGCAGTTTATCGTGTTTTGGATTTGTAGGTGAAAGCTCAAACAAGCATCAGTTTTTTAAATGTGATTCGCGATCTAGAGTTTATTTCTTCTATGGATGATTTGCGACGATATCATTGACATGGTAAAGCAATTGGTCAACAGAATTCGGCCCGTGTTTGTGTCACTCGAATGGTACCTAGTCCTTTCTGTAATTCTGTTGAAAGTAAGGTAAGGCACGCGAATCAAAACCCGAATCATTACGGTCGTGTAGCCGCTGGCAAATGGGTGGTGTTGGTAAGCTAGCTGGCATAGTCATAGCGACATGTCGCTATATTAGAAAGCCGTTATTCAGCTTTGCTGAATTAACACTTTGATTGCTGAAATCACACGGTATGTGTTTTCTACAAGTGACTAATATACGTAAATCCACACTAGCACAGCGGCTGAGAAAATACAGATTTGTGTGACTCAGCACAGCCGTAATATTTTTCGAACGAAACGCATGTGTGGCGCAACACAACCGTTGTATAGAGCGGCAGCACGAATTTTTTAGGTTAAAAAAAAGATCGCAGTCGTCGAAAAAAAATCGCAGTCTAAGTGTTAACATTATGCTTTATTAATGATATGTAGGAACATGAAAAACCTATCTGTCCTAGTTAAGTCCAACTAGTTATTATTATTACCTATTTTTACTTTCCGCATACAAAAACAAAACAAAAGTGTTTGTTTCCTATTAGCATTATGCTTAATTATAATTTCCTGCTGCTTAAATTTTTGCTTCACAGGCTTAGAAGTAAGAACACGGTTCCCAAATTCTCTAGTTCCACAGCGCCATCTAGTCAGTGTAGCTAAAACCAACACGAGCTTTCATTGACTCGCTTCTTGGAGATCTTCCAAGAAACTGTCTCTCTTCAGTTGGTCACAGATGTCGCATCAGCACACACAATATTTTAGCAAAGAAGCAAAATGGCTGGGTTACTAATTCTTTGTACCACATAATACATAAGTATTTAATTTAGTAACCGATGGTAACGCTTAACTGCTCTTGATTGTTAGACCTTATCAAGAAAGAACCTTAAGTTTGTTTATCTTACCCGTTTCTTATTTCTAGTTACATTTGTATGCACTTAGACAATTGATAATTATCTGCTTTATTTTAACACTTTGACTCCTGAAATCACACGGTATGTGTTTTCTACAAGTGACTAATATGAGAAAATACAGATCTGTGTGACTCAGCACAGTCGTAATATTTTTCGAACGAAACGCATGTGCGGCGCAACACAACCGCTGTGTAGAGCGGTAGCACGAATTTTTTAGGTTAAAAAAAAGATCGCTGTCGTCGAAAAAAAATCGCAGTCAAAGTGTTAATACGTATTTTTAGATAAAGAACTTAGATACCTATTTAATTAATTACAAAAATCCTTATCCAGAAGGAATTATTCGCTCATTTTTCAAAGCCTCGAAACGTTCGACTAGAAACAATCATATTGTCTCTAGAACGCGAAAGTGTTTTAATAAATCTACAGAAACAAATAAACAATGACTATTGAGTTGTCGCGGACCAACGATGATTTATTATGAGTACCTAACCTACAACAGACGTCGACACACGCTTTCCTTGACCATCATTTAATTTCACAATTGAACGGGAGCCAAGACTTGCAAAACATTAGAGTTTCATGAATCTTATCATGTTTCATCAATTACGATATCCTCTAAATATAATAAACTAGCGGACCTTCCCGGCTTCGCATGGTTTTAAAAAATCGAATTGGTGAAGCATTAGGATAAGTACATATTAGCAATAGTCATGCTATTTGATGGTCAGTCGAACTATCAAACAGCAAGTAAGAGAGTGGAATAATTATAAACAGGCATTATCTTATTTAAGGACTCGATAACCATACCTGTAAAATACGAGGAAAGACGAGAATAACACCTACTAAATTCTTAATTCTTACCTGGTAATCATATTGGTTCCCACGATACAGGCCCAGCCTAGTGTGAGAATCATTAACACTTTTGTTAATTAATTATCTCTACTTAAACCACACCAATTATGTATTTACTTTACTTCTGTTTAGATGTAGTAATAAACATATTTTTAATTTTTTCATATATTAAAATTACTTTGTCCACAGCCAACATACCAAAACACGAGCTCGCTGAAGAAGAACACAGACTACTCACAGAACTACTCTCACTCCCCAAGCTACAACTCCTACTCTTACAACTCAAACAGTCCCGGCTATGTTGGCAACACCAGCAATTTCACTACCGCAAACAGTCCTGGCTATAACGCCGGCAATTCTACCAACTTCACCAGCGCAAATAGTCCTGGCTACACGAATGTGAACCCTAACCCAAGCAGCCCAGGGTACAATAGCTACAACAGTTCAGGATATGGAAGGACTGGGAGGGGGAATCTCACGGAGCTGGACTCGTTGCTTGATGATCTGAGCCATGCTAGATACGGGAACTATGATAAGGCTGCGTTTAATGATAGAAATGGTGAGTGCTTTTGTTTTCTCTGTACTAGCATTAAGAGACACTAATATAATTATATAATATGTATATGCAAAAAGGATTTATGTTACGTCTTCACACCGCATATCTCTTTTCTCCACTTTGGTAAAAACCCTGTGGCCGAATTTTACTAACTGTATCGTCCATACTTGAAAGAACCAGTGCGTGCTATGCTATTTCCACGCAGAAAATGTTATATTAGTTTTCAACTTACTAACTGACTCTTTCGCCATCTGTTGTTTCTTTCATCAAAGGTAAAATGTGTCGTTTAGATACGATACCATTGTTTATGGTGAAGCGATAAATTCAGTGGTATTTGGCCCCTGGGGTAGGATTCGTACCTACTATATAAAATTATATACTATTCAGCTATTGATTTTCCTGTGTTTGATCTTTTGACCTATGTCTTTCAGTATTACATTACTGAGTGTCTGTTTTGTTGTCATCATCTCCTGCCTGTTCCCCAAATAAATACTCCAACACTGTGAGATAATTAATTATACTTATGTGAGTCATTTTCTCATTTAGTTTACCCTTGAGACTGCTTTCAGTTAGTTTTATTGCTTCTGACATCCGACCCCAATTTCATATATTGAGAATCACAACATTACTCAATGCTATCATATCTACTTGGAAGATTCATAGATAATTCCAAATTGAATTCTATGAATGTTTCTGGCTTCTATTTACCTATTAATCATAATTTTAAAAGCACATATTAAATACTTACCATGATTTGGGCTTAATCAATTGTACCTAACGATATATCAGGAGACATAAATCGCCCGTCATGAGCGCTTTTAGTTTTCTTAACCATGACAAATTCAATGATGATAACTCACGAGATTGACATTTATAAGATTTCAAAAAATCTGGAACATCTAGGTCCACCACACAAATGCGACCGTCTTCAAGTGCTGTTCGCCATTTTGTTACGAGTTGTCTTAGTCCTGTTAAAATCATCAATTCTAAAACAAATAAAGAATTCTTCTTAGAGCTTGTTTATAAAGTTTGAATTATTCAATTTGAAACAATAACATAAAGTAGAGATAAACACCAAAATGCTGTCAAGGCCGAAATCAGCCGCATCTAACTCAGAAATAGATCACAAACGAACACCAATTTGCTCGTTTTCTATTTGTTTAACTTTTGACTGTTTATAAAAACAATTTAATTATATTAACGTAACATTAGTAACATGTTTTTTTTTAAAGAAATATTGCGTATCTGCTTTATGTAATTATATCCATCTATCGAAAGCATTGACAAAATTAATGATCAAAGTCGAATACTAAATTATGTTGAAGCAGTTACAATGAAGGACCTTCCTAATCGAAATGTAGAGATCGAAGTCACCTTATCGATTTAGCACATTTTGATTGTAGCAAAATGCATCGATTTAAAATATTTCGAGTATTTAACAAAATGATCGAGTGCGCATTGATAATAGCGCTACAAAAATGTTTTACCGAAATTTCATAGTGTGGTAACAGAAAGACGGCTAACTAAATAGAGATAAACATATTAAACATATCATCGCACAAATTGGGAATGAAACCGTTATTTCCCTAGCCACTACATCTTCCAGCTGAGTTATGGTCATTACGTTCTGGCAACATCAACATGTGACATGCAAATTTAGACGTTTGACTTTGAAGCCCTGTCGTTGGACCAAGAGATCAACGCAGATGATTGCAGAAGTTATCTTGATTATATGTCAAGAGTAAAATAGTAATTGTTGTTGTTCTATTAAGAAACGTATTGCTTCGGTAAAATGACTGCTAACCCGGTTTTTCTGTCTCAAACATAAATTACGTCGTTAATTTACAACCCACTTTGAATCGACTGATGGTTGCTTCTATTTGTAGAAGTCTATTTTGTATTCGGTCCTAAATAATATGTTTTTAAATGTCATCTGTGAGCTAAAGTTAAATAATCATGAATAAATTTGAAAAAAATACTAATAACCGCCATCGAATCGGATTAAACCAAGGATTAAACAGTTTTTTTTTTGTTTTGCGGGATATATACTAATCCTCTCGGGAATGTTTTTTTATGGGTCCGCCTCAGGATCGTGTTCTATACAATAGCGAATAATTTTCAAAATCTGTCCATAATTGACTGAGAAATCGCCGAAAATCACAAAAAAAAAACGGCCGGACATAGAACCTCTTCTTTTGATGTCGGTTTAAAATCGTTTGTTTTGGCACAATATTCAAGAATAGGAAACATTAATAACTTGATAAACAGTAGGTAAAATAACCAGACATTTTGTACTGCCATCTGTGCCTGTCAGATTCTGTTACAAAAAATAACAATTATAGCTGTTTCTATTTCCCTTCAACAATCCTAACCTTGTACTTTGCTTCCCAAAGTCGTTTATCTATCAACAGTTCTGGTCCATTACCAGTTTTTTTTCATCAAAAGCAGTAGGCGCAGAGAACTGTTGGCACTTGGCAATGATTCCGTCTAGGCCAGCCCACCTGTTCTCTAATCCCTTCTAGCTTTCGCTCATTCAGCGGATAAACTGAAGCAAACTAGTAAAAAGAAGAAAATAAAGAGAACAGTTTGTTATTAAAGCCGTGTTCGTTTAATTTCCTTAGGATCTCTGTTGAAATGAAGCTAATTTTTCGCTTGCAATCAATGAGCTAACTTTGCATCACAATCTTTGAGTAGGTGCTTAAACTATTTATTAAAAACTCACTATTACTATGTTTGATTGTAGCCTTGTAGATGTACAGTGTACATCTCCTCTCTCTCACATATGTACATTGTACATAATGTGAGAAGAGAGCCGAAGTACTACTGGTTCCGAGCAGTAAAGACAATAAAGCTTTACCCTACAAAAGGGGAACAAAATAGTTTATTTATAACATCCCTATTTGCCTCGCTTGTTAATTTGGCCACTGATGAATACGTCTCTTCGCAAATGACCTATAAAACATCAGCCACCTGTGCACACTCATAATTCATAAACCATGCACAATTGCCCCGACAGCGGCGTTTAATAATCCCGACATCCGTATAATTTCATAACCAGCTAATTGGTGAAATGCAATTGGAGCAGAGAGAACAGGTCGTTTGCCCTGCTGACCCTAATTCTTCTACCAATGACATTTGAAATCTAGCCAAGCAATAATGTTGTCGGTTCCTTTGTGAATTGTCATTGCAGATAATTTTTCCGGCATTTTTTTTTGCGTAAATTGTGTCAGATGTACCTGTGAAGGCAAGTCAATATCATATCCAAGACGTATTCATGCTGATGTTTGAGTGCAAAGAGTACTTAGATCTAAGTACTCTTTGCACTCAAACATCAGCATGAATACGTCTTGGATATGAATTTACTATGAAGATAAGCGGATTAACTGCAAACCTAATATAGAAGCTTTGGCCTTAGCCATTTTTATTAAATCTTGATTTTAGCTGAACACAGTCTCATAGTCAAACTTTTCTCAAACGATATCTACCACCTGCTTACTTGGATCACGTGGGTGTGAAGATGTAATTAAGAATCGTTTTTTCAGGGTATTCCCCTCTTATCTTGAGGTCTCTTCCCAATATGAGGTCCTCAGCTGCCTCCTGAATACTATTAGGTACCTTGACTAACCTTGAGTTATCTTCAACAGCGACGGACGGGTACGCGCGAACGAACGGAGCCGCCAGCCCTGCCTCGTCCAGGCCGACAGTAGACTCTCTCCTCGACCAGCTCAGCGCTGAAATACCTAATGGGTAAGTGGCTCCCCTTCACTTTAAATATTCAGGGTTTCTTATTGTATGGTTTCAAGCACGATTTATTGATAAGAAGCGCTGGCTTCTTTGGCAGAAGTAACCACGGTAGGGTATTGTCTGGAATTTGGTTTGTTATATTGCTTAACGGAGCAGAGCAAGGAATGAAAATAAGAACAATATACGGGCTTACTTCTGGCTCTACCATTAAATGATTAGCACAGACCTCTTCAGGTCAATAAGTAGAAACAGATAAAATAGCCCTTGGGAACTGACCCTTTTCTAAATAAAATGACTAAAATACATAGGGCTTCAAGAAAATACAACTAGACCTCTACTCACTGTATCTGTTAGTGATCGCTCTGGAGTGATAAGACCGCAAAGTGTGACGGAGGCAGAGATCTCGTTGCATTATCTTTAAGCCCTGAGTCATTGTTCTTAGGTTACGCAAAGGTGACACATTGATAATCACTATAAAATCATCATTAGACACGTAGCCATAAATTAAATTTACCTTTATTACCAAACTAGCTGCGACCCGCGGCTTCGCCCGTGTGGAAATCTATGTGTCAAATAGTTTATAAACCTTCCTCTTGAATCACTCTATCTATTAAACCGCATGAAAATCCGATGCGTAGTTTTAAAGATCTAAGCTTACAGGGGGATAGCGGGAAGCGACTTTGTTTTATACTATGTAGTGATTAGCGTCCGTGTGCGTCCTACCCGTTATGTTATGACCTACGGAGCTGGGACGTGGACACTCACGATAGGGCTGGTCCATCAGTTCAAGGTCGCTCAGCGAGCTATGGAAAGAGCTATGCTCGGAGTTTCTCTGAAGGATAAAATTCGTAACGACTATATCCGACAGAGAACCAAAGTTATCAACATAGCTCTAAGAATTAACAAGCTAAAGTGGCTGACGGCCGCTGGGGTAAACGTGTTCTTGAGTGGATACCACGACAGCGACGAAACGTAGTGTAGGACGCCCTCCGACCAGGTAGGATGACGACCTGCGAAAGACTGCAGGTAGATGCTGGATGCGTCAAGCTGAAGACAGGGCGCTATGGCGCTCATTGGAGAGGCCTATGTCCAGCAGGACTATCATAGGCTGATGATGATGATTATGAGTGATTAGCGCTAATTCCAGGTCGCCATCTTGTCATATTCGATGCGCAGTCTTGGCAAGCCAACGAACTCGTTTCATGCTACAACTGCATTGGTTTAATATTTATGTACTTTCTTTAGGTGCCAATTACATTCTACAAAGCTAAATGACTTGTAGAATACATATAACGGGTCGTAAACTTTATATCTAGTTTGTTGCTTGTCTTTTGATGTGTGGAAAAGACGAAAGTATCAGATTTGACCTATATGTTGACATGTGTCATTTTTCATCGAGGTAGGAAAAATATATTAAAAACTGTGTTAAGCTCTTCGATCTACAATACGTTATGCGAGTTGAGTGAGAGATTAGTTGAATTTAATGTAATATTTTATTGGTATTAGACAAAACATTGAAAATAAAGCTGGTTTTCAGGCTGGACCTTAATAAGGTGACGTCGCGTCACGAGTAACGTCCATAGATTGCTTCGGCGACTAAAGTTATAGGCGCTAAGTTTGTCGGTCTACAGTCGAAAAATATTTAAAATAGTATAATCCGTTCCAAACTTTCATAAAAGTTAATAAAAGTGTTTAATACCATCCCGGTGTTACGTGAAAGTGGAGGTGTGTGAAAACTCTTACGATTACAGTAGAATTTGTTCTTCTGATCTGAGAGTGATTTGCATTTTTTCCTGCATAAATCTCGACGCCTAAATTAAACGAAGAGCAAGACGCTTTTATGGTCATCTACAGCAAGTTCTACAAGGAAAGTTACGTACGAGGTAGAATTTTTGAACTTGTCTTAATTTAGAGGAATTTCTTAACTTCCAAAACATGGCTATTTGTGCTGCGTGCAACTTGAACATGCTATCTACACAGAAGCGGATCAAATGTTCCAATACTGGTTGCGGCCAACATTACCATCATGAATGTGTGAAGTTTTTAAATGAGTCTCCGGCATCTCGCTCCAAGTGGATCTGTCCTTCATGTGCGGCTCTACGCCCAAAGACTGATAACAGTAATACTCCTGTTCATGCCGACACTAGTAATAGTAAGGCTAGGAAACATCTTGAGCCGAAGCTAACTCAATTCGCTGGTTGCGGCCCACTGGATTCACCAAGTATGTCAAGTAGCTCGGACTCGGTTTTGATTACTACAATTAAGGCCGAGATTATAACTCAAATCTCGTTAATGAAAAATGATCTCGAGGCCTCTCTGAAAAAATACATACGGGAAGAAATTGGCCCCCTGCGATCAGAAATCCAGGAAATTCGTTCATCCATTAATTATATAAGTGACCGCTATGAAGAGGTCGTCAAAAGGTTGGATTCTGCCGAGAGTAAGTTGGGCTCGATTGTGTCGTCTAAGACTGATACGAAGGAATTGAGCAAAGCGATGAATAATTTGCAGAATGGAATAAATCAACGCGAACAATGGGCGAGAAGATCTAATATAGAAATAATAGGAGTTCCTGATAAAAAAGGCGAAAACTTGATCGAAACTTTCTGCAATTTAGCTAAAAAGGCCAACTTTGAGCTTAATCCTGATACTGACCTAGACTTTATCACTCGCGTCTCGCCCATCAAGAGTGACGGTAAGAAATGTAAGCCGATTGTGGTTCGATTCTTGGCGCGACAAAAAAAGGATGATTGCCTTAATTGTTTGAGAAAGCTTAGGTACTTGAAAGCCAAAGATATTGGATTCATGGATAACAATCAGTCCATTTATTTCAATGACCACCTGACGCGCAGTAACAAACAATTGCTTCAACAAGCAAAAAAGTTGGCGAAGGATCACAACTACCAATATACCTGGGTAAAACATTGCTGTATTCTTGTGCGCCGTGATGATGTTAGCCCCAGCATCCAAATCTCTTCAGCGGAGGATTTAAACAAGATAAAATAAGAGTCGTTTTTTTATCTCAATTGTCTAAATTCCTTAGAGAGTATAGTTTAATATTTGTAGCCTTTTTATTTACTTTTCAGTTTATATTATTTAAATGCCTTTCTGTCTTTGTTCTTGTATTTTTATATAGTATGTCTTTTCTTGCGAGCAGTCATACATTTACATTGCGCGTAAATGGTAAGTCTAACCATTTTCTGTATATTAACTCTATCAGTTATTTCTTATATTTAATGTTGTTTTTCATTTATAATGGGTACTAAAATGAATATTTTCTACCAAAACGTGCGTGGGCTTCGAACCAAAACTAGTACATTTTATAATAATTTATTAAATTGTGACTCAGATATTATTTTTTTGACTGAAACGTGGCTTCTTCCAGGAATTCTAGACTCAGAATTGTTTGATCCGCGTTATAGTGTTTATAGATGTGATAGAAATTACAGTTTTCGTGGCGATTCCTTGGGTGGGGGTGTTTTAATTGCGGTGCGACGTGGGATTATTGTTAGTGATTTTAGATGTGTACCTTCTACCAATTGCATAGCCGATATAATTTATTTATCCATTAACCTAACCAATGGGACCAGGCCAGACTGTCGATTATTTTGTTGTTATTTTCCTCCGTGTAGTGCTCTATATAATGCTGAATTGGAATTTTATGAATATGTATCGAACATAATTACTAATGAGCCTGATTTTAAATACATTATAGTTGGAGACTTTAATATTTCTCAGTGTCAGTGGTTAAACAATGTAGATCATAATGCTGCGTTACTTGCTGGTAACTTGGAGATACCGATTGTTGAAGCTTTGTCTTCCTTTTTATCTTTTAACTGTTTATCTCAATATAATAATATACATAACTTCAACGGTAGACATTTAGATCTTGTTATTTCCAATATTAATTGTTTAGTTTCTCAATCGTCTCAACCTCTTGTACCCGAAGATAAATATCACCCTGCATTAAATATTAATTTTGATAATATTTCCATTAATTACTTACGTCCACCTAAAAGGACAATTAAATTATTTAAAACTGCAGATTATGAAAGTATCTGTACTGAGCTTGATTCAATGGATTGGAACTCTATCTTAGATCTTTCAAATACTGAAAAATCGGTTCTTTCTTTCTATACTACTATAAATAAGTTAATTGCCAAGCATGTACCTTCCAAAGAAGTATATGAAGATGGTAGATACCCATTTTGGTTCAGTAAAAGTTTAATTAAAATTGTTAAAGAGAAATTAAAATACCATAAAAAATGGAAAATATATAAAAATCTAGATGATTACGAAACCTTTTGTAAATTACGTGTTAGACAGAAAAAAGTTCAGTCTGTATGCATCTCTTCTTATTTAAATTATGCAGAGTTTAAAATACAAGAAAATAGTAAGTATTTCTGGAGATTTGTTAAGTCAAAACGCAGTAACTGTGATTTCCCTGATTCAATGTTTCTCGGAAACATTTCATCATCAAAAGGTGATGAAATATGTGAACTATTCAATAGCCATTTTCATTCTGTATTCGAGCCTATCTCAGCCGTTAATTCACTTAATTCATTCAGCCATGTTCCTATAAACAATAACATCAACTTGCGGACCATTGAAGTTACTGTAGAACAAGTTTTTAAATATCTAAATTCTTTAGACACAGCCAAAACTGCGGGTCCTGACGGAATACCGCCATTATTTCTTAATAAGTGCGCTGAATCATTGGCAAACCCACTATCTGTTATTTTTAATCTATCTCTGAAGTCGGGCCTCGTTCCTTTGGTTTGGAAGAAATCCTTTGTGGTTCCCATCTTTAAATCAGGCGACAAACACGACATAAGTAACTACCGCCCTATTTCAAAACTAAGTACTATCCCTAAATTATTTGAAAAACTTATTTATGATGTAATGTATCCAGTCATTAGACCTCTAATAATACAGGAACAGCATGGTTTTGTAGATAGAAAATCCACTGAGTCAAACTTGTGTGAATATGTTGATATCTTGTTTCAGGCTATGGATTCAGGTTTTCAGGTAGACGCTGTGTACACTGACTATTCTAAAGCTTTTGACAAAATATCTCATGATATTTTGATACAAAAACTGTTATCAATCGGAGTACACGGTGACTTGCTTCGATGGATTGTATCATATTTACGTGATCGAAGTCAGGCTGTTGCAATCAAGGGATTCTGTTCTTCATTTGTCCCTGTTACTTCAGGCGTGCCTCAAGGATCTCATCTTGGGCCGCTACTTTTTAATATTATTATTAATGATGTTATTAGTTGTTTTAATTTTTCTAAAGTTTTGCTCTATGCCGATGATAAAAAGATTTTTAAGGTAATAAGGTATCCTAAGGACTGCGAAGATCTACAAAGTGATTTGCTTAGATTAAGTAAATACTGCAAGGATAATTTATTATTTTTGAATGTAAAAAAATGTTGCTGCATCACTTTTTCTCGTAAAAAATCAATTATTAATTTTAGTTATCGCTTAAATGATGTCCCACTTCAGAGAGTAACGGAAGTTAGAGACTTAGGAATTTTAATAGACAGTAAACTGACTTTTAAATACCACGTTCAAAATATAATTGATCGCGCATTTCGATTACTAGGCTTTGTGCTTAGAACCAGTAAAGATTTTAGTAGTTGGAAAACGATGGTGGTTCTATTTAATTCTCTGATAAGACCTATCTTAGAATATGGTTCTTGTGTCTGGAACCCTTGTTATCAAGTTTATGTTAACAGCCTTGAAAGGATTCAGTCAAAATTTAATAAACATCTTAAATTTAAAATCAATAACTCAAATGAAGCCGTTGACGTTAACTTTGATTCACTTCAAAGCCGACGCACGATTAGAGATCAAATGATGTTGTTTAAAATCATAAGAAACATGGTCGACTCACCGTATTTACTTAGTCAATTTGGTATAAAATGTCCACGTATGAATGCTCGTAAAACAAATAATCTATTTATGTTAAATAGTCATAAAACTAATTATGCAGGCAATTCTTTTATTCCTAGAGTAAGTAGGTTGCACAACGAACAATTTTCTGAATGTGACATATTTTTGCTCTCTATGAATAACTTTAAAAAACAAGTTTCTCTCTTAGGTTAATTTGCTTTATATAATATGTATATATATATTTGTATAATTCATGCATGATTTGTCTATTTTGATTTGTTGTTTTATTCGTTTTCCAAATTAGCGTCTGTAACGTTGTTGTTTTTTTTAATATAATGTTTCTATTAGTGGCATCTTGATTGGTTTATACAAAAATATATTACTGTTAATTTTAAGAATATTGTAAACTGTTTGTGCCTTAATAAACGAAAAATAAAATAAAATAATAAATAAATAGATTAAAATAAAAAATAAAAAACTAACGTATTCACTCTTGTCTCGAAAGTCGAAAGAGACCATTGTTGTTCCACGTATTGTATGCCAGGTTTAAACTGGTGTTTGGTAGGGATTACTAGATTTAGAAGTGGGTATCTAAATTTTACTATCAGAGCTATAAATCATAAATAACGTAGATTTGATGGTCTATGTTATCTGTGGTAGAGCGATAACCGTAAAATGTGTACGCAAATAAAACTGTACCTATAATATAGGCCACAAGCCGCAAATACATATACTTAGTCACTAAGCTCTGCTTAGGTTGGGGTTTGATGATGCTGTGTGGAGTGTCCAGCATTATTATTATAGTCATGAATTACCATTGTAGGGACCTAACCTACCTACAAGTCGTAACAATAAAGTCAGAACTTAAGGGTCCGGCGACCCTCGCTTGCAAAAATCGCTCCGAATACCGCTGTCCCTGTTTAACCCTTGCGCCGCGCCACATACGTGCGCGATAGCAATATTAGCCGTTCATTTGGGAACCTAGATAAATACTATTTTAATACAAATAATGCAATATTATAGTGGAAATATGCTTGAATTAGAAATAATTTTGGTATTACGTTTGTATGAAGAATTCGTCCCTCCGGCCGGAGGCCCCTTAACTATACGAACTAACGCCGCGCCGCCCGCCGCCGCCGCGCCGTATGCGCCGTGTCTTCTCGGCCGTCGCGGCGCCTTCGTCTATGCTGGATCAACAGCACCTTAGTTTTACATGGAGATATTTTGGGGAATTTTCAAAAAAAGAATAAAGGCAGCCGTGCCTTGTCATATACAAGCACAGGGTTTCTTAACCGTACGGCGTGCTAGCCGGGGCCTTATGTTCACGACACGATTTCTAGACGGTACAAGGCGGCGGCGCGGCGTTCTAGCCGTACCGTGAAGAAACCGTGTCATAAACAAGAGCTCTTAGTCATCCACATCTCAGCCTCCACCCATTGAACTCCGAATGCGTATTTACTGCCCGCAAACCGTCACATAAATCATTTTAAACTGGAGTTACTGAACGATCGGCTTACTCTAGGCGAATCTTCAGGGCCGTGTGGAAGCGACCACAGAACAATAGACAGTCTCTATGAAACTACGGTAGATCATTCAACAGTTTGTATGACACTACCGGAGATGAGAATAGATAGTAAAGAAAAGCTAAAGTTTTAAAGTGTTGTAGATACTGACACAGATAGGGTGATAGTTTGTATGGTGAAATAATAGGATGCGTGTATTTTTGTACCTGTGACGAAAGTAGATATGACGTCGTCATTGTAGTTTTGCTGTCATTATTTGTTTAGTTTTATTGTTGTTTTAGCTAAAAAAATATGGCATAATGCTCACACTCCGATTTGCAGGTTTTCCAATCGGAATAGAGTTTCAAATCTTCAAAGGATTTTTGGTTCATGTGTGGTATGATTATTTCTAAGTGGCTAATTCCGTCTGCGACGCGCGACGATACTATATATTGTAATAGTAAAGCGATTAATTAGCAGAATTAGGGAACATGGCAAAGTTCTTCCCTAGCCTCCCATTCTCCTAGAATTATTTATTCAACAAAACGTGGTACTTTATTATGTGGAAAAAAACTGTATTTCTCCGTATCCACGAGAACAACCGAAGACACAAACTAATGTGTTTTGGCCGACACTCTAAACACTTGCCAGTTCATAGAAAATGTGCGCAGGCATTGAAAGACTTTGATTTGATAAATCTTTACTACTGTTTTTCGGCGATGCTGATTCCGGTCGTTATAGTTTTGACGTAAGACTAGTATTGAAAATAATATAAGTGTCTGAAGTAGATAAAAGTTTGTTGCCAATGAATTTACAATCGTTGAGCCAACTGCAGACTGTTGCAAGTTGCAAAGAATCTTCTGCTCTTGGATTTTGCATCTTTTGTACTTTTTTTGTAACACGACACATAACATAATAAGAAATTATAAAACTAGTTTTTTTTTATAGCAAAATAGATAAATACACACAGATAACTACAAATACGTGTTACTTATGGGGCCAAAAAGGTCCCTGTCTCAGCATTATGCCGCTACAAGCCTATATCTGTAGATCGTACACATTTGTCCCGAGGCGGGAATCGAACCTGCGGCCTTCTGCGTTGCAGGTGGACCTTCGCCGACCGCGCCACAGAGGTCGTCAAATACCTGGCTCTGGCATTCGTATCGGCAGATAAGCCCGCTGTACCTCATAAATCAATACAAAGCAACAAATTCTTACGTAACGTAGGTACGCTCCGATCCAGTGGACACGAATCCTTAGCGGCAGACGCTGCGGCTATTAAATTTTTCATGAAAATCTATATTCCAAAATCTAAAATCGTAAATCATTTCAGAAGGACATCAGATTAATTATGTTGTATTTGGCAGGCCCGCCGGACTGAGCCGATTTATTTTTATTTATTAGCTCATGTTTTATATTTCCTTCGCTAGTTTACTATATATTTTTTAGACAGGAAGGTCCACTGAGATCCAGGGTATTCATCATCATCAGCTTATGTTAATTCACGGCTGAACGGCGGACATAGAAACGAAATGAAAATATTTATTGAAAACGAAATACACAATCACAATGGTTAACTCTATGTTAAGCTAAAGTAAGGCGTTATCAGGTTCTCGTCAATTAAAATAAGTTCAAATTACCTTATTTTTTTTTTATTAATTAGTCATGTAGAGATCAGGAAAGGTTCAAAGGCCTCTCTTAAAGCGCCCTATCGCCCCGTCTTCAGCTTGAAGCATACAGTATTTGCCTTCAGTTTTTCGCAGGTCGGATATGAACGCTGAACTATTAGTGACAACAAAAACAAATATCTTTCGATTATCACTACATAGTGAAAACAAAGTCAAGCTACTTTGTTGACCCATTGTCTGCCTGTCTCTATGTATGCTTAGATCTTTAAAACTACGCGACGGATTTTGATACGGTTTTTTTAAAAATAGATAGTTATTTAAAAGAAAGGTCTATAATCATTTGACACACAGATTTCCACGCGGGCGAAGCCGCGGGGCGCAGCTAGACATGCATAATTCCGATCCTAGTTATTAAATCACGTTGATTTAGAGACCATAACTTCGTAGATCATTTTTGACAAATACCAAACTCAAGGTATAAATTAATAGCGCATAGATTATCAACAATGGCTGTGTCAGGTGGAGGGACTGGGAAATTGTTTATTAATCGTTTTTGGCAACTGCAGGCGCATGCTTCCGCTTGCTAATTACTATTTACGCGGTAACTTATGTACTCCACCTGTGATTGAGATCGTTTTCGTAGGGTGTTGTTTATTTGAGATTTAATTATAACGTATCATACGTATTAAATTGATATGGTATTATATTGACCTCTTCTTCATACGGTGGCTCGCCTATACTGGAAGCTTTTTCTTATCCTCTCAACTTCTATAAGCAGCCTGTAAATCATATTTGTAGTATTTTATAGTAATATTGCGCACAACGTAAAAGGTTTTGAATTTAATGACATACGATTCAAAGATTGTTTTAATCTTTGAAAAGAATTGTAGGAACAGTAAAAGATCGTTTGTTACACATTGGTTGGATTTTTCTATTGCATTGCTTTGGATAACCGTAGTAGGCACACTCTAGCAAGATACTACATTATGTAATTTACTAAGCTATTCTAAGTAATTGATTCGAAATATTAATGAATTTTTTTAATGTCGCCGATAGTCATTTTTTTGATAAAATAACATCACAAAAACAAATCGAAACTGTAAAAAATTCTACCATGTCTTGGATTTTCGCGACAGATTCGTCGCTTTAACCAGCTCCATTTATTTCCCTACTTCATCATTATGACAGTAACGTCAGAACATTTACTAGCAGGTACTCAACGAGGCCAGACAGTACACATCTCCAGTAAATACGTTCAGGGAAGGACAATAAGCTATTTAGGGAATTGAGACGCACACTCGATGATGTCTCGCGCCAAAACTACTAATGTTACACTGAATTTATGACTCGAAACCAATCTGGAAACATTAGGATTTATTATCTGGCTTCAAAGGAAAGTTACCATTATGATCTAAGAAAAGAAACATTTTTATATAATCTCAGGAGTGCGATGAAAGAAGCTCCATAAAACATTTAAAGTATGACATTTCATGACCTCAGAAAAGCCTTAGGTACTGAATTTTAACTTATGTTTTAGTTTCAATTCGAATTGTGATAGACAACGCTCAGCGCAAAGTGTGCCAATGTCAAGTTTAACCAGCAATACGTTATACAATCTTGATAAAACAACCTATAAAAGCAAAGGTCCCTTGAAAGTGAAACTGATTGAAAAACGCAGTTCATTTGTCATATTTATGGCACTATAGACGGCTACGATCAGAATCATATTTATCATTATGCCAATAGACTTTAGATCTTTTACCCAAGCTCCGTAGCTAATCTTCGGAGTGTGTCAACCATCCAAAAGTCTTTTGTCTTAGCTAAGAAAACTTATTAGCTGTGTTTGACACAGCCTAGCTCTCGAATTCTGGGTGAAAACAGCACTCTCTTACCACTTTTGCTTATCTTCAACCATATTGATCTCCAACAGACGAGCATCAGGAGCTTCAACTTCGCCGATCCCTTCAACCGGTGGTACTCTCCCGCGCCCCGGCACCAAGCAAGTCACCGTCACGGTCCAGGAGACCGTGGTGGAGCCAGCACAAGCGCTGCAGCAGCCGGCGACGCAAGCGGCGCGCCATCACCACGCCTCGCAAGCTACGAAGGAGCTGGACGACCTCATGGCGAGTCTGTCAGACTTCAAGGTACGTCCAGTACAATACCAGGTGACGTCACGGTTCAGGAGACCGTGGTGGCACCAGCTTATGGGTTCTAGTAGGATACAGATTGAAGGCATGGTCAAAGTCGATTCTTTTATCGTATAATAAATGACGATAGAATAGAAATATTAACGAAACTTATTTTTTACTTTTCCTAATTATTCTGAATAGATTTTTAAACTATTATAGTACGCCATAAACTTGAATTTGTGAAGAGCAATATTCCTCCCCAATACAAATTCAACTTTATGGCCACTATACATTTTATTACAATGTTTTTAACCTACAAAGTACATCATCCAACAATCGAGTATACAATTAACATCAAGCAAGGCTGTCCGCAATCAAGATCAAAAGCTGCCAACTACATTCGCCCTCATATAAACTTCTGCATGAAGTTTGTTTATATTCCTCGACCTAGATTACGTTCTCTGTTCACTCATTCATAAGATCAAATTGTACTAGACATGGCCTGAATTTTTTTTTTATGATATTTTCGCGAACTTCCAGATTTTCTAAAAAAGTATATTCCCTAATGATAGTATATTAGATAAAGTAAGGGTAACGTTTGTGTTTGTATAACAGGACTGGCATATTCGCTAAGCAAATCCTTAAAAAACAAAGAATACAAAAATAGCTTATCTGTTTTTTCGTCATGGACTCATCTCTGATCACTAAATCATCCAACTTAGCCACATTATTTCACTAAGATATATTTACTAAGATATATCTATAGTTATTGATATGACACCAAGCCAAGACATAACCAATACCAACGCAAACTCTTGTTTAAAGTCGAAGCTCGTGAGAGCCTATGTTTTTCGTTTGGTTGGCCTCTTGTACAGTCACGGAGAAAAGCCATTTCGTACCAGAATCGAGTAAAACCGCGCAGAAAAACTAGAGACTTGCCGCTGCTGATTATGATGATGGTGAAGGTCCGTGCGTCACGGTCAGTTCGGCACACTGCACCACCGTCTTCCGTTATTATAATATTTACAGGACGCCTTTCTTGGCCCATGCTATTTCCAGCGCTCGCTCGCTCCAGCATCGTTTCGTCTCGCTCGCTCTCGTGAAACAAGGTTGTAGATGTAATAGTACTAGGACGGTGAAGTTTCACTGTTCCACCGTCAAAATTGAGTTTATCCAGGTGCTCGAGAGAATTATTTGCTATTTGCATAAACTGGAGATTATTCTTGCAAAAACAAGAGTTATTCTGCAATTCTGAGCTTTGGTAAGGAACGCAAAGCTCTGTAAACTCTCAGTTTCTTCGCCTTCAGAATTCAATCTTAACCCAAAGTGATAAAGCAGAATTTCCCCCAATACGCACTTCTCAGAGACACAACCAGTCTCCCGATTCTAAACATAGTCCCAGCGTTACATCACGACTCGTGGTGGGGGCGCGAGCTTATAATATTAGAGTACATGGACAAACATTTCACTCGGACGGCATTCGCCTCGATCTATCGAAGCCGCGCGGTAACGCACACGCTCTATTTACGAAAATTAAAATCGCGCTAGCCAAACACTTTGTAAAATAACTGGGTCATTCTGGACTTCGACTGTTTTGCTGCATCCTAAGACTCAATTTACAAACAAATTTGAGACTTCTCGGAGGTTGCATAAACAGTTTTGACTGTCTATAAGCGATTTGGCTAGCGCGACTCTAAATTTTTCGTAAATATCCCATAAATTTGCGCCTCCCTTCGCAAATTTTCACAATTTTCCTTCAGCGTCGAATATTATGTCTTCTTCCAGGTTGCAGGAACAGAAGGCGGCACCCACGTGATACGCGAGAAGCGCGCGTGGCAGGAACACTACCGCAGCAACCCGCGCCCGGAGCCCCCGAGCCAAGCTAGTCTGGAGCATATGCTCGGATCCCTCCGAGCAGACATGTCGCGCCAAGGAGTACAGACTCCCCAGAAGGGATGTTGCAACGCTTGCGAGAAGCCTATCGTTGGACAGGTGGGACTTTCCGACTTTCCACATCACTTGAAGGTCGCAACATGAAATATACCCTATTTATCAAGGAGCAGAGGAAATTTCAAGAGTTTCCTGAAGATTCCCCTTCCGTTTGTTCAGAAAATAGTGTTCAGTGTAAATTGAAGTGGTTAAGCATTCTCCAGCTGCAATCAATGGATTGACATCTCTAGAAGCAAAACTTTCAACGACAACAATCAGCGACTGCCTCGTTCTACCGGTCATAAATTTACGGTCTCTTTTCTGGTGCACAGGTCATAACAGCCCTGGGAAGGACCTGGCACCCGGAGCACTTTACCTGCGCTCACTGCAATCAAGAGCTGGGAACTAGGAACTTCTTCGAGCGCGACGGAAGGCCCTACTGCGAACCTGATTACCACAACCTGTTCTCGCCGAGATGCGCCTACTGCAACGGACCTATTCTTGATGTACGAAGCTTGACGGTTCTAGAACAAAATTGGGTCGATAGCGAAGATTTTCCATTGGAAATCTGACGGAAATTAAAGCTGGAAACAGGGTTTTGTTTTGGAGAACACAGAATGATGTCAAAAGACAAATTTATGAGGAGAAAAGGACAAAAGCCCTCATTCTATCTCAGGCGCTTTTGACAGCATTCGGTGGTAGCCTGCTTAACTTTGAAAACTTTACTCTATTCCACAGCTGCTAAAGTTGCTTCTGCTTACAGAAATGCGTGACAGCGCTCGAGAAAACCTGGCACACAGAGCATTTCTTCTGCGCTCAGTGTGGCCAGCAATTCGGAGAGGATGGCTTCCATGAAAGGGATGGGAAGCCTTACTGCCGCGCGGATTATTTCGACATGTTCGCGCCAAAGTGCGGCGGTTGCAGCAAACCCATCATGGAGAACTATATCTCCGCTCTGAACACACAATGGCATCCAGACTGCTTCGTCTGCAAGGTCAGTATGGGAAAAACAACCAGAAAAGTACTCTGTCTACTACACCAAGGTCGTAAGTTCCCTGTGCCAGGCTAAGTATATAAATCTTCCCGAAAATTCGATGCCATTTGGATTTTCGGGAAGGTAAAATGGTTACTTTCTATACAGGACTGCTCAAAGGCCGTGAAAGGCAAGTCCTTCTATGCCATGGAAGGAAAGCCGGTATGCCCCAAATGCGTCGGAGTCGACGAAGATGAATAGATGCCCTGTATGCCCCCCAAACGATGCCCTCCCCTTTTTTTTCAGCTATGCTCTGCAGAAAGTATGACACACACCTAAACACACACAAACAAATCTAGTCTAGTGTATAGGGAAATTAATTTATGTAATATATTTTTGTAAATGTTATTGTATGATAAGATATTTAATAAAGAGAACAAAAATAAAAAAGTAAAAAACAAAAACAAAACAAACTATAAAATACGAAATGAAACGTCACGTGACCTGTCAAACGTTGGGTCACGTGACATGCGTGCACGCATGGCAATGACCTATGTTTGCACGTCAAGGACGTAGGAAAAACTATGTCCCATTTTTGAAGGTCAAGAACTGCGCGTAGGTCATGTCACCATGACACAGATGGAAGTATATGTACATTCCAGCTAGAAGTATAGGTATTCTGAAGTCGGTATTGGTTTAGGACATCCAGTAGTTAAGGTTACTTTACTTTGATTGCTAGTTATTCTTTAGACACCTTGCTTAGGTCAGTGACCAGAAAGCATAATGTGCGTTTTGCGAGCAAAAGCCAGAATTGACTATAATAACGCCCTTCCGATAATAGATGGCGCTAGTATTAAATTAATATGAATATGTCACATTGATCAAACTGAGATTAACTTTCATAATTTTGGTAACTGTGTCCAGCACAAGAGGAAATGTAAAATATCAATTATTTTACACGGCAGCATCTCCTCTCCAAATAATTGATTTTGGTATAACGATCAAACAAAACATTTACCTACCCTATTTAACTTCCAATGTGGGTTACAAAAGCTATACCTATGAATTTGTTTGTATGTATATTATTATTATTATGGATTACGAAACTGAAAATAAATGAGTTAATATACCTATCTAGTTATCTCGAGAAATCATTGAATAGCGTATAGGGTTTCCCACCTCCAAAAAGTAATTTAAAAATAGCCGCGCGTCATCGCGTCTGCGAGCGCACTGATCGGGTTTGTTATGTTCCATCTGATCAGTTCTATTCGAGCCGATCTATTTATACTGTCGTTGGGTGGGATTGGAGGCATGGGGTGCGAAAACAATACAAAAATATATGATAAACAGCTTCAGCCCGCAGCTTCGCACGCGATTTCCAAGTAGCCTATGTCCGTCACTGGGATGCCGTTTACGTCCCTGCCAAATTTCATTAAGATCTGTTCAGCCGTTTAGGCATGATAGACAGAGGTTTTTTCGTTTTTGTAATATTACTTGCCCGCCCCGCGGCTTCGCCCGTGTGAAACTTTGAAAAATTTAAGGGGTATTAAAAATAGTTTACGTCCTATCCGACCTAGTGAATATACTTACACACAAAATTTCATAACAATCGGTCAAGCTGTTTCAGAGGACTTTTATTACAAACATTGTGACACGAAAATTATACTATTAAATTAACCTAGTAAGACTTTCCTGGTTGGTTCTGGCTATTGACATTGTCCATTTAATTGAATTCCAGTAAATTACAATAAAAAATATAAAAATAAATGTACCTACTGATATTTCTAAAATTACAATTTGATTTGTGCATCACAAATGCAAAAAATAAAGTCACTTGAAAGTTGCGTACCATCTGTAATGCAATAATTTACAAAGTTTTGAAAATAAATTCTAGAAACATTTTATCATAAAAGCAATATTTTGCAATAACATGGGAGTTAGCCAAATTGAAATCATCTGTTATTGTAAATGATGATGTAAACAACTTAGAGAGGAGCACCAGCGATTTTTCTTTCTTCTAAATACTACTCATACATAATTTTTTCATATTACACAACATTACACCTACCCGTTGGAACCCCATGGTGGAACCATAGCAGATCTGCTTTAGCCGTGTGAAAATGTTCTGGATTGTATTATTTATTTATTTAGTTCCATTAAAATTAGTAAACTTTACACGTTTTTACTTCTCACACATACACTTTATGATACTTATGGCCTTACTACCTTAAATACCTACGAGTATCTTAGGTGTTCGAGATCCCAAATTACATCCATGCAAAAAAAACAATCAGAAATGTGCGTGTTGTTCGCCCACAAATACACAATTGCATCTCACAAACTAAGCCTCTGTAATATTTAATAGGAGCATTATCCTATTACCTGGCACAATGGAGTAATGGAGAGGTTACATTTTATTTATTTTTCTTAAAAATTTACATTGTATCGGATTTTTTACATAGGTGCACATGTTATTAATAAGTAAATTATAAAACTAGAGCGTGGAGGTGACCTATACCTAGCAGTGGGTGTTCACGGGCTGATTAGATTTATATATTATTCCTCCTATCAGCCATATATTCCATCATCACCACCCTAAATATGATATCGTTAATAAAGCAAATGCCCTAACCACCTTCTCCCCTTCCAGGATTGCAGAGAACCTTTCCACGGCGGTTCATTCTTCGAGCACGAAGGCCAGCCGTACTGCGAGACCCACTACCACGGCAAACGTGGCTCCCTCTGCGCGGGCTGCCACAAACCCATCGCAGGCCGCTGCATCACAGCCATGTTCAGGAAGTTCCACCCGGAACACTTCGTGTGTGCCTTCTGTCTCAGGCAGCTGAATAAGGGAACTTTCAAGGAGCAAAACGATAAGCCTTACTGCCATGTTTGTTTTGATAAATTGTTCGGGTAGGAACTAGATGGCGTTAGTTGTATGTTGATATAAGTATATTGTCATTTTTTCCGGATAAGTACAGATAATAGACAGAACAGGAAACAACTGAATGGAATCTATAGTCGTTTGAAACATCTTATAAAACAACAGTAGAGAACGCAGAGTTGTATCAAGCAACTCTGCGTTCTGCGGGAAACATAGACGCTTGGTTGTAGTTTAATGGTCCTGTTTTCCTGTATTCGCTAGGTAAAAGTGAATTCAGTTCAATGTATTTCGCCTGATAACATGTTACTCTGTTTTATGACAACTTTCTATTACGCTTGCAGAGTAAATCTAGGAAGTGAGTAAAAGGTCTGTTTATGCCGCTAGATGGCGTTGCACTCGATTCTAAGGCTTCTTATAAAATAGTGATAGATATTAATCTGACTCTTAATTCAAGCTCTTAATTCAATAAGCCTTGTTTTTTATTCTGTACAAAGATGTGTCATTCAACATGATAAAAGGATTAAATATATTCATGTACCTACTACATAAGTAAATTATTAAAGAATTAAGCCTAGATGTGATTATCGATTTTATTGAATCGATAAAAAATATTATTAACTGTTCAGTCGTGATTAATATAATCTAATCTGTGTTAGTGTTGTCCCAATTTTCTCAAGGTCTGTGGCCTTTTTAATCCATCTCATGATAATTTTGCGATCGATGGAATAGAAGATGCCATGTAAGATTCATTCAGTAATGAGATATTTTGCCAGAGGCAGTTGTACATTAAAGGTAGATTTATTATAATATGTATAATAAATCCAAGGATATTCAGATGGCAACAAACAGTATCGAACTTCTCTGTCATTATTTATCACAATAATAACATTATGAAGTAAAAGGTATGGAAAAAATATGATTGATATTAGTACAAAAAAGCATTTGAAAACCACAGCTCAAGATTCAAAGTTTAGGTGTTCTAAAAGAAACAATATTTACAATTTCAAAGCAAAGTTGGTATAATGGCTCACGGATACCTATATTATTTGAATCGCAACGTCTATTCGTATAATTATTTGATTCATAAAACCCCGAAAAATATTTTTCAATGTGAAAAATTGGCGCTCTTCACTTTACAAAACTTCGTAGGTAACCTTATTATAAAATAAAGTAGGAATAACAAATTGTAATTGTATATTAAAATTAAAAATAATTAAGTAATACCTATTTGATAGAAATTTTGATGAATGTATTAAAATCGGTCTAAAAAATGTCATAGACATTGGTATGTTGGTATTTTTAAGTTGTATAGAACATTTTTATTTGCTTTATGTTACTTATCTGTTTGCTACTTCGGTATTTCCATGTGTTTTTTTGTTTATACATATATCTTTAAATGAGTTAGGTGACAGTTTTTTTTAGTCATTAAATGTGACAAAGAAATTTTACTAGCCATAGAGCTGTTGCTTAATTGGTACAATATTTTTTACACTAAAACTTTAGTTTTTTGACGAATTCACGTACGGACGGCTTAATTCACACGTAATTCACGCCAGTGGCGTTCATTATTAGGTGACGTATGAAGTCAATTTCGATGAATACAAAACTACATTTTTGAAAATTAGAAAATTTAATATAATACAGCTAAATCTGATGTAATTGCGAAACTTGAAACCTGCCAGGGGGTAAGCTAACGATCAACTCGGCACCCTGGCGCCGCTGAAAACCAGCGCTGCATTGGCACTTGTGTCATTAGCATGTAGCATTTAATGCTGAGCCGGTAGCCTTTCTGTGTTCTCGTATTTAAATTATTTTATTAGTTCCTAATTTGTTATCTTTAGCTTTATGTTCTTAATTTGTACTATTTTATATGAAACGCAATTAAATATTTTGTATTTCTATGAACGCCACTGAACGTTATCTCATTGACAAATTTCATCAAATTGACTAAAAATCATGCTCTGCCATCATTAGAATGCTTTACTAATGTTATCTTTAAGTTGAAATATCTTCCATTAGTTATTTATGGTTGTACAGTGATTGCATCGTTATATTTTATGGCTCTGTTATCGCGTGTTACTTGTTTGTGCCAAATTGTTGCAAGATTGGATTATAAGCGATAAATGTATTGAAAAATTTTGTATCCTCAATTTGTTCTTGGCGCTTGTAGTTCTAGTAAAATCGTGTATATGTATTGAAGTAGATTTTTTAAAACATCACACTATCCTATGATATAATATCATGATTTAAATAAATTTCTATATATGTACATACTTAATACCATAATTTGAATCAAATTCTTGGACATAGAAATGGAAGTCAAGTGAATCAATTAACAATCTATTTCCTATCTATATTTAGTTTAAAATGTGAAAGCCTTAAAAATCCGTGAACAGGATTAGTGGTATAATTCTTCACACAAAGCTTGCGAACCGTTCTCAACTCCTGCCTGCCTACATTTGTTTCTGCTGTTGGTAAACGCCAGAAAAAACAGTGAGGAACGTTTATGTAAGACCGATAACTAGGTACCAGTTTCACTTAAACCTATCAGCCGAAGAATTGTAATTTTCTGTTACTAAAAGCGCCATGAAAAACAAAGTGTACTCATACAATTAGTTTCTTATCAGTCTGGTAAAAACCATAAATACCTAACCTTAATTAAGTTCTTATCACTTAGCGCTGATAAAATTTAAGTGACGATTAATAAACTTGTTGAACGTAACATGGTAAAATAGATAAACCGTGTAGAAAATGCAGGATATTTGAGTCTGTAATATTTTAACAAATATATTTAATGGTTTTTATATTTTGTTTTAAAATGAAATCCCCTAGTACTATTTTATATACAATAAAGGATTACTAAAATGTATGATGTTCTAGCTGCGCCCCGCGGTTTCACCCGCGTGGTGATAGATATTTTGGATAATATACAATATATCTTTATAAATTGTAGCCTATGTGTTATTCTGATATGTAAGCTATATTATTGTGAACTTTCATCAAAATCCATTCAGTAGTCAATTTTTGCATGAGAGAGCAACAAACATACAAACATCCTCACAAACTTTCGCGTTTATAATATTAGTCTGAAGGATACATGCTGCTATATACTATTAAGTGGTCCAAGTTGTAATCGTTCTTAAGTCGTCATCAGCTGATTATCGTAGAAACCAATCGATTCAATAATGTCGATGCTACTAATATTATTATCGATTGTTTTCGTCCTTCTAATAAGGTAATTATTAACCGGCGACACTGGCCTTGATTGAAGCCTCATTAGAATATGCTTTGAACATTTCTAAGTAGGTAATATAAACTAATAACAGAGTGAAGTCTTTATGTAGGTAGGTACTGACAGCTGTACCTATCTCACGTATTTTATGTATTCATATTTATCGATTCTCTTGAACAAACAGAATGACAGTGATGACCTTCACTGCGATAATTGCGGGAAAGCTAAATATAATACAAAGCAGTGTAATAATAGGTTTTATAAATATTAACAAATCGACTAGATAAATATTGACCTGCGATATAAACAAGTGCACCTCACTCGAGAGACAAGAAGACTACGTTAAATCATTTTAAAAATAGGTAGGTACTATTTTGACTTTAACAATTATAAAGATAAAATTCAGATAAAGCAAACTTTTAAAGTCAAGGATAAACATTATAGGCAGGTATTAAATGTAGGTGGAGATGATGCGATTCCTCTTATTTACCCAAAGGGCACTGAAGCTATTTGACATTCCCGCCTACACACTGGTTCGTTTAAAAGGCAATTTCCTTATCTTGTGGAACTAGAAACGCTAAAGGTCACAAGACGAGTTACCTACCTAGGTATGTACCTACTTATAAAGATGTGCAAAGTCGACAGCGATGTTGATATATTTCCATAATCCTTTCTAACTACTAACATCCTCATCCCTTTTGCTTGAAAATTACTTATTCCACGGAGCAGAGGCTCTGTGACTCATTCATTTGAGTCATCTTCACTAACTTAAACCTCAGTCATCCATCATGCATTACTTAACTGTTAGCTTGTTACAAACCTATGTATGGATGCTATCTTTAAAAGCCAGTACTTTTATTGTATCATTTGATTATTTATTTAGTTAAGGTATGGACAACACCGGTAGGTACTTACCGGTGTTGAGTGAGGGGCGTACCTAATGTACCATTTGCAGCGATTACAAACACGTTTGCCTATAATCAGTTTCTTTCCCCGTACCTACTGACTGCACGAACGCACGCTATGTAGATAACACGTACAATATAGCGCATTCACAAAGCGTATCTGTTTTTTTTTTGACGACCGATGTGGCGCGTTGGGTGAAGGTCCGTCTGCGACGCAGGAGGTTGCGGGTTCGATTCCCGCCTCGGAACAAATGTGTTTACGATCTGCAGATATTTGTTTTGGGTGTTCTGGTTGTTTTCTATGTATAATAAAAAATATCTATCTATGTATGTAATGTATTGTATTATGTATATCAGTTATCTAGTACGCATAACATAAGATCTGCTTACCATGGGGCTAGATAATGCTGTGTCCAGCATTATTTATTTATATTTATCCGTTTTTACAGAAATATTTTTTAGAGATCCTCGCTACTTGAATCGATTACTGAATCCGAAATACTCGCTCCCAAAACTACATAGGTACGTCTTCACGGAAAAAAAACATCCTGAAAACGGATACTGTGCCGGAAGGGCGAATTCAGCCCTTATGCCCCTTAGCGCTGCCTTTAGGTAGGAGGGAAATTAAACCAGTTTTACACGATTACTGTTTATTTACACTTACACTGTGCATCCCTACAACTATGACTTCAAAAAAATTTACTTACAGGCAACTTACAATAATTCAAAGCTAACAAACAACTAAATATATCTTCAATATATTAAACTCTATACTTAAATTAACTATTTTGTCATTTGCAAACTTAAATAATAGATTCATTAAACTAGTCAGTCTTTGGTGAGAATAATATGCTGATTTAGTCCTAAGCTAAACCGGGGAATAATTCAGTGAATGATTCACACCAAAAGTCTGACAGGTCCATATCCGGTTCGCTGAACGGCGAGGCCAACGACTCATAGCCGAGGTCCGAGCTCAGGCTCTGTGACGGAGACAACCCTAGAAGATTCTCCTCGATAGACTTCGGTGAAAGGCTCATCGGAGAGAGCATTTTCATGTCACATTCTAGGGTTAGCCCTTCGCAGTTATTCGTGAGCGAGCTGAAATCTGTTTCGGCTGGCAACTCGGGGGATTCCTCGACTTTTATGACGGGGATTTCCTCCACGATTTCATCGCAAGGGACCTCGACCGTGACGCAGTTGGCCTCGTCGCAACTCGCGTAGAAGATATCGCCTTTGTCGTTGTCTTCTTTGTCTTCGTAGGGATGCGCGTATGAGTGTTGCGACAGTATTCTGTGCACGTCGTGCTTCATGTCTAGGACGCTGCTACTTTCACTGGGTTCCAGTTGCTCTGCTGTGGTCCCCACCACTTCAAGTCCTTCAGGGCGTTCTCCAACTTCCCTGATTTGCTCCTGTAACAAACGAGACGTTTTATAAGTAAAATATTTTCATCTTTCGCAATTTTTGTACAGATTGCTTTAAGGAAGGATACAAAAGATCTACCTTTTTTAAATTTCAAGGTCTGGCTTTTAAATACATAGATACCTTCGTTTCCTGTGATACAGTAAGGTATAACTTAGGTATAAGTCTTAGGTAGTCTAAGGTATTTGTGCAACTTTACACAAACCAACTGTGTCAACATTAGTACCTAGCCCAGACCTATAACTTTGCTAAGACGTCTAGAGGTTGTAACTATTGTTCCGTCGTCGGCTTTAAGTAGGCGACGGATCAATAGGACGTCCTAATATTCAGTAATCTATAGCGCGATGTATGACGCAGTCTCTGTCATATTTACATCAGCCAGAGAACCTACATAGTAACAAAAATTAGGATCTCCTGTTTTGTAACGCTCTCTGATAAAATGCCGTTGGTAAGTTTCCCTTATCAGGTTATGCGCTATCCCGCCCTCATTTGACCTGATAAACCAGATAAAGCCGGATGTTGAGCCATATGTGCCGAGCTTAATCTATGATTCAGCAAATGGTTGCATAACATCTGGTAAAAGCATGCTGTGTTCATTATTTGTTTATGAACAGTGATTGGGATTGAGTAGATAGATATATTTTAATTTTCAATCATGATTCATGACGATTGAACATTTTTAAATTGTGTATTTTGTGCACAGGGAAGTGCACACTAAAGGAAAGGAGGTTTGTTGCCAGTTTTCCTGTCTACGCTAACCTTTTGTAAATTCATTATACCTACTTATTTGGTACTTAATTTAAGGTAAACGGACTTTACCTCCTGGTAAAGTCCATTGGTTTTTTCGTTATGAGCAATTTTAATTTTGGTGCTGGTTCGATTAAAACAGCGGCCAGCAAAAGCTGACAGAATATCTAATACACATGCAAGGATGAATTCAGAAAGGTAGCAACTGAATCCCTACTTACTGATAAAAATCAGGAACAAGAGGTTTGAACAAGGCCTAAAAATTTAACAAAACACTAGAGCTTTGTAACCTTAAGACATATATTTTCTGTTAATATTTAAATATACTGTTTTATTTTGTTATATTTTAAGTGCAATAAAGTGTTCGTTCATTCATTCATTCATTCAAATCCTTCGACATTTTATGAATACATTTTATTAAGTCTAAAAAAAAATAAGGAATGTATATAAACTTACTGCTTGAGCCTTTCCTGCAGCTGAAGCATCAAACTCCTGGAGCAGTTCGTCTGCGAGCTGATGCAGCGTGTCGAGGTACTCGGGGGAGTCGAGGTGGGCGAGGAGGTCTGCGAGAGGAGAATCATCGCCGCGAGCAAGCGAGCCGCGCGAATCGCCGGGGAGGACCCGTCCTTCTGCTGAGGGGACTCTGCTGGTCCTGCGGAGGAAATTTAGGTTAGGTTGACATGTTCTACTTAATATTACCATAATACTTATTATTATTTCATTTTCTAATATATCCCAAGCTCGGCAAGTTCTGCTTAGCTTGAGACCAGATGATACGCTGTGAATTGTCCAGTATTAGGTATTTATAAGGACAGTAGGTACCTATGCCTACTCATACATAATTTCCTAGGGTAAAATAGTGGCACCGAATCCCGATGGAACGAGTAAAATATTAGAATATACATAATTTCTGTAACTTCTAGCAATTGATTTAACTTTGCGGCGAGAGAAGCGAGCCGCAACTAAATGTAACCTACTGTATGGTCGGATTGAAATCTGAATAGATATCCCTACTCAAGGGCTCATGCATGTTGATAAACAGTATCTACATACCTATTTTTTCGGCAGACTGCTACAGTAAATGAGGTCTAAAAGTTCATCAGATGATCACATCTGATGAACTTTTATATATATATATATCAATCCTACGCTCCCGGTAGACGTACCTTGGGTCTCGCCGGCGATCCGTGCGCTCGCTGTTCGTAGCTTATCATTCTCGCTCATAAGACGCTCGTTCAGCGCTCGTAAGCTCTCCACTTCGTTCATCAACTTGTCGTTCCGTTCTTCTAACTTCTCGATGCGGAACTCCATCTCGTCCATCTTGGCTTTCTTGCGGTCGCGGGAGGTTTGGGCTGCTACGCGGTTCTTCATCTTTCTGTAGGGCAAAGAGAACATAAGGTTTTTAAATTTATCTCATTTTAAGTGAACTGTAATGTTTTTATGAGAAATAAAATTCACCTGAATGTGTCAGACTTCTATAATTGTTGTCGGTTTGGCTGTGATAGCAGCGAATATTCTCTATGCTGCTTGGTTTTTCCAATATTGTGGACTTTATTATGGGTAAGGGAGTGAAAGTCCGTGAAAGTTGACTAGGTGGGTGGTGAAATTTTTACAGAATATAGATTACAATGCCGTTATAACAATAAATACATACATATTACATTAAAAATGAAGGGGTCCCATGTTGACTAAGTTGAGTACCGATAACTGAATGAACTGATGAAAAGTTAAGCAACGTCGGGCGCGGTCAGTACTTTTATCCAATACAAACAGGCCAAGTCTCCCTATGAATATGGTCAACTCTAAATTTGAACCACAACTTTAGTTTTAAACGAATACAATTATTATTGAATTTTTTTGATTAGCGGAAATCATTATATTACGAAATACAATAATGCTTCATTGTACACCGGATGCAGATCACAGAGAACAAAAAAGACATTATATGCCACAAGTACAATGGGTGACCTTATCGCTTAGAAGCGATCTCTACAAACACAATGATATAAAATTACAAAATGGTACCTGATGACTGATCAATTAACTATTATATATTTGTAAACTATAAAGATAGAGGCTTGCTAAGTAATTTAAAGTAAAAGGGGTTTCAACTCTCTGGACTCCCTCTACTTTTATTTAAATTTGAAATTTATCCAACTGGTTGGACACATTTTTGAGTTAAGGATTTGTATTTAACTGAGATTAGTATTAAGCTTGAACCATATTTATTTAGGACACCTAATGTAGTTCTGTTAACATACAAGGGTTATAAACAAACACCTGATCATTAAACTTAAGGGCATAGATAGATGGACACCTAATTGTACAAAGGCTAAGGTCTACTACAAATTCTACTTCTGATTGCTATTATAGCATAAATCATCCCCAAACATACAAAGTTTCTTTTATACCTTGCTCTAGTAGGTACCTTGCTGATGCAATGCGCTGAGAAATATAATAATGAGGCTTCGAACCTACTGGCTGATGCAATAAATTCATGTTTTAGTATGTGAGATGAGTGAGAGCTGTTTGTTTTGTTAACACAATACATGCGTAAGCATCCCTAATACCAGGTATGTAGTGTACATCTGTTTGTGGTCAACACTGTAGGTATGTGCGTTTTTGGTGCATTAGCTCAGTCTGCATTAATAAAGGATCTCCCTGGTTATCATACCTAGGTATATTAGTTTAGTTAAGTACCTAAATACTCAAAACAAAAATCCAGTAGGTACCTATAGAGTATTCTATCTAAGCTAGGAAAAGAAACTTTTGAAAGATAAGCCAGCCTCTTACATTAATCCCGACGTTTTCAATATTATTATGAACCAAAATAGGTAGGTAACTATACTTAACTCTAGATACATACCTAAAATTGCAATTTCAGGTGCTAAATAATTCTAAGTCAATAGTGTTAACTTATTTTATTACGCGTGCATAACGGAACGTGAAGGTCAAAAAACTTTGGACAAGGGACATTGCCCTCAATGACCGAATGTTGTAGAACTAGAATGTAGACTTGATGAATAACTTTATAAAGTACAATAAGGTAAATTTATTTTTTATAGTTTTACAATTTTTTCACCCATATAAAACTACGTAGATAATCTAATCTACATAATAATAAGCTTAGAATTGTACCTACTGGATGGAAGTGTAACAGTGACCTAGTCGTGTCGCATGCATTGTAGTCATTTCTATGGTTACATACTCTATAATTGTAGTGCTTATTTTACAAAAAACCTGACTTACTTTCTCTGCATCTTCTCTTCCCAGGACAAATGGTCCAACCTCCGTTTCCGAGACGGAGCCGGGGCCACGTCTACAGCTTCCTCCTCCATCAAGTAGCTGTTAGGCACGGTAATGATGATTGGACCACTCATTTCTAAGCTTTTCCGATCTTAAATGCACTATAAAACACCACACTCCACTTAGGAAATATCAAAATTCTTTTATCATACTACGGTTGGAATGTTCTCGATTTGTTAGAGTTTCAAGCGATTATTTTTGCGTCGCGGATAACAAACGATTGCGTCGTACATATTCGGCGTCAACTTTGGTTGTAAAATGCATTTTGCCTCTCCACAACGAGAGTATGTGGACGATTGTGATTGGTCGAAATTATCATTGGGCGGGGACAGCTGCTAACGATTAAATGAAAGAGTAGGATAACACACGGCGTTAGGCGAGTGTGAGTGAAGTCGACTATTTACGTCACAAATCTAAGAAAGGGATAGAGCAATATAAACTAGATAAGCAAGACAAAGATGGAGAAAATCATTTTTCCATGAATTTTGATGACAAAGATAAAAGTGGGACGAACGAAATACGTAAAATTTGGTTCCCTTGAGCAATGACCATTAAAGTTTTCATGTTACAATTGACAAATTGTCTGCTGTTGGTGACTGATAATGTAGCTAAGTCTGACTGTGGCTCTTATTAATAGGTAGTTCCTACTGGGCTGATGATGATGTAAAATAAAGGCGGCTGGTCATAATGGCTAACGATGGTGGGTGGCTGATGAAATCGGTCTATCATCATAACGTAAGCCCAAGCCGGCCGGTAGCTAGCGTCATTCATGGAGGAAGGTGACTCACAACTTCACAAGGTGTTTGAGGAAGTGAAAGTCTGATGCAATAGGTAACTAAGTTTTAAAACCTTAAACAATGGTACTTTTGGTAAATACGAGTAGGTATGTGAAAATAAGAGATGTTGACCTAAAATCAACTTATTCCCGAATGCTCTTAAAATACCGTACCCCCTACCTACAAATGAATCGTGACAGTTGATTTTATCATGGGTTAATAGAAAATGGTTTAAGATTTGCGGTTCTACCAAAATTACTTTTTTTTTGTAGAAAACTCCAAAAAAATTAAAATCACAGAAAAAATATCTTACGCCTACACTTAACGATCAACCCAATATAGGAAACGATTCATGAAATGCGGCAAACTACTTTTTAATCTTTGTTGAATGCAAAAAGTAGGGTACCTATTTTAAAAACCAAAATACAATTAATTTGCGGCATTGTAAATACCCAAGGATGATGATGATGATTCTTTGTTAATGGCAACTGTCAGCTGTGTCTGGTTGGACACTTTTCTGCCAGTGTCTAGTAATGGAAAATAATTGTAAAATCAATGAGTTAACAAATTATGAAGATTTTTTATATTTTATGTTTGATATTTTCACCAGAGCCTAGTTCGTTATGTAGCTGGGTGTACCACGTGCAGGTTAGATTGGCTTCGGAGACGAGATGTTGGATTCCTCCTCACACCCCGACTTATCAAGGATTCAGGATTTTATGAATTCGCGCCAAAAGAACCAAAAGAAAAAACAAAATGACATTAGCATTCATCAAAATTTTGACAGCAACGTTCGAAAACATTGTGGAGTAATGTCAAAGTAGTCCGTGTCAGTCAAGCTTTCCAGGACAAAAAAATTACAAATTCTTGGTTGTGTTCAATCAAGTTGTGTTGATTGAATGTGTTGTATTTCGTGCATTACTTTGCGAAATAGCTAAAATATTGCTGTTGTAATTTGTTAAACGTAAAAATGGCCTCTACGAGCGCTGACTCTCAGGCCTCCATAGCTCAAAAGACATGGGTAATGGCGAATAACATAGAGACTGTGCGAGACGTTGATGATATCTACCGCTATGACAAGAAACAACAGCAAGACATTCTGATAGCCAAACCATGGGAAAAAGAGTAAGATTTATCTCGATTATCAGCTTACACTTACCTGCTATCTACCGTCTTCTTACTCTGCTACAGAAACAGACAAGCTTATGTATTACCACAACACAAAGGAAACATATTTAACCTATACCTCTTACGTATATTTGGTCACATCTGATTCAATTATATTATTGTTCCAGCCCTCATTTCTTCAAGGACATCAGAATCTCAGCATTGGCCCTGCTGAAAATGGTGATGCATGCCAGATCTGGTGGCACTTTGGAGGTCATGGGCCTTCTTTTAGGTATGATCTTTTTCCTTCATAGAACCATAAACTAGCCCCAATGACACTCTGGACAACAATTGTAAGATCTATTGTATCTATTGTATCAGGAATCCCAGAATTAAAACAGTTTAATGGTCATTACTATTTGGTGGTGTTTTTGTTAAATCTGGTACCCTATATAACTTTGCATTATTTATTATTATTAACAACCTCAGTGTGCTTCCTACTTGTTACACTCGTAGGGTTAGGTCTCAGGGTTCACATTGTTATACTTATTAACCAATTAGCTTACAACAACAAATGTATTGAGTATTATATTCACAGGTAAAGTGGATGCAAACACAATGCTAGTGATGGACTCATTTGCACTGCCAGTGGAGGGGACCGAGACGCGGGTCAACGCTCAGGCACAGGCCTATGAATACATGACTGCTTATATTGAAGCTGCTAAAACGGTACAGCATACATTTTCTTTAGTTTCATGTATAAATATGGCCACTGAGACTATGGTACGAAAACTAAATTACAGTAAATGTTGTTTGCTTTGGATTCAAATAAAAAGGATGATTATAAGGATGATAAATTATAATTTAGTTTATTATTGTGCCATGTGAACCGACACCAATAAATATGTCATCAATAAATCAAATTCCCTAAATAAATAAATAAAATATGGATTCATATGTAACAATTCTGTTTTTACCTACATATTCAGAAAAATATAAAGGTATGGTATTTGTATTTTTAGGTTGGCAGACATGAGAATGCTATTGGCTGGTATCACAGCCACCCTGGTTATGGCTGCTGGCTATCAGGCATTGATGTGTCCACACAGATGCTCAACCAGAACTTTCAGGAACCCTTTGTGGCTATTGTCATCGACCCTGTCAGAACTATCTCCGCTGGGAAAGTCTGCTTGGGCGCATTCCGGACATATCCCAAGGTAAATGAAACACATTGAACATTAACATCATCACTACATAGTATAAAACAAAGTTGTTTCCCGTTGTCTATATGTATGTTTATATCTTTAAAACTACGCAACTGATTTTGATGCAGTATTTTTTAATAAATATAGTGATTCAAGAGGAAGGTTTATGAACCATTTGACACATAGATTTACACGCGGGCGAAGCCGCGGGACGCAGCAAGTAAGAGATAAATAAATACATTTTCAACAGGTAATCAAATAAAACACCTAATAACAGTCACCCCTCTACGAAAATAAGTCAAAACTAATTATTACAAGACTTTCTTATTTCATGCTCAATTTCATCAATGATTTCAGGGCTACAAACCAGCCAATGAGGAGCCTTCCGAGTACCAAACCATCCCGCTAAACAAGATTGAAGACTTTGGTGTTCACTGCAAGCAGTACTACTCGCTGGAAGTCTCCTACTTCAAGTCCTCTCTCGACCGGAGACTGTTGGATTCACTGTGGAATAAGTACTGGGTGAACACTCTGAGCAGCTCCAGTCTGATCACCAATGCGGATTACACAACGGGGCAGATATTTGATCTATCGGATAAACTGGAGCAGAGTGAAGCTTGTCTTGGTGAGTATTTTTTGGCCCTTTATGTAACACACTATTTGAACCTATCTGTATGTTTTATGTATGTCCTTCATGTAATTTTGTTCTTGTTTCTATACTTACCTATTAGTAATGTGTCATGTTATGTATGGTGTCAAATAAATGTATTTTCTTTCTTTCTTTATGCTTTGTGTGATGTGTCAATGTGCCCTAGATAACGATTGCTATGCTTGACCTACTGACCTCCACGTTTTTTCTATTTTTCATTTCCAAATGAATACAAAATGGAACACTTTCAGATTGATATGATAACCTTTCCTCAGGTCGCGGCGGCTTCATCGTCGCCGGCGCAGATCCCCACGAGAAGCGCATTGAAGACAAACTCGGCAAGGCCACTAAAGACGCTTGCAAGACCACCATAGAAGTGATTCATGGACTCATGGCGCAAATGATCAAGGATAGACTGTTCAATAGTGTGAGCGGCCGGCAATCGGGACCTACGCCTATGATAGAGTGAATTTTTATAGAGTTGTTTCGTTTTATGATGCTATAACCTGTATACTTACGGGATTGAGAATGATATCACCACATGCTAGTCCCGCTCAGATCGGATCAGATAGATGAAGTGATTGTCAATCCCATTCTATAGGTATGCAGGTTTTAAATACAATGTCGAAAATCACAAAAAGCATTGTTGGTGTCAACAAAACCGTGACGAAAACCATATTTTTTTTATTATGGTATCAGTAAAAATGCTGTAAAATGAAATAACTTCTAATATTTCTGTGAATAACTGCAGTAAAGACTAAATTCTTGTGTAAGTAATCGTTATTTGTAAGTTTTCCGTCAGTGTAATAAAGCTACGTAAATAAAACAAATAGTTTGATTATATAAACATTCTCAAATATTTATTAACCAATTTACATAAAATTATAATCATTATGTACATTTCTCATAGCTTTACACAAATCATAACATCTCAATGTGGAGGGCTTTCTATTTAATCAGATACATAAAACAAAGCACCAACTTGATATACATATGTAAATCATTTACCAAGCTCTTTTCACATGAAAACTAAAAATAAATTGATCATTCCATGCTAAATATTGTGTATTATTATAATTTATAAACGACAAATTATTGCAAGAATATTATAAAGAATGCTATTAGTTTTCAAATTGATATCACAGAAATGCGATATTTCTCTTATATTTATAAAAATGAGGCCTTTTAAAACTGGTCTGTGAACAGTAATTAAGATGTGCATATTCTATTAAAATGTGTCAATCTACCATTTACGCCTACATAATGATCTGTGCTTGGGTTAGTTGACAACCTAAACATAAATAATAACATAATATTGTAATAACTAAATAATATAATGTCTTAAAACAACCAAAACTATTAATTTGTCATTTCATATGCGATGCCATAGCTATTTACATTGATAAGACAGTAAAATTATTTTCACAATTTTTCTGATATTGAAGCAATCACATAATTATTGACCAAATGCTTGAGGAATAACAGCTTAAGCGCCTGCAGATACTGTTCTCTACATTTAGAATTTAGTTAATTTAATAACCTAAATTAATGTTACAATAATATTAACATAATAAAATATAGAGCAAAAATATTAAACCAAAACTGGGTGTCTGGTTTTCTTTAAAATATAATGTAAGCGTTGCTCATAATGAAATCCATAACTATTTACCAAGCTTTTGCCCAGGTAGCATTGTCTCTACTCATTTTCATATCCTAGTGCAAATTACATAGTTTATCACACGAAATCATTTCAATTTCATTAGTATGTCTATGTTTATTAAGTACATTAGCCCTCCATCTCATAGTTCTTATACATTTGTATATTACAACTCAAGTTTATTTACATTGCAAGCGAAAAATACATTTACTAACTATTTAAATTCAGAGAAAAATTATTTTGGTTTTTGTATTAAATTCGGCAATTTAATAATTTTGTTTTATCATTATTTTCTGTAAATGGAATCCTGATAAAATATGTATTTGATATTTTTTCAAGAAGTTTATTAGATTGAGAACAAGGGGGTTTTTAACTGAGTTTAAGTTTATTCATCCATATTGATAGTCAAATATAATTAAAATAGTGACAGTAAAACCCCAAACAAGTAAATAAATAGAATCACATCGGGTGCGAATTTGAGATTGTTCTAATACTGACGCAACTTTGACCAATAATTGTTTTTCTTGCCAAACTTCAAGCAAAATGTTAGACTAGCTAAGGAATTTCGTAAAATAAAGCATAGATAAGTTATAACTTCTAGCTTTATCAATCCAAGTGCAGGGCCCTACATCTATCTACCTAGTGGAATGTTAATAAATCTCTAAAAAAACCTAACATAAAAAATCGGGAGTGGTTGATCCAAGGGACTTAAGTGGTCAGTCTTTAGATGTTCAAGGAAAGGAGATGTTATCTGATAAAATCCTTAATTTACATAACACTTCAAAATGTACATTCAAACAGATATAAGTCAAAATATTTGATGATTCCTAAATAGATACAAGAATAAGCAATCAATAACAAACCTTAATTGCACTTTACACTATTTAAAACACTTAAAACATTAGCAGAGCTTGCCAATGTCGCAGTTATCAACCACTTTTGTCACATATCTTGATTATCAGCCAGTTTCTGGCTGAATGTGACGTTAACCATTTATGGCCACTTACCCACTAGTCAAAATGTGCTAGCTTTTTAACATGTGCGGTCAGTTACTGTCTACTTGATCAGCAATCAGTAAACACTTGTGAATAAAGATTTGTTTTAATCCGAATATTTAGGACAGGTTGGAATTTAGTTTGTAACTTCTGCTTCATGTAACAATTTAGAATGAGCAGGTAGGTGGCATTTATTCCACCTGCTTGATGGCTTAAATGCAAAGCAAGCATAAGCTTTAGGCCACAGCTAAACTGCAAGCCCCTAGGTGATAAACTACTAGCTTATCACGTAGGGAGCAGCCGCGTCGTGGCCTTAAGTGTGCAAGCGAGTTGCCTCTTAAATTCATACAGGTATTCCTAACCGCTTCACTTATATCAATAACTGACGACACATGGCCAATAACTAGCAACTGGCGTCACCGCGGCTAGCCACGGCCCGGCCCGGCCACTCGTCAGTTGAACAGGTCTGGAGGAAAGTTGTTCACTTCTGATTGCTCGAGGACGGGCGAGCCATCGAGGTTGTAGGATACTCGTATCCGGAGTCTGAGCGGGCTCTGTGGGATACATATATATTGATTAAAGGTAACCAGACAATTTCCTCCAAAATGAGCACTGCGTTTATAAGTATTGTTTCTGTCTATATTTCTAAAATCTCCCTGAAATTCTTGCACACCTAGATCAAATTCATCCTTCTCTGTATTCATCACATGGTCTGTCTTTTATATGTTGAAGTATGCGCTTAAGCTGAGAGTCGGAGACTTTTCACGAGGTGTTTTGTTTGACTATAACACTGTTATAGTTATAACCATTTGTTTTTTAACTCTATTTGGAATTGAAATGGGAATAAGAAGCATACAATCACTATCATGGTCAAATGGGCAATGTTTGCTTCTAACTTTAAGTGTCATAAATCGATAACTTACTCTGGATGGATTGGAGATTTTGAGTACTTGTGTGATTTCGCCGTGCTGCGGCAGCGTAGTGCCAGAGGGAGACAGCATGTCCAACTGGAGGGTCTGAAATATTAAACTTGTATTGAAAACCATTTAGGAGGTCAAAAACCAGATGTAACGAAAGGCAAGATACTTTTTATATATTTACAATATTACTAACTGATACCCGCGACTGCGCGCTTTTCAGTTAGCCTATGTCCTATGCCATCCTCGGGATGCCATTTAACTCCCTTCCAAATTTCATTAAGATTGTTTTAGTTAAGGCTTGGAATATATTTACTTCCGAATGTATATTAGTACGAGTACTTATGGATTGTGTAGAAGTACATGTAAGTGTAGATGTGTCTTTTTGTGGAAATTTTTAATTAGCCTTCAGTTTTTAGTCACATACCTACACACATACTACTACCATACATACTACCTACTATACATACATTAAGTTAGCTGTTAGTTTCCTGGAAATTTTCAGGCCATTTACAGGTATCCGCTGATAGTTACATTATAAAGGTGCATAGGTATCAAATGCAACTAACTATGAACTAGAAATCTCAATCAAACAGACTTGAATAGTAAAATAAAGTTAGTTGTTTCCTACTTACCCTGGGTACGGCGCATTGGAACAAGAAGTCGGTGAGTGCGTTCTCGCTGGTGGCTCGCATGGTTAGAGTAACGCTGTCTCCGCCGCGCTCCATCATCAGGATTATGCGGACGCCGTTCTTATCCAGGGCCGTGATTGTTGGTAAATCTGGGAGGTTTTCAAACATTAATTAAACATCAAAGATAAGCGACCTTGCTGGCCTTATTCTGCTAATCAAAATAAATAATGCTGGACAATCCACACAGTATCATCTAGCTTCAAGCTTGTGTTATGGGGAATAGATGACTGGTATAATAAAGATAAATATTATTATAATATTCTATATATGTGGTGTACTTAAACATATTATGACACTTACAACTCTTCCAACTTTTTTAATCGTTATATCTCCGAAACGGTGGCTCTTAGGAACAAAGTATTAGGACCTTTTTAGAGATGAGTATCTCTCACCTTTTTATAGATATCTACAATTTTTATCTGAACTAATTGTATGATACAACTGACCGTTTTTACCTGTTTTTCTGACCTGTGACCACGAGTAATTTTTTTTCAGGTATCGGATTGAGGAGGGATTATTAAATTTCTTTAAAATATTGTTTTGTACAATCCTACCAACTTTCAGCTGGGTGCGAATTATTGTAACCTCCGAAGTCTAAATTGACCGGACTATTACCTTGTATGACAGGTTGTGATTGTGAGACAGGCGCGAACAAGCCGTCTAGAAGCATGGCGGCGGGCGCCGGCACGTTGTTGTTCAGAAGGCTGTTTTGCGGCGGCGGGGCTGGTGATGTGAGGTCTAGACCGCTTAGCAGGTCGAGGATGTCCTGTGGATCAAAGAAGTGCTTTCAAATTTTGTTCGTTAATGCCGGGTTTTCACTGCAGAGTACTGTCTTACCGAGTGCGCTCGGATGACTGCTCGGACGCTACTCGTAGCGTGTAAACACGTGAACCGAGCGCACTCGTATAGAGGCATCCGATCAGAGTGAACACAGACCCGGTTCTATTTTTAATAGGTTCACTCGGATTATTTTATGAAAATAAAATAGCGACAAGCAAGAAAACGTAGAGTGAACATCATCTTTATGCGAACGGAGACAAAACTAAATTCTACTTTGACGCTGATAAACTCGGTAACGTGTTAACATAATTCCGAGTTAACTCCTATACGATCGTCTAAGCCTAGCTCGTACGAGCGCACTCGGTCCGACAGTACTCATATAGTGACAACCCGGCTACCTAAACTAGGTTACCTACGTGTTTTAACAGCATGACTTTAGTCTTCCGCTCCAAGTCCTAAACAATCACTCTCAAGCTGAGTAATTGTGCTTCGGTGAAATTATAGACATAGCTCACATTGCTTATAGCCAAAATGCTTCGAATTCTCAAACTTAGTGACTTACATTGCTAGTATTGTTGTTTGTAGGCGCAGGCTGAGCCGGCTTGTGTTCCACGTCGCCGTTCGTCAGGGAGTCTGAACCGATGATGAGGTCCAACAGCGCATCCTGAAAAACAGAAAGACGTACAGTATGGGTCTAAAAGGTTAAAAGGGATCATCCAGAGATTGGAGATAAACAGAAAATTACATTGACCGCTAAGCTACGGAAATCTTGTTCGAATCCGAAGATTTCCCTTCCTTTCCCTAGGTGCTAGCACCTAGGGCCTAGCAGGCCCTGCACATAACAAGAACAACAAAAGATTAAGTCAAAAAGCGCAAAAAAAAACTTTCGTTTCCAAACAAGCGCAAAAATTGTCGACTTATGATTATGTATGACATACCCATGGATGGCCGGCATTTGTTCTAGCAAGGCGGGTGGAAGATGTATTGTCGATTGACTGATACTGGCCGAAAGAATAAGAATGATAGTTTTTAACATTTAACTTACTTGGTCATTGGTACTGGCGACAGGCGTGTCCGGTTCTGGCTCGGCGTCGCTGTCGTCGCGGTCGCCGGTCGCCGCGACCTCCATGGCAGGCATTCGCTCTAGCAAGGCGGGCCGAAGGTGTGCGTATTGCCTGTAATATATCTTTTATAAATATACTGAAGAAATGATTCGGGTTTAATTGTCAAATCCTGCTCAAATGAGCATACAAGTTTATGATGTGACAGGATTTCCGTGACGATATTTTTTCCCGTCGGAAGTGACACTTTAATTAAGCATTTTAAACTAACATATTCTCGAGTTAAACACAAAAAAGCGAACAAATATTGATATCTTCAGATTAATACACTATCGCGTTATTATGGAGGTATGTACTACAAATAAATTAAAATATTAGTAATTAAAAAATGTTCGATTTCGGCGGGACTTGAACCCGCGATCTGCCCTCAGTACGGAAATACTCTACCAACTGAGCTACAAGATCAAGTAACTTGGAACATTTCTGAGAAACCCTACGGACTAAAGCGCCGTTAGCTCCACCAACAAGGAAAACAATGATTAGAGACTACCCCGAGTGCAAGGGCTTACGCACTTTAATAACATAAACCTAAGCAAATTAGTCTCAAACACTTACCTATAAAGTTGTGATAGTTCCACTCCCCTCTGCTGCAACTCGATGTGGATATGTGATCCGAAGGTGTCGATGATAACGCGGATTTTACTGCAAACCATCAGATCATTTGTATAAAAATAGTACTTTGGTCATGTGAATATTGTTGAATGAGGAACTTATTTTCTATTGAATTATATATTTCAAATTGAATTTGAATTCAATTTGAAATATATAATTCCAAGAGTTACTATTATTATTTGTGTTATTGTATGTAAACTGTTTATGGCCAAATAAATTTATCTTTATTCAAATTTATATGACTTACTCTTGGCTAGGCTGCGTGGTAAACCTCGTGGATAGCTTAGCGAGGGAAAGCAGCAGATACTCTTTCGTGGTGATGGAGAGTTGCGTCGACCAGAGCAACTTCTGGTAAATGTCTATTACGTACTCTTCTGTCGGGCGCTCGAAGTCATCTAAAAACGAAGTGTGTAAGTTATTAAAAGTTTTTGAACGAGCCCAAATTTTAAGGCATAAGCGATGTGCACTGTCGCTCCGCACGGGAGTTACATAATATATTGTTTTGTTTCTAAAGATTATTACTCAACCGAAGATTCGTTAAGGCCTATACATACCAAACCCGGCTTGTTTACGTTAAAGCGGGGCATGCCGCCGGCACTGCATGTTCGCTCGTTCACTAAACTGCTGAACGGTACAGGCCGCAGATGCCGCGGCCCTCGTGGCGCTGGCAAAGATCGTTCCGGCTTACAATGTTCTAATCATCATCAGCCTATAGCAGTCCACTGCTGGACATAGGTCTCTCCCAATGAGCGCTATAGCGCCCTGTCTTCAGCTTGCCGCATCCAGCATCTACGTGCAGTCATCCCACCTGGTCGGAGGGCGTCCTACACTACGTTTACCGAGTCGTGGTCTCCACTCAAGAACACGTTTGCCCCAGCGGCCGTCGGTTCTTCGCGAGATATGGCCGGCCCACTGCCACTTCAGCTTGCTAATTCTCTGAGCTATATCGATAACCTTGGTTCTCTGTCGGATACATTCGTTTCGTATCCTACCCTTCAGAGAAACTCCGAGCATAGCTCTTTCCATAGCTCGCTGAGCGACTTTGAACTGGTGGACCAGCCCTATCGTGAGTGTCCACGTCAATGTTCTATTGCCGCCGGCCTAACCCGCCGGGTAAAGCCGGCGGGCCGGCGATATAAAAAGTTTTAGCCTATTAAAATTTTAGATGCGAAAGTTTGGGAAGATAAACACAAAACAATAGACCGGGGCATATGAGCAAAAGAGAAAGAAGCAAAAGCAAGTAATGTTAATTTCCCTTACCGACTCCATCTTCGTCGACCATAGATATAGCGTTGCTGGCTTCTGACACAAGCAAGTCTCCGTATTCACCAATCGTCCACGCCGACACCTGAAATACAACATTCGAATCAGTAAATGAACGGCTACATATTTGTTACTTTTGTTATTATGAAATTAGGTAGAATTTGAAAGTTCAATCAAGTAGTGATTCCAGCCTACAGATATAACTTCTATTCAACTGTTTCAAGTGTGATGATAACTGATAACTTCTTGAATATTTTTGTCAATTGTTACTCAAACTCAATTATATTTATTGTCATCACATAAGCGATAGGTAGGTGATTAAGTATAAGTAAGTATCACAATGTGAACCCTACTGGGTGTTGACAACTAGTGGAAGACAGACCGAGGTTGTTTTTGGTAAAAATATGTAGGTACTAAGGTAAGTAGTACCTACTTGTCTAGTAATTTATTATTATAGTAATTTAAGGGCATATTACTATAATAATTGGCAGGTGTGCATAAAGATAAAAGAACCTCTACTTCTTAAACACTTTCATGGACGACGCACATGTCCATCTGCCTGTTTAAAGAGTCGGCGCGCCCCTTCGGGTCGTACTTTCAAGGCTGGGTATTGAGATCTATAAAGACAGATAGTGATAAATGAAGGGATACCTGAATCAGCGGCTGTTTCTCCGTAGAATCCCCAGAGACGGCGGATCGTTCTAGCGAGCTCCACAATCGCATGGCCGCGTACGCTTGGCGCTCCATCGGCGCGGCGGATACGATCTGGATCGTACTGGATACGGTGTCATCTCGCAGGTAGTTACCGGCCTGTGAACAGAGTTGATTTGAGTAACAGAACTACAAAAATGTAAGCTGTAACATAGTTTTGCATTTTATTTTACTACTGGATACAGGCGTGAATAAGTCTTCAGCTTGTCGCATTTTCTCTTCAAGCTTATGTAGCCGAACTTAGTCTTACACTACATTTACGATTGCAGTCTCCCGTTTAGAGACGGGTTTATATCAAAGTGCTTTATGTCTTTTAGACCTTACGTACTCTTGGACACGTCACAAAATTCAAAATATATAAGGTAATAAAGTGATAATTTTTTTATACCTAACACATGCCAGTTTTGCGAGAGATATGGCTCGCCCACAGGCATTACAGCTTGCCACTTTTTTAAAGTTGGCAATAACTCTCGATTTTTTCGTTTTTAATTAATTATATAAAAAATAATTCTTAGTAAAGAACTCCAATGTTCTGGTACCTTGATAAACACCCTGAAGAGAGTATCAAGATGCCACTTGTTGGATGGCGCATATTTCTCCGCGGCCAAGACCATAGCGCTAGAACAGTGCGCCTTGAACTCTGCGTCGGATCGCTCGAGGAATGCTAGAAGCTCCTTCATCATGCTGCGGATGTTCTGGCCATTGATCAACGCGAAGGAAAGCTCCATGGCGCGCCGCCGGATTGACACGTCTGGGTCCTGGAATGAAAGCAGAATTAGAGCCGGTAATGTAGTGCACTTTACGCAATGGTGGTATTAAAGCCTCTCCTGTGATGGTTTTTGGTCGAAATTTTATAGTTTAACACACGCACGATTGAGGCGCTATACCTAATCTCGTTAGATCACTCAGTGTTCTGTTTTGTAATGTCAATACAAAATTCGGTCAATCCTTCGTATCATCATCATCATAAGTCTATAGCAGTCCACTGCTGGACATAAGCCTCCCCTAATGGGCGCAATACTTCATATAGATGTTCGAAATTGAACTTCTATACGACGGATTAGCCGAATTGCGTAAGCTGAGTGATCATTTGTTTAACTTTGACTGCAAGCTCGAAATTGAACTTCTATACGAAGGAAAATAGGTGGTATTTACCTTGAGACACTCGAGAATAGTAGTCCGATGCCTTTGTACAGCGGAAGTATCAACATGGACGGTCCGCAGCAGCGTATTCAACGCAACATATCTTATATTCTTATCATTATTCAACAGGAACCTTCCCAGAATATTCACAGCAAGCACCCTCAAGCTGCTTTCAGACTTAATGTCCATGATCGAGAGTACAGTTTCGTATAATATCGTGTTGCCAACGTTTTTGCTGGTTTCCGTGTTGGTCGCGACTTGTGCGAGGATGTCGTTCATCGTCTCGGACGCTTCGGCGTCGTTTTTTCCGAGTATTCGGAGGAGGCGGAGGATTTTCACCTGGAAATAACAGATGGCGTTTTTTTCAACTTTAGGCAACTAAAACACAAACTTACATATTAGGAAGGTAAATATTGTGCGTAGAGGGGTTATATCCATTACTGGTCCAATTTTGGAAATTCTTTTACTAACCGAATTAAAAAAAGCTACTTTATCCATGAGCGACACAGTCCGTTATCCATGTCCCGTGTGAGCGTAGTCGTGAGCAGAAGGTCATAAAGGTAGAAATATAATACCTGAAGGAATGGATCCGACACACCGCTAACATCATGCTCCGGCGAATACCCAGCCAGAATAAGATTCTTCAATATCCTCACCAAGTTCGGAACAATCTAGAACAAACTCAACTTTATTATCATCGCCATTAAGTCCAACTCACCCACACGCACGACAGAAGTTGCAAAGCCAGAAAAAAAATATAAAAACGAGTACCAAAAAAAAAAACCAGGCAATATCTGTACGTTCTAAACTGATACGAGTTTCAACATTATTACATAATATATCAAGGCATGTATACATAATACAACAATAATACATTTAAATGGGAATTAAAGGATTTTAAATACTTTTTATCTCTACTAGAATACAACTTTAAGTACCCCAATTTATGTTAATTACATTGTGCTAATTCAAACTAGTGTTTTGAAGTTAGTTAGTGTATAAGGATACTAATTTACTTTTTACGTTAAGTCTTTGATGAAAGAAAATAAATAAAGATGAAATAAATAATCATATCAAATACAAAATAAATGTTTCTACATAAAGTGCATTTTTATTATACACCAACACTGTTGACTAAATAATATAAGTTTTCCATAAACTTTTGCGTGATTCCCCGTGGAAAACCCTGAGAAACAGAATTGCTTTGATAGAAAGATGCATGTTATACATGACCCACATAAATATGGTTTTGATCAGCACAACAAAACAATCATCCATTATACATGGTCTGACGAAACTGCAAAAACCGATATAAAATAATAACATTTCAAGTAATTATCTTTTTGTTAATCCATAATGGTTATTTTAACGCGTGGATAGAATACGGAATAAAGTTCTGGGCAGATACAATTTCATCAGACCATGGTTTATAGTGCATGGATCAGAGTTTTTACCTCCCGCTGTCCGCTCTCCTACGGGACAACACAAAACAAATGATTAGTATTTGTTTAGACATTATTACAATTTTTAATAATGATGATGAATATCTGATCAAATTATTATTTTTGTTAAATGATGTATGATAAGAATTATCATGTAAGTTTAAATTTTACAAGGACTTTGATAATGATAACATCAACACATTAACAAGCTTATTTTCTAGATTAAAAACGCACATTCTTTCAAACACTACAGGGTGAACGATATGATAAAATATATATTACGTTTCTCCTTGCATCGGAAACAAGCGACAGTATCATTATTTCGATGGAGAGTAATTTACAATTAGCAATATCATTGGTAATTGTAAATTACTCTCCATCCCTCAGTCCCGCATATAACACAAATAGCCTATGGTATTATGTTATTTCAGATTAAAATAAACTAAATACATTGTCCTTGTTCTATTTTAGTTTTTACTCGATTATAAAGGTGATCGACCGAAGCTTCAATACGATCATCGCTTAATTATGTAAAACCAAAATGATTGATGTCTCGTTAGGGAAAAGCTGGAATGATTTTTCAAAAGAAGTATCATCCATCAATCATATTATTAAAATTCTCTTGCGATATCGAGGACAGACTTGTTAAATAATAATTAATTATGAGAACCACAGTATATTTTTCATTATGAAACTAATTTATTTGTGCACGCAAATATTAATGTTAATAATGTAATGTAATGATGAGCCACGAGTGTCCGCTCTTCAATTAAATAAATAAAGATGTGTTTTGAAAGCTAAATATTAATGTATTATAGTCAATGGGCTCACGCATGGCACGTTTTAAATAATACGTTTAAAATTATATCCAGAGGGCCTACTCGGAAATCGAAAATCGAAGTTTCTTATTAGTTTTTGTACAAAACCTACTCTTATGTCATCGACATAAAGATTGCAGTTCAGCAACGAATCAGAAGCTTCGGTTGGTAACGAGTACCAGGTAAGCGATTAACCTTTCTTATTCATTGCAAATCACTAACAAAATATAATAAAACATTTCCAATTTGTTACCACCCCAAAAGCTACAAAAACTACATTGTTTCATTAGACCCAACTCAGGGGTGGGAGAATTTATGTACATTATTTTACGTGCCGATCGCGTGGGCGTAAAAAGTAATTCATCGGTTTTAGGGTGTCGACCCTATTGGTGTTTAATTTATTTGCGTTCAGTTTGGAAGGTGTCTGTCTAGACAGAAATATCTACAACAGCACAAATGACTTAAGGTTGGCACAGATCTGGACCGTAACACTGCCGGACAGCACAAAAATGTACATTCATATGGGCTTTAACCTCGTAATATTTCGATGCATTTTATGTTGATGAAATCAGTTTACAGACAGGTCGAGCTTTACCGACTACTCGCCTGAAGATTCCGAGAAGTCATATTGACACAGTAAAAAATATCTAAAAATTTGGAGTTTAAAGTTATATTTGAATGCTTTATTTGTGTTGTGAGGTAGCGCAGTAAGATCGTTTGTTCCAATTGTGCCTTCTGGATGTTTTAAGACAGCTTTATATATTGTGACAATCTAGATTAAGTATTGACGTTTGAATAAGTTACTAGTCTGGGAAATAAACAGGTGTCAGTTTCTAGAAAGAGGCAATCGATGTTTACATTATTGATTGAGACGTGGAAACAGCCGTTTCGCCGGGTTTCTTTTTCAAACGAACATTCTAATATTAATCAACATAATCGTTCCGCTTTAATGTAACCTTAGATTACATTAAACCGGTTAAACGCAGCCCTCGTTGCTTAAACGATTACTGGTTATAATACCAGCAATTTACAGCTCGGATTATGTCGTTATAATTGTAAATATGTTTTTATTTATGGTTATTATTTGGTTTAAAACTACGTACCTTCTTAAAATGGTTGAGCGTATCAGGACTATTCTCGCACATCTCCGTTATTAGCGTCACGCCCGTGATGAGGACACCTGAAAGAGAAAAATTGTTCTATATCCGTTTGAGTTGCATGGTATGCATGTATTTGTATGAGACTATGATGATGATTATGACTGCCTGGGGCTGAGTTGGTCGATTCTTACGCTACTACCGCCACTGCCAAGACCTACCTCTTCACGCTTCATAACTTATAAACGGATCGGGCTGAAATGTTGAATACATAATATAGTTTCAGGCCTACAATAAAGGACTGGACCCGGGACTACATAATACCCCCCCATAGAAGCAACGCGTTCGAAGCCGCGGGCAGAACTTGAACAGGCTGCTATTTTCTTGATATAACCGTTGTAATTGAGAGACTTGAGTTAGAAACTCGAGTCTCCCAATTACAAAGGTTATTGCTCGCCACCGGCACTGCGGAGGCTAGACCACGCGTCATTTGTGGCGAGGCTATACCGTAATTTGGGGATGTCAAAACGCCAAAGAAATAATTACCATGATTCTTCTCCGTCAGCAAACTTCTCGTAGCAGGTAGGAACATCTCCATCAGATCCGGCACGCGCCTGATGATCCTAAAGGCACATAACGCAGCCTTCTTCTTGATATAGGCGTTGGGAGACTTGATGAGTCTCTCCACTTCGGACGCCAAGTCCCGCGCCATTTCGGGAGAGGCGATCGCGCCGAGAGTGCATAGCGCGAGGCCTACTACAAACTGCGTGTTGCTGTTGAGGTCGCTGCAAGGAAAAGTTTGGGTTATTAATAAATAATGCCAGACAATTCTCACATCATTATGTAGCCCCAAGGTAAGTAGAGTTGTGTTATGGGTAGAAAACCAATATCACTACATCATAGTAAGTCGCTTCCCGCTGTCTGTCTGTCCCTATATATGCTTAGATCTTTAAAACTGCGCAACGGATTTTGATGCAGTTGTTTTTATAGATAGAATGATTCAAGAGGAAGGTTTATATGAAAGGGGGTGAAACACGAGGCGCGGAGGGCGGAGGCACGACGGAGCCCATTCGCGCCGCGACCAGCCAGTGACCGCTATCACGTGCCCCGCGCTGGACCTCTGTCATTCTTTTCAATTCAATACAAATCTATATCCTTAACTGCGGTTTCAATCAAAACCCCCGTAGTAGCCCCCACATAAATTGGTGACCCCGACGTGATCGACGAAGAAAGAGCGCTACTACGCTATGGAGGTTTCTGGTAATACCGAGACGGCGACGGTGACGCACGCGATGCCCGGTACGTCGGTCGAACGCGTTTCCGTGCGTTTGCCGCCATTTTGGCCCGAAGATCCTGAAATTTGGTTTGCCCAGATCGAAGCCCAGTTTGCGGTGTCAGGTACAGCCGCCGATTCTACCAAGTTTTATATGGTTGTGCAACAATTGGATCACAAGATCGCGCGCGAAGTGCGAGACGTAATTACCAACCCGCCGAAGACAGATAAGTACGAGAAGTTAAAAAAAGAGCTTGTCAGGCGTTTGTCGACATCCCGCGATCATCAGATACGTCAACTTTTGACCCACGAGGAGCTGGGAGACCGAAAGCCTTCCCAGTTTCTACGGCACTTGAGGACTTTGGCGAGTGACGGCGTGCCTGATGATTTTCTACAAAGCTTGTGGGCAAATCGTTTGCCCGCGCACGTGCAAGCCATAATAGCCTCGCAGAAAAATACATCGTTGGACGAGGTCGCTGAGTTAGCGGACAAAATTTGCGAAGTTACGTCGGTACCCATGACTCAAGTAGCAAGTACGTCGAGCGGCCATTTTGATGAGATGTTGAAGCGGATGGAAAACGTCATCACGGCTAAGATTCATAGTGAAATAACGGCTCAACTTGCGCAACTGGACTTCGACGGTCGGCGAGGGCGTTCCCGCCAACGTGGTTACTCAAGTCGATCGGCATCGAGGAGTAGAGGTCAGAGTACAAGCCGAACTCCAGGTATGTGCTGGTATCACGATATTTATCGAGAAAAGGCGCGTAAATGCAGAGAACCTTGTAATTATAATCAAAACAAGGATAAGGCTAATAATAGTCAGGGAAACTTTCGCGGCAATCAGTAGACGCGACAAGTGATTGCTGTGCTATAAATAGTCGCTTATTTTTAACTGATAGGAAATCTAAAACACAATACCTAATCGATACTGGTTCCGACCTCTGCGTTCTGCCACGACGTTTTCTTCGCCAGTTTCGTGAACCCACGGGATTTCAACTCACGGCTGCGAATGGCACGATCATCAATACTTTTGGTACACAGAATGTACACCTGGATTTTGGACTGAGAAGAGATTTTACTTGGAATTTTATTGTAGCTGCGGTGGACAAACCTATCATCGGCGCGGATTTATTGTCTCATTATGGTCTTCTTGTCGATTGCAGGAACCAGCGCCTATTAGACAGCGTCACGAATCTTTCGACCCAGGGTTCGCTCAAGAGTTGCCAGCTTTTCAGCATCAGAGCTGTGACCGGTAACAGTGAGTACCACAAATTATTAGCTCAGTACCCGAACCTCGTAAAACCTTCGGGCGTTTTTCGCAAGACCAAGCACTCAACAGTCCACTACATCCGCACGACACCGGGACCGCCTGTATATAGTAGGCCTAGGCGTTTAGCTCCAGAGCGTCTGAAGATTGCGAAGGAGGAGTTCGAGAATATGTTGCGAGACGGCACGATTCGGCCGTCGGACTCTCCTTGGGCTTCCGCTCTGCATTTGGTGCCAAAGAAAGACAATGGCTGGAGGCCTTGTGGTGACTACCGTGCTCTTAATGCACGCACGATTCCTGACAGATACCCGATTCGTCACTTGGAAGATTACAGTAATCGACTGGCAGGCGCTAAAATATTTAGTAAGTTAGACTTAGTCAAGGCGTATAACCAAATCCCCATTTTCGAAGACGACATACCTAAATCAGCCATAACTACGCCGTTCGGGCTATATGAGCAAAAATTGATGGGATTTGGCCTTCGCAATGCTGCACAGACCTTCCAGCGGTTCGTTGACGAGGTGCTACGAGGGCTGGACTTTACCTACGCCTATATCGATGATATTTTAGTCTTTTCCAGAAGCCGAGATGAGCACCTGGATCATCTACGCCAAGTTTTTCAGAGGCTCGAGGACTATGGTCTACTCCTCAACGAGTCGAAATGCATCCTGGGCGCGGCAGAGGTAGATTTCCTTGGATATACTTTAACAGAGCACGGAACACGTCCTATAGAAGCCAAGATCAAGGTGATACAGGATTTCCCGCCGCCAACGACAGTGAATGGCCTAAGACGATTTCTCGGTATGTTGAACTTTTATAGACGTTTTATACCTAATGCAGCTGCTGACCAAGCGCCACTGCACGGCATGATATCTGGACCCAAGGTCAAGGGAACACAACCTCTTACATGGACGCCAGAACTTCAAGCAGCCTTTGACAAATGTAAGAATAGCATAGCTCGCGCTACACTGCTAATTCATCCGCAGCACGAAGCACCGCTCGCGCTCGTCACCGACGCATCAAACACTGCCGTGGGCTCGGTGTTGCAACAGCTAGTGGACGACGAATGGCAGCCACTCGCGTTCTTTTCGAAGAAACTAAACAAAGCGCAGATGAAATATAGTGCTTACGACAGGGAGCTACTCGCAATCTATGAGAGCGTCAAGCATTTTCGATTTATGGTCGAAGGAAGACATTTTGTGATTTACACAGATCACAAGCCACTGACTTTTGCCTTTGGTCACGCAGATCGACAGTGCTCGCCAAGGCAATTTAATCATTTAGATTTTGTTTCACAGTTTACCACAGATATAAGGTTTATTGAAGGCAAAAATAATGTTTCAGCTGATTTCATGTCACGATTGGAAAGCATAACGAAACCACCCGAGTTCGAGAGCCTCGCACAAGCTCAACAGACCGACACGGATCTACAGGAGGTACTTCAGAATGCTACGACATCGCTAAAGCTAAGCAAAGTTCCGGTCCCAGGTACAAATTTGATTTTATACTGCGACACAACATTACCGACGCCCCGTCCTTTCGTGCCATCGGAGATGCGCCAGCAGATATTCAAAGCACTGCATGGTTTGAGCCATCCCGGAGCAGCTGCATCAATCAAGCTCGTCACTGAGAGATTTGTATGGCCCTCAGTTCGCAAAGACTGTCGACTTTGGACCAAAACCTGCGAAGCCTGTCAGCGAAGCAAAGTACACAGACACACGTCTGCACCTCTCAGTAATTTCAAGTTACCAGCTGCCCGATTTTGTTTTGTGCACATCGACCTGATTGGCCCGCTACCATCATCTTCAGATTTTCGTTACTGTTTGACAGCAATAGACAGATTTACTCGCTGGCCGGAAGTTACACCCTTGCAGGATATCACAGCGGAGACAGTCGCAAGAGCATTCTTCGAGACTTGGATAGCGAGATTTGGCTGCCCACTGTCAGTGACGACAGACCAAGGCCGTCAATTTAATTCCCGCCTTTTTAAATCTTTGACAGATTTGTGTGGAGTCCAGTTGCGTCATACTACCGCCTATCATCCAGCATCCAACGGGATGATCGAGCGCCTGCACAGGACGTTGAAAGCAGCAATCATGGCGCACGAAGGCGAAAGATGGACAGACGCCCTGCCAATGGTACTTCTTGGCATGCGGGCGGCATGGAAGCCGGACATACAGAGTTCGGCGGCTGAAATGGTGTACGGTGAGACGGTCAAGATACCCGGTGAGTTTTTTAACACTCATATAAACACACACACCACGGAAGCAAATTTCGTCACGCTTCTCAAAGAACATATGACACGATTAAAGCCCAGTCCAATTTCAAGACACGGAAGTAAGTCGGTGTTCGTGCACGAAGATCTCAACACATGTACACACATATTTTTACGCAAAGACGCATTACGAGGATCGTTGGAACCTCCTTACACAGGCCCACACAAAGTCATAAGCAGAACAGATAAGACGATAACCATAGACCTACCTAAACGAGGACCTGTTACTATTTCAGTAGACAGAGCTAAGCCAGCCTATACGCTGGCAGAAAAGGTTAAGGAGACGACACCGAGTCGTGTAGAGAAAGACGGCCCCCGCACTACACGTTCGGGCCGTCAAGTTAAATTCCCTGATTTTTTGCAGATCTCCTAACCATGGAATCTCCAAGGGGGGTGATGTGGCGCATACCACAGAGCCACGCTGCGCGCCCGCAATCCAAGCCGCCGGCCGGGGGTGAAACACGAGGCGCGGAGGGCGGAGGCACGACGGAGCCCATTCGCGCCGCGACCAGCCAGTGACCGCTATCACGTGCCCCGCGCTGGACCTCTGTCATTCTTTTCAATTCAATACAAATCTATATCCTTAACTGCGGTTTCAATCAAAACCCCCGTAGTAGCCCCCACATATATACTACATGCATTTGCACCCGTAAGAATCCGGGACGGGTTTCTAGTAAATAAGCCCCAAGGTAAGCTTGTGTTATAGGTACCTACTAGATAGCCAATATACATAATACAATACATTACATAGATAGAAATATTTTTTATTATACATAGAAAACGACCAGAACACCCGGAAAAAATATCTGCAGATTGCACGGACATTTGTCCCGAGGCGGGAATTGTCCTATTTTATTATATGGTTATATTTTATATTCAAAGATAGAATGTAACATGGAGATTATTTTGAAAAACTTCTTCGACATATCGGGCTTACCCGAGAAGGATTGCCAGCAATTTCCATTACTGTCGTGTTTTGTGGTCAGCAATCGAAATTACCAACCACAAAATATCGAGTTTGTTTCCATATAAACAACGCAGGCGAAGCAGAGGGCAGAAAATAATAACTTCATAATCATAACCATTAAATTATCTATGATACTACTAAAAACATCGACGTCTTATGACGTCGATGACTAAAAACAACTTTAAGCGTCCATTGAAAAATTTAAACTATGCTAAAACATATTATGGCTATATTTTTTTGTTATTCAAGTCCAGAAATAGTTCATCATCAGCCTATAGCAGTCCACTGCTGGACATAGGCCTCCCCCAAAGAGCGCCATAGCGCCCTGTCTTCAGCTTGCCGCATCCAGCATCTACCTGCAGTCTTTCGCAGGTCGTCATCCCACCTGGTCGGAGGGCGTCCTACACTACGTTTACCGAGTCGTGGTCTCCACTCAAGAACACGTTTGCCCCATCGGCCGTCGGTTCTTCGCGAGATATGGCCGGCCCACTGCCACTTCAGCTTGCTAATTCTTTGAGCTATGTCGATAACCTTGGTTCTCTGTCGGATGTATTCGTTACGAATCCTATCCTTCAGAGAAACTCCGAGCATAGCTCTTTCCATAGCTCGCTGAGCGACTTTGAACTGGTGGACCAGCCCTATCGTGAGTGTCCACGTCTCAGCTCCGTAGGTCATAACGGGTAGGACGCACTGATTGAAAACTTTCGTTTTCAAGCATTGCGGTATGGATGACGTGAAGACTTGACGTAGTTTCCCAAATGCTGCCCAGCCCAGCTGGATCCTCCTTTTGGCCTCCTTCTCGAAACTGTTTTTACCCAACTGCAGAATCTGCCCAAGGTAAGTGTACTCGGAAACAGTTTCGAGAAGGTGACCATGTACGACCACCGGCCTTGGATCAATGTGACCATTGATCATGACTTTGGTTTTATCCAAATTCATGCCAAGACCGATACATCGGGAGGCTGAAGCTAGGCCGTCCAGCATCTGGTTCAGTTCCTCAAGCGACTCCGCCATTAAGACTATGTCATCAGCGAATCGCAGGTGTGAGATGTACTCGCCGTTTATATTAATGCCCTTTCCTTTCCAGTCCAGCAACCTAAACATATCTTCCAATGCGCACGTGAACAGTTTCGGGGATATGACATCCCCCTGCCTCACTCCTCTGCGCAATTGGATGGGTTTAGACTGCTGACCCTGTACTTGGACACTCATGGTGGCGGCCTCGTAGAGACAACTCAGCACCTGGATATAACGATAGTCTACTTGGCATCGCTGTAAGGAATCCAGAACAGCCCAGGTTTCGACGGAGTCAAATGCCTTCTCATAGTCCACAAAAGCCAGACACAGGGGCTGATTATACTCTTCGGACTTCTGTATAATCTGCCTCACTGTGTGTATGTGGTCTATGGTGCCATATCCTCCGCGGAACCCAGCCTGTTCCGGTGGCTGGAACTCGTCGAGTCTCCTGGCGAGACGGTTCGTGACCACTCGTGAGAACAGCTTATAGACGTGGCTCAAGAGTGAGATGGGTCTGTAATTCTTAAGAAGGGTTTTATCTCCCTTCTTAAAAAAGAGCACCACCAAACTCCCGCTCCACGCCTTTGGAGTTCTCCCACTGTCAAGGACGGTATTAAAGAGGTTCCGTAGCTCCTGTATTACAGGGGCTCCTCCGGCTTTAAGAAGCTCTGAAGTAATACCGTCCTCGCCGGGGGCTTTTCCATTTTTAAGCTGCCTTAGAGCTAACACGATCTCGTCTTGACTGATTTCAGGCAGTTCGTCGGTATAGTGGCGTGTCAGGGTGGCTCTGGAATCTTGGTCATCTCGTCGGTAACGAGGGGCATGTGCAGCGTATAATCGGCCATAGAAATCCTCTATCTCGGCGGATATCTCCGGCTTTGACAATACGGTCCTCCCGTCGTGCGTTTTAAGCTTTGTCAGGTGGCTCCTGCCAAGCTGCTGAGTGAATACTTTGGACCCTCGGTTTCGCTCTATCGCCTCTTGAATGAGGCGCGTGTTAAAGCTCCGAAGGTCGTGCCGTACCATCTTCGCAATCCGCTTGTTCAGGTCTGACCTCTCTGACAAAGTCGCTTGGGTGGTCTCCCGTCTTTTTGTCATCAGCCCAAGAGTCTCATCCGAGAGTTTGGACTTCTTGCCAGTACGCTGCTTTCTACAGAATTTGATGCCCTCATCCCTCAACGTTTCAACCAGATTGTGTAGGGTCTCGTCAGCGTCATCAGTGGGTTCCAAGGCAACAAATCTATTCCCGAGAAGCTGCTGAAACTTCTCGGTGCCCGCCATGATTTGGATTGGGTCAGGTCGGAGCGTGGACTTCAAGGCTCATTGTTAAATATTTAACATCAGCTTTAGAGTCAACGTACTGAAAACACGGTCGGGCATAAAATGCCGCAGGTACAACGTTATCAGTTAATTTATGTGACGCAGAGGAGTTTACCTGACGCAATACAGTGGTTATCAGCCTAATCCTACTAATATTATAAACGCGAAAGTTTGTAAGTATGGATGGATGTTTGTACTCCTTCACGTCAAAACTACTGAACGGATCGGGCTGAAATTTTGCATAGATGTAGCTATAAGCCCTTACATTTACGTACGAACGTTTCGCCAGAGGACAAGAAGACGGTTTTTTTTTGTTTTGTTGCAAACTAGTAGGACTCATCAGACACTGGATCTGTAAGTACGCTAGTTTGCGGTTACTCATAAAATCAGTAAAAAACTGTTGCTATAAATGAAACATCATCAAGAAGACGGTTACTATACCCTATCATAGAACGTCACTGTACTTTTATGTTTTGACGGCCAACCTGCATTGCCGTCTTTGTTTTTAAAGAGGAGTAAATTATCTCGTGTTTTACATAACTACACCTACATGCAAGGATACAATACACATTTAACACCTGTGTAAGCCAAGATGTTTTATAAAAACGTACCCATAGATTACATTTTACATACATTACAACTAACTTTTTATAAATTGAATATATACAATAGTTATTTTTTTAAAATGCTGGACTATCTACACAGCATCATCTGGCTCCAAGCTAAGCAGAGCTTGTGTTATGGGTATGTGGGTCTTGTAGTACTTGACTGTTATACATGATACAATACATTACATCGATCGATATTTATTTATTTTACAAAGAAATACCACGAACACCCGGAACAAGTGTTTGCAGATCGTACAATCATTCGTTCTAAAGCAGGAATCGTACCCGCAACCAACTGCGACGCTAGTTCTATTTAATTCATAACACGAACTTAAATATATACGTATTATAAATCCGATCAGTAGAGCATAATTTTCACAAAGAGATTTAAAAGCAATGACTCATGGAGCGTGAATGGTTAAAACAGTTTGTATATCAGACAATGGGTATCAATATTCATCCACGCATACAACCGTAGTGATCAATGGGCAATATTTCAGAGCCATGTTTATCGACGTGATCTGATAAGCTTTACCAAAATGGGTCAGAAGGTAGGTGTGGGCCTAAACGGTGGGATTTATTTGGCGAATGAAACGATGGATAATTGTGGTAGCGTGTTAAAAAACTATAAATAAATTAGTGGTTATCACGTTACAAGTGTTGGAAATAATAGTTTTTGATTGAGTAGTAAAAGTTTGACGAGTCACGAACAAAGTACTTGTATGCGACGAGTTTTATACCAGTACACCCCTGCTGCGGTTTGATTGGTTGTTGATGGCGTCATCACTTCATAAGGGTCAGATTGTTCGGCAGTTATCAATAAACTGTTACTCTTTCCTCAACAACAACACCAGCCTATGCCAGGCCACAGCTGGACTTAGGTTTCCACTAATCAGCGCCTTATTGGCATTTATTATGGAATAACACTATTTTCCCATACCTACCGCGAGAGATTTTTTTGTTAATAATATGAATGTTTTGAAAAAACTGAAAATAGATATCATTTACACTACCTATTTAAGTTTTTCAGGACAAATACTTATCCATCGGGGGTTTTTTTAAGACATCGGGATCATTCTGCATACAAAAGCGAATTTTTTTTACAAATCCATAATTATCGGAGAAATTGAAAAATATGCATAAAAAATACACACAGCCGAACATAAAACCTTTGTTTTTCGTCGGAAAACAACCTCGTTTCGTTGCCCAAAAAAAATAGACAAAATTAGAGTATTTTTAAACAAGGTACGGCAAGGTATATTAAAAGTTTCACTCATTAACACAGACGTGCCTACGGTCTAGTTAATCCCATTATGCCGTGTAATTTTCAAGATAAGCTAGCAGCGAGCCTGAATAACGACAGTTAGATGACTTCACCGAGCGGTAGTAATCTACATTCCGGTATATGCAGAATTAATTATGCTAAAGTTACGAAACATGCATTACGCTGTCGAGGAGTGAAACAGGCTGATTAACATTACCTCAAATAATATAATACATACACATTACTAACGCGTTCTGTTTTGACGTTTTCCTTTTATAGAAATGACACCGAAGTGTAAATATTATAAAAGACCGGCAAAGATGTGTCAATTACGTTTTAAGTAATTTTTTGTCTCATTTACGAACGATTCTTGAAAATATATGTGTCTACTACATACTAGATTCTAGTCTAGATGATACCTTAAGATTCTATACAAACAAATAGGTACCTACATCTAGTATTTGCGAACAAACAGAAGTTTCAGGTGACGTGGGAGTTATAACATTAGAGTGTTTGATAAGAGGTGAAAACAAACAAAGAAAGATCTAGGAAAATCTATGCCTAAGTAAACATACGTACTCTACTCAATAGCTTGTCTATGAAGCGAAGCAGGGCGATGAATTTCAGGCATTGTAGGTGGCCGAAATGTGCTAGGTAACCCAGCATATGGGTGTATAGAAGCTTCGAGATGTTAACAAGAAAATTTACTTACTTCTTTAAGCAGTTGGTGATCAGCAAATGGACGTCTTGCCGCTCGTCCAATAGTAACATCGCTCCGAGATAGCCCACTCGCTTGTCCGTGAAGCGAGGCGAGGCGATGAGCTTCAGGCATTCCAGCTGGCCGAAATGTGCTGGATAACCCAGCATATGGATGTAAAGGAGCTTCGCGATGTTCCGACATCTGTGGAGAGAAGATTTGTTTTAGTTTGATATTATAATCATCAGCTCTAGTTATAAACATAGGGATCATACATTTTATTTGGTGACTTTCTCCCGAACGATATGGATTTTTTTGTTTGAATATTGAGAAGAAAGTGTAGCTGGCTAATGTTATGATGGTTCAAAGCAGTTCAAATTAAAATCATCGGCGGATGGTTTCTGCTATTTGTGAAACTTTTGAAAGTAAAGCCTTTGGCTACCATCTCTTGAAGGCGTGAAGACGAGACTTAATAATAATATGGACCACTCGTCACCAAAAGCGTGAGTTGTACATAACTTAGACATTTCATTCGGAACACAGAGGCGGTCTTGGAAGGAGTATTGGTGTTAAACCCTACTGCTACTAGCTAGACAAACTTTGGTGTAGCGGACGGTATAACTTATACTGACACGAATATAAATTAACCATAATTATCTACAAGCAAACATATTAAATTATTTGAAATCTTCGCTCATCTGCTACGACATACCAAGGTTGTACCTTATGGCCTCGCAAATGACATGTAAATATAATGTAGCCTGCGACAACGCGACATGAATGTGCACTCCAGTGATGTAATGTTTGCTTCGGTTGATATTATGGATATGCGATATTGTGCCTCGTCGATGGAAACCGCGCTTTAACATTGATCTGTCCATTGAATTCACTGACACGTTGGATTATATATAAATTCCTAGATAAGCACTCAGACAATTCAAATTGTGTAGTATAAATTATTATCTATTAACAAGAAAAAAGGTGTTTTTGATTTTCAATTCAATTTTTTGTGTCAAAAAGATAGGATTTCTTTTTTTACCACTATTGTACCTAAGTAAGGATATACCGCTAGTAAATCTTTGCCATCTTTAGTACTTTTGTACCAAAGTTCTCGTGCCGCCAATATAGCCATGATGTTATACTATATTACTTATATACGTACAGAGAAATAAATCTTAATTTTGGGATGTCTCGTAAAAGTAAAGGTAAATTGTTATTCCCGTTCGGGCCATTTCTATTAGGTAGGATCGGCTGGGTTGAATTGAGGTCAATCGTATTCGTTCTATATTCATTGGAATTGACTGCGAGAGTGCGCGAATCAGAATTCAATAGAATCTCGAACAATAAAAATTCAATCAAATTATTTTATTTTACTAAAGCATGCCTCCATCATGCCTATTGTATGTAAGAGTATACTGGATGAAAGAGTTTATGAAAGATAATTTGATTCTTTTGTTTCTAAAAACCGATTTTGAATCACATACAATAATGTAGTTTAAATTTTTTTTACGTTCTGCTGGACAAATCCTTAACCCTCCGAAATAAAATGGCTAATTAATTATTAAAATATTTATCTTTAGATTTGTAAAAGAATCATCCAAATAAGTTCATAATTGACGGAGAAATCAAAGAACACACATATTAAAAAACATGCAGTAGAATATAGAGCTTTCTTTTTTTTGGAAGTCGGTAAAAAATAGACGTGTTCATTTTCGAAGAATTTTTATGTTAGGTCTCTTGAAAATTTTATGACATTAATTAATAATACATAAGTTCACCAAGCAAGTTAATTTAAAGTCAGTTTTATTCAGCGTATCAAGATGGTGGTAACAATACGTTTTTCTATGAATAGCCGAGAAATCTTTACGCTACGGTGATAAATAATATTGAATGAGAGCTGTACCAATCAGTACTTGAGGTTGATATTGTGGGTGATGCGGCCTCGTTATGGATCTTAGGTATTATTAGAACCTCGTAAGATATTTTAGAAATAATAGCTTTTAACTGGATTGGATGGAACTATCACAGTGACTACAGATTATTATACAACCTACTCTACTATTATAAGAAATAAAACATTATAATATGTTAATGATCCTCATCAACCATCTCAAATGTATGTAGCTCAAGTCAGCTAAGCATAGTAGGCACTCATTCGAATTCCATTATCAGTCACAGTACAAGTCTTATTATCAGAAGCAAAGAACATCAAAAAGGCGTTCCATCTTATACCATGGAAATAAGAGCGGAAGTCGCAATTCCGCCCTACCCTGTGTTCTTGACAGACAGACAATAGAGCCGCATTGTGATAATATCACATTATGCTGGGAGCAGCAGGAGAATTGGCGAACCGTGCCGACTGCTAAAAGGTACAGGTACTTCGTGTACTCTGTGGCTTTTGTAATGAATCAAAATAAAACAGCAGACAAGTGAATTTCCGTAGTAAAGATAAGAAAGAAAATCTTCTTAGGACAAGATTGACTGTGGGTCTTCTAGACTTTCCTGATATTTGTGAGATTTCTGTGAGACTTTCCGTGAGATTGTGATCTTTACAAAATTGTATTACCCTAGATGAGATTTCAATTTTGCTTTGAATAAGTATGACAATAGAACGGCTGCACAGATTTTTTCAAACATATAGCTTAGTAGACCCTCCACAAAGTCGCTTTTAAAACAAAATCAAAAAAACTAAATCCTAATTGGTTCATCCATTTGGAAGCTATGACACGTCAAATATAAAAAACCTCCCTCTTTTTTATCGGGGTCAAAAAAATTACAATGCCGTTTGTATTTTATGTCAGTTATATCTCTATCACACATTATTCTTATTATTATTCTTCAACTCTATGTACGCTCGAAAGACCCTATTTAAAATGAAATATTGATTACTAGAAATATAATGGTAATTTGATTTCATTTTCATTAGACTAATTCGTTCCATTGCTGTTATTTAAGTTTCATTAAGTGAAATTATTTTCTACGACTTGAGTTGTGTCGCAACAGTCAGGGTCAACTCGAAATACAATCCACAAAAGATTGAAACACGAGAAGGCAGACATGAAATTCGTTCGAGCACCTGACTCTTTGAATAGAGTATCTAAGCTGATTCAAGCGCTCTCGATATTTAAAATACTCGCAGAGGCTCTCGAGTTGACACTTGACGGCGTAAAACCAATCGGTTCTTGATCTTGAATGCCAGCAACACAGCTTTATCTCGCTACACCAGACCCAGAGACATTTCCCATGACGTTGAACATATGACAGAAACACTCGTGGTGAGGATATGGTAGCACCATATAACAAATACATATAACCTGGCTTCCACTCTTTTAATATTGGGATACCGTTTTAACACATTGAACGCCATGGTGGTCACCGGTGACCACCACTATACTTTCCTTATGGGCCGACGTCGATTCACGATTTCGGCAAATTTTACAAAATATATTTTATTGGCTCATATGATTCAAAATAGTCAAAAACCCCGATCTAAACTAATATTTTTTATTATTATCAAAAGAATTTACTAAATAATTGCTGTCGCTCACCGGTGACCACCACGGCGCTTTTTTCGGCGTTTAACGTGTTAACACGTTAAACGCCGAATAATAATTATTAATAATTATAATAATTATTTATTGATATGTACCGGTTTGAACTTAGCCAAAAACATCGCTAAAATCGGCTATACTTTTTTCTGGTGCTGCGGTTAAAGGTTTATATCTCTACAGACATTGAGCGTGGCAGACAAAAAAATATTATACAGTACAGAACTCTCTAACTAAACGTATTTATATCTACAGTGCATACGCCGACAGACAACGGCCGTCCTGAATATTTAGTCTGCGCGGTTCTGACACGCACTGTGCCGATAGACGTAAATGGCCGATTGATCAGTATTTATGGACGGAGGAAAGAGGGACCTGCGACCTAGGTAACTGATTATTAGATTAGATCATGCTGCATTCTTCCGCCGTCCTCGCCACCCTGATCTGACGTATCAGATCCAGCGGGCTGATAGACAAATCACACTGTCTCCCTTCATCACCTGTTCAAAAAACTCACCTCCAAACACTGTCCTCTTCTCTGAAGGTAGACCGTATGTAAGCGCACTCCTTGTTGACCACGCTGCGTTCTTCCGCCGCCGTCCTCGCAGCCCTGATCTGACGTATCAAGTCCCGGAGCCGTGTGGGCGTGGGCATGCGGACTGAAACCGGCGCTACTGTTTACACGTCACACACACATAGAAGCGTTCATCAGTGCATTGTTTGGAAAGGTTAAGCTGGTTATGGCATAGGTTTTACAAAGACATCTGTGAAATAGACTTTATCGTGTATAAAGAGTACTTATTTATTTGTTTATGAATAAGCTAGTTATTAAAGAGACGGTCTCCGGTTCACAGATATCTAAGTGGGGCGTTTAAATGGTTTTGTTATGGTTAAATTCATTGAAATATATGTGACATGACCGGAAAAGATACTACTAGAATTACGCTGCAGGTTAATTAAGAATTAGTATGACGAAGCGTAAATTATTCACAGAGGACTAGGAGAAACTTTAATATGGTTTTGTTAAAAAGTGTGAAATTGGCGAAAATGGCATTGTACGAGTATATCATTCTCATTAATTGCTAGATTTGCTATTCCAGTCCACTGCTACAGTTTAGTTACGTGCCAGAGTGATTAGAACATAGTTAATACATAGATGGATTAGGATTTAGTGAAGTGGGATGTTATAAAAATAACATGGTCTATAACCTTAACTAATTTCGTGACTCGTTCAGCAGAGAGATAGCATTGCTATCGCCTTTAGAATATTAGTATGGATTTTATAGTCTCAATCACTTTTTCTATTTTAGACAGCAAGTAAAGTTGCCTATATATTTAGTACAAATATTATTAATATATTATATTTAGGATTTCATAGTCAAAACTATCACACTGATATACTGATATTTCCTGAGGAACTTCCAGTAACATTTAGTTTAAAGGTCGAATAGTTAATCTATTGTTTGCTTTACATGCCCCAAATAGAAAACGGTTTAGGGTGGGGTTCCTCTGGCAAATGAAAATAAAGCCACTTTAAATGGCTTATGAACATCACATCTCCACCAAACATACAAACCAACAACAACAGGTTTTAGAGCTACTATGATCTAAAGGTTTTTAATTCTTAAGCTTTTGGATATTTATATATATATATATATATTTATAAGGGTGGATTGGATTCAAATATGGCTCTCAAAATTCAGATCTGAAAATTATGCCATCCTTTTTATTTTGAACGTTATGAAAGGCATCGAAACATTTTAATCTATTCAATTTAGTTAAATTTTAGCAACATCTAAATTGATATCATTATGCGGTATTCTCTACTTGTTAGCGCGCGTTCCCACTGTATGTCGTAACCGTAAATTATCCGGACATATATATACATATATATATATACACGACTGTCGTCTTTAGATGTTCATAACGACTGTTTGTCGTGATTGTGTCGTCGCGATTAGTTCGTGAATCAACATTGAATCGTGACGACATTTAACCGCTCACGGTAGTCATATATTAATAGGACGTTTTTTATAGTTTTACGTTTGTCGTGCTGGCTGTTTCCATTAAAACGACAATCTATAGTGACAATAAACACAAGTCGTGAACGACAGTAAATCGTGTCGTCGTATATGGAAACACCTCCATTCAAATATACAAGCCAAGATTCTTTAAACATCACGAATTTTTGTGACAGTGGGAACATGCCCCATGATGCTAAAATTAATGTACGAGAAAAGGTATGCATTGTTTTCTAGAACAGTGTATTTTATCTCATAAATCTTATCAGACCAGCAAAGTGGTTGGACAAACAATCTGAATACCTTTAAGATTATAAGATATTAAACATTTAACGGAGAAGAATGTTAATATATAAAAAATCTAATGTGTAGGTTGCACTACACTATGACCGCTTTAGATTTTGTGGTTTAAGTAAGTTTGAGTTGGTATAAACATTTTTTCTTTTTTTTTTCATAATGTTCTCTAATAGGTTTTTTCTGGGTTAATAAGAAGCCCTTCTAAAAGGGCTAGACTTATGAATAACTACTAATACACAATAGAAAACCCCTTTAGCTATGTTTAAAGTTTGAAGGTCAGGTCAGGTCAAATGGGATAGACTGAATCAATTACAAAGATACCTGCTTTGGGGTTAAAACAGTTAAGTTGTAGGTTGATTGAAAACTGGCGGCAGAGCCAAACCGCGAGATCGGTTCGCTTAAGAAGGTTGATTGAAAATAGTATTCGGGACTAAATTAATTACATGATGTGCCAGAAGGTTTTTGATGATATGCAAACCAGGGTTTATTAAAATACCTAATTGATAAAAGGTGAAATTTTCAAATATTTCAGTTTCTAACATAGCCCAACCTTGTATGTGTGTTATCCTACTAATATTATAAAAGCGAAAGTATGGATGGATGGATGGATGTTCGTAACTCTTTCACGTAAAAACTACTGAATGGATTTTAATGAAAAATTACAATAATTTAGCTTATACATCAGTATAACACAAAGGCTACAATTTATAAAGATTATTGTATATTATCCAAAATATCTATCACCACGCAGGTGAAACCGCAGGGCACAGCTAGTATTTAATAAAGAAGGGAGGTGTTCCTACTAGTCATTTAAAATAGCATTTCACATTAATTTGCAATCATATGCTTCAGTATCAAAGTGCACTGCATTGACAGTATTATTTTCAATATCAATTGGTAAATTATTTGTTATTATCAAGACATGTGTTTGTTTAGTCTATATTCAATATTTTATTAGGATTGTGCAACTTGCGAGCTGTGATAAACTTACCTCTCTCAATGGCTTCATTGACCACTTGTTTTATAGTTGCAATGTTAAATGCAGGATTAAATCTGAAATGAGCAAATTTTTTGGTTAATTCTAGTTCATGTATTGCCAATAAAGTATGTCTAAATATTGTGTATGGTCTCGCAGAAATTAATCACTGACTTCTTTTGGTTTTTAGCTGGTATGAGTGTAACAAAAGTTCTGTTTACTTTTGGTATAATAAAGCAAGTTTATTCGTGATAAACATAACGCTTTTCGAATATGAAGATACTGAGCTACCTACTCTGACTATTGTTGATGCAATTCTATATCATCAAAACATGTCAGTCATGTTTGTGCTAAGGTAAGGCTGTATGTTTGTTATAATAGGATTTCCAAGTTTTCCAAACATAATAAACTCAATTCTACAATAGATGAACAATACCCTGTGCAATGCATACACTACTCGAGTCAACTACCAATCAAATTGATAATTGTATTCTTAATAGGTGCATCTCTTCACTATGTTTGCCAATGCAGTCTTAGGTTTGGTGTAGGATCCAACATTTCTATAAAGTAGAGATACGAGAGGACCAAACAGGTATTTTCTCAGATAGATAGCTTAGTACAGGATAGCAACCTGATATTTTTCACAGTGACAAACTAACCTACCGTGAGTTACAAATAAATACTTTACCCAGACTCTGAGCCGTTCATGATGGTATTTTATTATTCCTGGTGGAGAATGGACAGATATTGCTCGGTATCAGGAATCACAGTATTGTAATGACAGGCCAGGTGCAATTATTGTGGGGTCAAAAACCAGTTGAATAAACACACTTTAACTAAGAACTTAACACTTCTATACACTTAAAACAATAACTTAAGGAACAAAACAACAATTTATACGTATTCTATTGGGTCTATCAGCATATTCTTTCGTCACAAACCATAGAAATGCAAGTGAAATCGTACGCCACCTTTGATCACTTCTCACATAATTTTTTACTATTATTTATATTCGGTTTTACAGATCTTTAGTTTATACATTTTGTGAGTCTCACTGGCAAAAAACTAACTGAAATTCAATGTTTTATCACAAATAATTCAGTGGAAATTGAACAATAATTGCCAGCTGACATTTCCGTGGTGCGTTGCACGAAATCCAACATGGCTGCCGTGACTCGCACATGACGTTTCTCTATCTGAGATCAACTCAAAAGCTTTTTATTGTAAAATCTAGTTCCTTATAATATAATTTGTTTAACAAATCTTATAATTTAAATAGATATTATTTACGAAATTTAACATCAAATTAATATTGCAATTTTAAATAAATTAATACTATAATCGAATCAGGCCAACCATTTTTGGACGAATTTTTCCTCAAGGGGACTTGTGGGTGGTGGGTGGCTTTATGCCTCTTTAGAAGATTTATTTGAGATATTAAGCTTTCACTCTGCAATGACAGGTCCCAACTGCTACTATTTCTAGTTTAATATTCTAGTAGCTGCTTCGGGTAAGGTTAGTAAAGCAACAACAGTGTTACAATTCTGGCTGCCTGCGCCAGAACCTTAACTGTACAGTAGGTACCTATCCTATTATTCATATTCAAGCTTGGAAGCCAAATCAAATCTGCCAATGTCATAAACAGCCTGTGACAGCCAAATAACTTTTGTTAAACAAGCTACCGAACACAATAGCCAAGAGCCCCTGCTCTTATCATTAGACAAATCTAGCCTAGTCATCACATCACTCCACCTACCTTCTATTCAACTCTGGCGGCAGCACACTCCACTCAACTTCATACATAGGATACGCCATGATTCCAAAACAAATAACACTTAAACTTTACGAAAACCTCTTTAATAAAAACATCTCACTAAATTACACATCAATTCACGACGCAGCAAACTGAACTGTTATCATAGGTTATCAGTTGCAGGTACTCAAATATCCACAAACCTATCTCTTATCAAAGATATAATTTTATCATTGAAAAAGGATAGCAATAACGTCCGTATGTACATGTGCCGTTTTCCGTTATAACAATAGGGTATGACGAGTCGCATATTAGTAGGAAAACTTATTATTATGCATTGTCGTTGTTATAATTCATCGTGGTTCCGAGGCGGACGCTCCACGTTGTTCCGTTTTATGCAGTCCACCAGCCATCGAATGCCTTCGTCGACGCCATCACTGAAATGAAAATATTTCAACTACGTTAATGTCTTCACACATTACTGTTCCAATTACGTGTCTTTGTTGGCTATGAGAATGGATTACCTATTGTTAATTTTGTTACTCGATTTGTATACTTGTATACTACTATGTTTGTACTTTTGTCGGGATGGAAGTCAGAAACAAGTATACTATCAACTCAGATTATTTCATAAAAGACTGCAAATTTTTTGGGTCATCTCTCTGTCCACGGTAGGTTTTATCTCCTGCAAGTATTCTAGCTATTCTAATTATAGGAATCGGTCTAAGTATTGGCGCTGGCATTCCCTTGTTTGGAGTATATTTTGTGTTGTGAATTATAAACGAACATATATATCGAAACGGCTTTTATATTCAACATGAAGAGGAAGGAAGGAAGGATAACTAATTATAATAATCCCCTTAGTGTTGTCGTTTCGCACGTGAGTTTAAACGAGCGGGAGTCGATTAACGATATCGTCGTGATGTTATGTTCGTGTGGCGTAACTTTAGAAAAAAATACCATTGGAGAAACGCTCTCCGTATATATTGGTGGAGATTGTCCTTTAGGACTTTAAACTTTAGTAAGACCAAGTGTCATAAAAATAATAAAATGGCTATAAATGCGAATTAGAAGTTTTAGAGGTCGTGTTGATTGCAAGATAACCGAACAAATCAGCAGTTAGGTCATCAGACCTAACTGCTGATTTGTTCGGTTATCTTGTTTTTTTTTTAATATTGTACGTTAGCCTGATGGCTAACGTACAATATTAAAAAAAAACAACTAATTTGGGAATTGTTAGCATAAATTATAGAAACCCGGTTTCTATAATTTATGCTAACACCTTTTAAAGCGAGTTATCACTCAATACTATTTCTACATTCAAATCCATTTCCATAGCCATTTCGGAACGTTATTGTCTATCAGGCATTCAATGTATTGTAAGGATCAATATACATTAATGTGTAGGTAGTAAGCACGTATAATATTTACAAAGCAGAGATAAGATAATGTAGGGGTTTTGTAGAATAGAGCTGTAAATATCTAACTTAGTCACTGTTTATTTCAATTCAATATGACTCTATATCTTTTAAGGCACGTTTACTCGTATGTAGGTATGTATTGGATTGGACAAGACTAGTTTAAATTAGTAAAATAGGGAAGGACTATGACAAATTTGGGTGCAAGTAGGTACAAGTAAGGTATACTTTAACGATCATTCACTGAGAGGGTTGTTCTTCAAGCTAGCTGGGTACCTCAGCGGGCAAAGATCCGCCTACGAAGCTTGGAGGTTGCGGGTTAGATTACCGCCTCCACTATAAGAACTTGACAGAGGAAGGGCAGCAGCTTCCTTTGTGCATTTTTAACACCTACACTGCGATCTGCTTGCCGAGCGTGGTGATTATGGAAAAATCGTCCTTGTTTTGAGGCATTTTTAGCAGTGGACATAATGTCTGCTGAGACAGAATGTTCATTGCATATGATGCATTTGACTTTGGTTACATACATACCTACATGGTTTGACTTTGGTGATCTAAGTGCGACAAATCAACCACAATACATTTTATGATTTTGTGAGACGCAAATATTTTAACACGTAGCGTAGGTCATACTGGAAAGTATATGTGTATTTATTGGTTCCCAAGAAGCGGTCTGCATTGCCCCGCTGCTGTGTGGCAATGCCTATGCGTTGCGTCAGAAACTCACCAGCTCTCGGGTCACGCGTCGCTTCGACCAGACGCTCAGATGTTTATTAAAAACCCGGAGTTCCTGGGTCCCCCCCTGACCAAGGGTCTCGACTACAAGGGAGCAAATGCTTAGGCTTTGTCGAGAACTTTTTTGGTACATGTTGTTCGAAGCGAATAAAGTTATTCTATAAGTATTATAATACTTCCCTCAAATAGCATATCTACTGAAACAAACATCCTATCAATCCATATTCTATTAATCCATACTATTATATTATTATAAATTCGAAAGTAACTCTGTCTGACTTATTTTTTTTTACGCCAAAGCGGCTGAAACTGCTGAAATTTGGCAGGTTGGTAAATGTTACTCTGGGGATGGACATGGGATACATGAAAAGCGCGTGCGAAGCTATTAAAAATGCGAATGTAATTCGTTCGGTCTGGCCTGGCTATTCTCGCCTGCAGGCCACATGGATCTTTTTGAGATTTAGATGTTTTGATGGTATAGGGGAAGTTTTTTAAGTACCTAGTAGGTATCATATTTTTGGCTAATAACGCCATCTATCGACCATTTTAGATACGCTATGGATGCATAGCCTACCCATTTAAAGCAGATGTCGCCATAAGCATAATATCCCTAGCCCCGATGAGGTGAGCGTTCTGGTTGAATATAGGCTTGACTGTGTGCACTCCCATGCAGTCCGGAATGTCTTGTTTATTGGCCAGCACCAGGAGGGGAACGCCGGAAAGGTGTTCTGATGCTATCATTCTGTCTGTAATAAAGGAAATACAGATTGAGCATAAACCCACAACCATCAGTGGTACAGCAGGTGAAAGTCTGCATTAGAAGCAGGAGGTTGTGTTCTGATTCTTCCCACGGAACAATTGTTGTGGTTGCAGATGATTGTTCTAGAAGTTTTTAAAAAAAATATTATAAAATATCTATGTTCTTGTAATTATATCAGTTATCTAGTAGGTACCAATAACACAAGCTCTGCTTTTGCAGATTAATGTTTGACATGGAAAATGTTCTTCTAAATAGTTTTCTTACTTGTTGAACTTTTTGTTCTTTGCTTTACATGACTAAGAAAGACATCATCATCATCATCAGCCTATAGCAGTCCACTGCTGGACATAGGCCTCCCCCAATGAGCGCCATAGCGCCCTGTCTTCAGCTTGCCGCATCCAGCATCTACTTGCAGTCTTTCGCAAGTCGTCATCCCACCTGGTCGGAGGGCGTCCTACACTACGTTTACCGAGTTGTGGTCTCCACTTAAGAACACGTTTGCCCCAGCGGCCGTCGGTTCTACGCGAGATATGGCCGGCCCACCGCCACTTCAGCTTGCTAATTCTTTGAGCTATGTCAATAACCTTGGTTCTCTGTCGGATGTATTCGTTACGAATCCTATCCTTCAGAGAAACTCCGAGCATAGCTCTTTCCATAGCTCGCTGAGCGACCTTGAACTGGTGGACCAGCCCTATCGTGTGTGTCCACGTCTCAGCTCCGTAGGTCATAACGGGTAGGACTCACTGATTGAAAACTTTCGTTTTCAAGCATTGCGGTATGGATGACGTGACGACTTGACGTAGTTTCCCAAATGCTGCCCAGCCTAGCTGGATCCTCCTTTTGGCCTCCTTCTCGAAACTGTTTTTACTCAACTGCAGAATCTGCCCAAGTTAAGTGTACTCGGAAACAGTTTCGACAAGGTGACCATGTACGACCACCGGCCTTGGATCAATGTGACTATTGATCATGACTTTGGTTTTATCCAAATTCATGCCAAGACCGATACATCGGGAGGCTGAAGCTAGGCCGTCCAGCATCTGGTTCAGTTCCTCAAGCGACTCCGCCATTAAGACTATGTCATCAGCGAATGGCAGGTGTGAGATGTACTCGCCGTTTATATTAATGCCCTTTCCTTTCCAGTCCACCAACCTAAACATATCTTCCAATGCGCACGTGAACAGTTTCGGGGATATGACATCCCCCTGCCTCACTCCTCTGCGCAATTGGATGGATTTAGACTGCTGACCCTGTACTTGGACACTCATGGTGGCGGCCTCGTAGAGACATCTCAGCACCTGGATATAACGATAGTCTACTTGGCATCGCTGTAAGGAATCCAGAACAGCCCAGGTTTCTATGGAGTCAAATGCCTTCTCATAGTCCACAAAAGCTAGACACAGGGGCTGATTATACTCTTCGGACTTCTGTATAATCTGCCTCACTGTGTGTATGTGGTCTATGGTGCCATATCCTCCGCGGAACCCAGCCTGTTCCGGTGGCTGGAACTCGTCGAGTCTCCTGGCGAGACGGTTCGTGACCACTCGTGAGAACAGCTTATAGACGTGGCTCAAGAGTGAGATGGGTCTGTAATTCTTAAGAAGGGTTTTATCTCCCTTCTTAAAAAAGAGCACCACCAAACTCCCGCTCCACGACTTTGGAGTTCTCCCACTGTCAAGGACGGTATTAAAGAGGTTCCGTAGCTCCTGTATTACAGGGGCTCCTCCGGCTTTAAGAAGCTCTGAAGTGATTCCGTCCTCGCCGGGGGCTTTTCCATTTTTAAGCTGCCTTAGAGCTAACACGATCTCGTCTTGACTGATCTCAGTAATTCAGTAATATTTATTCACATAAGACATGGTACATAATACATTGGTGGAATAACACAGTAGAGCTGTATATCTCGCCCGAATGCAGGCACGTGAATATAAAAATCAGTAAAATTAAATTAGACGTCATTAATTAAATCAGATAATCGCAAATATTATTAAATTGTCAGTTAAAAGTAGAACACGCTAGGTCAAAACTTAAAATTAAGGTAATCTTCAACCGAATAACAACAATGCTCAATAAATAAATTAAATAACTTTCTGTTGAATAAGGAACCCTTCAGTTCTTTTACATTGTTTGGCAATTTGTTGTAAATTTTGATAGCCATGTTATAACAGTTGCGACTGTCCAATTGCGTTTTTTTTGCCAGTATTGCTAACCGGTCTTTATATCTACAGTTAAATGTATAGACTTGTTCAAAAGTTTTAAATAATTCCATATGTGATTTGACAAATTTACACATTTCTAATATATACAAGCACGGTAATGTCAGTATCGTGTGTTTTTTTAAATATTGGGGTACAAGGTTCCCACGGAGGCTTGTTGAATATTGCACGTAGACATTTTTTTTGCGCTATAAATAAGGCATTGACATTAACTGCGTTGCCCAATATAATAACATTATATCTAAGAAGGGATGCTATATAGCCGTGATACGCAAGTAGAGCAGTTTTGTGATCAGTTATATTACCGATATTCCATAAAGCATAAATGAAACTGTTTACTTACTTTAGATTTAATATGCTCGATGTGTGGTAACCATGAGCTTACATTGTATAGTTTTAAACCTAGGAATGAAACTGTATCATCTTCTTGTATATCATCATTCTGATAAGTCACCTTAAATGCGTTTCCTTTTAGTTTTCTATTATAAAATTTAATGAATTTAGTTTTTGTTATATTTGTAACTTTTAGATTATTTTTACTTAACCAGTCAATACAAACTCCGACTGTGTTATTTAAGTCATTTATATGTTCAAGTTCATTGTCATTAGTAACCACAATAGAGACATCGTCTGCAAACAGTGTACAATGGTTTTTTGTGATGTCAGGTAAATCATTAATGTACAGTAGAAACAATAGTGGTCCCAGAACACTACCTTGGGGCACACCGAGTACATTATGTCTAAAAGGTGACCTGAATTCAGTAAGCTCATTTTTATCATTTAGTTTTCTTACTTCTACGCATTGTGTCCGTTTTTCCAGGTAGCTTTTGATCCAATCATAAGCAACTCCACGAATACCACACAGTTCACACTTTGCCAAGAGTCTTTCATGACAGACATAATCGAATGCTTAGCTCATATCAAAGAACACTGCAGAGACAAACCTGCTACGGTCAACATTCTCAAGCATTAATTAGATTAAAGGCTGCCAAAGCAGTCGATTTGCCTTTCTGAAATCCGTTCTGATTACTTTTTATAATATTATATTTATTAAGATAATTTGTAATCCTGTAGTGCATAGCTCTTTCAAGAATTTTAGAGAATATCGGTATAAGTGTTATAGGGCGATAATTATTCATGTCTGTTGGGTAATTTTTTTTGAAAATAGGCTTTACAATTGAATTTTTAAGTTTTACTGGGAATTTTCCTACTTGAAAAGATGTATTTATTAAATAAGTTAAAACTTCTAAAATTTCCTCTGAGCAATTTTTAATAATATTGGTGGATATACCATCATAACCTACAGATTCAGTCATTTTTAACGATTTTATAATTTTTTGTATTTCACTATAGTCACAGGGGTTAAGGAACATCGATGTAACTTGTGAAGGGATGTTAATGTTATTATTATTCTGATTATTAGATGTCAAGTTTGTGTAGAATTTATTAAAAATGTCAGCTATAAGATTGGGCTCATCAATCAAGCTACCGTTATATTTAATTTTGATGTCAGTGTTAATAGGATTAAATTGATTTTTATTGTTTTTTATTATATTCCACGAAGCCTTACATTTATTTTTGGAGTTCGATATATACTTTGAATTAACTAATTTCTGTGATTGTGAAATAACTTTTTTAAGCAACTTACTGTAGTTTGCATATTTAGATTTTACTAGGTCATTTATTTTTTTATAATAAGAGAATCTCAACAGTCTTTTTGTTGCACATGAGCTTCTTATTCCATTGGTTATCCATTTACATTTTCTCCGCTTGTTATTAACCTTGATTTTATTACGGGGAAAGCATAATTCACATAAAAGTACAAACATGTCATAAAAGCTATTGAATGCATAATTGAATTCTACCTCTTCGTATACTTCAGTCCACGATAAATTACGTAGACATTCCCTAAATTTTCTTATATTGTCCATATTATAGTCACGCTTCCAAACGTACCAACTTTGTAGTGGGATTTTTTTGTCATCAATATTTAAGTGAAGCATCTGACCAGTATCGTGGTCTGAGAGACCTAGCTTATGGACTGTACCTACTGCGGATTTTACATTACTAGCTATAAGGTCCAAACATGATTTTAGTCTAGTAGGTTCATCTATATGTCAGGCAGTTGGTCGGTATAGTGGCGTGTCAGGGTGGCTCTGGAATCTTGGTCAACTCGTCGGTAACGAGGGGCATGTGCAGCGTATAATCGGTCATAGAAATCCTCTATCTCGGTGGATATCTCCGGCTTTGACAATACGGTCCTCCCGTCGTGCGTTTTAAGCTTTGTCAGGTGGCTCCTGCCAAGCTGGTAAATACTTTGGACCCTCGGTTTCGCTCTATCGCCTCTTGAATGAGGCGCGTGTTGAAGCTCCGAAGGTCGTGCCGTACCATCTTCGCAATCCGCTTGTTCAGGTCTGACCTCTCTGACAAAGTCGCTTGGGTGGTCTCCCGTCTTTTTGTCATCGCCCAAGAGTCTCATCCGAGAGTTTGGACTTCTTGCCAGTACGCTGCTTTCGACAGAATTTCAACGTTTCAACCAGATTGTGTAGGGTCTCGTCAGCGTCATCAGTGGGTTCCAAGGCAACAAATCTATTCCCGAGAAGCTGCTAAAACTTCTCGGTGCCCGCCACGATTTGGATTGGGTCAGGTCGGAGTATGGACTTCATCAGACGGTTTCTTTCAAGCTTCAAGTTGATATTCAGAGAGCCTCGGAGGAGTCGGTGATCAGATCCGGTATTAAACCTGTTGATCACTGAGACATCTCTGAATATGTGCTTGCTATTCGTCATGATGAAGTCGATCTCATTTTTAGTCACAGTGTCGGGGCTTTGCCATGTACACTTCCTTTGAGGCTGTTTCTGAAAGAAAGAGTTCATCAAGAACAGCCCCTCCTTCTCAAGGAAGTTGACAAGCATTTGCCCCCTGTGATTTCTGACTCTGCGGGCCTATTCGGGATTCGTTGCCAGTCTGGGTTCCCACCTTGCCGTTAAAGTCCCTCAAAACAACGTTGAAGTGGGCCTTAGTGGTGTTATGTAAGGCTTTGGATATGTCTTCATACATATCCACCACTTCATCATCCAAGTGTGCCGAGGTCGGTGCGTAGACCTGGATGACCTTCATGCTGTACCGCTTGGATCAGCCGAAGGATCAAGTACGGAGGAAGCCTACGCCACCCTGGGATGTTTTATCACCCTCGCGAAAGTAGAGAAGATGGCCCGAGTCTAGGGTTACGGTGTCCTCCCCCTCTCTACGGACTTCACATAACCCCAGAACATGCCATTTGATGTTCTCTAACTCCACTTCCAACTGCGCTAGATGATGGTCAAGCCTCAGAGTACGTCCGTTAAACGTAGCCAGGGTCAGATTAGGTAGAGTTTGGTAGCCTGATGTAGCCCGGGGATTCCTAGCACCCCCTGCCCCGCCGTTACCGTGGCCGCTACCATGGCCAGGAATAGCGAGGCGGCCGGGATCTGGGGGCCACATTCTTTTAGGGTATCTATCCATGGGGGGGTTGATGCCCATAATCCCTTCGCTGGGCATGCGGGTTGGGGATCGCAGTATAGGGAGTGTGCTGCAAGGGACGCTGCTGCCCGCCCCCCGGTGTATTTCCCTTAGTCGCCTCCTACGACACCCACGGGACAGTTGGTGTGGTGCTATTCTATCACGGCCGACACCACACAGCCAATATAGGTTTTATTACCTACCAATGAGAGGTAACTTACCAAATGTTTCTTTTGATTCTGAAACTCGATCTCTATCTGAAGAGTCAACTATGTAAATAACAGCATGACATTCTGCATAGTACTGTAACAAAAGGATAAATTATTAATGTACTTTTTACACACACTAGTTACCTAATCAACATATTGTAGTGCTCTAGCCTTGACCATGTTTGAAACTATTTTATAAAGAGGGTTGTCTTAATATTGACCTGTGCACAACCCGTGCGACTGAACTGCGGACTATGCTGGAATGTGATCCTTCTCCCGCATACACCAACACTCTCCTCATGCAGTCAGAACTGAAAGCATACTTCTTGCCATTGTTTGGGTCTCTCTTTTGAATGATTTGATATTTCTGTCGAGTTTTTGATGTTTTTACTGTTTTGTTAAATAAACAAAATTATGAGATAGACAATCCATAGTGAAGCAAGGACTATTTATATTTAAGGTATTGTATTGACTCTCTGTTGTCGGGAATTCAAGAATTTCATTATAATACTTGTGATGATTAAATATAATAAAATAAATATTTTTTTACATTTCGTTTGTTTATATTTATTACTTCCAACTAACTAGTAATCCACTCATTTGTTTATTATATATGGCTTGCCAAGATTGCATGCTTTCAACATTTTACTTTGGGGAAAGGCATCTGACATCCAGACCATATTTGTTCTTCAAAAAAGGGTGGTACGCGCTTTTTATAAATTAAAGCCACGAGATTCTTTGAGGGAATCATTTAAAAACATTAATATTCTGACATTACAGTCAGACAGCCACGAGATTCTTTCTGACATCCAGACCATATTTGTTCTTCAAAAAAGGGTGGTACGCGCTTTTTATAAATTAAAGCCACGAGATTCTTTGAGGGAATCATTTAAAAACATTAATATTCTGACTGTAATGTCAGAATATTAATGTTTTTAAATGATTCCCATTCATGCCCATAAATGATTTCCCTACCTTGTGTAATCTAAATGATGGGATGTGTAGCTTGTTCTTGTTTCTTGTATTTCTATTGTGAACATCACACTTTTTCATAAGACTATCCTTATTTTTGTGGGTATACATTAAATTTTCATAGATTTATTGCGATGGGAATCATTTAAAAACATTAATATTCTGACATTACAGTCAGACAGCCACGAGATTCTTTGAGGGAATCATTTAAAAACATTAATATTCTGACTGTAATGTCAGAATATTAATGTTTTTAAAAGCTACACATCCCATCATTTAGATTACACAAGGTAGGGAAATCATTTATGGGCAACAGCATGCAATCTATAATAAGCTTTCATCTGAAGCAACTGAGCTACCTATTTGTAAATTTAAAAATTACATTAAACAAAATATCATCAAGAATGCTTTCTACTCCATAAATGATTATCTCAATTATGTTAATGCTTGGCCAGATGTCGCTTAGTTTCACACCGACAATAATATGTAAGTAATTTGTTGTTGTGCATAGCTTTACTTAAATATTGTTAGTATCAAATCATATTATATTTAGACTTAAATAGGCAAATAACCATGTATTAGACATATAAGACATGAACATACTAGTGGTTTCTTTTTCACTTCTTCCACTAGTGGACAAAAAATTGAAGTGAACAGCAAAATAATTTTAATAAAATATGACTTGTCTAAGTGCTTATTTTGTAAGCCTAAAGAATAAATGATTTTTGACTAACAGAAGAATAAAATGTAGTCTATCCTTTCAATGCTCCTCTTACTGGGGTTTTACCTTGTCCCACAAAGATTGCAATTCCTGTTGTCCTCCAAGGTCCCAGAAACTAAGGCTAACACCATCAACATCTATTTTACCAATATTTAGTCCAACTGTAGTTGTTATTCTATTAGGGTTCATTGCCTTGTATTTTCTGCTATATTTAGTCTTAGTAGCTTCCAAGTACGTCTGAAAATTATGATAATTTTTATAAAATGCATTTTAAATAAAGGACAGCAGTCTTATCAGGAGTTTTCTTACAGTTTTACCAGCATTGTCGAGTCCTAATATCAACACACAGTACTCATCTTTCTTGACCATGTATTTATAAAATCCATTCAGTAGCGTGTACATTTTTACGGAAAGTACACCTACAGGTTTTTTACAATTATTGAGTGCATTTGAAAGAAAATAATTTCTTTTACACCATTCTTACAATAATTAGTATAAAAAGCCAAGAAAGAAAATTTATTAACTCCGAGAAAACTTTCTTTAACTTCAACTTCTTAAAAATGGCTCTGTCCACAGACTACTAACGGCTCTGTCTGTCTGCCACATGCCGTAGAACCACCGTAGAAGGTCTGTGTCTAGGTCTAGGCTCTAGGTCTAACCATAGACGCATTCTGATTTAAATGGCTTGAATCTGAAGTTGCCCTTACACGTTGGTCAATATAATATGTGCCAATATATTGCCCAGTATGTACCCACCGACTGAGTTAGAAACAACGTGCTTCTGCACGGACATTATCTAAATTAAAATAAATAATAAAACATTACTTATATAAAAATTATGTTGACTCGATTTATTTATGTGGCCCCTTGAGTAGTTATTAAATCTATACTAATATAAAAAAAAGTTTGATTTTTTGTTTGTTTGTAATGAATAGGCTCCGAAACTACTGGACCGATAAAGTCATTTAAAACGGGATATTTACCAAGATTTGATTTTTGAGTTTTCCAATATAAATCTTATCAAAAATATCCCGTTTTAAATGACTTTATTGTTAATAACCATGATAGTTTCAGAAGTTTTATTACTGGACCGATTTCAAAAATTCTTTCACCACCGTTGGGAAGCTACACTATCTCCGGTGAACTACGCTACATTTTATTTTCAAAAAAGTTAGGGATCCGTACTAAAACTTTGCGAAGCCGGGAAGGTCCGCTAGTATTTAAATAAAATGTCATATTATCTCCGTATTTAATCGTAATATTTATAATTTCTTACGGTTTTTTTATTACTGCTAAGGTGTGGATGCTTACACCAAGGTGTTATCACAGTATAGGTATATATGGACAGTATGGAAACTAGGAACAAACGCTCGAAATGGCACACTCACACAAACATGCGCATCGACACGACCTATAAGGTAAGGGGTTTTCGCGGTCCTGTCAGTAGCGGTTGTCGCGTCTAGACGAGCGTTGCATACGGCTGTCTGAACTCGGCTACATCAAAACCGGAGCTGTCGTATTTTAAACTTCCTGCTGGTTTTGAAAGGTAAGAATAATTTATTATTATAATTGTTATCGAATAATGAGTCCGTGTGATTGATCATAATGAATTCGTGAATTTATTTGTAAATCCAGAATGGCGGCGGTTTTGACGATGTTTAAAGTCAATAGTGCTTTCAAAATGTTAATATAAGATGGCGGCTGCAATAAATTATTTCAATTTTCCGTCATCATCATCATCAGCCTATAGCAATCCACTGGTAGACATAGGCCTCCCCCAATGAGCGCCATAGCGCACTGTCTTCAGCTTGCCGCATTCAGCATCTACCTGCAGTCTTTCGCAGGTCGTCATCATGGTTTTCGAGGGTGCTGAAGCCGACAAGCAAGCAACATACTCACCAGCTCTCGGGTCACGCGTCGCTTCGACCAGACGAAGATATTTTTAAATTATACCAGACCACATTTGTAAGTTAGTTATTTCAATTCCATTGATTGATCACTACAGAAAAAAACCGTCTGAATAAAAAAATATCAAAAACAAGAAAAGTTACAACCCTAGTGCTATAATTGAGCGTAGGTAATTATTTCATCAACTAGGCTTTTTCTTCTAGTTTCCTGGTGTATATGTACTGTGGTGTTATACATCCATTAGGCTCACATTTTGGCCAACGTTTGAACGCTTTTTCAAACCGTTCGCCAAAGTGTTGGCCAACATAATGGCACACATTATTAATCAATGTGTAGAGAAGACATGACAGATATTCCCAGTTAAGTAGTGGTTTTATTCTCTTTGGTCAAGTAAATGACAATGTAATCAATCACCAATCAAATTTGAATCAAAGAGAATGTAACGCTACAGTTACAGTTATTGTATTATCTTTGAACGCTACGCTAAGAAGATAATTCTATACCTACATCAAAAACATCACTGGGAAAATTTAGATAAGCTCAGTTAATCTCTATCATGCCTCCGAAAAAGGAACCAGTAAAGGAAGTAGTGACCGAATCACAAAAAGAGAGTACAGCACATAGTCACCCTGATTCTGATTTATCCTTCGAAACTTATCTCAGCATTCCACCGCTAAATATAATAGTTTCATTGAAATTATATGGAAGTCCAGTGGGTTCTGGAGAATGGAAGTTTTTAGCGGTATTCAACGGTCGTGTTATGTTAGAGAAATTGTGGCAACATGGTTCTGATTTAGAAATAACAGATATACCGATCGATCTTAAAGAGTTCCGCTTTCAACAAATGATTGCTGAAAAACCACTTATTTTATTGCTTCGCTCAGTAACTGGTAAAGGAGGTGGGAAGGACCCCGATCCTTTGCTTAATATAGAAAATCGTGCAGGTGCTTGTGTAGACTTGTTTCCTCTGATAATTGGAGAAGATAATATTTTTATCCAAGTACCTTTAATTCAAATAACTACTGGAGAAATAACACCTTGCTCAGTTAAAGTATACGCCCGTACGAGAGATCCTTACGAAGTAGATAATTCAAAAATTCCTGTATCGATTACTATGATCTCTGGTCATTGTTTTCCTTATTGTAAAGATGGCACCGTTTATATCGCAGCCATTGGTCTTGATGGCGTTAGTGAAACAGTTTCAGTACAATTTGAGATGTCCTTGAGTAATTCACACGCTGATAAATATGTTTGGGCCTCAGCTAGCAATATTTATCAAGCTGCGTCAACTTCCATAAGCATTTTTAATGACGATGTATTCGTTCCCGAAGGCTTATCTCTACAAAAACATAATAACTGTCGTAATTATTATTGGTATGCTATGAAAAGAGTTTTGGTGGACCCAGAGATGCTAAAAGAACGCCTGACTAAAACATTATTAATCGAGCTGGCTGGTGTACCAAAAATGGGGAAAGTAGACGTGCGTGGTCGGTACATGGCGCACATTGATGCTGAAGCACTGCTAGAGCCAGATCAAACTAGTTTGTCTACAAGCGCATGTTTATTGTTTTACAATGAAAATGATCTACCTGAACATGCTGTAGCTTTACTTGATCTACCTGTGACTAGCGCTAAAGGAACAGGTAGAGGCACTACCACGAGTCAATTCGTCTTGGACGAGCATGATCACAATGCTTTTGTCATTATACGTTTTGATCTCCTTGAACCATTGGTGGCGAAAATTAAAATGGCAGTGCTTTTCGACACCATTGGGATAGTGCCACCAGAAGGACCATCTATTCCGGTTGATGAATTAGAAGTGGAACCTACACCTGAAAATGTCGCTATTGATGTCGGACGAATCAGGAAAGAGGGAGGGGCGCTAGCAGTCCATAAAGAGTTAAGCAGCTTAGCTTGTATGGGAACGGTTCCAATGAATCAAGGGATCAAAAGAACGGCAGCAAACAGACTTCTCATGCGAGTGAGATCGATGCTAAAACAATTCCCTCCCGGTGAATGCTCGTACACAGAATGGCAGGATATAGTAACAGGGCAGCATGCGGCAAGCAGGCGTGCTGTGACGGCATCGTTTGCTCCCCAACCGCCGCCTTTACGACCACCAGCTCGCATGGCTGCAGCTAGAAGCCGAATTGCTGGTAATGAAAGACTTGCTGCTACTCACATCAATTGGAATCTTGAACATGCGCCTCGGCACCCAAGAGCACTTATCGGCAAAGCATTGCATTTGTTGGAAGAGGGAAATAATTTAGATGCAAACGGCTTCATTTTGCAAGGTTTACAAAATCAGCCCAAAAATAGGTTTTTACTTTGGATTTTCGGTAGCCAACAGTATAATAAAGAGAGTCCCGCACCAGAAATAGCAGCAGGCGCCCTTCGTATTGCCGTGAAAGGTGATTATTCAGATACGACTGCTAACGCGATTGGATGGGCAGCTTTGCACACTTTGCATCACTTCAATAAAAATCCGCACAGCGCTTTCACTGCAGCGAAGAGAATGAGAAAGTCTTACGAACTACGCCGAGACTGGAAAAAGTTTTATCAAAGATGGGTAAACACTAGTGGTGTGGAAGAACTTTTTTGGACACCAGAACTCGTAGATCCAGATAACCCATTTATGATTGCAGCAGCTTTCTTTCTATGTCTCAAGTGTTTCGATTTTAGTGAAAGCCTTTTACAGTGTGTTGAAAAAGGGTGCGCAAACTGCTTGAAGACTAAAGAGGAACGCTGCTTGAAGACTAAAAAGGAACGCCACTCCGGTTCCATTGAAGCGAATGCAGACGTTTACTACCTGCGTGTTGCATCGTTACTGCAACGCAGACAGTTTGACGAAGCTCTCAAATACACTCGACAAGGAGTCAAAATGTTCGGACCGTCGGCTAATATGTCGCAGATCCAAGCAATGTGTTTGGTATGCATCCGTGGCTGGGATGGCGAATGTTGGAAGGCTGTTAGAGAAGCAGAAAGTTTCGGAGTCGAACTAAGCCCTACGATTCTGCTTAGAGCCGCAGAGGGTAGTTTCATAGTCGAACCCAAAGAAGCACTGCAATGGGCGGCTAGGGCCCATAAAATTGCACCAAGCGCTCATTCAGCTTTATTGATTGGGCGCATTTACGACAGAATGGGAGAGGAAAGTATGGCGGAGCGTTGGGCATCTGCCGCAGTAAAATCTGAGCCTTTGCTAGCTGACGGGTGGGCAGTTTTGGCACTGTTTGCCATGTATGAGCGGAACGTAGACAAAGCTAGAACCATGCTCCGAACAGCCAGGCAGGCTGGTCCTATAAGTCCCGCTATTGAAGAGGACGTGAAAAAGGTCATGGAGTTAACAGATATAGAAGTCTTACCAGATTCGCTTGTCAAAAATTTGTGCTTTTGTGAGTATTTCTAAGAAGTTTGGTAGGAAGGTGAAGAGAGAAAGGTATTTTTTTTTAAAATGAATATTCCTACTGATGAAGACTTCTTTTTATTTTAACTCAATAAAGTTCTTAGAATTATCAACTTGCGTTAGTCTTTCTTTTGGGGAAAACTGTAGTAGGTAAGGTACTTACTTATTCCTTGAGTAGAGTACCTTATGCGTCCTGTACACATTGGCGAATGCGCTGGGCCAGTATGGTGGGCCAACTGATCGGATTGCGTTCACACATTGGCGTACGATCATTCCGCATTGGCGCTTCAACCAAGATGGTCGTGGAGTGTCTTGCTTTGGTTCCATATAAATAAATAATGCTGGACAACTCACACAGCATTATCTAGCCCCATTGTAAGCAGAGCTTGTGTTATGGGTACTAGATAACTGATAAACATAATACAATACATTACATAGATAAATATTTTTTATTATACATAGAAAACGACCAGAACACCCGGAACAAAGATCTGCAGATCGTACACACAATTGTTCCGAGCCGGGTTCGAAACCGCAACCTCCTGCGTCGCAGGCGGACCTTCGCCCACCGCGCCACATCGGTCATCAAATCCATATAATCGGATCATTGCGATAAATTTAAAGTTTCGGCACTTGTCCATTCCATCATCGTAAATCTCATACGCACGCAACACGACTATCTCTGCTGACGACTAGAGCCGAACTGAACGAACTGACTAAATAAGACGCCAACGTGTGAACACTGTTTGCGGAGCGCGCCAAGATCCTTTGATGTGTGGACGAAAAACCGACACTAGTCGGGTTGCGAGCCAACGTTGGCCGCCAACTTCCAACATGCGCCAAGTAGGTCTCTACACGTTGGCCCAACGCATTGGCCCAACGTGTACTGCGTAATTTACCTATATTGTTTAAGTATCTATCTGTACCCCATCCAGTCACAAAATAGAGAATAGTAGGTAGGTTTGTAGGACCCAGGTTCGTGTTGAACCAATCATTTTCCGATTCGTTTCTAAATTATTTCAATAAAATAATATTGCTGGACCCAATCATATTTTAAAGTTGAACCTGAAAAGTAAAGGTGTGGCTGGCTTTGATTGATCACAAACCCATAGGTAAGGTACCTTCGCATTTTTATAAGTGCACTGCACTCAGTTTTGCCATCTGACTGATGTACGTTAGAGTGAGCAGCTAGGCGGCTGAGCTAGGACTATGCATGCGTCAAGAAAACTGTGTCATTGATCTATTTGTGTCCCACCTGGACGCAGTTCCAATAGTATTATCAACGGTACACAAAACTAGGTTAGATTTAGATTGACAACACTACAAACAAGGGCCAGATTAACAATGATAAGCTGATAATGACTACACAAAACAGTCATTTTCAGAGAGCATCTTGAAGTGTTGACATGCGTATAAATCGCTTCAGTAATGTCGAATGTTTAATTTGGTCCCGCGTTCAGTCAGAGTTGCATCACTCAGTGGCCACAGGGAACAAGTAATACAAACAATCTCTCGGGTGGAACGACAACCACAGCCGGGCTTTGTTTTGAATAAACTCTCAAACAAGATCTCCGAGGAATTATGTGAATGTAACTGTGAAATTGAGAACTATGGCTCTCTCGACGAATTGCTGGAAGTATCTGGTGTTGTGTTTTAATGTGCTGTTTGCTGTAAGTGATTTTGAATTCCTCCTTTGTTAGAGTTCAAAGTTCCAGCTGATTCGGCGTCTCTACGTTGTCATAACAACTTCATAGAAACAAATTCTTGCTACTTGTTAAGCTGTTTTACCTGAATAGTAGAACCATCTTGGCGATCAAATACATACCTATTCGTTTTCAATAATATATAACAGTACCTAGGTAAATAGATAATATAACTTTTCATTTTATTAGGTACGGATGACACACTTTTCCGATAAAAAGTTAACAAAAAGTTAGTTTTCTAACTGCGATTAACATTACCCTAACAATTTAAAAATATTCTCCTTGCAATCGTCTGTTTCTTTTGGTCCATCCTTCACTTTACCAAGAGGAGAAGAGTTGTCGTTTAGAAGTGACTTTAGAAAACTGACGTTTGATTTGGCCGGGTTATATCAAAATGCTTGGTGGTTTTACAATAGATGTCGCTATAAAAGTTTTTTCTTTATCTCGATAGATGTCAGCAGTTGTACTATTTGGCGTCAGTGGGTTCCTGTTATACAGGCTGTTCATTTTTCGGCACTTCCTCGGAATCAATGTGGAGTACCCGGCTATCCTGCTCCTGATGATGTCTATAATAACCTGTTCCGTGGCTTGGATTGGCTGGAGGACCGCCATGTCGATGCATCAAATTCATGTGATTATTGTAAGTTTTCCGAACTTAATTTACCTATAGAATATATAAATATGTATACTAAAAATATCTACCTAGGTAATGTATTGTAATTAAGTATGTACCTATATCAGTCATCTAGTATCCATAACACAAGCTCTGCTTTGCTTGTGGTTAAATGATGCTATGTGGATTGTCCAGCATCTTTTTTTTTTCCAGACCGGACTCCTCCTGACTCTCGTAGTGATAATAGAGTTCGCTTGCTTCGTGTGGGCGATGGTAGTGTGGGATAACATCGAGATAGACATCAAGACCACGATGACGGCGTACTTTGCGCAGAGCACCGGCACGGGAGTCGAACCCAACTCCGTCGATACTATCCGATGGGACAGGTTGCATGTTAAGGTTAGAGAATATAATCCTACTAATATTATAAACGCGAAAGTTTGTAAGTATGGATGGATGTTTGTTACTCACGTAAAAATTACTGAATGGATTTTAATGAAACTTTACAATAATATAGCTTATACATCAGAATAACACATAGGCTACAATTTATAGAGATATATTGTATATTATCCAAAATATCTATCACCACGTGGGTGAAACCGCGGGGCGCAGCTAGTTATTATTATATTAGCCCGGAGTGTCATACTGCAGAGCAAAGGCCTCCCTCTCCATCTTCCACTCATCTCGGTCCTCAGCAAGAGGGGCCCACTCATCATAATTTAACAGGTCGAGTTCATCCCGCCATCTCCGCCTAGGCCTTCCACGTATCAAATATAATAGAATATAAAAAACATTTATTTGGACACAGGTACAAAAGACAGGCATAGAATAAAAAACGCAAAACAAAGGAGTTTAACATGGAGGTAAGTGACACAAAAGGGTGATGGTAAAAATGAGACTACCTCCGACCCTCCGAAATAGAGAGTGGATTTTTCCCATGAAAATAATCTCATCACACTACTATATGAAAGTTTGGATGGAGGTTTGGTACCTCTTCACGCCAAAACTACTGAACGGGTCGGGCTGAAATTATGCTTACAGATAGTTCCAGGCCTGATTTAAAACATAGGCTAGGTACCTACCTATACTTTTCATCCCATAAATCAGTTCCCATGGGAAAGAAATAACCTTCAACGTTTATATAGAAATAACGTAGGTATGCAAAGCAAAGCAGACATATAAAGTCTTGAAATCGCGAAAACTAGGTATACCTCACATAATTAATAGATGCCCCCTAAGCCGAGTTTGTGTTTTTGATACCTACCCTACCTACCCCATTTATTTGGATCCACCTGTCTAGCGAGCGATAGCTGTATAAAAATGTACTATATTTATCTTTCCAGTTCGAATGCTGCGGCGTCGGCGGGCCCAACGACTTCGCCCCCACAGGACACGTGCCGTTCTCCTGTTGCGGCCAGGGTCCCCTCGACCAGGCCCACAAGCCGTACGCGGCAGACTGCTCCGAGATGTACCAGCGCGGCTGCGGGAAGCTACTCCACGTGTACGCAAAGAACCAGCTGTTGTATGTTGCTATGACTGCGCTGGCAGCTTCCATCTTGCAGGTAACCATGCTACCATTACTGACCCCTGTAAGGCTTTCACGCACATATCGTAACGCGCGTTAACAGCGTTATTACGATTTTTTTCATTTTATCATTTAATAACGCGTGAATAGGGATTATTCTCGCTAAAATGCGTCAACGTGACGGCTCCTTGTTATGTGGGATTTCTTACAGGCGGCTCTAGCGTGTGGCCATAGAACTACGCAAATTACGTAGGTACCTAAAAATAGTAGAAAAACTATTGAGACACCAAGCTCAAGGGCCAGGGCCTCTAAGCTCTCTCCAGGGCTCTTTTGCCGGAAAGAGAAGTGACTCAAAAGAGCAGTGACCTAAGTAAGTAGTGTCAAGATCACGGAAAGAGACTTCCATTGTCAGCTAGACGGAGACCGGCGGATGACTGGTATAAGACCTAATGACTTGCCCGATACTGCCGATGTGGCTTGGTCTGTTGGGTTACGAAAGGCTTTAGGATGAGTAACTAGATGAATGTCAAATAGTAAAAATAATAAATAAGAAAATAAACAACGAAGCTCACACGAAAATAACCTACTATTTTTACTATATATATTTATTGACTATTATAAAAATAATGAAATAACTGAAGACTTGAACCAACCGCATTCACCCTGAAGAAGTCACTGTTTATAGAATGAAATGTTGGTGTTCTTTTTACACAACAAGGCTCGTTTGTAGTTAGCTCGGATTTATAATGAATGAACTAGAAGGTACTACTTAAGTATATCAAAATTACTATGCCAGACGAAGACATAAAATATGCTGATGTGTGGATTTTCTAGTAGTATTTATTTATTCAAGACTGAATGAAAGTTACATTTAAAATATTCTGCTCACTCATTTATTAATGTCAAACAAGTTGTGTGATGTTTTATGGAGACAAACGTGGACGCGTTAGTTTGTTTGTTTGGAAATATGAACGTCTCGTTTAACGTTAACACTGCTTTTCTACCCGTGTGAAGCCGGGGCGCACTACTAAGTACCTACTTCCTAATAATGCTGTAGAGATCCTATTCACATTATAATGTCAAAATGACGCCTTTGTTTATAATCTAACCTTGCCGCGCTCCCACTGGACTTATGGCCTCAATGCTAAAACAAACAATAAATCGGCCTTGCTTATTATGGCATGACTATAATGAAACAGGTATGATATGAATGATGCCATCTTCATACCTACAATACAACAGGTAGGTTACATATCTAGTAATTACTTAGGTAGGTATCTAAAAGGTAAGTTAAGTACAACTATCTAACTTACATAGTTTGTATTTGTTAGCTATATTTCTGGGTCTGAAGTCTCGTTTTTGTGTAGCGTGGAAAGAGATGCCACCTTTCAAGTTGAAATAGAAGGAGATACCATCTAATCAGCGCTAAATGGCTAACAGCTGTCTTTCTGCTTTGAAATTTTCAATGCAGAAAGGCAGTTGTTAGCCATTTAGCGCTCTGACGCAGAAGTACAAGCTGATATGAACTTTATTGCTGCTTCTAGAATCTGAAATGTATTTTTGCCAGGACTAGAAAGATACGCCAAAAAAACTAATGTAGGTACCTATTTTGTTTGGTCATTACTTTAGGGGACACTAGTTTAGCAATCATAGGTACCTATCACCGGAATATTGTCTACACCACCCTACCCCCAGGGGTATGGCCAGGGGTATGGTGGGTCCGAAGTGCATAATAACTATAAGTTATTATGTATTTAAACCTCCAACAGACACAAACTAGGGCCTTCTTTGAGCACACTTGATGCTGTGTGGATTGTCCAGCACTATTTATTTATTTCTTTGAGTAGTGGAAATTTTGTAGAACACACCCATGCCACCCAATTTCCACCACTCAAAGGTCATATTATGTAAAATTATTGTAATGTAAAAGCAATGAAGGGCTGTTGCCCTTAATAACCGTTCAAAGGTGTCAGTTTTGATAAGGTCAGGTCGCTTTAAAGGTTAAAAGGAATAATGCTAAAGTCATTTAAAACGGGATATTTACCATGATCTGATTTTAAACTGTGAAACTCGACTGAAATGTTGTAAAAATCAAAACTTAACGTAAATATCCAGTTTTAAATGACTAGTGTTAATAACCATGATAGTTTCGAAAGTTTTAAAAGGAATAATGTTCTATACCTACCTAATTATCTCTAGTTTTAACCCAATCCACTGAAAGAGTTTAAGATGAAGATGTTTTTTCATGACTTATGCCGGTCCGGTCCCTAAACTCAACTAATTTAAGTAACAACTTACTCAGGGTCAGATGTTAATGACGCACTGAAGAAATGTGTCATCTAATTGCAGTTTAAATAATTAATGAGAATTAATCTTTGTGTCGTGTGGGGAATTATTATGATCGAGAAATTACTTAGATGACGAACAGGTTTCCGATCTTTTTCAGCCTCTGAGGAAAAATGAGGGGTGTTATAATTTTGACGTTTGAGGGTTTGTCTGTCAGTGTCGATACAGCATTGCTGTGGCATTGTTTCATCCTCTGGTGGTTTCATTCATCGATCACAAGATTTTGAAAAGTTTTTTACAGATGACTTCACCCAAAGAGTTCTATCTATTTTTATGTATTAAATTATTTAGAAATAGAATATTAAAGTACCTAATGTATTTATTTTTGTATTCAAAATAAAAACCTCGGGAATTTTCGCAAAAGGTCTTCGGGGCCGTGATTCTGTTGCAATAGATGAACATTATGTGTGCCTACAATTTTTTTTTGCCAGAGAAAGTTATGAAGGCTGATAAATTAAATATTAACACAATGTTCTATATTCCAAAACGAAGCCAAGCTATAAATAAAATTAAAAAGCAGTAGTGTCAAATAGGCGTTTAATAGAAAAAAAGCAACAAAACCGGCCCGTCAAGTACCAATAGCAATACAAATTACACAACGTAGAAAGCTGTCAAACCAATCCCCTCGCCCACTTTAAACCATCACACCTTACTAAAGACTCTTGTTTTGATGAACATAAATAAGTTTTGGACTTCCCACAGCATCATTTTGAACCAACAACGTAAACAGAGCGATTTTATTTATAATTTTTATGCGAATCATGTCAACATCCTAAACTTCTTAAACTCAACAGCCTATAATATTAATTCAGTTGCTCATCATGACACCTTTGAAATATCAACTCAGGTTGACTAAGCGGACTTAATTGGTATTATTGCTGTCTTCCTTGTTGACGACTGAAACAAAAATCAAAGTGTTTTATTTCCCTCCTTCCTGCGTAATTGATTGATATTGTTGGTCTCTGTCCTATTGATGACTGAAGTAAAAATCAATTTCACTCCTTCCTTCCTCATAATAAATGATATGAATAATATAATTCTTAGGTGTAGTAGGTATCTTAGTGGGTATACAATGGATAAAAACCCTGTCAAGGCACAACAATGTTTGGGTAGGGCTCAGCTTGTTGTCGGTTTGAACCTTTGAACTGAAAATAAAAACTAGATTATCCGTTGTATGTCGCTTACATTAGAGGACTCTTGGCAAATGAGAATTCAGATTTTAAATCTCTCTTCTCTTACCCCCATATCTTTAGTCATTACCTCAAATAATTCTCCACTCAAACTTGTTCAAGGGCGTTTCGAGCATTCCTCCAAAACATGCTCGAGTTTGGTATGCTTAGTCGTTAATTTGGTTATATATCAACCTCTCTTATATACCTTCGCGATGGGTAATTGTAGGTTTCATCGTCGTAAATGTAATTGAGATAGTCTCCAAAATCCATTGTAAATAACAACAAACTATTTCGAGGAGCATTCAAGGTAGGTAGCGAGGTACCTTGAGATGACAATTCGTTATTCCACTCGTATGAAAAAATTCTCGAAGGCTGTTTCGAGTGAAGGATTTTTTTACGATCAAGCATACCGAAACGCATTTGGAGGTTGAGTAGAGTTTGAATCGAAGTCGAGGTAATGACTAAAGATATGGGGGTACGTCTTGATTGAAGTTGACTTAGCCTCAGGTTTTAAATTAACCAATTTTCTGTCCGTTGTCGTGCAAGTGCAATTTTTCCACAAGAATAATAGGTACCAAGCCAAGGTAATCATCAGAAATAAAAAAAAATACCAACTAGCAACTTTGCATTGCAAATAAACATGAACTCAAGGCATTTAATGCGATTAAAATTGTTTGAACGATTACAAAAATAACTCTGAACTTGGACCTTATTCGCTCAGTAATAAAAATTACTGTTTGAACAATGTATGTGTAATAAGTACAGGAAAATCCTTGGAATAAATCACATCACGCGACTGTGAGCGTCCGTCTCATTCCGAAGATTATAGGCTGAGATGAGGTCACTGCATGTTTGAATTACCAATCAACCAGTCAGATATTTTGGCTGTAGGCGCATCGACTGAGAATATTATCTATTATCAGATGATGCAGTGATCAATTGACGATGATGATGATTATTTGTTAAAGGCAATATGTGTCTCGTTTGGTCTGGTCTTTATGATATAGTATAGGTAAGGAACATAATGAATATTGTTCATTCATAAAATGTAAAATTATCTTTGATAAAACGATCCATGTTCAAGCAACAGCGCGTGTCATGAATACTGCTCTTTCACGCCCATTCAAATTAGCATTGTTTCGAGATGGTCAGGTCACGGAAGGTTATCTATTTTTTGCCATTTATTGTTATCGGAATTGTGAAACAAACCTAAGTAGTGTTATATTTAAGAAGTCCTGAAAGTAATATCAGGTCTAACTAATTTGATCTGAAGATCAATCAAAGTGGTTATGGCTGATGTTGTGTCTGTAGGTTTCTGGTCTTCTGGAAGTTCTGACCCACAGACAGGCCCAGGCATGGAGTGGAGCCAGAAGCAAATATTATAGTTTCTAGTTTTTGATTCAGTAACAGAATTTTGTGTATTTTGATATATCCATGCACAAAATTCCGTTTATTTTATCACAATTTGTTGAAATTGTGCAGAAATTAGAAATAATTAACTTTTATTTAGACTACAAAATAATACTATTATTATCAAATAATAGTATTATTTTAAAGATAAGACCACCACAGAGTGGAGCCCGCCCAACGCTAAGAGGCGACGTGGAAGGCCCAGGATAAGATGGCGCGACGAGCTCTAGGTACATCTTCCATCATGGCCTGTTGCAGCGTTGGATCGCGAGGAGTGAAGGAGAAAAGGGAGGCCTTTGCCCCCAGTGGGACAGTAATGGCTCAAAATAAATAATAATAATAAATATTTATCAAATAATAAATAAGGTTTCATTGCGTTTTTTTATTCACTGCAACTTTAAGTCCTCTTCGTGATCAAAGCCGATCTTGATCTCGATTCTTGGTGATTGAAGCCGCTAGTGGAAGAACTGAAAAAAGTTCTGGGGGACCAAACCATAAAAGAACAAATTGTATCTAGTTGTAAGGCTGAAATAACCAGGAATTTAATGTCCGAACCAGTTATCCCATTGGTAGACTGTATCTAATATGAAAATTGGCATGCTATGAGGATGCCAGTAACGAACTTTATTAAAGCAATGTTCCTAGCCTACCACCAGATTCCAGATGGGGACTCGTAGATTGGGGATTTTAAACTCTACCACGGGATGTGAAGGTTTATTTTACCTCTGGGCTATGTTGATTGGTGTTGATTACGGCATGCTGTATGCTGGCGATAAGATTAATGAAGAGTGGGTTACTTGAGTGGTTAAAAGTTTTCACTTATTATTTTTTAAGTTGTGGTGTGAGCCGAAAGAATTTTAGTTTGAAGCAAATTTTTGATCTATTAAAGTATCATCATCATCCTATATTAGTCCATTGCTTGATATAGGCCTCCCCCAATGAGCGCCATAGCGCCCTGTGTTCAGCTTGACGCATCCAGCATCTACCTGCAGTCTTTCGCAGGTCGTCATCCCACCTGGTCGGAGGGCGTCCTACACTACACTACATGTTTGCCCCAGCGCAGCCGTCGTCGGTTCTTCGCGAGATATGGCCGGTCCAGTGCCACTTTAGCTTGCTTTATATTATTATTAGTACATATATTATTATCAAGTACCTACCTGTATAATCCCACTGCTGGGCGGGCATATGTCTCCCTTTCTGATGCCTAGTTGTATAAGTCGCCCTGTGACCACGATCGCTGTAAAGCGATAAAAAAGTGTACGGAAAAATAAAACAAAAGGTACGCGATAAATCCTACTTAATATTATAAACGCAAAAGTTTGTAAATGGATGGATGGATGTTTGTTACTCTTTCACGTAAAAAATACTGAATGGATTTTAATGAAACGTTACAATAATACAGCTTATACATCAGAATAACACATACTACAATTTATAAAGATATATTGTATATTATCCAAAATATCTATCACCACGCGGGTGAAACCGCGGGGCGCAGTGAGTACCTGATAAATATTTTAACAAATCGCGAAAGTTTACAAAGTTGTCGTATAAAAGTATATCTAACAGGTATACTTTGATTCTTATACTAGGTACTACATATTTGTTCTGTTTTAATTGTGCAACGTTTCCGGGGATTACAGAACAAATAAAATCATTGACGACCGATGTGGCGCGGTGGGCGAAGGTCCGTTTGCGACGCAGGCAGGAGGTTGCGGGTTCGATTCCCGCCTCGGAACAATTGTGTGTACGATCTGCAGATATTTGTTCCGGGTGTTCTGGTAGTTTTCTATGTAAGTATAATAAAAAAAAACTTTCTTATGTATTGTATTATGTATTTCAGTTATCTAGTACCTACCCATGATATCACTTGAAAGAGCACATAGAGCCGTATTAAAAGTCATGTTTCGCAAGCCCTTCAGGCATCCAACTGTTTCGCTTCATGTAGAGTCTCAAACTTTAACTGTAAGACAGCTCTACATATTCCGGGTGACAACTTCGTACCACAAGTCAACAGATAAATCATTACGTGACACCCACTCAAAGTCCAGTCATCGTCGATTTAAAATTAAAGTCCCTTCGGTCAAATCTTCGTTCGCGAGGCGCTTTCGGTCTTTCTCCTTCCCTTATATCTATCGTCGGGTAATAATGCACTGTGAACTCCTATCATGTTCCCTATATGGAGTCAAGGAGAAGGTTCGAAGGTGGCTTCTTACGTTGGACTATGACGCTACTGAAAGGCTTTTACTTATTCAAAGCTAATTTCTGCTTAGTTATTATCTTTCTCAAACCCACGTTTCCATCCGATTGATGCCCTCCCTCCTTCCCCCGTCCTTAACCGTCCCACTCTTTGTGTGTTGTGTACTTATGATCAAATTTTATATTAACCATATTTTTTCCACTTCAATTTATTTTTGTTCTTTTTAGTATTAGCTTTTTTATTTTGTATTTCTAAAGTATTTTTCTTAGTGTGAACTGCTGCCCTGTTTACTAGTCTAGATTATTAGTAATTCTTTTTGTAATCCGGCGTCCCGCGATACAGGTTCTGAACCTAGTGCGGGGACCACCAGTAAAATATAAGCATTAATGTTGTGTTGGTAAATAAATGAATTTTGTATTTTTTGTATTTTGTAACACAAGCTCTGCTTACCGTGGGGCTAGATAATGCTGTGTGGATTGTCCAGCATTATTTATTTATTATTTATAATCATTCATCTTACGGGTTTATGCTGTTTACAATACTTATGACTTTATGAGTGATTCAAACACCTATCATTCATAACCATAAATATTGAAAAACAAGATGATTCATACGTTGCGTACGGGTAGGTAATGAAATAAAACATTAAAATGTTTATTTATTTTATAATATATTTACATCGCCAGTACAGCACCAAAGAGACCAAAGCGACATGGAAATATAAGGAAATACAAAATATACTTTCTAGAAACTAACATTAATAAAAATACACCTACACGCTACTAACTATAACTTTATTAAGTTATAGTTAGTAGTTAGTAGTACACGCTACCAGGGACCAGATATATAAATATTATATTTATATTTATATATCTGGTCCCTGACGCTACTAACTATAACTTTATTAAGTTATAGTTAGTAGCTAGTGTAGGTGTATTTTTATAGTATTCTATAGCTTAAAATAAGGACCAATTGGAGTCTAAGTGCGGAAACAGGAGTACACTTACCATAACCATAACCATAGCTTAAAATAAACAACTTTACATATTTCTATGCGTCTTATCCAAAAATTTTAGAACCGCATCCCTGAATTTTGGCAAGGATATTATAAAATATATCGACATCCTCATCCGCACATAAGTAATAATAGCCCAAAGGGCCGTGTCAATAACTAAATATTACTAATTAACTACAGTAATATAAATACATAAATATAACTGTTTACAATGTGTAAAATAAATAATGGGAATGGAAAACGCCCGCCGCGTCACAGAGGTCGTTAAATGTACTCGGGGCTCAGGTTAGGTCAGGAATTATCAACCTTCCAAATTGATACGTATTCTGTTTCACGATAAAATGATCAAAGACGATATGTCAAAGTGTTAGAATTTAGTTAAATTGTCATCAAATGACATGTCGTTAATTGTTAAATTGTCATCAAATGACATGTCGTTAATTGTTAAATTGTCATCAAATGAAAAGTCATGCAAAGCATGGGTTTTATCGTCTTAGCCATGTCTAAGCCCCTCAAAATCCTGTAGTTACTTAATATGTACCTACATGCACTAGTGGACAAAAAAATTAAGTAAACAGTAAAATAATTTGATTTGATAATAATTTAATGTATAAAATATGACTTGTCTAAGTGCTTATTTTGTAAGCCTAAAGAATAAATGATTTTGACTTTGACTTTGCAAAACATGGTTTGGGGGTCCCTTGTGAAGCCCCTCATCATCATGTGAGTCCGTGTAGTCCCCAGTTCTCATTGCTGCAGCCCACACGCCACTTTCATTGTGCTGTGAGTGAGTGACCTTCGCTCCCCTCATCCTCATTACTGCGCGCGCGCTCCTGGTGTCTCACCGGGTTTTCTCTATATTTAGACCTCTACAAAACGGCTCATTAATTCGAAAAATTAATGAGCTGTTCTCAGTCTATTGAAAACTATCATTACAATGTATTAAAACAAAGTCGCTTCCCGCTGTCTGTCTGTCGTATATATGCTTATATCTTTAAAACTATACACTGATATTGATATGATGTATATATATGCAATAAATAAATGAATGAATATGAATATCCTGAGCAGGACCTTGGACCGCAACAGACCGCAACGACGACGACATCAATGATGTGGACTGGACCTACTTAGTCTTAGGTTACTCATTTCCAAGACATTACTTACGTATGCTTCTGAATAACCGGATGGTATTTCCTACGCAAACAAACCTTTGATGCTTTCATACTTTGTTATCAACCCTTGGCCATGTTTCTCGGTAATTATTGTACTGTAGTGCCTACGCTGTTGGTTGGGTACTAGCTTTGTTGACGTAAACAAATTGTTTGCAACACCATGCCAGTGCAAGTCGCTCTTCTTTCCATACAAACGTGGAAAGGTAACTACTACACTGTTTAATGTTGACTATCCAAAACTAAGGATAATATTCATTTATCTCATCATTATTTATATTTGCATAGACCCAAAACCGTAAAAAAAGTATATATTTGAAAAATACAAGCTTCTAAACTTTCGTATTTTAACACTGATTTTAGCCCAACTTTCTGCGAAAATGAATAATACGGGGAAAGAAAACTCTAAAAAAGGCCGTTCCGACATAGTTTATTTATACAAAAGTTGAAATAAATTCATTTTAAAAAGATACACTCAATAGTTATTATAAAACTTTTGAAACAATCATGGTTATTAATACTAAAGTCATTTAAACCAATTTTAAAGCCAAATACTGATAGTCAGTAACTTTTACACAATGCCATTAGTTTCTATTACTTGCCACTGGCTAATCTACAGTCTCCGACTAAGTTTGTATCGGACAATCGTTCATTTCGATGCGATGTGCCATACTAAAAGTGATAAATAAACGGAACTAGGGTAAGCGAGTCGATAGATTTTCCGGAATGTCCCTCTCAAGGTGACAACAGAGATTCCTTCTCCACTGTCCCGTTTACGGGAAAAGTTAGGAAGAATCTAGGAAACAATACAACTACATTTTATGTGAGAGTTATTCAATATTCGTGATCAGATCATGCATGGCGCATGAAACTGTGCCGAAATATTGGACATGTAACTCAAAAATCAAATCATGGTAAATATCCCGTTTTAAATGACTTTTAGGAATGAATCGTTATTATCGTTATGCATATCATCCTAGCGACTTCAATCTCACTCCGAAGTATACTCTGTCTCGACTGTGTTTGCAGAACAACAATTAGTAAGTACCTACTTATTTACAGTGTCGTAGTTTTGAGAAATGGTAGATGCGAAGTGAACTGCAAAGGCTGACGACATCAGCTTTCGCGAGAAAGAATTGGAAATGTACGTAGGTATGATAACTAGAATTGTCACTAAAAAGCAAACAAACCATTGTTCGTGACAAAGTTGGAAACTTATAACAAATGGACAAACATTTCTTCTGGCATAAGAATTTGACAAAGGTTTGTTTTTGTACAGTTAGTTTAGAAGGCGAAAGTAGAGCCGTTAACATGTTTGTTATAGCTTGAACGATATACCGGATGATGGTGAAAGTTGCCCGATTATGTCAGTTTAACGCCGAGATCACAGGCATTTAACTGGGATCAAGAACGACGTGCTATTTTAACATAATTGTTTATACCTGAATCCCTTATTAAAATATCAAGATCGGACAATGGAATTTTCGATCCTGAAGATAGTGCTATGAACAATGATGTCATTGGGTATGAACGATTCAAAATGTCTTGTTTTAACCCCGAATTTTACTTTTATCTATGTATATTTTAACCCTTTTTATTCAAATGAATTATTTCGTTAAGTGTCCTCTATCATTTGTCTTATTTAAAAATTGATAAGGCTGAGAGAATCTAAGAAGACGCAAAATTAGTGTGTTTAATTCGATCCAGTATGCCAACTGTTCAAGCACCAAAGCTACTCTAACCAATCAGCAGATCCATGACGTAATACTGATTGAGGCCAATCTTACCAGCTAGTAGGGTTTAAAAATAACCATCTATTAAAGTTTATCACTTCTGTTTATTTCGATGTAGGGCGCGAGAAATGAAAACACAAATTGTTATATATTTTGATCTGAGAATGGTTATAAAGCAGATAAGCGTGAAAAGGTATTAGGAAACAATGGTTTGGTAGGTATAGGTTCTGATTATGGTTTACGATTTACCTAACTTAAATAATAAAAAAGACCTGAATAACTTTTTAGAAAGAAAGACCTCAATAAGACTGAATCCGATCAAATAAAATCACAGTAGGATTTTTTAAATACAATATGCGGATTAATATTTTTAAAGTTACGCGATCTGAACACATAATTATAAGTGTTGTCATCCCGTGACCACGACAGAGTGTAAACCTGTTGAAACGTCGGGAAAAAGGTAAATAAACGCGATAAATACCCGTTGTATCAATACTTATAATATGCGGATTTATGTAGTTTTGTCGTGAAGAGGCAGGTTCCTCAACCTACCCTCCTCACTATAACACTACTGAACGGAACGGGTTGAAATTCTGTATAGATAGATGTAATTCTAGACCTAATTCCGGAAAAATGATTACAATCCGCGAGCAGGAGCTAGCATTTTAAAGATTACCGACCTAGCCTTGTACGATTATGGTTATTCTCTAGAGCGGGGAAACTCGATAGAGGGTAACTTGATAAATTGTCTCTAGATAGCAATATTAATAGGTCATGAAGTGAAGATAACCCTGGCGTGGGTATCTATGCTCTAGAAGACAATGAGCATTCACAATTAAATGTGTCAAACATTTTGTCCGTCCGATAGAATAGTAGAGATACGCGGCTGGTGATTTTTCTGACGACTAACTTTTCAGTCCTCGATTTTCTAGTTTTTCGGTTCAGGGGGAAATCGTATTGCGTAGTCAGCATTTTTCATATCCAAGCGGAATAATTATTTGCAAGAAAATTCTAGGCATTTTTAGGGTTCCGTACCCAAAATAATATTTTAAAACTTGTTTTTTTGTTTTTTAAACTTTTTTTATAAATATTACTAGTTTTATGCTCTGCTCATCTGCTGGGAAATTTTCTGCTAATTTCAGTCACCTACATCTAGCGATTTCAATGAATATGCAAAATACAGACAACCCAACATTAACAGGCTAACAGTAACAGTGTTAACAGCATTCAGTAATTCAATAACCGTAATAGGGGGGAATTGGCTCTCCTAATGAATCGAAGACCTAATTCGAGATACTGCTCTTATATTATCTTATGATGTAGATATAACCGCAGCTTTTTATTCGTAATTTATTAAAGATACGAGTAAATTTAACAATGATATCATTAATAAAGGAGACTGCTGCCAAAAATATCTTCAGAACGAAACAAACTACACAGCAAAAACAGTCATACAAAGTTTTTGTTTTTAGTTTTTCTATACGATACCTCTATACCTACGATATAAAACAAGTATATTATAATATTTTGGCTAATTAAATTGGGTATCACGAGGCTATGTTATGTATGTACATATGCACTTACAGTATCTGTATGCACTTACAGTATCTGTTATAATTTGTTATGTATTTTATGTTTTCCTGTCCCTATTTCAATAAATTTTAAATAATTAACCTACAAGTTTTGTCCATAATCAAGTTTAGCTTTGTTTCGTCAGTAGCAGAGCTGTTGTATTTATGTAAAAAGTTTAAATGAGAGAACTACATAAACACTATTACTATCTTAAAGTGTTATTGGCGCCAGTCAGTCGATGATGTCACGGGGTGGTTTGCAGAGGATGTTGTTGGAGGATATCGGAGGGGTGGTTTATTGCATGTTTGACCTTGGAGTTATGTCATGGAGGATAAATATTTATGATGTAGGGGTTGGGAAGATTTAAAGACCCGTATGTACTAGGTACTTTACTTAAGTTCTCACGTTCTGTAACTTTGGGATTCATTTAAAAAATTGCAAAAAGAATCATTACAATCACTATTTCCAAATATCACACAAATTAATTTAAATATGGAATTCTAGTTCAAAGAGAATAACTTGGTACTTATGTGAATTTTTTGTTTTTTTTTAGACATCTTAAATTCTTGGATGCTGTGTGATGTGAGCAGTGTAAGGGGCACACAGCATCCAAGAATTTCAGATATCAGAATCCAGCATTATTTATTCATTTAATTATAGGAGTTATTTCGGCGTTTAGCCGAAATTGTTTACATCTACCATCCAGGGTTCTGTGCTCACACCCACACCACAACTGATCTACCAACCGACCCATCGTTAACCTCAAATAATTCTAAAATCTAGTTTATTGTCTGTCACAGAGCACCGGCATCTTCTGCACGTTCTTCCTAGCGAGCGCCATCAAGGAGCGGCGCCGCACCTCCCTGAGGAACTCAACCTCCGTCAGAGAAGCCACGTTCTCCGCCCCTGACGACTCCCTGCTGGCGACTGCGCCTGCACACACCTTGCCTAAGTATTAAGTAGAATAAGGTACGATGACTTGACTTGACTGCTTTTATTTGGCGATAATATGTGTCTGGTTTGCGTTTACTACTTATCTGCCAGTTAAATCTAGATACTTGCCTGGGTAATTAATCTGATTGTATTGTATGTAAGAAGAGAAGGCCGTTCAAATATAACGTAAGCAGATGACAAGTAAATAAAGCATGGTATTTCCCCTACTCGGTTCTAAGCGAGTGCCTAAACATATTTATATTTCTGGTAATCCCTGAAAATGCGTTTCGTTTTCAAGCATAGACAAGTGTGGCTTGGTTTAATGTGTAAAAAAATAAATAACTACAGCTGACCCTGACCCCCCACCTCCCTATAGTGCTTACGTAATACTTGAATGCCCCCCTATCAAACTCTTTTTGATTATACCTAAGCATTATACATACATAGGTACCTAATGCAAAAAAACATTGCATTAGTAGGTATTGAGTATTCAAGGACCTGTCAGCATTTTATGACGAAAACAGACGGAAATAATAAGTGTTGATCAAACCTATCACGAAAATTGAAAAGTTAATAAATCCGTTTCTTGTTTCGTATGTCGGTAGGTATTATAGCTTTAGGTACGTAGGTAGGTGTTTTTACACAAGTTTATATAGAAAAGTAAACTCTTTTAAGTCTTTTCAGTCACAATAGTTAGAATACCTAACTCTATGGTCACAAAGTTTTTGAACTAAAAATAACTAGGGTCACCATCATATAGTACGTTTTCACCAGGATAAGTCCTTGCCACTATGCCGCCGCCCCGCCGTTGCCAAAATTTTATGTCGAATTTTTTTTTAAAGTTTTTTTTATGAGTAGTAGAGGATATCCCAATGATATTTTACATATGTATATACCATCTAACATCTTTGGGATACCCCGTATTCTTCTTACTATTAATGTTTTGAATTTAATGTCTTGTTTTATATTATCGAGAATAATGTGTGGTTTTGATTGAATTGTTCGACTGAATTGTATTTATTTTAAGAACCTATTCGAAATATCAATAAGAATTAAATTATACGACATTCATAACATAACTAAATAAAAAGTTCATATGGAATAATATTTACCTACTTATAGTAGGAATTTATCTACGGTTGCTTTCACTACAATTATCAGAATCACGTAGGTAAACCTTATGATTGTTTATATTATTATATTGTTTATGAGTTTATTAACATAATAACAGTTATCTAGTACCCATAACACAAGCTCTGCTTACCATGGGGCTAGATAATGCGGTGTGAATTGTCCAGCATTATTAATTTATTTTATTTAAATATCGAAGAATACTTTCCTTAAAGTGCCTAGATTATATATTTTTCCTATTTACGTCAACGTGCCTATTATCACCTATGATGTACCTACATATCTAACGTCTAAAAGTGGTTTTAGGTAGGTATAAAAAGATACGAACTAAATAACAACACTTATTCTCCATAATTAATATCTATAGGAAGTATTTCGTGGTTTTCCCTGATTCATGACAATATTTTTTATTTGAGTACCTACGCAATTACAATTATTGTATAATTAAACATGTACAATTGTACACATAATGTATACCAAATAAGACAAATAAATTCAGCGAATGGAATAAATGACTCCTTAGCTTATATTAATGAATTCCTGGAGTGATTTTTTTGTTTTTTTGAGCATTTTATTGCATTTTGTATAAAATCAAGCATTGTAATAATATCGTCGTTCGTTACCTTATTTAAGACCACACAGTGGGCGAAGGTCCGCCTGCGACGCAGGAGGTTGCGGATTCGATTCCCGCCTCGGAACAATTTAAGTGTACGATCTGCAGATATTTGTTCCGGGTGTTCTGGTCCTTATATATGTTTAATAAAAAAATCGATCTATGTAATCATCTATTGTATTAAGTATATCAGGCATCTAGTTAGTACCCTTATCGCAAGCTCTGCTTAGCTCGAGGCTAGATGATGCTGTGTGGGATGGTCCATCATTATTTATTTTTATTTTTTATTGCCTGTCATAAACTAAACTTGGCCATTTTGGGTGTCATTTTGGTATTGTTATTTATTTCTCTAGCCTGTAGTGATTCTTCGGTTGTGTGATTTGATTAGATTTATTTTATTTTATTTTTCATTTAATGGAAATAGCTCTAAGTAGAATAGATTAGTTATTGTAGTAAGTTGGTTTCAGAGTTTTTGATACAGATTTGTAATGACATTACATTAATAAATACATTCACAAAAATTTATTGAAAAATTAAAGCTTTTATTGCAATTCCTTCCCGACCTCACTTACATGATATATAAATTAATATAGGTACCTACTTGGTTAAATTAATCACTTTTATCACAGGGCGTTATAATCACTTTAATAATAAATAAGACACGCGATGAACATTTTTTTTTTCATCATGGCTGTATGTATCCAGTCAATATAGTTCGTATAACATGACAACAGTGAACCAGTTTGCACATATGGACATCATTTCCTTTTTAAATAAGATGTGTGGTGTACCTATCCTTTCATCAGGTATCCGCAGACCGGTGGCAGCTTATAGGTAGGTACCTTAAGCGATAGGTGAATCTAAACGGAAAGATTGTTTGTATGGATGTTTGTAACACTTTCACGCAAAAACTACTGAACGGATCGGACAAAAATTTTGCGTACAGGTAGTGTCAGGTCCGGAATATAACATATTCTACTTTTTATCCCATAAATCAGTTACCATGGAATAGACATATGTAAGTCCTTAAAGCGTTTCCATAAAAACAACGCGTGCGAAGCCGCGGGCAGACACAAGTATATCATAAAGGTATAAATAAAACAGCTGTTAGTATTGACGAATGAGAAAGCAATATTTGTGCAACCAAGCGGCCAGCTTTCTCCGGACCTACTCGCCACGGTATGGCAAGGTTCTCTGTAACTTGATTGTAAGTAAGAGTACTTATTTCGAAATGGCAATCTTTGGAGTGACGACGATATAGCCAAAGTAGATAGAGTTACTTGGAGCAGACTGGCTTTGGATAGAGAAGAATGGAAGGACCGGAACCTAGAGGAGGCTTTCCTTTCACCACTCTATTATGGCAACAAAGGATGAACAAAGGCGCCAAACATTTTTACTTATTATTTGTTATTATTGTACCAGCAAACTGTTATGTTTGCATAAAACTTAGAAAGATTACAATAAAATTATGTGACTGTGGCTGCTTATCTGAGAGGTCAGAAGATAATTCTTTGACTTTTGCAACAAATACCTACCAACATCCTTTGTTTAATTTTAAGAATAGTTGGTAGGTACTTATATATAAAAATGAAATTCTACGAACGAAACTCTCACGTAACTACAAAAAACAATTCAAGAAATGCTTTGGAATCCACAACAAACCAACCGAGCATTCAAACCACTCGTGTTCAAAGATCCCGCTGAGATGAAGAGAGAGTGAGATGGCACGATCATTCGTGCGGATTGAGACAGTCAAAGTGCAAGAGAGACAGACAGCAGGTGAATGAGGGTTCATAGGTAGGGTCAACATGTTATTCGATATCGAAGGATAGTTGTAATTATTTTATTAAACGTGGTAAGTTTAATATTTCAGTTTCATTACGACGTAAAAATTGTAAATCTTATGATTCTTATAGGAAAACGTCAAATTATTCCTATAAGAGTTTTTTGATTAAACTGAACAATTCTATTATTTCAACTTCGAAACTTTATATTCATCATTTATCTTCCTTCTTAGTGAAAGTCCACACACAATTATTATCTTTAGACTTATTTTGTATAAACTCATATTTTCGGATTCGTAATCCATAATAATGTATTGTACATACAAATTAATAAAATGTTACACATTGGTAAAGTTACCTACCTAATTAAATTCAAAAACACCTTATTATCGTTTAAAATTTAACTTGTAAGTGCTTATTTTGTAAGCATAATGAAACAGGTAAGTTTTTAAATCGGAATCTGTGAAAACCAGAAAGCAAAAACACGTTTGGTTTGGACAAAGTTCGCAAAATACAACAATATCATTATTGTGTACGTATCACGAGATTTTATTGTCATTTGATTTTGAAAAGTCGATAATTATATCCTTATTTTGTACTACAGGATTTCACCAAGGTGGATTTTAAGGTTGACATGATGTACAATTTTTAGCTCAAACAATTAAAACCGCATGTGAACGAAATATACTACATATTTTTTTCTTTTAAATAATTGATTATTTTTAATCTTCCTAAGTATGTATCATATAGTTTTTCCCTATAGAAAAAAAGTTGTCAGGATAGCTGAGACCAGTTCTGTAAAATAAATAAACCAAGTAAAATTCCAACTTTCGACCCAAGTCCAATTTTTTTCAATACGGAACCACTGTGCACCGATAACATTTTTGTCTTTTGTCGGTGTGTCCTATGCTCGATGATTGATAGTGATTAACTAAAAAAAAAATCTCGCTCTTCTCGCCGGCAACTTTGTGCCACTAGATTTAGTTAGTATTCAGATCCTTTATTTTTTTTATTGATGGTGCAATAGAGATATATTGTGCTGAAACTTTTTCTTGTTCTCCTGATATTTACCGAGGATTTTTTTTTTGTTTGTTTATTTTTTAAGTTGTGTGTGTTTTAATTTTATATGGATTTTATGATGATCTGAAATAAACGAATAATAATAATTAAATGAGGTACTTATCTAAAATTATTATCACCCAATTAGTCACTAAAACAGAATTTTGCTTTGCCCTTAAAACTTTGGCTACGATCGCGTTTGCTAGGGCTCCAAGTAGTATTAGCTCATGGCCCTGCAGATTCACGGTCCGCCCCCTAAGGCTAAGTATAACACAAATTGTCTCTAAAATTCAGTCATGCATGATCTCATTATTCAATGAGTCACTTTCCTCACGTTGTCATCATGGACACCCTAGCCATGTCACGGAGCCTGGCGGGGAGCGGGGGGCGACGCCTTCTCGATTCTAGCTTACGTTTAGCTTCGCCCGCCCGCCACTAGTCCCTTTTACTACGTCGAAGCTGGTTGGTCGTGCTGCGTACCGTGAAGGCGCGAGTGTTTCTGTGTTCAATTCGCTGTGTAAAGTGTCAAGATGGGATGTGGTACGAGTTTTGTGAAATATGTGCTGTTTTTCTTCAATCTGCTGGTCGCGGTAAGTTTTATGGGATAATATTAATAGTGGGTAAACCGGTTTAAAGGCACGTTACGGATGATGGTCACGAGACGAAAGCGGACGCTTGCCCTGCGGGTCGGTGTCGGTTGCAAGCTTCAGTAGTCGTTAAATAAATTGAAAATACGTGCATCTACTTACCAGCCCAACGCCAAATATTCTGTGAATTCGTTTAGTAATAATCAACCCAAGTGCTATTGGGTAGATAGACCCAGGAAGCTTTTGTTCATGTCCGGTAGGCAAGATATCTTACGCACGTTGATAGAAACAGGTGGTTTCTCTTCAAAGAATACTTACTGACTTCTTTAAGTAGGTATCTGTAAAAGAATGTGTCTGTCTATATAGGTATGTGCTTCATCATCATCATCAATACCTATAGTGGTCCACTGCTGGACATAGGCCTCACCTAATGAGCGCCATAGCGCCCTGTCTTGGTGTGACGGTAGGTATGTTGGTAATTTATTTATAAAGTAAATATTCTAATATGTAGGTTGTTCAAAATCAACTAAAAAGTTTACCTATAGGACGTTATAATCTATCTACTGTATGAGGTAGGTTACCTACCTACTAGGTAGTAGGTTAGATACATATCGCAATTTATGTAGGCAGCTACCTAGATACTATTACTTGCTACACCTACTTAGCAAGCTTCTACTACCTACGCGCTTAGGCAACGACCCTATAAATTAATAATCAAGGTAGTTGGTACCATACCTGTACCTACATAAAGGTACTTATTGATTTGTCTACACTTCCGTTGCATTAGCCAAGTCATTTATTTCATTATTATTCTGCTCTGGTACTAAAAGGCGATTGAAAACGTTCATAAATGATGTCATCTACATAATGGTCATCCGGATTCTTGACGACCACATCACAAAAAGTACCCTAGTAGGTACTTTATAAGCTTTTTATACCTGGTCTAGGTAAGTAGGTAGGTGCTTATTTTACTATATAACTTCTTTATAATAAAACCATACCGAAGCGGTTTTATTCCAGGAATAGGTAGGTAGGTTACAGAAGTAATTTTATCTCGTCATCAGTCCAGAGGGCGACCTATTCGCGGATAGTTTCACGGAAATTATTTATGTTCGCGGTTTTGTGAGCGTGATGTATGGTTGGTATGAATGAATGTGCGTTTGCGTTGTATATCTATCCCGTAATAGTGATTCAAGGACGCAAAATGTTTTGGCAGTTTTTAGGGTTCCGTAAGTAGGTACCCAACGAGTGGAAAAGGAACCCTATTACTAAGAATTCGCTGTCTTTCCGTCTGTCCGTCCGTCATGTCAGCGGGCTCTCATGAACCGTAAAGGTAGAGAGTGTAAGTTTTCACAGAATATACCTAAGTATATTTCTTTTGCTGCTATAATAAAGAATAATAATATGAAACAAGTTAAATAATTAAGTGGTCCAATGTTCATAACACGCGGCCACGTTGAGAACCGATTACTGAAGCTTTTTTTAATAAGGCTGCAGTCAGTACTTGGATGGGTGGGAAACCAGTGTTTTAGGATTCATTTTGCTAAATAGTTAAGTAAGTACGATGGTACGGAACCATCCGTGTGCGAATAGACTCGCACTTGGCCCGTTTTTATTGTAATAATCAAATGACATCATGCCCAATACAACAGAATGGCTGGTGTACTTATAGAATTTCAAAACTTTAGCATAAAAATATCTGTTTTGCTGGTTAGTGCAAAATAATGCATTCGACGTTGATTCTACGTAAAATATTACTCATAAAATTACGTCAGCCTGCACCGAAAATATTATAATGAATCACCGTATAATGATATGTGGGTTCTAGAAATCTTAGTGGGCAAGTCTATACTAATAATAAAAAGACGAAAGGTTTGATTTTTTGTCAAACTACTGGACCGATTTGAAAAATTCTTTCACCGTTGTTCTTGGGAAGCTACACTATCCGCGGTGAACATGGGCTATATTCAAATTAAAAAATGTGAAATTTGAATTTAACACGGGTGCAACCTGCGGGAAACAGCTAGTTATTTATAAAACATTCGTTTTAAAAGATTCTTTACAAATTAAAGTCTGCATATTGTTTGCCAGGCAAGTAACTTTCTTATCTTTAAAAAAACTGGTCCAGCTGTAAAATATGTTTAACGTTTACAAGTTTGGCATGGGAATATAACGAATAAAGAATGACGAAACGAAGAAATCCAAAGTTCCCAAGGGGTGCAAATTCAAAAGCTTACAAGAATGTGCAAAAAGATTGCAAAACTCGTTTCTTGAGAGCTTGAGACTTTTTGTACTGTACCTACACAGATGTGTTTAAAGGGTCTGACTGGACTGAGATTGTTCTGACCTTTTGGATAATGTGCTTAATGAAACTACAGTATCAGGTCAGGGGCCACAATTTTTAAAGACCTGGCCCGATTCTCTTTTATTTTTACGTACAATTATTCATGCTGACGTCATAAACGTCAGCATGAATAATTGTACGAAAAAATAAAATCCAGGCCTTCAGAATATGAAAAACGAAAGAGGATCGATATCTTTCTAAACTAAACGAAGAGGTTATTCTTGTGAAGAAAAATACTTAAAAAACCGTAAAGTGCTACAGGAAAAAACAATCAGAATGTACTTGTTTCTAAGTGGCCTCAGTTGTGGCATCAACACTTCTCTATATACAGTATATTTAAAATGAAGCTTCCGCTGTCTGTTCGCTTAGATCTTTTAAACTACTCAACGTATTTTAATGCAGTTTTCAGCGATGAATAGATAATTCAAGAGTAAGGTTTATAAACCATTTTACACATAGATTTCGACGCGGGCGAAGCTGCCGGGCGCAGCTTATATAAATGCGATAGTTTGGATGTTGAAATGGATGTATTGATGGATATTTGTTACTTCTTCACGCCAAAACTACTGAACGGATCAGGCTAAAATTTTGCACAGAGCTCTAAGCCTGGAATCAAAAGGCTAGCTAACCAGGAAATAGCCTTTAGACTTCTAGATACAAGGCGTGCGAGGCCGCGGGAAGGAACTAGTAAGATAACAACTTTATGACTGACCGTTGACTGACTCTTCAATGTCCGTTCTGTTTGCATGAACTCGCAAACAACTCAAGGCTTCATCATTCAGATTACGTTGCAATAAAAACAAGGTTTTAGTTTCCAATGCAAAGGAAGGTTCGTTACTTATTTTTATTTAGTACTAGCTGCGCCCCGCGGTTTCACCCGCGTGGTGATAGATATTTTGGATAATATACAATATATCTTTATAAATTGTAGCCTATGTGTTATTCTGATGTGTAAGCTATATTATTGTAAAGTTTCATTATCACACTGGCCATTTGTCGACAACGAGGACGCCGGATCCAGTTTTCCTCAATAAGTACATATTAGTAAAATAACCAGCTAACTACATAGGGAATTAACTTTTAAAATGTTATGTAGCAAGTCTTTATCTTTATTAAATTTTAATTAACATTGTAATCGCATGTGCTTTGTTACCAGAAATTGTATGTAAGTATTTTTAAATAGTATGTAAGTATTTTTAACCGATGTCGAAAAAAAACTTCACTTCATAAGTTCGTTTAATCAATTATTTTCCAAACCACCAACAGACAAACAAATCATCGGACAAATAATCCTGCTATCGGAACAATAGCTTTTATTTATCATTTCGTACATACAATACAAAGTAGATTCCTACAATTTCTGGCAATATGCCAAATATGTAATTAAAACGACCAACTAGGTAACATCTCGATAACGTAAGCGTTCTACCTTATGAGCCATGACCACATTATTTTAATAGTCCGAAAAGCAAAAAGTACATATACTACCATAGATAAACTTTTGTTTGTCTATGATAGTACCTACCTATGTACCATAAACATGTATAGAACTTTTAGTCTTTTAAAGATGCTTTAATGTTATACTAGCGGGTGTAGTGGAACTTGCGTGGATGACGATGATGATGATGATACAATAATGAAGACTGCAGGTAGATGCTGGATGCGGCTGGAGACAGGGCGCTATGGCGCTCATTGGGGGGAGGCCTATGTCCAGCAGTGGACTGCTATAGGCTGATATATAATGAAACTCATTCTATCTATACTAATATTATAAAGAGGAAATGTTTGTTTTTTGTTTGTTTGTCGAATAGGCTCTGAAACTACTGGACCGATTTGAAAAATTATTTCACCATTGGGAAGCTACCCTATCCGCGGTGAGCATAGGCTATATTAAAATTTAGAAATGTGAAATTTGAATTTAACCCATTAACGTCCAAAATGTCAAAATTTCTTGCACGTTTTCAGAGTGATTATTTCCTATGTAATTGGCGTTGAAAAAATTCTTGAACCACATATTCTAATGTAAAATTTCATGCTCTTTTAGAATCCGTTGCCAGAATCATGATAAAACTCACAGGAAAAGAGATATGCTCGATTGAAACATAAAAAACACGTAAATTTTCGAAAAAAATAATTTTTAGGATTTTTTTTCGAAGTGTTACGGTGAAGATATCACCTTGCGACCGTGATCAAAGGTGATCATGGGAGTTGAAGTTTAACAGGGAATTTTTTTGTTGACCTTGAACCATCGCTTCTTTACAAAATGGCGGAAAAAACGTTTTTTTTTTTTCAATCTTCATCAATTTTTTTCTCAAAATCTATGGACTTTAAAAAAAAATTCATAAGAACAAGAATACCTTAGAATTGCTTGAGGAATATTGTCAAATTTTTTCAAAATTTTTTGAGACATTTTTGAAAATCCCATTTCCCAAGTTTCCCGGAAAATCAAAAATTTTTCTCTAAAGTCCATAGATTTCGAGAAAAAAATTTACCACGTCCACGCCGTAGTCTCTGGGTAACGCTAAGAGTAAAAAATTTTTCCGAAAATTTGCACAGAAATCGTTTTTTACCAATAGGTTTTTAGAACATAGCGGCCGAAACGAATTTTTATTTTTTCAAATTTATCAATTTTTTTCTCGAAATCTATGGACTTTAGAAAAAAATTCATAGGAACAAAAATGTCTTAGAATCACTTGAGAAACATCCTAAAATTTTTTTAGAATTTTTGGAGACATTTTTGAAAATTCAATTTCCCAAGTTTCCCGGAAAATCAAAAATTGTCTCAAAAAATTATGAAAAAATTTAAGAATGTTCCTCGAGCGATTCTAAGGCATTTTTGTTTCCATAAATTTTTTTCTAAAGACCATAGATTTTGAGAAAAAAATTGATGAAGATTGAAAAAAAAAAAAAAATCGTTTTTTCCGCCATTTTGTAAAGAAGCGATGGTTCAAGGTCAACAAAAAAATTCCCTGTTAAACTTCAACTCCCATGATCACCTTTGATCACGGTCGCAAGGTGATATCTTCACCGTAAGTAACACTTCGAAAAAAAATCCTTCGAAAATTTAGGTGTTTTTTATGTTTCAATCGAGCATATCTCTTTCCCTGTGAGTTTTATCATGATTCTGGAAACGGATTCTGAAAGAGCATGAAATTTTACATTAGAATATGTGGTTCAAGAATTTTTTCAACGCCAATTACATAGGAAATAATCACTCTGAAAACGTGCAAGAAATTTTGACATTTTGGACGTTAATGGGTTAACGCGGGTGAAACCCCGAGAAACAGCTAGTACAAAATAAAACTTTTACAGAGACATTGAAGAAATGTTAAGAAATAGATAACACAAAATGCCGAATGAAATTCAACAATTCCTGTTCAACGTAATAATATGATATAATAGGTGGCCGCGCTAGTTTGCCTCGCTCGGGGTACCGCCTTATCTACGTATATTGTTTCCACGGCAGGTACCTACTTCTTTCTATTATTTACAAACACCTTAAAACTGGGTCAAGCATGGCGTGACTACAGTCAATTATGTCACCCCTAAGCTGTAGTCATCCCCAAAAACTCAGAGTAATCAAAAAATCAACAGGTGTATCCAAGCATGAAAACGAAACACCTACATAATTTTCTTGTGAATCAATAAAAATGATATTGTTTTTATTATACTGGCCTGCGACGCAGGAGGTTGCGGGTTTGTATTCCCACCTACATTCCCACCTTGGAACAAAAAGTTGGTACGATTTGCGTATATTTGTACCGAGTGTTCTGGGTATTTTCTATGTAATGCTAAAAAATATATTGTAATAAATATGTATATCAGTCATCTAGTACCCATAACATAAGCTCAGCTTAGCTTTAAATTAAAATGATTTAAAATTAATTTAAAAAATAGGTAAGTAAATAGATTAGGTATCTAAAATGGTTTCGATGTAATTTTACACACAGACTACTAAATTAATAATTCTATTAAAAAAAGTTTTCAAATTAAATAGCACGGAAACTTCGAACTCGATCTATCTCTGTTCTCGCTTCTTTAGCTTGATTCGATCCTAAATAGAATGTTTGTTCCCATTTCACACAAGGCTATACCGACCATCTCTCAAGAAAGACCTTGGAGTTGAAGGATCTCTAGCATTCCCGGACGAACCAGGTCAAGGAAAGTCCTGCTTCGAGGAAAATGACTCAAGGTCTCAGCCTTGCTTCGTATTTAGAGTTCTAAGGATGTTATAAGGAAAAATAAAACGGAAAAACCTTTATGACTGCCTTGAAGAAAGTCCAACGATCAACTGTAGGGCTGGGTCAGTTGGAATAGGACGGGATGTATTTTTGAATGAGTATTGCCTTTTAGGAAGTCCAATACGTAATCAACTGTAGAGTAGGGTCAATTGGAATAGTTCGGGAAGTATTTTGGAATGAGTATTGCCTTTTAAAAGAAAAACCTTTATGACTGCCTTGAAGAAAGTCCAACGATCAACTGTAGGGCTGGGTCAGTTGGAATAGGACGGGATGTATTTTTGAATGAGTATTGCCTTTTAGGAAGTCCAATACGTGATCAACTGTAGGGTAGGTTCAGTTGGAATAGTTCGGGAAGTATTTTGGAATGAGTATTGCCTTTTAAAAGAAAAACCTTTATGACTGCCTTGAAGAAAGTCCAACGATCAACTGTAGGGCTGGGTCAGTTGGAATAGGACGGGATGTATTTTTGAATGAGTATTGCCTTTTAGGAAGTCCAATACGTGATCAACTGTAGGGTAGGGTCAGTTGGAATAGTTCGGGAAGTATTTTGGAATGAGTATTGCCTTTTAAAAGAAAAACCTTTATGACTGCCTTGAAGAAAGTCCAACGATCAACTGTAGGGTAGGGTCAGTTGGAATAGTTCGGGAAGTATTTTGGAATGAGTATTGCCTTTTTGGAAGTCCAATACGTGACCAACTGTAGGGTAGGGTCAGTTGGAATAGTTCGGGAAGTATTTTGGAATGAGTATTGCCTTTTTGGAAGTCCAATACGTGATCAACTGTAGGGTAGGGTCAATTGGAATAGTTCGGGAAGTATTTTGGAATGAGTATTGCCTTTTTGGAAGTCCAATACGTGAACAACTGTAGGGTAGGGTCAATTGGAATAGTTCGGGAAGTATTTTGGAATGAGTATTGCCTTTTTGGAAGTCCAATACGTGAACAACTGTAGGGTAGGGTCAATTGGAATAGTTCGGGAAGTTTTTTGGAATGAGTATTGCCTTTTTGGAAGTCCAATACGTGATCAACTGTAGGGTAGGGTCAGTTGGAATAGTTCGGGAAGTATTTTGGAATGAGTATTGCCTTTTTGGAAGTCCAATACGTGAACAACTGTAGGGTAGGGTCAATTGGAATAGTTCGGGAAGTAATTTGGAATGAGTATTGCCTTTTTGGAAGTCCAATACGTGATCAACTGTAGGGTAGGGTCAATTTGAATAGGATGAAAAGTATTTTTGAATGAGTTTGGTTTTTAAGAAGTCCAAAACGTAATCAACTTTAGGTTCTGTCGTAATTGGACGGAACGTTTTTAAAGTAATTTTGAATGAGTTTTGGGAGACCGCTTTAATCGTGAAACTACCAATTTTCAGTCCGTATTTTGAAAAAAAAATAACATGCTTAAAACAACTTATACCTGGCACCCACTTCCCTGATAAAAAAACATATATTTATACGAGAAGTATATTGTTATTATTCTGTGCTTTTTAACAATCGGGTTTTTGCCTTAGTAACTTTATTACTTACTTCATTGGGTTTTTATGTTATAAATAATTTTATTCTAAGTAGAAGGTTGCGGTTACGAAAGGTTATTGGACCAATACCTAAATAGTTTGTCTAGAAAATATTCAAAGGAAAAGATATTGAAGGCCTATTGAAGGCTCTTGTAGCAAAAATACATAGCGTAGCGTGTATTCAAAAGTACACCTATTTAAATAAATAAGTAAACATATAGGTACCAAATAAAAAGAAGGCATCCACACAATGTCTAAGTTATTAACACTTTGAATGCGATTTTTTTTCGACTACTGCGATCTTTTTTTAACCTAAAAAGTTTGTGCTGCCGCTCTACACAGCGGTTGTGTTGCGCCGCACATGCGTTTCGTTCGTAAAATATTACGGCTTTGCTGAGTCACACAGATCTGTATTTTCTCAGCCGCTGCGCTAGTGTGGATTTACGCATATTAGTCACTTGTAGAAAACACATACCGTGTGATTTCAGCAATCAAAGTGTTAATAATAATAATAATCCAGAGATGCCTGCACACTGCCTAGAATTAAATAATTAGATAATTACATTATGTACCCGACCTAGATCTTCGATAAAGTTCAGAGAAATAATTACGAAACGAAATCATCATCTTTATGTAAGAAACCTACTGACTAGACTTCTATCATACACGTAGAATACGTAGATAGGTTAGGTACGTGTCACATACGTGGGTACTACGACCTAGTATCCACCTCTGAGACTATTATGTCGTACTATTCTGCCTTGTACAAGGTCGTACCAGTGATTAAAGTCAACAGAACTAACAGTGTAGTATTCGCTAAGTATTCGCTGTTATTCGCACGCAGGGTGATATCATCGTCTTAAAACAACGTACGTATTTATCGCAGTCTTTGTAATATTTGTAGATCTGATGTAAGAAAGAAGTTTTTATTCCTATAAAAAACTACCTGCTAATCCTATATAATTTTATAAACGCGAAAGTTTGTAAGTATGGATGGATGTTTGTTACTCTTTCACGCAAAAACTACTGAATGGATTTTAATGAAACTTCACAATAATATAGCTTACATACCAAAATATATATCGGGTGAAACCGCGGGGCGCAGCTAGTCATTTATATGTATAATTCACTTGTGAGAAGTCATTCAGAAACAAATGCTAAAATTTGGAACACTAACGAAGCTAAAAACTTTTGGTAGAAAAAATACATAATAAATTCAATCGCTTTTTGTACCTAAAAGAATACGGAGTCTATCAGTCTATCCATATTTTATATTGAAGACTATTAACAATATTAATTGAAATAACAAAACCTTTCAAAACAAGGTATTTTGATACAGAAGAGTAATTTAATATAACCTACGGTGTCATTTACTATCTGTTTGGTTTGTGTTTGGTACACAGCCAGCGATAAGTACCTATTATCTTAATAAAATAAATATACATATGTATTTATAGTTATTTATTTATCGTATTATGCATATCAGTCATCTCATCTGGTTCCCACAACAAATGTCATACTCTGCTTAGCTGGGGTTATGGGACATTATACATAGAAAAACGTCCAGAACACCTGGAACAAATATCTCTAGATCGTACAAACGTTTGTCTTGGAGCGGGAATCGAAACCGCAATCCTTGTGTCGAAGGCGGACCTTCGCCCACCGCAGAGGTCATAAAAAAATACAGAATAATTTCTGCACATTGAGTTATTCATTATTATGTATTATAAATGTATGTATTAATAATAATTTATATATATGTATATATATTATTTATAATTTATAGCGCCGCCTTTTCTGTTTGAGTGGACAGAATTGGAACTAAACGAGAACTTTATCATGCACAAGTACAATTTGTACTTGTGCATGATAAAGTTCGCTCAAACAGAAAAGGCGGCGCTGGCGTCGCACAGCAATAGGTCTGGTCTGTCTCGCAAGTGGCATTGAGTTACTGAATCTACATCGCGCTGGTGATAACATGCTAATTGACTGTGTGCTCTTAGCTAACCTGAGTCATACGACAGGATTGTACTTAAGAACAATGGCTTAAGTGTTTATTGATCATCATCATCATTCATGCGTAGGTAAATAAGTATTTTGATACTTTTTTCACGGGAATAGTTAGTTAAGACTTAAGTTTTGCCGTGAAAACCCACTGAAGGTGTTTTTTTTGTTTTGTTAGAGTAATGAAAACTTGGCTCTTCAAACTGAACGTTAGTTTCAAACGTTTTCGTTAAGAAGGGAGTGGGTTTTACAGACTTTAAATTAAAGCAGTGTTCTGTAAGTATCTTGTCTGTAAAATTATATGAGAATTAAGCTCTACCTAATTATCTTACCTACCTACATCAGCATTATGAGCGTATATTAGTCCACTGCGAAACATAGGCCTCTCATAATGAGCGCCATAGCACCCGGTCTTCAGCTTGACGCATCCAGCATCTCCTTGCAGTCTTGAGCAGGTCGTCATCCCGGCCGGAAGGCGTCCTACACTACGTTTGCCGAGTCGTAGTTTCTCTCAAGAACACCACACGTTACCACACTCGCACCTACATACATCACATGGCAATTTGTCACGTTTCTTTTGCCTATTCCTAGCGGGCTTACACGTGCCATTAAAAAAAACCGCGATAAATTCCGTGAATAGATCTGATCGATAAAGTTTAAGACCATCATAATTCAATTTTATCGATATCTAAGCAGTAAGCATAAGCACCTAGGTTTTTTATCCTATTTCGAATAGGCCTAGCAACAAAAACAACACCGCGCTTGCCTCACGTCGCTAGGTACCTGTATCTACTTAACACGAGGACTCTATAACTGGTTATACAGGTTTCATACATTGTGTGGTTATTTCGGCTGTGCCAATATCCTATCGCAATATATTCGCAAACGAGAATACTAAGGAGGTTGCAACTGGCCGTTTCTCTTTTGACATGAGGTCAGTGAGGCCTTGTTGGTGATTGAGTTATGTCGCACTAGCTTCTGTTCACGGCTTCGCACTCGTTTTTTTGGAATAAAAGTGTTGCAATTGTTAATGTTACTAGCTGCGCCCCGCGGCTTCGCCCGCGTGGAAATTTATGCGTCAAAATGGTTTAAAATATTCCTCTTGAATCACTCTGATCGATTAAAAAAACCGCATCAAAATCCGTTGGTAGTTTTAAAAATCTCAGCATACATAGTTACAGACGGACATCGGGAAGCGACTTTGTTTTATACTATGTAGTGATATAAAACAGCGTCTAACTTCAGTTTGCCGAAAGTTTCTTATTATACAATAATTCTGTTTATAAGAAATTGTCTTCAAACTTATCAGGGGGCTAGCGATCGATGATTTTTACTGTACGTACTTATCATGTCCCTGATTCTAAGAGATATATATTAGGGTCGATAGAGACCTATATATCTATATAACTCTTCCAATCCACTCGTCAAGCTAAAGTGGTCGATTGAATATCAGTGGCGGCCACCCCATGGGGTAGTCTGTAGTTAACAGGGCCACCCCTTTTAACGACACCATAGGGTGGCCCAGTGTTCCCAATGACCAAATTCAGACCAAACATTACGTTCTACCCATAATCCTACTAATATTATGAACGTTTGTACGGATGTATGTTTGTTACTCTGCACGGCTGAAATTTTACCGTTTCAGGCCCGGAATAATATAACATAGGCTGTAGATGTGTCTTTCTATCCCATTAACAGTTAGCATGGGATAGAAATAACCTTAAGGGCCCATACAACCTCAACTTTGTGTGAAAAGGCTAGACATATGATTTTGCGTTCATAAGAGCGGGACAGGGCATTGCAACGCAAGTTCAAAAATCAAGTTTTAGCTTATTACCTATTAATTAGGACATTATTTGAAAAAACCGAAACATATAACATTTTTATTTATACTTAATTCTATTACCACGCTTATTGTCAAGATCTGAACTTCTGTATTTATTGAGAAATTTAGGTTTTAGTAAAAATTTAGAGGTAACTTTGCGATTTTTTTTATCGAGAAAATTTTATGGAATCGTGTTTTCGAAACATATGATCGATAGATTAAGTCCTGAACTTTACCATATATCAATTTCAAAGTTAAATATTCAGTAGTTTAGACGATATGGACATCCGGCGGAGTTGAAAATTAGCAGTTTGAGGTATTATACACTCATAGAAACAACGCGTGCGAATCCGTAGGCAGAAACTAGTGTTACAATACACGGATAAATAGATAAGTAGATAGATAACGTTTATTGTAAAAAAAAATTTTTGGTAGATAGTGCCTAAGTTTAGTCCTGAGTTAAGTTTACCTAGACACTAGGGTCCTCTAGAAATAATAAAACAATAGACAAGTTGTAAACACGTAAGGCAGTATCTCACACAAACACAGCGGGGTCTCACAGTCTTGTTTTCGGGCAGCTGTAATGCGCAGTTGTTCTGACATAAGTAAAGTACCTACCTACGTTACTTATGGGTGTACCTACCCATGTAAGGAAAATGTTTATTAAAATCTGAGGCAAAAAGAATCAAACAAGGTTTAATTCGCTAGCACGAATATTTAGAACAATGTCAGTCTATGATGAAGAAAAGTGAAGATTATGAAATGGTAGACTGAGGATAGTATAAAATTTATATGTGTAAGTACAAAAAAGTAGTATGGGATGTATTTAATACATCCCATACTACTTTTTTACATAGAGTTCTGAACTGGAATAACATTAGGGAATTTTTATTCCAAAGAACGAATGCGAAGCCGTGGGCAAAATTTGGATGGATTTAATTGTTTGAATTGATGATTTTAATTTAATTTATAAGCTAGGGTAAATTCAAATCAAGTACTTACTGACGACTAGTGACATAAAATGCGTGAAATCTGAGCCAGTTACGCAACGAGTTACCACTCACCACACTGCAGTATGTGGAACGCGCTCTTACATCTTTCGCTCACAATAAACAACAGTACCTATCTTTCAAGTCAGAGAAGCGCCGAAAGTACCACCACATTAAACAAAAAGATTTAAAAGCCCTAAAGAAGTAACGTTAATATCTTCGACAGATTGCGAGTAATTAATTTTACAGGAAAAATAATACAAAAATAAATTATGTTATTACAGAATTTTTATTAGATTATTTGGTGGATTATGTATTAGACTAGTTTCTGCCCGCGGCTTCATACGCATTGTTTATACTGGAAGGTTTTTAGGGTATTTCTATTTGATGGGAACTAATTTATGGCTAACAGTTATTCCGGATGATGATGAAGTTATTCCGGGCCTGGAACTACCTGTATGCAAAATTTCATCCCGATCCTTTCAGTAGTTTTTACGTGAACGAGTAAAAACATCCATATCTACAAACGTTCGCTCGTTTATAATATTAGTAGGATTCGTAATCAATTTTGACTTCGAATAAATTAGCAGCCAATGAGCCGTGAAAATAGTAGGAGTGGTGATGATTCTTTGTTAACATTTTGACTGCGGTTTTTTTTCGACGACTGCGATCTTTTTTTAACCTAAAAAATTCGTGCTGCCGCTCTACATAGCGGTTGTGTTGCGCCGCACATGAGTTTCGTTCGAAAAATATTACGGCTGTGCTGAGTCACACAGATCTGTATTTTCTCAGCCGCTGCGCTAGTGTGGATTTACGCATATTAGTCACTTGTAGAAAACACATACCGTGTGATTTCAGCAGTCAAAGTGTTAATGGCAACTGTGTCTGGTTGGAGACTTTTCTGCCAGTGTCAAGTAATGGAAAATAATTGTAAAATCAATGAATTATAAAATTATGAAGATTGTTTGATATTTTCACCAGAGCCTAGTTTGTTATCTAGCAGGGTGTACCACGTGCAGGTTAGTTTGGCTTGGGAGACGAGATGGTGGAGTCCCCGTTACCCCCCACTCTGTATATTCTTTCAGCATCTATGAATGGTATTTACCTACACTCACCAATCATCTGAATATCTGAATCGAGCAGCTGTTATTTGACGGATGCAGGGATGACTCAATTTTAATTGTCTATGGACAGATGGCCCCTTTCGCAAGCTCTCGAACCAGCCGCCTAGATACCAGAAATGGGGGTTATTCCAGTTGTCCCCCTTGACCAATCACCCTTGAGGCGGAAAACTAGTTTTTTCTTCAGAATCCTTTATTTCCCCTTAAGAAAATTTGTGTAAGGGGGAAAACTGGAACTATATTTTGGTAGATACCTGAACTGACATGCTGCAATATCAGCCGAGAGCAGGACGCAAACTGATTTAAATTGCCCCACGATTGCTCCATCCTACTGGATGACCTAATACACCAAGTAGTTAATGCCCCTGTGAAACAGTGGGTGGGTATATGACTGCAGTTGCCCATACATTTATGCAGCAGCAGCGTGAACAAGTGCTTAGTAGTCATTCACCTACCAAATGCCAGATGAAATAAAGAGATAAAAAAATACTAGATGAAAACCCGGGTAAAATTTAAACTAATAATAATATTTCACCTTCCCATAGTTCCTATGGGATAGAAATTGCCTTTAAACGTTTCTATAGACACACCACGTGCGAAGCCGCGGGCATAAACTAGTTCCTTTATAAAGGTTCCACTTACAGTCTGATAAGGCTTATTATATTTTACTAAATATTTATACCTTTTTTCCTCTTTGCTTGAAGATATGAATTTAAAGCTTTGATACCAAACCTAGGGCCACATGATCGGACTTTAATTAGATTAGCCTTATTAACACTTTGAGTGCTGAAATCACACGGTATGTGTTTTCTACAAGTGACTAATATGCGTAAATACACACTAGCGCAGCGGCTGAGAAAATACAGATCTTTGTGACTCAGCACAGCCGTAATATTTTTCGAACGAAACGCATGTGCGGCGCAACACAACCGCTGTATAGAGCGGCAGCAGGTTAAAAAGAAGATCGCAGTCGTCGAAAAAAAATCGCAGTCAAAGTGTTAATGGATTTAACGTTTTGTCTTTAGGTGTAGGAGCATTGCTAATCAGATCAATGAGCAATAGTAAAAAATGGTTTGATTGTTAGGAAAAAACTAAAAATCGACATCAAATTCCCTACTATTTTTACTGTTTTTAAGTTTTTGGAAATCCCTCGGGAATAACATTTCTATGGGACCATCTCGGAATCATTCTACATACCGAAATAATTTTCCAAATATGTAAATACAGCTGAACATTATAGAACCTCGTCTCTTGTTTTTCGTTCCATCTAAGAGTTCGTTTTTCAAAATAAAAAAATCGCTTGAAAATGAATTGAAATGTATTTCCGGTCTTATTTAACAATTATCATCACCTATACTTTTGTTAAATAAGAAGCTGCAAACCTCAACGTTCATACGTCAGTTGTAAGTCAATCAATAACCAATGATTCAGAAAGCCATGCACTAAACTTTAGTCTTTAGTGACTAAAGAGTATCGTGCATATTATCCACAGTACCATAGTTCTTTGTATCCATAGTACCATAGTTCTTTGTCTATGACTGCCCCTCCCCGCTGTCATCGGGTCATCGACCCGCGGGACACCTGGGTTCGTCCGGGCCAGCCGTCATTTCATTACGCAACGAGGTTTTATTTTGGTGCACCTACGTGAATATAATGAGTTCCGAGTTCGTAGAATCTGTAGGACTAGCTGCTGCCTGCGGCTTCGCACGCGCTTCAAGTAGCCTGCCAATTTTTATTAAGATCCTTTCAGCCATTTAGGCGTGATAAGGTAGGTAACAGACAGATAGCCTTTCTGTCAAATCTTACTGATATTATATATGCGAATGTTTGGATGGGTAGATGGATCTATGGATAAAAGTTTGTTACTTCTACACGCTAAAATTACTGAATGGATCGAGCTGAAATTTTGAATAGCCCTAATCCTGGATAAATTTGTTCCCATGGGATATAAAAAACCTTTAAACGTTTTCATAGAAACAAAACAACGCGTGCGCAAAAACTAGTTTATATTATTAGATGGATGTCGGAAGCGCAATTTTCACACATTACTTTACCAACACATTTGTGCTCAGCTGTTTCGCGTAAGATCTAATTTTGGAGACATGACATTATTGTTCTACGTCCGGTCGGTTTGTTACAACATTGAGTGCGTTCATAAAAATTTAATATGAAGGAATTCCTACAAGTGAAATTTTTTGTATTTGTATTTGTATTTATTCAAAGCATTACAACTATTTTCACAGGTATCACCTAATACAATAGTGTAGTCAACTTAATTAATCATATAAGAAATGGATATTCCATACTACGCTTTCAATAAATAAATGTCTCGATAGAGCTGGTCTAGATGAACATAACTAACTATAATTTAACTAATATTATAAACTTAATGCGAAAGATTGATGGATGTTTGTTCTAGACGCCAAAATTACTGAACGGATCAGAATGAAATTTAATATTAAAATCAAACACAGGGTGCTTTTTATCACACTGTGGGATGGAAATATCCTATAAATGTTCAGCCTAGCCAGCACTGGTCTTCCGATAGAACCCGTACAGGCGATGTCACGAACAGGCGTAGCGTAGGTACGGAGAAGTAAAATTTATTCGAAAAAGACTAAAGTCATGAGAAAGCAGTTTACAAAATAACAAAGACTTATTTATAAGGTATTGTTTTCATGTACACAACGCAAAACTGTGGACAGAAACCAGTAAGATACAAAAGCTTAACTTGAAAAGCTCCATTAACGCAGTTCATGAAGCTTTTTGATCCTTGAATTATATCAAAATAACAGTTTAACGGTAAATAACGGTTTTCAGGAACGAGATAACCTACAAATGCGAAGTCGTGTAAACAATAAACAGTTGTCCTATGTTTCTACGAATGTCTTGAATCGATGGATAAATCAATACAGGCAATTTATTTTCCCAGAGCTTCGCATTCTTATCTCAATGCCGAAGGCCAGAAGCATTTGGCGATTTGCCATGGTTCCTTATTTTTTAAGATTCTTTGACCGATTTCAACATATCTGATTATAATTTTACTATCATACGTTTACCTACTAGGTTTATTGAGGAACTCTTTAAATAGTTCATGTACACAAAATTTTACATAGACTATGTAATTAAAATAACTGGCTCTCACTAGGGGAGGTCTAAGTCTTGTCTAATTTAAACTGATGATAATGGTGAATCTAACTAAACTAAGCCTGCTACATACTTTTTTTGCGATTCCTGCCTCATTGCGAGAGTGACAACTAAAGAGTGTGTACTGCCCACATTTGCAATAATGAGGCATTTTTTTATTTTTATTTTATTTATTTAATTATTAACTAGCACGATTACTTATATTACAACCAATTACACTAGTTAATTACAATACCTATACATATATTAGAACAAATGAAACATACAAAAATAAGAAAAAATTATACATAAAATTACACAATAAGAAAAACGAATAATAATTGATCATTTATAAAAAATCCAGGCATATTAAATTGTATAAAAACATTATGCATTTTAAAACTAAAAATAAATTAAACAAACAAACTCAAAATATTACTCCTATCATTCATCTCTCTCGCAAAACCTCAGGCACACCAACATAATATCCTTCCATTCGTCCGCAAATATATCACAGTCCGGGTTCTGTTCAAGAAGTCTGTTGAGGGCGGTGAGTGTGCGAGGCAGTGGAGAGTTTGCGCGAGCCACGGTTCTGCAGAAAGGCTCTGAAAAAAGCCTAATATTTCTGTGGCGAAGGTAATTATCGGGTAGGTTAAGACGAAAGAGAAGGTTGTGCAGACCTGGGGCGTCGATCATACCGCGGAGTATCTTGCACAAAGTTGCCGTCTGATCGTACGCCCTCCTGGTTTGTAGGGAGTTGTACCCGAGACATCCCTGGAGAAACTTGGTTGGGTACATGAATGGGTAGTACCCAAAAAGTCGCTTGTACAAAAACCTTAGGAACGCCTTTTGAACTTTCTCCAGTGACAGAGCGTACGTACTTTCATGGGGGTTCCATACGCAACAGCTTGACTCCAGCTTGCTCCGTACAAGAGCCCCGAACAACAGCCGCACCACACTGTCACTGCGAAAGTCCCGGGCGTTTCTCAGGACAAAGCCAAGTCTCTGGTAAGACTGCTTGGCGACTGTGGTGATGTGGTCGTGAAAAGTGAGCTTTCGGTCAAAAGTTACTCCCAAATCCTTAATTAGCGTAACTCTAGGAATCACGTTACCGCGGATAGTATAATCGAAGGATACCGGATTTTTCTTTCGACCGAAACTCACCACGGAGCATTTGGAGGGATTAAACTCCATCTTGTTATCTAGGCTCCATCGACAGACCGCGTTGACATCACCTTGAAGCACCACACAGTCTGCCACAGAGTGTATGACAGTGTAGAGCTTTAGATCATCCGCGTATAATAGGCACTCCGCGTGCTCTACAATAGCTGGTAGATCATTTACCATTAAAATAAAAAGCAAAGGTCCTAAGATAGAGCCCTGACTTATACCAGACCGGGTGTGATATGGTGCAGATTCATAAATTCCGTATCTGACATACTGCTGGCGATCACGCAGATAGTCGGCAAGTAACCTAAGGAGATCCGGCGCAAATCCAATGACGCTCAGTTTGGCCAGGAGTATGTCATTATTGACCCTATCGAACGCTTTTTGAAAGTCAAAGTAGAGTACATCTACTTGACCTCCGAGGTCTAAGTTGGTTGAGATATACTCTACAAGAGTCAAAAGGTTGGTGTTGACTGACCGTTTATCTCTGAAACCATGCTGAGCATTACTTAAGAAGGCTTTGACTTGCGAGTAGATAATTTTGTGCAAGACATTTTCAAAAACCTTGGCAGGAGAAGATAGTATGGCGATGGGTCGATGCTCCTCGACAACTAACTTATTTGATGTTTTTGGAATCGGTGTTACCCTTGATACCTTCCATTGCGCTGGGTAGCTACCTGTCCGTAGAGCCAAATTAAAAATGTGATGAAGTGGGGGCATAAAGCTTTTATAGACTGACTTAAGTATGGCTGGCGGTACGCCATCAGGTCCGATAGAGCTCTTAGGTTTTAACTTTTTAATTGCGTGGATCACATCCTTAGGCATAAATTCAAGAACACTGACATAGTTGCTATTGCAGCTCTTATCGCAACGATTAATATTTTCAGCGTCAAGTATTGGGATATCAGGCAGAAACATACTTCCGAAAAAATTGGCAAAAGCTTCGGCCGCTGCGACACCCGAACACGACTCTCCCTTAAACGTAACATTTGCTTCAAACCCACCCTTAGCTCTCAAACTAGAGACGTGGCTCCAAAACGCGCGGGGGTTCAATGCTAAGTTATTTTCAATATTCCTGAGATATAAATTATAAGCACTAGATACACGTGATTTTAAGGAAGCTCTCATGTCTGAGAATAATCTGTACGTTTCGTCAGACTTGGTTTTTTTCCAATTGGCATGGAGCATCCGCGGCTACCTAACCTGCCATGGTTAAATCATAAATGAATCTTCCTCAATCAGTTTAGCCTCATTGCATGTAGGAGCATGTAGATCACCAGCGTCCCATCAATAGCCTGCTATGTCAATAACACTGGTATAGATATAAAATATAAAAAAATATAAGTTAAAACAAAACATAGACAGTGAAAGTGTTCTCCCATTCACAAAACGCCGCGAGGACATTTTTGTATGCAATTATGAGGCATCCGCGAGTATCTATGGTTCATGATAGATTTAAATCATAAATGAATCTTCCTCAATCAGTTTAGCCTCATTGCATGTAGGAGCATGTAGGTCACCAGCGTCCGATCAATAGCCTGCCATGTCAATAGCACTGGTCGGGTTGCACGCTGACTATAATTAACTGATTACTCGTGATTGTGTGCATGGACTTTATGGTGCTTTTTCCATAAAATACGATAAACTTTTTATTTGACTGACACGGTTTATTTATTTATCGTTCATACACAAGTGTTAAATCTGTAAATTTTCATTTCTATTAGTGTTTCATTTTTTTTTTTAAATTTCTTGGTTGATAATATTTCTCACTGTCATAATTAGACAAGACGACCGTTTTTGCCCGAAAGGTCCGTCTGCAATGTAGGAGGTTGCGAATTCGATTCCAGCCTTGGGGCAAGTGTTTCAACGATATCAGCAAATATTGGATGTTCTTGGTATTTTCTATGTAGAATAAAACATATTTTTCTATGTAATGCATTGCATTATGTATATCAGTTATCTATGTAGTTGGTAGGTACCGATAGCACAAGCTCCTAGCTGGGAGCTAGATAATGCTGTGTGGGTGGACCAACATTATGTGTATTATTATGTCTCTCATTTACCATGATCTCGGGCCATAAAGTGACCCGGTCCTTTGGAAGGCTTGCGTATTATTATTATTATTAGAGTTAATGGAAAGATGCAAATCGACTAAGTAAGAAAGTTTCAGTCTTTTACTATAGCTTGTTTCTTAATTTGCATGTACCTATTATCTTCTTATCAATATGGCCTACTTGAGAAACCATACTTTCAAAGTGACTCATTGTGAGTCAAAAACCGACAAACTTTGTATGTACAAATATTTGTTCATACGAGTACTTACCAGTCCTTCCGTGTGTAATATATTGTTGCCGAGTACTTGAAACTTTTTATAATACAACAAAATTATACAGATAGAAAACACTTTATTATACCATACAAAATAGGAAACATACACAAATAAATACTTCGAATAGAGGCAGTCGGCGTTATCGCTGGACATTTAGGAAAACAATATAGACGGTGGTACATTAATAGATATTTAGATAAAAAATTAAAACACAATTATCGACAATAGAAAAAAAATAATCTTTGATATTTTTTCAAATGTACAATAAATACTACATGTGCTGTGGGGATGTCCCGTGGTTCTTTCTATTTTCGAATTATTAAGAATTTAAAAAAAAAAAATTATACAACTTCGATCTTAGATTTAGAGAATTATTAAGTCTTCATCATATCAGCCTATACACGTCCACTGATGGTCAATCGTAGGCCTTCCCCATACAACGCCGCCAAAAACAGCGATTATTTAAGCACCTAAATATTTATATTGAATTATCTTGATTATAAATCCCGTTACTAACTCATAATTTCCGTGAGACGTTGCCGTTGGGAATAAGTACGTCTCCCGTGGGACTCTGGGAATAACATAGACAAAGAAAATATTGTTTGTCATAATGTAGATTGCAACTAAGAAACTTTGTAATGGTAGACGAAACAATGTAGTCCGAACTTAAAATAACCCGTTCTTTGTTCTCTAAATACATTTCATTTCTAAAGTTGATCCCTGAACTACATACTTCGGCGAAATGGGGACTTTCTTTGTTCTGTTAATTTGCCTGCCCTTATGGAAACCAGACACCATTCCTCTGGGAAAATTTTATAGCAAAATCTGTTATGAAATAGAAATATGGTGAATTGATTTTTTGTTCACTTACATTTTTTTGTTCCCTAGTGGGGTGCGAAACTAAGTGACATCCGTGAAATTTATGGAGTAGAAAGCCTTCTTGAATCCAATCAATTATCAAGAACAATCTTCTACCCAAGAAATCAATCATTTAGAACCCATTGGTGATGAACATCATTTAGATTCTAGAGTCATCTAACACGAACTCTGCCGACACAATTTAAATTGTTTGTGAAATAAATAAATGAAATCTAAAATGAATCTGCTTAACTTGGTTGGGGCTAGATGATGCTATGTGGATTGTCCAGTATTATTTATTTAGGTCCTTTTCTCTAGTGCACTTGTGTAAAGGGGCCCTAAGAATTAACGAGCTTTACCAACGCGTGAAAATGTAATTGCTGAAAGGAAAGTGCGAGAATTCATTTGGGAGCCGTCTGCCCTAGCCCAAGGGTGCTTTGAGGGTCGGCGATATCACCATTAAATTAATGAGTTATTTAATGAGTGGGTTACATATAATTTAATAATCTTCAGTGGTGTTAATATAAATAATGTGTGGCTATAGAATTAACGATCATTAGGTGGTATGATGGATACTATTACACGACCAGTTGACGACAGAGACCAATTTTAGAAACTGTCGAGTAGTGATCTAATTCATGAATTTGACTTTGGTCTTAGCGATACTTACGATACCTACCTATACTCGAGTCGAACTCGACGTGCAATGTTTGTAAACAAACCACGACACAAAAAATTATATCGCATTTGCTTATTTCATTTTTTATTTTATAAAATAAATGCTTGGTCGACTTTCATCATTCTCAACAATGATTATTGAAAGAGGACCTCAAATCGATAAGTAATGTAAATTGCGTATAAAATACGTGACAACTGAGTGAATAAGGTTAAATATGGGCTAGTTTATTAACATTCCACATCGAGTTTGGCTACTGTACAGGTAGTATAGTAGTCTCAATGAGATTTTACATAGTCTGTTCAATTATACAGGAACTAGATTTGTACAGAACATTCGTACAAAGAACGCAACTAAAAACGGAACAGAGGCTGTGGTGGCTAAAAGAATATTTGCTTTAAAACTTACAATTTCTGGCTGGAAAACGAAATCTATATATATAAAAGAAAGTCGTGTTTGTTATAACACTTATAACTCGAGAACGGCTGGACCGATTTGACTGAAAATTGGTGAGAAGGTAGGTTAGAACCAGGAGTCTAACATAGGATATTTAAAAAAAACCATTTGACAAATCGATTTCCACGGGGGCGAAGCCGCGGGGCGCAGCTAGTGAAATATAAAAGAAGGCAGACTTGTTATTAACTTTTCCATTTCCGGCCATTTTCATTCGCAGTCGGACGGTGACGAAAATAACGCAGAGAAAAAAGACATCATTGAATTTCACTTTCTGTGTTTTTGATAATTTTTGACTGATATTTGATTCTACCTCTCACCTTATAAAGTAGGTACTAGTTCCTGCCCGCGGCTTCGCACGCGTTATTTCTATTATCCCCTGGGAACTATTTAGGGATAAAAAGTAGTTTTGTTGCTATGTTTTATTCCGGGCCTGGAACTAGAGACTGGGGGTCGGTTACGTCATGCGGTCAGCCAGTATAGTCAAGCTGGGTTAATTTGACTACCATTCGATGTTCCTCTTACTAGAGCAAAATGCCTAATATCCCACAGGGTACACGGAGGGTGATTACGAAAAAAAAACCCAAAAAAGTAAAAAAAAAAAAAACAGAGTGAGTGATAGAGTGATTCAAGAGGAAGGTTTATAAACCATTGGACACATAGATTTTCACGCGGGTGAAGCCGCGGGGCGCAGCTAGTAGTAACACTAATTTCCGTAAGATACCCTAGGCACGAAAACAGTTACGCTCCAAGTCGTATCCAGCGGAATTTGCAGAAATGTCACAGAAAAGCGCATGATCCCACACATCTCCGATGCCTGAGCTCAGTTATGTGATGCAACACAACACGCGTATGTTATGTATGAGATGTTATGTAAACTCAGCGAGCGTGAAGTGTATGTGAAGCTGGCTGGACAGACAGAGATGAAATTAGAAGCGGAAGGTAGGTCGGTTATACCGATAAATAAATAAATAGTTTTATTCAAAACAGCTCAGCAGAAGGTATGGATTGCAAGAGTTAATTATCTTTTGTTCTTAAGGTCTAAAATAATACATTACCTGAACTAGGCAACTTATATTCCTAAACCTGTTTCTCAGGCAGTAAGTATTATTAATAATTATAATGTGATTGTTTTTTAAAATTGTTAGGTTATGCGAACAGCTTTGCATGCGTTTGCCTGGTTAATAGTAGCACTAAATTTGGTTTGAAAGGTTCTAACGAATTTTAATGAAACTATCATGCGAAAAAGTTAACTCTACTAGTTTATTTATAACATTTTGGAATTATCATTTCAGCAGTTAACTACTGTTTTTGATATTTTAACATTATAATTTTAATTTCGTATTTTTTTTACATACTCCTAAATATATTGAGAAAATCGTATTCAAACCAATAAATAGGCAAATTAAAAAGATCTACCTCATAACTACATAAGGCTATTAAAGTTTAATTTTCCTCCGAGTCACCTTGCCTCAATTGTCTCGACTCAATTATTTTCCCATTACCTAGCTAACAGCTTCATTATCTTTGAACTATTTAATTTTCCACTGAGTCAGCTCTTACCTTGCCAAATCACCAGTGTGACTAACTGTACGGTCGGAGTAGGTACAGGCGAGTGCGAAATGCGTCGTTAAATCGACGATAAAGAAAGGGGTCGTATGGTACAAGACTTGGATTACCGCGAGCGCTGCGTGAAGGAGCGAAAATAAACCATGACGGCCAATATGACGGCCTTTTTATTATGATTTCGCCTGGCCGTTCGCGAATAGGTATTTTAATGTTTGTACATAGTTGAGTCGATACGTCGATACGCAATATATTTATTGTTGTCAACACATTGGCTTAATAAGTAGGTGATTAAGTATAAGCAGCGAGCACTTAGTATAAGTAAGTATCATAATGTGAATCCTGTTGGGCGTAAACAAAAAGTAGAAGGCAGACCGAGGCTGATTTTGGTAAAAAATATAAATAAATAAATAATTCTGGACAATTCATACATTATTTATTTAGCCCCAAGCTAAGCAGAGCTTGTGTTATGGGTAAATATTTACTACGTAGGTAAGTATATTAATTATTATATTTTATTAATTTATTATTACGGGGTGAATATATTAAAGGCGTAGAACTCAGTAGAGTAATTTTTATATAGTATTAAAACTGAGAAGCCAACATAGTTTTTACTCTAACTTGACGAACCTGTGTGTCAAGTTTTAAATTTTCTTATTAGAAGTAGTCGCAGTGTGTCTCAGCTGACTATTATTTCAATAAACAAACTTATTTGGCAATTCTATTCTAATGTTTATCTGATAATGACGTGGAACCTAGCAAGCCAGGGATCTACCCATCCAACTTATAAACTACTAGTTTCTGCCACAACAGGAAAAAGAAAACATTTCTAGACTCATGGAAAGCAATAGGTCCTACTCCACTTTCTTCTGATTATATTTGCATGTAAAATTATGTTGTCTGTATGTCTTTAAGGTCCCTCGTCCGAAGTCCGTTCACAAGTGAAAGCCATGTTTGTAGAAAGCTATCTATACTCAGATCCTGAAGAATTATTTGTCAACTTTATTTACAAGAAATAAGGTTATTTATCACTTGTCATTAGCACCTGATTAATGTTCTGGCACCTTTGCTGCTAACTCTACTTTTAGTAATAACTTGCAAAATTGGACAGCTTTCGCCGTTGTATATTCAAATACAAAAACATGGTTTGGATCATTAAAACCGCGACAAGATCCTTTGCGCATCTGAAATTGCTCAACTGCGAATGGTTGCAAACTGCAGGTAGATGCTGGATGCGTCAAGCTGAAGACAGGGCGCTGTGGCGCTCATTGGAGGAGACCTATGGACTGCTATAGGCTGATGATGATGGTGATGAATGGTTGAGCAATGGGGCTTTCCTTTTGCAACTAATATTGTTCCCCATTGCTAACCAATATGTTTTTATTGTAAAGGTAGATACATCCAAGGCATTTACAACATTAAACCTACCATTAAACAAAGTATAAGCATCAATTTTCTCAGACCCTCGTGTGATCCATTGTAGTGTTAAATAACCCAGCGCTATTTATAAACGTTTTAATCATTGAATTATAGAATCTGATTATATTAATAAACATGGTCAAATTGGTCAACATCATGAGTATTTTTTTCCATGCAAGTCACAGAAAAGTAAATATATTTATTTCAACTTATGCATATAATTTATAACAAGGTTAATAAACAATACGAAACAAAAAGAAATTAAAACTTAATATACATCATCAATTCACACAGCTTCATCTAGCCCCAAGCTAAGCAAAGGTATAACAAAACATTACGTCATTAGATCGTTATTATACATAGGAACCTCTTCTATTTCTTCTACCTATCCTATTGCTATTTGGTATACCTTATCTGTTAATTATAAATCATGTTATTTTGATTTATAATTAAGAGTGTATAATACCTCAAACTGCTAATTTTCAACTCCGCCGTATGTCCATATCGTCTAAACTACTGAATATTTAACTTTGAAATTGATATATGGTAAAGTTCAGGACTTAATCTATCGATCATATGTTCGAAAACACGATTCCATAAAATTTTCTCGATAGAAAAAATCGCAAAGTTACCTCTAAATTTTTACTAAAACCTAATTTCTCAATAAATACAGAAGTTCAGATCTTGACAATAACCGTGGTAATAGAATTAAGTATAAATAAAAATGTTATATGTTTCGGTTTTTTCAAATAATGTCCTAATTAATAGGTAATAAGCTAAAACTTGATTTTTGAACTTGCGTTGCAATGCCCTGTCCCGCTCTTATGAACGCAAAATCATATGTCTAGCCTTTTCACACAAAGTTGAGGTTGTATGGGCCCTTAATAGATAAGGTATACCAATTATTATAACTTTTTTACTAAGTAATTTTATTTTAAAATTACCATTATATGTAAACAGTTTTCCTCATATGTTACCTACTTTATTAGGTTAGGTTATATTTATGCAAACAACAAAACGACATATTTACAACTACAGTATTAACAACTATTCATATTATAATATCAATTTCCTGTAAATCTATGACGTCACCAGAAGGTGGAAGGTTATCCAGAATGCTGGCGTTGACCAAAAAAAAAGCCAGCATTCTGATATCCAGTAATCTATGATAAATTTAGTAAGATCTTTATATTTATAGTATTATATTTATAGTAGATTAGTTACCTACAATGATTATTTTATAAAAATCGAGCTCGTTTATAAATAACGGGCACAATCACAATGCACAAGGCGTTTCAAGTTACGTCAAACAATATGATTCTGCGACCTCGATATCATACAAACTTCATACAACGCGCTGTGAGGCCTGTAAATGGAGTTAAATAATGACCAGATTATGAAAGTTACCTACTTACTTTGGTAGTTAGTAGGTTATGAGCCAGATACAGATACTTTGGGTGGTACCAAAGTTCAACAAAATTCCTCGAAAAATATGGTTATTGTAGGTACAAAACAAATAAATGTCCTCGATAAATGTCTTCAGATCTAGAGTCTATAACTATTTTCTTTCGCAAGAATAATTCTGTACGTAATTATAGTATATTAATTATTTATATAGTATATATATTACTATTTATATTTTATTATGTTTGTAAGTTCTGTAATCTAGCACTACCTACTAAACTGTTGTCCACACTACCCAAAGGTTAGCAGGTAGAGAATGCTATCTAGCATTATGCTCGCCTATGTACAACTTTTGTACAATAAAGTATATTCTATCTATTCTATCTAAAACAATTAATAAATAAATAATGTTGGACAATCCACACAGCATCATCTATCCGCAAGCTAAGCTAGCAGCATTTTGTTTTATAATTACGTTGAACAAAGGAAATATTTCATTTGGTAATTTCTGATACTTATTTTAAGCTTTTTGAATGTCTTTGTTATAGTTTTATTTAGTAAAGTTTAGGCCAAGATGCGAAAATAGAGTTTGGTAGCCACGAAGGGCAACTTCGTATCTCTACCTAAACTATACAAAATAATCCTATGTTGATTTGGTAGGTACTAGGTATCCTTTGAACCTTTTTATTCGTTTTTTTTCTCTATTCCTATATAAGTTCATATTTTAAATATTAATTATTTTAAACAATTACGCCACCGTCAGCTTTAATACGTACCGATCCTATCCATCCAAAGGTTGCCTGGAAGAAATCGCTGTTAGCGATAAGGCCGCCGATTGTGCCACTAGACTTCAAAAGTATTAAAATCCTTTATTATTCTATTTTTTTGTAATGATGTTGCAATAAAGATAATTGTATTGTATTCATTATTCAGACATTCGAGAAACGTTTACAGAGTTTATTGAATTCTCTCATCTCAAGGTTATCTGCGATACGACGAATAATATACAGAGCTGCCAGCAGACGCCCACTATTGATTTAAACTGAAAGTCAAAACACTTTCTCTACAAGAAATTAAATAATATCACAAGCATTTTCAATTTCGGCGTGACTTTTGCAGGGCTTCGCACCATAAGTAACAAAAAGCTTCTTTACAGAGCATAATTATTTTTATGAGACTGAATGTTCATAGGTGTGTATGTAGGTAGGCTAGGCATCCTTAACTTTGTAAATTTATTTGATATCTTTTTACGATGGACATAGGATACTTGAAAAGCGCGTGCGAAGCGTTAAATTTATTAAAAACTAGCTGCGCCCCGCGGCTTCGCATGCGTGGAAATTTCTGCGCAATTTTACCACGTTTTCTCACCACGACTACTACAAACATTTCAAAACCAAAATCAGCTAAATTGGCCCAGCCGTTCTCGAGTTTTAGCGAGACACGTTTTAACGAACAGCAATAGATTTTTATATATGTATAAAAATGTTGGGTCAAAATCACGAAAATGAAGGATAAGGTTGTAAGGTTTTCAATTTCACACATTTTAACAAAATTTTTTGTATTTAATAGCTTTGTAATTAATAGCTTATACTAAATATCAAATAATGATGATAATATACATTTAACTAATTCTGCACAAAGGTGGCCCACTTCAAACCAAAACAAAGTTTTTTACAGCTTTTAATAAAACTAAAATCCATATTCCTTTGTCCACAGCTCCTCGGCCTAGCAATAATCGGCGTCGGCGTGGCCTTTCTGCTGAACTGGTCCGTGGTGAAGGATGAGCTCAAGTCGCAGCTGACCGTGGCGCCATGGGTGTTCATCATCATTGGGTCTGTGACCTTTGTCATTGCCTTCTTCGGATGCTGCGGCGCTATTCGCGAGAGCCACTGCATGGTTGTCACGGTGAGTGTTACTGTCATGCTGGACGAATAGACCAATTACAGAGTGGGGTGTAAGGGAGACTCCAACTTCTTGTCTCCCTCGCCAACCTAACCTGCACGTGGTACGCTCTGCTAGATAACGAACTAGGCGCTGGTGGAAATACGAAACAATCTTCATAATTTAATAACTAAGCATCATCATTATCATCACCCATTACAGAGATGTTAACTCAGAATCGAACTGACGGCTTTCGCGCCGGATGATAACAGTATCCCTCATGAGCAGGACGAGGGCGAGTCACAACAGCATTCTACAAACTGGCAGAACGTATGTTACGTGTACGGACACACTTTGTCCAATGTGTTGCTCCAGTGTGTGTGGGTGGAATGGGTGGATATAAAAACTACTTAAATATTTTTAAACTTCGATCTGAACACATAAGATACTGAAACTGATTAAGACTTAATTCTTATTTTATTGTAATTTAATTTGTTCTAATCCCATCTAATCTATTTATATTTAGCTAATGTCATTTAATTTTACCCTCATTTGTTTTCTATTTAAATATTTTTTTTGGATTGTATTATCTGAAAAATTTATGAAAATAAATACAATACAACTACAAAAAGTTCTTGGGCGATTCGCACCGCGGTGCAAAAAGACCCATTCAAAAAAAGCCTCAGAGACGAGACAGTGTCTACGTCCCTCGTAGACACTCGTCTCGTCTCTGAGGCTTTATAGTCTTGTCTCGGGTAACACAACGAGTATGTATACTGCCTCTCGTTGAGACAGCGATCGCTCGAGACATTCGAGATATCTCGGCGTACAAAAACAATACATTTATTGATAACACTAAGTTATAGATCGAGTCTGCTCGCTTCAATAACCATCCATTTCCAATTCCAGTACTCGATATTCCTGCTGGTGATCATAATCGTGCAAGTAGTCCTGGCTATCCTGCTGTTCACGTACGGAGACACCATGAAGGAGGGGATCGTCTCCTCGGTCCACTTGATGTTCAAGAAGCGACAGAGCGACAGCGCTACAGAGGCTATCATCAACAACCTTCAAGAACAGGTACCTACTTTACTAACCCAACCCATCAGTATTCGGTACTCAAACGCAACTCAGATTTAAGTCGTCAAGTGACGATTTTTTGACAGATTTTAATTGAATACAGATTTTTATCAAAAAATCTCGACTTGATGAGAACTGAGATGCGTTTGAGTATTCGGGCGTAAAGCTATCAGCCAGTATTCATGATTTGGCGCTGCGGGGGGTTGCGGGTTCGATTCCTGTCCTGGGACAAATGTTTGTACTATCTGTTCCGTGTGTTTTGGGTATTATGGCGCAATAAGTAGCGCATCCCCATACTGAGGGAGGGTTACGGGTTAATATGTTATTTCATTTATTTATTCCACACATTATACACTGTCTTAGTATCGTTATAATGTATTTACTTTTATATTACGCAGTGATCTATTTATATTAAAGTAAAATCAGTTTTTTAGGGTTTCTGTTGCGAAAGTTTTGTACTATGGTACCTATGGAACTCTCGGTATACGAGCCGACTCGCACTTGCCAGTGTTTTTTTAATATTTTGATTTTTTTCCCTATTCCAGTTCAGCTGTTGTGGTGGCAACGGCGCAGAGGAATACGGTCTGTCCCTGCCAGAGTCCTGCTGCGCCAAGGGTCCCAGCTACCTCGGAGCCATCGTCGGAGCCAAGTGCACCTACGACACTGCCAACCCTGGCTGCGCACCCACCCTGGCCAAGTTATATGAGAAGTGGAGCAAGCCTATCGCTGGTGTCGCTATCGGTGTTGCTTGTATTGAGGTGAGTTGGCCACCTAAATTTTTTTTCCCGGATCTTAATAAAAAAAGTCCCGTAACTGGCGACTCTTAGTAAAAAAAGTTGGCAACCCCAGTACGATCCCGTAACTGGCGACTCTTATTGGGAACCCCATTATGAACCCGTAACTAGCGACTCCTACGGCCAATAGTAGACTTCATACTCTATAATAGACTATGCACACCTATAGATAGAAGGAGGAACTCTGTAGCACCCGTGTATTAAAAAAACGAACCCTGAAATCAAATTGTTGTAGTCAGTTGAGGGGAGGAAACGGTTCCAATTTTAGTTATAGAGTTGATCAAAACTTAGGTTGAATTAAAAGCTTGTAAAAGTAAGCAGTGGTGAAGATGTGTCCACTTGCGTGCCACAACTCTGGCAGGACGGCAACACTGGAACTTGCTTCAGCAAAAATGTTACAATCCCGAAAAGAGCCAACTCAGTCATTTTATTACCATCGACTATGAAGTTGGCAAATTATTAGAAAGTACACAGGGAATCGCAGTTAATATATAGATACATAAATAATTTATTTAACAAATAGGTTACATAACTACCAATCATTTATTTAATAACAAATAGGTTACATAACTACCGACGGCCGCTGGGGCAAACGTGTTCTTGAGTGGAGACCACGTCTCGGTAAACGTAGTGTAGGACGCCCTCCGACCAGTAGGGATGACGACCTGCGAAAGACTGCAGGTAGATGCTAGATGCGGCAAGCTTAAGACAGGGCGCTATGGCGCTCATTGGGGGAGGCCTATGTCCAGCTGTGGACTGCTATAGGCTGATGATGATGAGGTTACAACTTAGTAAATAGTGCCGACGCACTTAGTTCTCACATAAAATGGCTGACTTTTGATTACTCAGTACTTGATTTACTAGAGGGAACTATTTAATGTATTTGTTTTGTTTTTGCAGGTCGTTGGAGCCCTGTTCGCGCTGTGCCTCGCCAATTCCATAAGAAACATGGATAGAAGGTCACGCTACTAATATTTTGTACATTAAAACTGGTACCTATGAACACATTTTATTTTGGTTAATCGTATACTAACACCGGGTAATGTTCAACGCATGGGTGTTCACAACTAACGATATAAAAAAACCATAATTTGGTATTTTATTAATACATTTTATATATTTCTAACTATATGAACACAAAGTCATTTACTAACAGTGTTAATTTCTAAAACTAATATATTTTTAGTTTTATAAGCCGCAACAGAAATGATTTTCGGGACAGATATTCTCACTATAATTGTAATACTTGAATAACTAACGAAATATGTCTAATGTTTATGCTTAGTTCTCTTCTCTGCTCACTGCAACGCTGAATTAACGTGAATTGTGTATAGGCCAGTCACCACAGACACAAAAATCGCATTAGGTCGCAAAAATTTGCACGGTTCTTTTTTAAATGTTTAAAATATACCAATAGTTAAGGCTAAGTGTGCTCCTTTAAAGACCTGTACTAACTTCGTGGTGCTCGAATAACCTAGGACTTTTTTCTTATTTTGGCTATAACTTTAAAAAAAATGCATTCTACGGCAATGTCATTCGAGCATAGGCCTTTCGAAGTTGCAATAAAAATCCTAACAAGATCCCAAACAATCAGAACCATGCAATTTTTTTGAACCTGCATTTTTTAAATGACTGGCCTACTAGTCATAAGAATCGCTTTGATATAATTATGCGCTTAGATGTGTACTCTTAAAAATAAGTTAATTTATAAAAATTTGGTGTTTTTCTAAAAAAATTTAGAAAGAAATTTGATTCAATGAGAAAATGTTAGCTCAAGAATAACTTCATGAATCTCTATTTTTATAATCTCTTCTGGGTATTGTGATAAATAATATTTATTCTTATATCGTGAGAGATGTCGAAGATTCTATTCACCGTATTTAAAAAAAAAAATGACAGTTTTTATATCCATTTAATATGTACCCCAAATTTTTTTAGGTACAATTTAGTAGTGTTGAAACATACAAGGTCACAATTTCTTTTTAATGTGATAGTTAAGAATGTACAATAAGTATTTCATGTGCTTTGCAAAAATAAAATTTGAATATGTGGATTTATATATGAAATTGATGCACAATAAAGAAAAAGTTTAGCAATTAAATCCATTTAAGGAGCTTGCACTGAATTGATGCTAAATATCTCAAAAATATATTATGTAGTTTGTATGGTTAAATAACTTTTATGTGTGTATCTAATAATTATACTTTTTTTAAATTAAACAGTACCTAATCGTATTGCCGACCTATTATTTTCAATGATAATAAAATTAAGTATTTTTAGGTGAGTTGTAAATACACTTTTTACATGTGCTTGTAGTTAGCGTTAAATTGTCTGTATTGTTATCTTAGATGGTAATGGATAAAATCATTTGTGATAATGTGGCTCCTAAAATATTTTTTAATTTTCGTTCTATATCTATCTGAAATAATATATTATGTGCTCATACTCCTACTTTACCTACACAATATTGGATATATTGGGATTACTTCCAAAAAGCGCATACCGCCGATCGATCTGTAATTTGGTGTACCAACGTATTTTGACCTTCTAATCACAGAAACCATAACAAAATTGGCGCAAACGCCAAAAAGTATGAATGTCATGAACTCTGTGAATACTTTTCGTTATTTTAGTCGAACTGCGTGAATATTCTCCGCTATAGTTGCATTTTCTGTATATTTTCCGCTGTAATACATTAACTCCGTGAATTTTTCCGCTGTAGGTATTTATAATTTTTTTTTAATTTTATTTTTTTCGCCCATTTTTGTTATGATATTCGTGATTAGAAGGTCAAAATACGTTAGTATACCAAATTTCAGATCGATCGGCGGTATGCGTTTTTGGGAAGTTTATCCAAAATATTTCATGTGCGTGCACTTTAAATAAATGAAAAAACTATCTTCTGTCCGCGGCTTTTCACGCGCTTTTTAAGTAGTTCGTCCCCGGAATATTGAAAACCTCCCTACCAAATTTCATAAACATCGGTTCAGCCGTTTAGGCGTGAAAAGGTAACAGACAGATAGAGTAACTTTAGTTTTTAAATGTTACTAGTATGGATAACCGTTGTGGTTAAAGTAATTTTTCCAAGGACACATTAACATGAATGTTCCAGTGTAGTGTATATTGGTTTAGTATTTAATTCTGTATGTCTGTATATCATAATTATTTTTGTTAGTCGCATGTTTGTAAGCTATAAATGGTATTAAGGTAAAAACTGTTGGCGTTGGTGTATTAAGTAGAGTTGGTCTATGTTCTGTATGTAACTAAATGTCGTATTAATTTATAACATAGCGTTTTATATATCTCCATGGTACCAGTGTTGTTTTTGAATTTTTTAGTATTCTGATAGCGTCGATAGGCGATATACTAATTATCCGTAAAATTACAGGTACGCTTAGAAGAAGACATCACGACATACTCTAGAATCTGAAGATCAAGACATCAACGACACAATAAAACTCAAGTTACTGTACAAGTTAGTTTATAAAGTCTAGCGTACCAACCCACCTTGAAAACTTAAGTTAGGTGCGAATGTTTCCAGAAAACCATTAAATAAATGTACCAACTTAGAAAAACGAACGAGTTATAAAAAATTCCATTTAACACTAATACGAAACCTTTATCTCTTCACAATATGAAGATATTTCTACAAGGTATCAGTTTTTCTATTGACACCTTCGTAGAATTTATAATTTGCACTGTTTACCGTTCTAATTTTAACTTTCTTTTATAATTGTTACGAGTTATCTTATACATTAATAGTTAAGGTATGTTAAGTTACATTTAAGTGACTGTTTGAAGTGCATCAAGTTGGTGTGTTGTCTTTTTGTATAGGTATAGCAACACACAAAACTGTGTATGCCATTGTTTTGGTGTTTGAAAGTTTCAATTCAATACCAAACACTGTAGGTATGGTATTGAATTGAAACTGTGGTAAGGTATGGTAGTTATTTTTGGTTGGTAATCATAATTTTATAAAGTAGTTTTTAATTGATTTAACATCCTGCCATAAAATTAAATTCACTAATTTTGGGTATTCTTTAACATAAATTTTTGTGACTCATCTTGGTTAAAATCACTAGGTACCTAAATTAAAAGAAAGGTTCCTCATTTTATTTCACTGAATTATTTTTATTTACTTAAATATCTCTTCAAATTGTTAACATAAGAACTTGACGCACTTAATGTATGTTATAATTATAAAACATTTAAAGATATTCTATTGATATTTGACCTATTTTCGTAGTTCGGGTTGTATCGAGTAAGTTTATTCGTCCATTTTACAATTTTATTTGTATAAAATATAGTGCATTTCTAAAGTGATTGTGATTATCTATAACTACTGTGATTCAGCATCACTAGAATAGGTACCTACTTATCGTAATATCAGCAGCTAAAAGAATCCCCTCAAAAATAGCCAATTTTAAAGTTAGTACTGTCTGAGAGGTTAACACAATCAACTTTAGTTATTCGTGTGGACGCGAATCAATCTCAATCTTTTTTAATAATCGAGATCAATCTCCATTTTGAATCTCTTTTTGCATTTCTAATGGAATTGCTTAGGTCGATGATTTATGTATGGCGACTGAGGGCGACAAATAAATTTTCTACTATTATGAAGCTTGTGAGTTTTATTTTTTTTACTACCTTTGTTTTTCCTATGTTAAGTTTTCTGCAGTTAGTTCTACCTCTCGATATATTTAAGAAGGTATCCTTAATATTTATAAAAACGCGCCCCGCGGCTTCACCCGCGTGGAAATCTATGTGTTAAATAGTTTATAAACCTTCCTATTGAATCACTCTAACTAATAAAACAACCGCATCAAAATCCAATGCGTAGTTTTAAAGATCTAAGCATACATATACATAGGGGCAGACAGACAGCGGGAACGACTTTATTTGATACTATGTACTGAAAAAGATATAAGTACTTAGGTAGGTTGATATTTTTATTTCTTTTGGTTTCTTTCCCTGCCTACTTGCATAGTCCAGTCCTCTTTCCTGTCTAGTTGAGGTTTAGTGTTTCACCTAACTAATTGTAAACTGCTGGAAATGCAATAATACTACAATTGCCCCAAAAATTGGTTTCTCGCAATTATCTAGGTTTCTACAGGTCTAATAATGTACGACACTTGCTGTAAGTATATGAAAGACTCTAAAAGTGGTGGAACTGGAACCGTTGAAAATTGTATCAATAATGCTATGCAATAATGAATGACTGCGAACGAGTAGAATAGAAAGATATTCATTCATCTACGCTTGAGGGCTGTAAGTAGAGACTCCTACCTTACCTAACATAACACTACCTGTTATGCTACTAAGAAGTAGAAATCTACCAAAAGTGGCTACGCCTCGCTCGCCTCGCAAATAGCTCATTCTACTTCAACAATCAACACAACACTCAACAAATTTAGATGTCAACGTCAACGACGACATTCACAGCTTAGATTACGGTCTGTCATTGTTTATGTCTGACAGATGACGGCGAGGAGCTTGTGCGTGCGGTGCGGGCGGTGGGGAACAACGAGTGAGCGATGTGAGAAAATAACGAAAATCAGTCTAAAATCATGCAAAGAGTGAACGTTCGCTTGATCACGTCTCCCCCAGATTTTGTAAAGTTTATTTAGTATCACCAGCTTTCACTTCGCGCGGTCACTCCTAAATGAGCAGTACCTACTCCGACGTACAGTAACTATTGCTAAATGTGTTGTAAAGAGCTTCGGTCGTCTCACAAATAACTTTCTAAACTCATGGTGATGGGCACCGCCACGGAGATGGCTTACAAGAAATATTGTGTTGTTTTTATACTATTCGCTCTGGCGATAGTTCAAGCTGTGGGCTATGATACAGAGCTGTATGGAACGGAGGCGTGCGACAGCGCGGCTTGTTTCGACGAGCTGCACGGCGCTCTCGGAGACTGCTCATGTAGTGTGGACACCATCGATTACTTCAACAACGTGAAAATATTCCCGCGTATCCAGAGCCTCGTTACGAAAGACTACTTCCGGTTCTACAAGGTCAATTTGAAAAAGGAATGCCCATTCTGGGTGGACGACAGCCGATGTGCTATGAAGTACTGCCACATCAAAACATGCACCAAAGAAAGCGTGCCTGGCTACCAGAATGGCTACGGCGACAACGACATCGAAACCCCGGCAGCTAAATACACAAAAGATGCAGCAACTGCCTGCGATTCTGAAGACCACAACCCTGACCTGGGATACCTCAACATGACTATCAGTCCCGCAAGTCAGTATGAAATAGCAAAGTGGAAAGTGTATGATGATGCGGTAGAAAACTTCTGTGAATGTGATGATCGGGATGCAGATGCTGATTATGTGGACCTGTCCCTAAACCCTGAAAGGTACACAGGATACAAAGGTCCTTCAGCTCATAGAATATGGAGAAGCATTTACCAGGAAAACTGCTTCAGACCTAAGCTTAATCCTTACGAATCATTCCCTTATGTATTGAGCTCAGATTTGGGGAACATGTGCTTAGAGAAGAGAGTGTTCTATAGAGCAGTGTCTGGGGTACACACTAGTATCAACATTCACTTGAGTTCTAAATACTTATTATCAGAGAAAACTGTTGGTTTTGCTGCCCCCCCTGAAGGTGAGTGGGGACCGAATCTTGAGGAGTTCCAGAGAAGATTTGACCCATCACAGACACATGGGGAAAGTTCAAACTGGCTGAAAAATCTATACTTTGTTTATTTACTAGAAATGAGAGCATTAGCAAAAGCCGGTCCATATTTAGAGAATGAAGAATATTTCACTGGCAGTCCAACAGAGGATGAGGAGACTCGCACTGCCATTCAGAACATGCTCGGTGTAATCTACTCTTTCCCGGACCACTTCAACGAATCCTCCATGTTCACGGGAGGAAGCCAAGCAGCTACATTGAAGAATGAGTTCCGAGACCACTTCAGGAATATCTCGAGAATAATGGACTGTGTTGGGTGTGACAAATGCAAGCTTTGGGGTAAGCTGCAGACGCAAGGCCTTGGCACAGCATTGAAGATATTATTCTCCAGCCGATGGAACAGCCCCGAGGGAGACCCTCCTCAGCAGAAACAACCCGCACGACACAGTTCACACGAGAGATTGCAGAGGACCGAGATTGTGGCGCTGTTTAATGCGTTTGCAAGGCTTTCTAACAGTATACGAGAGTTGGAGAATTTCAGGATTATGCTAAGGTGAGTCCTTTTACTATTGTGGTTGATTGTCTACTTGCTTGCTTGATTGGGGTGGTAAACTGGGAATACAAGACGGAAGGGGATTCATCTGAATACTAAAACTAAATATTTGAATAATTAATTAGGATGGCAATTTATAATTATCTATTGGATAGTGAATTAAATGAATGATTCTTTTTAGCCAATTTATTTGTCTTTAATTATTAAACTTTTAGTATTCAGACAAGGTGTTCCAACATGTAATTGATTTATTATGTACTTATTCATTTTATTTATGATTGCATAAATAGGTATTTATGCAATTATTATTGTTGCTTATTTGTTTTTACAAATAAGTTTAAATGAATAAAATTTTATGAATACAAAGAATCTTAAATATTTTTTCTCAAGTACACAAAAATCAATTATTTGAGTGTTATGTTAGACATAATCGATATTCTGTGTATATATGTGTGGCTTGATTAACACATACCTGTTTATTACTGAGCTATAAGGTAAAATGATATAATATAATACTTAATAATATAATATAATTTTGATGTGTACCTATACATTGGTGATGGTACATTTTATTTAGTCTTCATAATTATTATTTCTTATTTCTATAAAAGAACTTTATAGAGGTTTAAAAGGTCAGAGTTAAATTACACAATTTGTGAAGAGATGATTAACAATAGCAAGTCGGGTAAGGTAGGTTCTTTGTGTAATCAATTCAATTGTCTGCTCTGATCTTTTGTTTCAAACTACTACTTATTAATGATTCAGTGAAAAATCAAGCAATCGCTTTTTAAGTGTCACCTCTATGTCATTGTGTATGACGGCATTGCGTACCCAGTTTCTCAAAATTACTTTGATGGGTTCATTTCAGATTGAGGAGGGTTAAACAAAGTAATACGAAGTAAATCATGTTATTTATACAAAAAAAAAGCATAATGTTAACCTTGTTCGCGAAAATTCAATCCTGAGGAGATCCTTAGGAATAAGAATCGATATGTGTGCCATTTAAACTCTTTCAACTGAATAACTCGAGGTTTAATCCTATTTTCAATAACTGCATACAGTATAAACAATAACAATATAAAATTTTTGTAATTTAATGGTATTTCTATTATTACCCTACTCGACATAAAATAATTTAAGCTTTCGTGGAAGCAATTAAGTTTGAATTTTTTGAATCTACATCTAAATGTAAAATGACTGTCCTGACATGTTTTGATGCTATCAGCACTTCGCTATGATCAATATCTAACACAGATTAAATCTGGTAAGTGCATGCATAATCGGAGGCTTGGGTTATCTACAATCACAAAGTCGCATTTTCGAATCCGAATAGATCTAAACTGTCGGTAAATACGGTTCGAATTGCGTCATAGGCAGATGCTAGCTTTTGTATCTCTGATTTGTCGTGTTCACAAACAGCCACGTGTACCTTCGGCTGAAGATGTGACGTAACAAGATAGCTAATTGTGCAGAGGAGATTTATGTAGATACTTAGAGGTACTTTATGTATATTTTTCTCTAGTAGAGAAAAAGTCTTTCTGTTGCTGTCTAGTTTTTTTAGTATTGCCTCCGATTACCGAGCGCAAGGCAGGATAGATTTATCTCCAACATTTGCAAAGTTCATACTTCTTTAGTCCATAATAATTTATAAAATCGAGTCTGTTATTTTGTTACCTTTTCAGTGAAAAGTTAAGTAGTTCAATCGAGTTAGTCAGTTTTGTAGGCGTGAAAACTTTTCATGTGGAACACTTTTCATAATGAATCTCAATGAAATTTGGCAGGGATCCCTCGAAAGGCCAAGGAAGGATCTAATAAAAGTACCTGCGAAAGCGTTTAAATCACATATTTCATGTTAGACGTGGATACAACCAGATCGCTTCGCTGATTTGCCCAACAAAGCGTATTGTCATGCATAGTCCATTATCTGTGTGGGTATCTCCTAACTAAACAAAGACTCATCAAATCCATGATTCGATGAGTTCACCCAGAACTCATCGAATCGTGGATTTGATGAGTTCATCCAACTCTGCTTTGAACCTAATCTAATCGCATGTAATTTGCTGTTCGTATTATTCAAAGATTTTAAAGTTGACAGTACAACTCTGTTTTACGTGATGTTTTATTATGAATTTATGATACAAAACGTAAATTGAGGTGTACGTATCAAAATTCCTATACTTCTTTGTCCAATTCCTCGCGAAGAGTGGAAGTCTTCCAATTGACAGAGGTCTTGCATTCGGACAGAGATTGCTAACTATAACAATAACAATCCTATAAAGAATCCTAACCACTTCAGCCGCTTTTAATATAAAGTATCTCGATAATTACATTTATAAGGCTTTTATATGCGAAGCCAGGGTGGGTGGCTCGCAATCCTAAATTACGTTTCATTTGTCACGTAGTACTATGAGTTGATTGATGTGACTCAGTGTTAGAAGAGAATACATAATAATGGTGTTAGTCAAGTAGGTATGGTAGGCAGTGGCCGCTTTTATGATTTACCGTCGCACGTGACGTTTTTACCGTCACGGTAAAAGAACAGTCATAACGACGGTTTTAATTTACAATCCCTGATAATGTTCACGCCCTGCTGTTGTGAACGCGGTCGCGGCGTAAGAGTCGACTTCATAGAGTAACTTTTATATTGGTCGACTTCTTTAACTCAGATCAGTAGATGTCGTATGAGCCGACTAAGGGACTCTACCAGAGTAAGAGCAGCTTCTGTGTAACATGCAAAATGTTACTGCGGTCATCAATAGCCTACCCAATCAACGTAGTGATTATGTCAAGCCCCCAAGTGGGTTTTGTGGAGACATGTCTAGCGTATGACGCGAAGTAGGCGAGTTCACGATTTACGAAAGAGTGTATGACTGTTGAAACGTCAGGAAAATAGGTAAATAATTACTCCTGAATCCTAGTAATATTAGAAAGGTAAATACGAGAGTTCGTGACGTTGTTGTTGTGGTGAAGGTGTTTGGCCACGCAACGCCAAAACTACTGAATGGATCGGACTGAAATTTTGCACATATTACCATCTGGGCTAGGAATAACATTAGCTATATATTCCCAATTACGCGAGTCAACCCGCGGTTATGCGCTAGTAGTCATATAATTATATTTATTATAGAGCATTCTTACGAGTAATACAGGCTCTCGTAGGTGCTTTGTAGCTCGGTTATGATAATGCACCGGATAATCGATATTTCTTGGCGATTAGACACAGTGTAATGCAAAGTGTTTGCTTATCAAATAATGCACGTACCTAGTATTGTATAGGTATTTGTTTTAGACTTCGTTGCTTATTGTTGTTTGGATTCCTTGCGTTTATGAACTTGCTTTAATTTTAACATCTTCTTCGGACATCTAAGCATCCTATTTTATTGTTTATGCTTAATCTTACTATTTCTATATATATCTTCAACACAGAGAGTGCCCATGGTGCACTTAGATGGTGTTGTGCAGTGGCGCTTCTGAGGCGCTTTCCCTAGAAAGTGTTTTTTTTAAATAATTTATTTAGGGTTGGTCAATTATTTAAACACGCCACCCTTGAATATTACACAAATTATAATAAAAACACAATAAAAAATTAATAAAAGAAACAAATTAAACTAACTATTATATTTTTTATGTACATATACGATAGGGAAACATGAAACAAAACATTAATCGCTTTCTTTAACTGCCAGCCCAGCTTCCTCCGATAAGAGAAAACATTAAGTAGGCTATATTATTTTCGGATATAACACGTAGCCACTTATTTTATTTCATGAATGTAGGCCGAAAACAATATTAGGTACCAACACTCGTTTCTGCTACTGAAACTGCATAAGATCGCAAAAAAAATCTTGAAAATATGAAACAGGTAATTGAATTCATGTTTCATTCGTGAGATCACAGTATTTGTGCGATATCGAGTTATTTAAATACTTTACCTAATTACATCATTGTTTTAACGTTTGTATGAGAACTTAATGCATACAAAAGATAAGAAACCACAACAGAAAAAAAAAAATTAAGGAAAACCCCGATGATATAAAGTGATAAAAGAAACTATATTTTTTGTATGAAATTTCTTTACTACAGTGTTGCTTAGTATGATAATGGTTATTAAGGTCTCACTAACTCTACGTATCTGGGTCTCCTACCTTTTATTCTTAAATACTATTTATAGCATACATTTCATACATGAATTCGGAGAATTTTTGAAGAATAGCTTTCTCTTCAATGCTATAGGAACACATGATTCCCAGTAGTGATGGAGATGAGATTTGGTGGGATTTAGGGAACTTTTCAGGGAATTTCGATAACAACGGTGATGAAGATCTAGTTGGGATCGAGATAAGAATGATATTCAAGAGTTAGCACCCGATTTTAATTGGTCTATACTATAGCAAGTTTATATGACAGTTTTAAATTGCATGATCGCGACTTTTAATCTCGGCCAAGTGAAGAATCACTAATCGTATAGTCTTAACACTTTGATTGCTGAAATCACACGGTATGTGTTTTCTACAAGTGACTAACATGCGTAATTCCACACTAGCGCAGCGGCTGAGAAAATAAAGATCTGTGTGACTCAGCACAGCCGTAATATTTTTCGAACGAAACGCATGTGCGGCGCAACACACCCGCTGTGTAGAGCGGCAGCACGAATTTTTTAGGTTAAAAAAAAGATCGCAGTCGTCGAAAAAAAATCGCAGTCAAAGTGTTAATAAAATATAGCGTGCTGTGAATAGAGTTTTCAAGCTTGAACTGGGATGTAGAGTCAACGAGAGAAATGCTGAATATTTTAAATCTTTTTTAAAACTCAAATACGTCTATTTTACACTAAAATATGTAAGACTGAAACCTACAGTATTTTTTTCGTTGACTGTGCTATTGCATACTTAATATCTTACCTTTAATTTACATCTGGGAATCTATTTGACATTGTAAAAATACTACCTAACAAAGGACCATCTCTAAGGACTGGTGTACATACTCAATTTCAAATTAATGAGGCGTTTTCACGACGGTATTATAGTGACATGAGTTTCTTATATCTTGCTGTAGACATTCGCCCTTGGAAATGGTCCTTATGAGATCTATATCTATTTTGATGTATTGTGTATGTGCATGATTTGTGTTGTAGTTAGATTTCCTTATTGTTATGATCTGTCTTTTTGCATGTATGTATGTAGGTAAATGGTTTAGAACAAAACGCATGTTATATTGACTTTAGTGTTTTATAGCGGTGTATGCTAAAGCCTTGATAAATTTGTGCATTGGATTGTGAATAGATTCTATCTCTAAAGCCGGGTACTGAGTAGTGTGAAGGGGCGTAATGTGACTAGTCACACAGCGAGCTTTCGTACAGTCAGTAAGGGGGACGAAAGTTCCTGTACCGAGCAACGTGACGGATTTTGGACGTTTCGTGCTCGGTGGGAATGGAAACGCCGCGTAACACCAGTCAGTACCCGGCTTCAGAGGAAAGAAGGGAATATTACATTTTCCTTCCCATAAAAATTGTTCCAAACGGGCTTTCATATCACTTTAACACACTTTCAACATTTTTCCAAATTGCGGACCGTCTTTACAAAAGGATTTTTAAATGTATTTAGCTGGCTAAAATACGCATTCTTTTCAAAACGTACAAATATGACGAATTTAAATATGAATTGCCTCTAAATATTTATCAATCCTTATGTAACCTTTCTATAAAGCGTCTAATGTAAAGAAAACATGTATATAATAACCTGTAAAATTGTCCATACAGCACTGCGAAAGACAAGCCTAAGCAGAAAAACTTATTCGGCAGTAAGAAGCAAGCAGACTGCTCCTCAGGCAGCGGAAAACCCACAATTTGGAGCTAAACCTGAACTTAGAGGCTGAAAAACATGGGCCCAGAATGCCCCGAACCTATTTCACCACCCCAATTAAGGCCCACGAGGACCAGAACTGTGAACGTGTTAAAGATTACTTAAACTGACTTAAACTGCCGTGATCACAATACATAATAAATATCGATTTACGGGTATTTATTGCGTATATTTAGCATTTTTTCCGATGTTGTAACAGGTTTATACACTGTCGTAGTCCCGGGATTACTAGAGTACTATAAACGCGATAAATACCCTACATGTGCATAATTATAATTCTTATAATGTGAACGTGTTAATTTATTTTAATGTAAATCGTGCGTGTATTTTGTAAGGTAACGAATAAGTTTCTTGCACTATTTTTAACAGTAGAATAGGGTGGAATGGGTCATTTAGTCAATTACGTTAGTACGACTAGTTATTGGGGGTTATTGCGTAGATTTTGAAAGTAAAAAGCTAGTTATAGGTTAAGGTATTAGTATATATATTTACATTCACGCACATAATTCTTAAATCGAGGTAAAAGCATCCTATTGGATTCTCTTGACAAAAATGATCAGTATAATTGAGTACATCAGAAATAATAATATTGAATTCTTTCCTCTATGAATTCTGAGACGTACAATGTTTAGCTTAAGAAATTATGGTTTTTCTCAGCACTGTGTTCCTAAATGTATAGATTTAAGCGAGAAACAGACTGCGCCAACGCTATGCAATGAACGCTACTAAATGTAGGAAACATCGGATGGCGTGGCGTATGATAAGTGGCTGTAGGCTAGGCCATCTGTTTTCATACAAATTCAACCATCCAGATCTCATAATGCGTCGCGTACGTTGAGCGGCGTGGATTCAGTCGGTTTCTACCTTTATGTGTGAATTGAATAGAGTAAAATAAACATTCTAACTAGGAGATTCTCTTAACCTAGGCGTACAGTGATACTATACGAATTAATCTACATTTTGGGTGTTAAGTATTAAGTAAAAAGGTATTTCGTGTTAGAAATTCATTGTTTTTATAATAGGATATGGTTGTCTACCGTTTAGATCTAGCATCACAATACTTATTTATTCAAATTCAGTGACTAATGATTATTAAATAAGTTAATATACTGTTTACGGGCAAACAATTGATATATGTATTTATGGAAAGAAATTATGTCAATTATGTATTTTGAAAATAAATAAGTACCTGTTCGTACTCAATAGCGGACTCTAGGGGTAACAAATACAATGATATTCCCAAAATCAGTTATCTTTCAAATATTTCATCCATTTCAAACTCTCTCAAACGACTGGTAAACCTCTTTTTACTTTGAGATCGGATTTAATGATTTTCATATTTTTTCATAAAACTGATGTCATTTAAAAACTCATTAACGTTTTATCATGAAATTTTCCATATGTGGGTAGATAAAATCTTATCTCTTAATACCTACATACAATAGCTTTGCTGTTATTATGAAAATTACGCCGACATTATACGGGCAATTATTATTGTAGGTGGAAAATATTCAAAGAGCTATTTCACCGTGAAAATCGATCGGATTTTATTGGATTGCCTTTTTTTACTGTTATGATTTATCAAGGTTAAGGAACTGTTTTTCACTTTGGTATGAAATTTTCGTTTATGCGTGTGGCTCGCATTTTTATGTTATTTTGAGAGACATGAATAAAAGATTCAAATATTTAACGAGAATCTCACTATGGCTCAGCTTTCATCAAAGGTAAAATGCAAAAATGTGTAATTCTGTGACGATGCAATTGTTATTTGGAAGAGATTAATTTAGTGACATAGGCATAGGGCCTAGGGTGGTTACAATGGAGTACGGATAGGCGTTTCAGCGATATATTCAGTTCAAGTGTCAAGTGTCGCTAAAAAAATTTGCCCCCGAAGTATGAGCGCTGTAGCCGTTTGTATGACTCCTCCCCGTATGAATTACTACTCTATACTACAATCAAGACTGTATTAGTAAACAATGATATCAATTGTTCGTCCCCATAAACATATGTGGGATTTCGATTATTCATAAAAATAAAATGTATGTTTACTAACACTACTGTAAGTAAAATTACTGTAATTAGCTAGGATGAAAAGTAACGCAACGAAATCGAAATGGTGTAAGTAACTCTGTGTAATACCATAATTATGAACCTAACCTATGTATGTATATTTAATGTTACAAGATATATATAAAATGCTATGTGAGTAATTCCTAATTCACATTTCGATTTCTGTATGATTTAAAATTGGCTCTTGAAGTAACTTTACTCAACTCAATTTCACCGAGTATTATTAATTACTCTCTCGAGTTTAATCTAATAGTACCTATCTGTATAAACTGTTTCTTTTAAAACTTTCAACTAATTGAAATCACTATATAAAATTCCTTAATCTTCTATTTAAAACTACAAGGTGCTTAAACATGCACGGCATATTCATCGTATTTTTGAATCAAGCCCAATTGTCTATTGGAATATTTCCAAATAAAAAGTCAGAGTTTGTTGATCGTACAATTTTGATGTTGGTGTTATCGCACTTTGTTTGGCATTGCATAGGACACTGCATTTGGCAACATAGACAGATCTTTAAATAGTTTGCATTTTTCGTAACATTTTGGTTGCTCGTCCTTGATCGAGTTGTCAAGTTGTACTGCGAATAAAGCATACATTTCCTTAGCGTGTTTTGTATTGTACCTGAAATATTGCAATTGTGAATACTCGTATTATGGTATCTCTGATAGAAAAAAACTCTAAAAATCTGCCTTATTATTTCGTTCTATTCATAATCTGTTATTGTTAGATTTGCTATACTCTTTTTTCCAATATATTTAATATAAATTTGTCACAAATAAACGTTAGCTTATTCTTCAGTGACGTTGTATTTTATTTAAGTGTTTTAAGGTACTTTTCATAGATTATTTAAGCTTTTTAATTATGTATTTGTTTGTAAATTTAGTTTTGTTTATTTTTATTTTGTTTTAAATATAATATAGTATTCAATTAGGTTAACATATTAAATTATTTATAGCAGAAAGTGTTAAAGACATTCTGCTGGTGTAAGCAGTTATGTTATTTAGATTGTGGGCCAAGTGGCTATTTTAAGTACTTATTGCCTTATTGGCGTATATAGGTACCTAATTACTTCAATCTGATCGAGAATTGTCTATAGATAAACTAACATTTCAACAAGTTTTTTAAAAACGTTAAACACTTATTTCTTAAATTGTCTAAACTGTTGATTACCGACTATACAATTCTAAAGTCTCAATATAAATGGACACGTTATCGCTAACAATTAAAAACCCGCAGTTATCCGTCGATAACCTATAACTCAGTTAGCCAATTTGTTTTTGAACTTTCCGTAAACTGACTGTTATATTTATATTTATTTTAAAGGTCGTTTACTTATTGTGGTCTGTGATTTTATTGTAATTTCATGACATAAATTTATTATTTATCAATAAATGTTTTATTGTATCTGGTGTGTTATTATTTTGGCACATACGTATTCTAATGTGTGCGTTTTGCGTTACTAACTCGTTCCTTTAAGACGCCTCAGCCGTATTTTCCAGAAGTTATATCACTTTTTTAAACTCCTGTTGACAGTTTTCTTCTCATATATTTGTGTTTATCTGTCGACTGTTTGATTTCATTTGGACCAAAAACGCTGAAAAGGGACAAAGTTTCTAGAAAATACGGCAGAAATTAAAGTTTAGTGGTGTTTGGGAAAATTTAAAGTTTCGTGGTTTTTCAGGTCACATGGCGATCCTCCCCCAGTTTTTCTAGCTAAGGCTGTTCTGAGATGAGTTTTTATACTTTGTTGTAAAATTTCTTTGACAATCACATTTTATACCGTTTTGAATATCTATTAAAATTAATTCACTGTTATCTGTTTTGATTCCTGAAACTACTAAATAAGGTTAACTTAAGGCTACTTGAAAATTATCTAGGCAAGGGAAACAGAAGATATCCTACCTCGACAAAAAACAAGGTACAATTATGCTACTGCATAATTCAATCAGAATAGACAAGTAGTACCTATAAAATACCTACCTAGGAAGAGTCACAATGTCAAAGTACGAGTGTAGGTAACGCAGCCTATGTCATATAGGTCATGTAGATATCTATCAGTGAAAAAATTTTCAACACCAGACCAGATTAGTTCCGGAAGTTACATCCTACAAACATTTGATACCCGACTGGAGCGCCACCTATAGAGCTTCACAAAATGGATACCTATATATCGACGGAGTTGTAGGTACCTATTCATTATTTATTTGATTGTTCGATAAGACTAAACCGGCTTCGAATTCCTTAATTTTTACTGTATTTTAAAGTTAACGGAACAAATGCTAATCCTTAATTATTTAAATTATTTATGGGATTATCTTTTGTTGGGGCTTCCTCCTCGTTGAGGGCACTACAGTTATATTTAAGTTTGTAGGTAATATAGCAAAACCAATACACTGTTTATAGTCTTTAGATTTATTAACAAATTAAACGTTAATTAGGTAATCTGAGCCGCACGTAATGTTAAGGTAAGTAAAGAGACACCGGCGCGTGCCAAAGGTTTCGTTACGACTGATTTTATTGTTTACTAATCAATAAAGTGAGTCTGCTGTATATGCTGTATGGCTCGTATGTATGTACATCTGTTATTCAATAGCAAAAAAATCATCCAACTCTCCACGATTGCCGGAGATATAAGCGAAGATACATAAAAAACATACATACCTCGAGTTACGTAGAACATAGAGCCTCCTGTTTTCGAAGTCGGTTAAAAACGTGAGTTTTCGCCAATTAGTGCCTATGCAATTCACCGGTCAATAGTCGAGTTATCAGTAACCGGTGAGGTGAGTGACGCAGGCGTTCGTCATAACAACTAACAAAGCCGAAATGTCGTAACACCTGATAGGAGGAAGCGATAACTTTGTTATAAAATTCTGGTAATGCTTATTGTCTTGAGCAAATAGGTAAGCAGTGACGAGAAGATTCTGACGAGTGTTTCATAGTGATGACTGCGACTCGGCAAACGTAGTGTTCACAACTTCCGGCCAGTTGGAATGACGGCCTGCGAAGGCTGCTGTGTCCAATCTCCTATGTCCAGTTATGGGCTAGTTTAGGCTGATGATGATAAGTAGATGCTGAAAGCGGCGGTCTGCGCTATTATGACGTGTTTTGAAGGGGAGATTTATGTCTAGCAGGCCCGGGCTTTCCTTGCCATACTAATGAGTAACGTGTGTTGGGCGTGTGGAGCTGGCTTACCATTCGCACCACCTGAACTCTACCCTCAGTTGTCGCAAGGGTACTAGATATCTACCGGAGGGCGAGCAGCAGCACCTCCTGCCTACAAAACAACTTACCACCGAACTGTGATCCCCAACCCGCATACTCAGCGTGGCGATTATGGGTATTGCCCCCCGTATGTTAAAAGCTAATAAGGTGCTTATCATATGGGCGGTCTGTGTCCAGCAGTGAATAGTATAGGCGCAGAGTGACGATGAATTAGGAGAGAGTGAATTGGGATCATACTTCCTTTCCTATAGGCATTTCAATCAAATAATCGTTTCAAATTTAAAAAAAAATCTCAATACGCTGTATTGAGAAGCTGGTGCCTAATTAGTAGAACTGTTGTTTGTCGTGCATAAGTAATAGTGATAAACATCCATCGATCGACGACGCAACTTCGTAGTCTACGCAGTAGGTCCGCAGAGGTAACCTACGCCACGTAACTTCGTAGCATCTACACCGCTACACTTCGTAGCATTATTACCTCATCGAGGTCTTTAATCTAAGGTCTACGCCGTAGCATCGTAGCAAATATTCCCTGTAGCATCGATCGTAGCATCTACACCCCGTAGCATCGAAGCATCTACAACGCTACACGTCGTAGCATATTTACCATGTAGAGGTCTGTAATGTAAGGTCTACGCCGTAGCATTGTAGCGTCTATTCGCCGTAGCTTCGTAGTAAAAATTCTCCGTAGCATCGTAGCGTCTATGCCCCGTAACATTGTATAGCTTACACCCCGTTGTAGCTTCGAAGCAGAATCTACGTCGTAGAGAGTAACGTCACCGATTGGTTTCTCTAAGGTCACGAGTACCTACGCTACGTAGACCATCGATTTTTTTTTGTTACAGTTGAGTCCTTTCGGTAAGGTGAAAATAAAACAACATAAATAATTTGGGAACGGAATCGTTTATTGAACCCATCGTTATAGTATAATAATTAAATTATAGGTACCGTTTACAATGTTACTCTACACTTTGTACTGTTCAAAGTACCTACCTATCTCAAGTTACTCTACCATACGGTTAATTATACCAGAATCGTACCAACATTGCACCAGAAAACAAAGTATCGAAGTTACACATTTAACTCCCAAATTGTGCTCCAAAATTCAGTGGTAGTTACCAATCACAGTACTTTTTGGATCCTACAATAAGTTTAATACATATTATAGTTTATTAATGAAAACTATGAGAAACGATATATGACAAGTTAATTCAATAAAGGTCAACTGAAAAATACATCGAGAAATAGAAATAAGTGGGTATACACGACCTAAACCTAGTTTCAGGTCTTATATTATAAATAGCTTGGGTACAGTTAGTTTATATAATTTTGCCCTTGGATTATTATAATGCACTGGCCAGGCTTTAATAACAACTAGTGTTGGCTACCGTATCGATGAAAGTTATCGATAGATTTTGAGATTTAACGCTGACCCGTAAAAGTTCGAAAATTAAAATTAACTTTATGCTATAATATGCAATTATAATAATCAGATCCAGGATATTCACATTATTAAATCCAATAGCAATACAAAGTACAATGATTATTGGGACGTCTTTTCCATTATTTTCAAATAAGTCAATACATAGTTACTCGTAGCATTAGCTTACTTATATAAGTTAACATATTAAGATATCGATCGAGTCACGTTATATTAATAATTATAGGTATAAATCTTCCTTTATTGTCTTCAATCTTCACCATCAAAATAAAAGCTGGGAAATAAAAAACTAAAGTGTTGCAGCATAACAAGTGGTGGCAAATTGTTTTTCATTTAAACTTTGGTTTAGCCATACGTTAACTAAAGTAAAATACAAGTAACCAGGTTCAAAACCGTAACCCATTGAAATTATCAAATTGTTTGATAGCGAAATATAAGTTTATTAGGAAGCTTTTTCCTACGTACGTATTCAAACAGCATCAACAATAAACATTAGGCATCTAACGTTGCATAAAAAAAGGTATAAACATTTACAGAACATGTATATGTTAAGAAAAAAAATGTTTATAGGTAGGGATATGTATCTACCTAGTTAGAAGTCATAAATAATTGACCTTTTAAAACTGTTTGAGTACCCACGTAGATAATGTAATACAATATCGTTGCCTTACGAAATAATACAAATCCATGATATGTACCTAAGTATACAAAATGATCCACAATATGCAAAAGATACAAATCAATAAATAGCATTAAATGACATCGTAGTTACTTATATACACTTACAAAATACTTTAGTACCCTTCGATTTAATGGATTTATATACTGGTTAAACGATGGTTTACACGACACTACTATTAAATCAATAAGTGTTGTTACTAATTCGTTAAGTAAAATCGCAATCAATATTTACACAAGTACTTAATTTTACGTTTAATTAGCAAGAACGTGCAATTCAATTACTTTTTCAACATTTCTTTTTCTTACTAGAAAAAGTGATCAAACCTACGATCCTGGCTACGCTAGGTGTTCTGACTTCAAGAAACCAGGAAATTCACCCAGATACCAACAATAACGCTCCGTTTAGTTAGAAAGGAACCCATTAAATGTATATGAAAATAAGTGGGACTTACAGTATATACAAAAATATCACATTACTTCGAGGCCGCAGCTTTCACTTAGTCATTACTTTTATTCGTCTCTTACCTAATTTATCGGTTCCTTGGTTCGAAGCGTTTAGTAAGCTAGGTCAGCAGATAGTAGGTTCATTTTTGACTGACACATTCAGGTTGCTGAAAGCTTTTCATTTCAAAGCGCAAAGCACTCGATGGTAATCATACTGACTCAATTATTTGATGATAACATTTCAGTCGGTAATAAAGCACTTCAAAATTACGCACACTCAAGTATTTCGCTTCATGCCTGCTCTTGATTTTACTTTCTTCCTACATACGAATATGAAAATCTAGGAAGAATAGGACTAGGTGCCTCATAGACTTATTAAGTAATTCGAAGAGAAATTACTACAAAACCTACGAGATCTACAAAGATATTAAAAGCCGTAGAACGCCTAAAGCTGCAGCCTTGCGGATCGTGCAGCCATCATCGTTAATACAACGCTACACTATAAATAAAAAAACGATTTGGCTTATCCTCAAATAACTACGCGAAAGCGAGACAAAACTACAGAGCCCTGATTCTGCTAATTCACACAAGCGAAACTTAACAGATCTTTAGCACAATTAAGACTCAAATGAAAAGGATTACAAGACAAATCAAGCTGAACTTATTGCTTTACGATTTCAACCTTATTACTTAAATTTACTTACGCACAAAGACAAAATAACATGCTGCGTTAGCAGATCTTGAGCTTACATCGACAATGCATGCAAACATTCTGAACAGAATTTATAAAGGAACTCGGCGATGGTTCAACAAAAATTAGCAGAACCGAGGCAGATACACACATCAGTCGTTAACAACAACCGGCGCCGGAGCGCGTAAACTATCACATAGAAAAATATAATTATTTAGGACCACATGAGACATCCTGCCACCAGCTTCAAGTCTATACCTAAGTCACATTCTAACGTATAAGACATCACCATTGCCATCTATAAAAAATTACAATTCAGGTTGATGACCTCAAGAATTGATTGAACATCCAATCGGCCTTTGGTATATGTCAAAGAAGGGACTCAGATAATTGAAGCTAGTGTTACAACTCATTAGTATCGGGACGCATGTTATTGCTAAGTTAGGTACAGTCTTTGGCGGCGTCCGGCGAAGATCCCCCGGAGAGGTCATCGAGGAAGTCGAAGGTGGCCACAGCAGCTCGCTCCCGCTCCCCATAGCGCGTGAAGAAGCCATCTCGACCCAGGATGGAGGGGCGGCGCGCGCGCCAGCCGCGTACAGCCCCCAGCCCGCGCGCGCGCAACGCAGCCGCTGCGGCAACAACGCGTTATACCTCCATAGTCCAAACCTCCATATCCGAGCCAGCAATAGCAGTGGATCCGTTAGTGCCAGCGTGATAGTGCCCGCTACATACCGCCCTCTACAGAGACGAACACGCGTCACGCGCGCACCCCAAGCACTCGTCTCCACAAACGCTCACACAACACAAGTGGATCGCGCCGGAATTTTATCGATAGGTTTATGTTGCCCATCACTATTTTTTGAATGGTGAAAGGTATGTAGATGTGGTTTTATTACTTCTATAATCAAAGGTAGGTTTATGTTAGCTTTCAAATAAAAACAGAAACCACGAGAACACACACTCATTGATTTATTTTAGTAGAAAAATCCTCTTTTAAGATGATTTTGTTTCTTCAATTGATTGACATAATGATTTTATTCGTTTTGAGAATTCACTTCATTTGAGTTTGAGTATTTATTTATTAACGCCAAATGAAGGCTCCAAAATCAAGTAGTTTTTATTCGGGCGCAATCCTTATCATTTACTCTATCATGATGAGGCGAGAGAGTGAGATGGTGCGTGTAAAGTGAGAGCGGAAACGAGTGACGTGGCTGCGCGTGGACAGACAGACAACATGAAATAAAAAAAAGATTGAAGAAAGTCTTGTGAAAGTGGGTGGGTACTTAATAAAAGTTCTGTATATAAATTATCAAGAACTTTAGAATAATACTACTATAACATTTTTTTAAAATTTTACAATTTGGTAGGTATATTAGTCACATGCCTAGTCAAATACTTTAATTGCAAGCTTATGAACAAGACTTTCTACAAAACGTTGATTCACAAACCTTAGCATTTATACGATTTTAAAATGTTGAGAGATCATCAAAATTAAAGTGTTTAAATTAGGGAACTCAATTTTCCTTAAACTAATTTGGAAGCCTGAACTTTAAAATAAATATTTACTGCAAAGGTCTGTGCTCAAAAACAAAACAATAATACAATTTAACGAAATAAAACGAAACACCACCGAAAGCTTCATTGATTAGTGACAAATTAAGTGAATCAAATGAATTTAGTTTTGTGAGACGAATGAAGAATGGTGGTCGAAGTAAATTTAACAAAAACAACACCAAAAGTTAAAACATAAAATTAGGTAAGTATAAATACAAAGAGAACGCCTAATCTGAATCTCCATTTTACAGATAAAACAGACAAAGGCCTAACTTTAAGACTGCATAACCTATGCCAGGTTCCTATCCATTTTTATGGTAGGTTTGTATCTAACCTAAGTTACTTATGTAATTCGAATTTTGTGACGTGTCCAAGAGTCTTGTAAGTTCTAAACGAAATAAAGCTCTTTGATATTTTATTTTTTGTTAGGATAAGACCGCCCTTTATTCTAAGTATTTATTTATGTATTGTTTTCTGTTTTGTGTGGTGGAATAAACTGTTTTCTATCTATCTATTTTCTTACGAGTGCATCCTTATCTAAAAATCCGTAAGGAGTATAGGAATCTGGCATAAGTTAAAATCATCAAGTCATCACCTACTTTAGGGAGTATCTTTAACTACACCACTCAAGTATGTACCTGTCTTCTGCCGCCTAGAGCGATGCAGCCGATGTAGCCTCGAGTACGGCGGCGGAGGCTCCGCGGGCGAGGACCCGCATGATGATGGAGAGGAATCGCTGGACGCCAGCATCACGTCGAGGAGGTTGGCGCGCGCCTAGAAATCACAGGTAGGGGTCAACAAAGAACTCTTAAGTACGGACGACATACAAGAGTGTTTGTAAGCTCTCTGCAGCAAGCAACGTTTGTGTCCGACAAGCTGAAATAGTGTTCCATCCATCCAATGCACTAACGCAGATGGTCGTGACATGCAGACGATGCCTCTGGTCTACACTGAAAACTAGCGCTGGGTGGACATAAGGTTTCTCTAGCGCCCTGAGTTTAGGCTGGTGCAAAGGTACAAAGGTGCCTACTTAAACTTATTATACCACCAGGTTTAAAAAGCTATGGTGAACTGGTGATCTACCGCTGACTAAGGATAGAATGATGAAGATATATGCAGTCTGGTTATAAAAGTTTCATGTTGTCAGGTCTTCTCTTCAGGTAAGAAACGCTGCTTCGATGCATAAGCACCATTATCAGTTCATCAGTTTATTTATTGCCACCGTGTAGGTACACAATGCTACACTTGATGTCGTTAAATACTATTTTAAAAGATAAATTACATTTTTATTATAACACACACTAACTTTTGACAAAGGAAACACCATAGGACATTGTGCAAAGAAAAGCAGAGAGACATGCCTTCTTAAAAAATTTAAATAAATTCATTTAAGTTTTTTCATTTATTCATTGCATCATTACCTATTTGTATGTGTGTTTGTAACCTTAAGTGAAGACTTGACAACTGGCAACTTTTATAATCTGAAAGACATTAAATACTGTACCTTCAAACCGAAATCGCAATAGTGTCACAGACCATCGACGCATTTTCCGTCAGATATGTACCGACCCTTAGGCAACAGACGGTTTGTTTTTTACTTTGTTCGGGACTTGAATAATCAATGGTTACATGAATAACTTTCACAATCTCACCTTAGGGTCACTGAAGTCGATATCCTTCTCAACATGCACCCATCCAGTAGGGCCCCATAGCGCGTTATCTTTGTGCCCGTTGCTTTTTTCGCCGTCGCTCTTCGCTTCTGCTGTTCCCGCGTCGTTTTGACGTATCATTCTGGAAAATACATCATCAATGAGTATGAAAATACATCATAATGAGTGACGTATCATTCTGGAAAATACATCATACGTCTGAGGTCATTTTACACAATTTTTTACGAAAAAATCAAAATCATGATCAACCGAAAAGAAAGTATGTTTAAAAAGTGTATTTTCATTTCTTGCCATAAAATATTTTAGAATTTCCAAATACATATATGATTCATTCCTTTACCTGTTCAACTCCTCAATAACATCCTTAGAAGTAGCAGCCTCATGAAAGCTCAGTTTATGCTCTTGCTTCACAATAATCGGTTCAGGCGTCAGCAGCTTTTTCTCAGCGACCGGTATCTTAGACTTGACCTTATTCGGAGAGGAAGGAGGTCGCTTACTCCCTAAAAGCTTCGGGATCCTACTCCTATCGCTCCTCAGCTTGATGTCCTTATTGGTTACTATCACAGTTTCAGCCGTTGAAGTGCTGGTGGTATTAGATTCAGTCATTTGTGGGGAGGCTTCGGGCGAAGACCCTTCTTCTTCTTCCGGGACGGTGACTAAGGCGGCCGTACTTCGCCGGCAAGCATTCAACACTTCCTCTACTAATGACATCTCTGCTTCACCGCTGGGGAAAGTGAAACTGGAGGATTTTGTTAGAGTTTCTTCGACAGGTACTGGAACTTTGTTGAGCTTGATGTTTACTGTGTTTTCTTTTAGTGCTGAATGCTCGACCCGGGTTTCTACCTCCGTTTTATCGTCCTTCATGTGGGAGGGTATGACTTCTATTACAACAGTACTTGTCACATCTATGCATTTATTGATATCGTTCAATCTCTGCACTTTACTATGACTTAGTTCGTCTAATTCATTTTCAGAATTCTCAATTCTTGATAGATCTTCGCAAAAAGCTTCAGATTCCACATAAGGGTCTTCGCGTTCGATAAATCGCGGGGTAGATTTAGGCTCGGATACGATATCACAAAATGCTATCTTGGGTCGGTCTGAAATAACGTCACAAGAATCATTTTCTGAAAAGCTTCCAAAGGAATCCGGTCGTTGTCTATCTTCTGAAATTTCACTACGAGGGTCGATTGAATCATCGTCAAAATCAGCTGTTGCGTATGGAGGTGGCAGTTCCCTTATTTCTGAGACAGGTCGTGATGACATAGAGTCCGATTCTTCTCTATCCCGACAATACTTCTGTTGTTCCGCTATAAAGTGCAGGACGTTTTGTAGCGCATGTTCTCGATCTTGGAAGGGCATCGCTTGAACATCGTGGATTCTAAGGTGATTGCTCGCATCAGCTGAAGGTATCCCTCTAGACGAATTGGAAGCTAAGCTCTTTGTGCTCTCATACTTGACAAGGCGATAGAAATCCCTTGTGAAATCCAAACCAACTGCACAGTCACCGTCCTCACTCAAAGCAGTGCTTGATCTTTTATCAGGAGCATCGGATGTAGTGGACCATGATCCGCCAGGGGATTGCGTGCTTCTGCACTCCCATTGCTTTTCTGAACTTTCCACATCCTCTATCCGGCACTCGTCTATTTCTACATTGGCGAAGCCGCAGTCATTCCAAAGACAATCTCCTACATCTTCCTCCAGCTCGCATCCATCATCTTCTCTGATACTCGGTAAAGTGGATAGTGATATTTGACCAGGAGTCGTGATTTCTGCGAACGGCGATTGCCTGTCTCTGAGATCTTCGCATGATAATGATAGACTCCAGTCTTCTAGTTCCGCTCTATCGTATTCTAAGTCCGCTATGTCTCGATGTCTTTGCTGTAGCGCTGATCTGGCTTCGTCCAGTTCGAGCCAGTGTTGGATGTAGTCCGCGTCGTACTGCGAGCCGTCAGCGCGGTCGTCGGCCGTGCTTCCCCAGGAGACTCTTTCAGAGCTGGTGGTGGATGGTATGTGTCTTCGCAGTGGTCTTTCTGGAGCTGGTTTGAGATCTAAGACCAGGACACCTGAGCTGGGGGTAGGGCTGTCAAGGCAGCTGCTCGGACAGGTAGTCCCTGCGAGGAGCTTGAGACAGAGATGAGAGTCTGAGAAGCTGCGGACGACGTGTTGGAATGGTAAGATTGGTCTGGATGGTGGATAGCTGCCTCTGACGCCAGCGAACGCTACACCTGGAAAAAGTAAATCGAATGTCAATCTCGACCTCATGAATAGCCGCAGTAACTATTTTTCATATCATCATAATAGATTAGATTATAATTATTTTATTTTTCGTAAATACAGAAAGTCATAAAATAATTTAATAAGAAGCATACATAATTTATTTATCATAATCTAGTGTGGCACAATCGGTGGCCTTGCTAAAAGTCAAATCTTACCTATTGGAAAGTAGATATAATCCGCTTCCGCCAAAAGCCTGGCATGGCGTCTCGTCTCCCTAGGGTTGATAGACACTATAGTCTGATTATCAGTCTCATCGGAAGCCTCGTTCAAGTCCGGTAAAGCTCTGTCCGCCGCGTGGTCACTTTGTCTCGACGCATCAGCTTGCACATCGCTCGACATAGTGGAGTATCCCTCGTCTTTGGCGCCACTCTCTGGGGATTCGGCACCGGCCTCGCACGCTTCGCCGCTCTCTTCTTCAGTTACTTTGTTTTCACTGGCAACTGGAATTGGAAAATTATATTTAGCAAAAAAATGCTCATAAAACTTTCTGGCGATTTGAACCCAAAGTTATATTAGTAGAAGTGATATTTTCTCATATTCTCCGAATTAATTCGTTAACATTTATGTTTTGGGACAATAAAGCTCTTTTTATTTTATTTTAATTAACTTAAAAATACTTATAAAACTTTCTCGCAATTTAAACCCGAGCTTTCAAGTCGAAGTGATATTTTTTCATATTCTCTGAGGTTTAGAATATCGTTATTATATCCTACATTTACCGAGTCGTGGTCTCCACTCAAGAACACGTTTGCCCCAGCGGCCGTCGGTTCTTCGCGAGATATGGCCGGCCCACTGCCACTTCAGCTTGCTAATTCTTAGAGCTATGTCGATAACTTTGGTTCTCTGTCGGATGTATTCATTACGAATCCTATCCTTCAGAGAAACTCCGAGAATAGCCCTTTCCATAGCTGGCTGAGCGACTTTGAACGGTCACTCAGGTTGTACTCATTTGGTTCTCAATTTAAAACAAAGTTATATGATAAGGACCAGAGAGTTGACGATGTCGTTCCGAAAGAGTATCATTGCATTCTACGAACCTATTTACTGTGTGTTTAGACGTTTTGTCTTATTACTCACCACGCTCAGGATCAGTGCATTGCTGCGGAACACTCAGGCTGAGGGTCGCGGGGCGCGTGGGGGCCGCCCACAGCGTCGGATCCACGGCGGATAGCGCCCTCGCCAGGTTGGCTGGCGTCACTTCCAAGCCCTGGAAGAAGACAGGTTTTATGGTCAGGTTAGTCAATTCTTCTCAAACCAAATAGGAATACTATAGCACTAGCTAAGAAGTTCTAGTTAACTTCTTTGCGTATGTCAGAGACGAGAGATGGAGGATTTAAATAAACACTGGCTGGCAGCTTTCGAGATTTACGAAAAGTACCTAAATGTACGTTCGAAGCAAAGAACGTGCAGGCATCTTTGCTTCGAAGACGTTTTGTTATCTTTAGCTGCCAGTATTTTTTAAGTTTCCCTTCTTGAAATTCGAATAACTGGCAAATACTTCATTGACCGGAGGAGACAAGCTCTTTCGTGCGAGGACAGATAGGTTTCTTTTTAAAAAATAATTACGAGTACCTAATCAGTTGAAAGAGCTAAATGTTGTACTCTTTAGACAGAAAGTGAAAATGTTATTAATTTGTAAGTGTTACTATATATATTGACTATTGTTTCAATGATACATTTTAGTTCATGTTGAATTATTTCACGTCATTCTCTCAAATATACCGCCGTCGACGGACTGGTTACCCGTTGTCGGTTGGTTTGTTAGTCGTCTCGTTAGAGACCCAATCGAGGAAGGGACGCTATCGTCCCGATATTGAAATGGGCTTCTGCCTCAAGTTACCTTACACATACACAACACATGTCTTTGGCAAATAAAACATCATTATATTTATCTTTCGTGCCTACCTTGAGCTCGGTCCAGATATCAGCCAGGATCTGATGTCTTCGCTTGTCGTCGTGGTTGAGGGGGTGCGGCTGCGGCGCCGGCATGGAGGGGGGAGGGGAGTCGCGGAACGAGACCAGCGAGCCGCAGGAGCCCACGTCTACTAGGTGTACTGGAACGAAACAAAATCATTGTGAATCGGTCGGGCGATCAGTGTTTGATAGTCAAAGGTTGCCTGGAAGAGATCGCTTCTAAGCGATAAGGCCGCCTATTGTACTTGTCGCATGTAATTTTTATTTGGAATGATCTGTATATGGTGTAGGTACAATAAAGTATTTTTGTATTGTATTGGTTGTCATCTTATTCATATTCAAATCTTATTTGAACAGACAGAAGCCAGACGTTTCACTTTTTTACTGTATTATAGTGATTTCTTTTGAGTACAATTAAGAAAATCTCATTATTTATTCATAAATCAGGCATCTAGTCCGTAATATTTTTAGGGGTGTTTGACAGAGCTTAATTGGGGTATGTACAATCCTGACTACGTGCTGGTTGCGATGAAGATCCACTTTGATAAGAGGGAAATGCGTGAAGGTGGGAGCGCCACTGTAGGTTCATATGGCTACCCGCTAGATAACGCGCGTTACGTTATCTGTTAAATAGCATGGTAGACCCACAGGTCTGATATTGTTACCTTGCAGGTCCCTAGGTGTGTGCGGGGTGAGCGGCGTGTGAGGGGTGGCGGGGGAAGGCCGCGGCGCTGGCCTTAGTTGCCGGACCAGCAGAGCGCTCAGAGCTCTGTTCTGCGCCTCTAGTTCCCTGACGCGGGCGAGAGCGCATCCTAGCTCTTCACGGACGCTCTGTAACAAGAAGAAAGACTGCTTATGAATGGATTCAAATAAAAATGCGGTAACTCCAATTTCGTGACATTGGGAAGTAAGAAAAGGAAACATCATAAAACAAATATGTAAAGTTATACCAACGGCGCGGGCGCAGTGAAAATCTGAAACGCAGATGATACATTGCGTCGCGTACGTTGCGTTGCACATTAACCGTCACAATATTTGTAGTCATCACAAAAAAGTATATAGGCTAAAACAAATTATAACAACCCACCATAAAATGGGATACACTGAAATAATTGCTAAGCTACAAATGGCAGCCTGTTCATATGGTTTTCCCTTCAACATATTTATTTAGTACCTTTACCTTACCTTTGGCTGAAAATGATGATCGCAAATTACAAGACTCTATGAGTACCTACGAACAATCGTACCAACCTTTTTACATAAACAAACGGGAAATAGGTGCTGCAAGCTGACGTAATCCTGCAATAACCCAGCGAGACACATCATCAGACTTTTCATTTGTTATTTAAATGTAATTCATTACCTCCTGGATTTCACGGCGGCGTCTCAACGACGTCTATAGAGCGTTTCATAAGAAAATCCAATGTAAAACTTTACCCTATCTCTTCGCATCTCCCTCGTCATTCTGAGAAAACGTACATTTTAATTATACTTCATTAGATAAATTAAATTCGAGGTAATTGACGGGCCGTAATTATAAGGGGGGTAAATATAGCAGAGGCTGGCAAGGTTTTACTCTCAGTGTTGCCGAGTTTAGAGATTTCTCGGAATCTGCGGAGATACTGGTTTGTTTATTAAAAGATTTCTCGTGAAGTTTGTTGAGTTAAATTTAATATAACTTTAATTAATGAAATAAATTGAGTCAGGTAGAAAATGAAGTGGTTTATACATAAACATTAGAAGGACTTTGTCTACTTTACCATCCACGTGAATTTGGCGAAGATGCTATAGCCATTCCGGGTATAGGTACCTAATAACGTGTCCAACTCAAAGTACGAGCATGGATAAAGCTAGGATTCACTCTGATTTCACGTATACAACGCATTCTGAGATTTGAACGTTTGAATTTGTGTAAAAATAGATGGCCTGGAGACATATAATATCCCACATCCCCAAATTTCTCACATAGCGTCGCCTACGGTTGCGTGACGTAGACTCAGTCTGTTTCTAGCTTAATATTTCTATATTATCACTACACAAGTCACTAACAACGTTATATCGGCTCACATAATCCAATATCAATTATCTACAAGTGCCAATTGCAACAATTACAGAATTATTTCCGACAATCTATAGATACCTACTCAAGACCCTCAGCTCTATCATATGTAGGAACCAATATACGTCCTAACCTACCTATAATTACGAACCTTTGAGAAGCCTCTTCAAGTTTACTTAACGTATCAATAAGCCAGCATTATTATATCCGCTGAAGATGTTACAGAGGTATTGGTATCTTCGAAGCATCATCATAAATAACCTCCCTGTCTCTCATTACTTGAGATAATTTAGCGTGATCACACATGGCGTCTCAATTTTCGATATACGCGCATATTAACTAATATTATGAGGAGTTACCCGGTTTCAAAGGATGAGCATCCATCTTGGGTAAGTACTGGAGCGACGTTGATTGGTTTGCGATAATTATAGGAGCTTTTGGTGCTTGAGATGGATTAAATTACTTAGGTACAGATGATGTTTTAAGAGCCACTGTAAAAGGGTATCTGAAGGCAGGTGGGGCATAGTAAGTCTTGTCTCTCAAGACTCAACACAAAATAGAAAAATTGGAGATTAACAAATCAAATACTTAATAATAAAAAATACTGGACTATTCCCACAGTGTCATCTAGCCCCAAGCTAAGCAGATCTCGTGTACCTACATATCTGATTTGTCCGAATTCGTAGGAAATCTATATACAAACCATCATTTGTGGTAGAATTTTGCCCGATTGTAAATTAGCAAAAAGGTATCAAAACTTTCGTCCTGTTTCTACGTAGCAGATGGCGCCATCTTTACAATCAGCAACTTTCCGCGCCAAAACTAGAAACAACATGGCGGCTGAAAACTTGGATTTAAACGCAAACGGTCGCATTATCGGGCAGATTACGCACAGATTATAGTGGGCCGGTTCTGAAATTATTGCTGTGCCGGCTAAGGCCGAAATGTCCCATTTCGTGGGATTTATGTGCGAATGTAACGCCGCATAATCCGAGGAAAGGCAGGACTGCCATAATTATGAGAAAACAATTTCCGGGATGCATCTTAATGCTCCGCCTGGATTAAGTGCTACAGACGGACATTCCGAAGTTTTTTATGGGATTAGCAGTTAGCCACTGTAAATTTTGTGGGCGTTTAATCTCAGGATTGCAGACCGGGGAAGAAGGCATAATATATTGTCATAAAGCTGTTATTTATCGCAGTTTATTTCATTTTAACATATATTTCGTATGTTCTCAAATTTTTAATTCGTAGCTCAAGTTTGTTTGCTCCTTTGATGTGCTTTTTATTCGATTTTTTGTTGCTTCGATTTCATAAATATTGACTAAAAGCTTTAGGCTGTTTGGCGTTCTTACAGAAAGCATAGCTTCTTACACAAAACTAGCCTTACCCGCTGCATCATTCATTGGTCCATCAGTTTTTAGATTAAAGACTCTTTGGTTGCCTACCTTCTGCGTGAGTAGAGCCCTCACGACCTGCTGGGCCACATCATCCAACCTTCTTTCGTGGTCGTCAACCAGTCCAGCTGATAATGCCGTTAGTTGTTCTCTTAGCCGATCGTTTTCCGCACTCAGAGTCGACACCTGGCTCTGGTAGTGGACTGCTGAAGCCTGTAAAAGATGAGAATACATGCTATGCAAAGCGGAACTAGGACGATTTACGGATAATAAACCAAGTATTCTGGGACTTGGTTGAACTTGGAGCAAATATTTCTGAAACCAGGCTCTACTCTCATTCGCCCTATCAAAATTTATTTTGGGGAATTTTGAGTTTTATCACTTCATTCTACAATATTTATTAAATGTGTGAGATTTTTTCCCTTGACTAAAATAGGAAGCTGGTATTTCCTGTTGATTAAAAACTGGAAACACAATTTATTTTCCTTTCATTTTTCAGTCACTCGTCACGGACGCGGCTGTCAACAAAATCGCTTCATCGAAAACTCTAAATAGGGCGCGTCATTCACACTCATAATTAAGCGGCCTCCCACAGTTTTAATACAAATAAACCAGTATAAATTGACCTACTTTACCTGCCTGTGGAAAGGGAAGTTCATCCATGTCAAAGCTCTACCAATATTTGCTTTACTTTCAATTAGCGATGATACTGTGACCCTTACAGTCATCGGTTTAGAGTTGTGTTTAGCGCACGAGTTTGAAAAAAGGTGGTTTGATAGGTAATCAAGCAGGGATCAACATAAAGAGATGTGTTTGTCCGTCTGTCTGCAACAACACGCAATTGATACGGCGCGACGGGCAGGCGGCGTTTAATTTGAACGTGCTTGGGCCGGACCCGCCCGATTGAATTGGAAACCGATGAATTTTTTGTTTTGTTTGACAATAACGTGAGCCTGGGACGAGTTTTGCATCGCTACAAACGAAGAAAAAATATATGTAGCCATTTGAAGGGGAATTCGGCAGGCAAAAAATTTGCTGCCTTTGACAATTTTATAAAAAATATAAACGCACGACTCTCTAGTACCTTTTGCAAGTTGACCACAGCGGGCGGACAGCGGATTATGGATTTTTTATTTCTTTATGATATACGTGATTCTACGTTTGGCCTGAAAAATTCTTGAAACCGAGTTAGAAAATTATTTTGCTCTTGTATGAAAACTGATCCTGAGCTGGTCGCATCAAAATTTCATGCTCAAGGGTTAAGTCTCAAAAGACTAGAACAACAGGTATTTGAAGTAGATTTTTAGTTTTTCACTCATTATTTCTAGACTATTCTTATTTGTTAATGAAACCGACCGTCACCTATGACGGTACCTAGTACTTATAGGAAGACAAGTAGTGTTTCTTAACAACACTTAACTAACACTTGTAGATGTGTCTCTGTCTTTTCTTAACATCATTAAGTTCGTATAGGAAAACTAGTTATACTAATAACTAGTTTAAATAACTTATTGCAAAGTTTTACCGAAGTAAAGGGATTAAACTTAAAAGCGGGCATAAAATTCCTTCGTCATTTTTAATAAGTAAGTACTTATTTCGTCATCCTTGGCCCAAATCGATTCAAACACATGAAATCCTATTATTCCGCTTCAGCGAACACAGTTCACTATGCTATGTAGCCACCCAATTGAGGTACCTACTTATAAACGAGAGGGTTCAGCTCTTTATCGGTAGGTAATCCTCTACAAGCCCACAATTTAATTTTAAACCCTAATTAAAATTGTAAATGGTTTAGTATTGATTGACGCGAGATCTGATACGACCGATACCCACAATAATATTCAATTTATTCAGGGTATCGCGTTTAATTTCGCGTAATTTAATTTAAATTTGGCATTCTCGTTTGGTAACCACAGATGCTATACTTAATTGAAATGAAAAGTGGTTTTCGAATCGAGTTACGGGAGATGAATGGAATGATAGACATTGAGGAACGGGTAACTTTAAGGTGCGGTTTTGAGTTAGAGAGAAGACGAGAGACTAAGTGCCGTTGTCTTAAGAAGGCCTAAATATATGGTAAAATTATTTCAGCTACAGACAAAAAGATGTACCTAACACTGGAAGAAAACATGATACTAGTAAATAATTTTAATTTCTTAAATTATGTTCTTAAAATATTGTTTCAGTTTCAGACTTCTTCAGATAAAAAGAAGACAAACCTAGTCTTTAGGGTTCCGTACCAAAAGGGTGATAACCGACTCTATTTCTAAGCCTCGTGTCCGTGTCTGTTTATCATGAATCGTTAAAGGTAAACATTAGAACATAGAATGTGTATTATACAGGGTTATTGGTAATTTGACGTATTCCCGTTAGGAGGTGATAGGGGTGACTATTTGCGATAATTTTCATCCCCATGTGCTTCGTGCAAAAATGAACCATTTTTAAGTTATCATGATTTTTAGCTTTTTTCAAAATAAGTCAAAAGTGCAACATTATTATTAATTTTGTTTATTGTTGTTACTACTTAACTATTGCTAAATTTTATTTTAAATATGTATTTTTAGTTTTATTAACATTGGGTATTGTTTTAAGTTAGTTTTATAGAAATTTTATAGAATGACCTTAGGTTTAGTTCGTATACGAATTTCCGCCTGCTTCCTTTGTAACGATGTTTTTTTCAGTTTCTTTGAAATAAGTTCATAGTTGTTATGCATTATTGGAGAGCTAAGAAAACCGTTATGTTTTTAAAATAATCTGCAAGCCAAGTTTCATAACGTTTTTTTTAGTTTTTAAGGCATTTTAGTGGAAAAAAATCTCAATGAATAATGAAATAATATCGTTTTTCATCTCGCATTTTTAAATTTGGAGCGATAATTGTTGTTTTAATATTGATAAATAATCAGTATTTATTCGTTTTTATAAATCAGAAGAAAAAAATAGATTTAGATAGACAGTTTTTTTAAAATAAATATTTGATGTTGCACTTTTGCCTTTTTTTACAAAAAGCTAAAAATCATGATAACTTAAAAATGGTTCACTTTTGCACGAAACACATGGGGATGAAAATTATCGCAAATAGTCACCCCTATCACCTCCTAACGGGAATACGTCAAATTACCAATAACCCTGTATATAAATAATCACTTTTTGGAAATTTTTGCTCTACGTTTGTCAAGGCTGTGTATCGCTTGAACCGCGTTATGTAATCAGTAAAAATTTTGACAGGGTGTACATTACTGCTATATTACAACAAATAACATTGTAGATCAAGCCGTGTGTGATGGTCAGTGCCGTGTTCCTGCTTTTGCTTTTCCGTTCCATCAAAAAATCCAATAATTAAATTCTTTGTACTTTGTATGAGTTTTGTACGCTGGTACAGAATTCTCAGTGAGCGTGATGACTCACACTTGCCGGTTTTATCTAATTACACAGGAAGCAGTCTACTTGATAAATAGTTTATGTTCTTAAGACAGTTATTTACACGAGAAAGGTGTAAACACCAAGCTATAAAAGCAATGCAGTGCTCAAAGCACTAAAAGACGGTTTGCAGCTGATGGTAGACCATTGTTGTGACAAGTCTAGTCGTAACTTAGAGCACCATAAAGTTCGCAGTTTCAACGTTTATCATAATAAATAAATTATATAATATAATGCTGGACAATTCACACAGCATTATCTAGCCCCAAGCTAAGCAGAGCTTGTGTTATGGGTACTATAGATAACTGATATACGTAATACAATATATTACATAGATAGATATTTTTTATTATACATAGAAAACGACCAGAACACCCGAAACAAATATCTGCAGATCGTACACAAAATTGTCCCGAGGCGGGAATCGAACCCGCAACCTCCTGCGTCGCAGGCGGACCTTCGCCCACCGCGCCACATCGGTCGTCAATCATAATAAGTACAGGGTGGCCCAAAATAACGTTGACAAGATGTTTTTATAAAATATTTAATAAATTTTACACGTGAGTTAAATAAGGTTACGAATTATAAAACTACATTTTATTATATACGAAAATCCCTAATTGTCTTCAAAATAACCTCATTTATCGCAATTATTTTCTACAATTTTCCGCAGTTCCTTCACCGATATTTTATCCCACTCCCGTGTAAGAATTGCCTTTAGCTCGTCAACACTTCTATGACGCGTAGCACAGGACCTTGCTTCTAAGATAGACCACAAACTGAAATCCATCGGATTCAGATCAGGCGAGTAGGGTGGCCATTCTTTGGAGCTGATGAAATCAGGAAAATTATCTTTGTACCACTGTTGAACACTTAAGGCCCTGTGAGCTGGAGCAGAGTCTTGTTGAAATATCCATCTATGGTTACCTAAGTGCTGTTGACTTGGAGTCAACAGCACTTAGGTAACCATAGATGGAAGAAGCACATTTTCAAGAATGTCTCGACGGTAGTTTTCTTGGTTGATTTTGATACCCTTTTCTACAAAAACTAGGGGAGTTTGGCTAGTAGCGCAAATCGCACCCCAAACCATAACTGTTTCAGCGTTTTGGCGATGTGGAACAATTGCAGCAGCTCCAGGACGAGTGGAAGACCAGATCCTGTCGTTTTGGCGATTATGGGCTTGTTCTATCGAAAATATTTTTTTGTCAGAGATTACGATATTTTCCCAATTTGACGCTGCGGAGCGTTGTTTAAGCAAACGACATCTCTCAAGCCGAACTTTTTTGTCTTTGTCCGTAAGCAATTGCGCTTTTCTGAGTTTATATGGTACCAATTTGTAGGTCATGTTTTACGATACGCTGTATGCTGGAGCGACTAATCCCCAAGTCTCGCGCCATTTTCCTCACCTTGGTCTGTGGATTACGGACTAATCTTTGTTTGATAAAGTGTCGGTTCCTACAAGTTCTAACAGTCCTCTTGCATCCTCTTCCAGGACGGTCTCCGATGTGGCCGAGCTCGTTATAACGTTTAATTGCTGAAGAAACTAACTGACGACTAACACCGAGAACGTTTGCTATCTCACACTGCCTTTTTCCACGCTCATGCAATGACATTATGGCTCCACGTTGCACTGACATAGCAAAACAAATATAATTTTAAGACTTTTTAGCAGACAAAAATTTTCAAAATGACGCCGAAGAATGGGTATACAATAAAAAATTATAAAAGTAAACGCAAACCATTCCATTTTTGAAATTTTTGCTTATTAGTTTTGTCAACGTTATTTTGGGCCACGGTGTATATTTTGTGTTTTTGGTTGTGATTCGTACAATACAATACAACTCAAAAATGCTTTATTATACACCAGATGTAGATCATTACAAAGAAACACATTACATGCGAAAAGTGCAATGTGCGGCCTTATTGCTTAGAAGCGATCTCTTCCAGGAAACTTTTGGGTGTAAAGAAGGGTCGTTCGTCAACTCACACCAAGTATCTTGTCCCAACTGGTGTGAGTAGAAGTGATGTTGTAGCATCTGCCCGCGGCTTCGCACGCGTTGTTTCTACGGACGCGTTTAAAAGTTATTTCTATCCCATGGAAACTGATTCATGGGACAAAAAGTAGAATATGTTTTACTTCAGGTCTAGAACTATCTGTATGCAAATTCATCCCGATCTGTTTAGTAGTTTTAGCGTGAAGAGATTACAAACATCCATCCATCCATAGATCTATCCAAACATCCAAATTTTCGCATTTATAATATTAGTATGTTTGAATAGAACTGCGGCTTATTTTGTGATTTATCTTTACTGTCCTTTTGATGGCTGCTGTAAAATGGGCTGCAGCAAAGATTTACCACTTTATTTGAATATCAGACGTCTAGACATATCACGCCACTGCAATTTAATACAAGCCGAAGCCCGTGATTTTTACTGCAAAATTGCATAGTTATGGTAAAGGTACCTGTGCCCAACTGGTTGTTAAAAAACTCATAAAATTGTACGGCTTGGTTAATATTGCAGCTACTATTAATAAATAAATAATGCTGGACAATTCACACAGCATTATCTAGCCCCAAGCTAAGCAGAGCTTGTGTAATGGGTACTTGATAACTGATTTCTATCTATCTATAATATATATAAAAATTACCCTCTATTTTTTCTGTTCAAGCTATAACTAAGACATTTGTTTAAATTAAAGATTTTTGTATTTGGTATTTTAACTTGAAGAATTATTTGCGAGCTTACACTAGTTAACTATAAAAAAATGCCGGTAGAAATAAGCGGGCGGTGCCGCTGGGCGAATTATTTTGTGAAATTATAATAGGTAACTATATTAATTTGTTCCTTTGTCTGCTGGGATATAATAATACTCCAAGATTGAACGAATGATGCAACTTTAGGGTATTATGTATGTTTCCCGAAAATAATACGGCGTAATAATTTTACTTAAAGTTATTCACGCCTATTAGCAATTATTTCATCAGAACTCATTCGTCATAAGATTAATGACAGCCACGTAAGTCATCAGCTAACGACACAAGTTCAGCGTGAAACGAGGGTTTAATTCCAGAATTTTCGACACAAGCACATCACAATAGGGATCAAATTATCAAAACTTTGTTTTGAAATTTCGATTTTGACAAAACTGCCGGAATTTCGACACAACGCAACACAAATAAGGTCGAAAATTGTCGAAATCGAGTGATCGTGGTATTGTATATTTCGTGCATAGAAACGGCTTTCACCAGTGATTACATTAGCAATAAGTAGAAGTGAACGTGTGCCATTAATCATGGGCTGCAGTAGACATCATTAGCTTTGTACGTTTGTACGGTCACGCGTGGCAGGAGGGGGGAGAGTGTTGTTTTTCTTTCCTAATATGCCAATAGCCTGCATGGCTGTGAGCTGTAAACTCCATTTTATTGCTTCCACTGGAATGGGCGATGACAGAAATTGCTTTGCTGTTCAGAACCAACTTACAAAAGCGTTTATATTATGTGTTTAACGGATACGAGTTCTTGAACATTGTCATAGTGAAAATCTTTTTACTTTTAGATATGTCCGGTTCACTGCTTGCTTATTCTTAGAGCTATGCCGATAACTTTGGCTCTTGGTCGGATGTATTCTTTACGAATCCTATTCTTCAGAGAAACTCCGAGCTCAGCTCTTTCTATAGCTCGCTGAGCGACCTTGAATGATGGTGTACCGTGAGTGTCCACGTCTCAGCTCCGTAAGGTCATGAACGCGCTGATTGAAAACTTTAGTTTTAAATTCTAGCTTTGCTGCCTTATACACTACACAAAAAAAGGCACGACGTTACAAAGGCAAGACATATAGGCAGGTAAAGCATTCATAAATATATGAATCTTTGATACCCTGCTAAACTACGCATTATGATAACCTGCCTAAAGTAAGAACATCAATAATGCAGAAGGTAAATCTTTAGCAGCCGGTAATAGGAAGTGGTCCTTCCAATTTGGCAGGATTATCTTATCGAGGAGTATGAGCCTTCGGATCGAGAATAGCAATAGCGGCCAAAGGGTTGCGTGTTTCCATTCGCAGAGGATACGGTAAAGATAAACTGGAATCCTGATCCAAATTATTATCACAGAATTTAGATTTTAAGGAATTCCGCGGCCTTGCACGCGTTTTTTGGGAATAAGATGCCAATCTGATAATATATAAATCCCACCAATCGGGCAGACATTTGGCCTAATGTAATTCAAGGCCTAGAATAACATAAAGGCATCTCTTTAAGGAAATCGCTAATCACGTGCGAAGCCACGGGCCTAAGCTAGTGATAAATAAGTCGGTAAGGCATTTTTTCTATAATGCTGATTTCCCAACCGAAATCTTTAATTGCTTAATAAGTTTTTTCTATCTAGCGGGCCACATGCAAGCTGGACGCGGATTGTCTTGAGCAAAGGATTCGGCCTTCACGCAGGCAGAAATTTGCATGACAGGAAAAGAGCCCTGAGGATGTCAAATCAAAGTCTCAACGACGACTTCTCAAATATATCGTATAGTTAGTTGCGTATCGCAGCTAACAGTGGAAACCAGCTAATTGGTTTAGTTAGCACAACTACGCCGCATAGCCCCGGCCCGTATGCGGTAGATGATCCACCTTCCGTATTAGGTAATATTAAACTTGTTTGCAGTTTAAAATGGTTCTCATTTCACATGGGATTTGGGTTCAAAGTTGGAAGTATTGAAAACAGGAGTTCATTTGAGTTTACATAAGGCAGGTTAATAATTTAGTGTATTTCGTCTCCAAGACGTTAGTTGCATTGCCCCGCTGTACGGCAATGCTGATACGCTGCGCCAGATACTCACTAGCTCTCGGGTCACGCGTCGTCGCTTCGACCAGATGATCACGTTGAGCTACCTGTAGTAGATGGTTTGCAATGATTTTTGTACGTCAGAAATGACGTACTCTCTGTCTCATGTTGCCGTTGGAAATGGAATAAGCCATTTTCCGAGCCCACCTACTATAAAAGAAAAATATAGGTGTATATCAGATTTTATGATTTGCATCTCTTGTTAAATTGAATGATCAAAACAATTTAATATTTCGAGAGCGAATTAGTTAGATTTTGTACCAGCACAAAACATTAGCCACACAACCTAGTCGTTACTGAACGTACCTCTTTCGACTTATACCTGCGTGATCCAGAATCAGCGCTAAGGTATTACTTACTCCATTTTTCGTAAGTTGCGAAAGCTGCGCTTTATGCGCGCTCCCTCTTTCTATCCACTTGCATACAACAGAACAGAATAGTTATACCTCTTCATAGTTATCAAGCAGACGTTGCACTTATTGAGACAAATAGCATTTTCCATCTGCCGTGCATTACCATAACGGCAAAAACCTAAGTTTCCAAATAACCAAACCGAATAACACGCAAACACAATTAGTGAGCGAGTGTAAATTTGACAAGCGCGGCGGGCAACAGATACGATGCACCCTATACCTCGAGTTGAAGGGATGTGCTGCTTTTATCGAAATAAAAAATATCTGAGAATAAAAAATTTCGTTGCGAATTGCTGAAGCTGTTCTTTCTAAATACAGGAGGCAGGAGTAAATGCATTTTGTTCATCATTACTAGTGAGTGATAACTTGTTAGAATTAACTAATAAATATACAAAATATCATAATAATTAAGATTTTTTCTTGCTTCCCTGGTAAGGAAAGAAATTAGGGGTTCAGTTCAGTGAAAGGTGGTGTTTAGTTAGGTGGTCATTATAGGTATTAACCAATGTAAACCAATTCATTTGTATTTATGGTTTTGCAGTCAACAACGACTGAGGGTCACTTATATAATGGAGATAGTTGAAATTAAATGAGTTAAATGGAGGTATTTCTTGATATCTCTGTACCTAAAATAAAATTCGTCCATTTAACTCATTCAAATCCCCTGTCAATGGCCAGTAAAACCCTTGTAAAACCTTATGTAAAATTTTCTGCCAATCACTCCCCTGAAACTGAAAACAGCCAGTCACCTGAACCATCGACTCATCCCATCACTAGCCCGTGCCCTCTGTAACTGCGCCCTTGCACTTCGGAAGGGTGAAGCTGAATTATTGTTTAGAGGGGCGCGGGGAGCCTTTTAAAGCGGGAAACCCCAGCCATTGTGCATAGCCGATTTCCCGCCTGCTATCCGCCATTTTAATGTCCGAATGTTGATGTGTGCGTGAGGGTGCGAGTAATAGGCGATAGCGATACACGCAGCAAACTAAACTCAAAACTAAAATGTGAATATTCATACAGCTGAATATTTTGACGCAGTTTACTTATTTATTTAAATGTAGAGAAGAGATGTGGTTGATAGTCATTTTAAAATTGGAAAAAGCATTATTCTTATTTTAAATTGGTTAAACTTGTCTTTTATAAGCTTTACTATTCGTTTTTTTTTTGTTCTAATTGATCTATCAAGTTTAAGAAAAGAACTAACCGTTATTTCGGAAATCTGAAAATAACGGTTCATAATTCATTAATAATACCAAAATGATGTTTTTATAAAAACTTTTTCCATCTATGCCATCTAAGCACTTATAGCAAGCACCACCGCCATTTTTTGACTGTGTTTAATATTTTTCTACAGTATACATACACACAACTACACAATGCAGCGTGCGTGTGTGCAATCGTTATACGGTTTGTGTGCCTTTATTACTGTTCCGAGTATTTCCTATTGTTGTCATGTTGTCGGCCCTGAAAGCACAAAGGGCGCCCTTTCGTAAAAAGTCTAACTACAGCGCTATTCTGCCTACGAGTAGTAGGTAATTTGAGGGAGGGTTTTTTAATCTTAGCTTTGATTTCAAGAAAATAATGTGGCTGGCGGAAGGGGCTTGAAAGCTGAATGCGTTTTAATATGCAGAAACCCTACAATTCGCTTTGCTAATCTTTTATTTTATTTGAATCAAGTCAATGAAATGGGAAAATTATTAAGTTGAATTAAAGAAAGGTAAGTAAGTATCTAGTGCTGGTCCACCGTTCAAAGCCGGTCAGCGACCTATAGAAAGAGCTATGTTCGGAGTTTTTCTAAAGCTATCGGCATAGCTCAAAGAATTAGCAAGCTGAAGTGGAAAAAGTGGGCCGGCCATATCTCTCGAATAACTGACAACCGATAAAAGTAGTTAAATAACATAAGGGTGAAACCAAGTAGCCTTATAAATTTATATCCTAAATCAGGCTACCCAAAAATTTGGCAGAAGACTATCAGAAAAATGATCAAAAGCCTGAAAAGATCAAGGGAATTAAAAGAAAACACGTCTTCCAAGTGATAATTACAGATGAAAAAACATTCAACATTTCCAGTGATTAGATTCACTTACAACTTTCCCTGCTAGAGCTTCTGGTCCGGCAATAAGGAAAACTCTCGTTTTTCCTCGACTAAGTTTTGATGGAGTCATTTCCATACATTAGTGACAGGAGACAGAAGTAAAAACTGTCGTTACACTCTTTCCTCTTTTATTATCCTAGCTAAGTAAGTAGGTACCTAATTATTTGTATTTATTCACGAAATGTAGAATAGAATAGAATTGTATTTTTTTATAACAAAAAAATTATTTTATACATTATTATGAACTGTTTATACAGTATAAACACTTAAACAGTTTCATAATAATTGTTCATAAAAAAAATTATTGTTTTGAAACAACTAAAAACCTACTTAAAAATTCCTTAAATAATAGATTCAGGCGTTAGGTACTTGTCGGAAATCCATGGCAATATAAGAAAATATTTAATATCAAATTTTCGTTTCGTTTCCATGCTTAACTGCTGCTTATATAGAAATTTCATAGAAACTGTTCGTATAAAAAAGTGCTTCATTTTGACCATTTTCCCTGCAAAATTCATGAAAGTACATTTTGGGTTCTGTGATTATCCATATTTTAACTCTTTATACTAATAAGTCATCTTCTGTTTTTGGGAATTACCGTTCCCCCAAACTATACCATTAAAACAAATGTAAGCGAAAACTGTCAACTGTTTCCGTTCGAGCCAAAAATTGTACAAACAACTAGCCTTCCCAATTCGTCCCCGTTTAGCGAACATTAAAGAGCACTTATCAAGCAGGGGGACAACCGATCATTTTAGGATTATGACTGCCCCTGCAGATAGAGGAATTCATTATCGTTACTACCAGTTTAGCTTGCACCCTGTCACCATTAGTAGCCCTTGATTTCTTAATGTTTTTGTACTAGAGGTTACGATTAGATGGACTTCGATCATTCAGCTAGAGTAGCAATGAACTGTGAGTGACGGGCTGGTCGCTTCATAAGAGAAATCACGATGAATGAATGAATTTCAATGATGACGATGCTCTTTGTTAAAAGTATACATTACTTGGGCATGCTTATAATTATTCTACAGTCAGTTTCTACCATAGAGTCGCATAAATAAGTCGTGCCTTTCGTCATAATTTTAAAAGTAAGTTTTTAGAACCAATTTCAGCGCTGCAAACAGTAATAATAACAATTAAAAATACGTAATTCACTACTTAAATTAACTATCAATGTAAAATTTTCCATTTCGTAATCTGTCAAAATTGGCGGCCATATTTGATCAGTCAATACGAAAAACCACCGTAATTGGTACTCCTATCGAGGGGTCCAAGTACTGTGGTCTGATGGCAACTGGACGTTCTTTGAGGGATTACGAGGGAGAGGGATGTTTTTGCGTAATTAGTGACGCAAGCGTTCATCCTTTGACGCAAGAATGGCGTGTTATGATGTGATAGGGCCGTTATCTGATGCACGTGAGCGAGGAGAACATTATGTATGAAAGAGTGTTTTCAAAATGGCGGCCAAGATACCTGGATCATTTTGGAGGTATAAAATGGTGGCCTGATACATAATGGATTACATACACTCACAATCTGAATAAAGTTATGAGTAGGATTCTAGAGAATGTTTCAAAATTCTAATAATCAAAATAAACTTCAAATTGAGATTAAGAATTGTTTCGGGGACAATTTACTTACAAGAAATTATACTTAAAACTTAGATTAGACATGTTATCACACTATGGATGGATATTGATGTGGATATTTGTGATTTCTTCACGGAAATACATAGGAACTGAACGGATTGAGCTGAAATTGCATACAGTTAGTTCTAGGCCTGGAATAAAACAAAGACTAGCATCTTTATATCTCATCAATCAGTTCTCATGGAACAATACCTTATAAACAACGTGTGCGTAGCCGCGGGCAGAAACAAGTAAGTAACATTACAAGTTTTCAACATGGCAAAATTGATAAATGAAGACTGGCAGGCATGATATTGTTTTGTAGACTCAGCAAATATTTTATGGAAGTAAGCCTTCAATAAATTTATGTTTAAAAACGTCAAGAAGCATCTTATTTCCGAGATTTTCCCCAAGTTTCATATCGAAAAATGGGGGAGCGAACAATGCAGTCCAGCATAATGAAATACTCTGAATATTTGTATTTGATTTCTCTTCGGAACTCCATATAAACATTACCAGTTTATAAAGACCTGTGGATGTTTAGACGGTTTGTAAAAAATCTTGTTGCATGACGTGTCTATTAATGCTGGCCGGAAAATATACGGGCGTAGTCTATACTGAATTTTTAATTTCCTCAGAATTTGTGCTATTTCATAACTTTTTAGGCATTTCTGTTTATGTTATCGCTGATATTTTCAAAGTGATTACAGTACTGTGAAATCGGGTTGTATATCAATTACTACAGAGGTTTATATTTTGTATAAGAATTAAATAGCAACCGCAAGAGTTTCATATTTTTAGAACGCGACATCGTGCTGGTTGTGTCAAATTTAAAACAGTACAAATTGTTGACGAGGCTCGATGTAATTTGAACAGCTCATGGACACTAGAAATATACCAATGAGGCTAGAAACTCTTTACTAATATAACAAAGCTACGAACTCCTTACTAATAATACAAGGTTCAACTCACCTCCAGCGCTGAAGACAGGGTGGCCTTCTCCTGCTTCAGAGTCTCCACGCGGCTCTTGTACTGCAGTAGAGTTCGCACTGTCTCTTCCATTCTGGAACAACGAGAAATCAACTCTGAGTACATGATAATTCGATTGGAATTTAATTCTACACCTATCATACAAAAGAGTTATAATTGGTTGGGTTACAATCATTGTCTATAGATAGGGTTGAACTTAGCATTCGTGACCTCCTTGGTTTTCAACCTTGTAAACTTTTTGGTTTTCGAAAAAGTTCACGTAATGATAAGTAAAAAAAGTTTTCTCATGACATTTCGGGATAGAAAAGGTAAAGCAGCGCCTCAATCATGTGTTTTTAATTCAAAAGTTGAACGCTCCTCAACATAAGATGTTGCCAGTTTGGAACCATTGATTTAGTAGGTACTTTATAGATACTAAAGTAACGATTGTTTGGATTGAAGGTTGTCGATATTAACCAGCAAGGAGGTTGATCCCTTTTAAGTTTATTTATTTAAGTTCTAACTCAGGGCTCTGTTTTATTTGTTTTCTTACTATTCAACTTGGTTGATGACTATAGAAAAGCTCTAGAGTGATGGAGTGAGTAAAAGTCCACCCTTGCCACTAATCCTTCTCCATAAAAGTCTGCGAAGTTCGGAAGAGGCCGCGTGTCTTGAATTTAAGGCCACGTTATTCGAAATCATGCAATCTTAGATTCAGTTTTAAACCATCAAATATCCTTTGTTTTGATCGGAAAAAAATATATGTTGTAGTTGGATATATACTATAGAGCATTCTACGGTTCAAAACACGATATTTATCACTTCACCTGATGATAAAAAATCTCGAAAAAAGGTTAGTTTTTATTTGGTTTCTCGTTGTACTTCAAGTGTATAAACGTTGTACTCTCAAAAAATATGTCAGAAAATAGGCAACGAAGTTTAGAAGGGCATTCTCCGGTTAGTTTTTCTCAAAATAATTTTGTATTTTTTTAAAACGAATAATTATAGAATATAAGTACTCCGCGCTCAAGCGGCCTGCTTCAGTAGCCCGCCGGGCCTTGTTGAGGTAGGACCTGTGTCGCTCTTGCCGGCTCCCAGTACCCCCCGTGAATCGATCGATTTACCGTTTAAGAAAGAATTTAAAAATGGCAAATAAATATAAAAGTATCCAGACGAAAACTACGGAATCTTAAAATAGAAATAAGGTTATATATATATTACATATACTTATTTACTATCAACTACCTGAAACAGTCAACAAAAGGAGGGTAGCGTACAGACATAACAGTAGCGCAACTGTATGATCATTTTTGTTCAGTACATTTTTAACTTTGCAGCTCATCGATGCCAAGATACAAGGGCACGTTTAAAAAAAACAGCAAGTGAACAGTAATTAACTACCTACTAGGTACTCGATTAAATAAAAAGGTTCTAGGGCTTTACTATACAGGGTGCTACGGACAGGGTCTACTAAGCCGAAAAGGGGTGATTCTGGACATCGAGGGGGTCAACGTTTGTTCTAGGATTTAAAAAAAAATATAGTGTCGGTTTTTCTTCATTAGCTGGATTGCCTGTGACGTCACAACCTGTTTGACATAATTGTTCTCCTTGATGGTAAAGGGGGAGGTATATTTTTTTTGCGGAATCGTGTAGGTGGTGTCGGAATGACCTAGGAAAAATTCCGACTTTTTGAGATTTGCCCCCCAGAACCCCCCCCCCCCCCCCCATAGAGGGGACCCAAACGGAGTCATATTAACTACTATTTTCCAAGGGGTTGTATAGAGGGGTACTAGTGATATTGATTGCAAAAAAGTTGTTGCCCCCTTTGGCCCCCCAGAACCAAGGGGGGTTCTGGGGTTGAGGTTGCTACCAGATGCCGTCGTGATAGGGTGTTTATTGCGGTATAATATAAAGGGTTTCTTTTGTATTGGAGAAAAAAAAACCCTATCGCCCCTATTTTCACCCCCCCTTTTGATATCTCCCAAACGAAGCAACTTAGAAGACAATTTTTTTCACAATCATATAGAGAAAGTCGAGTAATTACGAATTCAAAAATAAATTTACGTCCCTTGCCCCTTTAGACCCCCCCCCCCTTTTTTATAAAAAAAAAACAAAATTTGGCCTATTTTTGAACTTTTTTTCGTGTGGAGGCGAGCCGCAATACGACTATGGAGAACAGACTAATTTTTTTCGACTAATTTGAGGATGAGGATTTCGAATCTGACGTCGGCGGGGTCGAATTACGTTGAGCGAAGCGAACCGCAATTCGACACCGCTCGCCTTGCTATGTGACAGCACACACACCCACTGATATACATAACGAAACAAAAACGAAATATATTACATTTATTTTACCTAATGTTAAATAAGTTAAGGCTGATGTAAACGTAAAAGGAGAAACGTTAGAATCACCTTGGTTAGATAATAAACATAAATGGGACCCGCATATAGATAAGCTACCGAAGAGACTTAGTTCTGCGGCTTATACCGTCAAAAAAATCCGTCACCTTACAGACGCTGATATTTCTAGACTAGTCTATTTCAGCTACTTCCATAGTGTTATGTCTTATGGCATACTGCTGTGCGGGAACGCTGCAGATATTAACAGGGTCAGATCCGGCATTGAACCTGTTGATCACTGAGACATCTCTGAATATGTGCTTGCTATCTGCCATGATAAAGTCGATCTTATTTTTTGTCAGTTTCGGGCTTTCCCATGTCTAAGTGGACACGGCTTACAGGGTAAACCGAAGTTTACTCTGTAAAACGATAAATGTGTTATTTTATTAAGAAACTATAAAACTGATTAAAATTCTTGATTTTATTTGAATAAAATTATGCTGCAATCAGACCAAACCCCAGTCTAGCTGCTGTTGTGTGTGTTGAATTGATATTGTATTATTTTCAATCAATGTTAAAAAAATATTCTAATATTTAGCGCTAAAAATATTAATTTTATCGAATAGTAAAATTAAACGAATAGTGCAAATACTTGTTCTACATTTTAAATAAAGCAATTTGTGTTATTTAATAAATGAATTTTAATTTTTATTACTATTACTTTTATTTATTTATTATTTATCTAAAGACTACAAACCTTAAAACAAAATTGGTCATTTGAAAAAACTATGTAATCTTACTTAAACTTGTTTTCATAATTTATAATTAATAAATTCGCATTTAGGGACTGGTACATTGGAGTTAAACTACTGTTACAAATTATACTGTGCACGACAGCGTGGCGCGAGCGGCGCGGCGCGAGGTCAGCGAGTTCATTTGAAGTTTGTATTCGCGCGACTTGCCACGCGGGGAGGGAAGTATCGTTAAATGCCTACTGCGCTCAAAGATCCTGGCCTTAAGAAGAGGTTCGCTGTCAATATCACTTACTTCCCAATTTGGAGCCATTAGCTATGACCAACTTTACTCAACTTGGGTTTTCTTTGTAGGTAGATATATATTATTTATAATATAAAAAATATTAGCTTTTATAAATACATATATTTAATTCTAAAAAATACTTGCTTATTATACTAGTTTAATTCATTCTTTAATGCATAGTTTTTATCTCATTTTAAGTTGAAAAGTGGTCTTTGCAAATTTTTGTAAAATTATTTTTGACTGTTGCAATAACCATAAAATACATTTTAATTAAAACAAAACATAAATTTAAAACTTTAACGACTCATAAAGGTTCACATTCGCATCATTAGAATAACAGAAAAAGACATCCCGGAACGCACTACTTCATTAAGCAAATGGATCAAACAAGGCGAGCGCATTTACTACGTGCGAGAGGGATAGACAAACAGTTCTGTTTGGTGTTAGAGCGAGAGGTGGAATCCAGGAAGTGCACTTAACGTTTCGTCGCCACTTCATTAGCGGACGACATCCGTTGGCGGGTTTGCGACGTGTGTTTTTTTTATTTCGCTCGTATTAGGTTATTCGTCTGTCAGTTTATGTTGTTTCCTTAATAATTTAGTGGTGTTTTATGCGAGAAATGTTGTAATTTGTTGTTATAGTCGTGTTTAGTGCCTAGTTTAAGCCTCATTATGCCCTTAAGGGCTTTGTTCTTAGACTGCTTAAGAGGTTGAGTCAGAATATCTATAGATAATCTTCTAGCTCGATTTATATAATCTATAGGTATCTTCTCTGATTAGAAATAATCATCATAATTCTACTTGTCGCATGTAATGTATTTTTGTAATGATCTGTACCTATCTGGCGAACAAAAAAGTATTTTTGTATTATATTGTATTGTATCATCATCAGCCCCTCCAATGCTGAACATAGGCATCCCTCAAAAGACACCATGAAAATATCGGTCCTAAGCCGCCTCCATCCATCGACTCCCTGCGACCGCTACAATGTCATCGGTCCATCGAGTGAGGTCTTCCCATACTCCTTCTCGCATTGCATCGCGGTCGCCCTCGAGAAACTTTACTTCCCAACGGTTATCGGTTCTGCAAGCTATGGCCTGCATATCGCCACTTCAGCCTGCCAATATTATGAGCTGCTAGCTGCGCCCCGCGGTTTCACCCGCGTGGTGATAGATATTTTGGATAATATACAACATATCCTTATAAATTAGCCTATGTGTTATTCTGATATGTAAGCTATATTATTGTGAAGTTTCATCAAAATCCATTCAGTATTTTTGAGTGAAAGAGCAACAAACATACTTACATACATCCTCACAAACTTTCGCGTTTATAATATTATAGTAGAATATCAGTTACTTCGGATCTTATACGGATTTCCATATTTTGGATGCTCGTAAAGAAACTCCAAGCTTATCAAATACGTTTCGCCAAATCTCCTATAGATGGCTAGGTAATCTCTCAATTTAAATCAAGATTTGCAATTTTAATACACAATTTCCCTGAGTCATATTACCGCAAAGCTTCAGAGACAGATTAGAAGATAACGCTTGAAACAAAACACCGCGGAAATTAATAGCCTTCTTTAATATTAATACAGCGCTGAGCTACGGATAAAGCGCTTTGTAAAGCTGCGTTTCAATATTGGCAGAATTCTTTAAAGAGTCCGGATATAACATGAATTAGGTATTTAGGTGTTTTCGTGATGCTCAGTTATACATAACCTAAATTAAATTAAATAATGCTGGAAAATTCACACAACATTATCTATTCCCAAGCTAAGCAGAGCTTGTGTTATTGGTACTAGATATCTGATACACATAATACAATACATTACAGAGACATATATTTTTTATTAATACATAGAAAAACGAGCAGAGCACCTGGAATAAATATTTGCAGATTTACATATACGATTTTGTATACTACATATGAGATTGTACAGATATTTATCTCAAGGCGGGAATTGAACCCGCAACCGCGGACCTTTGCCCGCCGCGGCACATCGGGCAGAAGCTATAAAAGATTTAATTGACTTTAAAGGTGTACAAGAGCTCACGCACACGAAAACAATCAAAGAAACTTCCACAGACAGCTTATGATAATTAATTCGATCGGAATCCTTTATTAAATCGCTTCTGCAAATCCTTTTATTGTGAATCTGAGAGGATAAAATGAAGCCATTCCTTGAAAATGGAACATTCAATAACTGAATAGAACGAGCCGACGACGACGCGACGGAAGACGGGCGGGCGTTCCTTTTTTGTAATTTCAAACTGCATAGATGGTGCTCTTGATTAGAATTCGAAATTGGAAGAGAATTTTCGTCAGTTATTCAGATAGGAATGCGAGAACGGATATTGTTTTTTAAAACTTTTGTCAGTGTTCATTCAATTTTTATCTCTAAAAAGTATGGTCTAAAACTCGGACGAATTATTAATTCTTTGGAAAAAATAGAATATTAAAGGTTGTTACGAGTACTAAATGGGGCAGAATAGAAACTGACCAACGTCCAAGAAAAGCTCTTTGCCTTTTCGATGGGGTAAACGCTGAAAAAAATTAAATATGCCTAAAATTAATGAACCCGGAAACAATAGAACCTTTTTTCGGGAAATTTCCCACGTGGAATATATCTAGACGAATTTCCCTTGGCCGGGGGTCGATCACCCGAACTTTGGCCGTCCGGGCCTTATTACTCTGTAATTTAATGTTTTGTTTTTTTCGACGAAGGTTTTTTATACAGGCAGTGTTTTTACTGCGCCAAGTCACGGCACAGTATCGACCGTGCAAGTTTCGGGCGATACGCTTCTATTTTTGATTAATAGACACACCTAGAAAACCTGTTTACTGAGACGTTTTACTGAAACGACCTTCGAAAACAGTTTATAAAGTGGGCGCTGAACAAAATATTTGTGTACGATAGGCATGGTAAGGTTTGAAATATTTTTCGTAACTCCTTAATTATTCTAACAATGTAGGTACCTATATTTAGAAGACCAACAAAACAAAATTAGTACTGTGCCTATTTACCGTACCGTACCTTACTTAGTAGGTACCTAATTTGACCTTATGAAAAATTGCCTATGTTAGGTTTGTCTTAGCACTATAGTTAAGGCACTATTAACTTAATGATGTAACTTAAAAAAAAAATACATTACATAGAAATATATTTTTATTATACATAGAAAACAACCAGAACACCCATCTTTCATGTAAGTATAAAATATAAACCCTACAAAATATTTCGCCGCCATGAAATATAAACGTATTTATCCAGACTGAAGCTTAATTTCGAAATGATGGCTCATTGTAAACAGGTTATTTAAATGGCGGCGGAATGATTTTTAAATAATTGCAACCCCGCCGTATCCGGCTGCTAGCGCGCGCTTTTTCATTGAATAAGCGGAAGCTGGAGAGTACCTAATATATGAAAAAAGTTTGTATACAAATATGAAAGGGGTTGATTTTATTACTTGGTGCATTATGAATTCTAAAATGAGTTCTTATTTGAATACTAATGAAAGTAAAAGAGAAAGGAATCTCTCTCAGAACAATGAAATAACGCTTTGCCTACTTTTTACAAACTATCTGCAGGTTGGTAAATTTTTACTTATCAAGTTATCACAAACTAAAAATGTACCTCCTTAGTTTATTATACATAATTATGATCTATGTATATCGATGTGCATTCTATGTGGTATGTGTATTTTAATTTATACCTGCCTTCTTTGTACCTACTCTTTTCTTTAAAATTTGATTTCTCATAGACCAATGTTTACGCTTCTACAAAAAATTCCAAGTGAGTTGCAAAATCTATAAACAATATATAAATTTAAATAAAATATCAGATTATCTAGAAGATAAAAAGCTTGGGACAAGTTTTGGCCCAACTCGAAACCTAAAAATCTAACAAGTTAAAGGTTTTTTGCTTTTTTACTTTACCAAGATGCACTGAACAAAAATATCAGAGTGATCACTTTATTACCTAATATTCCTTGTTTATTTGTAAATTTGAATTTTGTGACGTGTGTAGAGTCCTGTAAGGGCTAAAGAAAGTAAAGCACTTTGATGTTTGATGTATCCAACTCACTCCCAATATCCAAACTCAGTATATGACACCGTATGACCTGCGAACTCACGCTGACGTAAGCGTGGCACAGGTGTGTAGCGCGACCCAATTCCACTTTATTCCAAAGGCAACCTTATTAGAAAATTATACAGCTCAAATTTAATCAAACAGAAACTTGATTATGTAAAAGCTATAGTTTTAATCAAGTCTAGGATCTACTGGAAAGCTGAGTATTAATATTCAAGTGAGAACTAAAACTTTATCACTTCGTGTCTTCGTTCAGACAGTTTTCTTGAGAAATTGTATTTGAGGGTGTGTTACAAAAGTTATTGTCGATAGATAAGTTTTAAAGGTACTATTAGAAACCTTCAACAGATATTTTATTCGACATTCAAACCATATCATTAATTGATTTATTCAGACTGTTTTGCGATAGTTATCGAGCTAACTACTAAAAATTAAATAGATCCATGCTCTTATTTTAATAAACGTAAATATACGTAAAAAAAATTCGAAAGATACTAAACAACGTGAAAATCGGCCGCCACTGAAGCGAAAAAGAAAGTGCGAAGACAATTTTACGACAGAACCTTTATCGGCTTAACCTAAAGAAGCAGGTGTAGCCCACTTCGGGCGTTTATTAAAAATGTACGAGGCTAACTTCGTCCTATTTCCGGAATGGGCTGTAAAAGTGCGGTGTTGTAAACGACTGTTGAATTACATGGCGCCGATTTTGTACACTTCGATAATTAGAAGTCGAATGTGAGTTTGTGTTTCATGCGAGTTGCAAGTTTTTACGTCATAAATACCTTCACGTTTTTGTTTCTTTGATCTTGAAATAACCGAAGGCATTATATTTTTTCCGAATTTTAAAACATGACTATTCTTGCAGAAATTAATGTTGCTAGATGTAAGATATTTTAAGACCATTTTAAGTCAAAAGTGTTTGCAGCACGAACTATTTTAGATATCAAGAATAAAGCCATGTTGAGATAATGTCGAAAGCACGAAAATAAAAGGCGTTTGTCGAACGCGACCTGGTTCTGACATGTCGAAGGCGCGAGAATCAACCCTGATGCGATACTAGGTGTTTATGACCGCTCATTTTAGGGCCTTCCCAATTTGGCAGGTACACCGTTATGAATTAATTTAGATTTATATGAAAAAGTGCTTGCGTGAAAGCCAATGGATGGCTGTGGAGGTAATTTTATCCCTTTAATATGTAAAAAACCTTCATGTAGGGCCCAATGATGCCTATGACGAGGTTTGACAAAGCTCTGTCAAAAATAAAATAAAATCCTTTTACAAAATGGGCGGTACAACTAAATCCAATTATAATTTAGCTACAGCACGAAAAGAAGAGACATATGATCTCCTAAACTTTGGGTAACTGTATTCGAACTTATTAATACGTATCACGATTTTAATTTTGGCAAATATTATCACTTTATTTTGAGCCAAAAGGGTAACCAAGCTGCGGATGGAACGGCCTTGAACTTTTGCTCTGAAAGCAAATGCCAGCTGCCAAGGCTTCCCGGAAAAGCCTTATTTATGACCTCACTAGCTTTTATACTCGGTTTTACCCGCGGAATTACTACTCATATAAATGGGACTCTTATGAAAACGGCGCGCAGTTCTATACGTAGCTGTCCAGGTACGTAACCTCATGTACACTTTAAGTTAATCTTTTGATTTAGGTTAAGTTTGTGTTAGTTACTTGGTGGTTGTGGCGTACGAATCGACCTCCAACTAAGTCCATAAACGTCTAAAGAGACGTATAAGGAGTCTACCAAAGTCTGCTAAACGTTTTGATTATGGCAAAACCCCCCTTTTTGAAGACATTATCAGCAGTGGTCAAATAATCTATCATCTGTGCTGATGAGAAGGTTGTACGTTCGCGATCAAATAAATTCGGTCTTGTACCTAACCTAGCAGTCATAAGCTTTACAGTATAAAAAGTGTCACAGCAAAATCAACTCTTTACCAAGCCACTTTCGCACAAGTTTCACTAACACAGTAGTTTAACCTGAACTTTAAGCTGTGTAACTGCTATTAAAGGGTGATTTTTCGAGAACAATAGGGCACAATGGCGCGAGTGTGAGCCCGTTTTGTGTGTAAGTACGCTTTTAAGGCTTTCACGCCCCTTGAATGCAGGGCTGTGGCTTAATGAACGTCTGCCTTTATATTTATAAGGTATTTTCCAGCTTCAGGTTGAGCGAAATTGACCGTACCATGATCGGAGGTGCATTATGGTGCAATAACATTTTCAAGAAGAAAGAACATACTGATAGAATGCCTGAGGTTTTGCGAGATTCATGAATGAAAGGGAAACATTTATTATTTGTAAACTATTGTAAAACTAATGTGTGCTCATATTTCAAGTTATTTTTAAGTGTGTTGTTGAGTAGAGTTAACCTAACAATGTATCTAATCCTATCTTTATTATTTTTTGTATAAGTTTTAATCTTAAGTAACTAGTGTAATTGGTTAAGTTTAATCCATCTAGTTCTCAATAAATTTATAAAATAAAGAAGAGATTCGTAACCAGCTTTCTGCCCGCGGTTTCACTCGTATTTTTCCTGGATAAATAATAGTGTGGAAAGTATTTAGCGATTTCTGTCTTTTCTAGTACTCAAACCTTAGTTCGTTCCAAAGGTCAGTATAAGTAACAAGATCGCTCGGCATCAAAAAAAGTTTTTGTGAAAGACGCCCATTTTCTTAAATCTGTAAAATAGCCCAGATACACAGATTTTCAATAAATGTAACTTTTATTTTAAAATCTGTGAATGGAAATGATATTTTTTCTAAAAAGGATGAGTAGTTTACTTAGACCTATTTATGTAGCTTTGTTACTGAGCCGTCCAAAAACTCCACTCTGTATAACCAAAGTATAGTGAAAGGATCGCCTGATTTTTAACACTTTACAAATAGGTATTTTCTCGGAAAACTAAGGAAATATCACAATTTTTCAAAGTCCTTCAAAGAATAAAGAAAACTCAAGAAATCACTTATCGGCGCCAACCCAGGCGCGCGATGAAGCATATCCACCACTTTCTCAAGACCTGTGCCTCCACATTTACCTCGCCAATATCAAAGAGGTTTCACACACTTTGAACATAGCAACTATGCATTAATCTGTCACCTGAGGTCTTGATAAAATAGACGTGAATAGATCAATTAAGTAGCATCATACAAAGGACAACCTATTTTCAAATGGGTCCGTCTCTTCAAGTCTTTGTAACGTTTTCTTGAAAAATTGTAATAGGAAAAACAACATTATCACCAAGTAATATGGTGTGTTTTCGGAAGTTTAGTAGCTACTCAAGATGTAATAAATTAAGTTGGCAGTTACAAAGGAATAAATTTGAACCCGAAACACCTTTTAGTCGATTGGTTCCTCAAATAGGTCAGACAATAAAACATAGGGAAATGGGAAATATATTCTAGTTTTTATTGTAGATCCTTCTCCGGCCATTTTGTTTATAAATTGTAGTGCTATCTTAGACGTTAAATATAACAATAAACTGCATTGCAATGCCAAGTAAGAATAGTAAACGAGTCTTGTTCATTGTAAGGAATTAGTAAAAGAAATTTTTGGTAGATACACAACATAAATCTAAATTAGATTTGTAGGTACTTAATAATCTAATTGACTTAAATGTTGATTGATATTCAATACGAATTATATTGAGCTAGAACTCCAAAATAATCAAATAAAAAAGTATTAAGAATGTTACGCCACAATAACTCTTAATTTGAATTGTGTTGCCACATCTAAGATTCTAAGTGTAATGTAAAGTCCCTACTAGATCCACCACATCACCATGAATATCTTCCAACGCCATAAGTGTGCCTATCCCACCTTTACCCATTGAAACTCAGGACGATTTCAATTTCAAAACGAAGTCTAATCTCTGGCGCCATTGTGGCGCCGACGTCACTTCCTTTTGCCGAGATGACAGCTTCCGTCTTTGGTGCGACTTCCGGCCAAGTATTTCTTTAGTTACTGGGAAAATAGTAAGCTGTTTTTTTTGTTTGTGTGGAAATGAAAATCTCTCACAGTTTTCACTACCTATATACACAGTTCTTTCTACTTTTTCTAATATTTTTTTGCGTGCTGCGAATATCTTAGATTTGTAAATATTTATTTTAACCAACCAACGCCTATAATTAAAATCGTATGTAATCGTACATTAAAATTTTTCATATGTTTAAACTCAAATCGTAACTCTTATCATAAGTGCTCCATTTAAAACTCAATTGAAGCAAGCTGAGCCCAAGAAAATCCACCTTCAAAAGTTACTAATGCCTGCCTTCACAAACAGTTAAAACATTTCCGTGATGAACGTTTAACATTTACTGAAATGAAACGTAACATTACGTTACATTACACGGGAGAGGAAATACTTCCAGAACTTTCCAAGATGGCGAAGGTTTAATTCCCGCCAAAAAGTGACAGTTAGCTCTTAAGTGCTGCGTTGTTGTAACTACTTGTTTGAATAATTTAGAGTTCTTGTGAATACCATAGTTGTTTTGAGTAATTCGGTGTTTTATTCTTTTGTTATCTTGTTTCTATAAATGTTGATAGGAAGTCGAGTAGAAGGTAACTCTTCTGTTTTAAGGTCTAGGTTTAAGTCTCTATATTGGGATATCTATCCACTAAGTGAGCGAAAATACTTCGCAGAAACAAATTCCTCTAAAAGTTTAACCAGCTGTAAACAAAAATGCAATTTTCAAGAGCTTCCTAGCAATTTGAACAGAGTACGCAAATGCGAATAAAACTGACAACGCCATGTCATCGCAGTAAGAATTTCCCAACCCTGCCGAAATAGGTACCTGCCATAGAGTAGATATTCCTGCGGAAATACTTCCGAGCATGCCAGACGAAGATACGTGTTCTAAATTTAATAAGTGAGAGTCGCGGAACATTATCATCATTACTAGGGGGATTCGAGGTATAAGACGCGTAGGTATTAGTGAGTGAAGCTGCAGGATAAGGTTAAAGTAGGAGCTTTTAAGCATTACGTTGAGAGATTTTTCATTTGATCCTGCAAGAAAATAAGAATTATATTTACTTTCCGCAACGTGACGACTCAGCCAGGCCTTTAGAGCCAAGTACGGAAACCTACTAGAAAAAATACAGTAGTTTTCCTGAAGAAGATCTCGACCTTCTTTGGTCTTCGTCTCTTCTCTTTAGCTTGAAACGCTTAAGAAGCCTTGCAGCAATTTCGCAATAAAAATAAAAAAACCAAATAAATAAGGTGTATCTATCACATATCATATCAGTAATGATGATGTTACTAGCCGAATTTCAGCCATGGCGACCAATTTCAACAGAGACTAGCTGAGGAGCGGAGGGCAATAATTCACTAAATGTTTAACACATATAATGAAAGTGACAGCAGATGTCAAAAACAACACACCAGAACCTCAGCTAACTAAACCGATTGGGGATTAAAATAACTATACCCGGCCCATATAAGCTATAGCTTTAAACTTTGCCCTACTGAACCCAATATATCACTGCTCCCAAATTGAATAAGGCTTAATAAATCACTGGTCCTCTTAACCGGTCACATAATTCAATCGGACTGGTCCCTGAGTGGAATACCTTGTATCTGGACTAGGTGACACGATTATAGACCTAAATGAAAGGTCTAAAGATATCAAGGGGGTTATAGATAATGCTGCACTCAAGAGTCAAAATTGCAACATGTTTTAGCAGATGAATTAGTTCGTGATACATTAGCCAGTCAGCGCATAATTTGGACTAAAACTAAATAAATAATAGTGGATATTTTATTTCCGACAACAACACTTAGCCTCAAAGTTAGAAGAGCTGTTCTGACAGAGAAAATAATATAATGTTATGGGTACTTTGCAAAACACAAGCCTAACTCAATATAGAATGTATGTACATACGTACACAAAACACAACACAAATAATGAACACTCACTTGCTTGACGTCGAGTTTCAGATATAACTGTAAGCAATATTTATTGAAAGAAAAATATAATATACATAGTTATTTGGTAAATAAAACGTAGTTAGCTAAGAAACAAGAAAGATCTCAAATCGACAAGAAATGTAAATCTTCTTCTTATATTCTATAATATAAAAATGAATCGCAAAATGTGTTGGTAAGCGCATAACTCAACAACGCCTGGACCAATTTGGCCAAATCTTTTTTTAAAATGTTCGTTGAAGTTCAAGGATGGTTTTTACGGCGAGAAAAATTAGAATTATTGCTGGAAAAACCCTAAAAATAGCCCTTTTCTTTTTCCCATACAAATGATTTGTAACTAAAACGTAGTCAATTTGAGCTTTATTGCTATGGTATAAAGTTCATATTAAATTACAAGCACTCACTGTTGTCTAAGCAATGTATGTGTGTTCCTAACGTCAAAGATCATATCTATCAAAACAATGTGCGTGTGTGCGTTGGAGCACAGAATACATAGTTGGAGGAGTTTAATGTCGCGTTCCGAAACTCGCGTTTCTTTAGTTTCGGCACGCGAGATAAAATGCATTAGTTTCCACGTCATTACATCAGTCAAACAAAAATCGCGTTACCAACAGTGTTTTGTTATACCTATCACCAGGGTGACGGTTCTGTTCAGGAGAATTTTTTAAAGTACGTAGGCACAAGAACTGCCACATTATAAATCTTTTTGACAGGACGAAGTCTGTCGGGTCAGCTAGTTGCTTATAAAAAGACCCGGCAACAAAGTGAAGTTTAGGTTAAGTATGGACAGTTTGTATACAACCATTCTATATCTGGTTGTGCTAGTTAGTTATATATATTATCTGTGGTTTATGCTGTCGAAGTTAATTAGACACAGCAAAATTGGCGAGAAAGTCTTCCTAAGCTTAAATTTCAAGAACTCAACATATCTGTTGACTACTTTACTAGAGGTTGTACCGATTTGAGTGGACGAACGATAACTCCACCCACTTCAAACCCAATAACCCTTCTGCACCTGTCATCCTCAGATAGAAACATATCGTCCCCATAAACCAGGCGGGATATATTGCCAAATTCATATACCGCTATTTATGCCCATTAGGCCATAACCGGGGGCTAGTCCGGCCCTATTAAGGGCTAATAGGGGCTAATCGGGGCCAGGGTATTGGCAGCCAGATGTGCAGAATGGCAGGTGCTGACGTGGTTTATGGAGGTGGAAAAAGTGGTATTAATTTAATTTTTTGTTGGTAGTGTGATTGGTTTTTGATATTTTTCATAGCGATGCATGATGGTTAGTACACAAAAAATCACAGGGTGTTTTACTTATGTGATTTGAATTTTGTGACGTGTCTTCTAAGGTCGAAAGGAAATAAAGCAATTTTATATTTTGAGTAATCTACTACGCGTATAGAATATTCAGTACATTCATTGCACTGTATATTTACATGTTCTACTTGATGCTGTTAAATGTCATAGTAGGTCATAATCTAAAAATCTGTCCATAAGATTATTTATTTATTATATTTTATATAATTTTTTTATTTATTTAATTAATTAATTAGAACGGCACAATCACCAATTACACTTATTATTTTACATATGAGAAAGACAGTCACCCATCCCTCTCACAATAGATCAAACAAACTGACAATTTTTTTTTAATTCGTCTGCAGATATGTCGCAGTCAGGGAACATTGATTTGTGATTGAGTATGTGAATTTTGGGGTTGGAGGAGGCCTTTGCCAAAAGAGGGCAAACAGTTAATATAGATGTAGTTTAAGCAATAGTATTTAAGTAAAACCATGTATTAATATTTTCTGAATAAAAGGTTTAAAGATGAAAATGAAATATAAATTTTAATGTAATTTTTTCCTATGAATCCTGTGCTCGAAATAAACAATTTTTGTTTTATTTATTTATAAGATATATCTTAATGAATTAAGATTTTCAGATTATTATTTATTCACCATACTTATACAAAATACAAAAATCTTTATTCGAAACAAGAGACTTATAGTATAGGGTACAATTGTGGGCTGACTGCCGCAAAAGTTAAAACTGTGTAGCGGAGTCAGCGCCTTCCTCCGCAAACAAAATAAATAGGGATGTTTCTTTAAAGAAATAAAAAAAGAGATATAAGTGTGTAGTGTGTGTGGTGTGGTGTGAGTGTGTGTTGTGTCCGAGGGTGTGTGTATGTGTGTGTGTGTGTGGTGTGAGTAGGTATGTGAGAGTGTGGTGCTCCCGAGGACACCGGTCTCATGAGTTATACGGTCTACACGTGTGTTTATGTTTTTATAACATACTAAGTAAAATACCTTCATTTTTATATTTTTACGATATAATGAGAATCAAAAGTATAAAAGCAGACTGGTATTGATATGAATCAAGATTTATTTGTCTGTGAATCGCTTACGCTTTTCCACCGTATACAGCCTGAAGCTAAGAACCACATGAGGAAATATACACTAATAACCCCGTATTTACCCTGAAGCTATGTAGGTTAATAGATACAGCCTATCTAAGTAACTAATGTAGATGTGACTTCAGGTATGCGAGAGACGTTTATCTAGGTTAATAGAGGCCATTCGTATGGTGGAACTCGAGTATTGCCAACTCGCAAGGTATTTGTGCTTACTGAAGTTATTGTAGGTGACTGTTTTGGAGATGTAAATATTTTTCTTTGTTGTTAAAGTAAGTTTAACGCATTCACTGTCCCGTATAACGGACCTACTACCGAACCATTTGCTTCTTGGGCTATGAAAGTGTTAACATATTTCAAAAAAACAAAGGTGATTATTAATATTTTTTGTTGTACTGGTATTAACTTCAACAATATTATTCTGTTGTAATATTTGCATTTTCTGATGAATTCTATTCAATTAAAGAATCAATAAAATTGTAGGTATGTAATTTTTCTATTATCTCCTAAAACCCAGATTCGTATATCCCAAGTACCCAATTATCTCCCGATTTTCAGCACGTAGCAACAAGAGGTTCCGATGTAAAACCTCCTTGATACATTCCTTAACAATAGCTCCTTGGCCTCTTAACATACCTCTTACATTTTGATGTATTTTTTTACAATCCGCACCTAACAAGTACCTACAAGATATTACAGACGCCAAAAAACAATATACTAACACAATAGAGGTCAAAAGGTGCTTATATCTAGAGTGGGAAAGAAGGTATGAGGGCTTCTTTCAAGCATTAACAATATCTTCGTAAAGTTCTTTGTCTTTTTTTATGTGCTGAAATAATGATGGACTGTTTTTATAGGGCTGTTATTTGAGTGAACATTTTACCTTCGCTTTACGGCGCAAAAACGAAACAAAAACGTTCCATTTTTAACTGAAGAATGAAGTTATAAAATATTTCGCGATGTGGGTAAAAAGGTCGTATACATTTTTCGTAGCAGTTTTCGTAGACGTCTACGTCGTAGCTCTATTGCTACGCCGTAGCATTAACAAAATTGTTCACTTGACATTACATGATCAAAACTGATGTAACTTCGAAATACATGAAAATAATGTACAGGATGTATTTTTTTTTGTTTAGAGAACTCTAGTGTCTAGATAAACCTATGTTAGGATTTAAGATACTATAAACAAAATGTAACAAATTTGTATCAATAAATAAATATATCTATCTATCAATGCTGAAGATGTGATGCGAATGACTGTAGCTTTGGAACAAAATAACCTAAAATATTCCATGGATAAGTAAATAACGATAATGGACGTTTCCGACTGCTTTTGATATGGATTAGTTAAGCTACCTGTAGATGTTTTGCAATAGTCTGCAGTTAGCTCAATTGTTTCAATTATAAATACAAGTTCTAATTTGTTTCTATTATTTGATTGTAACCTTCTTTGTGAGTAAATAACTAAAAGAAGCGTTAAATTAAACACATTTAGGTCGTAATTTGTTTATTTAACATTCAATTCACATCACTTTTGGCTGAGATAAACGCCGAACAAAGGCGCAATTGCTTTTAATTCCACCAACGTACGTAAAATTAATGCGTCACGTACGTTGAGATTCACATGCTAAGCATTTTACGGCCCGGCTTTAGGTTAGCTTATTTTTACAACAAGCAAGCATGATAAAAACAACTCTAACTCAAAAAGAGAGAGACTAGTTTTCTTCGGTGGGTTCAGTGAACTGATTTATGTAGGCCGCATGGTTGATGAGGTTTTTATGACGTCATCAAAACGGTTAGGCGAGTGACGACACAGAATTTGACTGATAGTGGTGTTTTTAGGTGTTTTGAACGGCGAGAGATGCCGAGAGATGGCGACGATAGGTTAATGATGTGCCAAAGATTAGCACGTTAGGTACTTGAGATTGAAAAAATGTGTATGGTTACTACGATGCAGGAAAACCGTAGCGGCTTTCCTACATTCAAAAGCTAAATATACAAAAATGCTGCTGAAAGTTTGTCATTTAATATGATATAAAAAGTGAAAGTCTAACTTACTAAAAGTAAGTTATAGTCTACAGTTATATTAATCTAGGTCTAGAGCTTAAAATTTGGTTTAGACTTATCTAGGCCAAAATTGGTTCAACTTAAGTTTTTGTTATTTTTTTTTTTTATATAATTCACAAACACTCCGTCACAACAAGTTTTTTGACTAAGTATTATTGAGTAGGTACCTGAATACCGTTTATGAAATAAATAATAAATATGTTTTATTCTTATTCCATGCAGTTCTGAAAAACAACGTGTCTCTTCCATATTTTCGGCATCTCTTCCCAACCCAGGTAAACACGCAATATGCAAGAATGGAGTGATATATTGCCAGAGGGGAGGAGACACTAATGATGAGAAGCGATTGACAGGCACAGGTGGAATGATCATCTCGCGAGGAGTTGAAAAACATCTGTTATGATGAGTGTTCGAGGTGGAAGCATAAATCTTAAAAACTTATTATTATCCAATACAATTATTATTTAATTTAACTACTTATTTAAAAATGACATTCCTATATTATTTATTACTCGTTTTAATTGTTAAACCTTTTGTACTTTTGTTTAATATTATATCTCTATGTTAATTTGACGACCGATGTGGCGCGGTGGGCGAAGGTCCGCCTGCGACGCAGGAGGTTGCGGGTTCGATTCACGCCTCGGAACAATTGTATGTACGATCTGCAGATATTTGTTCCGGGTGTTCTGGTCGTTTTCTATGTATAATAAAAAATATCTATCTATGTAATGTATTGTATTATGTATATCAGTTATCTAGTACCCATAACACATGCTTTGCTTACCATGGGGCTAGATAATGCCGTGTGAATTGTCCAGCATTATTTATTTATTTTATTTATGTAGTGTAAGATTTTTTTTCGTAATATCCATTCAAGTGTAATGACATACATTACATAATACCTACATTATAAACTCATTAGATATAAAATAAGACTGACAAACTTTTGCATGGATAAATAATGCTGATGCAGCAGTCATCCTTATGTAGTGTTAGTGTTTTTTTCTGAATATCCATTCAAGTGCCAATATCTTTAAGTATTGTTCTTTCATGTCCAATCCATCCTAAGGTTGCCTGGAAAAAATAGCTCTCAGCGATAAGGCGATCCTTTCTACTTCCTCTATTCTAAGTAATTTATTCCCGTATTGTTTCCTGTTTTGTGTGGTATAATAAAGTGTTTTCTATCTATCTATCTATATCAGTAGGTGACTGATAACGCAGTTACAAAAGTGTACGCTTATCAAACAGCTGCAATTTGCATATACCTCAAGCACCGACAACAGTGCTTGCTAGAATTGAGAAGCTAGATAGGCAGAATGACGGAAAGTGAATAAATAAAAGAAGAAGAAGGGTAGACGTCTCCGCTCAATACGTATGAATGATCACTGCGTTTCTTTTATGTTTTATTCCGACATAAATCCGAGCTATTTTCACGCGGTCTTGGAGGTGCGGTGTTTGTGCTGGCGGTTTCAATCAACTGTTTCAGAGGTTCAAATCATTAACGAATTTATTTATTTATTTATTATATCGAAGTCCTTTGAACCTTACATGACTTTTGGATACGTCAAAAAAATCAAATAAAAACTGGGAAATAAAGTGATCCCTTTGATTTTCTCTTCGCGGTAAAATAAAGAAGCGAACATGAAATCTTTACTGTATTCGTTCTCGTCCCAACCTTTTTAAGGTTTTAGGAGCTAAGAGCTAAAGTATGATAATGGTATTTAGTTAAGTAGTTAGTAATGGTACTGCAATGAGTAAATCTAACAAAAAATCATATTTCATATTTATTTTATTGCATCATTGTGTACATTTATAGGTCTTAGTATCTAGGTAATGTATAAGAAACACAATGGTACCCAAGCAGGGTGTGGCAATATGTACTGTGAATGGAAGTGAGACGGGTTTCTAAAAAGCTCAGTTTAATAGATAAGAGAGAAAGAGAGAGCGGAAAATTTAAACTCAATCAGATAGTTTTATTTAAGTCAATAATATAAGTATTAAGTATTTTTTTTATATACATATGTATTTTAATAATTGTCATTTGTTATTAAAAAATTCATTTAAGTCATAATAGCATTTATTTATAAGATATTGTTTCAATTTTATTTGAAATGTTTTATCCTTTTCCTTTTATCAGTAGGAGCATTTGATCGAAGCCATATACAGAATGCGCACTATAAGTGTGTTTATTTAAACCTACTGTGCGCAGTGCACTAAATACTGCTGATTAAAAAAAAATATATGGATTCAGTTTAAAATTCGTTTAAATCGCTGTTACTCCACCCCACCCTAACGTTAACGTAAAAGCTTTATGAGTCAATCCCGTGCGCTACGTTCTACGTAACGCGTTCCGTTTTATGTAACTTTCGTTCCGACGTCACGAATCAACTATTTCTGTAACATTTTATGTTATTTTCATTCCACCGTTCATAATAAAGCATTTTTAAGCTGATTTTCTGATAAAAGTCAATAGGTGGGTACCAACAATGGTTGTCATTGAAAGTTATGGTAACACATATCGCTGTCTTATGTAACCTATTATGGGTTCTGGAGTTGATATTTTAGGGAGAGAAGTCGTTCGATTTTATGCTAACTTCTATGGTGCAATAAACATCGTTTGTACTATTTTCCTTGGGAAAATTTGTGACTTGGGAGTCCCTACTATGCGATTTATGACAGTTAGGCATTTAAATAACTAAATAACTCGATTCGAGAATTCCTACTACAGTAGCTATAATGTGAAACTGTCGAATAAACAGGGGTACGCTATTTGAACGCTAAATAAATAAAATGATTTATTTCTGTAGGTCTTACAATTTATGGTAAAATACATAGAGCTACTTACAGTAAGGGTTCATTAATATTGTAGGTTAGACCTATTTCACCATTTGATGCTCGACCTTTCAGTCTTGAAGGTAATATCTGCAATAATACATACGTTTGTCTTGGTGGGAATAAAACCCGTGACCTGCGCCTCAGAAGGACTTAATGCACTCGCCAAAGAGGTCGTCAATTTCCATCGCATGACTCTCTTTGGTGTAACCTCGCCGTATTTTCAAAGCTTGCTGCCGATTCCGTGATCCACCCAATAAATACCAATCCGTCAAACTTCAAAGTCAAATTAAACCATAAAATATGGCGGTTCCATAAATAAGTCCGATGTAAGAGGCGACCGTCACGCCACCGTTGTGAAATTCACGCGCGAAACGCATTCGCTTTTATGACTGCCTTTGATAGTATCGTAAATAGATAATTTATTATTTGGAGGTGTGGACGATACGTACAATTTTCATAACCATAATAGTGAAATAATGTTGATATTCTCTTGTTTTTTGGTTCTGCGCGAAAATAGTGTTTGGTGGTTAGCAAGGGTGACTTCTTATCTCTGCCTAAACTATACAAAATAAAACTATTAGAGAGGCATTAAAAAAATATAATAGGTGGCGGAGCTAGTAGTCCCGGGGAACCACCTTAAATAGCCAGAATTAAATATTTAAATTCACTTATCTAGATAGATAAGTGAATATAGTGGTTTCTTTTCACTTCTTCCACTAGTGGACAAAAAATTGAAGTGAACAGTAAAATAATTTTATTTGATAATAATTTATATATAAAATATGACTTGTCTAAGTGCTTTTTTTGTAAGCCTAAAGAAATAATGATTTTTTACTTTTTACTTTACTCTCGCTTGATAGATTCCGATAGATGATCGCTAGATAGATTCCTACATATCACAATTTGCCAAAAGGAGGTGGGACACAACAATAAATAAATAAAATTAATATATAAATAAAAAAACACAACACAACAAACTTCCTCATTTATAATATTTGTGTGATGATAGATATTAGGATTGAAGGAATCGCGGCTAGCTCTTCCCGGGATGCTGATGTAATAATAGTCGAGTATAGGGACAATAGCCAATAATCTGCTGATGCTGCTAATATACCTCCGTGGTCGATGTATCGAACAAGGATACATGAGGATTTAGAATATTATAAACTCCTATTACTCGTTCTTAAATAATCTTTCTACAAACGTTACACCCTAAAAACTTAACCAACGGTGAATCCAGTGCAAAGTTTCATCATTTTGCGCAAATCCTCAGATAAAATTAATTCCTTTCAGACGAGTATGAATTACTGTGGTGTGCGAACACAGAGCGAGATAAAAGTGAATTTATAAGAGCCGTCCCCTCAGGCCGGACCTGCCTCGGTGGACGGACTCAGGACTAAAGCTCAAAGCGCATAATTACAAGTACTATTTTAACGAGTATTTATCGCGTTTATTTACCTATCTTTCCCGACGTTTCAACAGGTTTACACATTGTCGTGGTCACGGGATGACTATAATCTACATATATAAAAGAAAGTGTTAGTTACACTATTTATAATTCAAGAACGAACCAGGAAACGGATATAGGACGCGCTTTTTATCATTAGCCTCATAGATTTCCACGGGGGCGAAGCCACGGGACGCTGCTAGTAGGTAAATGAACGCGATAAATACCCGTAAATAGTACTAGTTATTATTTTTTCTGATCGCGTTAGTTTAAAAACATTTAAAGCTCAAAGCATCAATATAAATACACACAATTTTCGTGAGTTCGACCAAATTTTAGACGTGACTAAGTCATATTTATGAAAATATAACCGCTTTCTGTATCATACACGAAACAATCCTACACAGTAACTAACCTGGGACCCATCTCTGAGCCAATTTTTCCATTTAGACCAATTTGTCTATACCTTAGTCCGTCCGCCAGCTGAATTTACAAAGGACAGTGTTTTCACTTAAAACTTGCTAAGTTGTCTGCAATTTGTGAGTGCGAGCAGGTACCTACGTTTTAGTTCGGCTTTACAACCAGACTTCATGACAAAGCTTAGTTATATATATTCTTTTGACTGTGGGTATATTTAATTATTGATTTTAATGAAGTGAAAACTTCTTTAGGCGCCTTGAGCACTTTTTGGGTGTAAAAAAATCATGGAACTCGCGTTATCGTCACCAAACGATTCCTTCACTGTATTATATGTGTACTTTTTGGATTAATAAAAAGCGTGGAACTCGCGCCATCGTCACCGCACGCTTCCCAGTATAAATAAAATATAAAATAACTTAGTTTTCTCTTCTATCGGCAGTCCCCAATGAAGGCCCCGCATGCTTTTTTCTAATAACATAGGGCTTGGTTTCGAAAGTAGTCATGAGGCGTAATATCAAATATCAAAGTGCTTTATTTTCTTTAGACCTTACAGGACTCTTGTACACGTCACAAAATTCGACAACACAGACTTCATTTTATCCCGGAAAAGAGCGTGCGAAGCCACGGGCAAGAGCTAGTGTTAAATAAAGATAATACTTAATACAATACAATACAAAAATACTAAATTTTACACCAGATGCAGATCATTACAAAAATACATTACATGAGCCAAGTGACAATGGACGGTCTTATCGCTTAGAAGCGATTACTTCCAGGCATCCTTATTATCAACTGCAATGGTTTAACAAACCATAGACTGCATAACACTGTACGAAATAGACAAGGCAGTGCATAGCTTCATGCAGCTAAGCAAATTACCCGGAAGATATAATAAAGTTTTGTAACAGTTGACGGTTGATGTATTATGTTCATTAGAGTGCTCGCTCAAGTAATTTTTCAAAGACAATGTGTCTGTTCTGCTTTATCTTTGGAAAATAACCTTATGTTTTGGATTTGGGTAGGATATAGAGGTCCTAGTCGTTGATTATTTTTTATTTCGTAGTTTTAATTATCAAGTTTAGTGTCTTTAAACAAATACCTGTAACAATAAAAAAAAAAGACTATTGATATAAAAAAATTCAAAAAATTGCAATAGTTCAAGCTCCAGCTAGTTTATTATACGTCAAACAGAGAACCTTAATAATTAATTTTACTTAAGAATCAGTTATTTATTTATTTATTTAAGAAGATAGGAGTTTACAGTATAAACCAAAGCACTCACTATCCTGTGCGACTATAAACAATTGTTCAAACTTAAATATATTAGTTCGTATGTATATAAAAAACATCATTACAGTATCTTTCTACTTATTCCTGACTTAATTTAATTTTACAATGTGTCGAAATTATAAATTACTAGAAAAGAAAATTCCTATTTTATCAACAGATTCTATTTTAATAACGACTCCCCTTCAGAATCAAGAATTGATTCGAAAATTGAATTTAGAATGGAAAAATCGCAGCCTATTTTCACCAATTAAGATTACGAAGGAGGTTTGATTTGAATACGAATCGAATTTAATAAATAGGTAGGAATGGAAGGAAATGAAAAAAAATACCACCCTTTTTGCTAGGGTCTAAAGTATTTTCGATTATAGACTTCTTTGATTGTAATTTCCAAGAGCAATGTTTTTTTTTCGATATAGCTGGAAATTCCGTTCTTTTTCCCTGAAATAAACACAACAAAACATCAAAGTAATCTAATCAAATGCCTCTCAATTTCGTGTCAGGTTAACGTGACCAATTTTTCTCATCCCACTCACCCCTTGCTGCCCCAAAAGGGTTGAACACTGCATTTAGTCCCCAGTAATTAAATATTCCAGCTGATTAACTACACAAAAGTCTTAAGGAACTTAAGGGGTGGTCACGAGTGATATTATTTTTAATTTCATCTTTGGGGTGGCACAAAGATTTGTGTTCAAGGGGTTAAAAGATTTAATGGCGGGGAAGGGGTTGGAATTGATGTTCTTTACGGAATAAATGGTAAATATTAATCGGTTTTGACTATTTCCGGAGTTTATAATTACGGGAAGGGTTGTGGGACGGGATCCTTAAGTACTTCGATTATGGGTTTTACATAAGCCTAAGGTAACTTATTGGATACCTATAAAATCTTATAGATTCATACAAATGGATGGAACAAAGCTTAATTGAGCATTATTAGCATATTTCGTAATCTTTAGTTTAGTTCTGACATGTGTGTCATAACATTCTCTTTAACCCTGTCACACCCTCTTATTTAAAGGAGCGTTTTGAATCCCTCCACAGTTCTCATTCTCATCCTTCCCGTGTCCTCCGATCGTCAGAAAATCTGGCTTTGAGTATGCCACTTCACAAAACCAGTTTCTACGACAAATCCTTCTCCATCCAGGCCATAAGGTTGTGGAATGCACTACCAGAATCCATCAGAAAAACAGTGTCCTTACCAGTTTTTAAAGCTCGCGTTAAGGGATTCTACCTGTCAGAATCGTGAATATTGGTACTTATTATTTATTTATTAACTAAGTATTACTAAGTGGTATATTACATATATATATATATATATATATTTATTTAATACTTATTTATCTTTAAATACTCATATTATGTTCATTTTTATTCTAGCTCTATCCTTGGTACACCCCCTGCCTTTCTTTAATTCACACAATTCTTTCCATCCAAAGGTTGCCTGGAAGAGATCGCTTCTAAGCGATAAGGCCGCCCATTGTACTTGTCACATGTAATATCTTTCATAATGTTCTGTATCTGGTGTACAATAAAGTATTTTTGTATTGTATTGTATTGTATTGTGTGTTTACTTGCAGGGAAAATATTTAAATAGAAACGGTAAATGATCCAGCCGCCATACACGGAAACCGTGGCTGGGCCGGAGGCGAAGGCGTGTGGGTTGTATTTGTATCATACGAATTTATATGAAAGACTACACATACACCGGCGGGCGGCGCGGCGGCGGGCGGCGCGGTGCACGGAAATTTGTATGAAACAACCCGCACGCCTTCGCCTCCGGCCCGGCCACGGTTTCAGTGTGTGGCGGCCTAGGTTTTACCACCATGTTCAGATTATAAGAATTTTCATTTAGAAGTCTTTGCTCGGTTTTTTCCACTTTTAATACTTCGTAACATTTTTACTTCTAAATTGTAATTTTGATACACAAATACCTGTCATAAAATGATCACAAAGCACAGTTTTTACGACCTCAAGATAAAAATAAAGCCGCGTTGATAAAATAGCCTATTTAAAGACTGTTACTACACGGTTGGAGATTTGTAACGACCAAAACTACCTCTTATTATTTCTTAGCTTATAGATTTGAGGTAATTGATTTTTATACGATATAAGTTCTTATCTCTGGTTGGTTCTGCAGGGCTTAGGCTGTGAAGTCTAGTTCGAGAAAACTTTTTGGATAAAAGTAGGCTGGACGGACCTGAGTTGCCGTGTATCCTTGGGTCAAAAGAAACTGAAAAGCGTCCATTTTGAAAGAGCCATAAAACACAGTCAGTTCGTTTTATCGTCCAATTGAAGCAATGAAGTACTTTACTTTTGGCCAAAGACAATGAGACTTTAAGGCAGGGAAAGAAGTAATGAAGGATTTTAGCGAATGTGTAATGAATGAATTTTGACGACCACTGTGGTGTGGTGGGCGAAGGTCCGCCTGCGACGCTGGGGGTTCGATTCCCGCCTCGGAACAATTGTGTGTACGATCTGCAGATGTTTGTTCCGGGTGTTCTGGTTGTTTTCTATGTATAATAAAAAAATCTATCAATGTAATGTATTGTATTATGTATATCAGTTATCTAGTACCCATAACACAAGCTCTGCTTACCATGGGGCTAGATAATGCTGTGTGAATTGGCTCGCATTATTTATTATTTACCTAATCTTAACTATCAACTGATCCGAAAACTTGCAAGACAGTTCTATGAATTCCATAAATACTTCTTCTCCAGGTCTCTCATTTTTTATCACGCTTATATTATTTTATTTTTAAGAATTAGCCAGCTGAAGTGGCAGTGGGCCGGCCATATCTCACGAAGAACCGACGGCCGCTGCTGGGGCAAACGTGTACTTGAGAGGAGACCACGACTCGGTAAACGTAGTGTAGGACGCCCTCCGACCAGGTGGGATTACGACCTGCATAAACTGCAGGTAGATGCGGATGCGTCAAGCCGAACAAGCCGAAGACAGGGCGCTATGGCGCTCATTGGGGGAGGCCTATGTCCAGCAGTGGACTAATATAGGCTGACGATGATGATTTTATTTTTAAGTTTGCATCTTGTCTTTCTATCTATCTTCAAAACAAAATTAAAACAATCTCCGCACAGTCAGCACGCACCTTAACATCAGCAGTCAGCACGCACCTTAACAAACCTAGAAGTAATTCCGAGGGGTAGCTTTAATCACACTTCTAGAAGTGCCAACATAACTACAAGTATTACAAGGCGCCCCGAGATAATGCCTTACAGCCTATTCGCCGTCAGAAGGTTCAGTTGGATAAACGCAGTAAGACAATGCGAAGTTTTAATAAGGTGGACCAACGTAAAGACTTCTAGTTTTGTTTGAATTTAAGTGGAGTTCTGTTGAGCAAAACGGCAGTTTAGACTTTTCTATTTGCGTTGGTAATTTATTATTGCTGTCGTTAGCGAAATTTCTTAATACAGTTTATTTCATATCCTCATTTTGAAGATATATTAAAGCAAGTAACAAATAGGCACTATCGACTTACTAAGTAGAATTTTTTTTCATTACAGTTTAGTTTATAGAACTATTAACCCGCGTGCAAGGATGGGATTGAGAATGCCGTAGTCATCTCTCATACTGTACTGCTCTCATCAGATTCAGACTGAGCAGAACAGCTTATGAGATAACGCCATAAACAAATCATCATCATCATCATCATCAGTCTATATTAGTCCACTGCTGGACATAGGCCTCCCCCAATGAGCGCCATAGCGCCCTGTCTTCAGCTTGCCGCATCCAGCATCTACCTGCAGTCTTTCGCAGGTCGTCATCCCACCTGGTCGGAGGGCGTCCTACACTACGTTTGCCGAGTCGTAGTCTCCACATTATAAAACCATTAACAAATATGATTTACTAATAAAATGTTGCAGCGTTGGATCGCGAGGAGTGGAAGGAGAAAAGGGAGGCCTTTGCCCAGCAGTGGGACAATAACGGCTAAAAATAAATAAATAATAAACTAATAAAATGACTACCTATCTGACTATCATTCTCAATCTCGTTCGAGTACGCAGTGAAAATATTTGTTATTGTTATGTTATTATTTTGTGTTATTATAAAGAGTGTATATAAAGAGTTCGATATTTCAGTCAAAATCCTATGCTGTGGTACAATTCAAAAACAGAATGTGCACGGGTAGCGCAGGCCAGTTTAATCACGGCCCGTAGCGGCCCGCATAAATCTACCAGCCACGGGGGGCCGCGTTAAATAATTTTACAACTCTTAACAAGGTTTAAACGACCTCACGTGAGGAGGTCCCTTTAGTTTTGGGATTGTAAACTTGAAATTATCTTGATAGGTTAGTTTCATTTTTGTAATTATTTATTTTAACTAGGAAAATAGATTCTTATTTATATGGTCGTTCTTATTTATAGAAAACATCTTATATTACTGTTATACTTACTATTTATTTATTTATGTATTTAAGTAGTGTATTATTTAGTTTGGTATTTGTAATATTTATTATTTGTTTTTTAGTATTCTTGTTATGTTCTTATTTAGACAGCCTGTGGTACACCCCCTGCCATTTCTTAAATTCATATAATTCTTTCCATCCAAAGTTTGCCTGGAAGAGATCGCTTCTAAGCGCTAAGGCCGCCCATTGTACTTGTCGCATACAATGTATTTTTGTAATGATTGATTTGATTATGGTGTACAAAAAAGATTTTTTGCATTGTATTGTATATTACTCACGTACTCTCTTATAAAAATCAGAATATCCATTTGAATCATGTGTAAAAATTTCGAGCAACATAATGTACCTGAAACAAACAAATAATAAATTATTTTAATGAGAGCAAATGAATGAAAATGAAAAGTTTTTATTTCTTTAAGCTTACAAATAAGCACTTAGACACGTCATATTTTATAGTTCACTTAAATTGTTTGTCCACTAGTGGAAGAAGTGACAAGAAACCACTAGTATGTAGATAACTTATGTGTCTAGTACATTTGATTTGCTTATCTGTAAGTTGGTAGATTTTGAGTTGGAGCAAAACTCGTTCCAAGCTTTTTTATCTTCTAAGTAATCTGATATTTTGTAATAAGCTTTTAAAACAAAATAAATCACTATTTCATTAATAAACACATGTTGTGCATTTTAGGCATACTGTTTCTTAGTAATAATGAATGTTTAGGTAAAAATCAAAGCAGATAATGCATTTCAGGCATTTTGCAATAGACAATATGCAATTTATGTTTTGCTTTTTAGACAACCCGCTCATGAGCGAAATAAAAATAAAAATTAAATAATAAAAAATGCTGGACAATACACACAGCATCATCTAGCCCCATGCTAAGCATAGCTTGTGTTATGGGTACTAGATGACTGATATAATTAATACAATACATTACATATTTTTTATTATACATAAAAAACGACCAGAACACCCGGAACAATTATCTGCAGATCGTACACACAATTGTCCCGAGGCGGGAATCGAACCCACAACCTCTTGCGTCGCAGGCGAACCTTCGCCCACCGCGCCACAGAGGTCGCCAAAAATGTCTATTATATATATTTATTTTGTACACATTATACGTAACAAAATATTGTGTGTCACTTCTTAAATGAAGTTAGTTATTAACTCTACGAAATCTGCACAACTGACTTCATATCGCGGCATTCTAAATTCAAATATCCAAATAACCTTTTTAAGCTTTCTAAAGAAGAAATTCAATTTCCTGTCCGCCATTGGCTGCTTCAAACTTCGAATCGAAAATTATCGACCAGCAGGCAATCAAAATTATAATAACTGTTTCAGGCGTCAACCATTTAACAGAGATCCCTTGTAAAGCCTCGAAATACCCCGGTTCTAACGCATTTGAAAAGGTGGAGGGAGGTGAGGTAGGCCTAGATATCTGGTCGAATTTCAGCGCAGCCAGTGTTGGAAACATTTTTGACATTTTAATACGGATTTTCAAGGGGCATGGTAATTGAAAAATGCTCAAATATTTGGGAAATATATCTACGATAAAGTAGATAGATGCCTACATAATGTATAGATTTTTATCTTTAGCTTTAGGTATCTAACAAAAACAGGTTTATACGCCGCATTAGTGATTAAATTATTAAACACTAGCTTTTGCCCGCGGCTTCTCACGTACTTCAAATATTTGTCTCGAGATGGGTATTGAACCCGCAACCTCCTGTGTCGCAGGCGGACCTTCGCCCACCGCGCCACAGAAGTCATCAGCATATTAGATAGATAGATAGAAAACACTATATTGTACCACACAAAACAGAAAACAATACAGAAATAAAAAATTAGAATAAAGGTATAAAGGGCGGCCTTATCGCTGAGAGCGATCTCTTCTAGGCATCCTTGGCATATTAGTATAGATTATTAAAACGAATTTCATAAAGAAATCCCTGCTCAAGTTTTTTCTTTCCTCGGCTTTAAAAAGTTAAACAGGAGTCGCAATATTAAATTTCTTTATTTACAAGCAAGAATTACGTCCTTAATAATATATTAAACGTCGTGAAAAACTCGAGCTCCCTAAAGGCCCATTTAACGAACCATTTCATCCATTTAAACTTAATAAAGTATCGGAAAGCAGCCTTATTAAATTATAAAAAAGGACGATGGCCCCTCTCCAACTCACAGGATCTCATGGGAGATATACAGGAGGATTCACAAAACATGGACCAAAAGTGTGTATATGCGAATGGGCTTAGCAAAGTGAAGTGCCACCGCTGTATTTCATACCGATCACTTACATATTTGTGTTTTACAATATTCCCAACGTCTCACGCATGACTTTTCCCAGCATCTCACGTGAGGCGCGCATATTCCCGACATCTCCCGCATGCATATTCTAAGCGTCTCAAGTGAGATGGGTATGTTCTCAACGTCTCACGCACGTATCAGATTAATATAGAAAATTGTCATAAAGAAATATGAAAAGTATGTCTAAAATAGTTTTCAGGTTTTAGATTACCAATTTCATTGGTATTTTAATGTAATAAAATCATTAGCACATAACTTTCACAATAAAGATTAATAATAGAATATTGTGGTTAAGAAATATGAAATGTATCTCTTAAATCGTTTTCAGATTTTAGATTACCTATTTCATTGGTATTTTAATGTATATAAAATCATTAGCATATAACTTTCATAAGTGGCGCGGCGCCGATAATTTATTAATTATTAAAATGTATTATATTTAAAATAAGTGGAATATTAATTGTACAATTTTAAATATCATTGATTTGGTCTGAAAGTATTATTCAGTATTAAGAAACATAATAAATTGTTGTATCGACTGTTCGCGCCAAAGACAGTGTGAGCCATCGCTCAGGCTGCATTATTTTACGATGTCAGAGCCTATATATACGACCCAAAAGGGGGAGAATACCCACTTTTTTGGATCGGCAGCCTAACCAGACAGAAGCTAAGTATTGTTCATATTTTGTGACTAGCAATTTGTGTAACATAACCTTAAAATGTTAATAATTGTCTGTAATAATTGATGTCCAACCAGATTGTATTATTGAATATAAGAGTATTAATGTTCTAAGTAACGCTTCTTTTCTTTAATAACCACAATGGAACCCTATTAGGAGATCTAGTAACTATATTGCTTTCACGTCATAATTTATGTTCCAACCAGATTGTATTATTGAATAAAACAGTATTCATGTTGTAAGTTATGCTTCTTTTCTTTAATACCCACATAATACCCATATCAACCCTTTTAGGACTTCTAGTAACGTTTTAATGAAAATAGATACCAAGGTAGTTCTAATTAGTTTTCATTATGGTATCTTAGAGCTTCTTTTAATTAGTAAAACCATCAAAATCTATCACACGCATGACTATTCCCAGCGTCGCACTAATGGCCAATATCTATATTACTACATACTCGTAGTATAAAACAAAGTCGCTTCCCGCTTTCTGTCTGTTATGCTTCGATATTTAAAATTACGCAACGGATAATGACGCCGTTTTTTTTTTATAGATAGAGTGATTCAAGAGGAAGGTTTATAAATCATTTGCCACATAGATTTCCACGCGGGCGAAGCCGCGGGTCGCAGCTTGTTATGATACATTTCACGATGTCAAAATCAAATACAAAATCTCTGTTAGCTCCTTATGAAGTTATACCAAACTCTATGTTTACGCTCCCTCGAGAGATTAGTAGCGTATTTAATCTGGTTTCAATATTCATGGTCTGCTTAGGAAAGTTTGTGGACTCCCAAAGACCCTTAATGGCTTTTAGACTGATGCTTTAAAAACTCCTACGAGTATACTAAATTCGGTTTTCTTCAGATAATATCAATTCATCATTGAGGTTGCTTTCCCGGAGAAATTGGGTAGGTAAAAGGTAGAGTAAAAGATACATTTTTACAGACTTTGAAAAAGGTTCTACATATTAATTATGTTCGGTTGTACGTTTGTATTTTTCTTTGTATGTTCGTCGATTACTGCGTTGCTTATGGACAGATTTGGTTGCAGACAATTCCATATGTTTTAAATCATGTAAATGTTATTTGTACTCTATTAAAAAGAATAAACTAATTTATTTATAGCCAACACAAACACAATGTTAAACAGAGTTACAAAAAAAGGAAAAGACACCATAAATACAGAAAAACATAAGCAGTAGAGTAAGAAAAACTGGTATTTCCCTATGTGCGCGCTTATAAGGTCCCGTCTCAGCTTGTTGTCATCATCGACCGAGGACGATAGCGACACTAATATTTATTAATTGTTATTAAAACACGGATTTAAAATTACTTTGGTATTAACGAATATTCACACACACATTTTTCATTTTTCACAGGAGGATCCAGCTAGGCTGGGCAGCATTTGGGAAACTACGTCGAGTCTTCTCGTCATCCGTACCGCAATGCTTGAAAACGAAAGTTTTCAACCAGTGCGTCCTACCCGTTATGACCTACGGAGCTGAGACGTGGACTGGACACTCACGATAGGGCTGGTCCACCAGTTCAAAGTCGCTCAGCGAGCTATGGAAAGAGCTATGCTCGGAGTTTCTCTGAAGGATAGGATTCGCAACGAATACATCCGACAGAGAACCAAGGTTATCGACATAGCTCAAAGAATTAGCAAGCTGAAGTGGCAGTGGGCCGGCCATATTTCGCGAAGAACCGATGGCCGCTGGGGCAAACGTGTTCTTGAGTGGAGACTGCGACTCGGTAAACGTAGTGTAGAACGCCCTCCGACCAGGTGGGATGACGACTTGCGAAAGACTGCAGGTAGATGCTGGATGCGGCAAGCTGAAGACAGGGCGCTATGGCGCTCATTGGGGGAGGCCTATGTCCAGCAGTGGACTGATATAGGCTGATGATGATGATGATAACGAACATTAATTGAAAACATTTAATGTTTTTGTATTCTGATTTAATTATTATTTAAATTTTAATCATAATAAATTTCTTACTGCCATCGTCTGCACAATAAATACGAGTAGGTAGCTCGTAGCTATATATTGCATTAGAAACGACAACGACATGCTATTCAAATGTAAAAGGTGTAAAAGTACCTAATTAATTGCCATCGTTCATAATTAATATATGACATTGCGATGACTAGCAACCCTTTCTGTCTGTCTGTCATAATTAGCTCAACCCTTTTCTTGCATGAATGTGGTTGGTATATGTACGTGAGTATAATGTCAAACGCTCTACTTTTAACTGACTATAGAAAGAGGTTCTGTTCGGCTGTATGTATTTTTTTATGTATATTCGTCGAATCCTCAGTTAATTATAAACATACTAGCTGCGCCCCGCGGTTTCAACCGCGTGGTGATTGATGTTTTGGATAATAACAATATATCTTTATAAATTGTAGCCTATGTGTTATTCTGATGTATAAACTATATTATTGTAAAGTTTCATTAAAATCCATTCAGTAGTTTTTGCTTGAAAGAGTAACAAACATCCATCCATCCATCCATACTTACAAACTTTGGCGTTTATAATATTAGTAGGATTTAAAAAATCTTCCGCTATTGTATAAGAAATGATCCTATATTGGTCCCATAAAAAATGTACTCCAGAAGATTTCTATTTATGTAAGTAAGTAAGTAAGTAAATCATTTATTTGGCACACACATAGAATTAATCAGCTTAATCACAAAAGTACAAAATTAAAACAAAACATGATTATCAAAAGTAATTACTAAGAAATGCGTGTGTGTAGCAGTGCCAAAAAGGTAATAGCTCAGTGGTAATATTGCTCTATGAGCAAACACTGATTTTCAGCTAATTCATACCGTCAGACTTAAAAAAAAAACTGAAAAATCACGACTATTAAAAATTAAAAGTACAATAGGCGGCCTTATCGCTGACAGCGATTCCTCCCAGGCAACATAACGCATGCGAAGCTGCCGGCAGAACCTACTTTACTACAATCGTATTCTTAGCGTTTTTTTTACTAATTATGTCAACATTTGAATGAAACTAAACCAGAAAACTGTCCAAACCTCAAAATTCTAAGTTTCCCAAAAATATTCAACCATGTAAACGCCGTTATTTTGGTATCATGTGTCTTCGACGACTCATTCAATATTTTTGGCTTCTTATTCCCTGGGTTGCCCTAATTAATCGTTATTCACCTACAATAGGGAACTAATTATTGCCATGTTTGTCCCCTGGCCGAGGGTTCTTCAAAGGAGGTCCTTCGCTTTTTATCAAGTTAATTAGAAAAGGTTTTGTATGAGACTTATCTGATCATAAAATAGCATGTGGGCAGCTTCGCTTTGTTTATTTTTATTAAACTTGCATAGATAAAAGACTGACGGTAAGTCCCAAGTCCCAAAAGATCTCTGTAGTTTTGTATATAATAGGCACAAATACCTAGGTACTTAATTAAGTACTTACTTATCTTAAGTCCTAATAATATACCTACCTATATATTAAATCTTTTCTGACTGATTGTACAAAACAGCATCAGTAATTTGATGTTGTCCGAAACGTCAGTTAATAATAATTTAAAATTAAAATGTGCCCGTTTGGACAAAGTATCCGAAGATTTTGTGTCCGATATATCAGCAAGCTAACTTTTAGGTTTAAATCTTTAACCATTTGAAAATTTAGTACAGTCGGATGCTTAAACAAAGTAGACCCTTCCATCAATTTACAACATTTAATATCTCCGAATCTGTACTTTGGCTAATATCATCTCTTACAAGGGTCATACAAACAGCCCGAGATATTCGGCTCCAAAGGAACCAACAGACGTTCGAACCCAATTAAATGGTTTGCAGGAGTTGTGTGCATAGGACCATTGGATACAAACGGACGTCTTTTATTTGTGTATCTGGTAGGTAGGGTGCGGCGTAAACTGTTTAGTCAACTGTCTGTTAGAACTTTGTAAAGGTTGGAAACTGTCTGAAAGGTAAACTGGTGAATTAGAGAAATTGACGTGCAAGGAAACTGACCAGGTGGTACGCTAACTCAGCGTGTCTATGAACTATAAAAAAGAAAAAAATATATATTATCAAATTCTTTTTACACACACACACATGTTGTACCAAAAAGGAAATCACAAAAATATGCATAATTCAGAATAACATAAGTCTTAGGGTTTAAATCTATTAATGTCCACTGGCTGGACTTTAATAGATTTGAAGCCTCGCCAATAGGATGCCACAGATAGCCATGTAATTTAAAGTGCACTAGTTTTTAAGCTTTATTGTTTAGTTTACAAACTTGGGTCACTGTCATTCGCAGACAGTCGTGCCGCCCTAAGTCTGCTCTATAGCCGCTCTAAGATGTGATTTTACGGTGTATAACTTGGGCAGTCGAGACCTTTTCGCTGCTGGGCAAAGGGATTCTTTGAAAAGAATTCACAGAGGGTTGAATTCTTTCAGTTTTGTCTGCATAATTTGAGAACCAGATATACCTAAACGTAAAGCGTGCAAATAAAAACTCTGTTTCATGAGGGGTAGGAAATCGCAATCTTAGACATTTTGAAGATTTTGCTAACAAAACGGTCAAGGATTTTTGAAAGGTTTCCATCCACGTATGTATCAATAAACAAAAAAGCTGCAAACACGTCTTATAAACCCATAAAACCTGACACGTTCACGATTTCCAATCTTTTCATACCATATCTCTCCTCAAACTATTTCCATCCATATTTCTTCACCATTAAGTCTCAAAGTAGTTTAGCACAAAAAGGTTAGATTTATCAGGTCCAACGTACCACATTTACAGACAAACTCAACTATTTCCCGTCGAGATAGGGTTGAAAGTGTGGTGCAGTGATATGAGTGGGCAGTTGTAACAGGCCTGAGGCAGACAATATCCTGCAAAGCCTACAAGTACCTAGAGAAGCGCAAACACCGTCCGAGTGATGAAAAACAGCCGTGAGGGTGTGTGTTCGCGGTAATGATGAGGGAGTTGATGCTAGTTGGAGCTTTATCTTAACTCCTTTGTGGCTGAAGTCAGTAAAATTGGTTGTAATGTTTAGACCTAATTTCTAACGTTAAGAAAGCAATTTCAAAACTAGTCTCTGACCGCGGCTACGTTAATTTTTTTTTACCAATAGCCTTTAATATACTTTTTCTAGCATCGAATTAATATATTTTCATAAATTACTCTATAATTCACGATTGGAAATGTATCTAAGGGTAACGAGTGTATATAAGCCAATATTTGAATGCATATTTTTGTGCTGTGTGGTAGCGCTGGTGAGCTTTATATGACACACATAATTATATCAATTGAAACACTAATGTAAACTTAAAATATATTCATGTTTTTTTCAAAACAGATAAATTGACACCTTTTTTAAGGTTAAACTAGTCTATCTTCACAACGTTCTGCAAAGCAATAAAGGTAATAATTTACAAAAATAAAAACCCAACTCAAATCAATAGAGTACTAAACACAGCAACAATACCGGGAACATCGACATTCGTACATGTACAATAAGATAATTGCAAACCCTTTGAGAGTGATCCCGTGAAATTTCGAATATTTGCGAAGGACTACAGAAACAATTAACTTAATGGATTTTCGAGAAGGAACGAGCAATTTGAAAATAACATGCATATGAAATATTTTTTTTATTATTTGGACAACTCGTAGATTTTTATTTTATGTTTCTTTGGAGCAATCAAACAAATGAAAGTATGAAAGTCGAATTTATATATTTAGGAGAGGAAACTGATCTGCGATAAAAGACAGGTACCTGACTAATTTTAATTTAAAATCAAAAAGGTCTTATTAACTTTTACTTTCATCTCTCGCATACTTTACTTTATTTTCCAAATCTACAAGAACTTGGTAGACTAAAAGGAAACATGTAAAAAGTAATTTCGCAGAGCCGCCTTTGCGAAAATTTTATAAAAGCTTTGCCAACTTGGTTTCGTCATAATACAGATTATTATAAAAATTGTCTTGACGTCCAGCCTCTTTGGTAGCGCTTTTTTTTAATTTTCTCGAACAAGCTGATTCGATTAAAGCCAAGTCGTTCTCTTATTCAATTTTGAATTTGGAAAGCAGCGGGAGTCTGTTATGATATTGTTTATGGTATTAGAAAATTTGTCTTTTTATTTCTTCTAAGAAAATAAATGATATCTTCATTACGCAGTCGGCCTTTGAGCAAAAGATTAATAATTTTTGTTTAGTCTTTTTTTGTTTTCGCAATAGGTTGTATTAATTTTGAATGCTCAAAGTATTAATACAACGAATCACAAGGAGGAAGTTTAGAGGTATGCTACTTGAATCTTTACCGAAAGGACGAATTTACTCAAACATAGTATGAAATCTGGAGATTATTTTTACAACCTTCTAAAGCAAAGTCGACATTTCGGAATTACTTGTAAAGGCGCCAGCAATTTCATTACCTACTAATGATTTAATTATTAATTAAATTGCTATATATCGTGTTAGAATAAGTTTTATTGCAGGTGCAAATTCTGACAATAATTTATGAAATACATAAGCTGTTTGTTTTTTCATATACATACATTTCCATACAGTCTTAGCATAAAGCTGTAAACCAAACTGTCAATAATATGTTTTAACTGCACTTCGAGCCTGGTGACCTGTAACACAGGTTTTTTACAAACCTAACACAGGCACCAGTCTCGCACAATGTTGTTCATATAGTTATATACGTACTATTCTAGTTTTAAACCTAAGCTCATTGTGTGAAGAGAATAAAATATTTTATTATTATTATTATTCACGCCGCAGCGCCGCCGGTGCGAAAAGAGAGTAATTGTGTTGTCGTTTGTGGTCCTAACTGTAACTGGTGATGTTAATGAATAGGCAGGGCGCTGCGGCAGCGGTGAATGATTTCGCGGCGGGCAGCGTTGCTGGTGCAGTCGTGGGACGTTGGACACCGCCTACACCGCCGCGATGAACGCTACGTGAGACGCGTCGTCGATGCCATATGCGGGCTCCGCGGCAAAAAACGCTACATTACAAACAAACGCATCTAAAATCGCTTCTCCGTAAATGCACGCTACAACGCCATTTATGTTTGAATTCAGTGCGGCGCGCCGCCAAAAGCGTCGCTCCGCTTATATGAGGCTAAGTCCTTACTTACATTTTTTTAAATGAAAACTTCAAAGCAGTTAAAGTCGTCATCGCTATTACAAAGGACATTAATAATTTCTACTCAAAAGTAGGAAATTCTTTTAATTCGTACCCCAGTTTACCGACCTCCCCCGCCTTTATGAAATAAGTTTTACTCTAACAAGATTACGTTTTTATGAAGAAGAAATTGAAGGATAACGAATTTAAAACAGTAAGGGTACGCTAAGTATGAGTTTCTTCCGCGACAAATCGAATCAAATTCTTCATTATGTCTGTCAACTTTTAACTTGTTTCTGGCGTTCTGAATTATATCTACTACCAACAAATAATTGTAATAGTGGCTACATAGGGAAAATAGAGATTTGGTGAAAATACGGTACATTATCTATCATACACGTCCGCTTCTGAACATAGGCTCTCTTGGTACCATTTATAATACTACCATTTATAATAATTTTTGCACTGTCCTCGCCAAAAGTGAACTTTGCGTATTAATTGAATTTTTTGAATGTGAGATATTACCTACATACGCTTCTATTTTAATTTTGTTCGGTTTAGTTAACCAGAATGTCTATTTCAGCTTAGTACAAGTACTTTAAAATACATGGTAAAGGTTTACCTTTATTAACCTACCGACCTGATCATATTGTGAACTGAGTCAACAAACTATAATAATATGATTAAAACAAACGATAATCTGCAAAACCCATGCTAAGCCCCCTGTATGGAGGCTTCTGACGAAACACAGACAGATATTTTTATTGTATTCTTTGATATGAATTCCCTAACTTCTGAAGAGGGTAAGCTACTTATATCGTTTGTTTGTTATGCAAACAATTGTCGAAACGCCGAAGGCTTTTAGCTATTATGAACAGGAAAAATTGTATATGAAAAAAATAAGATACTTACACAAAAAAATAAACGGTAGGTAGGTTATTTTTTTGCTTTTAATGTCAGCAGAGATCATGCCTATCATCAGTAAAATAAAATAATTGACAGATAGACGGACTAAAAAAAAATGTGCTAGGGATGCCAAAGTTTGAATGTTAGTGATTACTTTAAAAAACTATACTTCATAAACTAGGTCGGTAAGTACTGCATGACTGAAATGTTGCATGGAAGCTTGAAGTCTATTTCTGCTAACCTGGAACATGACGATCAAAGCCGTGGACAACAGCTAGTTTAGTGACTCGCGCCAGTCTCATCGGAGACATGCCGTACAGGACGTATTAGTGCACAAGTGTGCCCAAACACAAGTGCACTTTCTATTCTCGGACTCTCTTTAATTAAGAAAGTTAGTATTACAGACCAGTCCCTAAAAAAATATAAAAATAAATAATATTAATTATCAAAAATAATACATTGAAATGAAAGAAACTCATGGATTCTAAAGATTGACCTACAACACTAAGCTAAACACATCCAAAATGGTCCCAGTTAATGCCAACAAACAATATTTGGCAACGTTCCAATCTACGCAGAAATAATACGTTCCACACAAAGTGCCTAAGTAAAAAGGGAAATAAAATCCAAACGTTGCGAAAAAAAGCCTACAAAAATAATGACCCGTATAAACCAAGAAGCATTAAGCTTTGACCAGAATCAACAAACACGCTATTAACTTGGTTCTCACATGCTTATTACATTTACTTCTTATTTATTTTGCGTCAGTTCATTTTAGACTTCAACTTCTTCCTAGATGGCTCTGCGTCTGGATTGACGCAAGACTTGACTTCTTTTATAAAGTGGTACTAGCGCACAAACTTTAAACGCCTCTCTACTTCTTGTTAATGTCAACTAGCTGTCACGTATTTGACAGCGACTCGCAGAATTGCGTCAATACAGACGCAGAGCCATCTAGGAAGAAGTTGAAGTGTTGAAGTTGAGTGGTAATTTCTTTCGTCCAAGGACTTAATTATTTAGGTACCTCATTTTAATGTAAATTTGTTTAGATCTAAGTTTATCTATTGTGTCCTTGATTGTGAGCGACGTCATCAGAAGTTCATACTAAAAACCAACGTCATGTGACGACGTTGGTTTTGTGTGTGGCAGTGTGTGTGCTAAATAAATCTTTATTCTATTTCTTTACTTCATACGCACTAAACTTCTCAATTTGCCTAAGCTATGAATGCGTTAAGTGTAATCTGGTTGGTGATGGCACAGCCCAGAGAGTGTATAGCTAGTTCATTCAAAATGTAACTAGTTTATAATAGGTACCTCTCCATGACTCGCCAATTGCACACTGTATAATATATTATTTTGTAATTCTTGCATACAATGTGAGTATGTGGTATTAAACAATATTTAATATTTTAATGAAGCCCGCGCGTGCCGCGTAACTGCAGCATAGCGTTTTTATAACTTTTGTTTTGAAAGTGTTAATAATATTGATTTCAAATGAATTTGATTCGACGTGCGTTTTTCCATTGGCTGCTGGATAATTTTTATAAATAAACCAGACATTTATTTTTAGTTTATTTGTATCATGCTTATTTTAGCCAAATTTAATGATTCTAGGTCAACGGGACCTAGTAGTATATATATAGGTTTTTGGTGCCGTGCCGCGCCTGTGCCATTGGTAATTTGGTACGGACAAATTAATTTTTAAACAACACTTATAAAAAATATATAAAACCTTAAAACCTCAGGTAGAGTAAATATCATAAACAAACGAAAAGTAAAAAATAATTATTTAATTTGTAATGTTTATGGTCATGATTTTCGAACAACCCACAAAGTTGGACCAACTGTTTCACTCCTTCTCGGGGCGAAGGGGACGAGCTAGGCCCGACAGACCGACAGGCCCCACGGATTATCATATCGCATGAATATTTTATGTGCATGATTCAATTAGACATCGACCAATGTCAGGAATGAGTTAACAGAATTATGCTAATATTCATTTGATATACTATTTTGCACGGCTTGGGATTACAATTTCATTTAGGGCTAACACTTGAGACAAGAACGCACCAGGAGGTGTGGTCTTTACATTTTCATTCATCGTCTATGCTCTGTCCACGCATTTATTTTCTTTTATAAATAAAAGATTTGATTTTTGATTATGACGACCTCTGTGGCGCGGTGGGCGTAGTTCCGCCTGCAGGAGTTGTGTGTACATTCTGCAGATTCTTGTTCCGGGTGTTCTGGTCGTTATCTATGTATCATAAAAAATATCTATGTAATGTATTGTATTAAGTATATCAGTCATCTAATACCTATAACACACGTTCTGCTTAGCTTGTGGCTAGATGATGCTGTGTGGATTGTCCAGTATTATTTATTTATTTATTTTATTGATATAAAAACATTAAAATAAACATCGAGATATCAGCAGCGAGCCGATCTTTAGCTAAACTCTACATATAATTCAAAATTATGGCAGAGCTTTGAGACATGCGACGCGGCGACGAGGTTAAAGCTGAATGGAAAGACAGAAAGGATTAAAGATGGCGGGTTAAATTTAAATGGAGGCAGTTTACGTGAGCGAAGTAAATGGGCAACGACTGGAATAGGCGGGTGTAATGGTGCTCTACTCAGAAACTTTTACACGTAGCTGTTTCGTATCGTAAGCTTTCAAGATTATAATTCTAGAGGATAGACTAATGTGTATTTTTTACACATGATTATATGTACCTTCATAATTATGACCACGACAGTGTGTAAACCTGTTGAAACGTCGGGAAAAATAGGTAAAACAACGTGAAAAGAGCATTTATAATGAGATGATGAGAATTAACTTTCAAAAGAAATTAAATATTTATTGATAAAAATATTTTACAATCTAATAATTTGAAAAAAAAAATGTGGCCTGACAGGTTTTTATGCATTGTTGTATACCCACTAAGATACTAAACCCTTTACCTGTACCTATGCGAACCTGAACCTGTTCATGAAGAACGGCGACACCCACTCGTACGGGACGCGGAACGCAGGCAAGCTCGCTACTATCGCCCGCTCCCTCACGAAGTCCTCAAAGTTAACGCATGGTATGGGTACGGCAGTGTACAATATATTACCTGACTCCGTCACAGCTGATGGCAGTCTACATTGCTTCAAAGTCAGGTGCAAACGTTCGCTTATCGAGCAGAATTTCTACTCAGTGAACGAACTACTAGAAAAGTAAATTTATTATGACTATAGTTCCGTATCAAATGTTTTTATGTCAACTTTTTAATTTATTTATTTTTGTTTTTTATTTATGTTTAAATTTTAAATTATGCTTGTGATGATAAAATACAATTTGTATTATAATTTTAACTATTCTTATAAAAAAATGACATGTTAATTAATATTACCAATAAATTGTATTTTTGTATTTCTATTTCTGATCTTGAAGACCTTCCAATCATCTTTCACGGTAGCCCAGCGCATACGAGCTGTACCATGAGTACTTAGATGAGGAAGAGCCTTACATTACCGCTGGAACAATGAGGACGGGCTCCGTACGAATTGCCATACTCCTTTACAGACTATGGAAGGGTGTTCGAGTTGGGACGTGTAGCGGATATATACAGGTGCACTAAAAATATTTGTAGACTTGAGTCAAATAAATGGCCTAAGAGGCAGATGTCGTTCCCAAGCAGCGATTTTGCGCGGGTCGTTGGAAGGCTGGGCAGTGAATGCGTTAATTCTATTAAATAGAGTAGGTATCACAGTAACACTAGTATTTGAAATGAGAAAGCTGATTAAATTAATACTAGTATTATTCAACGCGTGCATCAGTGGCTATAAGCGGCTAGTTTCACGCTAAACGATTGAATGCTACTAATTCTTAGAAAAAATAATTTATTAGGTAAGTTTCAGTGTGTTTATCATTTTAGAGCCTATAGCAGGCCACTGCTGGACATAGGCCTCCCCTAATGAGCGCCATAACGCCCTGTCTTCAGCTTGCCGCATCCAGCATCTGCCTGCAGTCCTTCGCAAGTCGTCATCCCACCTGGCCGGAGGACGTCCTATACTATGTTTGCCGACTCGCGGTCTCCACGAATTCTTCGCAAGATATGGCCGGCCCACTGCCACTTCAGCTTGCTAATTCTTAGCCATAGTCATAACCGTATAACTCCTCAAATTCCTGGAACTATCATGTCCACGGCCACTTCCACACAACCTCGCTCGCCTTTCCCTTGGCGCCGGAACTCCCGCCAGTAAATCAGTACGACCTTCCGCCATTTTATCATGTTTATTCATGAATTGCTCATCCAACGAAAGTGAATCCTTGTTTACTCGAAGGAATCCTGGGCTCTGGGTGGGGATTGTCTATGGAAATGGGAATGGGTTTTGTATCTATATGCTAGGCTTACGGGAGTTAGTCTTGGTTGCTATGATATTTGGTTGAAACGTAACAGCATGTGAATAAGTTAATTACTACACTGGGCCAGTTGAGCTACCTCCAGATTCTGCAGTTAGGTCAACTGTTTCAATACTAGAGTAGTGTAAATACTTGTTCTAATTTGTTTCTCTTCTTTTGAAGTATACCTTTTTAAATAAAAATAATTAATAATGTAAATATATTATTAAGATAAAACAAAACATTTACTTCCTATTTTTTGACAATTATTGATACAATCTACAAATATTTGTCTTAGGTGTTCTGGGTACTTATTATCTATGTATAATAAAGAATATCTATACATATATGTATTATATTGTATTGTATTATGTATATCAGTCATCTAGAGGTACCATAAGACAAGCGCTGCTCTTAGCTTAGGGCTTTATTATTTATTTTTTCCAACATTATTATTTATTTTTGTCGCTTTAATGTTAAATTAGGTATTCAATGATCAGCCTCATATAAAATCAATTCCCTTACATTGAAAAATACAAAAGTTTCCGCTTACTATGGTGTGGGTGCCATACGGACTAGAACAATGCATCATCTATATCTATATCTATATATATATAAAAGAAAGTCGTGTTTGTTACAACACTTATAACTCAAGAACGGCTAAACCGATTTGACTGAAAATTGGTGAGAAGGTAGGTTAGAACCAGGAGTCTAACATAGGATATTAAAAAAAACCATTTGACAAATCGATTTCCACGGGGGCGAAGCCGCGGGGCGCAGCTAGTTTTTAATAAAACTTTAATCTTCAAACCGAGCTGAGAAACATCATACTCCAATCTTGCGAGAGCTCTCCACAATACTTGTGTCTCCGAGTACCAGCTCCACTGAATGGGATACCACTTACCCTACATCCTGACACTCCTTGGATAGCACTGGCACAGTGGAGTCCTGCTATTGTGTGGAATTCTTACGGTGAGATTGTTTTCTTTTTGTGAGGACTTTCTAGGGAATTAATGTGATTTCGTGACTTTACCGTTATTATATACCTACTACTGATATACATAGATGTATATGGAGTATTCGAATGGAATGTGTTTTTGTTCAAAGATAAAATAATAATTTTTTTATTGACAATTCAATCCTATACATCAAATGAGTCAGCTATTGAACGACACAACCTAAAACCTAAATAAAGGTTAAGTTTAGATATATGTATACATATTACATATATACATATATCTAAACTTAACTTAAGAACCCTGTTCTTATGTAAGTGACTTTATATATAAATTGTCTTTTTGTGAAAAAATGAACATTAAACGTATTTACCTAAATTCCTTAAGGTAGTGTTCTCTAAAGGATAATCGAACGATCTGTTACCTGTAAACTAACACATATATATATATATATACAAGAAACATGAAAACGAAATAATACTAATATGTATTATGATATTTTCAATGCATGGAAATGTCTATGGTGAATACGTCCAGTTTACGTCTAATTGTCTATTAGAAGATCTTTTAGAGAACCTAGTCTCGTAAAATGTACACTTTGGAAACTATCATGGTTATTAACACAAATTAATTTATAACGGGATATTTACCTTTTTTTTGTCTAGTAAAACATTACTATTTGTATAGACTAAGCATTAGGTTTACCAAACCACACATTAGGCATATTTAAAGCAAAAATGAAGCTAAAAGAAATAAACGTAACATTTCAACAGTTTGAAACGAATTTTTTCACAATGCGGCCACTTAGCCTATATTCAGAGATATTCCACTGGCACATTTGGATGTAAACTCGTCTCATCGCGCTGTGAAAACGACGAAAAAATGCTTATGCAAAGTGTTATTATTTTTTTGGGGAGGCTGGAGTATTACGTAAGATTGTTTGGTTGTAGTAAGAGCGGTTTGCGGTCAACTGCACTGCCCCATTGTAGGAAAGGTTCTGACTGTCCACTATTTATTTTAGAAATAAAAGTCGATTCACTTTTAACTATGTTTTATTAAGAAATAAATCTCATACATCTCTTCTCTATAATATAAAAATGAATCGCTGAATGTGTTGCTAAGCGCAAATCTCGAAAGCAGCTGAACCGATTTCACTAATTATAAGTACAAGGATGGTTCTTACGGAGAGAAAAAAGAGAAAAATTTCAAAAATTGCCTGCAACAAATGACCACCCGTGCGACGCCAGGACGGGCCGCTAGTATATCATAAATTTAAATCATTCCTTAGACCACCTAACGAACAGACATGTAAATTAAACAAATCACAAGGCTTGATACGCGGTAGATAGACGTAAACATTTGAAGAACATGATGCTACTATAAAGCCTTGTGTCGGACGCTAAAGCCTCTGTGGATAATCCCCGAACTGGACTATTCAGGTTATTACCAAGAACTGTTCTGATTCTTATACATAAATGTCACCTACGACGAGTCTAATCATAATATAAACCAGTCATTAGTAAATATTACCTTTTTGTTAACTGTATCTGCATTTGCACATATAAAGTTTAAACGCTATGACTACGACCGTAGAAGCGGAAGCATGCACGGTAGCATTACCCGGATTGAGCAGAAATGGGTCACGCCAGGATTTGGCTCCAACACTGCTGATTTAAATAACCCGAAGGATGCGAGTGATTCGCTCATTGTTTCTGCGAGCGAAGCCAGGCTATGAAGAGATTAGAGTGATGGAAATGACGACGAAAAAGGGGTAGTGCTGGCGATAAATGGAATCGATGTTGATTATGTAGACGATGGATATGTAGTCTGATAAGCTGGCGAGCTGGATGAGAAACATTACGACCACGTTGTTGATAAATAATAAATAATGCTGGACAATTCACACAGCACAGTAGATGAAGGAACCGTGAAAAAAAAATTAGATCACGTTGGTACCTTCGTGATAAATCGTCGGCTGTTTCGTCACTTAAGGTGTGATTCTGGTCAAACGAATGTCCATCGACAACAATACAATATATAAATTTTCTTCGTGATGTAAGTTCTTGGAAGTAGAATAAGGAACAGAACAGATAGGTCTAAATTTAGAATGATATTTAAAATCTGAATGAGATAGAAATGTGTCAGCATCGTAATCGTAATCGTACTTACTCCCTGAATTTTTTTTTTGAAGTAAAGGTAATTATTCAATTCAAAGATATAACTAAATTAATCCTAAAAGTGATACTCAAATGAATCCAATACATCTCACAACATCTTAACAACCACAAGAACCCTCCACAAAAACTGCCACAACTCCCAAAACCTTTAAAAACACCCGAAAACGAGACAAGACGAAAGAGCGTCATAAATAACTGGGACCAGAAAAAACCGGCTCGGTCCCGACGAAAGAATGGTCGTTCTAAGTGAATATAGGTCCGCGTTTAGTTCCCTTAATGAGAGCTGCCCGAATTAGGCGCAGTCAGCGTCCGTCATAAATTGTCGCCGTAACAGAGTTTCTGCCCCGGGCGGTGGGTAGGGTTGTCTAGTTTTGGCGAAGTTAGAGCATAATATTATGGCCATTGTCAAAAACTCTTGTGTTTGTCAGGTTAGCAAGGAAGAGTGGATTGTCAGCTACTTGGTCCAAGTTCTGGCAAAGGCAGTGCAAAGTGCAGGTTAGTAGGATAGTCTTCGGAAAGGTTATATTTATTTGTTACATCAAACGAATGCCGACCGAAGGTGCTAGAAAACCAGCCATAAGAAAATGCTGAAAGTGGGTTTAGTTTAATAAGATCTAATAAGTACTCGTAATTATCAGAATTTTCTAGAAACCCGGCTCACTTCCACTCTCAGTCTCTATTGCCAGGCCCGGCTTGAGTACAATTGTGTCATTTATACATACATTACCTAGATAACTAAGACCTACAAATGTACACAATGATGCAATAATTTATGTGCTTACTTTGTAAGCCTAAAGAAACAAAACATTTTGAGTGAGTTTGAATAAAATAAATAAGAATATATGGAAGTATTTGGGGAGGTCATGCCCACAGTGGGTCGCATTCGACCGACGACTACGGACATTTAATGAAATTATGCTAGATCGGTGACAGCCCTAGCTTCAAAGAACCAGGGAAGAGATAAAGGGTCCGGTAAAAAGTCGTGTAGCTATCAACGAACGCTATCCGCCGTTTGATTGCGATCGCCCGGAATCCGGATTTACGGATAAATGCGCATGCCTCCGTATCCGGAACCGGATTGATTTCCGGATTATGTGCATTGTTAAACCCGTTTGATTTTCTGCATTTGGGAAATGGGTTTTTCTATGTAAATAAGAGTTAATTAATTGCTTGAATTCGAAAAGCAATTTTTATTTTTTTGAAATATACATACCTAGATGTAGGTCCTTACTACGTGTACTGGTTAGCTAAGTTAAGATAGTTCTAGTTAAAACATAATAGGAAGATTAAATTAAACAAACATTTTTTTCTTTAACCTTCGTCAAAGTTAATCGACCCAGTGGCTGATCATTTGATAAGGTACTCGTTTCTGCCCGCGGCTTCGTACACGTTTTAAGATTATTTTTATCCCATGGGAACTGATTTATGGAATAAAATTAAATAGTAGCCGCTGTATGGAAAATTTCAGCCCGTTCCGTTCAGTAGTTTTGGCATGAAGAGGTAACAAAAATCCATACTTTTGCATTTATAATATTACTGCGATTTTTTTAGGGAGCATTACGCTTACTTAATGTATTTACTAAAAAAAACGATAGGAAAACAATCAAATATTCCATAATAAAACTTTTAGAAACTATCATGGTTATTAATTCTAAAGTCATTTAAAACGGGATATTTACCATGATTTAATTTTTGAGTTTTCAAATCATGGTAAATATCCCGTTTTAAATGAATTTCGAATTAAATATTTCATGTTCTATTTTATAACCGTGCACCATAAAAATATAACCACGCGGAAACAAAACGCGCGTCGCAAAAAGTAATTTACTTGCGCAGTCTATAAAGTTCACACTCGCATGATCATCCGCTAGATAAATTCTTAAATTAAATGTCCTAAGGGCCACGCGATTCCCACCTTACCCATATCGGAGATATGGGGTATATTCCCGTGGTTGTGATTGGTGAAATTCGGGAGCGACTTAAGGTGAGTATAGACTAGAGCATTTCATGAGCGTAAAATGTAGAAAATAAAGTTCAAAATGGTATATAGATAAAGTTCAATACAGACAAATGCTCAGTTTCCTAGAGCATTTCCCTGTGATGTAACGTTTTTATGAATGCTCAAGGCTGTGTTCGATTTAATAATAAATAATGCTGGAATACTCACGATGAGCATTTAACTGTAACATTTTTTTGTACCTTGCGTATGTTTTCCCTCGGCCAGTGTACCTCAATCTCTGCCGTCCCCCGTAATCCGTGCTCGTGCCATCGATAATGTTACACCAAAACGTTGATTTTAAAAATAAGATTGTAACCAAATATCGATCATTTGCAAACGCTGCGCTGAGAAAACAGCGAATGCTCAACGCACCGTCGAGCATTCGCTGTTGTCACAGCCTTACAAGTAAATGCTCGAGTCTAAACTCCCCATTAGAATAATCTGAGTAGGAATGGGGGGTCAATGCCTTGGATTGAACTGGGTCAGATTCAGATAGTGCGTTATTTTTCTAGGTCAGCACTGGATTTGGGGAATGTTTTCTTACAAATGAGTTATGTTGGAGCGTCGTCGCTTTCATTAGGAAGGCTTGTTGGGCTCTCTTGTTTTTATCCGAGATTTATTTCCTAGGAGGAAGTTTGCTGGTTTAATGCTGATTAAGTTATTTTGTAGGAAATGGAATTGCCAAAAATGGTGAGGTACTGAGACTAATAAAAAAAGTACAGAGTAAGTGGGGACTTTAGATGTTAAAGAAATTTTATCAACAATTGAAGTAACAAAACAATATAATAAATACCTTTCTTAAGTTTAAAATATATATGGTAGTATAAATACACAATAAATAAATTGATTATTATTGCATAGCTAGATACTTTCTTCCATCTTTCTTTTAGCTGAAGACAGGGCGCTATGGCCTATATCCAGCCGTGGACTTTGCTGATGATGATGATGTAATACTTTCCTACTTTACTTTAGCTATAACCCAGTATTAAATTGAATTTACTAGATAAAACCATTCCTCCCTTACGTGATCACCCACAACTACCCTCAGTACTAACTATTCCTCAATCTGTGTCCCAGACGAACTTTGCACCCAGTACCAACTATACCTCAATCTGTGCCCAGACGAACTTTGCACTTAACCAGGATTAGAATGTTTTGTCCGATGTTAATGCTGAATCCCAAACTATTTGTCGTTTAAACAGTTTGCTGCAGTGGATTTCGCTTTGGAATTCGATTTAGTCGAGTTTATCTGCAGAGCATCGAAGGTGACCCTAAATATTCTCTTTATGCGAGGACACATAAATAATTATGAGTTATTATTTAGTTTATATAAAACTAGCTGCGCCCCGCGGCTTCGCCCGCGTGGAAATCTATGTGTCAAATGGTTTATAAACTTTTCTCTTGGATCATTATATCTATTTAAAAAAACCGCATCAAAATCCGTGGCGTAGTTTTAAAGATCTAAGCATACATAGGGACAGACAGATTTCACGCTTTTTGTTCACCCAAAAAGTGCTCAACGCGCCTAAAGAAGGTCACTTCAAAAATATATCGGCTTTTGAATCGAAGTATAGTTATACGAGCAAGGTCGCAGACAAACGCTAGTATCACATAAAATACAATCTCAGCAGCAGTACTCAAGACAACATAAGAACAAGTAACTTCCGAACGCAGAATCTCGGATTTAACTTGAATAGTTTCAATTGCACTGAGCCGAGCTATGCGAGCAAACCCGCAGGCGCCGCAGTGTCCTACGAACAAAATGGTTAGTTACTAGTTAGTTGGAGCTAAATCTAGAATTCTAGATTTATATTTGTTTAACACTTTGACTGCGATTTTTTTTGACGACTGCGATCTTTTTTTTAACCTAAAAAATTCGTGCTGCCGCTCTACACAGCGGTTGTGTTGCGGCAAAACACATACCGTGTGATTTCAGCAGTTAAAGTGTTAATAAGTTACGAATGGATGCCTTTTACACGGCATTTGGTAATGCCATGCCGGCCTGTATTGAGGACACTTCAGTTTTTTTTTTTTTTAATAATTTTTATTGTTAAGGACTTTTACTTCGTAAAGTATGCCAGTCCTATCATAACCTAAACTTATAACTAACAAACAAAACAAAAACTACAGCAAAATAAAAACATATAAATTGTGGCTATTTTTAAAAGGAGTCACTGATGTATTCGGAGGAGGGCGTTAATGCACGCGACACAGTTATATAACTACTACGTGTATTATCGTTTTCACACAATTTATCTATTTCCCTTGTATTTATGTTCCAAATAAAGATTATTTTGATTTTGATGCATAAAATTTTTGAATAATGACACTTCAGTTTAATATAAAAATATCTATGTATAATACAGATATATGACGGCGTCTGTCTATGACATCGCCGATGCACAAAAATCTGATGATACAGAATGAGCACAGTGTGAATTGAAGAAAGTCAGATCTTCCATAGTTATTCTGTGCATATTGTGACGGCATGAGGTCACAATGCGTAATGCTCTGATTGGTGTTCCACATGTCATGGCGGATTGTTGTATTTTATTGGTGTTTTGTCAAAAACGAATTAATAGAATAGAATAGAATAGAACACTTTTATTAGCACACACAAAAAAGACAGATATACATTAAAAAAAACACACATTAAGCTAAAAAGATATAACACTAAAACTAAAAGATATACAATAGAAAATAGGTAAAAATAACATAGCCTGTCCTCAGTGCGCGCTAATTAGGTCCAGCCGAGGACTGGAACGACGCTGGTTTTCAGGCTGAACCTAATAAATCTTGATCAAAATAATAAATATTATACTTAAGTTTTTTGTCATCTATGGCTCAGGTACAATTAGGTGTTATGTTTAGTTACTAACATGTTAGTTAAGTTACAACATATTTAGACAGTATTTAGTTACTACCACGACTCGGTACGCCCTCCGAACAGGTGGGATGACGACCTGCGAAAGACTGCAGGTAGATGCTGGATGCGTCAAGCTGAAGACAGGGCGCTATGGCACTCATTGGGGGAGGCCTATGTCCAGCAGTGGACTAATATAGGCTGATGATGATGATGATGATGATGATTTAGTTACTGGCATAGATAAAAATATGTGTCATACCATTCCTATTGGAATAATTATTACTTTTGAGATATACTCGCATACATTGTTAGGCTTCATGATGATGATACTTAAGGTCACTAAATACTGCACTGAACTCTAATTCTCATTTCGTTAGTTAATTCAAGTTAGGTCGATGCTTCAAAACGCTCATTAGATTAGCAAAAACTGCTGATTCCACCGCATTCAGCATACCTACCTACCCTCAGACAATTCCCAAGCACTCTAGCGCAAGCTTACAACCTACGTGCCCTGCTTTTACTTAGCAGTTGCAGATGCAGCTGAATTTAATTTGTGGGCGAGTGCACGTCTTTTAAATAATTCAATGTAAGCCCCGAGTAACTAGGATTTCTAGCTGGTATGAAAACACGGTAATGGAAAATGTGACATGCATGCACTTCCTTATTTAAAGCGTCTGGTTTCGTTACCTTATTTATTGAGCACTAGCAGCGCCTTGTGGCTTCGCCCGCGTCGCAATCTGAGTCAAATGACTTCATAGTATAAAACAATGTTCCTTTCCGCTGTCTGTCTGTCCCTTCTCGTATATATACCTAGATCTTTTAAACTACGCAACGTATTTTGATGCGGTTTTTTAAATAGATTGAGTGATTCAAGAGGAATGTTTATAAACTATTTGACACATAGATTTCCACACGGGAGAAGCCGCGGGTCGCAGCTAGTTCATGTATAAACCTTACTCTTGAATCACTCTATCTATTGCTGAAAATAGCATTAAAATCCGTTGGGTAGTTTAAAAGATCTAAGCGAACAGACAGAGGAAGCGACTATCTTTTATTATATGTAAAGAATCTGTCAAGTTATGAAGGTTCTAGTGGAAAGTATTTGCTGAAAAAGCATGAAAATCTTCAGATATAAATATAATAAAAAAAAAATTCTATTCTCTCTGTCTCTTACAATAGTCTAAAGCTGCTTCAGCTCGATGATGCTTCATCATCATCAGCCATACAGAGACATACAGTGACTTGCCCTAATGAGCACCATAGCGCCCTGTCTTCAGATTGAGGTATCCACCATCTACCAGTCTTTCGCAGGTTGTCATCCCACCTGGTCGCAGGCCGTCCTTCACTACGTTTACCAAGATGATTATTCGGCTTCTCAGTAAAAAATATCGTACCCAATTAGTGTTGGGAAACGAACTCTGTGTCGGTACATAAAACATCTACCATAGATAACCTACATACCAAAGAAATGAAGATATAGCAGAACCAGTTCATAGAATAATAAGATGGTAACCATGGGAACACAACTTTGTCAACAACGCGATGATTTTGGCGCAAAACGTAACTAAACAGAACCGATGAAAAGACGCCATCAGGCAATGAATAACTCTTGAGTTTCATGATTCAAAGCAAATGAAACTCGGCTCGGAAAGATAAAAATCAATTGGAATCAAGTCCGTATTGAGGGAAACTCCTAACGATAGGGAATGCACATAAATTGTCTACTTGGAAGTTGAGAGAAGGGAAAACGTTGCGACCTCATTAGCCTATTTTTTTGTCCCAACTTAGGATAGGAACTATAAAAAGTTTTGTCTTGGAAGAGCTTTTTACGACACCAACTTTTTGTTAGCCAGGATTTCTTCTAAGTTCTTCTAAGGCTAATAACGATATACTAATAAGTAGACTTATACAAGTTTTAGGCTCGTAAGTAAGTTAAGAAAGTTTGCTCCGTCATAGATCTATGCTTGAGTGATAGATACCTAGATAGATAAAGCATTTATTACAGACTTCAGACACACATATATAAAATACAATTATACATTACACTGGATAACAAAAACATAAAACAAAGTTGACTTAACAAAGAAAAAGCAAACGATTATTAAGTGACGTTTATGCCATAGAAAAGCGTTACTAAAGCACATATCGATGACTATATGATGATTATATTGGGGTATTTGTAACGCAAGATCTAAATAACCGTGTAAATATTAAGGCTAATTCCACATAACCACATTACAAGGAGCTTAGTTTACATGTGAATTAGAAGTTGGTTTACAGTTGTTTCAAAACAATCAAATTACTTAGGTATATTTGTTTTTTCTAGCACGCCATTTGCCGCTTCAAATGTAAATATAAGTATTGATCTCCCATGCCCTCCGACATACAAGTTTACTGCACTACTCCCAGAATGTGTTTCCGAAGCAAACACTATTTTCCAATAAAAAGTTCCGCAAATAGTGAAGAAAATGGCTTTTTATGACTGTAACTTTGCCTGCGAGCGTCATTTTATTGGAAAATACTTCGGAACGGCTCTGTGGCAGTTTCTCGGCGTGGTGTCTAAACTTTATGGTGATTTAAAATGCAGGTTTGAGGTGAAACCTTAGCTGAAACCATTCTTTATTGCCATTGGTTTAAAAATAAAAATTCTTGAGTTTTACAAAACTGTTCAAATTCAATAAGTCTACGTACGGTTCATTGCTAGTATCAAGATGTTTTTTTTTCAAGATTATGGTAATTATTTCATTTTTTTTTAGTCAAAGCATGAGCAATAAAAAAAACAAACTGTATTTACAAAGCAAACTGAATTTTGATTATTTAGTTGAGACTATTTTGCAAGCCCAGCAAAGGCTTTTTAAATTTTCAAATAAATTCGCCATCAAATATTCGAATGCGGGCGGGCCGACTCCATTGTCTTCCGGAAACGAATGGCCGCCGGGGGTAGTGCTGGCGGAAATGGCGCGTGTGACCAATGCAATCATTGATTGGTTAATTTTGTGATTGGCAATATGGTTACTCATTCGCTTGTATGTATTATGAAATATTTTTCAGGGTCTAATTCAATACCTATATTTTTGTCTATTACAATGTTTTACTGTTTTATATTCGGCTGTTTGTATGTTTTTCTTTTTTTTTTTTGTAAATATAAGTACTTAATTTGACTCATCCACTTATCTACTACTGACTAGTGACTGGATATGGGACCTACAGAATAAACAGACACCATTTTGGTACTAAAATTCACCGCAAACGTAATTATCACACTGCGTTAGTTTGGACGATAAAATACTTTCTTCATCAGTCTAATGGGGTGTGTTGATTCGCGCCCTCCATAATATACAATGCCAAACAAAACATTCTCAACCTTGAGCCCTTAGTAATAAAGATCATGAAAATTAATGAACAAAGAGGCAGTATTTTCCATTTTGAACTGTATCGTAACGCAATAGAGGTGATAAGTAAAATTTTTCCAAAGAGATCGTTTCTCAAATTTTCTTGCAAGTCATTTTGTTGGCAGCATTGTTTTGATGGCGCCTCTTTGTGATGAGGATGTGACGTGCTGTTTTGGTGTTTTAGAGTAATTTAGAGGCTTTTAGATGCTTAAATACGATAATGTCCGTACAAAGTCTTATGTTAAGGCTCTTATTAATTATTTGCGCCTGATGTGGCACCTATCTAAGACAAGAGTGAAGGTATCTTCTAGACCTTCGTGATATATCGTTGGTCACATCTTCACTTTCCATCAGGTGAGATTATAGTCAAACGAAAATCTATAGACAATAAAAAGAAATCGAAAAATGATGCGACTTTTAAATATTTTGTATTGAATCTTACGCTGGGGGTGCTGTAATAATTTTTTTGCAAAATTTCAATCGTTTAAGTACTTCAGACAAGAATAGCTCCATGAATTATTGTTTGACAGCACTAAGTACATCTATCTATCTGAGAGATGAGAATAAAAGTCGACGTGGTAGTTACTGAACGCCCGCGCCCCGTAAAAACCAACAGGACACAGTGGCGCCAACCACGCGGAAAGAGATAACTGGATGCCGGAAATATGATTAGAGTAGGAAGTTATAGTCAATTGAGGCTATCTCTATAATGTTACTATAAAGATAGTCTTTATGAATATAAGTAATTTTATTTATCCCTGCACTTTATATAGAAGAAATGAATGGAAAAATGGTGGTAGCCTTCTTGTCCAAGGCTCAAGTTAGTCATTTCTACCGACTCACCAAAAACCGTGCAGGCAACCGTCCGCGACATCGCATCAGTAACTCGTAAGCAATCGTGATAATTACCTGAAAAATAAAAAACAACTCTATAAGACTTGGTTAAAAAAGGTTATACCTACTAAAGATAAGAAATGCGATGGAATACGCATATTTTTTTTTGCATTTCTTTAACTAATATCATTTTAGGTGTATTTTTATTTAATTTTGTTGTGTGAGTGATTTATTTATTAATTTTAATGTACATGTTATAGATTGCAAATCTGAAATAAATGAGTTAATAATATAACAATAAAACTATTCTGAGAATATAAATATTTATTAAATAATATTCTAAAAAACCTGGGATACGCATATATTATTATATTATGTACTTAATTGGAATAAATTGTATGTTGTATCTTCATACAAAAGAAGAGGTAAGAAGTCATCCCAAACAAAAACCCTCTAAGCCCTTTCAATGGAGACTCTCCATCAATACAATCGTTACAAAACTTTATACATCAGCATCCGTACCCAATTATTCCCATTTATCATCCTTCGACTCCCTGTTTGCATAACAAGACATCGCCCTTAGCTATTTGTACCGCCGCCATTAAAAAGGCAAAAGAAAATTCCAGAAAATATGGCGGAAAAGGCGGGAAAGCCTCAGGGTGTGGTGCAGTAACTGTTATCTTATTCCCATAATATGCGTTACATGTCAAAGTTTTCAGATATGGCTTCATGGGAGAATTCTCCCATGACGACGTTTTTACCGAATCGTCAGTTTGAATCTTTAAGCTTGAGGCTGTTTTCTACATGGGAAACTGTCCTTAGACGTCACTAAAAAAGAAGCATGAAGACGTAAAAGTGTAGGTACCTACTTACAAAATAAAGTAGGTACCATATTTTCCGCGTACATTTTCAAATGTTCTTTTCTTTTTTTCTGTTTTCATTTTTATTTCAATAAATAGCGACTAATAGAGTCAAATTACTTACTTTTTTATAATTATATCAATTTCATAAAAATCTAAGTCTTACGCTGAGAAAAGGCCTTTATGATATACATTTTACCATTTGCATTACCATTTTACCAGGTGCAGACATTTTACCTAGTTTTTAATTGTATCATTGTTTGTTTTTTGTCAACTGTGGTACATTATTGTTTGTTTTCCTAGTGTACTGTAAATTTATTGTTTTTTGTTTGTGAGTGTCTGTATTTGCAAATAAAGACTTTATCTATCTATCTTAGTCGAACCAGAAAGCTGAGTGCCCAGAATGCAGTGAGTTCTTACTAAATGCATTTCCCATGACTAAATGAAGGCTAATCCCATTTTCATGAAAAAACTGACAAAGTAAAGTCTTGTAACTCAATCAATTCAGCAAACCGAGCAAGATTTAATTAGTACCAGATGAGAGCGCTGTCTGACCATATGCACTTGGAACGAAGGAAAATGTGCATAGAACTTTATACCTTAACGAGATACGAATAAGAACTGACTTTACACAGTTTTCACTATTTTAAAAGTAGTTTATTACATATTAAATACTAGACGCGCCCCGCGGCTTCGCCCGCGTGGAAATCAACGTGTCAAATGGTTTATAAACCTTACCCTTGAATCACTAATTGCATCAAAATCCGTGGCGGATCTAAGCATACATATTAATGGACAGACAGCAGGAAGCTACTTTGTTTTATACTATGTAGTGAAGGACAAACATACAAACTACAGCGGGAAAACAGAGAAGAAAATCTTTTAACAGAACACTGTTTATCAGAAATATTTTTCGTCGTCCTGCGCGTTATTTTTCCTACGATGTAAAAAACCTAATTTGCGTCTGGTCCGACGATAAAGAACCAACATACTTTTTAATTTTATTCCCTCGTTGAATAGGGTTAATTTTGCGCTAGCGAGATAAATGTGCGCCCGCACGGAAAACTGGTGAAGTCCTTGTTTGAAATGATTTTGGTGTGTTTTGTTATTTTGTTAATTTACATATTATTACAATACAATAACTCTTTATTGCACATCAAATAAAACAGATACACTAGACAGGAAAAAGACAAATACAGAATGTGTTGTACAATGGGCGGCCTTATCGCTTAAAGCGATCTCTGCCAGGCAACCTTTGGATGGACATTACCTGTCGGTTTGAGTTCGAGATCTTTCTTCAATACATATTGCTTACAATTATATCTGAAACTCGACGCCAAGCAAGTTAGTCATAGTTTTTTGAGTTGTGGGTTCTTTACAAACATTCTAAATCGTGATCATGGCGGATGAAAATGTGCTCAAATATTGGAAAACTCAAAAATCTAAATATCATGGTAAATATCCCGTTTTAAATGACTTTAGTATTCTACATCGAGTTTGACATTTAAGATCTGGTTTGGCTAGTGTATAGTTTAATCTTTATACATGTAGATAGAAGATACATTTATGAAGTCCATATATCTAGCAATTTGCCCATATGCGCCATTCTACCACACGAGAACGCTTTCGCAAATGACCCTTGCTTTCTTAAGTACCTCCTCCCTAAGCCTTACTCTTGTTTATTCTGTGGTCTGTGTCTAATGTGTGCAGATCATTCCGCATTAAAAGCTTGAATACACGGTGTCTCGGCCGGTCTAACAAACTTATTTTATATGAATTTGGCACTTGATGCTTTGTGATATAAAACATAAACATAAAACATTCATTTATGTGTGCTACCTGCTATTAATTGTGGGAACTGCGTTATGTGTTTTCAGTTTACCAGTGCACGAGGTAATTATGCTGAGACAGTTCCCTATTTCTAATTGGTATTGTATTTTATTATTTTATTACTAAGTCTGTAACTGTGTGTCTGTATAGCTAAAATTATTTTTGGTCTTTCTTTCTATTTAAATAATAATGTTGCCTTCCAAATTATTGCTCAACGTAGACTGACTGCGTTGGCCTGTTTTCTAGTTTAGATTTCCAGTTTCGTTAAAAATGTAAAGGCACTCATTTTAGATCAATTAGGTGTTAATTGAACCGTGGAGTACAGTACACTCTCTATAAAATCAAAAAACTTTAGGACCAAAAAAAAGACTTAGGATGCAATGGCCACAGCGAACGGTCGTCTCGCACGCTACCCATTTATCGTGGTCAGTCGGTGCTGATGGATCCAACCGTGTACAAATATTTCAAGACTTATGGAGATGGACACGGAATGGGTGGAGATAAGTACATACCTACATGGGGTTCAGATTAAGGAGAATTTTTGCTGTAAAGTGGTTTGGGTTCGAGGATAAAAGCTAACCTACTTTAAGCCTTATGGTGCGCAAAATAGAGTTCATTATGGGAGTTCTTACAAACTTTTCCTTTGTTGGTATAGGTTGGCTTTATGCCTTCTGTGAAAAGCTTCTTTAATACTGGGCTCGTACTTTTATTGGCCAAGCAAATATACAGATTTACTCATAAGTTATTTTGTATTACAGATATTTCTAATAGAAAATAATAACTCGACTGTCTGTCGGACTAAAAAAAAAACATCAAAACATTCATCCATTCATCTTACTGACGATTCAAATTTTCGCATTTACATTACATTACCTACTAATATTATAAATAAAATAAATAAATAAAAATAAATAATGCTGGACAATCCACACAGCATCATCTAGCCCCAAGCTAAGCAGAGCTTGTGTTATGGGTACTAGATGACTGATATACATAATACAATACATTACATAGATATATATATTACCTATAGATGCGAAAGTTTGGATATCAGACAGAATATAAGCAAAATATCACATGAAATGAATATTGTATTCGTGTGATATTCCGCTTATTTTGTAAAGTCATGGGATCAAATATTCATGACTCCTAATTTTATTTAAACCACTCTGTATTGTAAACGTGCAGGTGAAATAACCCGACGTAATTAGCTAGCTAAACATGAATCAAATTAATTCGGCAAACACCGCATCCGACACAAAACATAACTAATTGATGAAATCGAACCAAAATCCGACCGAAATCCGCTTAGCGAAGCTCCTATGGTGATCCTAACGTAGCTTATTTATTAACGGTAATCCCAACCACTAGACGCAGAGCCCTCACTTCACTTGTCTTAGACCCAACTAGAGATCATTCAAAGTGGTCGTTAGAAACAACAGCCAGTTTCTTAAGACCCTTGAGGTTACGCGTCTTGGTACAAGACCGATATCTTTTGAGAGTGGATTTCTTAGCCATTATAGTGGAATCCTTTCTGCCACACGTCTCGGTTACAGATAGAGGTCTTTGATTGTGGTCGGGGTCGTAAGAAGATGGTTCAAGATTCCAGACCTTTGTTTTAGAAGAGTCCGCCGTACTTGAGCTTCAATAGCAGCTGAAGTGGTGTCTTGCGTACTGTCCAGCGTAAGCTGACCGTCGCTGATGGCAGAGCTAAGTTAATTTTGATGAGATTACGTCGCGTGGTCTATCGAGACGGGTCTATGTTGAGACGTTTACCCCAGCAGTTGTCGGTTCAACGTGATATATATTAAGCTGAAATAAACGCATTGAATTGCATAAAATAGCCAGCGTAGAAACAATTCACCTACAACGCGATGCAATAGTTGAAAACGGAGTGTAATTAAACCCTCCACACCGCTCATGGTAATCGCATGACTACCCTTGTGAGTTGCGACTGAACCCGAGTAGTCTAGCCTAGAGACCCTTTGCGTAGGGTTCACACGGGATATAAGAATCTAACTATATAAAACAACGTCGGGTTTGTTCGAACACTTGAGTTCGAGAACGGCTGGACCGATTTTCATGGTTTTTAGTTTGTTGTAACAAAAGGTCAGAAGGTTGTAATAATTCGGCTGTAATAATTTTTTTATGATGTTTATCGATTTCTCCGTTAATTATGAAACACTTTGAAAAATATTTTTTAACTTACGCGATTAGAACACATAATTACAAGTACTATTTTAAGGGGTATTAAAATAGTCACTTTGAAAAATATTTTGCTGTTGTATGGAGAATGATCCAGGGGGTCCCATAAATTTTATTGCCGAGGGATAACTATTTCGTGATAATCAATAATAAAAGAGTAGTTGGTAACCCTAGCTTAGTCTCAGTACACAAAATGCACGAAAGGTTGTAATTAGCAGCGCGCACTCGCGAAAAGTTAATTAATGCTCAACATGTGCACTGTTTGTTTAAGTTTCATAAGTGATGTACAACATGGCAACACGTTTCACTTTGACCATATGTATGGCAATATTAATAATAGAACAGGTGAGTACCTATATCATTTGACGACCTCCTTAGCATAGTGGAACAGTCCGCCTGAGAGCCAAAAAGCAGGGTAGGTTCTCGGTAAATAAACTTACTTGCAAAATTTGGAAATATGCTTTGAAATATTTATTATGTAGTAGTTGGTAAAGTTAGCTCAAATAATAAATAGAGTTATAAAAAATCCCATAGACCGAAACCGTTCGAAATTTCGAACGCTATGGTGTTCCGAACATTCTAGAAAATTCATTGCATTTCTTGCCTTGTCACTTGACCGTTATTATTGATAGGTATTAGTAATGTATTGACAACTGACGTAACCCTATAAGAAACTCTGCTAAAATAATAGTAGTAAATTAGGAATGCACATACCTACGCTTTGAAACCATAGTTAAAAAGTTAGAATTCGAAAAGAATGACTACCTACTGACTACGACACATGAACGTCATGAACATGAACTGTTAGGACAATGCAGTGGTCGATTTTAAAGAGAAATCACCCAAAACTAAGGCTTCCTAAAGAGTTAATGAGAGGAAAGAAAAACAAAAGTTTTCATGAAGCTTCCTTTTTCGCTTTGACCAGAAGCCCTGTGACGATTGAAAATGATTGCCTTCTGAGACCAAAAGCTCCAGGACTAACTTCCACGTTCCAAAAGCCTGACTTCCGCCGAACAATGCTAGGAAAATAAATAACCAACCCCAATTCAATAAGGGCAGCTTTTAAACCAACAACACAATGGGTCGCTAACACAAAGTGTCCCGATAGAACGTGCAACAAAAACGCAATAAAGTCAGTGCGGGTTGTATCGCACACTTTGGCAGTAGTTGCCAATGTGCGGCCCGCAACCGCCCGAAATTGCGGTTAGCAACATGCTTTACGCTTATAGCAAGCTGAAGTGGCAGTGGGCCGGTCATATCTTACGAAGAACTGACAACCGCTGGGGTAAACGTGTTCTTGAGTGGAGACTGCAACTCGAAAAACGTACGTAGTGTAGGACGCCCTCCAGCCAGGGATGACGACCTGCGAAGGACTGCTGGATGGAGTAAGCTGAAGACAGGACGCTCACAAGGAGAGGCCTATCTCTACTATAGGCTGATGATGATTATGTTGATGACATACTGTTCAGAAGCCACGTCCAACGCCATCTACCCGATCACGGTGGAACTACATGAACCAGAGTCAATGATACCCATAGCTGTCAAAATTATTTCTAATCTGTATATCATTCTCATTCGTCCATTCATTTTTTCGTTCTTTTCTGTTCATAACTCATTCGTTCCTTACCATTATAACTTTTGCCATGTAATGCAAAGACAAGAAAATTATACGCCATTTTATTCAAATTAAAATACGAATATTCATTGAAGTACTCCTTACTCCTAATCCAGATAGGAACAGATGTATAGGCTGTACAAACATTGATCCTTCGAGCCAAATAAACGAAGAACCCGCCTTGCCGAGTCGAGCGGCCACGCGGACAGCCGGACACGTTTTTCCCGGTCGAAACTGGGAAGCCGGTGGTGGAGTCGTGGAAGAAGCCTGGAGTAGCGGCGAGCGCCTACAACGGTCGGTTCATCTCACCCATCCTTCCTCTCCCACTTCTCTGCAGTCTGCGTTAATATTCGTTTCGTTTTTCAGCTCTTTGTGCGTTTCGTGTGTGCGTTACCTGTGTACCTTGCATCGCCTACACCGCAGATAAATCGTAAGTGTTTGCATTGACATAAAATGAGTCTAGATCCGAGCGATTCCACTAAGCTAGATAGGCCAAAGTCCCCACGTTTGCAGGTGCCTAATATTTTAGGAAGTCGCCTTACGTCGTTAAAAAAGCAACGAGCTAACCTCAAATGTAGGTTAACTCTGTTTGGAAAGCATATTAATAATGTTCAGCTGGAACAAGATCTCAATCCTAACCAAACAGCTAGCAATAGGGTAGAATTTGAGCTACGTGTAGAGGCAAATACAGCAATTTTCCAGAGTTTCAATGACGTCCAAGGGGAAATAGAACAATTAATAGATGATGAAACTGATCTTGTGACTCAAATGGAGTATAGGGAATCCTTTGAGTCATTATACTTCTCTCTAATGGCCACTGCGAAAGGCATATTAAACGATCAGTCACAACAACCACATGGTTCAATAGGTAGTTCTGTGTCAATAAAGTTGCCTCAAATAACTTTACCTGCCTTTGACGGATCCTATAATAAATGGATAGAGTTTAGAAACTCATATCTGACGATGATTCACAACAGGACTGACTTAGGCGCGATACAGAAATTCCATTACCTCAAATCATCCTTAACTTCTACTGCTGCTCAAGTAATAAGTGCGTTGGAGTTCACAGAATCCAACTATGCTCATGCGTGGGATTTGCTGGAACAAAGGTTCCAAAACCACAGATTACTCGTACAGAATCATGTTCAGTCGATGTTTGCCACTCAAACTTTGCTTTCAGAGTCACCGGCACAAATAAGAACCCTTATAGATTCTACGTTAAGGGATCTACGAGCCCTTAAGTCCCTAGGAGAACCCACGGACTCTTGGGACACATTAATTGTATATTTAATTGTAACAAAGCTTGATTCAGTCACAGAGCGTGAGTGGGAATCCCAAAAGGGCATTATTGTTTCAAAGCGAGGTGAGGTAGGTACTGAGGCTAAGATCAAGTTAGACGATTTACTTGTTTTTCTTAGAAACCGGGCCGACATGCTAGAAATGATAAACTCTAATAGCACAAAAGGTTCCTCTCCGTCTAAATCTAAAAATAGCGAAGGTAGCAGGGTAAATTCTTATCAGCAAAATAGGAAACAAAATAAATCGAATCAAGTGCATGCATTCATGTCAGCAAATAAATCGAGCACTGATAAGACAACACAAAAGCGTGTATGTTGTCATTGTAGCGAAGATCACTATATTTATTCTTGTGCAAAGTTTTTAAACATGTCTGTGTTAGATAGGCAAAAAATAGTCGCTACTAAAAAACTTTGTTCTAACTGTCTGCGTTCAGACAAGCATTCTATTAATGACTGTACCTACGGCCCTTGCAAGTTATGTAGTGCGAAGCATAACACACTGCTTCACGTTCCTAGTGAAACCATAAGTACAGTCGCCGCCAGTTTAATTTCCCCGTGTCATGATGACTCACAAATGTCAGCTGATGCGCCGAAAGATCGCGGCGAAAGCACAGCACTGTCCTGTCAATCGTTTATACAGCCAGTCTTGTTGTCAACCGCGCTAGTAGATGTACCCGATTCGGATAATCGGTATCACACTATTAGGGTTCTTTTGGATAATGGGTCACAAAACTGTTTCGTTACCAAATCGTTAGTAACTCGTTTACAGTTACCAATTATACAGTCCACTGTTCAGATTACAGGCGTAGGTCAAACCGTATCAAAAAGTACTCACGCTTGTAAATTACAGATTCGTTCAAAAACTAGTGATTTCATCAAGGAAATCCAATGCTTGGTTCTACCTAGCATAACATCGAAGCTACCTTCGATAAACGTCAACTGCGATTCCATAGGTATACCTAACTACATCTCGCTCGCTGATCCTACGTTTAGTATCTCGGCCGAGGTAGATATACTTATAGGCGCGGACGTATTCTGGGACCTACTCAAGGAAAACAGAATAAAACTTAGGGCTGGTCCATACCTATACGAGTCGAAGTTAGGATGGATCATCTCTGGACCTATCCACAATGTTCAGTCATATCTCATGAAAAATGTTCAGTGTAATTTTGTTCAAATTGATTCTCAATTACGTAAATTCTGGGAGTTAGAGGAGCTGACTGACTTACCTTCTGCGTTGACGAAGGAGGATAGGTATTGCGAATCGTTATTTACAGAAACTACACAGCGCGATAAGCAGGGTAGGTTTTCTGTGCGCATTCCATTTAAGGAATCTGCTGACGTTTTAGGAGATTCTTTTACCACGGCGAAAAAACGTTTTTTATCGCTAGAGAGGAAACTAGATTCGTCATTACAATATAAACAGTTATATTGTGATTTCATGCGCGAGTACGAGGCATTAGGTCACATGTCCCCGGTGCCAGGTAATGTCCCGGACCCGAACAAACCGTACTACATCCTGCCGCATCACGGCGTGTACCGCGAATCTAGTCAAACCACTAAATTACGAGTTGTTTTTGATGCAAGTGCCAAAACAACTTCTAATAAATCATTAAATGACATACAACATATAGGCCCACCTCTTCAGATCCGATCAAATCTGTCTCTATTCCAAGGGCTGAGTTATGTGGTGCATTATTAGGTGCGAAATTATTCGTAAAAATAAAAGAATCCCTCTGTATAACTTTCGATAAAGTATATTTCTGGACGGATTCTACAATAGTGCAGGGATGGTTGCGTATGTCTCCGCATCTTCTCAAAACGTTTGTACAAAATAGGGTCGTTCAAATTAATGAACTAACCGACGATACGATTTGGCGGCACGTTAAGGGCACGGAAAACCCTGCCGACCTTATCACGCGCGGTGCGAATTTAGATTCATTAAAGTACGATACTAGTAATCATTGGTGGTGTGGACCTAGGTTTTTAGGCGAACCTAGCAGTAGCTGGTCCAACAATAGGGAGGTACCGTGTAGCGATGATTTACCGGAACAGAAACCTAACACAATTAATTTAATTTGTACGCAAACGAGTCCGTTATTTAATTGTGAACGCTTTTCCTCCTTTATTCGCTTACAGCGTGTTTGTGCCTATCTCCATCGTTTCATCGATAACGCGCGGTCGTCGCCGTGCGTCCCTAGCCACAAAACCGGTTTGCTAACGGCGGCAGAGCTGGAACGTTCGCTTATCACCATAACACGCGCAGTGCAAAAGGAATCGTTTCCTAATGAGTATCATAGGTTATTAAATAATTTACCATTCAAAGAAAATGGTAAAACCGGATATAAAATTGCGGGTTTGAGTATATTTTTAGATAGCAACGGTCTAATTCGTGTAGGTGGCAGGTTGTCTAACGCAACTGATTTTAGCTACGACAAAAAACATCCCGTGCTCTTGAGTGGTAAACATCGATTTTCAAGATTGCTGTGTGAGTATGAGCATAAGAAATTACTACACGCTGGGCCTCAGCTTCTAGTATATTCCATGCGTGAGCAGTGGTGGGTGCTAGGAGCGCGCAACTTGGCTAGGCAAGTAGTCCATAACTGTGTTACGTGCATGCGTTTGAAAGGTAAAACTTTTACCCCAAAAATGGGTAATTTACCCCAGGAAAGATTGGAAGTCGGGAGTTTCTGTTTCATGCGTTGCGGGACTGATTTTGCAGGACCTGGCTCCATTTTAAATCGTAAAGGCAGAGGTGCTATTTTAATCAAGTCGTATATATGTTTATTTGTTTGTTTCACAACTCGCGCCGTACATCTTGAGCTGGTAGGAAGTTTATCGACACAGGACTATCTACTAGCATTGAAACGTTTCATAGCACGACGCGGTAAGCCATTAGAAATATTCTCCGATAATGGAAAAAACTTTGTTGGGGCACTTAAAGATGTAAATCAATTCTTCGAACATTCTGATGATGTTTCGAATTTCATGAGTAATAATAAAATTCGTTTAACCTTTATTCCCCCTTACAGTCCTCACTTCGGCGGACTTTGGGAGGCTGGTATCAAATCGTGTAAATATCATTTAAGGCGAGTGTTAGGCAATGCAAGGTTAACGCACGAGGAGTTCAGTACGGTATTAACGCAGATTGAAGCCGTCCTGAATTCCCGGCCTTTGTCTCCTCTTTCCTCAGATGTCCATGACTTCCTTACCCTTACTCCGGCCCATTTCCTTATTGGCCGGCCGTTGACAGCGCCAGCCTGCGAAGACCTGACGAGCGTCGCACCTACGCGTCTAACCCGCTATCACCTGGTGGAGCAGCTTCGACAACATTTCTGGCAGCGTTGGTCAAAGGAGTACGTGTCGGAGCTCCAACAGCGCACAAAATGGAAGGTCGATAGCCAAGACATCGACAAGGACATCCTCGTCCTCATCAAGGAAGACCATGTACCTCCCCTGAAGTGGAAGATGGGTCGGGTAACACGTTTGTTCCCCGGAAAAGATGGTGTTTCACGAGTGGCGGAGATTCGGACATCAACCGGCATCCTTCGGCGAGCCTTTTCGAAGATCTGCCCGCTGCTGCCGGAACCATCGAGCCAGTGAGCCAGAGCAGTCCAGGTTGGAAGTCTCCGTCCCGGATCTTCCAAGGCGGCCGGCATGTTCAGAAGCCACGTCCAACGCCATCTACCCGATCACGGTGGAACTACATGAACCAGAGTCAATGATACCCATAGCTGTCAAAATTATTTCTAATCTGTATATCATTCTCATTCGTCCATTCATTTTTTCGTTCTTTTCTGTTCATAACTCATTCGTTCCTTACCATTATAACTTTTGCCATGTAATGCAAAGACAAGAAAATTATACGCCATTTTATTCAAATTAAAATACGAATATTCATTGAAGTACTCCTTACTCCTAATCCATATAGGAACAGATGTATAGGCTGTACAAACACATACTTTACATCGGGCCAATGAAAAGGGAATGCAAATTTTTCTTTGAAATTGGTAATAGCATCCACTTTTCAGTTAAAAGTTCGATATGTTAATCATCAAAGTATTCCAAACACATGGACATAAGAATAAAAAACGCATTCACTAGTCAGTCTCAGTACAAGTTTTAGCATAAGGTTTTTGATATTATAATGCGTAAGCCCTTGCACTCAGGTTAACCTTAAACCGTAGACAGTCCCAAAGATTTTCGACTCGTTGGTGGCGCAGTTGGTTAACGCATTCCTATATTGAGGGAACAAGTGCCCCGAAATCGAAACTTATTAGGATATGCAGGCAGTTTTGTTAGGAATAGAGTAGAACGGAACGCACTAGAAGCGGACCTGAAATACCACAACTTCTGCGACCCCAAAAAGCTTGACCACCGCTGTTTGTATAAATCAGATCTGGCGAGAATTAATTCATTTCGTGGAGGAAGTATGTACGTGACACCAACAGCTGCACCCAGCAATGGTGAACATGAATTTAATGTGAAATTTCACAATATAATATGAAATTCTGAAAGGAGTGGACAGTACAAGAGGATTTCACCGATATTGCAATATTTGCAATATGAATTTAATACGTATTTCTATGAACATGGTGTGAAATGTATTTGTGACGTTATTTAAATAGTTATATAGTAGTTATATTTATAGTCTTTCGCAGGTCATCCCACCTGGCCGGAGGGTGTCCTATACTACGTTCGCCAAGTCACGGTCCCCACTCAAGAACACCGTTTTCTTCTTATATTTATAGTCTTTCACAGGTCGTCATCCCACCTGGCCGGAGGGCGTACTACACTACGTTCGCCAAGTCGCGGTCCCCACTCAAGAACACCGTTTTTTTCTTATATTTATAGTCTTTCGCAGGTCGTCATCCCACCTGGCCAGATGGCGTTCTATACTTTGTTTGCCGAGTCGCGGTCTCCACTCAAGAACACGTTTACCCCAGTGGTTATGGTCGATCCACTTCAGCTTGCTAATTCTTAAAGCGATTATATATACAATTTATTATTTTTATATGAGACATACTATTTTTTTCATATATATTATTTAAAGTTACTAATTTTGATTTTATTCTTTATTGCTTAACTTTTTTCTCTTTATGATTGTATCTTGGCGTTATAAATAAAGAATTGTATTGTATATCTTCCATCGTGGCCTGTTGCAGCGTTGGATCGCGAGGAGTGGAAGGAGAAAAGGGAGGCCTTTGCCCAGCAGTGGGACAATAATGGCAAAAATAATATAAAAAATAATAAAATTGTATTGTATTGTATACAACTGCAAAAGAAATATACAAATCGGTACATCAATTACGGAGAAATCGACGGACATACATATGTATGTAGGTAAATTAAAAACATACATACAGTCGAACATAGAACCTTCTCCTTTTTTGAAATCGGTTAATAAGAAGGCAAAGTCGCGGGCAACAGCTAGTTTATCATAATAAGTGTTGGGTTTGCTTCTACGCAAGTTTTTATTGACTCAGTTTCAGACTGAGTGTAAAGTGCCCCGTAAATCAGGCTTTGGCTCGTAGTACGTTACTATGAGAGAGGCCAAGACGCCTTCGCTTAATGCTTGTTTTAAATCAATCTATATGTTAATTTAAACTTGCTTTTATAAATATGAACTAGTATTTATATAGCAAAACGTAAAAAAAATACAGTTGAAAACTTTAGATTCGAAGTCAAAGTCAAATAATATTTGTTTCTAGAATTGTTATTGAAACAAAAGCTAGTCGATGTCTTTAGAGGTTTACACACTTCAGCAAGCTAAACATGTGTCGATGTGCGTCATAGGCACTGTGTTCAACAACAAGTGTTAAACACAAGTGTTAAACACAAGTGTTAAACACAAGTGTTACAGGAGATCAACAGGAACAGGAGAAGATCTACACAGGAGAACTATTCCTCAGCTTAAGTGATAATCCAATGGCAGATGGATTGTGATCGCAGTCAATTCTAAGGTCGGTGTATTAAAATAGTTTGAATGTTTTGAAATAATTATTAAACTAAAGTTAATATTTACACTATTTCTGGGATCATCCTCAATACAATAGCGAAAGAACCATTCAAATCGGTCCACAATAAAGGAGTAATGCTGGACAATTCACACGCCATTATCTAGCCCCAAGCTAAGCAGAGCTTGTGTTATGGGTACTAGACAACTGAAATACATAATACAATACATTATATAGATATACATATATTTTTTATTATACATAAAAAATAGACCAGAACACCCGAAACAAATATCTGTAGATCGTAAAAACATTTTTTCCGAGGTGGGAATCGAATCCGCGGCCTCCTGCGTTGCAGGCGGGCCTTCCGCCCAACGCGCCACAACGGTCTGTTGTCCACAATTTGATGTTCGTTCATACATAAAAAACATACATAAAGTCGAACATAGACCTCCTTTGTCCTTTTTGAAGTCTATTAAAAAAGAAATAGAAGAACGAAATTGCATTCTCAAGTAAATGAAACAATCATAATATAAAGGTAACGTAGACGTCTGCATTAATAGATACGACACACGACGAATTGATTCTAGATATGGAAGCAATCGCGCGCAGACGATGAACGTAGGAAATTGCTATGTCTGGAAGACTGACTCGTACAGACAGAAAAAAACGATGAAGAATGTGCTTTTTACTGGCATTTAGGCAACAATACTTTAAAGCAGTAAAACACACTAAAACACAGCACACATAAAATTAAATTAAATAAACCTACAGAGAAACAATAATAATAACAATGCATAATTTGTCACTGCAAATAAGTTTTCTAATTGGTCACAACGCAAGAACCATTAAAATGTGTTTCAATCAGTGGTGGTAGGACTAGCTCGATAGGTGCACGGGCGACTGGAGGGAAGAGAAATAGTACTAAATTGGGAATAATCTACGGAAGGAGTGGGGTAAGAAATTTGACCCTAATGGCTAGTAAAATAATAGTTATCAATTTAGTTATAAAATAAAATTTAGAGACTAATTGAATGTTGGAATTTGCTGATAGGCTGTACCTGGTAGCAAGGTAAAGTGTCTTCAAATCCCAGATAACAAAAACTTCAAAGAAAATGGATATTTAAGAACAATATTTTTTGTTTTGCTGTCAGTACAGAAGCAACAGAAGTGTTGTCGATTGCTCGTCTGGCGAATGCTCTTCCCGTATACGTTGTGTTAATGTTCAAGCTCATGTCTTTTTGAAAATATAAAGTTGATTCGATGTATAGCTTCGAGAGAGAAAGAGAGAGGTAGATGACTCGAAGAAAGCAAGGGAGGCCTAGCAGTAGCGGGACAAAACCGCTCAAAGTTAAATTAAAAAAATCGTATGGTTGAATGTTGTAAGGCCGACGACGCGAATGACTTAGCCAAAAAAGCACTAGGTGAAAAAAGCTGATGACGATGGTAAAACGTTACAACCTTTGATTATTAATGTCTAGATGGAGGGTCGCAAAGAAACCATAAAAAAACCGGTCCACTTTTATGTGTGGCGGCGCGCGAGACACCTAGGTCTTAAAACTAACGCTACGCATATTCTTTCTTATAATGATACCAGTTGTAAAGAATTTCTTACTAGAAATAGTGATTCTTTACTATAGGTAGCATCGAGTGTCCACAAATTATGCTCAAAGTAATTAGCAAGCGCGTTGAAGAAACAGTTCCACGCAATATTTTCCAGCGCTTTTGCGGTATATCTAAACTATTTTAAAATATTTACGTTATCCAACTTTCATTTGGTTTTTCCTGCCCCAAAACATATGCATCCCTGAAAACACTAGACACTTATTGAAATCGCTTCCCACCAACAAATCAGCGCCCCCATACAAAATTCAGGCAAAGAACGCAATAAAACCGAAGATAGGCGCTAAGATACGTGCGATATACGAGGTCACTTCGCCTGCGTCCCGTAAATCTGTCGTCGGGTCAACCGTACGGGGTCGGAGAGATAGCAACCCCTGCTTTAGAGAATTGCATGAGCAATTGTAATGTTATCCATCGATGGCGATGGGTTTGCCACGTTACTTGCAACACTAATAAACTAGAGCAATTTAAAAATATTCTATTGAATTCTATTATGTAATACTAATAAATGCAAAAGTTTGTATTTATGGATGTTTGTTACTCTTTCACGCAAATATTACTCAACGGATCGGGCTGAAATTTTGCATACAGGTAGTTCCAAGCCCGGAATAAAACATAGGCTACTTTTTAATCCATAAATCAGTTCTCATGGGATAGAAATAAAATAACCAAAAAACGTTTCGTTAGAAACAACGTTTGCGAAGCCGCGGGCTAAATTAGTAAGTGTAGGTATCATTATTATATACTTATAACTTTATGATTCACATGATCTGTTTTATTTATGCCTAAAAAGATATCTGTTTATTTTCCACATAAACAATATAATAAATAACAATAAATGCCAATCATCGCAGGAGTATCTACAAAAGAATAAAAAATAGGTAGGTACCTAACCTACCTCTCTGTTTTACCTATGTTCGTTTTAATATCTATATATATATTTTTTTTATTGTGTGCTCTGTGTTTTTGATTGTAATATGGGCCTTTGTGCCTGCATTAAACTGATTTTATATTTTTTACTTATTTATCAAAGGGCGGTATTATCACTTAGACCGGCCTCTTCCAAACATCCTTAGGAGGGACTCCGTACGCCGAATCCGTAAGTAACGAGATATACAAGCTTCAAATGTTAGTAGATTAAAACCGACGATCCTTGAATACCATGGCTACGGAGTAAGTTAACCTCAAAATCAAAAATTAAACCATACCTAAAGAAACTGGGATTTCCCTCATTATATTCACAAGTGGAACAAAACCCGGTCGGCTAACGACGGACCGGGGAGCCGGGGCAGATTAGAGCCCCAGAGGGTTCACCCGAGGCGTTTATCGGCTATCATTTTACAAGGGAATCGGAAAAAGGCTTGGTCTTCCGAGGGTATAATGAAGGAGCATTGACACCGTCAAAATTACGGCGGATTGGAGTGAAATTAGATTGGAGGTAACTTTCAGCTGGTTCGAAATAAGTCGATTTATTTGTTCAGATATTGTTATTTGGTTTTGTAAGAAGCGCGATCAGGAGTTCTTTATCTACCACGTCGATTGATATGGCGCGGTGGGCGAAGGTCTTCCTGCGACAAAGGAGGTTGCAGGTTCGATTCCCGCCTCACGAAACATATTTTTATGGCTTACCTATGAAATATATCAAGATTCTAATAATATCTTTCATAAAGGTAACGTTTTCTAATGATTATTAAATTAACTTTTTTAGCGCCCTGTCTTCAGCTTGATGCATCCAGCATCTACCTGCAGTCTTTCGCAGGTCGTCATCCCACCTAGTCGGAGGGCGTCCTACACTACGTTAACCGAGTCTTGGTCTCCACTCAAGAACACGTTTGCCCCAACGGTCGTCGGTAAGCTATAGTATTATTATATTTTAATAGTACTATAGTTACCTAGTTGTTTAGCTTGCGCTTTGTTGTGCTAATGTAGAATTGAAGACTGATGCAGACAAACAGTCTACCACAAAGCACAATTTAAGCCCACAAAAGCTAATACAAATTGGAAAACCGCCGCAAAGCCCAGACAGCCGCGAAGGGAAAGTGGAGCCATCTATCCAGGCTTAGACTAGATCTACTTTGTAAGGCTGCGAAGATGCAAGCAACAGTTCCGATTGAATGCCTCCCAATAGTCTCTGTATAGTCTGGGTTTAGGAAGGAAATATTGAATTGTGAAGCTTCTAGTACGAAAAAGCAGATACGGGAATAACGAGAATTCTTTCTTTACGGAAAAGGTACATCTTCATCATCATCAGCCTATAGCAATCCACTGCTGGACATAGGCCTCCCCCAATGAGCGCCATAGCGCCCTGTCTTCAGCTTGCCGCATCCAGCATCTACCTGCAGTCTTTCGCAGGTCGTCATCCCACCTGGTCGGAGGGCGTCCCACACTACGTTTACCGAGTCGTACAAAAAAAAAGGTATAGCTGTAATCTATAAACAATCGAATGGTAATGACATTTGATACTGCAGGGCCAAATCTTTATTATTTCTCCATCCTAATTGTTGAACTCAGGTTTTATTAGAAGTAAAGTAAACTTTGATCATATTTGAGAAAGCGGAGTTCAACTTCTTCATTATTTTCCGTTTGATAAGTCAGTCAAGTGTGTGCCACTCTTTTAAATATGTTGTTATCCTATGATATAAATAAATAATGCTGGACAATCCACACGGCATCATCTAGCCCCAAGCTAAGCAGAGCTTGTGTTATGGGTACTAGATGACTGATATACATAATACAATACATTACATAGATAGATATTTTTTATTATACATAGAAAACGACCAGAACACCCGGAACAAATATCTGCAGATCGTACACACAATTGTTCCGAGGCGGGAATCGAACCCGCAACCTCCTGCGTCGCAAGCGGACCTTCGCCCACCGCGCCACATCGGTCGTCAGATATGACTATGAAAGTCACTTAAAACGGGATATAGAACCTTTTTCCTACATAATAATCTTTGTAATAATAATCTGGTTTCATAGCTCTCTTGTAAATAATTCCTCTAAGACTGAAGTCATTTAAAACGGGATATTTATCATGATTAGATTTTTGAGTTTTCCAATATTACGTCACATCCGTGATCATAATGCATGAAACTGTGCCGAAATATTGGAAAACTCAAAAATGAAATCATGGCAGGGATATTTACCATGATTTCATTTTTGAGTTTTCCAATATTTCGGCACAGTTTCATTTTCATTTCCAATAGGTTTTAAATGACTTTAGTTTTAATAACCATGATAGTTTCAAAAGTTTTAATTCCTTAGTATATATATAGTTTCAAGTCTAGTTATTGTATTCTCTTTGACTCCAACCGGACGAGCTCAGATAAAGGGTCTGACGGCCACTCGAAAGAACGGTCTAAAGCGTACAAGTCGAGTCAAATGTTCTCTCGCTTCAATAAATCCACGGAGTATTGGAATAGGTTTTGTGGTAAGCGTAGGTTTTTGCTAAAGACTGAATAAGAAGATTAAATGATTGCTCGTTAGGTATAATCACTTTCTTTTATGCGAATCTGAACTCTTAAAGAAGCATTGTGACGAATGCCTAATGAATTTGCCTCCTAAATGAATGAACAGAGTGAGATGAAAATTGGCGTTCAATTAGAAAGTACTTACTCGACTTGCAGATTGAGCTTTTCGTATACAGAGGGCCAAAAACGTATAAAATAATTTAAAAAACTTGACCCCCTTGATTTTTTTTACGATTTATACACGTTGCGTTTTGATAACCTGTTAAGTAGTGTCATATTCTGACTTTCGCAACTCTTAACAAAAATGCAAGGTTAATCTTTTGAAAGGAAAAGCTAAGCTGTAGACTTTTGGGTGATTGCACTTTTCTGGTTGAATTCGAGACAGTTACAACAGAACTTGTGTCCATAGATCGCAAACTCTGACAATATACAAAACCACACCTTCAAGCGGTTCTAGAACTTATCTCGAAAGTTCTAGGGTTTGTATTCCAGTGTTCCTAAGCAGTATAGGTGATAGAATACAATCAAGGTGTTTTAAGATCTATTCTTTGGGCAGTTAAGTTTGTATTCGAGTGTACGTAGGCTGTGTAGGAGAATAATGTTTGCGGAGGCGAGAGCTACAGTATTTGCACGTCTGGTGTTGCGGTCGAGTGACGTCACACACGGGTGCACTGTATTTATGAGACGCACGACGTTTGAAATTAGAACGAAGTGATATTATGTTTGTTGTGTTTTGGGTTGTTCTTGAATATTAGTACAAAAGAGATGCACTACCAGTAGGCCAAGCTGAGCGATTGTTGCCTAGGGAAGATAGAGAAAAAATATTTCATCGAATCATCGTAAAACATTTGAAAAGAGATCCATTAACTTGACTTATTCTATTTGGCAATATCAAAACTGTACGCAATGTATGTACTATGCGATATCATTTTAAACCTACAAGATAAGAGATAATTTGGTGCGTTTTAGTGCTTGGCTTATAGGTAGTATTCTGTTGTGTACTTAGGGTAAGTAATCTTGTGTACTGTCTATTGCAGCGACTGAAATAAATTAAGGTTATACCTACTATACCTCTCTCCCTCTCTATCTCCTTAGGATTCTCTTCAAATAACTTTTTTAGTTGTCATGTCCATCAACATCAATCAGTCCATGCTAGTCTCTAGCTAAGCATATGCCTCCCCTTAACCATAGCGTCCTATTTTCAGCTTACCACATCTAGCATCTACCAGCCATCATGGTACTTCCATATTTTTTTCTTATAACCTCTTTTCACTTTCCAGTTCAATGAATTTCTGTAGCCGTCAAACGGTGTAGCCTTTAGGTAATCTATAGCCAAACGTTATCACCCATGTGTCCCACAGTCAATATTTATCAGTAGCATTATTGGATGGCCTGTACTGCAAGCTCCGGCAAGGCACAGTGTAATTATTGTCACGATACGATGGTCCAATGTCTCTCGTAATGGAATGTGTTCACATTAAGGCATTGATGCTGCTGAAGCGTCATCAATGGCACTAGGTGGAATAGCTCTTGTTAGTGGAATGTTGCTTTAGGTGATCGGACTCAGCTTTACGAATATAAAGGAATTGGTGTGGTCCAGATCTTTGACAACCTATGGGAGTGGAGTTGGGTTTTTGACAGATTTTTAAGGCAATTTCCCCCCAAGCGTTGCTCGCGATATTGGCTAAAAAAGGTCGGTCCATTGTGTGAGATTTCTTGGTAGTTTACACACAAATAGTTAGACTCGTATCTGACTCAATAGGGCTTGTTTTTTCTTTAAATCATATCTCGCAAAGAGGCGTTTTCCAAAAAAGACGAGAATCCTTACCATAAAACTAAATTGAGGGTGTTGAAGCGAATGTCAGGTCAAAGGAAAGTCAACTGCTACCTTCGAAGGAGGAGCAAAGAAGGGCATTAATAAAGCCACCAACCGGTCTTTTGAATCTCGTTTTTACATAAATAAATAATGGTGAGAAGAGAATCGAACCCGCAACCGCCTGCATCGCAGGCGGACCTTCGCCGGCCGCGCCACATCAGTCGTACAAACCCATAACTTTTTACGATATAAAAATTGCCTTATTTATCAGCTATGGTAAATTAGCTGATACATAAGGCTTTTTGTTTCTCTGCCAAAGTATGCCCGCCCACACACTAATTATTATCAAAACAAAATGACACAGCACAGTATCCTTCTAACCCAATGACACATCTTCCAAAACTGGGGCAAATAAACACCCTAACACACTAAGCAACCATCTAAGTAAACCGGGCATTTCACCCAAATAAAGCGGATCTTTTTATTCATAAGACCGGCGCTAAAATTGCGAATCGTCGAATTACGAAGGACCGAAGTGCTGAAATGGGGGATGCAGTAAAGATTTTTTGTTCTAAGGTTCGGATTCTGGGCCTGCCAAAAGTTTAGTAACCCATTGTAGTCACAGACCTGAGTCCGGTTTAGGATAGTATTGAGACGTGATCGTTACGTCTCTTTTTTTCTATCGAGCCTTTTTCTTTATTTAATCGAGCCGCTGCTGTACCTCCCGTATAGCAGCGGCTCTATCGTGCAGACAGGGAACTAGGCAAATGTGTGGTCACATTGAAAATTCTTCGTAAGTTACATCAAAAAGTATGTCTACCAAAAAGTTTTTTCATTCTGTAAATACTGATGTTGTATGGGCCTGTTGTTGCTACATCAATCATCTCCTAGCCATAGACAAATTATTATAGTGTACAAGTGCGTACGCAAACACAAGTGTACTCTTGTGATCCGATGGGACGGCAGACTGAAACGACTCAGGAGATATCATATCAAATAATACAGAGTTAGCCGGTTTAAACAAAGTAAGTTAATATATCTCCCCTGAAAAAATTATTTACTGACCATACAACGCAACACAGCCACGTATTTACCGCATTTAAAATAACTGAATTGAATAAACGTACCAATCGACAGACCTATCGAAATCAATGTGAAATAATGAGCTTAATTCACAAAGCTGAACTTTCGCCTCCGGTCACCATAATAGTCCAATCGCTATCAAAATCATGTACAAACAATTATCGGAAACCATGGAAGCCCCCATACGTATTGTGTCAAGTGACATGGTCTGACATAATATACGAGGTGGAAAGCTTGTGTTTTGAAGTGGCATTGGTTTTGTATGGGACTCGTACGGTCTGGTTGAGGGAAATTTATTAATTTCCCTCAACCAGACCGTACGAGTATTTATAGGTATTTGGTATAAGCGAAAATACCTATAAATAACTCTCGATTCGCCCGCACGACAATTAGTAATGGGTTGTTTGTGGGTTGTATTGTATTGTTTTTATTTATTAATCATAAACTTATACTAAGAATAGTAGTAGTAATTATTTATAAGATAAAAACCAGAGGTTTGTCTGGTAACTGATTAAACTAATCTACCCAAAAAGTCATTGTAAGTACATAATCAACTACTCTCTTGGAAAACTGTTAAATAAAGCCAGTATTAGTTGGTCTGAAGTGTTAACGATTAAAGCCTTTCTAAAATGTGCCAGAAAAGCCTGAATTAAAAGCTTATTAAAATCATGAAACCCATTTATTACATTAAAAAGGCCAGATTACAAATTGGTCTGCATTCTTATCGACAAAGTCACGCTAAAACGCAAACCACAACTCATTCCTAAAAACCTGAGGACAACCTCGAAACCACAGCTTTGGGAAACTCTCGGAAAATATGAGTCGTTCCATTCCATTCCCTCAACAGTAATCTGTATCTTCTATCTTGTTTTCGCCTTTAGTATGTTGAAGCAATATAGAAGACATACCAGAAATTGTGTTTACGGTTATTGGTTGAAGAAAAATATCTTATGGGACGACATTTTTTACGCTGAGCCAGTGAAGTGGGGACATGATAGGCGGTTTGATGTTCCCCTGTTGATTCCCCACTTTTCAACGCGTTTTTCTTGTTACAAGACCGTGTTTTTGCTCTATTGTTTCTTTTTGAGATAAAGAGAACAGGAAAAATACGTACTTAATAAGTTACCGAACGATAAAAACAATCAAAGACTGCAGGGAGATACTGGATGCGTCAAGCTGAAGACAGGGCACTATGGCACTCATTGGAGGAGGCCTATGTCCAGTAGTGGACTTACATAAGCTGATGATGATGATTATTGTACAGTATGTGTCTACCTACGCAATGCTTAAAAATTTAATTTCATGCGTTTGGAGCTGAAATAGGTCGGACGAAGTGCACAAACGTTCGTAATTCGGTAGCATCGCGAGATGTTTACGCTAGAAATCAATCTGTATATACCATTATAAAAATCTCGATTAATTCGTCGGCTCTGAAAGTTAAACAACTACACCGGATAAATCCATTATCCTCTTAAAAAGGTCAGGCTAACAGGATAATTATCGAAAATCTGCACGGTCGGCTTTTCAAATTCATGCGGAGTCACGTCCCGAGCGGACGGATTTTTGCAAATACCTGCGGAACCCTGATAATGCTCCAAAAAGTTAAGTCAGCTTTACCTTGTTTATTCAGGGCTGTACTGTACAGGTACTTTACACACCTTGGGTACCTTATTTGTAGCTATTAGCCTCAACTCTTCATCGTCTCATCTATGGCTTTTTAATTAGGCCTATACAATGTGTATTGTTGAACCTTGATCAAACGAAATGTGCAGATACACGACATATATTTATCAATAAAAAACAAAAAATAAAAAATTATATGTTACCTATCTCAAAAATAAAGCCGATTTAATAATTTTTTTTATGAAAACTAATTCATCTGGTTTTTTCTTCGTTTCTTTTTGAGTAAACGGTGTATTTTATTCAAAGTAGTCTCATTTGAAAGTTAGATAGTCTACCTAGCTAATAAAATAAGAAAAAAATACAATTTCGGTACATTGGCCTAGTAAAATCATTTTTTTTTTAGATTTTTTTTATTTTTGATCTGTAACTTTAAAACTTGGTCATTGAGGTGTACTTTTTTGCATGTTGTATTAAACTTCATAATTTAATCTACAAATCCTTCAAAAATTATGGGCCTATCTCTTTTTGTTGTCATGTTATTCACCATTTAAAATAGGTACTTACTGTGTAAATATGTCGTATATTCGCACATCTCATTTGATCAAGGTTCGACAATACACATTGTATATAACGGTAAACGAACTTAAAAGTCGCCGTACTAGTCTTATTTTTAGACGCTTTTGATTGTTATTATTATTGATCAGTTGAGCTACTTCTAGTAGCTCTGACAGCCGTTTAAAAAAATCTAATGATTTTATTGATCGAACAATAAAATTGAAATTATGAATATTCTGTAATACCCTATGTGAATTACAAGCTAAAGAACGCTTGCATACATCTGGTTCACAGACTTTAGCTTTACTTAGCCCAGAAGGCAATAGAAGATGGTACGTATCTAACCTACTTTGTTACATTTGTTAACTTATCGATGTAGTTACTTTGCAGACACGTGTGAAGAGCTCCTTATCTATAAGTTAATCTATCCAGGTAGACCCTTGATACTTTATACTCAGATTAAACCCACGTTAAACAATTATCACCGTATTAAATTAAGAAAGGGTTGAAGTCAGGAGCAAAAATATTGACTTTGGTTCCTTAGAATGTGTACTATGTAATGCTGAGGGCAAATATTTACGGAATGGGGAATCTCAAAATGCCTTGGCGTGCATTCCTGAAATATGGCTTTGGTTTTCGGCTTTGTTTGGGTCGGGGTGAATTGTTTTGGGATATTGTAATGTTTGAACTGTGCTTTACCTATATCTACAGTGTACATGCAAAAGACAGTAACACCGATTTGTAAGCTGAGCCAACACTTCGACTGCGGTGATCTTTTTTAGACTGCGATCTTTTTTTTAACCTAAGCCATTCGTGCTGCCTCTCTACACAGTTGTGTTGCGCCGCACATGCGTTTCGTTCGAAAAACATATTACGGCTCTGCTGAGTCACACAGATCTGTATTTTTTCAGCCGCTGCGCTAGTGTGGTTTAACGCATATTAGTCACTTGTAGAAAACACATACGGTGTGATTTCAGCAATCGACGTTATTTTTTACATTTAACCATCAGTGGCGCTTTTTTGACCATCTTATGAGAGAGCTTACCAAATTAAATGAACTCCTAAATATTCGTCTATTGTTTTTTCCTGAGAAGCTTTTAATTATAAACGTAATTTTTTGATAACAGTGTTCTCTCTCAAAACCGCGTTTTTAGTTTTTTTGGTAATTTTATTTATTCATTATACTTTATTGCACTACTAAAGGTACAAATGGTGGGCTTAATGCCGAGGCATTTTCTACCTGCGAACCAGGAAATACATGTTAAAAATAAAAGGGTAATTATATTTGTGCCAAAACTATTTAATTGAGAGACCTATTTCTTTAGGAGCAAAAAAAATATTACAAAAAAACTAAATTAGAGATTAATTTTGTTAGCCAACTGCTAATTTAGATTAATTTCTTAAAACCCATGGTTCCTTTCCACCACCTTTGATGGAAGCCTTTGCAAAGATTGATTTATCTGATATCCTATGTAAATATTTTCTCGTAATATAACCCTAGCTAAGTAATAGGATCCATTGGTGTTCAGGGGTCCACACCACTTTTGTGTCGTTCGGGAATCTTCGGGAACCCTCGGGTATTCTTAGAATTACCCAAGTGTTGCCCGATCACAGAATGAGATCTCTTTATGCAAGCCGCTGACAATTGGGGAGGATATACGCTCTGAATATGGCAATACTCTGATACTCTACCGGATTTGGGAAAATACGTATTTGTTGAATAAATTGCTCGGCTTATTGCGATAGGAAAATATTGTGTGAAAGCTAGATTTAATTTTCCAATTGTCATGTTTTTTTTATTAAGGAATTACCTATCACTCCTTTATCTCGATATAGCAATCAATGACATCTGTTTAAAATAAAAAATTGTCAATACAAAAAAGGACCTTTTCCGAAAGAGAACCATAACAAGGTATTTGTTATTATAGTGCGTAAGCCCTCGCGGAGTCGTCGGCTGCTTAATTTCGTGGCTTAGCTGGTTAGAGCGTTTCTGTACTGGGAAAGTCGCGGGTTCAAGTCCCGCTGAAATCGAAAATGTTTGGGATATTAATTAATTTCTTAGAGATCTTCTCCGTAAATCGTCGCAAAAGGAAGTGCAGTGAGTTTCAAAAAATTGGTCCTTACATTAACTCTGTAGGTTATTAACACTAGCTGTATGACTGTAGTTAGACGGTATTTAGAAGCGCTGAGCGGTATTAAGACGCGGTAAGCGGTATTAAGACGCGTTGAGCGGTATTTAGACGCGGTCCCTTTACACAACCGACCTTTGCTATTGTGATTAGTGATTAGCTACGTAGCTCCTATAGTTATACACAGTTATTGGCTACACCGCCGTTCGCTACAGGCTACAGACGCTTCTGATTGTGACAGCCTCGTTTGTTATCGAATGCCCATTGTGCGTATTGAGATGTAAACGCGAGTAGGCAGGCACCTGTCTAGTGTTTGCTTTGTGCGAATACAATGCGGTTAACCTAGCTACCAATCTGTATATACGTACAATGTATGTACAGTGGCGTTCATCGTTAGTTGACCCCCCAAACCCCCTCCCTCGCAGGTTCTCAGTCTTGTAATGATATCAGTTTTGGGTTTTATGATATAAAGTTTGTTATTTTAATTCAAAACAGCTTGCTTTCTTCATTTCAAATGTTTTTATTTTCTTTAGGCTTACAAAATAAGCACTAAGACCAGTCATATTTTATACTATTCGTTATTATCAAATAACTTAGGGCAGGGTAATAATTTTAGGACAAAATCATAATTTAAAATGTTTCTGTGTTCATAGAATTTGCAATAAAACAAGTGGAGGTAACCTTACTATGAACGGCACTGTACTTAAGTACAATACATAGTATAAATTGTATAATTATTCAGTGATATAGGTATCTGTAATTACTAATTAGATTCCTAGTCCTACTACATTTGTCGAACCTAGGGATATAATAGGGCACTTTGAAGTGACTGAAAACCGCAGTTCTGTGGGTGTTTTTATTATTTTTTTATTTTTGGAATAATGGCAAAGGTATCTACTATTCAAGTAAGACAAGACCCTTTATACAACAAATTAAGTTTTACGTTAAACAATGATCACCGTATTAAATATGTAAAAAATGTAAATTAAATACCTAAGTAAAAAAAGGTTACAGTGAGGATTAATAATATTGAAGTTGGTGCCTTAGAAAGAGTGTATATAACACTAGGGCAATTGTTTCATGAATAAAGTTGGTGCCTTAGAAAGTGTGTGTATAACACTAGGGCAATTGTTTCATGAATAAAGTTGGTGCCTTAGAAAGTGTGTGTATAGCACTAGGGCAATTGTTTCATGAATAAAGTTGGTGCCTTAGAAAGTGTGTGTATAACACTAGGGCAATTGTTTCATGAATAAAGTTGGTGCCTTAGAAAGTGTGTGTATAGCACTAGGGCAATTGTTTCATGAATAAAGTTGGTGCCTTAGAAAGTGTGTGTATAACACTAGGGCAATTGTTTCATGAATAAAGTTGGTGCCTTAGAAAGTGTGTGTATAGCACTAGGGCAATTGTTTCATGAATAAAGTTGGTGCCTTAGAAAGTGTGTATATAACACTAGGGCAATTGTTTCATGAATAAAGTTGGTGCCTTAGAAAGTGTGTGTATAACACTAGGGCAATTGTTTCATGAATAAAGTTGGTGCCTTAGAAAGTGTGTGTATAGCACTAGGGCAATTGTTTCATGAATAAAGTTGGTGCCTTAGAAAGTGTGTATATAACACTAGGGCAATTGTTTCATGAATAAAGTTGGTGCCTTAGAAAGTGTGTGTATAACACTAGGGCAATTGTTTCATGAATAAAGTTGGTGCCTTAGAAAGTGTGTGTATAACACTAGGGCAATTGTTTCATGAATAAAGTTGGTGCCTTAGAAAGTGTGTGTATAGCACTAGGGCAATTGTTTCATGAATAAAGTTGAATTTCGGCCCTTTTTCCTCTAGCATATTTTGTCTCTTTCTATCGGCCTAATACTCCAACTAGCTACATAAAAACTAGCAAAGTTCGTCCGGCAGTAAAATGAATCATCACAGTACAAAAACTAAAGCAGTAGCACTCGCATAGACATTACAAAGTTTTCCTATTACTGTGCCTGAAGTTTCAGCAGTTACTTGTTCCGCCTTCATACGGTGGGAATTATTGGTGCTTTTATTTCAGAGGGGTCTTATTATAATAGTTAGAAGTCAAAAATATGTTGATACTTTATTTTATATCAGTTGATACTATTTATGGTATCTACTGATGTACTGTGTTGTGTATGTAAGAATTAGCAAGATAAAGTGGCAGTGGGCCGGCCATATCTCGCGAAGAACCGACGGCCGCCGCCGGGGCAAATGTGTTCTTGAGCGGAGACCAATAGGGGAGGCCTATGTCCAGCAGTGGACTGCTATAATGCTGATGATGATGATGACTGTGTTGTATCTACGAATGAGTAAGTACTCATACATTGAATAATATATTCTAATTCATGTTATTGTGTATCCTGTTTATGAGCAAATAAATTTATCATATTTTATTTATGCAAGATATTTTCCACACAAACTAATAATAGGGCGTAGCATATAAAGCTTGTAAAAACTAAATCATGGAAAATATTAAATATAACAGTGTTTCTATTCAATGCCTTTTGAATAGAAACACTGACACAGAGAAACACAAAAATAAAATAAACTGTTAAATAGTACAACTAAATCTGTCTGTCTGTCTCTATGTCTGCTTAGATCTTTTAAACTACGCAACGGATTTTGATGCGGTTTTTTAAATAGATAGAGTGTTTAAAGGTTTATTTACTATTTGAAACATAAATTTCCACGAGAGCGAAGCCGCGTGGCGTAGCTAGTATTTAATAACTCGTTTTTAAATTACTCGTAACAAACCATTTTATATCTGTTTCAAAATATATCTAGAAAGGACATTGTGTCTAGCAGCAGGACAGTCAAAGAAATGAACAACTATATTCTACTAGCTTACTCATAGTACACTACGTGCTTCCGAAAATCATATTTAACCCTCAGACAATATTGTAGACGCCTGCAAAAAGGCAGCCGCAGCGAAAACCAAGAAATATTCTCAACTGTAAGCGGACTGTCTGTGACAGCAAAGATTCGGTATAAATCTGCGTTCAAAAGGCGAGAGCACATTAAAAATAAATAAGGGGATTGGAGGATGTTTATTCAGCTTTTAGTGCAGTTTACTATGAGTGTCCCTGACAGTTTAAATTGAGTTCTAGTGAGGAAATGGCGTTTTTACGGGAGGAGTGGCTCTTTATTGCTATGATATTATTTGACGACCGATGTGGCGCAGTGGGCGAAGGTCCGCCTGCGACGCAGGAGGTTGCGGGTTCGATTCCCGTCTCGGAACAATTGTGTGTACGATCTGCAGATATTTGTTCCGGGTGTTCTGGTCGTTTTCTATGTATAATAAAAAAATATCTATCTATGTAATATATAGTATTATGTATATCAGTTATCTAGTACCCATAACACAAGCTCTGCTTACCATGGGGCTAGATAATGCTGTGTGAATTGTCCAGCATTATTTATTTATTTATTATTTATTATTTTCAAATCTCGTGTTGCTTTCTATGATCGCGAGATATGCAAGCATCATCTATTTCTGTTGAGTATTAATTTCTCTTAGTTTTCAATTTCTTTTTTTTTTATACATACCTAAGGTTATGTAAAATACAAAAGTTCATCATTCAAAACATAGATAAACATTACAACAACCTAATTCAATTTTTTTTGTAATTCTGTCATCAAAATTTTTATAAAACTTTTTCATTTCCGAAAAAACCAACCTCCTGCAGTAGGACTGCAAAATAAAACCTTAATCCATCAACGTACGAATGCGCACTAAATAAAGCCCGCTACACATAACCGAAACATGCGCAATTTGCATGGAGATGGCAGCACCGTCATAATCCCGAACCCGGCTAAACTGATTTAAATTTTACACCATCCTGAGCGATCCAGTGTGTAACTCGCTTAACTTCACAGTAATGAACGTGGGATGGAATATGGATTTGGGCGAAGACTGCGTTTGTTCATGAAATTTGATGTTAGAAAACCGTTGCTGGAAAATGTATGTAATAAAACTGGTAGGTCAAGGCGTTGGACCGCGCTTTTTTTGTTCGCGTTTAGATTTTTTAGTTCAATCAATCCCTTTTTGAGAGACTTAATAATTTATCTGAGATAGAAAGGTGAAGTGAAGGTGAAGACTGCGTTTGTTGGTGAAGTTTGCAGTAAGTGTGCAGCTGGACATGCCTACTAGTCTCGAAAACCAAGTGAGGGTAGTTTCAAATAAACTACCTAAACTAACCGCTTCGCTGAGGCGGTAACTCCAGTACTCCAGTCATCCCGTGACCACGACAGTGTGTAAAACTGTTGAAACGTCGGGAAAAATAGGTAAATAAACGCGATAAATACCCGTTGTATTAATACATACTTATAATTTGGTGAAGTTTGATGTTAGAAAGCCGTTGCTAGAAAATGTATACGTAATAAAAGTTGTACAGGCGTGTTGGACCGCGCTTTTTTAGTTCGCTGATAGATTTTTTAGTTCGATAAAATACTTTTTGATTGACCAATTTCTTATTGATATTAATTATATTTCTGAGAATTTAATCTCTTTGCTTTTTTCGTATTTATTGAATGATACGGGAATATGGAAAAATAACGAAGGAATAAAGTTCAGAAAGAAATAAGATTCCAGTTCTGCCCTGAACACTGTCAAAATGATGTAGGATTGCTTTTGTCGCAACAAAAAAAGTTATACATAAAGACAATAACTATACGTAGCTAACGGAATTTCACCCTGAATTTATTTTATAACAAGCAAATAGAGGCGAAACTCGACAATTTACAAACAAAAAACAAAAAAAACCTTTCCACTCCAAATGAACTCAGGAAACAATTCGCGTTCGCATTTAAAACAATTGTACTTGCGAGACTTGGAACCTTATTAAATAGAAAAACTTCTGGAAAGTTCCACGGTCAAAGACATTTCTCTCCAACTATTAAAATTTTGCATGAGTTGGCACTGAGAACGTAAAGGACCCTAACTAGGTACCTTACTATGGCTTTTGTCTGTCTCTGATATTAATTTCTAGACTCACAATGAAGGTACAGTTGACGTTAAAAGATTTAACACACGAAGCCTAATACGTTCTCTTTGGTTTATTAAAATACAAGCTGCGCCCCGCGCCCTTGCCTGCATGGGAATCCATGTGTCAAATGGTTTATAAAACTTTCTCTTGAATCACTCTATCTATAAAAAAAACCCGCATCAAAGTTCGTTGTGTTGTTTTAAAGATCTAAGCATACATAGGCATATAGGTATATAACTAATGTAGTGTAAAACGTAAACAAAATTCTGGTAGTGAACCTACCATATTCCTGCACAAGATACAGCAAATAAAATCTGCATGCTTACCTGAAACAAACAAAAATCGAACTTAAAATCACTTCCATAAATAGCATTTTAAAAAACAGTGTACATCCGTATCATTGCGCAGTGCCATCGCATAGTGACATAATACCGAGCTCATGATACGTGCAATAACAGCTCGACCCACCGCAGCCCAGTCGGCGCGACTTAAGGTATGGTCTTGAGAAACGATACTATTCGTGCGATACTAAGCATTATTTACTAAAAAGAATAGTAATAGAGTTGACTGTCTGAAATGTTCAAGAAATATAGTACGATTCGCAATTATTTGTAATTTACGGAAGGTAACACGGGGCTTTATGCTATTATGTTTTAAATTAGTCTTTCTTCTAAACTCCTGATGAAACTCGTGATCCCTATGAGTTACGAATACAATTAAAATACAATTAAAAATATGACTTGTCTAAGTGCTTATTTTGTAAGCCTAAAGAAATAAATATTTTTTACTTTTTTACTTTACTTTACTTTCATTGGATAAAGTAGTTAACTCTTAACTGTAAACTGTTGATTGCAACTTAAATACTAAAGACTTTTAAAAATGAATTATGACACATTATATTTAATTAAAGGTACACTTTTAATATTCAACGAAAAACTGCTTCAAAAAGTCGCGCGAAAAGCGTGTAACGTAAACATTTATCACGTCCAGTCGCGCGTCTACAAACCGCGCCTCTCCGTCAACACCCGTAAATCAGCGCTATCGTATTCGATTTATGAATGGTGTGTGACGCCGAATAAAACGAATATCATAGACTATTGATTTCATTGTACCACCGCCAATGGTAAACAATGAATCAGATATTCGGTAGAGATAAACAGAGAGGCAATAAAATAAAGGCTTTATCGGGTGCATGTTTGGTATTGTTTCGTGCGCTTTGGAGCGGGCTACTGACGCGATAAGATTCATAGTTTAACAGCGCTGAAAACTTAAGATTAGAGATCATTGCTTCTTAAAGTTAAGTATCACAAAAAAATAATCTTTTGTTCTTTTTTGATTATAATTATGCACATGGAGGGATACACAAAGTGAAGAGAGTGATACCACAAAAACATTTTCTATTTCTATTTTTCTAAATGGGGTTCACTGAAAAACCCAATAAGTGGTTTTCTTATTTTCAACATTCGTGTTCGGAGTTTCTTTGAAATGTTTCTTTTGACTTGTAAATTGAGCACTGCGGGATGTTAATTGAAAATGGACTTGTCACTGTCAGTTTTCAATATTTAATCGGCAGTCAAATGATTAATATCCTAGCTTTCTCCCGCGGCTTTGCCCACGTTTTTCTTGTATGAAAAGTAGCTTTTTATCAAAGAATCCCAGAATACAATCTACATAACTAACAACTTCATAAAGATACGTTCAGCCGTTATGAATGTAATAGACAGTCGAGAATGGAGTTAATAAATAAAATAAAAATAAAATATAAAAACAGCTTTATTCCATATCCCAATAGTTATTAGTATGTACAATTTTAAAACAATAATAATAGTGAAAGAAGGAATTAATAGTCGTGTAGGTACATTATAATTTTAGAATTGAATTGAATTTAGAATTAATTATGTCAGATTTTTGTTCATACGACATATACATGTATGCCTCCTCCAAGGATCTCCAGAGGTTTCTGTCTCTGGCTTTTTGTGGCCACATTTTTCCAGCTACTTGTGTGATGTCATCATTTCATCTTTTGAATGGTCTCCCTTTTTTCCTGTTTTGGTCAAGTGGTATCCAGTTTGTGACTATATATGGCCATCTGTTTGGTTTTAATCTTTGAATATGCCCTGCCCAGGAGTTAATAAGTCTGGATAAATAAATTTAATGATTTTTTCAACAGCTGTATTGAGTTATTTATGCTGATAAAACAGCAAAAAGTAAATTTTTCAACAAAAATGAGATTTACTGATAAAACAGCAAGCAAAACTCAATACGATTCTACATTTTTGTTCGAAAGAGTTTTCGCAAAATTCTCCGAAATCCTTCCAGCGTGTGAAACAAAGGCTCTGATTGGATGATACTAACAAGATTTACTCCAACTTTAGTACCTAGTTTCACCGCAGCGCTCGGGTCAAACCTTTGACTTGACTGCCTTTGACACTTCATTCCAAATTAAATTGTCATTGCCAATACTGTTACTGTCAATCTGAAAATGAAGCTTGGAAAATTCAGTGTATTTCCCTTTGCTCGTTTATTTGTCCTTCCATATTTTCGATGAATCCTTTGTCTAGTAAAGGGAAATTTATTATAATAAAATTTACTGATACTGAGGTAATAATTAAAATAATCTGCTATAAAGCTACGAACACAAAGGTGACTGAAGAGGGTCTTTGTCTTTAATTATTATTATCTCATTTATTTTAGATTTGCAATCCATAAACATAAACGTGTGATTGTGTGTGTGTTTTCAGTGTGTGATTTCAAAAAAATAAGTAAATCAAAGAAATAAAATAATATACAACTAGAATTATATTATTATTTTATTTTAAGCCATTACTGTCCCACTGCTGGGCAAAGGCCTCCCTTTTCTCCTTCAGAAAAGGTAGGCCTAGGCCTTATTACTTATTAGGCCTTTACTAATAAAAAAATTCAAAACATATATAATATTAATTGAATCGCGTTAGTTCCGCTATGCACGAGTCCCGCTTTGCTCGGATTCTAAAATACCTAGCAAAAAGTGCCGCTATGCTACGAATTTCTCAGTTCTACCTTAAACAATGGAAGGTACAGTTCGTTAGAAAAGTGGTTCTAAAGAATACTCTTAAAGCTAGCTTATATCCTACTTAGATAAGATAAGAGAAATAACAAAAGCCACTAATGCCTTAAACTACGCACAAATGTTAAAGTGGAAGTGGGCCGGTCACATAGCGAGGCTTAGACACAAAAGATGGACATACAGCACCACCATATGGAGAGGACCTCAAGGAAAAAGAAAGAGAGGAAGGCCCTCAACACGCTGGGAGGACGAAATAAAAAAAGTCGCTGGCCCAAAGTGGTGGCAAACAGCTCAAGATAGAGAGAAGTGGACATCGTTGGAGGAGGCCTTTAACCAACCTGCTATCAACCCTGCTATCAACCAAACGTAGTGTTATAAATAACGCACTAACGGTACCTAAATCAATGTAGCAGGATCAAATAAAGGCTTTTTTATTTTATTTATTTATTATATCCTACTTACCTATTGACAATATAAATCGAGAAAGACCCCATCAATATCATCAACATATTTTATTTTGAATGGGCCAGTTCATACGCGAAACAATCGTTTTCAGGATGCCATTAATAATAAATAATAAATAATGCTGGACAATTCACACAGCATTATCTAGCCCCATGGTAAGCAGAGCTTGTGTTATGGGTACTAGATAACTGATATACATAATACAATACATTAGGTACATAGATAGATATTTTTTATTATACATAGAAAACGACCAGAACACCCGAAACAAATATCTGCAGATCGTACACACATTTGTTCCGAGGCGTATGTACATACATATGTAGTTAGATTATTCTATTGAGTAGACATGTGCTTTCAATATATTTTTATACATATAATTTTTTAACAACATGTATGCCAACGGATTAAGTGGAATAATCCTAAATTTCAGTCCCATCCATCCAATACCTTTACATTGAAGAAGTAACAAACATCCAACCAAGATTACGCACTGTTATGAAAAGATAAAAAATCTCCATTACTCCGTGTTATCACATCGTAAATGTATAATAACAGGATGTATTGTCCAATAGATTATACACACCCGTTATTTGGATAGCCATTAGCGCCGCACGCAAGTGTGTAGGGGCCTTAAATTAAGTTGGATTAAGAATTATGGAAGTTTTCGTCATTACTTACATATTAGGGGTCATTGACTCGCTTCTGCAGTGTGAAAATGATTTTCTTTTATGATTATACCCACAGAAAATTTCATTCAAATTAGACTATGGATATTTTTGGAGGTATTTGACGACCGATGTGGGCGGGCGAAGGCTTGCGACGCAGGAGGTTGCGGGTTCGATTCCCGTATTGGGACAAATGTTTGTACGATCTGTAAATATTTGTTCCGGGTGTTGTGTATTTACTATGTATAATAAAAATATCTATCTATGTAAATGTATTATTAAGTATATCAGTCATCTAGTATTCATAACACAAGTTGTGCTTGGCCTGGGGCTAGATGATGCTGTGTGTGAATTGTGCAGAATTATTTATATATTGTTATTATTGTTTGTCGATCCTTATATAGTATTTATTACACTGCTATTCATAGAAACGTTAAGCATTACATGAATGTAACATCTCAAAATTCAATAGTAAAGAAACGCAATGTAAACATGTTCTAAATAAGTTACACGTTAAAACTCCTACAAAATAACGTTACAGCACATTCAATCAGTGTAAAACCTACTTCCCATTAAAATAGCCATTACAGTCTTCATTTTAACGGTTTTCAGTTTAACGTAATAGTTAAAACGGGAACGTAAATCACGTGGGACGGTTACGAGGGAGGGGTTTCCAAAATACATTAACTTTTGAATTAAAAATAACACCGTGATCTTAATTAGGTACGGTTTGGAAATCAGATAATTATCGAATTAAACGAAGCTCCGTAACTAATTACCCCTGTGAACTTTGGAGCGGGTTTAATCTCGATTTTAAAAAGTTTCTATCGTTGATATTAATTATTTAACAAAAGCCACACATTTTCCTTTTAAGAGAGTTTTTGGAGGAAGACACAAATTGCAAATGTCGACTCTATGATCACGTCGTCATAGCTTATAAATAAGTGATATTGTTTTCTATGACTTATCAATTATCATAAATCTTTTTATGAAATCTATTGTATTAGGTATTATTATTTCAGTCATATATTACACGTAATATAAGCTCTGCTTAACTTGGGGTTAGATGATGTTGTGTGGATTGACCAGCATTATTTATTCATTCATTAGTATCTAAGAACTCTTCACAAAACTGGAATTCTAAATTGACATGTATAAATATAAATATATAAATAAACTAGTTGTTAGATGTGCGCGAGCTGCAAGCAGCTCGCGGGGGTTGTGTATAGGTATTGAGATTTTTTTCATTGTATTCCCCTTGTCGTAACCTACACCTTGTATTGATATGATATGATAATGATATGATATGATATGATAATGATCTTTATTTCAGACTACATGGGTCCATATAAACTTAAAAGTACACAATAATAATTAAAAAGTCACATAAATCTACAAAAATTTAAAATAAACATGAGATGATTGAAGGGAAAAATAACAAAAACAAAAATAACAAAATAATCAAAACAAGAAATTAATATACAAAATTACAAAAATTATTTAAGGATTTTGAACTTTATGTCATTATTATTTGTAAAAGCGTGCAACCTGGAAGAGTGATAAATATAAATGCAGTCAAACCTATTCGCGAACACGCTCAGAATGCTGTTGGAGCTGGCCCCGACTCTGCGCACCAGAGATGTTCCCCGCTTGCGCATGGTTGTATAGAAACAGTCCACGCGCGCCTCGGCGAACATCCCTGATGCGCTGCAGAACCGTGGCAGCCCCATCAGCACCCTAAATGCGTTGTTGTACTGCACTCGTAGGGCGCTGTACTGTTTTTGCGTATGGTTCACCCACAGGCTGCATGTGTAAAAATTAGAACAATAGGCTTTAAAAAGCGTTGTTTTTACCTCTCTAGAGCAGCGAGCGAACCTGCGGGCTATCATGTTTGCTCTTACGGACAGCGCCCTCCGTTCTCTCTCAATGTCTGCATCGTCTTTCAGGTCAGAGGTTAGGAGATGTCCCAAGTATTTAAATTCTCTAACTATCTTTAATGAAGTACCATACAACTTTATGGACGGTATGTTAGATACGGGACAGCTTCCTCTGGCCTGAAAAACCATGCATTCACTCTTCTTCACATTATATTTCAGACCATGTACTGTAGCGTACCTCTCGCATATCTGTAATAGCTTACCCAGGCCACACGTGGATGCGCTCAACAGCACCATGTCGTCTGCATAGCTTATGCTGTTGATGCAGACACCGTCAATGTGACAACCGACACGAGTGCTGCTGAGCTCATCCATCAGCGCGTTGACATACAGGTTGAAGAGCTTTGGAGAAGTCCGCCCCCCCTGTCTCACGCCACACTCCAGCCTGTATGCCTCCGAGTAAGCACCTGACCATCGTACCACATTGACCTGGTTTTGATACCAGAACTTAAAAATATCATTAAGCTCTGGTGGCATTTCTAGTTCACTTAGCTTTTGCCACAGTAAGTCATAACTAACCAGGTCGAATGCTTTAGATAGGTCGAGGAAACAGGCATGAATGGGAGTCTTACGATCAGTGTAATACTTAACAGTCTGCTTCAGGCTCAAGATAGCCGTTTCTGTTGACAAACCTGGTCTAAAGCCGAATTGACTATCATTAAGTGTTAGATAACGACTAAGTTGAGCATCAAGCAGACTGTCCAGTACCTTAGCTACAATAGTAGCTAACGAAATCGGCCTATAATTGTTCTTATCACTCGTGTCGCCGGTCTTATTTTTAACGATAGGTACCACCACAGTTTTCGTCATTTCCTCGGGTAAGTATGAGTGTCCTATGCATAGGTTTAAGAACATAGCAAGTACTTTGGGCAGGTGAGGACCCGCGTTCTGTAGGTGTTCTATGCTCAGACCATCATGGCCAGGAGATTTACCACGTGACATACCTTTTATAACTTTTAGTACATCAATGGCCGTGAACCTAGTTTGTAATTCCTGGCCATTTGATCCCACATCGATCACTGACTGTGATGGTCCCAAAGGCGAGTGCACGGTAAAGTGATCCCTGAACATTTCAGCTACGGCTTTATTGTCAGTGAGATCAGAAACGCTCACAGGGAGACTCGGTTTACTGTTAAGTTTATTAGTAGACTTCCAAAAACTACGAAAATCGTGTTTTAAGTGTTTTGCCGTAATATTATCCATTTTTATTTGTTCGCTATTAGTTTGACACCACCTTAATTTCGCTTTAAAGATCTTTCTACTTTCTTTCATATCGTTATGCAAGCGGCCTGAATTAGGTTTTCCAGAATTTAGCCAGACCTGAAACTTCAACCTAGCCTCCCTATGTGCGTCACTGACATATCTATTCCACCCCGCAATAGGTTTATTTTTACGTTTTCGAGTTACATAGTTTACTTTACTACAGGTTGCCGCTTCACACAAAACTTTCACAATTTTATCATATAATATGTCAATAATACATCTATGTGCTAAATTACTACATTTCAAATTATTACATAATGTCAACTCTCTAGGAAAATCTATTAAACTTAAATTATCATTACACATTTTATAATATTGCTCTACTTGGTCAAATTCTCTTTCTCCCCATATTATTTTATTATTATTATGACTTTGTTCCACTAATTTTGGCTTAATCACATTTAAATCACATTCTAAAATTATAGGCAAATGATCTGACCATAATACATCATATTGTACATAGACATTTATTACTGACTGAACAGCTGACTTAGACACAATACAGTGATCCAACCACCTTCTGGAACCATTCGCGTCACTAATAAATGTATATGTGTCCGAATGCAGGCCTAATATATCTACATCTATACATATCCAGTCTTGTTCACTGCAGAAACTAGTTAGCTCCTTAAAAAATTGTGAATAGGGATGCGCATTAAAGTCTCCGAGTAAGTAAATAGATTCAGTGTTCTCACTACTTATTATAGCACTCACCAGGCTCAAACAATCCGTAAACTCCGCTAGGTTCGTCACTTTATCGGTAGGCATATACACATTTATCACTAAAAACGACTTTTGTCCTAAGACAACTTTTATAGCACATACGCGCGGGTGACCACACTGTATCACTGAGACATTTTGGAAGACACTTTTATTCCACAGCAGCGATACTCCTCCGTAGGGCCGGCCGACGATCATACCCGCCGACGTATCCATCGCCGACGTCCCGGTGCACGCGAACTCGGGATGAATAGTGCCGAGGAATGGAATGTCCTCCGGTACCAGCCATGTCTCCTGTAGTCCAATTATGTGCGCACCCTGGCACAGCTCTCGTATGTGCTGAACTGATCTCTTCACATTTTTACAATTGAAGCTAACAAGCTTATATACTGATGATGATGATGTTTTATCAACCATTGTATTGGGAAGAGCCGGCTACAGTGTCACCACCGTTCACATTTCTTGGTTTGAAATGTACAAAGCGACGAAATATTATTCCCTGAGGCCACAGCTTTTCATCCAAAAATAATGATAATTTTTGTTCCGATACGAAAAACTTGTAGGCCTTGTGATCCTTTTCTCGCCTAAATACAATCTTCTCCAAAGAAATCCGCTCCCTAGTTTTGTTATACACATACTCAGTTATGTCTTTTTCAGACGAATCGCTATGTACTTTTGTGATAAATATCGGTATCTTATTTTCTGCAGCTTTAAATTTTCCCGCGCTATTATCTTGCGAAGAACCCGTCGAACCTAGATAACGATAGCTCAATCTAGGCTTATGGCGCTGTACCGTTTTCCATTCGCCTTCATTTGTTTTTGTTAGTAAACATGACATTTTACGCGGAGAGCGTTCAGTAATCGACGGGTTCTTATTCACAGTTGGGTTCGGGCTTTTATTTTGAACATCGTCGATCCGCTGGCGAGTATTGTAGGCCGTCTCGCGGTGCATTCCAGTTTGCGTACGGGCTGGCTCCGGCTGAGCGACCGCTGGCCGCCCGCGCTCCTCCGCTGCAGTATCCTGCTGCCCTGTCGATAACAGCTGTGTAGATCGCCCGCACAGCGACGACGGTGACTCCGCGCTCGCTCTCTGTGTATCAACAATTATGGTCGATTCGGGGTTTTGCGGGTAGTTCCGTTCCGGGTTTGTATTCTCGTTTGGTGAAGTTAACGAATTTCTTGCATTGTCAAATAGTGTCGTATTTAAATATGGAGATAGGCCCATAGGGCCACTATCTAAACAAGCACCTCTTTTGGTATTAATGCGAATATTCCGGTAGGTGTTTTGAGGCGTAACATTCCGTGGTGAAGAAAATTTATTCGCCATTTCCGCTCTGAATTCGTCCAGTTGTTCGTTTGTGGCATAATTTGACTTTATGTCCGTTAGCTCATTTCGCATAATAAGCAAATCTTTAAGGAGCTTTGTCACGTCTACGTGATCAAATAATATAGGTGGTAGTTTTTCTAAATCACGCGCAACAAAAATCGGCATCAGTTCCGGATCCGTTCCCTTGAACAGGGAGATGATGTCCTGGACGTCCCGATTTTCTTTTCCTTGTTGCTTGCGAAAAATCTTCCTTTCTCCAGTAGACAACGACTCAAACAGCAAATCCTTAGATCGTTTTATTACGTCACTCTTGAACGATGAGACACATATTTTTACTAAACTGTCCTCATCGACAATCGAAATTTTATTCTGCACGAACGATAACAATTCGTCTATGACAATATTGCACGAGTTGCACTTAACCGTTGTGGCCATCATAGCGCTCGATATACGCTCGACACAACCGCTAACGAACGGTGCGCGCGCGCGACTGTATTATTTTGTTTGAAATCGTTAGCCATGAGAAAATTTTGCGATGAAAAAATGTCAGCCATCTTGGATTTGGAAATGGACATCTTTTTCGTAATCTACGAGTTCAAGTTACTCGAAAACGATACCCATGTCAGATTTTTTGATTGGGGAGGAAGTTCAGGGGAGCTGGGGGCGTGGGGGGGGTCACGGCACGGCGAGCGAAGCGAGCCGTGCCGTTCCCCTTGGTCGCATTGTGGCTCGCTTCGCTCGCCACAATGCTCCCCCGGTTATAAGTGAGGGGGTCTTAGGGGGGTCTTGGGGGTCGTCGGGGGGGTCACAGCACGGCTCGCTTCGCTCGCCGTGCTGTTCCCCGAGGTCGCATCGCGGCTCGCTTCGCTCGCCGCTCTACCCGAAAAAAAATTATAGTTGGGGGGTCTTGGGGGTCACAGCACGGCGAGCGAAGCGAGCCGTGCTGTTCCCCTTGGTCGCATCGGAACCGAAATCCTCACCCCAAGTCAGTCAAAAACGATACCCATATCAGGTTTTTGGTTGGGGGAGGGGGTACAGGGGGGCTGGGGGCATGGGGGAGTCACGGCACGGCTCGCTTCGCTCGCCGTGCCGTTCCCCTTGGTCGCATTGCGGCTCGCTTCGCTCGCCGCAATGCTCACCCGGGTTATAGTTGAGGGGGTCTTGGGGGGTCATTGGGGGGGTCACCGCATGGCTCGCTTCGCTCGCCGTGCTGTTCCCCGCGGTCGCATCGCGGCTCGCTTCGCTCGCCGCGATGCTCCACCCGAAAAAAAAGGTCAAAAATAGGCCAATTTTCGGTTTTTCCTAAAAAAAAGGGGTCTGGGGGGCAAAAGGGGGCAATTTTTTTTTGTCATTCAAAACCATTTGTCCTACGCTACATGACTGTGAAAAAAAAATTCTTCCAAGTCTATCCGTTTTGGAGATGGAAAGGGGGGGCAAAAAAGGAGGTTAAAGGGGGGGGTCCAATTTTTTTTCCTTCCAAAACGAAGAGAAACCCTCTATACGACCCCGCAATCAGAACCCCTCTATCGCGACGCATCTGGTAGCACACTCAAAAGGGGGGTCCTGGGGGCAGGGGGGGGGGGCGAAATTTTCTATGCAATCAAAATCACTTGTCCCCCTCTATACAACCCCCATAAAAAAATTAAGAAATATGGCTCCACGTAGGAGCCCCCCCTGAGGGGGCGGTCTTGGGGGGGCAAATCTCAAAAAGTCGGAATTTTCCCTAGGAGACTTTTACCTCCCCTATACGATTCCGTAAAAAAAAACATACCTTCCCATCCACCATCAAGGCGAACAATTATGTCAATCAGTCAGTCAGTCAGTCAGTCAGTGAATCAGTGGTAATCTAGCTTTATACTATAGTAGAATAAAATGCTGGACATTTCACACAGCATTATGACATACTCCTTCCTTTATGCAGGTCTTAGAATAAAATAGTGAATCATGTTGTAAAACGATACCCGCAGTACGCAATTTCGAACGCAACTCGAAACAAAGAGATTTCAACAATGCAATACAGTTGCCGCATCAAAAATACAGTTTTCCGCAGCAAAGCCATTATTTTCCGCGCACCGCTATGGACATGTCAACGACAGCGTTGTTACATGGATGTTACTCTATCACGCACGACCAGACCCAGTTTTAATCTATCTGGTGAAAACTTGATGGTAAAGCTTCTCGTGAGCTCATTCACGTTTTCACAAGTTTTCCTTTATATTATAATAGTTGCAAGTTGTATTCTACCTACTTTATAGTGAACCTATACAATATTTTTTTTCTTTCTTCTTGAAGTGAAATAGTCAACGGGAGTTAGTTCCGTCGCTAACTCGCTAACATAATGATTTCGGCCACGACGACGCGGCCAGTCTCGACCGAGACCAGCTATAGGACATATCTAATAATTATAGTGCACAAGTGTATCCGAGAACACAGGTCTATACATAATAGTTACCTAACTAGAACAAAATACAATTTATGTAGGTTCTAACTTAGATCAAATAAAATCAAAGCAGAAATTCAAACATAAATACAGTAAATCAATGTTGCAAAACTTTGTAAGCTCAATTTACAAAGCTTACTATGTTTACCAACGTCTGACAAAACTTCTTGTCCTGTCTCACTGACGAAGACACCTGGTAATCTCAGTGTCTGTCGTGATGGCCTCTGGATATCAGACTAGTTCCAGATGAACGGGACTTTAACAGCGTAATTGGTTCCTTAGATGTTGCTTTTATATTGATAGCATTCGTGTTCACATCTGTCAGATTTTTCTGGAAATCTATGTCATTATCCATAGCATGAATTCATATAACAGTTTGGTAATACAAAGTCATAAGCGGTAGGTAAAAACAATGCTGATTTCTTGGGCTTCCTTTCGGCCCAACAGGTCGATTGAGAAGCATTCTACAGTGACTACAATATTATGCTCACCGTTCATTGGCTGCATTTTGATTGTCGATAAAATATTATTATTCTATAAAATGAGCCTTGAGTGGCAAAAGCTGTATCTGATGCACTCACGAATCTGAATCAGCATGCAGTGCCGGAAGGAAATGCAAAAAATGAGGGAGTTTTTACTTTCTTTAATAAAATAAAATTGTTATTCAAGAAAGGTATAATCAAATTATTCGAACGAGTATGTATGTTAGTTAAATAAAGTCAGGCTACAGAAAATGACAATGGATGCTATAAAAATTAAACATATGTAAACAAGAAAGTTTTCATTATCAATATAAAATACACACATGAATACATCTTTTTTTTTTTTTTTTTTTTTTTTTATTTATTTAAACGCACAAAACATAAAATAATCACAAAATATACAGAATTTGAATAATAAAGGGTTTAGAACTTGATCATTTCACAAATTATGTGCATACTGAGAATCATAAGAACAAAACGTGTAGAGCAAAACGTATGATAGAAAAGCTTGAAATAGAAGAAAAAAAAAACAATAAACCGGATAGGTTCCTAAATCTAAATATAAGTAAACTTACATATGTGCTCATGCACCCACTTACAATTACACATTATTATAAGCTTAGGATCAGGAAACTTAATCTAATTTAACTGATTTTAAAGTTCGGGTAAACTGGCTCAATTTGGGAACAAAAATGTCAAGGACAGTGTTATCCTTAGATAAATCATTGTATTGACGGGCCATTCTAGTTAGGGGGTTGTAAAATGAAATATTGTTTTTAAAAGTCAACAAAGCAAAGAGGTTGGTTTGTTGACTTTTACCTGTCTGTACACACAAGTAGCTATTCTCAGTTACGTAGCGTCTGGCCCCTGTTCTCTAGTAGATTTTTTGCAAAGCAAATAAAACCTGCAGAAGCGTGGTAAAAATCAAAATCTTGTGGAGAATAAGAAAACCTACAAGAAAATCTGCAGAAAATGTGTTTTCATGTAACAAATACGTATGATTTAGGCAACTAGGAAGTTTCTCCGGAACAAATTGATGCCGGGCTCCGCCGAAATAATTGCCGTCGTTAGGTGGTATTACTCTGAAGAGAGAGTTTATTGACTCAGATTTTTGGATTGCTATGTTCCAGAGTTTTGAACTTAATAACTTGAAGCGAGGAGGAAATCAATAATACTTTATTTATTATTTGATAATAATTTTATACATTATAATTATACTTGTCTAAGTGCTTATTTTGTTAACCTAAATAAATAAAATCCGAAATCTGATTCAAAATGGATGCTGCATTGAGTAGCTACATAAGTAGGTACTTATCTAGTTATAATATGCCCCACTAAAAGCATCCTCTGACCCTGCCAAGCCACATTAATCCCAACTCCGCCCAAACAAACAACATTTTCCCCTGAAAGCCTTCTAAGGTGAAGTTTCACCCTGCTCTGTATTCTCTTCACGGGCCCGGACTAGTGAATAAGAGTTGGAAAACAGTCAGCTTCGATTGTTTGTATTATAGCAGTTATCGGATATGGAGTTGAGTATTTTGACGAGAAATATAGAGATTCTATTGATAACTTATTTATTTTTATGATTAGGTATTATTTAAGCTCGTCTGGACATCAAGGATTTAACTTTAGGGTTGAGCTTGCAAATAGCGATGTCGACATTCTTGAGAGATTTCAAACCAAGACAAGATTAATGAGATAGCGCGACGAGCTCGAGGCACATCTTCCATCATGGCCTGTTGCAGCGTTGGATCGCGAGGAGTGAAGGAGAAAAGGGAGGCCTTTGCCCAGCAGTGGGACAATAATGGCTCAAAATAAATAATAAATAAAATAAACAAGATAAATGTCAATATACACGTGAGCAACAAGCATATTATTTTGTATATGGACATAAAAATGCCTGCAGTCGACCAAGAGATGAAAAGTTAAATAATAATTATCATTATTAATTATATGAATATTAATACTTACTATTTATTTATTTATGTATTTAAGTAGTGTATTATTTATTTTGGAATTTGTAATATTTATTATTTGTTTTTTAGTATTCTTATTTAGATAACCTGTGGTACACCCCCTGCCTTTTCTTAAATTCAAATAATTCTTTCCATCCAAAGATTGCCTGGAAGAGATCACTTCTCAGCGATAAGGCCGCCCATTGTACCTTTCGCATATAATGTATTTTTGTAATGATTAATTTGATTATGGTGTACAATAAATAATTTTTGTATTGTATTGTATTGTATCCCAAAAGCTTGATGTTCAGAGATTTATATTTAGAGTTCAGATTTTCTTTCTCCTTGTTATTTGATAAGCCGTTGAAAGTTATTTTCCTGCAATTTCACGAAAATATTTTTTGTTATATACATACAACATTTCTCCTGGCCTGTAACAGCCTGTAACCACTTAGCCCAGAGCGAAATTTTTGCTTCCGAATCAAATTACAGCCGCAACAAAAGTTGCACAGCGGCAACAAAACGTCGCACACGACATTGCTCTCGTCCGGCATGGCCTGTCAAACACAATTAGTGCTAAATTCGCTTAACAACGCTGCAGCCAATTTGCAGAGTACGCTTGTTAGCTGTCGGCTGTAGGTTCGTGTGGTGAGACGTGGAATTTAATTTTATAGACGGAATTTGTTGCATTTCCTTGCTCTTGGACATTTTTCTGACAAATATAGACGGATTTTATAAAATTGATTTCAACATTTCTGAGGTAGATTTTTTTCAAAACATATTGTAAGAAAATTAAAAACTTTTGAAACTTTCATGGTTTGGGCACACAAAAGTCACTTCTGGATCACGGAATAACTGAAAGCACTGCGAGTAAGCATGGCGCATGAAACTGAGCCGAAATATTAGAAAACTCAAAAATCAAATCACGGTAAATAACCCGTTTAAAGTGACTTTTGAGGTAGAAAAATTTGTCGTAGGTTTCAAGTAAAGGTCTAGTAATCGTTTTGAGATAATGCATAATTCGCAGCTTTTGATTTCAATCAATTAAATATTACCAACTCCCAACAAAAGGGGGTTTAATTTTAATGAGCCGTCTTCCCTCTCCTAATAGTAAGCTAATATTGACTCAAATCTCAGGTGGACCATTCCAAACTGACACCGAAAGGCTCACAAACCCTTTGCAAATATGGATCTTTGTAATATGGACAGTAGCTTTATGATAAAGCTGATTTAATTAGATCCTTACCAGTCAAGAGTATCTTCGTAAGCAAGGCTCTTGTTAATTTGGGCGATATTCTTGTTGAATCTAGGTAGGTTCGTTGCTCCAGACAATTTGGCTAGACACGTGATTTCGAGGACAATCCTTGTTGACAGAGCTCAAGCTTTTATGGACATTGCACGATGGATGATGTGGAAACAGCTAAGGTATTTAGAAACGTAGGAGCTTAGAATGTTGGTGTAAGCAAGGGTCTTGTTAATGTGGCCAGTATTGTTTCTTCAGGTGTGCTACATGAATGGAAGCTTGTCTTTGCGCAAACAAGATAGGTATGATGGTAGATCAATATTTGCTGCTGCATATTGATGGATCGAATTAAGCTGTAATTTATGTCAATAGTGGAGTAATTTACTGTCTAATTCAAGTCATAATTTTCTATTACTCACTAATAAGACTAATATAGGTAAGTATTATAAATGCGAAAGTTTAGATGTTCAGATGGATGTAAGTATGGCTGTATGTTTGTTACTTATTCACGCTAAAACTACTGAACGGATTGGGCAAAAATTTTGCATTCAGGTTGTTCAGAGCCTGGAATAAAATATAGAACAATAATATATTTTGTTATTCCATAAATCAGTTCCACTATCCGCAGATCGTACTAATATTTGTCCCGAGGCGGGAATCAAACCCGCCTTCGAATAAGATCCTGCGTCGAAGGCAGACTTTCGTCCACCTTGCCACAGAGGTCGTCAGTTATGTGTCGAGGTTTATTACGAAATTCTACATACAGAGTTTTGATAGTGTATAGGTGAAATGGAAAAGCATTACATGCGTAAAGCCATACACGTCGATAAACACGTGTAAAGCCGTTGGCTGAAGCTAGAACTTTCATAACCTTAAAATATTGGAAGCCATATTGTTGCGGCTAGTGAAATTCAATCACATAAAAACGAAACATCTCGTTCGAAGAAATACCTAGGTATACTTACTTAGGTATTTAAAAAAGAATGATTAGGAACATGGTAGTAGGCATAATTGGCCATAGTTCAAGCATTGCGGCGCGGCGGCGGCGTATCGTTAGACGACCTCTGTGGCGCGGTGGGCGAAGGTCCGCCTGCGACGCAGGAGGTTGCGGGTTCGATTCCCGCCACGGAACAAATGTTTGTACGATCTGCAGATATTTGTTTCGGGTGTTCTGGTCGTTTTCTATGTATAATAAAAAAATATCTATCTATGCAATGTATTGTATTATGTATATCAGTTATCTAGTACCCATAACACAAGCTCTGCTTACCATGGAGCTAGATAATGCTGTGTGAATTGTGTCCAGCATTATAAATAAAAATCGTATGGCTGTTTGGTATTCTCGCCGTAGAATCTAAGTCGAGTCCATGTTAATAACAGTGGTGAGGAGCGGCGGGTAATGCGATTTATAGTGCCTTGTGATTGCGGTGCAAGGGAGGGTAGGGTTGGGGGCGTTAGTCATAGGGAATTATATGCAATCAGTGCATAGAGTTATTCTTACTCTATGAATCAGTGCATCATCTAACCCCAAGCTAAGCAGAGCTTGTGTTATGGGTACTAGATGACTGATATACATAATACAATGCATTAGATAGTTAGATATTTTTTATTATACATAGATAACGACCAGAACACCCGGAACAATTATCTGCAGATCGTACACACACACAATTGTCCCGAGGCGGGAATCGAACCTCCTGCGTCGCAGGCAGAGCTTCGCCCACCGCGCCACAGAGGTCGTCGTGCATGTATCCTTCTTTCATTTCGTCATCCCTTGCACCACCCCCACACTACAGAACTAGGGTTCCGTACGTATAAAACGCACCTGTTATACAGGGTGTGATTGCTCCGTATAATTGAATTACGCGCTGAAAGATATACGATTTCATTAAGTAGGGCGGGATCGGGCCCTTCAATAGGTTCGAAGTTTAACGGAGGAAGTTTGAATGTTAATCAATCTTTAGATAAGTTCCTATGTATCCTCCGATTGATAAACCTGGATATTATTAGTAAACAAAAGAGTAACATCATCATCATCATCATCAGCCTAAAGCAGGCTACTGTTGGACATAGGCCTCCCCCAATGAGCGCCATAGCGCCCTATCTTCAGCTTGCCGCACCCAGCATCTACCTGCAGTCTTTCGCAGGTCGTTATTCCACCTGGTCGGAGGGCACACTACGTTTACCGAGTCGTGGTCTCTACTCGAGAATACGTTTGCCCCAGCGGCCGTCGGTTCTTCGCGAGATATATGTAACAAAACCCAAGAAATATTGTTGGAAAATATTTAACAAGGTTTCATCGAAACAACGATCAAAGCACAGAAGCTCGAAAATGTTGGTTTTAGAGAACTTTCATTTATCAATTAAATTGATCTCTCATTTGTTTTCGAATTAAATTATATATTTTAAAAAATTTTTTTTTTTTCGCTGCACATCACAGAGTAAATGCGTTGTTGAAGTTTGATGTTAAGTTTTCATTCAAAAATGGTTTTGTTGACATAAAATATCTTGGATTCTAAATCGAAGTATAGATCTCAATTTCAAATCCTTAGATTATTAATAATGATAAAGCATTTATATTATATTTACCATGATTTGCGTTCTTTTGTAACCATAATAATTTTAAAAGTTTTTTAATGATAAATCTACGTTATGTTTAAAAAAATATTTATTATTAAACTACATCCTGGCACAAGTATATTTACATACTTAAAAGGATGTCCTAACAACTGTCTAGCATGTAAGATACTTTTTTCTACAAATAAACAATTTTCAATTTTTTTTTTATAGCTGGTTTCCTGGACTTTGTATGCCTCATTCCCATTCTAAACTTCTTATGCCTATTCAACGTTATTTTTAGGAAATATAGCGTATTATTGCATGTTTTTCTCTAGAACGAAATCTATCCAACAAAGCAAAACTTTTACTGAAAACAATTATTATAATTTTTAATCTAAAAAAGTATTCGGCATCTTATTTAGATAAGCCGTAGGATCCTGCTCATTCATTTTTCTAGAAAAACTGATCTAATAGTAAATTATATATATACAAAAAGTCTTTCAGACTTTTCAATAATGTTGCCAACCGCCACATAAAAGCAACCTCTATAATAGTAGAAACGGGATATAAAACATGAGAGTACATCACCAAACTCATCTTCACAACTCCCTAAGCCCCAGTTTACTGAAATCACTGTGTAGATACAACTAGACAAGTGTGTGTCGGGTTCTAATCTGGCAGAGTTCCGTAGGTACGGGGTAGAAATTGTATCTCAATTCACTAAAACGGTCGGATTTACAACCTGCATACACTTTATACAATTCATGTATAAAATACCTACGTAGTGAGAGAATTCTGGTTCAAAAATTTAAAAACATTTGGGAAATAAAATTAAGTTCCGAAAAGTTATAAACTTAATTGGAGGCTCATATTTGTCAAGGGGGAAAAACTTGAATAAGCCTTTTTTCGAAATATTTTTATCAAACTGTACACGAGAAGAAACATTCTACTTAGTTCGTAATTCCATTTACAATATTTAATATGGATATAGCTTTAGTAGATACCTAATATTGTCTCTTACGTGAATAAATGATTAAAACCAAAGTTAAAAAAAAATTGCCCAATTTCATACCAATTACATTGAAGTATCAGGTCGAAATCTAAAACAGAGCCACAACGAAAAACAAGGCTCCCTCCACGTCGCACGGAACCCTAAAAAGAAACGGCACATTTGTGTACATTGTCACTGCGCCCCACTGCACCTGATGCCGGATTTATGGCCAGGGTCCAATGATGGAGAGCACCAGTTGACACCCGCCTTCCATGTTTTAATTTGCCATAAACAAAGGTTTTGTAAAGGGGACAGTTCTTGGTTACCGAGGGTGATATGTAAAATGCTTTGTTGAGCGTTCTGCTTTATTTTAAATATTTTTTAAAGAAAGTCGGATTATAAAACATTTTAAAAAGCCTTTTAATTAGTTTTTACTGTGATTAAAATGCATCAGTACTTGAAAGTCTCTCTGGTTTATTGCCCTTATACGCGACAATGCAGCAAGCATTCAGTATTTTTGTATCTAGCAATAAAATATTATACCTAAAATTAAAATATAAACTAATGCTTCGTTGAATTCTTTCAAATTCAATAAAATAGAAATACTTAATTTTATAACATCAATAGAAATTATTAAAAACATGACACACCTTGAGAATATGTACCTACTTCACGTATAGGTTTTACAGAAATGCCCTAACTCATATAAATTCGGGGGCTTAGCCAAGTAATATAAGCTACTCACATAATACTTGGCTAAGCCCCCGAAAGAGATCTAGCCAGCGCTGGTTTTCCGTTCAAACCACATTACATTACCTAATCTGTGCCCGCAGCACCCAATGGAGTGCCCAACCTCATAGTCCATCCTTATTCCCACAAAATAACTTTAAAGATAGCTACAGAATTATTCTTTATAATTCCTTTCTGCATTAACGTGCAATATATCATTTCCCGATATGATCTAGCAAAGCGCGCTCGAATCTGTCCTCGATCGAAGTGCCAAAGACATTTTTGCGGTCAAAAGTCATTCCACCAGCTCTTGGCAGCGACGAGCAACAAAAGTGGAGCAACACAATAGGCTATAGAAAGAGCCGTCGTCGCATAGCTTTCAAGTTGTAGTGATCGGGCCATTGTTCTAGCAACGGCCGGGGAGTGGGTTATAATAAAGTTTTAGAGTTTATTGTTTTGAGTTTTTGAAAATAGTGTTCGGCTGTCTTTGTAAATTTGATCCGTCTGCGATGTCCAGTTTAACACTTAGTCAACATTTTTGTGTGTCAGGGTTTGGTTTAGATTATTTAACATTTTCAGATCATTAAGATCAAACTCAGAGCTGTACCTAATTTTTAATTAAATACGATAAAGAGATCATAATCTGTTACAGTTTAAACGAGTCAAAGTATTAAATTAAAAATATGTAGGTTTTAGTTTATTTTAAACATTTTACAAGTCTTTTTTTAAGACTTTCTTATCTCTTTAAACACATAAGTTCTCGAAGCATCTTCACATAATATACATTGACGGCACACGGCAAGGCTCCGATAACCGCAAACCGATTAAGCTAGGGCCTACAAAAGACGATAACCCTTAAATGCTAATGGGGTACTACAGACCCCGACTTACAAAGAAGCACGCGCCCGAGATGGCAGTGATTTCAGACGATAGTCGTGCGTGGGCTTAAACTGACTGTGAATACTCGTAAAGTTTTAAAACAATGCCCTTATGGTGTGCTTAAACCCACACAGGATATGCATGGGCCTATCTTAATAACATTGAGAAAATGGAAATAATGAGAAAGTTGCAAAGTTTGATGGTAAACTATGTTACACAATTTATAATTATAATCTTCTCCCCGTAAGAGCTCACTGCAAATTGATTAACTTTTTTACGGGCGCGACGTCCAAACAGAAAAGCTATTTAGTGCGTTACATTTTATACGCATATATTATCTCGGAGACCTTTGCAAGTAAGAGTGGAGTTAAAATAAATATGGAAGGGCAGCAGCCTTCTTCTATTAAGTTGAAACATCGATTATTATGGCAAAACCCTTCTTGCTGATCAAAATAAATCTATTCAAATTAAGGACTTTATAAATACTAAACTTCCTACCTAAAAACGTATTATTTCCTAGTTTCAATTCCACGAAGTGATGAATGGGCAATTATTATCTAATTTCAACCCTTCAATAACCTACAATACAGTCATCAAACTGTCAATAAGTGAAATAATCATTAGAACTACATCGACACACATTAACGTTCATAAGTGTGGAGCTTATCGGCGTCCAAAAGTTCTTTCAGGCGATAATTACACAGGCGTGAAGGGGTCGTTCGTACCCTTTGATTATTAAAGGGTTGTGTACCTAAGGGTTAAATCTCACTTGACCACTATCTACGTGCTTTCCTAAAGGAATGTAATTGATCGACTCGTGGACAAACTCTCTAACTAGCATTTCTGTTTTGATGTATTCGTGATGTGTTTCACTTATATCTACTATTTTCGCCGCTCTTTGGTCGATTTTCTTTTGTTTTTGCGGCAAAACTAGCTTAAGTGACTTGTCAAATGACATTGTTATTTCTTTATTTATGTTGAGCTTTTCGCTACAGATTTCTTTGGTATCCTTTTCCGCAAAAAACAAGCCTTCACGAACAAGCCTGCTTTTCTGGCCATCACCTTTTGTTCAGCCAAATATATGAGGTCCGACCCTCGGATAACACTTCGTGTGGAAACGTTTGCTATTGAAATGGAAATTTTGGTTTTTGTTTGAGCTCTTTAATGTTAGTGGGCACCTTTGAATTGAGATGAGGGGTCCTTTGAAATAATGCGAAAATTCATGGACCAAAGAGTTATTCATTCATGGTTCGTAGTTCCTATATGAATTAATAACATTTAGAGTACACCTAGAGGTACCTACAGTACCTAGGTACCGGCTTGGTCGGAAAATAAAGATCGACTTGTCTTTTTCGTGTTTGCATAAAACATTAACTACATATGAAAACATTTTAATAAGGCCTCATAAAATAAATTCCCATTTCATAATCATTTTCAAGTAGGGTCTAAAATCAGTGGAATAGGTAGATACTACCTGAATAATTTCCGTAGGTAACAAAATACAAAACCAAACAAAACCCTCAGCAAAACACCTCAACCGCAGAGACCCTAACGGTGCGTCTTCCAACTCATTATTTTACCCGAAACTAAGGGAGATTCAACATCAAAGCAACACACTTTCAATATTTGAGTAGCGGATTCACCGCTCAAATAATTACCCAAATTAAGGGGAGTTTTACGCACGCGTAAATAAATGATGAGGCAAACTTACCTGTTATATCTTGGGGGTGTATGCATAGCTAAGTTGTCATCTCTAGCGATTATTGCAGGTTTCATGAAATATTGCTGTTAAAATCTTAGCATGTACTTTTACGAACATACTGACCAAATTATATTTTTTTCTATTTTACGTTAAAATGACAAAGAAATGAAAGGTCTAAAAGCTATCAAATCTTGATTTTATGTAACTAAGTGTTTATGACATTTGAAGTAATAATTATTAGCCAAGGAAATAAAAACATTTTGAAGTTGACTTTAAAGAAATGACAATTTGTTTTCCTCATAAATTATTTGGTAAATATAAATAGAATAGAGACAAAAATCTGGAGTTATTAGTGTTCTGTGTATTTATAGCCAATAACATCATCATCATCATCATCAGCCTATATTAGTCCACTGCTGGACATAGGCCTCCTCCAATGAGCGCCATAGCGCCCTGTCTTCAGCTTGACGCATCCAGCATCTACCTGCAGTCTTTCGCAGGTCGTCCCACCTGGTCGGAGGGCGTCCTATACTACGTTTACCGAGTCGTGGTCTCCACTCAAGAACACGTATGCCCCAGCGGCCGTCGGTTCATCGCGAGATATAGTTAATAACATGAAATAACATGATTATTTTACCGTTTTCTAAGCTCCAAAAACCAGCAGCAACCAGCTTCCTACCCAAATGCGTCTTGAAGATGGGTGAGGTATCTAAGTTATTCATGGTTTAGGGGCTGTAAAGTTGTATTTGATATGAAGGTACATACATACATAGGTACTACGTGAGATAATAAACGGACTGACGTATGGTGAGGGAAACTGAGGTATTGTGACGTGCGGTGCGCAAAATGAGATTTCACATGTTATGGCTGTCACTTGTGAAATGACCTAAATAATATAAAAAAGCACTAGGAAAATCAACAAATATTACGCGTCGTATAATGTTATTGTCGAGTATGTTCTTGACGACAGCCTCCATTATAAAAAAATTATAGTCACAAGGTATCGACAGTGCGGTCTGTATAATCTGCAAACAATGTCGAACACAAACACAGGTGAAATAAACGCAACTCAGTTACAGCTAAACAGGGGGTTTTCAGTTAATCTGCGATAACCTGAGGGGTGCAGCGCCATCTGTCGTACATCTGCATAACTTTGCGTCGCGCGCGATCCTGACGGCCTTTTGAATTTGTATGGCTTGGGAGATTTCTACAGGGTGATGGCATCACTGCAGATTTTGAATGAGGTGTTTTCCAAAAAAGAAAAGAAACCCTATTTACCATAGAATTCAATGGAAGGCAGGGATCTTTCACAGAAGAATAGTGGTTGTTATTGGGATGTCATGTCATATTAATGTCTACGTCATTCTAAATTGACGGGCTAAAACACAAAACGCCATCTTTTGCAGTCTGAGCGAACTATTTGTGACACATTAATGAGAATGTGATTATAGGACTCTATTATTTCCCAATTGCATGGCATGGTTCTTTCTTTCTAAATGTACATACGAGTAATTATTATATAGGCATGTATAAACTGAACCCTTGCATAAACCTACAGATATATGTATTCAATATTTAATTTACAACAACGAAATATAAATAAAAGCTCAATTCTATATTGAACAAAGTTTTAGCATGATTGTTTAAGCATTGTTTGCACGAAATGTATATTTTAATCCGTACTTCCTTCCGGTCCGCAAAAGCACACAAAAATATCCTTCCGGTAATCGGAAGTTGAAGCCTGGGGTGGTTTAATTGATAATATTCAGAGTCGATTTAAAATTTATAACATTACTAGTTACGCCCCGCGGCTTAGCGCTCGTGGAAATCTATGTGTCAAATAGTTTAAACCTTTCTCTTGAATCACTCTATCTATGTAAAAAACCGCATCAACATCCGTTGCGTAGTTTTAAAGGTCTAACCATACATAGGGACAGACAGCGGGAAGTGACGTATTATACTATGTAGTGATTTTCGTTGGATTTTATATTGTGTCCCGAGGTAAATTAGGCAGGAGCTGGGTTGACCTGAGGCAGGTACGTAACAAAGCTTCTATGGCTAAAAATTATATTTCTTTATGTACGGTACCGAACTCTAATAATTTTTCATACACGCTATGTCAGTTTTGGGAAATACACATAGATGTCCACGCGGCAAAGCCACGGGGCGCAGCTAGTGTTTTATATATAAATTTGCCAACCATCTCCAATTCAATAGTAAATCTTTACCCATCCTTCCAATTATTAGAAAAGGAGCATCAAACTGTAAACGATATTCAACCAATTGGCTTCTACAGAAAAACAAAAGAACATCGTGTGAACGAACTCGACACGAAAGTGAAAAGTAACGTTGAAACAGAGCGGAGATGCTCCTTGTAAAATAAAAGCACCCTATATCGTGTCTGGCCACTCACCCTATATTATTATGAGTTTTCCCGAATTTTCCCTCAGGTTTTCATTAGCAGGGGTGCGTTTTAGTGACTTATGCAAACAAAGGGAAGGGTGCGAACTGGCAACGTAACAAGTTGCATGCTGCATACGGCGAATATTTTGAACAAATTGTTTTGATAAATTTTAATAAAATATAAGGGAAATTGAAATTTTGGATAAATGAATATACGTGTTGGGGTAACAAAATAACAAATTATCAAAAATTTGCTGTTTTTCTCATTAAAAAGCTTTATGTAGTGAGATCGAATATCCTAATTACCTATTTTATACGTTCTCTACGTGGAATGCAAATCGAATATAAAATTCGATAATAATCCAGAGGTTTAACTGCACTCATTTCTAAAAAAATTTACCCTGTACAAATAAAATTTAGGTACCTACATATATTACCTACCTACTTGTATTTTAAATTGCAAGAAAAACGTAGGATTAACGATTCCAAAATATTAAAACCGAGTAAATCTTTCCAAATTTATGACTTTTACGTGTTTTGGTTGGTAATGTTTAAATTAAAGCTGCAAGTTGAGGTGTTGTTTTGAACATAAATAAAACTGTGAATGCTAATAAATCAAATAAATTTTTCGATGACTGCGCAGAAGAATATATTAAAATAAAGTTTATTTGTACCTGATTTTGAATAAGGAATTGAAACTAGGCATTTGTGTGTGAAGTAGTTTGAAAAATCATTTTGCGTGTGTAACATTAGCTTTAGTGCTTTAACACACGTTAAAGCAATAAAGCTAATGCTAAACTACAGCTAATAACTAAAAACTCAAGCTGCATCTATAATAAATAAGATGGTAGCAGCCTACGTTCCCAACTTTGATATTAAATAACTCTTTGGGTTTGATGCGGAACTAAAACTATATCGGTTTATTTGAGAATTTAGTTGAAAGTTGCAATTATTGTTTATTTTCAAGACTGGCATATGCATCAATACAAATGACTGAAAGCAGTTAAAACAATATGAATAAAAACATTGTCTGTCGTTCGTTCTTTTAAAAAATATCGAATCTTAGTGCAAACAGTCATCATCATCATCAACCTATATTAGTCCATTGCTGGACATAGGGCTCCCCCAATGAGCGCCATAGCACCCTGTCTTCAGCTTGCCGCATCCAGCATCTACCTGCAGTCTTTCGCAGGTCGTCATCCCACCTGGTCGGTGCAAACAGTAAAACCCGATAATTCTTGATCCGTCTTTCCCATGATCAAGGCATAGGCTAAATTTCATTTAAGGAAGAACTCACAAAGACGCACATAGAAGTACCTATGTATTCTTCGAGAAAGTTCGACTGCTATTGCAATAAAAGCCTACATTCACGCCGCGAGGCAATTATTATTTTACTCACAGCTGAAACTCAAAGTACAATAACAATTCAGAACGGATTAGAGAAGAAAACGGATTTACCCACTTTCCGAACTCAGCCTTATTTACATCAAACAAATATTGAAACTGCAATAAACAGGATGTTCAATGGACTTTTACAGGCATCTGGAAGTTTTGTGCTTCGCGTTTTTGTGCTGTTTTAGGCCAGTCTTCTTCTAATACTTAAGAGCCCATACAACCTCAACTTTGTGTGAAAAGGCTAGACATTTGATTTTGCGTTCATAAGAGCGGGACAGGGCATTGCAACGCAAGTCCAAAAATCAAGTTTTAGCTTATTACCTATTAATTAGGACATTATTTGAAAAAACCGAAACATATAACATTTTTATTTATACTTAATTCTATTACCACGCTTATTGTCAAGATCTGAACTTCTGTATTTATTGAGAAATTTAGGTTTTAGTAAAAATTTAGAGGTAACTTTGCGATTTTTTTCTATCGAGAAAATTTTATGGAATCGTGTTTTCGAAACATATGATCGATAGATTAAGTCCTGAACTTTACCATATATCAATTTCAAAGTTAAATATTCAGTAGTTTAGACGATATGGACATCCGGCGGAGTTGAAAATTAGCAGTTTGAGGTAGTATACACTCTTAACAATAAAGAAGATGACAACTGGTAGAAGGTGGTAATGCACATGGGGTAGTTGAGAACTCTAAACGAAGGCAAGACTCATTTGAATCCTTTTGCTAATGCGGACTTTTTGTCGGAGATTGGTTACCATAGGAAGTAACCTATGCAATAGAAGCCAATCCCTAACTATCAGGCTAGTATTACCGGCTAGTAAATGCCTCGTCATCATCATCAGCTTATGATAGTCCACTGCTGGACAGGCCTCCATTATATACATATCCTAGGCATAGCTTTAGGCCCAGCATAGGACATAGTAAGTGCCTACCTATCTTTTTTATATTATTTATTTCAAAGCTCTATTTTTACATGGTATAAACCTAATAATAATAGAGAAACCTTTTAAATTAGTTATTAATAAAATTCTAACCAAAACTGAATTTTAATAAAACTAATTAAATATTTCGTCAAAACACACACAAATATAATAAATAAATTTTTTATAAGTATCTTACATTGACAGATAGGTACTTACGTTAAAATTTAATATAGGTACCTCCTTAAGCACACCGTCTAGCTACAAATAAGTTTAAGCATTGTTCACAGAGGACGACGAAATCTTATAATGGGTGCAAGTTTCGAAGGCCCTGGTAGGTCTAGACGGGCTCTTTGCCGCTTAAAGTTTACAAGGAGGAAGACTCTTTAGGCACTAACTTTACTGAAGGATATTGAACATTACTTCCTTGTTAATAGGATTTAAAATATCATGATATTTACTTACGAGCTGAGGCATGCGTTTTGTTGGGTCAGTTTCTGTTCTTACCTGAAACAAAATAGTTAAACATTTAAAAATACAGCAAAACTATCCATAACTCAGTCTTGGCCAAAGCATTGGAACTGAATGAAAAAAGGAGAGGTTAGTTCGTTAGTTCAGCAGTTAGATCTAATGGGCTTTTTATTTAGGTACATTCTTCATACTGCTTCATATGTATGCAATTCCTTAATCTAATGACACAGAGAAGTCGCAAAGAAACTATAAGAAACCCTTTTCTACGACATTTTCTAACAAAACTTTTCAAAACCTTCCAAAATCCTTCAACATTTCCAATAACCCGCACTAATTCATATCCTCAAAATCCAATAGGGTGACCGTCAGGTGTCGCCAACATTGGGAGCCTGCCGTTTATAGCCCCATATTTCAGCACCCCTGAAAAAGACTGCCTGCTTGATTTGCATCTGACAACGACTTCAATAATAGCAACCCCAGTTTTAGAAAGCGAAAATTATAGGAAGGATAATGATATTACTTTTTCTGGGGAAAAGTTGGTGACAAATTGATTTTTATAATTTTTTGAGGTCGCCTTTGTAAGAAACGCTTTTTATGGGTTTCATCTTTAGGGTTGGCCATTTGGTCGAACTAAAATTGGATTAAGAAACGTTAAATCCGCTTTTGACGGTTTTTTATTAATATGACAATAAAAATTGTTTGGACTATACAAACCGATCTTTTTCATAGAGATCGCCAGACAAAATCCAATTTAAACCCACACAATAAAATTCAAAATACATTGAAACAGCAATAGATAAACCCTGCATCCAATTAACTGCACAACAGCACTTCCTGACAGATATTAGTAGAAATTGTCGACAATTTTCTCCCGATGACCACGACCACCCGTGGAGATCAATTGACCACTTAGTCGCCATCGGCCCCTCTGCCGTTCTCAGGACAATTACGGGATATTACCCTGGTGGTCTATTTGTATACCTTTTTACGATGGACCCTACTTGATTGGTTTCTTATTGAAAGAGCGAGAAAAAAATATCATACACGATTACTGCATGCTGTACTCAAATAGGTAAAAGACAACAAATTTTGTAGAGAAAAAAGTTAATACCTACACTATTGAAATTTACTAAAAATATTCCACACAAAATTCCGAGCTTCGGAATGTTATAAAAATTGCGCAAACAATTTTAGAATTGTTTTTGCAACGAAAAAAAGTACAGCGTTTTATTCTATGTTCGAAAAAAGTTGTGAAACGACACTGTTTCGTGAAAAATACGGAATAAAAAAATGGAACATATTTTTTATTCGAAATTCAATACGCGCGGAAATTAATACCAGTTCAACGATTTACCCTTTGGTTTGTTCCAGTAGCTCGCGGTGAATAATATTGCTTTTATTGAGATTTTACAACTGAAAATGCACCTTGTTGTTTTGGGAGAGAATGCATTCTTGTTGGTCTTCTACTACAACTCTTACATTTTTGAATTAATACCTCGCAGTAAGTGTTTTACCGTAAAAAGAAAATAACTGTATATATAAAATATAGGCAGCACTTTAAACTTTGTTTTATTTTAATTCAAAAGTCGTCATGAAGGTAAAATAGATCATAAACTCGGTGAATTCAAGTTAAAACGGGTAGATTAATTCTAAAATTTGCATGACAATTGCATTAAAACAAACCGCGCCGCCAGAGGGCGTAGTTCCGCTTACTTCCGGTCCTTAATATATCCGCCTATGAGATTCGTTATGTCTATGTGGTTTGCGACAAGCGTTTTATTACAAAGAAACCTTATTAAAAGAGAAATCTGGATTTTTGAGCTAAAGTATTTTATTATAGGTTAATTTTAATAATGGTGTTTTACAAAATATAAAAAATCTCTTTATATACAAGCTTTTATATGCATATAATCATCTAGGACCAAAGTGGTTCGAAAGGAAATGCAATGAACTCGACGTCATCGTTATGTTTCGTTTAGAACTTCCTATGGCCACCTTCTCCGTATCCATCATCAGACCAGCTCCATGGCACCATAACATTGCATTGTCTCCGAATTTACATAAACCTCAACCTAATTTCAACTCAATCGGTTGAGGATAACTGGTCTTAAATCGAGTTATATTTTATTAAATTGAATTGCAAGTTTTGTCAAAAATGGTGTTCGGCAGAAAACCTGTACCGACCCAGTGAGGAAGAGCATCAATGAGCCTTGCTTTATACCAAATAAGGTCTTCTTTCTACAAACCAATATTATCTACTTCAATTTAATAACGCAAGCCCCAATTAATTTCTAAAGCATCATTATCCAAAGTAATGGATACAGTTGTAAATTGTGTAATCCATACCTCTGTGCCCGGGGCCTAAACGTCCCCTATGCATGCAGTTTTTACATCCATAGCCCGCAGCTATTTGGGTGTTCAGGGTTAACAAATTTAGTTTGCTTCGATAACCGTTTTTGCGGGAACAGAAGGGTCCATAAATTGGGCTGACTATTTTATTGCGGTTCTTATTTTGTTGCTGTTTTTTCAAAATTGCTTTGTCACGGTCTTTCTTTCGGCGTTTTATTCAGAATTTCCTTAAAACTTTAATTGTTAAAAAAGTCTCGCAATCCCAGGCTATTTTACTGCCTACCATTTGTTAGGTCCCTACAACTACTGCTTTTATATTTTAATTCCTAAGTGGGAAGGATCGCAATCAGCATTAATTCAGGTCACAAGTCGAGAGAACTAATTTGCAACCAACTAATTAACTCCCAGTCTAATAACGAAACGAGAAAAGCAAAACAAACATTAATATCGCTGATTTTCATTCCGACACCAGACATGGAGATAAACTAATTTATCTGTCTGTCTGTTGTCTCGCTAATTTCATAACACCCTCTATGTTGCGCCCTGTGACGCCAGGACACCCTGTAACTATCTGTGGCAGAACACTCGCGAATATAACTATAAACATTTTAGGAGTGTAAGAGTGTGTAAAAGGGGTGCTTGAGTGCCTGCTCGTAGTTCTGGCTAAGATCATGCTGTCGCTAGCAGAAACACCCTGCAATAAGTAGTAGGAAATAATATTACGTTGGAGTAAGTCCTGTAAGACACATAGTTTATTCCTTGACCAAAGAATAAGGTATAATAACTAGAGGTTAGTAAACGACTAGAGATACGTAAGTAGATGGTTTAAGTAATTACGTGTCTTATTTTTAAGCGACGAACTTCGAATGAACTAGCATTTGGCAAGTGCTTTAGGAATTAGTATCTTTGATACAGGCTATAATGGATTAACTTCATTATAAGAGACATTGGTTTCGTGTAGCCTCCCTCAATTACAACCTATCTAAAGTCAGGCAATCTAACTCTGATTCCCATGAAACTGTCCCAACTTTTAATCACATCCCGCAGCCGTTACCAACAGATATCAAAACTACGAAATTGCAATTAACATCGTTCATCTTCGCGTCACAAAATGGCTGACGCTCACAAAATGGCTGTTATGGCGCGAAAACCGCGTGACAAGTGCTTATGAGTGCAGCGGGTGCAGCGGTTTCTTAATAAACGGCGGGGGAAGTTATTAGTCGTCACGTGTCAGCTTCCTAAATTGTCAGAGACATCTTAATTGTTCCACCTGTACGATGCTTGCATCCAGACGTTGTATAATTAAAGTGACAGACAATAAAAGCATGTCTGCCATTTTGCTTTCATTGTCTTTGAGCTGAGGTGCCTGCTGCTATGTTCGGTGATTGTATTGAAAATTGTGAGTGTAATTTGTCGTTTTTAATAAGCGTGAATGTGTTGGTAAAGTGACGTTGTTGCACGTAAGAAATTGCATTGTACCATACCTTTCTATATGTTACGACAATGTTTTATATTTACACTATAATATAGTATAAATATAAAACATTGTCGCATTGACAATGTTTTATATTTACACTATATATATAGTATAAATATAAAACATTGTCGCTCCCCGCTGTCTGTCTGTCCTTAAGTATGCTTAGATCTTTAAAACTATGTAACGGATTTTGATGCGGTTTTCCTTTATTACTCGCATTATTTATTGCTCTCGATGCCTGCTATTGGGTTTCCGCTAGTGGTTTTTACAAACTGGGTATTTTTAAGACAAGAGTGAATAGGTTTCCATTCCTAGACCACATCGTCACTTTCCATCAGGCGAGATTGTGGTCAAACGAAGGAATTTGTTCTACTAAGTAAATATTATATGCGTATTTACTAGTTGTTTGAACCCTACCTCGCCAAGTTTGCAATAAGTCATATCATTAGTTCGTAAGTTACTTAGGTACCTAGTTTATTTCAGGTTGTTTACTGAAATACACAAGTCACGTAATCAACCGATCTTCATTTTCCTCAATCACAAGGTGCTTTAGCAGAAAACAAATTGAAACCAATCCGTGCAATCGAAGGACAATAAAGAACAATCCGTATTCAAATAAAAGGGAGGCCCTGAACAAAAAAGGTCCGCAGAGCATATATCAAGTGGTCCTCACAAATGAAATAGCTACAGGGACAATTTCTCAAGGCAGGCCTCTGAGGGACACTTGAAGAATCCAGCCCCTCCTTACCGTAATCTTGGCGATTATTAAAATCATATATCTTTGGAAAGAAATAGGGGTTGCACCCCGGACGGGGGCGGTTTGGGGTGCAAGCATCAACGCATTGTTTTATGCATGGATTTTGTTCTATGTTTATTTATAAACGTATCTCGTAGGTGTATGGATATTTATAAGAAAGAAAAGTTAGCCGTCTTTTTACTATTACAGCGAGGGAGAAAATGTTATTTATTTTTATGAGGGATAATATGTAAAGGTGCAATGTGGATATTACAAGGGATATTGTGTGTTCAGCATAATATTTTTATGAAGCCAGTCTTCTAATTTGAAAGCTTTATTTATTTCAGTTTTTATAGGTAATAAAAATACATCAGATTAACTTGGCTTAGGCAAGCCTAATGTTTGCAGTAACTTTAATCAAGCTATATTCAAGATACAATATTTGTAAACATCGCACAACACAATAAGTTCAGTTTTTAGAGACGAGTTAGAAAATTATTGTTAGCCCTAAGCATAGTTGAAAATTATTCAATTCACAGTATTCTTATCATAAATGATAAAACACAAGTTAAGGTAGGGGACAATGTTTACAAACACTGTATTATTTTGATTTTGGCTGGAGTGTCGGTAGACACGAATCGATATGAACAAGAACATGTTTATTATCTGCAGATAATATTAATAATAAAAGAACAAGTTAAGGTTGGGGGCAATGTTTACAAACATTGTATCTTGATTTTGACTGGAGTATAGGTGGAAAAGAATCGAGATGAACAAGAAGATGTTTATAATCTGCAGGTAATATTGCGCTGCTGAAGGCCATCTATTTTCTGAGAGTCAGCTGAAACAGAATCCTACTATCCCTCAAAGTCACGATAAAGCTTGCGCCCATTTTGCGCCCTTCGCAATATTACTATTCCACCTTGCCATCCTCCTTCATTACCATCATTCATTCCTTCATTCACTCATTCGTAGCGCACAGATAAGAGAAAAATATTGCCAGCAGTTAGAAGCTAAATTGTAAATCCTTGATTAAATTTTTCGTTGCCTTTGGGAGGTTTTGAATGGACCTTACTAAGTGACTAGCAATTTTGGCAAAGTTTCAGTTATTTTACTGACATTTTTCTACTAGATTGTTTCTTTCGGCCAGATGTATAAATTCTGCAGGAATACTGAAAAAGCCTTTCCGAGTAAGATCCTAACAAGATATGCCTTATGCATTTACGTGATAACAGAAAAATGGGACCAAAACACTCCATCTGCATTTTCCACAAATATCTTTACTGGCAAAGTGAGTAAATCGTCCCAGGAGAGAGATTAAAACGAGACAGGCTTTACAGGATTTGCTAGCGCCTCTGCGCCACTTAAAAAGGAACTGCAAAAGGAGATTGGTTGTAGGGATTAAGAGTCTTGCGAGTTTCTCTTACAAGTCGGGAAATTACAAAAAGAAGGCGTCGCGTCGGACAGAAATATCTATTTGGGCCAGCGAAATCTCTTCGGTCAACTTGTTTAGCCATGTTAAATAGTTACAGAGAAAAAATGTCCGAAAAATGTATGTGAGTCCTCAAAATTTCACGAGTAAGAAGGCAATTTGTACGTTCTATGTTTTTTGTTATCCTATGTTATTTTATGTAACTGATGTGAGTTTGTAAGTAACGTTAACATAAGAGTTGGAACATAAGATTAAAATAAAAATATGTAGATACCTATATATTTTGTCGACCTCTGTGGCGCGGGGGGCGATGGTCCATGAAATAAAGGTGCTACGAAATAAATATAACGAGTATGTATACGTTTAAGTATAAATAAATCGTCAAGGTTCGCTTCTACACTGCTAACCTAGATATATCAAAGAGTCTAGTATTTTTGCAAATATTAGGTACATTTTCGAAGTAGCTCAAAGTAAACGGTAACAAAAACAAAACCAGCATATTTTTCGCCACTTGTACCAGGCAAGCATAAGTGCAAGGCGTCATCTCAGCGAAGATTGCAGTGCCCCTTGAAACGTGTCTGTGTCGTTGCGGCACGGACTGATTAATACCAGGGAAACATAAATGGGCTGGATCTCTTTGTTTATGCTTTCTGCAATCTTCAATTAGGTAGGTATTATCATTAAGTAAAGTAAAACTTGTTTCACAAACATGTAAGTGGCATCTTTGACACTAGTTCTACAAAAATTGTGTCAACTCTCCGACTCAATTTTCTTTTAAAAGCCAAGCGCTGACCCAAAAGCTATTAGCACGCGTCAAAGCCTTTCATATCTAGGCTACCCTCGAAACGTGTCAAAAAGGTACTCGATAAGGCAGTTCATAAGGCAGTTCTTATGGCACCAGATGCCGCCGCCATTCCGCTGAGTCGAGTGAATTCTCGCGGAGAGAATTCGTGAGATTGTTTTGATGGTTACTGTCTGGATTTTATTTGAAAAAGAATTGCACGAAAATGAAGCTACGCGAATAAGAAAGTAAAGCGAAAATGCGCCTTCCGTGCTCCGAAAAGGCCTATTCATAAATTACATAAAAATGCAGCTAATGCCTTGGTAGGTACCGTAGATTATGGAGGTTACCTAATACGGCTGAACTAGCAAGTCATTGCGGATATTGCAGGTTCTAGGTAGGACTGAACTTTAGAAAACTGCATTGGGGTTGTTAGGAAGGAACATACGTTTAATTTTTTTGTAAAAAATCTTCTTTGGAAAAATGTTCTTATAGAAGAATAATTCAGATAGGATCAGTAATTCTGAAGAATACAGAACACCGTTACAACTCTGAAATTACCAAAATTCTAATTCAAAAGTTATTTTTCTTTTCTTTAGGCTAACAAAATACCTGTACCGTACCTCTATCGTATTTAGATAAAGCGCCTTTAAGATGTTTACTATAATGCTTAATTATAATAATAATTCATTTCATGGCAACATAGGACAAGTAAAACTAGATAGGGATCATAAGATAAATACTTTAGAGATTATCGTATATATTTATAAAAAAAAAAATTAAGCTTACGCGATCTGAACACATAATTATAAGTAAGGTAGGTAAGCTATGACACGATCCTTTATCCCTATTTTTCCCTGAAAAATAGGGGAAAATAGGTAAATAAACGCGATAAATACCCGTTGTATACTTATAATTATTTATAAAAACTTTAAAAGGATCGTGTCATAGCTTGCCTACCGCATTAAGACAAATACTGTTTACGCAAAGTTGCTTAATTATTGTATAGTTTTATTATCTATCGACGATTATGGTACTTTGCCAAAACTTTAGGAAGAAAAGTAATTGTCAATACTCAATTGATAAAGATCGTAACCTAACCACTCAAAGCTCTTAGGAAATGAAAATTCGACTACCTTGGCTGAAAATAAACAACCGGCGAAGGTCAGAGCCTTCGCGGAGAGTGAACGTAGATCGATAGTGAATAAAACAGGGTAGGTCGCGACGCGTGGGTGGAATAGGAATTGAATAGGGGATAGGCTGAACTTCACTTTCTGTTTTGTGGACTTTTAGGTGTATCAAGAATATTTGCTACGATTTCGTGAAATGCAATGTGTGCGTGCAGGATTTAGAAGAAAAAAATTAGTAACCCAAAAGTCATTTATAATGGTTAGATTTTTGAGTTTTCCAATATTTCGGCACAGTTTTATGCGCCATGATAAAAAGCTTTTGTGTTAATAACCATGTTAGTTTCAAAAGTATAGATAGATTAATAACCGTCTTGGACCGGACCGATTTGGATGATTCTATCACAGTTGTATAGAAAATGATCTCGAGGTGGCCTCATAAAAAGGTAATCCCGCAACACATATAAAAACAGTTTCGATGAAAAAAAAAAACATTTGGAATTCGCAATCGATTTTTAGTTTTCTATATTATTGTTTATAAACAAAACGAAATACTACTAAACTTAAAAAAACTAAACTAAACTTATTACTTACTGAAAACATAATTCAAGCTCTTCATTCTTCTATTTAAAAAAAATCATTACCTATACATTTTTTGTACATACAAAGTCCAGCATTATTTATTAAAAAAAAACTCTGAGAACGCACCACACAATTTATACTCAACAAAATCTTTTTAAAAGTTTCCTAAAACCGCCTACAACAAAATTTATTTCCGTTTCCTTGTTGCTCTAAACAAATAGGCGCATGCATCCCCACCTAAAATAACTGTTTTCAAATTTACATTTTAAGTGAGTAGGTATTGTATGCAAATGCAACCCTCCCTGCAAGTTGTAAGGGAGTTGCAATTTTCTGCGTGTTTACGTACAGATTGGTTCTCATTGATTTAGTGAATTTGATTAGGAATCTTCGAAAAAACTTTTCATGTCATAAAAAAAAGTTTTGATAATAAAACTTAATGTTCGTTGTAAAATTTGATCCGCCTGATAACATCTTTTGGGTGTACTCGAAAGGAAACGGTACCAGAAGCAAGAAATACTTTTTTTTTGTTGAAAATCCGTTCTTGTTTGTTTTCACTGAAACGCATTCATGTTGCTTGACAATCGTGAAATAATAAGACAAAAGATCCATTATCTTTACTACTAAAATACTTTATTTAGTTATTCACTGACTAGTTTCTGCCCGGCTTCACACGCATTGTTTCTATGGAAATGTTTACGGGCTTTTATTCCATGGGAACTTATTTATGGGAAAAAGTAGCCTATGTTTTATTTCAGGCCTATAGAACAGTATGCAACCCGATCCGTTCAGTAGTTTTTGCGTGAAGAAGTAACAGACATCCATCTATTCAAAACATACGTCCAAACTTTCGCATTTATAAAATATAAGTGTGATTATTATCATGTTTATTCAACTTTAAATCATTATTCTTAAGGAAATCGATAAGAATATACAATAAGCTGACTCCTCGCCACTTTTACGACGCCAGTCCATCGCGTGGAAAGCTCTCTTATACTTCTTCGCATATCAGCAGTTATTCGATGTAATGGAGACCACCTCCCCATAGAAATGCTCGTAAAATAGTACTGCTAGTTAAGTTCTTCTGTTTATGGGTACGTAAAATATGCTGACTCGCAGTGACGGGGAATGTCATGTGCGCAGCATTCTCTTCGAATAATTTATATTATGAAAATAACCGAAAAATAATGGGGTACAATGTCTAGCTACCTTCGTCTACTGAGTGCAGTAGACGAAGGTAGCTAGACATTATGATCTTCTTTCGAGTTTTTTTTATTCTATGTGTTTCAAATTTTATAGAGGGTAGGTATTGACCAGGCATCGATGTAAACAAACATACCTACAAAATATTTTGTTTCCGGCACATGTTTTGATTCCGCTAGTGAAGTTGAAGAAAACAAAGTTTTGAAAAAAATATTTGTCAAAATCACCTTATTACTTAATGGATTGATGTTTTTTTGTAAGCATAAAGAAATAAAGTTTTTGATATTGATTCTGTACACAATGCCACCTGAGTCGATTGGAGCACACAATTTAGGAGACAACAGTTGGACGCTTTCATTTGTCAGTTAGTTACAGAAATTGAAACTTCTAAAAACAACACAAGACACATTTCCATCTAAAAAAAAACATTTCATTTTCAGTCTCAGAGCTAATTGTGAGCTCAAACAGACAAACAGAAAGATGGGAGCACAAGCATAGCCTACCATATATCGCATGCAACCTACACCGTGACCACCACGTGACTCTAGCCTTTATACCTTACAACTTAAAGGTGGAATTCCTCAAGCAAAGTGTAGTAAGGTGGCATGTGTAAGTTGGAAATTGTGATGCGACAAAGATGGGGTTGTTCCGTTTAATTTTCATTGACAGTTGCAAGGAAATTCCGAGAGTTTCTGAGATGAATAGAAGTCTTATTTTGCTGTTTATTTTCCGCTGTAGTCTGTGCCTATGTAATGTTTATAATTATGCAGGTTGTATTGACTATACTTTAGCTTTTATCCATAGTTTGGTAGAGATATTGGCTTAATTTATGAAAGCAAATATTTAGTAACAATTACACGCTAAACCATATCCGATAAGATTTAACAAAATGTAGTCCACATGTATATCCCGCCCTCCTACAACTCGACACAAATATACAACCTATTTGTAGAAGAAAAAACAAAGAAAGAATTGAAGATTAGTTAATCAGCGTAAAAACAACCGTGTGTTCGGACTTTTTAGTAAAAAAGAGAACGAAGATAATTTTGATATAAATTCGTTTCAAACCTTTCGTCTCGAGAAATTGACAGTGTTAAATAGACAATCCAATCCTACTAATATTTTAAACGCGAAAGTTTGTAGGTATGGATGGATGGATGGATGTTGTTACTTTTTCAAGTAAAAACTACTGAATGGATTTTAATGAAACTTTACAATAATATAGCTTATACAGAATAGCACATAGGTAGACTACAATTTATAAGATATATGTACATATATTATCCAAAATATCTATCACCACGCTGGCTGATGAAACCGCGGGGCGCAGCTAGTATTCAATACAAAAGATGGAATCAAAAGTAATTTCCTAAACCGTTTAAACCTAATAAACCCTAAACATAAAAACTCATAAACCTATATGGAGATGTTACAAAAACATAATAAGCATAAATATCGAGATGCTACACTAAAAAGTCCATTATGTCTAAGTATGTACACCGTGTAACACGTGTATGTCATTAATTTCAACTTAAAACGTGTGGGACGATCACAAACTTAAGTGCTAGACTGTACGTAAATATAAATCCTTATTATCTGAATGGTAATGTTTCCTTTGATAAGCAAACTAGTTAATAATTTCAGAGTAGGGCGTTGCTTTATGATAGTGATTCAAGTTATATTCATCATCATCATCATCAGCCTATATTAGTCCACTGCTGGACATAAGCCTCCCCAATGAGCGCCATAGCGCCCTGTCTTCAGCTTGACGCATCCAGCATCTACCTGCAGTCTTTCGCAGGTCGTCATCCCACCTGGTCGGAGGGCGTCCTACACTACGTTTACCGAGTCGTGGTCTCTACTCAAGAACACGTTTGCCCCAGCGAGCGTTTGCCAAAGTTATATTACGAAATATATATTTATTAAACTTAAACTTACTCATCTGAACTGTAAATATATCTACTTAAATTGTCTTAAAACAATATTATTATTTTACCCATAATAAATAAATAAATAATAAATAATGCTGGACAATTCACACAGCATTATCTACCCCATTGTAAGCAGAGCTTGTGTTATGGGTACTAGATGACTGATATACATAATACAATACATTACATAGATAGATATTTTTTATTATACATAGGTAACGACCAGAACACCCGGAACAAATATCTGCAGATCGTGCACACAATTGTTCCGAGGCGGGAATCGAACCCGCAACCTCCTGCGTCGCAGGGGGACCGTCGTCCACCGCGCCACATCGGTCGTCTATAATAAATAATAATGTATGTAATATGTAAGACCTTCAGAAATAAACAATTAATATATTAAGCTGAACACCAGCGCTGCACTGGCTATGTCAATGTAGCATTTAATGCTGAGCCGGTGGCCTTTCTGTGTTCTCGTATTTTAATTCTTTTATTCGTTCCTAATTTGTTATCTTTATTATTATTAGTTCTTAAGTTGTATTATTTTATATGAAACACAAATAATCATTTTCTATTTCTATTATATTATTACTTACTTACGAACAATGGTTTAAGCTTAAATCAATGTTTGAGGAAAAAAAGACATGAAAAAAAGATTTTTTTAAATTTGTAAATCGGATGATGGGTAAGCTTTTCCATTATAAGTCTTTTAATGTATCTATCTATAATAGGTAGTTAGAAAAACTTACCCCTCATCCAATCAAGGAAGTAAAAATCTTGTTGCTAAGTTATGTGAAACTGTATTCCTTGAACCCACAGACTACGTTCAAATATAAATAAACAAACATAAAGTCTCTCACCGAAGTCATTAAGCTTAAAATTATATTTGAAATTAAACGCAACTGTGAAAAAATAGCAAGGGCGCATCAAAGTCCTCGGTGTCGATTTACAAATAAAGCAGACAATTACAGAAGAGGGCTGTCCTCATTATGTAGCGGTGTCGGGTTGCGACATCCTAATTTGATCGGTTTTTACGTAAATAAGAGAACTTGACAAGTCTATGGACACTTGAGGGAAAGTTTTTTTAATGCATTTTGTCACCCTTGCTCTCTGTGGCGTGGTGGGCAAAGATCTGCCTGCCACGATGCTGCCACGCCACAGATACGCAGGAGATTGTGGGTTCGATTTCCGCCTCCGGAGGGTGTTTGTATGATCTGCAGATATTTGTCCAGGGTGTTCTGATCGTATAAGTAGTATAATACAATAATATCTATCTATGTAATGTATTGTAGTACTTAAATATCTATCTATGTAATGTATTGTAGTACTTAAATATCTATTTATGTAATGTATATCAGTTATGTACTTATGTAGTACCCATAACACAAGCTCTGCTTAGCCAGGGGCTAGATAAAGCTGTGTCAATTATATCAATCATTATTATAATTCAGTGACAATTTCATTTCTATATTGTAATTTTTTAAAATTTAATTAGGTCATATACATAGACATAGATTAATTGTCAAATCGGATAATATGACATGTTAATCTAATCAAGATACTGATTGTTTTAAAAGATAAACCCTATGTACCTACAGCTACACGAATGGCATTGCTTCATGCCCCTTTGTCTAAAATGTTGTCCAAAAATGTTACACTTATTTAACAAATTTTTCATCAAAACAAACCAAACTCGCCTTTCACTTCGTAACGCGATCCGAGCGCCAATAAAATATGTTTTTACAGCAAAATAATCTAAAATCAAAGCATTATCCATCGCGTCGCCGTATTAAATTCTCCCCGACACCTAGGGTAAGTCACCTAGTAAGGGTAGATATCGGGTGTCTTATTATTTTTACTCGAGTGAGTCGAACGTTCTAACGCTGAAGAACTCGGAGTGTGACAGATGCTCAAACAAAGTGAGTGTTCAGTAATGGAATGATGAAAATGAATTCGGTTCTTAGGAATTCCTTCCGTCACAATCAACTTGGGGCGGCATATTTTGAATTCATTTGAACGTAAGAGCCATATCGTCTTACAGACAGACAGAATTTTACGACTATATGAAATATCAACCAAACATACCTTATACGATATGTCTAGAAGAGTAGACCTCGTGAATAGGAATCTTTTAGTTTACATCAATCACTTATTAGATTTAAATAAATAAATAATGCTAAACAATTCACACAGCATTATCTAGCCCCATGGTAAGCAGAGCTTGTGTTATGGGTACTAGATACTCGTAACTGATATACATTATATATATAGATATTTTTTATTATACTTAGAAAACGACCATATCACCCGAAACAAATATCTGCAGATCGTACACACAATTGTTCCGAGGCGGGAATCGAATCCGCAACCGTCAAAGCGTCGCAGGCGGACCTTCGCCCACCGCGCTACATCGGTCGTCAAATAGTACTTGTAATCAATTATTGCTACATTATACATATTTCTGACCATAATAAATAAATAAAAAATAAATAATGATGAACAATAAAAAATAATAATAATAATAACATAATAATAAATAATGCTGAACAATTCACACACCGTCATCTAGCCCCAAGTACGTTTGTATTATAATAATAATACAAACGTATATACATAATATATTATCTACCGGAAACTAAGCAGAGCTAGTGTTATTGGATACAAGATACACATTTTGTGTTTTTAGATTACCTACCATTATAATGAATAATAAAACCAAACCTCAATAATGTCATATATCAAAATCGATAGATATCTTCCTCGAACTTCCCTGCACTTTTATTTTCGATATACCGACGAACTGAAGTTTTATGTAAAGCTACTTGCGTCTTGTAGAAACGTTTATTATTTATAAGTTTTACGAGCTAGGGGGGAAGCCATAAATAGACGTGGATTAGGTCGGGGCAGCATCGAAGTTCATGGTTAGGTTACCCGAGGAATAATCTCAGATCGGATGTTTTTGTAGCTGGGCTCTCTTATAGAGCTGGATATAGTGGTTGGAAAATAGCTGTTGTTTGAGTCTATGTTTTACAAATATGGAAATCTAAGTTGTTTTGGAATAAACGTATCCGCTGGAGAATTTTAGAATTGAGATTTATTGGTCCGCCATTTTCTATGCAATATGTCAGGGCTGCCATAACTTTTTGGGCTGGGCTTTTTGTTTGCTTTTTTACCGCTGGGGTCTTGAGTGGAGACCGCGACTCGGCAAACGTAGTGTAGGACGCCCTCAGGCCAGGTGGGATGACGACCTGCAAGGGACTGTAGGCAGTTGCTGGATGCGGCAAGCTGAAGGCAGGGTGCTATGGCGCTCTTTAGGGGAGGCCTATGTCCAGCTGTGTGGGCTACTATAGGCTGATGATTTTGACATGACGTGTGATGATTATATCACAAAGTAGAAAGTTTTAATTTAAAGATATAGTAGAAGTGAATGTAGATAGAAAAATAATAATATGGTGATCATCTGGCGCAACGCATCGGCGTTGCCATCCAGCGGAGCAATGCAGCCAGTGACTTGAGGACGCTTCCGATTGTATTGGTATTGATCAGTTGAGTGTTTCATTGTTTGCAACCGTCTGCAGTTGGCTCAACTGTGCATTCAGTTAATACTAGTTCTGATTTTTTTGTATTTTTTTTTTGCCCACGACTTACCCATGATTAAATTAAATTATATATACTATTTACTATATATACTATATCTCGCCAAACCAACTCATCAACAAAGAACATGGTTTCTTTTCGGAATAAGCCTTTTTCTCTCCTACATCAAAAACAATACAAATAACCTGTTCAACAAATGAATCGGGTATCCATTATGAATATTGAAGGCACGTCCCGCGCGTGCCGATATTGTAACTCGACTCGCAACCGATATCGTAATCGATACTTGCGGTATCGATACTGTAATATGCAGTAATAAGCGCCTGTCAAGAGTCATGTGTTTTATGAACCCGAGATTTTTTTAAATTATCGGGTCAGATGAAACAAGAAACGTTGTAGCCTCGTGCTGCTATTTTTTAAAACGAGGCCAAGCTCATCAATGCCTAGGGTAGAAACTACGGTAGAAAAAACAAAAATGATATTGAACCATCTCCTACATTGCGTAAATTATTGAATTTGAAGGAATTTCTAATATTTTACGCATTCAATGATGATGTGATGTTAATTTTCTTCATACTACTCTAGACAATATGTGCCAAGAATTTTTTAAGGGCCGTTAAATTTTTTTAAATAGGCAGGTTAAGTCCTTTAATCAAGCACTAGCTCTCCTTTTATGAGGTACCTAGTCGCCATAATCAAAATTTTTCAGTAAAATGTAACCAACATCCGATACTTTCCCTCAGCTCTGACCCAGTTCTGACTCGTTTTTCAAACTGCCCAAACATTCAAACAAAGTTGGAATATTTCTGACGACTTTATGAACTGTAGCCGACGTATTTTAAAATATAACTTTTAGGAATTCCCTACAACTTGTAACTACCTAATAACTAGACCGACTTTTAGTCATTCTTTGCTTATTATTAATTGTGTTAATTTGCAATATTTGTAGGTACTATGTTGATTTCCATAGGTACCTATTTACTTCTATTCTAGGCCTTAGCTACAATATTTATACAATGTTTATTGAAATGTTGTTCTAAAATAAATTCCTTGTTGTATTAGGCCACCTTTCGTCCCACGGTCTCCACGGAAGACCAGCGCTATGGTATGATCTGCTCTACCATAGCACATGCTGAGTCGAGACCGATTTTGTCAGTTCTATGTTAATCTAAGTTTAATTTAAACGAGTATGTATACTATCTGTTCTGACAAAATAAAATTCTTTTTATTTTTTACAGTTTACTTTATCTGTAAGTAAGACTGTAAGTCTTAAATCAGGTTTACAAACAAATAAATTATGAATTAGACAAAGCCCCCTTTATTTTGGGGCAGGTAAATTACGTTCAGCAGTGGTTAAGTGCTGATTGCTTTTGCAATTATTTAAAATCACTTGTTTCTAGAATATACCTTAAACACAAACCCCAAAATCCATTCTCCCATAAAACAACAATAGGCAAAGCTTACACTTTATAAATCGATGCGGTGCGCCCGCATACAAATAAGCACGTCGCGAAGGTACACACGTGAGCCGAATGAGAAGATAACGGAGAGATTAATGTGCGGGTTAACTTTTGAGAACGACTGTTTAGTGCGTGGTGGAAGTCGGCTTTTGGAAAGTGAAAATCTTGATCAATGGCAGCGGTTTGCGTTAGCGTTTTGGTTTACAGCACGATTAGTTTTAGGCCCTTTTTGCACAAACATCATTCTATGTGGAAATAATTCGGAGATTACCAGATGTCTTGGTTAAATTCCATTTACAAATAGATTTTTTTTAAAGATAAAGTATTCATTAATGACTATAAAATAAGCTTATGAACTACTATTTTGTAGCAGGTAGGTGAAGTCTTATTTACACAGGAGCTAAATTAGTAATGACCTTTGTTTTATTTTGTAATATGTAAGGTTTTATCAATGATCTATCCTATACAGGGTTCAACAAAACATCCAATATAAAGCCGCCGCCGCCGTCTTGAGAAATTCTACGAAGAAAGCTGTAGTAACCAGTGGATAACTAGCTGGGACTAGAGAGCTCGAATTATTTCGGTATTATCTGACCACCATATCAATTCATCCAATCTCCTAAATAGAGCACCTGTAACCGCACATTATCCGCAATATACATCGCAAACAGTAAACACACATAAGCACAAACAATAAACAAAACTCGAACAGTATCAGTGCTTTTTAGACCGCGAGTAATCGGCTTACGGCGCCCCACGGAAATATTTTGACGAATTCAATTTGTTTTTCTCTGTTCGGGGTTCATAAAAATTTGGTGAGCCGGTCGGTATGCGGTATCGGAGCAAAATAAGTAAAAGTATTTTAGTTTAAGTATTATTTTGTTAAATTTAGTACATACTTTTATTATTTTTATCTGCCTATACTATCTAATTTCTCCTACTAAATAGGAAGCTAAGTTACTATCGATGCGTCAAGCTTCGTCAGATGTTTTTTTATTCAATAAAAGTTAGTTCTGGAAATTCTAAAGATTCTATTACGGACCTATTCCGCCATGGTGTTTATTTTCTTTGTCACAATGATACAGTGCAACTTTTGTGCTTTTTATAACAATTCCTAGAATTTAACGTCTGTTCTAAATTAGTTATCTTTATTCTATTACAATCGCCCCTACCTATGGAGCCACACATCGCCTATTACTTTCAAAAGCCGCCTAAACCCCACTCACGTCAAATAAGCGCGGGACCAGATGCGCGGATTCTCAGCACTTTGTGATTGACACTGAACCGTCCATCAGTTCGGAACCCGAAATGATCCCATTATTTTGATGAACGCCCGCGAGGGCACAGAAAAACTGCAAGAAAAACTTTTATGGGGGATTATTTGGTTTTACTGCGTCGATTGCGGAATAAAGTGTACCTACTGTACTCTGTGTAGCATTGTTTTGTTTATAAAGCTTATTGAATGGATATTGGAATAGCATTGTGGCGACGAAATAATAATAAATTGTATTGGAATAACGCTATTTTCTGTCCTAATAATTCTCAATAAGGTCCTGAATGTACAATGAAATCGAATTACATACAAATCTATACGAATTGATGATTATAACCGACCCTCCATTAAAGTCAGTTAAGCTCGACAAATGCGAACCGACTATGGCTGAAAAAATTCAATTTCTATTCCTTCAGGTCCTTGCAAATTGGGTCAAATCTATAACAGAGTTTGCCTCGTAAATCCCAAAGTTCGTATTTCGAGTTACGGCCCATCGGCCAATCGGAGTGTTGGACGCTTATCGCCGTCCAATGATACCGGCTCGATTACAGGGCCCCGTAAATTTGAAAATGGAACTCAAGTTCGTTAATTACCGAACTCTATCGGCTTCGATTGGGTGAGTTTTGATTGCATTCTGATATTAAATTTCAAAATTAGAATCACATTCTTTTTTATTCAAAAAGCTAACAAGAATATGTGGCTAGAGATTACTCTAATCACGTCAAAATACAATCCATAGAACACTTTTTCTGAGAAATCTACGAAAAATGACGAGTTGGTCACAATTTCAATTCTGTACCAATTAATTTTAGAGAAATGTCAATGTGTGCAGTAGGTAACAATACGTTTTGTTCTGAAATTAATAATAGTTACCTACCTTATTACTACAGACATTCTAAGAAACTGGGTAAAATGAGTTCCAGAAATGTTTGTAGCGCAAATAATTAAGATTTTCAGACGGCAATTACCTACAAATTGTATCGTTTTAACACGAGAAACGAGCGAAACAGGCAGCCATCGATAGAGCATCGTCATAAATACGGAATTGAAATGGTTTCATTAATTACTGGCAACACAGGGCCGTTCTGCCCCTTTGTTACAAATGGGTTTGGTGAAATCTGTTACTGCCAAAATCTAAATGATATTGGGCCAAATGAATAGAGCATTCAATTTGTAGGATTCAACGAGATCTAAGGTTACATTAATAACAACCTTTTGAAATCATTGCTTCTCATTTTAATTTAAGAAATTTGATAGAAATTAAAAATGTAATCAAAAGGAAAATATATTTTCAGGTAGCACAGTAAACAATGGAAGATACATCCCTGTCATTTTTTTTGTGAATGACAAACCTTCGCAAATTTCGGTTGAGTTTAAAGCTTAATAAGAACCGCAAAACCTGTTTAAAATTACTTATATTATTCTAACGTAAAATATAATAAGGGATATAGCTATCGCTATATAAAATAAATCCCTGGATTGAAACAATGAACAAAAAAAGGTATAGAAATTCTATGCTCGTTACGAAAAGTTAACCCTGGTTTTGTAACAGTACAAAAAAGTATTTGATCGCAACTGGTTTCGTACAAAAAGGTTTTAATTGTAAAAAAACATACAACTGAAATACACTTTTTACTAGGCTAGTATAAGAAGGAAAAATGGCTTTCAGTGAGAAAGTCAGCTATTCATTGAACCTACAGCATTTCCTTGTTTCTTCTGAGATAATTACGTTGTTATGTTTAATCCGTAATTAATTCAATATTTCCCATCCCGCCCTGGCAACACTGATCACAGAGCCGTGATTCTCGCGCGTAACGAACCTAATATCCGAATATTTCGCTCAGAACTCCGGTTGTTTGTAAAAGGCAAATTTTAATTGGACCAGCCTGTCCCGCAAATGAATCGGCCGCAATTATTCTAGTGTGGTTGGTGTTTCATTTCATGATTCAATGGGTGTTTATTGATTTTATATGCTTTTGAATCTGGCTTTGATGTTGATTTTTAAATAATTTAATGTGATTTTATGCTTATAGGTATTGTTCTTAGGTGTAAGTTGTCTTAGTACACAATGCATAAAAACCCCGGGCGCAACAGTTATTTTGGGTTCGCTATGGTTAACTTAATTTGACTCTTCATACTTATAGAATTAATGAATGTAAGAATGTTATTTTTAAAATAAGTATTGGTTAAATAAGAATATAATTATAATAAATGAATAAATAGAAGGATATAAAATTTCTATGATTTTTATTTTGTCTATGTGTTAGATCAATAATTATAGTTAGAGCAAAAGAGTTGTATGACGTGACTCGCACCGTTGGGAAGCTACACTATTCCCGGTGAACAAAGACTATTATATTTTAGAAATGTGAAAGGCGGGTGAAACCGCGGGAAACAGCTAGTGCTAGATAAAGCGGTAGAACCAAGCGGATGCTCGCATGAAGCCACTGCGCTCTATTTACGGAGACGGCTTTTAGCTTTGATTTTGTATATGACCTCTAGATAGTAGGTATTTGTGATCGCAGGTGAAGCCTTATAGCCTGGTTTTCGGACTTACCTGGTGATCTCTCGCTGCGCCGCGTGCAGCTTGCTGGCCAGCCGCGCCGCGTCAGCCTCGGCGACGCGCGCTCGCGCCTCCCAGTCGCCGCGCGCGCGCCGCTCGCGCTCCGCATCGCTGCGGGCCGCACCCTCGCGCTGAAACAACACAAATATATACTGTTAAACATGTACAAAATAAATACCTATAATCGTCACTCGTCGGATAGGATTCGTAACGAATACATCCTACAGAGAATCAAAGTTATCGACATAGCTCTAAGAATTAGCATGCTGGAATGGCAGTGGGCTGGTCATATCTCGCGAAGAACCGACAACCGCTGGCCAAAAGCTGGATAAACGTGTTCTTGAGACCACGACTCGGTAAACGTAGTGCAGGACGCCATGCGACCAGGTAGCATGACGACCTGCGAAAGACTGCAAGGAGATGATGGATGCGTCAAGTTGAAGACGGGGCGCTGCTGCTCATTGAGGGAGGCCTATGTCCAGCAGTGGACTAACATAGGCGTGGTGATGATGATGATGAATCGTCACTACCGTCTGGGATCATTCATGGCTGGGCATACCCAGGAATAAAAGCTGGAAGGAGGTTGTCTCGACAGATAGAAACCCTATGTAAGTCCTGCCATCGTACGATGTCGTCATTCCATCTCGGTAAACATGTTTCGAAGCAATAGGTAATATATGTTTGCAGAATATCTAACCATTTTTATATGTATAAAAATTCTTTGAACGCGCATCAACATTTTAAATTTTAAATTTGCCCCAAGCTAAGCAGAGCTTGTGTTATGGATACTAAATAACGGATATACACAATAAAATACATTACATAGATAGATATTTTTAATTATACATAGAAAACGACCAGAACACCCTGAACAAATCTGCAGATCGTATAAACATTTTTCCCGAGGCGGGAATCGAGACCGCAACCTCCTGCGTCGCAGGTAGACCTTCGACCACCGCGGTCGTCAATAGCTTAGCTACCAATATTTCAACCACTCAATATACCTAATCTTCCTAAATAAATTCACTTATACGACAACAAACTGTAAACACATTCTGTAAAACCGATACTTCAAAGATATAATAAACGAGCTTTTGAAAGCTGAAGAACCGGAGTTGCATTAAACTTGGGCGTGCATTTATCTTACACTATAGCGGAGAGTTTGCGAGCTGTCAATGAGAATTTTAAAACAAACTAACTCAATTTCCGGACTTTGCAGACGAAGTAAACTCTTGTGGGCGCAGTGGGCCCTAAGTAGGCTGTAGCTTTTACTTTGATATTCCTATTTACGAATATTTTCTTCATATTCCTAAGATAGTCCTACATTTATCGATGTATGACTATCTTAGCCACTCAAACGTCCCAACTACATTTGTTGCGAGAATTTTTTCCGGTTGAAAGTCCCAGCAACATTTGTTGCAACTCCGGCCGGAGCATAATTCGTTTTGTGGCTAACTTGTCCCTAATAGCTTGGCTCTGTAGTCATCAATTGTCATGACCACGCCTGATTAAATTATGACCCGTTAAATTAGTATTTATAATTATGTGTTCAAATTGCGTAAGTTTAAAATATTTAAAAAGAAACGCTTCTAGTTGAAAACTAACCACTAGCAAACTTCACAAAATCTCTTCAACTAAGAGTCAGGTGAGAATTTTTGAGTGGGTTAGAGGAAACTTGGTTCATTTACCGGTCTACCGGGGCCGAATCAACTGGATCCAACGAGATACCGCCAAGACTAATTTTCAATTAAAACTTCATCAAACTTAGGGCAGAAGAAACTCTTGTAGATTTTGGTTTGGTTCAAGTTAGAAGCGTAAGCAGTTACAAATACAATAGGTATATTACATAGATATATATTTTTAATATATTAGTGTTTTAAAAATCTATTAAAGTGACTACAAATTCCTTAATAGTGAAAATAGGTTTGGAAGGAACACTTCGATAGCGCGATCTAATTTTTCAAGTGGCAACCACTAGTTAAAATTTGTTAGATGACGTGATGATGTTGATGACACATTGATGAAACGACGAATGAACAGACCTAATGTTTCACCCGTTGCCATGGAAACCATGTTACCAGTGACTGAAAATTATCATGTGATGACGTTTCAGCAAAGTAGTAGTAGAATTGGTGAAGATAAATGAAGTCTATATAGCAGCTTATGTAATGTAGTGCAGATGGGTCCCATTTATAAACTTTTGAGTGTGCAACTTGCACCGCATACAGATAAGATCACGGCTGAACTAAACTGCAGGTTAGTGCCGGGTCGCGGTTTACGTTTACGTGCTGCTGTAATAAATCTCCTTGCAGTTATATTTACCTTGCACCCTATCAACGCTAAAGATGGGTAGGCCGGTGTTAGATGGCGTAAAAGATAAAACTTGGTATTGACCGGTGTTACGGAGTGTAATGTAAATAATAATAATGATATTCGTTTATTTCAGGAATAAACCTCGCAGCGTAAAATTCGCAGCGAGCATGATACGTTTACGCCGTATAATAATTATCCGTCTCGTTGCGAGCGCCTTCGTTTCCCCGTACTGACTGCACGAACGCTCGCTGTGTACACGTTACATTACGCCCCGTTACGCCGGTCAGTGCCCACCTTTAGTAAAGGTATCTATGTATCTCATTGTTACTACACGTTGCATTTTATTTGAATTTCACGAATCGCTATGATTCCGCGTTCTTTTGTAAAGTTATACCATGGCATTTTTAGCAAACCGAATTTCTTATATAAACTTTTGTAAATAAAAAAACAGAAATTATAAACGAAATCACTATGGTATACTAAACACTACACAATTACTGACTACTAATAGACGTCGGTTGTATTTTTGTCTGAGCTAAAAATTACGGAAACTCAAATAATTGTTTCTAGTTCTAAACCGCGTAACCCCTCTAAAAGGGACAGGCACAGACGTCTAACGTGGTTTATCCTCGCATCGGATAAAAATCCAATTTGGTCGAGTCCACTTGTGACGTCACAGCATCAGATACGCGGCACGTGCGTGCGACAGAGGATGGGGAATTGTTTTACAATTTTCTAATAGGTTTTGCGTTTAAAATAATTGTCTCCCATTTTTTAGGGTATTTTCGGAGTAGCTATCAATAAAGTGTTCTTTGTTTCAAGTGCTCTGATAAGTGAAAAACATTTCTCCCTTTAGTCTGCTTGAATAAAGAGATCGGTATTTTTTACCTACCGATCACTTTATTGTTTTTTGCCATTTTGTATAGTTAGATTTTATTTTTCAACAGGAGGCTGTTGAAGCATTTAGTTTTTTTTATTATTTGGGATATTAATTTATAAAATTCACGAGAATAAGTAGATTGGAAAAACGAAGAGGAGACTGCAGCGCCGCCGCCACCACTGGCGGGCCCAAAATTGTATAAAAATTCGTGACTCAGACAACAAAAATAATTAAAAATAACTACTAAACTACACCCCAAATGTGAAGCACATTGTAATTAATATTGTGTTTGTAACAATATTCCCATCTTCCATTCCCGGGAAGTTATTCCTGTTTCCTCCCGGGAATGCCTTTAAATAGTCATTTGTACTTAACACACACTTAGATCGCGTTGAGTGTCTTTCACTTCACTTTGTCGTGTTTTTCTTTTAATTCTGTTCTTAAGAAATATGTGTAGATATTTAAAAAGGACTGCTAAAGGCTTGTCTGATTATTAAAACTTTTAAAACTATCATGGTTATTAACACAAAAGTCAGAGTTAACACAGAAATCTATGTGTCAAATGGTTTCTATAAAACTTCCTGATAAATCACTCTATCTATTAAAAAAATACAGATTTAAGCATACATAGGGACAGCCAGACAGCGGGAAGCAACTTTGTATTATACTATGTAGTGATAGTAATTTATAGTTTCTTAGTAACTTTTTTTTTTTTTTTAGATTGAATCATTAATCTATCTTACTGGATGAATAAGTTGGTGGCACTGTACATCCGGAAGCGGTCAGCTTCGGTTATTTTCGTGTGTTTCCGTGCGTGCTGAGTTAATTAGGGCTCTAAAGACGCCCAATTTGTTTTCAGAGCTATTTTAAAAGGTTTTCTCAAAGCTAATGTGTTACAACATCTGCTTGTGGTTTTGCTCAAGCTTATAACAAGTTGTCAAAATATATATCTAAGTAGATAAGTCAATACTCAAATAGAGGTGGTGTATCTCGGTGGTGGCCTGTATTAAAAAAGCTTGCACAGTCATCGGTCTATGCTGGAGTAACGATTGTCTATGGCATAATATACGTCACTCAAGTATAGCTCTTTGACTGAACAAGCTTTTTTATCTTTGTAAATTTGTAACCTTCATGAAATTCCAATATTACAATTGGGGAGTTTTTACTTCCTTTAAAAAAAATTTTTTCTTAAAATATATTTTAACCGAACCGCAAACTCATTCAATAGAATGAAATTGCGGTTCGGTTAAAAAATAGTACCTATAAGTTTATGGAGTGTCGGTCTTATAACCTATAAGTTATAAGACCGACATGTAACTGTAATGTGTTCAGCAAATAAATGATTTGATTTGTATATAAATAGAGTTACTACTAGGTAAGGTACCTATAAGTATAATGTAGCCCCTATAATCCGACACTCCATAAACGTCTAAGCTCGTCCGACACAAACTTCACACCTGTCATTCTGACAGCTGTCAGGTTGAAAGCAAGGGGCTTCTGACATGCCCTTGAGCTAAGTTCCATAAATGTTTGTTCGCAGCGCCTACGCTGGGGTAAACAGTAATGAGATAGTCTGACGGAGGTATTTTTGTGTTATTTTTCATAGACAAGATGTCAAAACTGTCAAAAGTTAGACATTGTTATATGTCGATGTTGATTTTCGTACAAAAATGAAATGCTCCTTGTAGGTATAATTAATTGATTTTTACTCGATTTGTTTTATCATGTAAATGGACATTGGTTTGGAATTTGTGGCCAATAATTTTTCCGCTAAATTAGGTATATTATTTTCGATAGATAGAAAAAACACTATTACACCACACAAAACAGAAAACAATACAGAAATAAATACTTAGAATCAAGGAAGTATAAAGGGCGGCCTTAACGCTGAGAGCGATCTCTTCCATGCAAACTTAGGATGGACTGGACATGAAGAAATAAATACTTAGAATCAAGGAAGTATAAAGGGCGGCCTTATTGCTGAGAGCGATCTCTGCCATGCAAACTTAGGATGGACTGGACATGGAGGAACAATATAGACGGTGGCACTTTAATAGTGAATCCTTTTTTCCATCTATATGACATAAAATTGCAGGAGAGAATCTCGCACAAACATATATCGACCCAACTTAAGAAATTTAATAAAAATAGGATTTCTACTTATAATTATTTTTATATATGTTTTTAAATGTTGCCTAACTTCTATGCAATAATATAGCTAAATAAAACGTTAGTAAAAACGTAATGCAGCCAGTAAAACACATTCGTTCAAAAACCACACGAATTCGCGAGCCAAAAGCGTACCGAAAACATCTCTATTTCGTGCGGAAACGGGTAATTTAAAGCTCATTTCTGGGCCGGCGATCAATCAGCGAGTGCAGTAGTTGTGACAGACAGACGGACGATCCGACGAACTAACTAATAATACAAAAGCTTCCCATTTTAGACCTTACAACTGGAAGATACGGTCTACTTTTCGAAATGGGCATGAAAACTTTTTCTGTGCCTATAGCTACATCATAGAGCAACATAAGTTAAGCTGTAAGTTTAAGCTTCAAGGTTCAAAATAGAATACTCAGTTTGTTGACCACTATTGGTACTGGTTCGTTGGTGTTCGAATTTCGAAACTATCCGTTGGGTTTCATTCAGAGTTGGAATTTGCTGTGAGCTAAAGGGTTCGGAATTTTCAGTTTCAAACTTTCATGAACACCTAAACTGTGATTAATATTATGGAGTTTAATTTAAACACGCGGTGACGAAATATTAATTAAATACCTGGTAAATTATTGAGAAACTTATTATAGAAAATTATAATTAAAGAATGGAAACCAATCAGAGCTAGTAAAGTAAAGTAAAAAGTCTTTATTTTGAAACATGCTAGAACAAAAATGTGAAGCGATGCGACCTGCAGAAGTAAAATACTGTGTCGCAGGTCGCAACGCCCACCGCCGGGAATTATAGTTGTAATATGTCGAGCTCGTGTTTATAATTATTGTAACGGTTGAGGTAACTGCAGACTGTTGCAAACAATCTAATGGCACCTACCATTACATTGTTTGCAACTGATCCAAATCAATACCAATCGGAAGCAACTTCAAGATGCTGAATGAATTGCTGTATTGCAATGCTAAATAATTATGTAGATAGATAGAGGTACAATATTTAAAAATGGGATATTTTGAAATATATTAAAGGAGTAAGACTGAGGTTTCATTTTTTTTATTATTAAACCACCCCATTGTAGGTACCTTTATTGAATAACTATTTACTTACCCACTTGGTACTTCCTACTAATATTATAAACGCGAAAGTTTGTAAGTATTGAAAGATCGATCGATAGGATGGATGTAGTTTTTACGTCAAAGAGTCACACTCTTTGACGTAAAAACTATTGAATGGATTTTAATGAATCTTTACAATAACATAGCTTATACATCAGACTAACACATAGGCAATTCATAGAGATATATTGTATATTATCCAAAATACCTATCCACGCGGGTGAAACCGCGGGGCGCAGCTAGTACTACATAAATAGGTGATGAAATGAATAAAAAAAATACAATAAGAAAATTAATGATAAGTAAGGGTACATAAATCAATTTTTAAAGTCAAAGAGTCCACAAAGGCTATAAGCCCAGCGCTCTGTTTATTATTTCTTTATGGAATCTCTTCATGTCGCCGCCATCGAGAGCAATCCATCAACGTCCTCGCCACTCAGTCACGCCATTTTTAAACTTTTGGATTATTTTTATATAAAACGGCTTTTTAAGTTTTTTAGGTTATTTTAGTAAGTTTTTAAAATAATAGACTTTGTAGCGATACCAAATTGAATGATAGATTATTTTGATACCTATTGATTTACACTGAGAACCTTTTTTCTACTTCTCTTTAAGAGAAAAAAAGAGAAGTAGAAAAAAGGTAGGTACTTCTCTTTTTTTTTCTCTTTAAGAAAAAAAAGAGAAGTAGAAAAAAGGTTGTGTTATGGTTACTAGATAATATCTAGTACCCATAACACAAGCTCTGCTTAGCTTGGGGCTAGATGATGCTGCGTGGATTGTCTAGCATTATTTATTTATTTTTTAAAGTTTCCAATAGAGTAACCGTCACGACTAGATAACGTCAGTTTATTTTTTTCATCGGTATTATTTGAAATTTAAAAAATTATAAGTACCAAAGCTCCGCATTATTTATTTTGTTCAATTTTATCTCAACAAAAGCTCCTTCATAGGGTGAGACTTTTCTTCCTTTATTTGCCTCCAAAAAGTCACAATCTCTAATCCCTTTCCCTTTGCATCTTATTGACAACCTTGTAGTTTGATCAGGCGTTTGTTTGATCGCAGAAGTTACGAAAAAGATTTTTACACTTTCCGACACAGATCAGATCAAATTGGTTACGGTAGAATTGGGGGCCAAAGTAGCGGTTTTTTTATTGTGACTCGCAGATAATGCATTTTGCAATAGAAAGGACAATTATTTTTGCGTCGCTGGTTAGCATAAACAGGTATTTTGTATAAACGACTCATTTTACGCGACACCAACTCAGAATATTACGCTCAATTAGCCTAACCTTTGAAAATTTCTGATCGATGTTACTTGATTCACCTGATTTGAGGCAAGATTTTCCATCCACTTTGATGCTATCTTCGAAATGACGTCATAGGTACAAACTTGAACCTGATGCATGTAGGTATGATAAACACGTTCTACTAACATTTTGAAAAGCACGTTATATAATAATAATAGAATAGTTTATTTGTAACTCAATACACAAAAACATAAAACAAACATAATTAAAAAAAGGACAAAATAGATTTTTGTAATTGAGTCACAAAACGGACTGTATGCCAGCATTAATTAATTATAAGCATCTTACTACCAACGCTGGTCTTCCGGTAGAGTCGTTAGCTCTTAGTAAGTTAGTTCTTTTAGTAAATGTCGTGTCGTAAGATGTAAAGTGTACTAAAGGGGTGAGGACACAGGGTCGCTACACAAATAACTAGTGTTGTCAAACATTTGTCTAATATTGCAAATCAGTGGATGTAAATGTTTGCAGGCTCTTTGAGTAGACTACCGCTTATGTGTTGTTTATGTGTGTTTGTGTAGTTAAGTATTAGCATGTGTTTATGTGTGAAGTTTTATATATGTTTATGTACGGTCCAGTTTAATCACGTTGGTTTGCGTAGGTACCTATTTATTGAAACATCAAAGGAGTGACTTATTTTATTTCACTTTACACTGGTCTACCACTGTAAAGTGAAATTAGGAAGTTTGGCAGGTTATACCTACAATATTAGGTATAACCTGCGTATTTATAGATCGGTATTGAGAAAGACGTGATCTCTCATACCGTCCTGCTCAGTTTAAATCCAATCTGACTGGGATTGGGATGAGATAATTTCTCAATCCCATTAGGTATATAATGTAAACAAGTTATAAGAACTTAATTCAAGATTCACATATCGAATACCTTACCTAGAAATGTTTTAAGAATCGAAAAATAACGTTAAACGTTATTTTATATAATGCTTGAAATGACTTCATTTGGTGGCAAAAACAGTTTCCACGAGAAGCTTAGAAATAGTTTTACAACGGCTACTGTAATTAATCATTTCCCACGAGGTTTTTCTGCGATGACGTCACATCCCAAACAATGCCCCGCGATTGGCCGAAACGACGCCACGTGACCGCCACGCGCTAAATTTCACCAAATTAGACAGAGGGAGCCACCCGTCTTTTATTAAATCCGATTCGAGACATTATCGAACGAAAAATTTGCATGTTTTTATGGATGAATGCATCTTGCTAATTTAAAACTCAGTTCAAAACCGTTTAGATGAATAGCATTTTTAACCGACTTCGAAAAAAAGAGGAGGTTCAGTATGTTTTTTGTATTATACGTTGATTCTCCATTACTTAATTTTCTGGACCGATTTGGATAATCCTTTTACAGTTGTAAAAAAAAAAAACCCATAAAATGTTTATTCCCGAGGGATGAGTAACTATTTATAAACCATCAGAAACTTAGATTTCCAGCAAAGCCGCGGGGCGTAGCTAGTTTCATAATAAATCCTCTTGGAGGGTGCATTATATTCTGCAAAGTAATTTGCTGCAATACCACTATGATATCAATCAAATCACTATCTTCACTAATCCCTTGGAGCCCCAAAAATAATGCACCCTTGGTGAGGACTCTTCTTTACTCTAAATCCATCAAGACCCTGCTTTTACAACATAGATCCAGAGGCCACCGGTCGCACTGCAAAATAGTAGACCAGAAAATAATCCTACTAATATTATAAACGTGAAAGTTTGTATGATTGTTACTCTTTCACGCAAAAACTACTGAAAGCATCATCGGGCTGAAATTTTGCATACAGGTAGATCCAGGTCTGGAATAAAACATAGGCTACTTTTTACCCCATAAATCAGTTCCCGTGGGATAGAAATAACCTTAAAACGTTTCCATAGAAACATCGCATCGAAGCCGTGGGCAGAAACTAGTAATAAAAATAATTAGAAGTTTTTTTCCTTACCATCTACGTAGGTACGTACGAGATCACCACTACATAGTATAAAACAAAGTCGCTTCCCGCTGTCTGTCTGTCCCTATGTATACTTAGATCTTTATACCTACGCAACGGATTTTGATGCGGTTTTTTTAATAGATAGAGTGATTGATTCAAGGAGGAAGACTTATAAACGTGTATAAAAATAGACAGGACTGACCACACTTCATGCTAAGCTAGTCGTCTGGATGTATAGCGAGGCAACGACGGCCGTTTTCGAATTTCGAACTCTAAGCCATTTATTACCATTGAAGTACCAGGCAACCTACCTACCTTCCATCCAAAGGTTGTCTTGAAGAGATCGCTCTTAGCGATTAGGCCGCCCTTTACACTTCCTATACTCTATTGTTTATTCCTGTATTGTTTTCTGTTTTTGTGTGGTACAATAAAGTGTTTTCTATCTATCTACCTTGCAGTGCGGCCGTGGACTAAGAGTTTTAGTTATAAATAATTCAATAAACAATTATGTGTGTCACGATGCATGTACGGGACATGAACCCACGACCCCTTTAATCAGCTTATTTTAATCCAATATGAACGCCTTATGTTCGATGCGTTGGGTATCGATTTTGCTAGGCCCATTGTTAAGAACGATTTTCAATCGGCTAAAACGAATGAAGATCGAAAAGTGAACATTTGGCTAGTTTGGAAAAATAAATACATAAATAACCTCTAAAAGAGCTGGTATTGTGAGGGGAAGGAATACCTACCATATTGGCGATGAGCTAACTTTTTATGTTATTATGAATTTTAGGGATTTTGTGTCAAACTGCTGTGTACCTACAATATTCTTAAAATTTACAGCACTATTGTCTATGTACATATAGATCAATCAAGATACCACTACTACAAACATTATTTTCAATAAACAAAACAGCAGTTATGTCAAAGAATGACAACAAAATTAGTCATTATGCAGTAACTTTCGAAATAAAAAAGAAAAGTCACCAAAAAGCCAACACAAATAAATTGCTATAAAATGAGACTTTAAACAAAATAAATAACCACCGGTTGCTAGAACGTGTATTGCGGATCACTACAGGGCTCAATATCAACGGCGCTGCAGGCAAACCAGGTCTGAGCTCGAATGGGTAAAGAGTCTACAATTCCAAGGCAAATTGAGCAGCCGAGCGCACCGATACATTGCTCTCTGATCGAAGATACTGGCTAAAATTGAGCTGAAAATCATGTTTGACGTATAGTGAAATGTATAGTGAAATGAAACAAGAAGTGCAATGTGAGCTGAAAACGGAGTAGGTGTTGTTTGGTTGCGTTGCGGTGTATTACATGTCTCCTAATATTTTTGTTGAAATGGTCGTAAATAGAAACATTCGGAAACCGTTTTGGGATCTATCTGAGTTTATTTAATTTTATTTATTTGTTGCATCATATTATGGTACCTATATAAAATCTGTCAGAACTTATAGACTATTAGAGAATACACACAATATATGTATGTATCCATTTATGGTATTGCAATGGGAGATGGCCAGAAAATGTATAATTATAATACTAAGGTAAACGTACTGTACGACGACGCCCTCCGACGAGGTGGGATGACGACTTGCGAAAGACTGCAGGTAGATGCTGGATGCGGCAAGCGAAGACAGGGCGCTATGGCGCTCATTGGGGGAGATATATGTCCAGCAGTGGACTATCATAGGCTGATGATGATGATGATGATAATACTAATATAATAATATGGTATGAAAGAGGGTCTATCTTACTCGTAGATACACAACTGGTTAGAAACCATGCCATGGTCAAAGAAGTAAAGCGAGTATTGTGGACTAACATAGGCTGATGATGATGATTGAAAAGAACTAAGCTAAAATATACATGTCAGCAAAATAAATAAAAATAATATAATATTACAATTAATACAATATTATCCCTTTCATCCACTCCACTAAACCCAAAAGCAAATGGATACTAAATATCCGCATACCCCGAAACCATTTAAACGTGAATTCATTGGTGTAACCAAGCTTCAATTTGTACGGACACGCGGACAGGCCGAGCCTTGATTGATTGGAGGCTGGACTAATTACAGAGGAATCCTATTGGACTGCCTAATGCCACTGGAATATGGCGAAGGAGCACGAATTTATGCCAGTTATTTGCTTGGTTGATTTTGCCTTACGCAGTATTTGCCTTTGATTAAATATCCCAACGCGTCTTAATTAAAACATGGTTGACTACCTTTAGGTAGGTAACTATAACAGTTGAACTAACTGCAGACTGTTAAAAATAATCTAGAGGTAGCTCGACTGGTTAATATTAATAGGGTATAGTGGAAAATTAACGTAGTTGGTTGCTGATTTTGAATTTGAGATCATTATCCACTGTAACCTATTGATATTAATCTGTTGACCTATCTATAGATTGTTTGCAACAGTCCGCTGTTAGCTCAACTGTTATAATTTCAAACAACAATTTGTTTGACAATTCTTCAAACCTATTTTCGTAAGGAACTTTAACTATACAACAGGTTGTCCGTTACGAATTTACAAAAAAAAAAATCTGTTCAGTAAAAAAGTTGCCTCAAGTCACCTCACTCTTTACTCCATAAAAGAAACGAACTAGCCATGTTTCTTCACTAAGTTTATCAACCATTTAGCTCATAGCAAATTCTCGTGTTCAAAACAAGGTTTTATATAATATTTTTTGTGAAAACGTAATGCTCATAATGACCGTAACATACGAGGCTCTAAATCGCAGAATTAAAAAGGCAATAGGTATGCATTGATAGCGCTTGAATAGCCGTTTTCCATGCTGTGCCGCAATGAAAGTAGCATTGCAGGAATATTGAATTTTTAATGTTTGCTACGTTTCATTACTATTTTAATCGTGATAAGGGAGCTGGCAACTTCATACAAGCTTTAAAGTAGGTTTTAAATAAGTGTTTTAGTCAAAGAGTCATGGGATTGAGTTTATCAAGAACTAGGGTTCCGTCCGGGTGTTCTGCGTGTTGTCTATGTATTATAAAAAAATATAATTTTCAAATGTTATTAATTTTTAAAATGTATTCTATCCATCAAGTATAAAAAGCTCTGCTTAGCTTTGGGCTAGGTGATGCTGAGTGAATTGTTAAGCAGTCAATACATTACATAGATAGATATTTTTTATTATACATAGAAAACGACCAGAACACCCGAAACAAATATCTGTAGATCGTACATACATTTGTCTCGAGGAGGGAATCAAACCCGCGACCTCCTGCGTCGCAGGCGGACCTTCGCCCACCGCGCCACAGAGGTCGTCAAATATAATAATACAAAATGAAAACTGATGTAATGACGATACTTGAAACCTAACATGAGGCTGCCAGCTAGTGATGAATGCCACTGTTGGTACCTATGCATCATCGCTTCAGACGAGATGAGACCAAACGCAAGCCTTTCTTTGTAAAATATGTATGTAAAATAATAACTCCCAAGTCCCTTCATCTCAATTGTTTTTGTTTATAATTGCTCTAAAATATGGTGCAATTTTAATCAAGCGTAAATTCCAAGTCATTACCGCAAAGAAAATATCATCATACCTTAACTAACAAGACTCGACAGCCCCGTATCGTATGTGACACAACAGCAATTAGTTCAAAAGCCGCGTCTAAGCCGTTCCTGAGCCGGTACTGACCCGCTGCGTCGCCTGTCATCATCGTTCGTGAAGACTGACTCGAATACGCTTAGACCTTCATTTACATGTTGCAACTTAGCTCTTGTTCGTGTGGTTCAAGGGGTATAAACGATGACGATAGTATACTATACATACCTATGAATATTTCGACAATTGGGCCCACAAAAACCTTGTTTTAGTTGTTACAACATAGATAGATAGAAGCACAGATACATAGATAGATAGAAAACACTTTCAAAACAGAAATAAATACTTTATGCTTATATGTTTTTTTTAATTGTGTGGTGTACAATAATGAGTTATTTATTGTATCGTATTTCAAGTCGAGTTCGGGTATGCGTGACCGCTTCAATAAAGGCTGATGTCCGTTCCCTGATATCAAATATCCTGCGGTCACAAATACTGTCTTGTGATCACAGCAAATATCAAAGTGCTGTATTTCCTTTAGACCTTGCAACTCTTGGATACGTCACAAAATTCAAATAGAGATAAATCCAATTTTTTTATCAGTCGATGCATACTAGTAATGTATGCATCTGACTTATAAATAAGTGTCTAAGCTGTCTTATCTTTATTATCTAGCTACAGAAATACATAGTTATTTCTAATTAAACAATGCTGAGTGAAGGCCATATTTGCCATGAACACTGCTACGCACAATAATTTGTAAAATATATAGTAGTAAAAAAAAGTAAAAAGTCTTTATTTTGAAACATACTTAGGTGCTAGAATAAAAATATGAAGCGATGCGACCTGCAGAAGTAAAATACTGTGTCGCAGGTCGCAACGCCTACCTCCGGGAATTATAGTTGTAATGTGTTTCAATTCAACAAAGTGAAGGTACATACATAACAGATTGATTGATATACTTAAAATTAAGTTTAAGTGCTATATTAAAGTTACATAAGCTATACAATTAAGAACAAGAGAAGTTTTAAAGGTGCAGAAAAAAATTTAGGGAAAATTTATAAGAAATCAAAGAAAACAAAGACTGTAACTCCGTGTGCGTGTGTGTTTGGTGTCTGTGCATTTGGAGCGATTAATTTGCGTAGTTGTAAGTTTCTTGTGTTTTAAGGTAAATAAAAATATTTTCTTCCTTTCTTTCCTTTCTAATTATTGCTTAAACGTTCATGGTTTTCAACAATAAGAAACTTATAAATTCGGAAAAATTCTCCGTACCTATACCGAAGTTTGACAATGACACTTCCTGAGTTTATCTAAGAACAGTGACATATTTTGTCTCTCGCTTTTTAACAAGACCGATAAAAATATAATTTGGAGATTTATTGTTACTCTTATTGTTATATGTTATATCTTATTGTCCTACAATTTTGTGTCACTAACCTCCATGTTAAACTGTATTGTTTATTCTATATCTGTTACTAAATAAAATGTATTTTCTATTCTATCTAAGACCCTATACAAGCTCTTATAACTTGTGGCATATCCTAGAGCGAACCTTCGGGCTATGTGCATGCATGAGCTCCGTTGGTTTGTAACTAGCGTCTAGACCGGGGCAGTGGTAATTGTTTACGCCGAGCGTAATGAATACTCAACCGGACTTTAGATTATACGTGAATTGTTTGGGATAATGCAAACGTTCTATGTTTAGCTTAGTTAAGATAGGTATAAAACACTTTATTGTACCACACAAAACATTAAAAGAAATTAATACTTAGAATAGAGGAAGTATAAAGGGCGGCTTTATTGCTGAGAGCGATTTCTTCCAGGCAACCTTAGGATGGAATGGACATGAAGTACCTAACAAGTAAAGGGGGTACAAGGAGTTTAGGTGGGTATATTTTTATAAAGTTTTTCACAAATTGACGTTGGTACAACCAACCTTTTCTTTGGAACTTCTTATCGGTTTTCACTAAAGTATCCACATCTAAAGAGATATTACATTTGGTTTAATTCAATCATCATCATTATCGTCTACAACCTATTATAGTCCTATAGTACTATTATAGTATTATCTACAACCTATTATAGTCCTATAGTACTATTATAGTCCTATAGTACTATTATAGTATTATCTACAACCTATTATAGTCCTATAGTACTATTATAGTCCTATCTACAACCTATTATAGTCCTATAGTACTATTATAGTCCTATCTACAACCTATTATAGTCCTATAGACGACCGATGCGGCGCGGCGAAGGTCGGCCTGCGACGCAGGAGGTTGCGGGTTCGATTCCCGCCTCGGAACAATTGTGTGTACGATCTGCAGATATTTGTTCCGGGTGTTCTGGTCGTTTTCTATGTATAATAAAAAATATCTATCTATGCAATGTATTGTATTATGTATATCAGTTATCTAGTACCCATAACACAAGCTCTGCTTACCATGGGGCTAGTTAATGCTGTGTGAATTGTCAAGCATTTTTTATTTATTTATATTTATAGTAGAAGAGATCGCTCTCAGTACAGCCAGGACTTTTTACTTCGTCTATTCTAAGTATGTACGTACATATGTATTTCTGTATAGTTTCCTGTTTTGTGTGGTTTAATAATATGTTTTCTATCTATATACTATTATCTATGTAGTATATCTATACATGCAATTTTCGATTACCCATGTATCTATTCCTGCAACAAATTTTACAAAACACCATCACTAACAAAAAAGCCTATCACTAAAAGCATATTTCAACCGGCCATAAACCACGATTAGATATAACAGCGTTTTAGTGCCAGCCATCCGTCTTCGCATTAGATATATTGGTGACAGTTTTATGTATGTCCAGCATGTAAATCTGACTGGCTACCCCTTCGACTGTGTGGGGATTTATTTAGATCAGGGATTCCCAAAGTGGTCGATATCGACCCCTTGGGGTCGATATCGGTTTACTAGGGGTCGACATAAACGAAAACTGATCTTGGGGGTCGACGAGGTCTAAAAATCGACCCCTATTAAATTAACAAGTTCTTATTTAACACTTTGACTGCTGAAATCACACGGTATGTGTTTTCTACAAGTGACTAATATGGGTAAATCCACACTAGCGCAGCGGCTGAGAAATACAGATCTGTGTGACTCAGCACAGCCGTAATATTTTTCGAACGAAACGCATGTGCAGCGCAACACAACCGCTGTGTAGAGCGGCAGCACGAATTTTTTAGGTTAAAAAAAAGATCGCAGTCTTCGAAAAAAAATCGCAGTCAAAGTGTTAAAACTTTCAAGATAGGTAGTTTATATAGTTTATATAGTTACTGTATTGTTTATGTTGTGTTACGTGTACTAAGAATAATTAATATTTTTGTAGGAAATAGCATTGTAAAGTCTCAAGTTCTTACAAGATGAACTCGGCAAGTCAGCGTGGATAAGGTACCTAGGTATTTTGTATCAATAGGAAAAAACTAAAGATAGGCCCCCTTATTCATAATAGTCAGCTAACTTAAAGCATTGCTAATTCTCACTCTGTCTTCTTCTATTGACCTAAGTCAGAATGAAAAATAACACTCTGTAGCAGCTGTTTTACGTTAGCGGACCATTATGAATAAGGGGGTTGATCTTAAAAGTAGGTAATTTGGCCATGGGGGTCTGAGGTAACAGTTCATTTTGGAAAAGGGGTCACTTGTCCAAAAAAGTTTGGGGATCCCTGATTTAGATCATGATAGTGCACCCTCCGTGGTGATAAGCTACTGATACTGATAGGCTATGGTGATAGGTTTCTTCCCGTGGATTCTTACGCGTTATTTCTATGGCTTCGCACCCGTAGTTTCTAAGGCTATTTCTATCTCATGGAACTGTTCTTTGTCTTATGACGGTCCTAGAACTACCTGTACCTATATAAAATTTCAACCTTCAACGGATCCTTGAGTAGGTTTTGCGCGAAAAAGTAACTAGCATCCATACATGAAAACTTTCGCGTCTATAATATACTAGTTTCTGCTCGCGGCTTCGCACGCGTTGTTTCTATGGAAACGTTTTAAGGTTATTTCTATCTCATGGGAACTGATTTATGGGATGACAATTAGCCTATGTTTTATTCCGGGCCTGGAACTACCTGTATGCAAAATTTTAGCTCGATTCGTTCAATAGTTTTTGCGTTAAAGAGTAACAAATGTATATATAAAGAGTATACATACATACAAACATTCGCGTTTATAATACTAGTAGGATTGTAGGATTTTATTTAAGGAAGGTCTACTCTCTAAATACAAAATAAGTTACATTTACCTAGCAACAGAAAAGCTTTCATAATAAATGGCCTTCACGGCTAAATGATACTGAGAATAGCAATCTGATTAATAGTAGGTAAAAAAGTTTTTTTTTAGAAAATAGTAGTGAAATTTGTGTTGTTTTACCTCCTTTGTATCGTTTCGCACTCCATTTTAATGAAGTCAGGTCATCCATTATACAAATTAAAATTATATATTCATAATGTCACTAATATTTTCTCTAGTCACCATTTTGGACAGTTTTATGATTCCCTTGATACACTTAATATTTACAGAAATTAGTGAAATATTTTGCGCTTCAAATGCGCATGACAAATCGTTCCTGTACTAGTTAATTTTAGAAAAAACCTAGAAGTAAAGGGACAACTGGCTATCCTACATACTTAGCTAGAATCACACTTGTAGTGAGGTTTATTTTGGTACGGCAAAAGCAATATAATATCTATATCAGTTTCAGTTCAGTTTAAATAATTTATTACTCAAAAGAACAGAGTTCACTTAAATGAGAATGTATATACAATATACTTAAGCTTACTACATATCTCAACTAATTATATTTTGTTAGTATTACAGTTGTATTACAGTTATACATAGGTAGTTTAAGTTATTTTACTGTTATATAATATTAGTAGTCCTCACAACATCAAACTATTACCTACAGCGACAAAACACCCCACAACACACAGTAATAATTGGTTTTGGTACACGTATTAGGAAACACATTATAGTTGTGAATAATGTGTTCTCATTAGAAACACGTTATTATTGAGTATTTTATCGCTGTAATACAGTGTTTCTAATAAATGTTTGAAAATCAAATTCTTCTGACGCACCGCAATACACCACTACAATAGTGTGATTCTAGCTTTACAGTTCAATCAAACCAATGAAGTGGTAAGTACATAGTTACATCTACCAAAGTAACGATTTTGTCCAGCATTTTTTCCAAAGAATAACGACAATACAGATAGTCCACTCTGAGCCATCTCGTTTTTTGCTTCGCCGCACAAAGAGCATCAATTAGTTTATCCAAACAGCTACATTGTCTCCGGCAGTCGTTAAAAACAGCCATCGGACCGAGAGGCTGCCAAACTGAGAGCCCAACTCGCCTTGTTTAAGCCACTCTCAAAGTTTGGATTATGTAGTGGTGGCAGAAAAAGTTGGGGACAGTGATTTGAGAGATTTTAGTAAATGTAACTTATGTGATTTGACGAACTCATTTTAAAAGTTATGTAGCCATTTTATTTTCAAAAGCATTGTTTTATTTTATTTTGATTTTTTTATACATAATGATATTTTAAGCGTAAGAACACAGCACAATTTAATTTGATCTCAATCACAATTTTTAGTGAACCGTGGAACCGGCCAACAGGTTTTAGAAAGATTAACGACCCAAAGACGTCGTTGTCCAAAGACAGGCTAAAATTTATAATTATCATCATCATCATCAGCCCAATGACCTCCATAGCGCCCTGTCTTCAGCTCGCCGCATCCAGCATCTACCTGCAGTCTTTCGCAGGTCGTTTTCCCACCTGGTCGGAGGGCGTCCAAAAACTAAATTTATAAGCGAAATTTATAATAAATCAATGTATTGCTATTATTTGCGCTGCTATCCGTACATTCTCAAGGGATTATAACCCTCTGGACTAGCTGCGGATTCTTAGCAAATAGTGCGCGCCTCAAACGCGGCATTCAACTCGCTAAGGATTTACTATTCGATGTTTTGTTAATAAATAACAAGGTTTTCTTAGTATAAAGGATTTCAGATACCTAAAAAAACATGAACTCTGCTAAGACAAGTGTGAAGAAGACTTTAATCACTTGACATAAGATACATATTTAAAGAACGGACACGTTGATATTCAGTGTTATTTGTTTGTTTTTTTTTAAACCTAGCTAATGAAAATAATACTTTTGAACCTCGGTATTGAACGCGTCAAGCTCCTTCTAAGATATAAAATAATATCCCAAAAAATCGATTTAACGCGACTTGAACCCGCGATCTTACCCTCACTACAACGAGGACGCTCTCACCAGCTGAGCCACGAAATCAAGTGACCGACAATTAAAAAATCTTGGCAAATTATTTAACTTCTTAGAGATTACCCCGAGTGCGAGGGCTTACGCACTATAATAATAATAACAATAAAAATATTAAAATAAATATTTATTGCATCAACTTAAAAAACTATAAATATCTACAGGTTCTCGGGTCACCATTTAAGCAAAATTTGCTTGTGTTAGGAGACCCCGCTCTTACCATTGAAATGAAATGAAAACAATAGAACGAAAACCTCAGAAGCTTCTTCTACTCTATGTTCAGGAAAGCTAAGACTTTTTCATAGGTTACGAAAGGCCATGATGATGATGCTCCTAGTTGGCAGCCAGCCCGAGTGCTGTCGTGCGGTTAGCTCCTACTTAACTGCAATCTATTACATCACATCTGCAATGACTCGCCTCGTAAATTGTAATACCTACTTGAGGTTTATCGACCAGATGCCATATTGCTATTGATTGAAATTGTATCTACTAAATAATGGAAGGACATTTAGGTAGGTAGGGATGTTTCTGTGGCTGGAAATTTGAAGATCTTTTTAGACTACTAAACATAGGCCTCTCATAATGAGCGCCATAACGCCCTTTCTTCAGTTTGCCGCATCCCTATATTTGATAACGACTCAACTCTCACTAAATGTTTCTATTAGTGCTTTTGGGAGTAGGTAACAAATGATAAGCAATTTTTTAAAGCAACAGATCTATTACATTTTTGAGGTAATATCTTCCAAAATCGTCCCAAAATATACGTAATTGCCAAAACGCGAACGCTAAACCAACAATTGAAAAGTTCGCAAACAAACGAAATAATAATGGCAGCGGAAATTTGAGAGAGACTTGAAAATTACTTAAAATGTGAGTTAAAGAAACGATTCTCAAAGAAATCAGCGATTCGGTAACTTGCGCACGTTTCAGATCTTTTCTTTCTGCATTCGTTTGTTTTTATTTCATAACAATCATTAGGAGTGCTTAGGATGAAAGCTTTTTGTTGGCTTCGAGATTCATTTTAAGGTTTTATGATATTGTTTTTGTCTTTTTAGACAAGGTACATGTATTTAGTCTAAGCTTCTAAAGTCTAATATTGATATTTTTTGCTGTTTTATCAAGTAGCAAAAATCCTTCAGGGGTGGGCAGCAGCGCCTCCTGCAGAACAATTTTACCACCAACTGCGATCCCCAACCCGCCTGCCCAGCGTGGGGATTGTGGGGATTGCCATTATATTATAAATTAAGCTATAAAACGCTATTTCGCGGGAGACCCAGTGGGCATGTACGGTCTATTAAGTTAAGGTGTGAATGTGGCCGGCAGAAATCTTGATTGTGACTTCCATAGCCATTGCAACTTTAATATCCAATTTCCTAAACATCAAATCCAAGTTTTCTAGCAAGTCCTACAGCAAACAAACAAAGCAATGAAACATTCATAATTTACGCAAACACTCCGAGTAATTCAATGATTTTCGGTAAACATTTCAAACTGACAGTTGTTGAGTATTGATTTCTTCGTCCCCCAAAGCAAGATGGCGTGAGTGTTGGGCGAATGGCGGTTGAATGTTTTGGTGTGTGGTCCAAGCAATGTTGTGACTGCAATAATAAGTGCATTTCTAGAAAACCTAAATCCCGAGTGAACTGGTTTCTTCTGAGAAAGTGTGCTCCATGTTAGCGCTTTTACCAATTACAATAAACAAAAACCTAAGCTAACTAGGCTATACAGTTGGACAGTAGGCTACAGTTACCTAACCTATATTAGTACTGTAAAGTCGACAAATATTCAAAAGATTCATGCAAGACGACCACATTGAAAAAGAGAAAAACCATTAATTTCTGATTTGCTTAGCTAGAAAGACTCAGGTTGGATATAATTGTCCGAATTTCCAAAGAAAAACGTAATATTTTAATCACATGGTTTCAATAATCACGTTAAACCAACCTGACCCAGAGAAAAAATACAAAGATTCAATTAGTTCTATCAAGACGACCTTAAAAATTGAGAAAAAACTTAGATTACCGAATTACATACATACCTACCGGCTCAAGTTGCTATAGTTAAAATGGATATAGTTAAAACTAAAATAAAAATTATATAAATCCACAGAAAAAACCTAATATTTTAATTCGGTTTCGACAGCCACGTTAAATCAACCCGACCCCATAGAAAACATCAAAACCATAATTACGAGTCTTCAAACGCCAACAGATCGTGACCATGCATTGTGTTCCCGAATTTGACCATTCACTTGAAGGTACCAACCCTCACTAAACCACCCCACAAAAACAAGGGTGGATTTGCAGAATTAAATAAAAAATGCACCTCACTGGTCAATGTAATGGCGTCAAAGTCTATTGGATTTTTTCTGACACGCAGCGATTTCTCCTAATAGTATTGTTAGAAAAAGAGGAAATAGGGGAAATTCGGCTTTGTGTGACGTTTAATTCTATTGGTGTGACAATGTGACACGTTGTCCGTTACAATGCGTGCGATTTTCCGACGCAGTGTTCTTTTTGTCACAATATTTAGTTTAGCACGTGCTACCATAAACAATTGCAGTACAATAAACAAATCAATTCCAGTTTATTTTTAAGTTATCTGAATTATAAATTTCCTGTGTATTTTATTTCTTATTGATAATTTTTTATTTAGAACAAAATCAGGGTTTAGTGATACTTACTCATACCTAATTATTCATAATCGTTTTAATCTAATTTCAATATCGAATTGTTTTAAAAATAGAAAATAATAATATTAACCCTTAACTACATCACCTAGCAGCTGTCGTTTAAATTAAATTACCCTCACTCAAAAAATTGCACAAGCTGTCACGTCGCGCGTGATAATGATGAATGGAAGACGTATCACGATGACGTATGATGTTGCATCTGATGACGCACCAATCTCGCAAATTGCTTGATCAGCCGTGATGAATGATGCGAGGTGGATGACGTACGGTATCTAGGGATCACGTAGCTATCACGTCTTGAGGATATAATATTTTGGATTGAAAGTTTTATGAGATTGAATCTCGGCGTTTATGTCAAAATTTAGCACAGGTAGGAAAATGCAATTTTAAGTTAAGCCCCAGAGGCTACCTACCTACTCTTTTTGTATTGTCATAATTCCTGCTAATAACTTGATTATTAAAAAATACAATACAATAATTCTTTATTCTTATTGTACACCAGATAAAGAATATAACAAAAAATATACACGATTGAATTATAGTGTTTTTTTTTTGTTATGTTCTTCTACAAGTACATGGCGTTATCGCTTAGAAGCGATCTTTCCCAAAAAGTTTTATAGTTTCTTTAAAAAGTATTTATAGAAAACTTCTTAAGTTGCCTAAATTATAAAGAAAAAAACAAATCTCTACTAACGAGATTATCTCATAACATCTCCAAATATAATATACCTACAGAAAGATCATAAAAATAAATAAATTACACATAAAAATAAATCTTTTTCCGCCATGGCGCCGCCAGCACTATTACACGAATAACGATGTAGAGACGACATCTAAAAGACGTTACAGAATCTCTAACTGCGTCTCGATCTACAGTTACTGTTGAGCAAATGTCTGTGTCTGTCCGTTTGTCACTGGCTCATAGGTAATAAATAAGTAGGACTACTGGACTATCGATTTTATCGGGCATTCACTTCGTCCTCAGCTGTCTTTGTCTATTGACCTTTTTATATACACTTGAAGAAAAACCTTTCGATTGAAGAAAGACCTTTCGATTTAACTTCATAGGATTTTAATGGGATAAAATTATAGTCTGTCAATCTTAGAACTTTCATGAGAATGTTTCCAAACTTTTAGAAAAGATCACAAATAATTAATATTCTGGCATCTGTCAATGTTAGATTACAATAAGAATTAAGCATCTAAAATATTCAGAAAAGCACTATTTTTAATATTTTTTGTGGCCTCACTAAATTGTGTTTTTGAATGTTGTTTTATTTCACTGCAGATACACACTTTTGTCAGAAACAAAACACAATAGAACGATTAACTACAACTTCCAAGTAAAAGTAAACAAAACACATTCGAAAAACAAGTTATCTAATAGTTTGTTTAGCGAAAAAGTAACAGCAAACAGGATAAAACGCATGGCGCCGGACCAATAGCATTTGAGGAGACCACGACTTCCGGTGCGAGCGCGGGAAAATTCAATATCCGGTGCTCGGTATTAGATTACCAGATTACACGGGTCTGAGTTACCCCAACCTCCTCTGTGCTTTTTGAAAAAGGAACCGAGTTTTGCCAACATTTGAGTAGATGTACTAAAGTAGCCGATTAGTTCCTTGATACACAAACCACACTCATAATCATCAAGAAATTTCATGCATTTACCTTCAGAAAAAAAGAACAATTATTGTATTATTAATAATTTATTCAGAAATAAATGATTTAATCATTGGAGTCGCATCTACCAAAGTTCATGCATGTAACTTAAATATAAAACACCATTGCATTTTTGAGAGATCAAAATGACATTTGGTACGCCCCGTACCTTTCTTAAAACACAAAATAGGAAGACATTCCTTCTAAGCGGTCGCCCATTAATCTTGTTTTATGTAATGACTCTTTGTAATGTTAATTTTAAATAACTAAAATAACCTTAGTTGCTCAAATATCTACGAAATTAAATTCTAGAAAGAAAAGGACGAATTGCCTAGATTCTTTGGCAATTCATCCTACTTATCCTATAATAGAACTTATACGTTTTGACAACCTTTATTCAAAAAGACGCGTATCACATGTCATTTCTAATTGCCAATAGAAAACGGAGCGGCGACATCAAAGCGTTACACATCCAATAAAACGTCACTGATTATGTGACGTCCCTAACAGATTAGGGATGTCACGCAGAGCTTTATTAGATAATTGTATTAGAATCTTATGCCTCTTTTATCGATTCATCAAACTACCTCTGTGGTGCGGCGGGCGAAGGTCCGCCTCCGCAGGAGGTTCGATTCCCCGCTTCAGGGCAAATGTTTTTACGATCTGCAGATATTTGTCCCGGGTGTTCTGGATGTTTCTATGTATAATAAAAACCGCTTATCTTGGGGCTAGATAATGCTGTATGAATTGTTCAGCACAATATATTATGTAGATATAGTTTTTTTAAATTATTATAAATCACACACATCCAATAAAATGTCACTCATTATTTGTGACGTCCGTCCCTAACAGATTAAGGATGTCACGCAGCGCTTTATTAGATAATTGTATTAGTATCTTTATGCTTCTTTTATCTGTATATTTCGACTTATTGGCTTTGTCATTATAAATAATTGGGGAAGCATTCTTGAATATCATCGTAAACATCGATTAAGCTGAGCCAGGTTTTATCTTGATTTCTTTTTAAACGCCGATCCTAAGCTGTTGAAGGTTTTCGTTATGGTTCTGTGTTTGTTGTTGATTATGGAAATATAATTATTAGAGATTGTGGTCAAACGAAGGTCCATAAAAAAGTACAGTCAAAAATCAATAATGAATATTAAGTATTTCTCTTATAGAAAAGTAAAATTTTAAACTTTATATTATTAACAAACGCCCCGCGGCTGTGCTGGAAATCTATAGTCAAATGGTTTATAAACCTTCCTCTTGAATCACTCTATCTATTAAAAATCTCATCAAAATCCGATGCGTAGTTTTAAAAGAACTAAGCATACATAGGTACAGACATACGTAGTGTAGGACGCCCTCCGACCAGGTGGAATGAATACCTGCGAAAGACTGCAGGTATGCTGGATGCGGCAAGCTGAAGACAGGGCGCAATGGCGCTCATTGGAAGATATGTCCAGCAGTGGACTGCTATAGGCTGATGATGATGATCATGATAGGTACAGAGAGACAACGGGAAGTGACTTTGTTTTATACTATGTAGTGAAGTGTGAAGTAGAGGTAGTATATATCCACTGGCCATTACAATACCAGCTATCTAAGCACAGCTGCCCCTCAGTATTTGACCAGCGCCGCAGTCAATGCATCAAACATAAGTCTGCTGAATTGCATTTGTGCAAATAGAAGGGTGCGCTGACAAATATTGAATTATTTCGTTAGAACTGCGCTCAAAGCAACGTTGGTTCAATTTATTTGGACAGTATTTATTGGGAAAGGATATGGCGGAAGCAAGCAATTTGCGAAATGAATTATATATAAAAATAGATTTATCAGTATTGGAAATGTCTATACCAAAAAGTTCCAATCGTAATATATTACAATTCAAATACACGCCTTCCTGTTATTTTATTGATTGACTGCAGTGAAAAATAAATTTATTTTCTGTTTTTACTTTCAAAGTGCAACAGTAGGTAAATGTCATAATCAGCTTAACACTTATCGCGACTAGAATAATTTAGTCCCCACAAAATGAAATAACATTAGAGCTAAACCAAGGTAAAAAATATAACTTAGCAAACCTGCCATTATTGTCCCTACAAAACTTTCAACAATGTTTTACTTCAGCAGAAAAACTTAAAGCTTTATCCACGGGAGATAAGATCCAAAAATGCTGAGCATTCGGATAAAATTCGCATATTGTTACAATAACTCCCTCGTATATCACAATTTAGACAACGCTGTGGGAAAAAATGTATTTCTCGACAAATAACATTGATTTACAAGCTATTCTAGTACCGCTGGTGTGGTTTTAATGGTTCGTGTATTGTATAGGAACCTTAGAGTTGTAGTAAAATTGCCGGATGTTCTACAAAATGTCTACGAAAACTTTAACTTTACTTTAACGTTTGGGTCCAACAGATACAAGGCCTAAACGACGCGTTAGAATACCCATGCGTATGCTTGGGTTGTGGGTATTAATCGATTTCAACCACATATGTGCCGTAAATCGATTAATAATTAAAAAAAAAATGTATAGAAATCCTGCAAAATCGTTATCATCACACAACAATCATAAAAAAGTAAATATTTAATATTTTTAGGCATTAGTGAATTAGATTACAACGACATCAATATATAATACCTATGGTGGAATAAATTAGTTCTGTGATTTCCTTCTATGATTTGCATCACTGAGGGTAAACAGTCGGCTAAAAAGCCGGAAAAGTTTGGTAGGTAACGTTAAAAAGACGGAAATATCCCAACACTATTCATACTATAACGGCTACACACGTAATAAAGCACGGATTTATTACTCTGTATTATTAAGCGTACGTTTTTGGTATAATTTTAATAGCTAAAATGAAAAAAAGGTTATGCATATCAACCTTATTTACTCAACATTTCTGTTGGACTTACATTAAAATATCTTTAAAATTATTACAGTATTTAATAATTATTTTCAGCTATAGTCCAATAACACTAAATTAAAATATCGAAAAGTCCAATAGGGACTTTTCTAGCTACAAAAAAGCTCTCTTGAAGGCAAAACAAAAAGTACAAAGCCGCAAAAAGAAAAAGAACAATGTGAAATAGTTATACTGACATGATTTACACCGGAGACTCTTGTCTTGTTCAATTTAGATAGGTTGGTGCCCATCCGTAGCCATCAATGCCAATCCGCTCCCAACCTTATCTTCATACACGTAAAGTTCAATTGACAATGCACAAAAAGTTCAAAAATTTGGCACGAATAAAGACACAAGTGTTATCACAATCACGATGTCATAAGTTAATGAACACAGTCTGTTGAGCCACTTATGAAAGTCTATGGTCTTGGAAGAGCTGAAATGAAATATTTACATGGTTAGTGGCGAAGATTAAAAATATACAAAAATAATGTTAAATTAAATGATAAGATGAAAAGAAATAAAATGTAGACTCTTATTTTCGTTATAATTGAGAATTTCCCACAATCTTTCTATAAAGTGAACCTATTATTGAAAAAAGCCTCAACCACGATTCAATATCGTAATTAGTCACATAATATAGCGATTTTATCGATAACTTAGACGTTTCAACCTTTCAGAGCCCACTTTATTCTACTATAAAACCTTACTTTATCACTATACCCACTGTCCAAGTGTACTCAAGCATGTTATCTTACGTCTATATTCTGTTATCCTACTAATATTATAAACGCGAAAGTTTGTGAGGATGTTTGTTGCTCTTTCACGCAAAAACTACTGAGTGGATTTTGATGAAACTTCACAATAATATAGCTTACATATCAGAATAACACATAGGCTACAATTCATAAAGATATATTATCCAAAATATCTATCACCACGCGGGTGAAATCGCGGGGCGCAGCTAGTATTATATACGTGGAAGTTTGTGAGGATGTTTGTTGCTCTTTCACGCAATAACTACTTAATGGATTTTGATGAAACTTCACAATAATACAGTTTACATATCAGAATAACAGGCGATTCATAAAGATATATTGTATATTATCCAAAATATCTATCACCACGCGGGCGCGGGTGGAACCGCGGGGCGCAGTCAGTATATTCTAAATGGATCATTTATTGCATCGAGCTCCATTGATAGCTGCGCCTACGCACCGTGGGCGAGAGTCGGTTTGAATGAACGCTTTTGCCCTTTTTAGAACGTATTTCGTAAGCTTAAACCTTAAACAAGACATTGGACTTGTATGAATCATTGAATTGCTAAAGCGATTGTAAAAATATTGAAATTGACCAATTTTTGCACATATCATGAATTGTTGGTCATTCGGAAAGCGATCGTTTTTTGAATGGGTTGTATGTTTTCGAATGTCTTATTTTGTGTGGTTGCTAAATACAAATGTTTTTTGTTCTGGTAGTTATTTGAGATTATATCGATAAGAAATGGTCCAATAGTAGGTATTTTTCGAGGACACTCATCTTTGACTTTCAAAATATGAAATATAATTTTAAATGAATTATGATTTTGAAACATATCATATAATTTAAGCTTAAATTTGTGAGTTCAGCAAGGAAACATGACAATTATTGTCCAACATTATTAATTTATTAAGCTAGAAAATTCTAGGGCCATGAAACTGTGGTACCAGCCATAGTTTTAGTAATTTTAAGTCTTTTACATTTTTAAATATAGTTAGTAAATACAATGTTGTCAATCACTTGACCACCTCTATACTGGACATGTGCGTAAAAATGGCAACAGCAATAATCGCATTATCGATCAAACTATAAAATAGGCAGCCCCTTCTGCTAGTGTTTAGTACGGGGTAGGCCGGGGGCAGGGGGGCAGAGGCAGGGGTAAAGGGGGCAAGTTTAGTAAAACCCGTGAGTCATGCAACTGCATTCAAGGTTTCGCAAACAAGGTTAGGTTTGCTTTCGATTTCTATATTTGAATTTATTCTATGCGAGTTTTTGTTTTTAATTTATTGTCAATTGGACCTAAAGAAGGTTTGATTACTTTATCCTGATGTAGGTCTAAGATGTATTTATTGAAAGAGCTATAATAGGCAGATGCAGTTATAATCATAATATATCATAATCATATTATATAGGCTAAATAGGAACTAATTATTTGTGGGAGACATTTTGTCTTATTTATGTTTTTTGTTGATTTTCAATTAAGGGAAGATATATTTTAAAAACTATAATATATGTACTGAAATTAATTAAATTACTAACAACATTATAAACCATAAAAAATTTGCATTAAAATATTTTTTTATTAACATTTTGAATCTTTGCGTAAAATTAATTGCCCATAATTTTCAGAACACCTATCGTAAGCAAAACAATAAATCCGATTGAGATAAAACCTTTTTAGAAAACGTAACTAATTACAATAGTTTATTTCTATTTCACTGAAGAAAACAATCCAAGCAACTCTAATAAAACCTATTCGACTCTACGTCCACCCTAATAGAGTATATTTTTCTACAAAATCTTACTGTTTTATCTCTAAATCTCTACATGAATATTCACCACGTGTTCTGTCATACATTACCACAAAACATCGATCGATATCAGTAGTTCTAAATAACTCTCAAGCGAAGGGTTGGTCCCTACTGATATTGTTTAAAAATAGGGGCATTTTGTAGGTATTATGACTCACGAGATGGACAGATGATTCTGAATAGAGAACGACGGGATCCACTTCAAAATAAGGTGCGTTCTTCTATGCAGTCATTTGTTATTTTATAAACTAGCGGCCCGTCCCGGCTTCGCCCGATTTTAGATATATATATATTATATATATACATAAAAACCTTCTTCTTGAATCACTGTATCTATTATTGAAAACTACATTAAAATCCGTTGAGCAGTTTAAAAGATATATGCGAACAGACAGCGGAAGCGACTTCATTTTATACTATGGAAAGATAATGCTGGACAATCCACACAACATTATCTAACCCTAACCTAAGCAGAGCTTGTGTTATAGGTACTAGATGACTGATATACTTAATACAATACATTACATCGATATTTTTTTATAATTAGGTACACATATAATCCAGAACCCCCGAAAGAAATATCTGTAAAGAATCGAACCAGCAATCTTGCAGCTGAATTCTTTGCAACCGGATTTTATCAATGTTTTCTTTGCTTGTAAGCCACGCATTGAATTTACACGAATTAAAGTAATAGCCAACTTAAACTCATGCTGAGATTTGTATCATGTACCAAATCAAACTCTTCGTGACTCTACTAAAAGAGCTGCACCTAGATTTCGAAAGTATTTTTTTACTCTAAACTTAAACTTAAAGCTAAACACTTTTTCCCCCCAGAGGTGCCCTTTTTGCCCCCTAGCCGTGCCCCCGTTGCCCCCAGAAGTGTGCTCTGCCTATTCCCCAACAAAGTAGAAATAATAAGTGTATTTTACGGCCGTCGCCGAGCCCTCTCGTGATGAATTCGTTCGGAATGCGGCAGCGACTGTGCTGCAGAATGCTTTAACCGAACAGTTATAATTCATCTTGTTTACTATTTATTTGACCCCATTTTAGGGCAGGAATAAACTATGTGGGTATTTTTTGGGGATCGTTGTTATGTTTTTGAGATTATTATCAACGATACTGAGTCGAAAAGCTTCAAAATGTTTTAATATTAGATATCTAATCAATTACCGGGGAGAAATAAATTGACAACACGAAATAAACTGCAATTTATGTCTACCTACCTACCTTCTTCAGCTTCATCTCAAATATAGCAGATGTTCTCTAAAAAATTCCCTCTATTAAACCTATCTAGTATACAAAATAATAATAGAGCATTTTAATAGACCGAATTCTAATGAAAACAACTAAATAAACAAAACTAATCACAACCAAAAAGCAGTCATCACCTTGAAAAATTGATACAAAATAATTGTTACTCCTTATCAGTCCCTTCACGATAAAACCCGCGACACGTAAGCACGAGAAAAACACTCACTCACTAAAAAGTTTGTACATCTAAGTCCCGATCACTAGTGAAGTGAATACACAATCACTGTTTTGAAATTCGAATACATTCAGTTCAATGTTTCTATACGTTCGGTCAGTTCGAAATTCGAATCAGCTGTTTCAGTCACAGTTTAGACGTCGTATCCGCGAGAGGGCCGACCCCTTACTGCCGTGCAGTCCCTACCACCATAGAATAAAACACAGTACGGGACTACGCTAGGGCGCTTTTCGTCCGCTTTGTCCCAAACAGGGGTAAATTATTACGGTTTTGCGATAACATAATAGAATGGTGCACTAAATAATCGAAGGATAAGTTTTTACCGTTTAAATATTGAATTTTGTGGACGTATAAATTGACCTTTATGTGATCCGGTAAAATTACGATCAATAAAATGTAAAATATATATATATATTTTGGGATTTATGAACCTCTGCTTAATCGGTACCATCCTGCTCAGAACTAGTCGAGTTTGCAATCTCAGTTGGTATTTTAGTTTCAAAAATGGTTGCTATTTCAAGAAATACAGTTTCATGCTGAACGCTTTTTATGATAGCGTTAGAAACTTCGATAAGAGTACGGAAATAACGTTAAAAACGTAAAAGTTTGTTTTGACTTGAATAACAACTACTTACCAACACAACAATGCCGGCAAGCATTTCTAACGCGCTACGAATACGAAGGTTTTTTCAGAGTTTTCCTAAAGATTTTCAGGAATTTGCAGCGAATGTTTCATTTCGCTTCCTTTTGTCCTTTACAAATGTTTTGTCTCGTTGTCTTCATGTCTTACCTGAAAACAAAAGAAAAACATGTTAATAATCAAAAATATTTGAAAGAAAGCTTTACGAAGAATAAATGAATGAATGAATACTTTATGACATGACAAAATAAAACCTTATATCTAAATATTACACAGTACAATAGGCGGCTTTATCGCTGGCAGCTATTTTACCCAGGCAACCTAGAGATGGGGAAAAAGGTATTATCACCAAGGACAATATCTTTAGTACGAGCAGATATGAGGCTTCAGTGTTTTAAACTGGTTTTTACGCTGCCTACGGTGGCGTAGAATCAGGTCCAATTTTTATAACATAAATGAGTGTTTTCAAATCATACTGACTTCCACCACAGGCTGCGTCTGTGTGAGAGATGCCTAAGATCCCTTGGCCCTTATCCAAACTTAGGTGTATTGTTCTTAATTCAAAACAGTGTTTCGTTCTGAAATATTTGATTGACTTATCCAATTAGTGTCGTGCACAAACAAATAAGTACCTACTAACCATCAGCTCCAAATTCAAAACGGTTCTCCCAGTTTTAAATTCAGAAAATAGTTCATGAATGAACGTAATTAGATCACAGCTGCGAGCGAAATGCCGCGACAGAAATAGTAAGTCCGTGGGACCCCCGGACATATGGACTGGTATTGCCATGTTAGAACGGGTAAGTAATTTGTTTTGTTTTTTATTTGAGTCAAGGTTTATTATTCTATGCCACCATTGTTCTGGCTACATAATCGATAAATGAAATCATTTGATAAACATTCTGTACTGATAAAATAGAATAACGCATATTCGATGATATAATAAATAAATAATGCTAGACTATCCACACAGCATCATTTAGCCCCAAGCGAAGCAAAGCCTATGCTATGGATATAGATGACTTGCGATAATTTACATATCTATGTATGTATTTATACATCATAAAAAATACCCAGAATAACACCTGGCACAAATATTTGCAGATCGTACAAACATTTATCCCAAGGCTGGAATCGAACCCGCAATCTCCTGCGTCGCAGGCGAACCTTCGCCCGCCGCGCCACATTGATCGTCAATTTATTGTATGGCGGATATGGGTGAAGTCCACTGGAAATGTAGAAAGATGCGGGTTTGATTCCTGATTAGGTTATGGGTATAGATGGTCTATTAGCTGTATGTATTAAGTTCTGCGAAGTTTAGAGCTTGATGCGGCGCAAAATGTTGAATATTAGGTATTTATTTAGGTATATTCCGTGTATATTCCGACTTAGAAAAAATCCACTTCAGAAAAAACAAACAGTAATTATACCCGTTTAAAAACTCACAAAACACAAATCACAGACCCTTTTAAAAAGTCATCAGAAAAAACCCTATAACTTTTCCCAACACATGTTGAACCATAGAGCTAAGAAGTTTTTATTCGTTTATAATAGACTGCACGTTTCATAAACTCTCGACCATAAATAACTGAACGTTTAAAGTAACTACTTAGCCACGCATTATTTATCCCGAGGGAATAACCTCGGAGTCTAGACTTGCTAGGGATGTTGTCGTGCATTTGTTATTATCGATACGATTTTGCTGTAAATTGTCTATGGATCGTTTACAGCAATACATCATGGATAAACGTTTGATTTGTTGACTGAAAAATAGGTTTTACACTCTGAGACTTCATCAATTTGTTGCTACATTCTGTTAACGATTTTGTTTACCAACAAAATATTCAATTAACTTACCTACCTACTGTTGTTCTTTTACGGTTATGTATTTGCAGAGCATTTATCGTTAAGTAGATAAAGGTTTTAGTGGTCGCAAACATTTAATCTACGTAATTTTTATTTTGTAATGTTATCATTTATATCACAATAGTTGCAAGTTATACTTACTTCGTCGTAAACCAATAAACAATTTTCTTTCTTTCTTTCAAACGAACATCTCTAGATTTCCACTTCAAATTAAGAAAGTAAAGATTCGAATGATTTAAAAAGTAACCTGTATTGGCTAGCACGATATTGAACCTTATTACAATCATACTTAGCAACCTAACTCGAGCCTATAAGCTGAAAAAGATCGTTGATAAATAGGGCATCAAACCCAAACATTTTCCTTTGCAATCTCAGTTACCAGTTGATGGATCGGGCAGTTTTACTACCCCGCAGAATAAACAACAGTCTGTACTGTAACGAGGTACCTAATCGCGGGCTTATCGTGCCTGGCTTTGATGCTTGATGGATGCCTTGGAGGGAAAGAGAGGGTAATGATGAAAAGAGAGGAGTGTGTAAAGGGAATTCGATTTGTAATTTCGCGATTCTGCGTTCTAAGCTCTACCTACATATTTGGTTCTCTAGCTAGTTCATTAATCAAGCAAGCATACTTGTTAAGATTTTAATTTGGAGCTTTTTCGGAAGCTCTCTGCTGTGTCTCTTATGCTAAAGTTTTCATTCAATTCACTTGTATGAAAATTTTTGCGCAAGAGACCCATACCATAAAGTTATGTTGAATCGAGATGACCTAACCTTTGCACAGCACACCAAAACCAAAGAGAATAAAAAGTAAAACTGGAAACTTTTTTCTATTCTAATCGAAATTCAAAATACTCTGTAAGCAGGTAACAGCTAGGTAAGTAAAAACAAAAGCTAAACGCCACTGTCCCAGCGAGGCCCGACTTTAGCCCAAAGCTGTTAGTGGTTGAATCCCATTCGTCCCAAACTAGGTTCCAGTTTCGTAACAGACCACAGTCACCGGAAGCTCAGAGACTAGTCCAATTTTGAAGAGTTGTAGAACGTAGTTGTAGAACTATTTAGACGAGAATCTTGACTTAAGTTGTATAAATTTGGCTTCGAAGTTGCTTATGTGGCCTTTAATAGGAAATCTTAGATGAAATAAAATAAAAATATTTGCCAATTCACATAACATCATCAAGCCCCAAGATAAGCAAACCTCCTAATGGGACTAGACCACTGATATAATGCAACACATACATAGATATATATTTTTTTATTATAAATATAAAATACACAGAATACCGAGAAAATACTTTTGGATTTGAATTTCATTATGATAATAGTTTTAACATTATATTTAACTTAGATAAAATAAGTTAAAACTAAAGAACCCATTAGCCAATTCTATGGCTAGATTGTAAATATGCTGTATATTTAACATTAAAATTTATTTAAAATGTGTATACTAGACAATAAAAAAAAAATATGATAATAAATACCATACATGATAAACTTTCGCGAAAATTTGAATGGATGGATGTTTGTTACCTCTTCACGCCAAAACGTCAAAGCGGATCGGGCTGAAATTTAGCATAGAAAAGTTCCCATGGGATACAAATAACCTAGAAGCGTTTCCATAGAAACTACACCTGCGAAAACGCGGTCAGAAACTATAGCGGTTTTATAAAAAAGAGGTCTACCTATATCCTAGTAGTTACTAGGATAAGCTATAGGTAGGCGTAAGTATCTACGTAGGGTAGTTACATACCTACGTACCTATAGTGCCGCGGTCACAGACGCTCTGGTGGGAATGTAAAGTTAGAGTAGTTTCCATTCAAAGGATCGGGCTGGCCGCTTTTCCCATGGAACTTCGAGCAAAATGCCATTGGATATTAGACAGGTTGGGTGAATAGATTTGTTGGGGAGTGAGGATTCTTATGAAAAGGAATATAACTTAGCTTATTTCGTCTTATAAGAATGCTTAATCACGTCACAAGAATGACTTTATGTTTCAGACAACTTACTCCATTAATAATAAGATATTACAAATAAAAAATACGAACCCTAGAATAAAATACGAACTCTAGAATAAAATACGAACTCTCGAATAAAATACGAACTCTAGAATAAAATAAGAATAAAACGACTTATACTTTAAAATTAAATTAAAATACGAATGCTGAGATGTTTGGATGTTTGTATTCGCGTTAAAGTTACATAAGTACATACAGAGCAAGTCAGGCTGAAATTTTACATAGATATAGTACTAGGCCAAGATTTTAACATATATTTTACTTTTTATCTTGTTTATACCAGTGCGAAGCTAGGGACAAAAGCTAATTTAGAAGGATTCGCATGTCAAGTGATAGTGAAGTTAAGTTCAAGTTAAGAACTAAAGTTGTAATTATACCTAAATTGAGATAAGTTTGGTTTTTTGTTTAATATGTAGACAGACGATTCTCAGGGAAAAAAAATATGTCGGGTACAAGAAAACTATTCCACAGAATGTCTGTAAAAGTATCAAGATTAATATCACATTCGGTCCACTCGATACCCGTTCAGCCCTTCGTTCTGACATGGAAATGACGTGGCGTAACTAAACTGACATTGACAGTGACATGACAGGGTAAACATAAACCCACATCCATGGACACATTTGATAGGCTTGAAGATGTACAAATACCTTTCGAGTTCGTGGCAAGTTTATTTGCAGAGATATCTAGATACAGCAATGTTAAAACGACTCATATTTAGACTCTTCATCAATAGTATCACAAATTCGTAATATATGTATTTACTTATTACTATTTAATTTTCTTATAACCACTAACGAATATTATTAAAATTACCACTGACGAAAATCATCTTATTTAAATCCATCATTACAATTGAACGACTGCACCATTTTCTTCCAAAACTGCTAAGGACATTGTCGATCAAAGCACTTTTAAAAAAAATGTTATTTTAAATGACAATCTAAACAGATCTAACCCTGCTAAAGATAATATTTGATGTGAAGATTTTAATTCCGGCTAAAATCAAATAATCCAAAGTGAGGGTTGTTAGCTCTAGTGAATGTTAAATACTCGTACGTTTATTTTGCAGCATTTTAAGATTATGGTACTTTTTCTTTCGAATTCGAACTCGAACTAAAACGAGAACCCTTGGTACCGACCCTTGCACCCGACTAGAGCATTCTTTCGTGTATGTCTAATATTTTTATTATGTCTTCAATACCCTACCAGACAATTTACGAGTGTATTTATAAATACCGATCGGGATAAGTGCTCCTATTTTTCAAAATATTTCAATTTGCGATCTGAGCACCCAGACGATTGAAAAATTCGTTCAATTTTGTTATCAGGAGGTCTACGTTGAAAAACGAAAGAAGTTGACGGATGACGTCGCATTGCACAAAAATAAAGATAGCAGATCCGTTCTTTCGGTGACCCGTACGTTGTACTTTAACATTGTTTGTACTTTTAAATTGATTCTTACATTATTTCTTAGAGATTTGAAATGAAAGGTGCCAGTGATGCGCCCGAAGCCATTTGGTGGTAAAGTTGTTCGATCCGTGCTATGACGTCATCGGTCAACTTCGTTCGTTTTTCAACGTAGACCTCCTGATCTTTATTTATTTTCAAAGTAGACCTCCTGATCCTTATCTAGTGTGGAAATTGATGATTGCGTAGGTAAACAAAACTGAAGAGCATTTATGGCAATGTTTTTTTAGAAAATGTAAAACTTACTATACTAATAGTACAGTGTAGTAAGTTTTGTCTTAAATTTAGATGGTCAAAATAAACCACAAAAGACCGTAACCGTTTAAATTGATTCTTACATTATTTCTTAGAGATTTGAAATGAAAGTGCCAGTGATGCGCCCGAAGCCATTTGGTGGTAAAGTTGTTCGATCCGTGCTATGACGTCATCGGTCAACTTCGTTCGTTTTTCAACGTAGACCTCCTGATCTTTATTTATTTTCAAAGTAGACCTCCTGATCCTTATCTAGTGTGGAAATTGATGATTGCGTAGGTAAACAAAACTGAAGAGCATTTTTGGCAATGTTTTTTTAGAAGATGTAAAACTTACTATACTAATAGTACAGTGTAGTAAGTTTTGTCATAAATTCAGATGGTCAAAATAAACCACAAAAGACCGTAACCGTTTTCGTCACCTACCCTTCCCATTTCCATTCAAAATATTCTTAACAAAACACGTTCCTCAAAGATACCCCATGAAAAATGCCATAAAAACATCATAAAATTTCCATTTGCTATCCGTCCGGGTAAAAACGGCCCGCTGCCTTGTCAAAGGTTAAAAATGTCGAAATAAATTTGACGAAAAAATGGAAAACAGGAAAAATAGTGGTAGGTTTCCCTGTCTCCCCTAAGATATTGATGTCAAACAATTTTCTGGATTTATCGACCGGTTAACTTTTTTTTAAGTTTCAGAAAAATTATAGGTTCCACTTTAGGTTCCACTCTAAAAGAGGGAACGACAAAAATAGCGCAATCACATGAATCATTTTCGAGTTCAACGCGTCAAGTCGGCCACCCTAGACAGAGTGATGCTAACCCATACCTATACTCTCTGTCGTAATCCCCCCTGGTCGGAGGGCGTCCTACACTACGTTTACCGAGTCGTGGTCTCCGTCCATAAACAAGACATAAGCAAGAACCAAAAAAAAAAACCATTGATAAGATCCACTTCTAATAATACCAGTCCTTTATTATGAACGTTCCTGGTGAGCATGTATTTATTTATTACTAGCTGCGCCCCGCGGCTTCGCTCACGTGGAAATCTATGTGTCAAATGGTTTATAAACCTTCCTCTAGAATCACTCTATCAATTAACAAAAGCCGGATCAAAATCCGTTGCGTAGTTGTAGACAACGCTTTGTTTATAAGAGAATTTTGAGAATAAAACGCCTATCCCGCTAGAATTAAGACTTATAGGTTTAAGAAAGTTGTTTGTATAGGTAGATATAGTATTAAAGAATATAATATGATGTAAATTGTAGGAATAAATACATAAATAAAGAATAAATAGGCAGAAAACCGAGCCCGGCATAGTGAAAATTGAGACGCCGCGTAGAGGAAAATAAGCCGTCCTCTACGCGGTATAGCCTTGTGCCGGGTAAGGTACTGCGCGACCGTGTTAAACACAGTCCAGTTCAGTTCGAGATAAGTAAGAAGTTCAATAAAACGAAGTAACAAGTCGACAAAAAGTGTTTCCCTTCATCCCGTGATCTTCATTCTGGTGGCGGAACTCCTTGCCACGGCATCTCCAGAATCGGCGGGCTACCTGAGAAGCCCAGAGAAGAAAGTAGGAGGACGGTTTCACCCCAGGGCCGTTCACCAACAATTTTTGGTCCATTCGAGCGCCGGATTAGAAGAGGAAATGCCAGGCAGTCACCAATCAAGATCACCACGGTCAAGAAAATCGGAGATGAGCTCCGATGAAGCGGAAACCGACTGGTCCCTGGAGACGCCAGCGACCAGCACTACGACGAGCGAAGGAACGGACCGTCCAGCGGCTCCCGCGAACTCTGCGCCCGGCACACCTCTGGGCCAGACGACTCGCGGGTTGTCAGCGGCCGCGAACTCTGCATCCGGTACACCACCGGGACAGACGACTCGCGCCGCATCCACGCCAGCCGCACAGAGCGCAGCCGCGCTCAGAAGAACACGAGCAGCCACCGCTGCTGCCGCCGCAGCAACCACCGTTGCAGAGAGAAACATAGCACGCTCCGAGACACCCGCCGCGCCCGCTGCGCCGGCCGCGCCCGCTGCGCCAGCTGCGCCCGCTGCGCCCGCCGCGCACCCCGCGCCCGCCGCGTACTACGCGCCCGCTGCGCCCGCCGCGTACTACGCGCCCGCTGCGCCCGCCGCGTACCACGCGCCCGCCGCGCGCCTCGCGCCCGCCGCGCCCGCCGCGCGCCTCGCGCCCGCTGCGCCCGCCGCGCGCCTCGCGCCCGCTGCGCCCGCCGCGCACCTCGCGCCCGCTGCGCCCGCCGCGCACCTCGCGCCCGCCGCGCGCTCCGCGTACCCCGCGTATTCCGCACCCGCCGCGGACCCCGCGTATTCCGCACCCGCCGCGGACCCCGCGTATTCCGCACCCGCCGCGGACCCCGCGTATTCCGCACCCGCCGCGGACCCCGCGTATCTCGCGCCCGCCGCGCGCTCCGCGTACCCCGCGTACCCCGCGTATTCCGCACCCGCCGCGGACCCCGCGTATCGCGCGCCCGCCGCGCGCTCCGCGTATTCCGCACCCGCCGCGGACCCCGCGTATTCCGCACCCGCCGCGGACCCCGCGTACACCTCGTCCGCCGCTACGACTGTTCGCGCGCCCGCTGTGCGCAACATGACCGTGGCACCGATCGAGTTGGCGGCAACCGCGCCGCGCGCTACAAAGGCAAGATCTGAGAAGACGTCGAGGGCAGAGAGGAAGGCGTACCTAGAACTACAACGGCGGAAATTAGAAGAGGCTCAGCTCGCGACTGCATTGGCGCAGTCAGAATACGAGATGGCGCTAGAATGCGCCTCAGAAGAGGACTTCGACAGGTCCACACAAGTCGAGCGTTGGCTAAACGAGACAACTATGATAGAAGCGCCACGCCCACCTGTGGAAGAAAAGGTCCAGCCACAACCGGAACAGAGATACCTGCCGCAGCCGCCACCCGAAAAGGAAGAAGGCGTCCTGAGCACAATCAGGGCGTTAGCCGATGCCATTACGCTACGAAACAGCGATTCATCTCGAAACTCTTGGCCTCTTCCGGATTTTGACGGCACTGCGGAAGAGTGGCTGCCCTTTATGAAAACGTACAAGGAGAGTGCACCGAACCATACGAACAATCAGAACATGGCGCGCCTAAGAAAAGTGCTGAAAGGAATCGCCAGAGAGTCTGTCCGAAGTCTTCTCTACGCAACAGACGATCCAGGTCTCATCATGGAGACACTCGAGAGAAGATTCGGCCGCCCAGACATCATCGTGGAGATGGAGCTGCAGAAGCTGAAAGGACTACCGAAGCTTGGTGACACCCCGAGAGAAACCATCATCTTCGCCAGCCGCCTGAGCAACACAGTCTCCACGATCCAGGCGCTCAAAAAGCCATACCTGCTGCACTCTCCAGAAGTGGGTAAAACCATAATTGAGAAGTTTTCCACACTTATGAGATTCCGATGGTATGACTACAATGTGACCATCCCCGAGGAGGAGCCGATCCTGGCAAAACTGGAAAGGTTCCTTAATAGAGAAGCTGACATCTGCGGGTCTGCGGTAGGACCAGAGAAACCCCAGAAGAGAACAGGAAGGCAGATCGTCAGCGCCGGCCAGGAAGAAGATGAGAGCAGAGAACAAGCTGCCAATACCACCGTGCCGAGCTGCCACATGTGCGATGGAGCGCACTACACTAAAGAGTGTGAGAAATTCAAAAAAGCAACGGTTGACGCACGCTGGATGGTGGCGAAAGAGAAAAAGCTATGCTTCAAGTGTTTGAGAGGCAAACATACGGGATTTACCTGCAGAGCGCGCCCATGCCCCAAGTGCAAACGACCGCATCACGTGCTGCTTCACCAAGAGAGACAGGCCATGCAGCAGCAGCAGCCTAAGACAGAAGCATCAGAGAAAACAGAGCTTGCAATAAAGGACCTGGTGACCAACGTCTACGCAGCAGCCATCGGAACAAGAGCCTACCTGAAGATGGTGCCAGTCGACGTGTACGGACCGGAGGGATCAACACGAGTCCTCGCCCTGCTGGACGAGGGATCAACGGTCACCCTTCTGGAAGCCGGTGTGGCAAAGAAAATCGGTGCTAAAGGAAAGGAAGAGAAATTGATCCTGCAGACTGTTGGAGGCAAGGTCACCAAATGTGATTCGCAGAGACTGGACTTGCAGCTAAAAGGGGCACACAGAAGAACCAAGTGCTCTCTGCGCGGCGCTCGCACTGTAGAAGAATTGAATTTGTCAGCACAGCACTTGGACGAAGAGATCATAGAGAAATGCAGCCACTTGAGAAGCATAAGGAAGGAGCTGCTATACGACAGCGAACGCCCGGCCCTACTCATCGGTCAAGACAACTGGGACCTCATCATCTCAAGGAAGGTTTTAAAAGGAAATAACAACGAACCTGTCGCTTCTCTTACCAGCCTAGGATGGGTGCTGCACGGAAGAGCCACAGCAACAGCATCAGCAGTGAACTTCATGTACCACTGCCGACTCGAAGAAGAAGAGAAGATGGACGAGATGATGAAGCGGCACTTCGACCTGGAGTCGATCGGGATCCAGCCAAAGCGACCGAGCAACGACGCCGATGGGAGAGCCTTGGAGGTGCTGGAGAAGACAACGAAGCGACTGCCGGAAGGACGCTTCGAATCTGGACTCCTCTGGAAAACTGATGATGAATCGTTGCCCCACAATTATAGACAGGCCTACAACCGACTGGTAGGCATAGAGAAGAAGTTGAGAAAGGACGCAACGCTCAAGACGGAGTACCAGAAGCAGATCAAGAACCTGCTGGACAGCGGGTATGCAGAAGAAGCTCCAGCCACCTCCACCCCAAACAGGACGTTCTACTTACCGCACTTCGCCGTCATGCATCCCCAGAAGAAAAAGATAAGACTCGTGTTCGACGCCGCAGCAAAGTTTGAGGGAAAGAGTCTAAACGACGCACTGCTGCCGGGGCCCGACCTACTCCAATCTCTGTTTGGAGTACTTCTGAAATTCCGAGAGGGCCCGGTCGCGGTCGTTGCAGATATTCGAGAGATGTTCCTGCAAATAAGAATAAGAGAAGAAGATCGAGATAGCTTGCGGTTCCTGTGGCGCAACAAGGAAGCAGTACAGCCAAAAGAATACAGGATGAAATCTGTGATATTCGGCGCTGCGTCATCACCTTCAACGGCAATCTTCGTGAAAAATAAGAATGCAGAAGAACATGCGGACACTTTTCCTGAAGCGGCACGAGCGATATCAAGACATCACTACATGGACGATTACTTGCAGAGCTTCGACAGCATCGAGAAAGCAGCCGAGGTCGCAGAGCAAGTATCCAGGATCCACAAAGCAGCAGGGTTCGAGCTACGGCAGTGGGCCAGCAACCAGAACAAGACGCTGGCCAAACTTGACAACGCCAAGCTGAAAGAGAAGACACTCGGCGAGGAAAAAACGCTGGGCATGCGGTGGCTAATAAACAAGGACGCGCTGGCCTACAACGTCGGATTGAGAACCACACCACCAGAAGTAACGTCAGGAAGCAGATTCCCTACAAAACGAGAAGTAACGGCTGCGGTAATGTCCACTTTCGATCCAATGGGACTTATCGCCCCAATACTGGTGCAGGGAAAGAAACTGGTACAGGAACTTTGGCGAGCCGGCGTGCAGTGGGACGAGGAGGTCCGTGATCAGCACAACACCACCTGGAGAGACTACCTGGATCAGATACGTGCATTGCAAGAACTGAAGATACCAAGGTGCCTGGCCCCGGACGGAACGAGAATCGGAGAGCTACATACATTCGTGGATGCCAGTGAGACAGCGTACGCGGCAGCCGCGTATTGGAGGACATCATCAGCTGAAGGGATCCGCATCACCCTCGTGGCGGGAAAAGCGAGAGTGGCGCCGGTAAAGATAACATCGATTCCGCGCATGGAAGTTCAAGCTGCGTTACTGGGAGCCCGGCTGGCAGATAATATCTGCAGAGAAACAGATTTTAGGGCAACATCTAAAACCTTTTGGTCGGACTCCACGACAGTGTTGCAGTGGCTGAAGGCGGACCCACGGCGATTCAAGACATTCGTTGCTCACCGGTTGGCCGGCATCGAGGAACTTTCCAAGCCGGCTGAATGGAGATGGGTACCGACTAAAGACAATCCCGCTGACGACGCCACAAGAAAGGTACCCACGGACTTCGGTAGCACATCAAGATGGTTCAACGGGCCGGCATTTCTATACCAGCCAGAAGCAGAATGGCCGGTGAAGAGGCTGAAGGATGCAGAGGAACCTTGCGATGAAATGAAAAAAGAAACATGTTGCGCTGCGAGAACGATCCCGCCGTCGAGCCTGCCAAACCCCTGTAAGTTCAGCAGCTGGACTAGATTGCTTCGTGCTACGGCAAGAATATTTATGTTCATGGATCTATGCCGCCGTAAGAACCCCCGGAGAAAATGCACGAAGAAAGAGACTGCGGCACTACTACCCCTCGACGAAGGTCACCTACGAAGAGCTCAGCGCGCTCTCGTCCAACAGAGCCAAAGAGAAGCCTTCGCGAACGAGATAGAGAATCTGAGAAAAAAGAAGCCCATCGAAAATCCCAGCCGCCTGAAGAAGATCGACATAGAGCTCGATGAAAATGACATTCTACGCCTGAATGTGAGAACTTCGAAGCTGATCACAGAAGAACCCAAGCCTCCAATCCTGGACGGAAAGAGCAGAATAGTCACACTGCTCATAGATCACTACCATCGGAAGTTACACCACGGAAACAGTGCTACGGTGATCAACGAGCTACGACAGAAGTTTTGGATTATATCCCTGAGAAATGAAGTGAGAAAAGTCGTGCGCCAATGCCAATGGTGCATCGTGAAGCGAGCCATGCCGGGGATTCCACCGCAAGGAGACCTACCAGCCGAACGACTGACACACCACCAACCGCCGTTCACCTGCACTGGGGTCGACTACTTTGGTCCCATGCAGGTCACCATCGGCCGCCGTCGCGAGAAGCGCTGGGGAGCGCTTTTCACTTGCCTAACGACACGAGCAGTACACCTGGAGCTGGCAAACTCGCTGAGCACCAACTCCATGATCATGGCACTGAGGAGGATGTCCGCACGCCGCGGCAGCCCACGAGTTCTCTTCAGCGACAACGGGACCAACTTCGTCGGAGCCAACCGGGAATTGAGAGAAGAAATAAAGAAGATCAGCCCGAACGAGTACATCGACGCAGCAGCAAAGGAGGGGCTTTCATGGAAGTTCATACCCCCTGGTGCGCCCCACATGGGGGGAGCATGGGAGCGCCTGGTGAGATCCGTAAAGACCGCGCTCATCGCCGTCCTTGGAGAAAGAAGTCCACCTGAAGAAGTCCTGCACACTTACCTGACAGAAGTGGAGCACACCATCAACTCTCGGCCGCTCACGCACTTGAGCGCTGACCCAGGAGAAGAAGAGAGTCTCACGCCAAATCACTTCCTGATTGGCCGATCCTGTGGAGCAGCTATACTGGGGGCGTTCAACGACCGAACACTCATTGGCACGCCGAGTTGGAGAACCGCTCAGCGCCTGGCAGACCACTTCTGGGCACGTTGGCTGAGGGAATATCTACCCTCCCTCATGCCAAGAACCATCAGATCGAGACAAGAGGATGCAGGACTACGGCAAGGCGACGTAGTCATCATTGCCGACGCCACCTTTCCGCGCAACACATGGCCGCGTGGAGTCATCGAGAGGACCTACCCGGGACCAGACGGACGAGTGAGGATCGTCGACGTGAGGACCAGAGGCGGCATCATCAGGCGACCCGTATCGAGACTGATCGTGACAGCGTTGTTCCCGAAGGATGGAGTACCAGGAGCACCGGGCACTCGGGGGGAGATTGTAGACAACGCTTTGTTTATAAGAGAATTTTGAGAATAAAACGCCTATCCCGCTAGAATTAAGACTTATAGGTTTAAGAAAGTTGTTTGTATAGGTAGATATAGTATTAAAGAATAGAATATGATGTAAATTGTAGGAATAAATACATAAATAAAGAATAAATAGGCAGAAAACCGAGCCCGGCATAGTGAAAATTGAGACGCCGCGTAGAGGAAAATAAGCCGTCCTCTACGCGGTATAGCCTTGTGCCGGGTAAGGTACTGCGCGACCGTGTTAAACACAGTCCAGTTCAGTTCGAGATAAGTAAGAAGTTCAATAAAACGAAGTAACAAGTCGACAAAAAGTGTTTCCCTTCATCCCGTGATCTTCATTCTGGTGGCGGAACTCCTTGCCACGGCATCTCCAGAATCGGCGGGCTACCTGAGAAGCCCAGAGAAGAAAGTAGGAGGACGGTTTCACCCCAGGGCCGTTCACCAACAGTAGTCTTAAAGATGAATGACAATAACAGAATAAAACTGGTAAACTACATCCATGAACGATGTGGCGCGCTGGGCGAAGGTCCGCCTGCGACGCAGGAGGTTGCGGGTTCGATTCCCGCCTCGGAACAATTGTGTGTACGATCTGCAGATATTTGTTCCGGGTGTTCTGGTCGTTTTCTATGTATATAATAAAAAATATCTATGTAATATATTGTATTATATACATCAGTTATCTAGTGCCCATAACACAAGCTCTGCTTACCATGGGGCTAGATAATGTTGTGTGAATTGTCCAGTATTATATATATATATATATATGAAATCAAAAGCAAGTGAATCATAATCAAACGTCACCCAAACACATCCATCGGTTACGGGTAAACAAGAAAATAACCGATTTATATTCAAAACGTTAGGGAAATTGGGTGTGGCCCATGAAAAAGCAATTTTGTGTTCCGATCGAAAACTTCCAAAGTGTTTCTACTACCAAGTTTGTACGAGTATAAAAGGACTATTAAATAGTGATTGTAGGCTGTGTTTTACATTCTTAGAGTTAAATTTAACTTCTCAGGCAATCAAATATTCAACGTAAAAGTGGATCTATTTATGTATTTGAATTCAATAAATAATTTGATAATAGCGTGTCTACTGGCACATGTTTACATCTAGTAATTATTTTATTTTCGTCTACGAACTATTTCTAACTATTTGACGACCTCTGTGGCGCGGTGGACGAAGGTCCGCCTGAGATGCAGACGGTTGCGGATTCTAATCCCGCATCAGGACAAATGTTTGTACGATCTGCAGATATGTATATTTGTTGCGGGTGTTTTGGTCGTTATCTATGTATAATAAAAAATATCTATCTATGTAATGTATTGTATTATGTGTATCAGTTATGTACTAACTCAAGCTAGATAATGCTGTGTGAATTGTCCACCATTATTTATTTATTTCAATCCATCTACCTTTACTAGGTAGATGGATTGAAATAAATAAATAATTCAATTTTAATTCAATAATTATAATATAACACGAAGATAAATTATGCTAAAATGTCTATACTTATTGTGTTCAGTAAGTATTTCTTATAATAATATTTTTCTAAATTGGATATTGTAACACTCTAACTCATCCGTACAAAAGCCTAGACTCTACATTTCAGGACAAAAGACGTACGAGGAGTCCAATTTGTTACATACCACTTCAGCACAAATGAGTGACGAGAAAGGTTGCTATTGGCAACTATGCTCGGCTCATTTGCTAGCTATTTCATTACCTCTGTCTGAAGTAGGACCCTTGACAAGGGACAACCATTCCAAGGGGCAACAAATGCAAAAACCAACCTTATACGTGTAATGATACAGCTTATATCCAAAGTATGAAATAGGTAAAGCTTTTGAAACTTTTGACGCCAAATCAGAAGCGACGCAAGCAAATTTGAATTCTGACATCAAAGAAATAGGTGCTTGCCATCAAGCGTGAACGTAGTCCAAGGTCTGTTTTTGATGTGACCTCGATCAGGCGTTTAACGTAGAACGGAGATTAATATAAGGTTTCAGACATGTTAATGAAAGTTGGACGGTTGGATATTAGAGAACACCTATTGATTAGTCTTTCGGGAGTTTGGTAGAAGATCCATCGTCATTATGGGACAGGCGAAATTATAAGGTAAAATCTCTGGGATTTTTAGAAAAAATATTATACGAAAATCGTTTTAGGATATACATACAGACAGACTTAGATTTTTGAAAAAATAGTGGTGTTCTTTACCTAGGCATTAACTTATTTGCGGTCGATTAAATGTACTGTGTGCTGCAAATAATGTCAGAAAAAATATCGTCCTAAAAAAAAAGTTCAAAGGGTCAGCAAAGTCGCACCATACTTTCAAGCAAGCGCAACCAGCTACCAACTTATTTGTGGTCGATTATAAATATGTAGGAAAAAATATGGTTCTAAAATAGGGTCAGCAAAGTCGCACCATATTTTCAAGCAATCGCAACTTAAAGATCTTTTTCACAGTCGACGCACCTCACAAATCAGTACGTAACGCTGAAGGTAATCACTTGGAAACTATTCTCTATTCAGGAGCTTGAATTTCGCAAAAAATGGAGATCTCAACCAGCCTGGCCAGTTTACACGGACCCTTCAAATTGTATAGAGATGCTTCTTTGTTATTCGTAAGTTGGTAGAGTCTCCCCGTGTGAGGGGTCGCAGTCTGTTGGTTCCAGTGACAACGGGTATGTGTTCGTTCAACCATTATTTCCGCGTGATTAGACGTGTCATAGGCAAGCTCCAAATACTGATAATATTGAAATATTCTGAATACACGCAGTGCACGCGACAGAGATAAAACCGAAACAACGTTCGTGACGAAACAAAATAATGAATTCAATGGCTTATTTGTTTTTGTGCGAGATTTGATTGGTGGTGTAATTTCTCGGTGTTTTATTTCGACAGTTTTATTCGGTTTGTTCATGCGAAAATAATATAATTTTTCAGCTGTTACAAAACGCAAGCATAGAGTCACACTATGTAACCGTAAAAAAGAAATGGAGCAAGGTTCTACCATCATTATGAACTTAAAATAATTTACCCAAAAGGTTCAGGTATCCGCCTGGGGGCCGGTGGATACCTTGATGGATGCCCAGGATTTATTCAGTCAATTTGTTTTCCCTCTAACTAGAAAGAAAACTATTTATTAGACACATCATACACACTTAAACAAGTTTAGTTATACAATTATAAGACTACTTAGTAGATTCTCAATTAGAAACACGTAAAACAGATATAACAAAATATAAATAAAGTGAATACAAAGTGTAGGTGCAAGTGGCATTTGCTACTAAGTAGCCCTCACGGCAAGCAGAACTAATCCCTTTACTTATTAATATATGTATTATTTTTATTTGTAATTTTATTATCTGTAAACCTTAAATGGTTGTCAGACTTGGTTGTCAGACTTGGTTGTCAGACTTGGTCGCTCACCAAAAAGCAACAAGATAGAGTCAGAGTTTGTCAAAGATCTATAGAGAGAAGTTTCCTGGGTATAAAGCTTAATGAAAAATTTCAAAATAAAAAAATAAGAAAAAAAACAAAAGTTAAAGACGTAGGTCAACATGTACTGCGCCAAAAATGGAGATGGGCTGGGCACCTACAGCGGATGACACCTAATAAATGGGCTCAATTAATCACAAACTGGGTACCTAGACAATGGACCAGAAAAAGAGGACGACCGCTGAAGAGGTGCGACGATGATATCATAAAAGTAGCGGGCAAACTCTGGCCCCGCACAGCGATGGACAGAGAGAAATGGAGTAACTTGGAGGAGGCTTTCACCGCACTAGGCGGTCCTAACACTACCTTATCTTATATACTTAAGTTAGTATATAAGTAATTTAGGAAAGTTATTTTTTATATAAACAAATAGTATACTTATTTAAGCCTTTATTATTTAATATTGTTAACATTAGTGTTTTTGGAACAATAAAGCTCTTTATATTTATTTATTTATAAACCTTAAACTAATCTTCTAACTAACCCAATCTAAAACAGTTTATCAAAAGAATACAAACGACTTATAAATTGCCAAAAATTAAGATTGCTATAATATTATATGAATTAGGTTCAGTTTTAAGTGTTAAATACCTATGCCAAGGAAAGTTTTCTACCATAGTTTTTTCTTTTGTTTTTTACTTGTAACTACACTATGTTTATATACATAGGTGGTAAGTACACTCGTACAAAAATATAAGTTAGTACTTATAAATATAAGTGGGTTCTAAGTACAAGTACATACTCGTATATGTTATTTTCATATAAGTGAACTAAAATGTATGTTTTTTGAGAAATAAGGAATCTTTAAACAGAAGTAGATCGTGTAGCCATATTGGTTGTATGAAGTTTTGAAGAACCTTCCAAACAAGGGTCATCATCATCATCATCAGCCTAGAGCAGTCCACTGCTGGACAAAGGCCTAATAACCGCCATAGCGCCCTGTCTTCAGCTTGCCGCATCCAGTATCCAAACACCAAAACGGGTCTGGGCTAATAATTCCCAGTGCATGTATCGGGCAGGAAGATTAACAAGCTACTGGGGTTGGCAGGTCAGAACTAATGCCGCTATTCATCATAGAGAAGGAAAATTTAAAATAAATCTGCGAATCGCTTAGTTTATTAAGGGGATGAAAGTATTCAGAGTGTTTTTCTACTTTGTTACTTATGTTTACAGCACTTAATAAAATATTTACCAACACGGTTTATATCTATGAATAGCATATTTAGTTTATGTATTAGTTGTATTATACTTATACGGATATATAAAAAAAAAAAAAAAAAAAAGTAAAAAGTATTGATTACAGCAAAAGACAGTTACAATATTTAGAAAAAAATTACGCATCCTTATCCTATCTACTTATAATTATGTTAGTTTTATACATTACAAATTACACACAAAAAAAAAAGGAGCAGCAACGAATTATGTCTTTTACAGACAGCTATTGTTACCTAGTTACATTTATCTGTTGATTTCTTCACTAGGCTTAGCCTGTATCGAAGAAATCATTATAGTACGAAAATTTCGAACATTTGATATAAAAATAAAAATAAAAATAAAAACAGCTTTATTCCATATCCCTATAGTTGTACAATTTTAAAACAATAATAATAGTAAAATAAAGAATTAGTAGTCGTGTAGGTAAATTATAATTTGAGAATTGAATTGAATTTAGAATTAAATTATGTCAGATTTTTGTTGTCATGTCCTGATATGGACCGCCTTCGGCGGTGTATGCCTCCTCCAAGGATCTCCAGAGGTTTCTGTCTCTGGCTTTTTGTGGCCACATTTTTCCAGCTGCTTGTGTGATGTCATCATTCCATCTTTTGAATGGTCTCCCTTTTTTCCTTTTTTGGTCAAGTGGTATCCAGTTTGTGACTATATATGGCCATCTGTTTGGTTTTAATCTTTGAATGTGCCCTGCCCATTTCCATTTTAAGCCCAGTATTCTTTTTACTACGTCTTTTGTTCTGGTTTTTCTTCTTATTTCTTGGTTTCTCACTCTCTCTCTGAGTTTGATTCCTAAGAAACTTCTTTCTATGCCTCTCTGGCATACTCTAAGTCTTTCTAGCATTTTCTTTGTTGTATTCCAGGTTTGGCAAGCATAGGTCAGACAGGGTGTTAGGGAGATGTCCATGGCTTTGCTTTTTAAATTGATAGGAAGATTGCTCTTGAAAATTTCTTTCATGGCCCAATATTTGTTCCATGTCGATTTTATCCGTCTATTTATTTCTTTTTCCGTACAGTAGTCAAATGCAATAAGGTGTCCAAGGTATATATATTCATTGACGTATTCTAAGGTTGTTAAGCTGGCCGTTATAGGTATTTTTCTTTTGTTTGTCATTACCTTAGTTTTGGTTTGATTTAGTTCCAGTCCGGCTTTTTTACTTTGTTCCGTCAGAGTCTCTATCATATATTGCAGTTCCGTTGGGTTTTCAGAGAGTAGTACAATATCATCCGCGAATCTAAGATGAGTTAGGTAGTTTCCATCGATTTTTATTCCTAGTCCTGTCCAGTCTAACAACCTGAATATATTCTCTAAGATTGCAATAAAAATATTCGGCGAGAGTGGGTCTCCCTGTTTTACTCCTCGTTCGATGCGGAATGTCGTACCTGCTGTTTCTAGTTTTACCTTTGCAGTGCTATTGTTATAAATTTCTTTGATCAGGTTAATGTAGTCGTGGTCCATGCCTTGTTTTTCGAGTGATTGCCAGATGAATGAATGATATATAGAGTCAAAAGCTTTGCAATAGTCGATAAAGCATATATAAAGTGGTTGGTCGTATTCTACGTATTTTTCAATAACTTGTTTTAAGGTATGTATGTGGTCCACTGTACAGTAGCTTTTCCTAAATCCTGCTTGCTCTACGGGCTGGTTTTCTTCAATTGTATTTAAGATTCTGCGGAGCAGCGTTGAGGCAAATACTTTGTACACACATGACATTAAGCTGATAGGCCTGTAGTTCGTGATTTGTTTTGGATCTCCTTTTTTGTAAATAAGTGTTATCTCTGAAGTAGTCCATTGATGTGGTATCTTGTTATCTTTAAGGATAAGGTTGAATAGCTGAGTAAGCGGTTTAATCAGCATATTTTTACCTGCTAATATCATATCGTTGGAAATTCCATCTGGGCCAGGGCATTTTCCTGACTTGAGTCTCTTTATGGATAGTTCTATTTCGCTCTCTAGGAATGGTGGGGCCGGATCAGTATTTTTTCCATATATTGTATTAAGTGTCTCTATGTCTTTGCTGCTATAAAGTTGTTGGTAAAATTGAGTGGCTATGTTTAATATGTCTTTTCTGTTTGTAACTGTGATTCCAGATGTGTTACAGAGGTGAGTCATTAGCTGTTTTGTTGTGTCTAGTTTTTTGTATGCTTGTTTCACTCCGCCTGTTTTGTCCAAAAAGTCATGTAGCGTCTGAGTTCTGTAGTTTCGTAAGTTTTGTTTTGTTTTCTTATTAATATCTCTATATATTTTACTGAGTTGTAGTTTTTCATATTTGGTTTTATTAGTTTTGTGTTTAAGTTGGTGTCTTAAATCATATAGTTGTAATATTTCGTCTGTGATTATTAACTGTGACATTTTTGTTTTTTTAGTAGAGCTTGCCTTAGTTAAGCACTTTTTGAAGTTATTCTCAATGTTGTCATAAAAGTCTTGAGCTGTTTCCTTTGTCGTTATTGGAGTTATTGTCATTTCTTTGTCCAAGATTGTAGAGTCGATGTTTTGTACTGCAGATTTCCCGTAGTTTGCTCTAGATTTCCTTTTGTGTTGTAAGCTTAATGTTATTTTCACCATTCTATGGTCGCTGGAATGTAAAAATCTGTTCAGCACGGTTATATTTTGTACATATTTAGGTTGGTTTGTGGTTATAAAATCGATCTCGTTTTTTGTTTTCCCATTTGGTGATAGCCAAGTCCATCTGAGCTTGTTTGGCTTCTGAAATAATGTGTTCGTGATTTTTAGTTTGTGTTGGAGGCAGAAGTCTATGAACATCTGGCCTCGCTCGTTTCTTTTGCCATATCCATATCGGCCCATGATCAGACTTTCATTTTGTTCTGGTTTGCCTATTTTTGCATTAAGATCGCCCATAATAATTGAGTTTTTCGTACATTTAGTCAAAGCTCTATTTAGGTCGTCATAGAAGGTTTTAATGTCTGCTTTTTTAGCGTTTTCAGTGGGAGCATAGACTTGGACGATCGTATACGATAAAGATTGGATCTTTATGTTGAGCAGGGCGACTCTCTCCGATATTGCTATGAAATCTTCTATTTCAATGTGTTTTTGTTTTTTTACTAGAAAGCCAACTCCTTTCTCTCCTTGTTTTTTTCCATAGTAACATAGAGTATATTTGCCCCTGTCTTCAATTTTATATCCTTCTCTTCTCACTTCGGCGATGCCGACGATGTCCCATTTAATGTTAGATAGTGCATGTTCAAGCTCGATGATCCTTGTTTCGCCCAGAAGTGAGCGTACATTGAATGTCGCGATATTGTATTTTGTTGTCCTTGGAGGGTGGGAGTCTACTGCCCCCGCGGTGACTAGCCGTTCTGGGGGCATTTGATATACAAGGTATATAATAGTTATTAAAATTGTATCTTACTTTAACATCCCTGATATAGAGTTTATATACAAGGACGTCCCACAGCCATGCCACATGGAGGAAAAGTACCTTAAATATTGTATAGGTCTTCCTTTAATTTAAGATGATATGTTACTTTGAAAAAAAAATACTTACGATTGAGCATTTTGATCGGTACCGTTAAATTAGTTGTGAATTTTTTTACAATTTTGCGGGTTCGATTCCTGGTTCAGACGAGCGATTATTCAAAAATCTTTGAATGCAGTTTAAATTGACTTTAAAATCAAAATGAAGTCTTCTTTCAGTAAAATGTTTAATCTACAATATTTAAGGTACTTTCCCTCCATGTGGCATGGCTGTGGGACGCCTTGTATATAGATAATATCGTTTATCAGGAATGCAAGATTAAGATAAAACATCCCAAAACTTTGTATGTCATTCACAAAAAAATACATAATTTAACCGAATTAAAACAATTCCAGGCCGTTTTTGTCTACCTACGTTCAATTAATGGAAGCATTTTGTAAAAAAAGCAGATCAAAATGAAGGCCTCTATGTAAAGTACCAAAAATATAAAATCACGGCGGCGGCGCGGCATGTTGCAAAATCTCTTAAAGCATAAAAAATAAAATATCAGAGCTCAAAAACTGCTGATGCACGTTAATAATATTCAACGGCTGACACCCCTCCACATGAACGGACCTGTTCAATGGATATCATTTCAAAAAGCCTTCTTATGCATCCATCAGTAAAGGTTTTATACGAAGGTAAACTTGGTTTTGCTGGTGTGATTCAAATCTTAATAAGCAACCTATTTTAAATCTTGTAGAAGTTTTTAATATTAGAAACAAGAAAGAAAATATTTATTTCAAACCTTACATAACACATAACACGATACATAAAATCAATAGGTAAGTATCATCATCATCATCAATCTATATTAGTTCACTGCTGGACATAGGCCTCCCCCAATGAGCGCCATAGCGCGCTGTCTTCAGCTTGACGCATCCAGCATCTACCTGCAGTCTTTCATAGGTCGTCATCCCACCTGGTCGGAGGGCGTCCTACACTACGTTTACCGAGTCGTGGTCTCCACTCAAGAACTCGTTTGCCCCAGCGGCCGTCGGTTCTTCGCGAGATATGGCCGGCCCACTGCCACTTCAGCTTGCTAATTCTCAGAGCTATGTCGATAACTTTGGTTCTCTGTCGGATGTATTCGTTACGAATCTTATCCTTCAGAGAAACTCCGAGCATAGCTCTTTCCATAGCTCGCTAGTTCACACACCCGACAGTATTCCGGAACCAGTCAACGATTGATTCACGTGGCAACGGATCCGTAAAATAAGGTCCTGTAAAAAGGGATCCGCTGTGTGAATACGCCCTAAACAAAAAACAAAAATTTGATTCGTTTCAACCTATTTGGTAATACTTTTACATTAGATAGGTATCTTAATATCATCATAGTCATCATTCCATTATAAAAAAATTTAGATTTTTTTTCCAAACATCTTAAAATATTTCATCAATCATTTCTACACCAATGACGCTCTCAACTATTTTTAATGAGTGATTTTAAAATAGGGTGCTAACAGTCAATAAACGGTAATTATAGGGGAACTTGATGATCAATCATGAATAGGAATTAACTTTTAATGTAAGTAGTAGATGGAGTTTATAAAAAAATTACGTTATAACAAAGCACTAGGGGAGTGAAATAAAAACTAAGCTAAACAAAACATGTTCTGTGAAAGACTAAGTATTGTACCTAGTCTTTCACAGAACATGCTTTATTTAAATACTCCATCTTAAGTTACTTGAAAACTAAATTTTTTTTTTTTTTTATGAATAATGCTGTACAATTCACACAGCATTATCTAGCTCCATGGTAAGCAGAGCTTGTGTTATGGGTACTAGATAACTGATATAGGTACATAATACAATATATTACATAGATAGATATTTTTTATTATACATAGAAAACGACCAGAACACCCGGAACAAATATCTGCAGATCGTACACACAATTGTTCCGAGGCGGGAATCGAACCCGTAACCTCCTGCGTCGCAGGCGGACCTTCGCCCACCGCGCCACATCGGTCGTCAAAGTTACTATTTGATGAAGCCGCGGACAGAAACTAGTTTTCAATATTGAAAACACTTTTTTTTAAATACAAACTTCCTGTGGTCACTTTCTGTCTCCATGAACAGACCAGCTTAATGGTAGTATTGCATTGTCACCGAACTAACACAAGTATACCTAATTTCACCTCAATCACTTAAAGGAAAAAGGTCTAAAATTCTATTGCAAATTTTTTCCCATACATATTAAGAACCTTCTGTCTCCATCATCAGACCAGCTCAGTGGTACCATACCATTGCATTGTCACCAAAGTAGCGCAAGTATGCTTTATTTTAGCTCTGCGGGTAAGTGGTCTAAAATTCAGTTGCAAAAATTTTCCCAAAGATATTAAGAACCTTCTGTCTCCATCATCAGGCGAGTTCAATATTTACATTAAATTATCACCAAACTTACATACGTATGCCAAATTTCAGAGAAATCGCTTGACGAAAACTCGTCGTAAATTCAGTGGCAAGATTTGTTCCACACAAGCTAACAGGACAAGTAAAATAACAGAAGAATCAATCTTTTAAAAAAAGCTTGTAACTAACAGGGTCAGTAGAAGCTTGTAAAAACGATTTAGAAATGTAAGTATTATTTGTATCCACATAATCCAACTCATCATATCCAACTTGAATGAAGCAAACAATCCATGAATACGAATCTTACTCAACCCTTCGCGAGCGAGGGGTCCCTAAGACCCAGGAACTATGATATATGGCGGAATTAATACCCACTTAGATTAAGTCTAAATTAAGTCGAATCTATTGTGACGTAAAGGCTTAAGTTTTGGGTTACAATGGAGTGACAAAGACATACCTACTCAGAGGCAGTTACAAGGACTTTGAATCAAATTACATATTGTTGTCTTGAATTTATGTGCCAAAGTTGGCAATCTGTCCGATATTGAGCACAATCATTTTTCAAGTGTTAATCTCTAAATAATAAGTAATGCTGGACATTCCACACAGCATATAGCCCTAAGCTAAGCAGAGCTTGTGCTTTGGGTAGGTACTTGGCGACTGATATACCCGAAACAAATATTTGCATATCGTACAAACATTGTATTAATCCAAAATTAGCACACAATAACAATATAAAGCAATATGTAGGTAGCCGTGGTGTTGGGGGCGTAAGAATTGACCGCCTCAAATCAACTCGTGGGTATCGCCAGAGTCGACTAAAGGAACCTTTCTCTTAAAGGGCAGGAGATTCCTTCTGTGTATGATAATACCTTTACTGCGATCACCAAACTATCTAGTTTGGTGCAAACCCCCTCTTGTTTGTGGGGAGGGGGTACCTTCAGTCGTGGACGTATAAGTGCGTATGAGTAGGAAATAGACAAATAAAATGTAACTAACAAAAGGAAAACAGGTAATCTTGATAGACACTTGAAATCAAAAGGCACATTTCCAATAATGCTTTATCTATGAAGGTAAATAAATGTTATAATTTTATCAACTTAACCTATTTCAAATAATCTACATAGTAGACATTATTAATATTAATTCATTATTAATATTAATCATTTAACTTGTGAAATTATTATACATGCACGAATTTATATAAACCTCTATACTGTCTCTGTGGTATGGATGTTCCTGGAATAGTTCCTATTTAAATAAACAATCTATTCCTCTGTCATACGCACAAATATTACCGTATTTTGTGTTTAAAACCACAACAACATAACCATTAGATGTTCAACAAATGAACATGGAATATTGTACAACAGTGTACGTGGTTACGTAAACACTAAACACCACCTAAGCCCATACCTCGCTCTCGATTCATTAAGCCGTCCGCTGCAGACCGTTAATACTCGCTCTATTATTTATTCCACAATACCGCTGCCAATAATACCCGTATCTCAAGAATTAATACCACGTTCCTAAATCGAATGTGCTGGGCCGGAAATACCCCACGGCGGGCGAAGGGTTACCGTTGTGTTTACAATGGTTAATTACGAGATGTACCTACATAAGTAAAGTGGTTTAGGTACCTAGGTATTTAGATTCAATAACAAATGGAGCTTCAATAAATATTCATGTATTTCACAGCATCACAAGACAAGTACAAATAACTTGACTGGACCTATAATATGATAAATGCCGTAGGGTTAAGACTAACATAAATAATTTTAAACTAAAAAGAATCGTGTCATTGGCAATGGAGATTGACAGTAATTAGAATAGAATATATAAAGTTTTTATCCTATATATTCTCTCTTTGCGGCCGCTCGTATCCACGATTGCTATATTTTTGACTACTAGAGTCGAAAAAAGACAAGTCGAATTTAATAAAAAGTTAAACTCTCTCCGCACATTTGTAAGGATTTCTCTAGACGATTAGGAAAATCTCTTGTAGTATTTAGTTAGACCATCTATCTGCAAAGTTTGCATGATCATATTTTTTTTGTCCTTGTATATTTTTGTTGTTGTAGGTATTCATTGGACGAAGTTGAAGTGAAGAACTTTTTAATTAAATTCTGTGTTGCCACTGAATGTACTAGGTCTGACTCTGACCAGAGTGGGCTTCACAATATACGATGCGGTTTGTGGTCAAATGTCTATTGTATTGTTCATTTAAAAGCATTAGCAAGCCAGCCAGATAATATCCTGCTCTATACAAATAGTTATATCCAAAAAGGTATAGATACGGTACTACATCATTCTGCCATAATGCGCAGCCGTAAAAGTAGATATTTGCAGGGGCCAACATATTTTATAGATTTTTTATAGTTTGCGATAAATTTCTGAAAAGTGTAAACGATAAAACGGTCAGTGAAAAAATGGACATCGTAAAATTTTACGCAGTTTCGAATAACACCGGTTGGTAATAGTGGAGCGGCGTCTCAGTGAACTCCGCATTTTTGAGATATTAAACCTGTTTTATCATTAAGGAAAAAGAAGGCCATTCGAAAGTTTATTTTATTCGTGTTAAAAGTATCAAACCGGTAACGCGATAATGCGAGATTACAATATAAAAGACATTGCCATTTCCAATACCAGTGAAATACAGAAGTCACTTCAAGTGTTCAAGTCATGCGACCACTCGACCGATAACAAATGACAATCAAAGTACTTTGAGATAAGACAGACACCTTTCCACCAGTGTCTCTAGAGCAGTCGGACCAGCAGCACACGATGACGTTCATTAACACAGACGAAGGGAAAAGAAAACCCAAACTGAGAAAATGTATGGCCGATACGTTCAGCGTAAAAACGTTGAAGAAACGGATGCCTATTTTTCAATGGCTGCCAAACTACAACAGTGCATTTCTCATACAAGACATAATAGCTGGTATCACGGTTGGACTTACAGCGATACCTCAAGGCATCGCCTACGCTGTTGTAGCAGGGTTGTCCCCTGAATATGGTCTATACGCTTCCCTCACTTCTGGGATCATCTACGTGTTCTTCGGCAGTTGCTACAATGTCACTGTTGGACCAACGGCTATACTCGCAGCGATGACAGCAAGATACGTGTCCAACTACTCAGCAGATTTTGCAATTTTGGCCGGGTTTCTAACTGGAATCATGATTTTATTGATGGGTGTGCTCAACCTTGGATTTCTCGTGGAGTTCATATCAATGCCAGTCATCAGTGGGTTTACAACCGCAGCGGCGTTGCAGATTGCATCATCGCAGCTGAAGTCGCTCTTCGGACTTTCTGGATCATCAGGGGATTACTTCGCAGAGTCTGTGTATAACTTCTTCAACAATATAACTACAGCAAGGTTATTTGAGCCGATGCTTGGGTTCGGTACTATGGTCATGCTGTATTTTCTGCAAAAGATGGGACAAGGTTGCAACCGAACTGATGGATTCTTCAAACAGATGCGTTGGTTCTTCTCCCTATCAAGAAATGCCGTCGTCGTCGTTGTGGGTATGATAATAGCGTATGTTTTGAAAGTGACAATGGATAAGGAACCTTTGATTTTAATCGGGGATATCGGAGGAGGATTACCGAACTTTAACTGGCCTCCTTTCTCCACTGTGGTTGGAAATGAAACATACTCATTCACTGATATGTTGAATATATTGGGGCCACAGTCGTTAGCTATACCGATGGTAGCTATCTTAGAATCAGTGGCTATTGCCAAAGCTTTTGCTGATGGAGCTACGGTTGACGCTACACAAGAGATGATAGCTCTGGGCTTATGCAATATCATCGGATCTTTTGGACAGAGTATGCCAATCACTGGTTCATTTACAAGAACGGCTCTGAACCATGTTTCTGGAGTCAAGACCCCAGCGGGAGGAATCACTAAAGTCCTGCTCATTATTGTTGCTTTGACATCGCTAACGTCCACATTCTACTACATACCGAAAGCATCATTAGCAGGGTTGATTATGATAGCCATGTTTTCAATGATCGACTACTCTATATTTGGGAGGCTTTGGAAAAGTAGCAAACGAGAACTCTTTGTTTTACTAACAACAATGGTAGTGTGTTTGTTCTTCGGTCTAGAATACGGCATTGTGACTGGTATAGTGCTAGAAGCAGCAATGCTTCTGTATAAAGTTGCCAGACCGCCAGTTGATGTCTGTATATCAAAATCAGCGAAAAGTGATGTAATGGTGATTCCTTTATCTGAAAATGTATCGTACTGTGCAGCTGAGCATGTCAGACGAGGAGTCTATAAAGCTTCCTTACTATCTGACACATTGATCATTATTGACGGTACAAATCTTAAAAATATGGACTTCACTGTAGCGTCAAATCTCATGTCCGTGGTCAAGGACTTAGAGAAGAAGTCGCGGCAGATTTTGTTTATGAATTTCAATCTTCAATTGAAAAATCTGTGCATTGATATTGATCCTACGTCAGAGTCAAAATTTGTCAGTGCAACGAATGCTATAGAATTGTCTGATCAATTAACAAAAGATGTTTGATAATAAAGTTGATTATATTAACAATTCTGCTAATAACACATATTCGATTAGCTTCATGCATGAAGCTGATGGAATGTAAGAAGTTATTTAGTAAGTTTTAGTTAAAACTGGTGGAACCATAATCAGGTCGTAGGTATGCGTTTTTGCAAAGCAGGAAATAAATAAGGAAATCATTGAAATGTTCTCTCCACGTGAACTTTGAAGTGAATTAGATAAGATAATCTGAAATGCAGATAAACCAATGATGTTATCTTGTGAAGTACCTACCTTCTCGCAACATAAACATTGAACTTGAATATTACATTGTTTCATTATGTGAAATAATATTAATACTTTAATATCTTTGTTTATTACCATTAATCAGAAATAGGTTGGCAAATTGAATTTAAGTATGATACTTAATTTTTTGCAGTATGTGTGTACGTACTTATTTTTAAGGTCAATTAATTAATTATTATATAATAAAATATTTGAATAATTGTGTTAGTTTTTTTTCTATGATACCGGTTCTAAATATGAAGGTAAGCGCACTATTTCCGATAAACCTTTAGCCGCTGCCTGTCTTTGGCTGTGTGATGTCGGCCGTGATAGAATAGCACCACCCCAATTCTTCCCGTGGGTGTCGTAGAAGGCGACTAAGGGACATACACCGGGGGGCGGGCAGCAGCGTCCCTTGCAGCACACTCCCTATACTGCGATCCCCAACCCGCATGCCCAGCGTGGGGATTATGGGCATCAACCCCCCCATGGATAGACACGCCAAAAGAATGTGGCCCCCAGTTCCCGGCCGCCTCGCTATTCCTGGCCATGGTAGCGGTCACGGTAACGGCGGGGCAGGGGGTGCTAGGAATCCCCGGGCTACATCAGGCTACCAAACTCTACCTAAACTGACCCTGGCTACGTTTAACGGACGCACACTGAGGCTTGACCATCATCTAGCGCAGTTGGAAGTGGAGTTAGAGAACATCAAATGGCATGTTCTGGGGTTATGTGAAGTCCGTAGAGAGGGGGAGGACACCGTAACCCTAGACTCGGGCCATCTTCTCTACTTTCGCGAGGGTGATAAAACATCCCAGGGTGGCGTAGGCTTCCTCGTCAATAAGGCCCTCTCTAGCAACGTCCAAGAAATCTCCAGTGTGTCGACCAGGGTAGCGTACCTGATCCTTCGGCTGTCCAAGCGGTACAGCATGAAGGTCATCCAGGTCTATGCACCGACCTCGGCACACTTGGATGATGAAGTGGAGGATATGTATGAAGACATATCCAAAGCCTTACATAACACCACTAAGGCCCACTTCAACGTTGTTATGGGGGACTTTAACGGCAAGGTGGGAACCCAGACTGGCAACGAATCCCGAATAGGCCCGCATGGTTATGGGGTCAGAAATCACAGGGGGCAAATGCTTGTCAACTTCCTTGAGAAGGAGGGGCTGTTCTTGATGAACTCTTTCTTTAAGAAACAGCCTCAAAGGAAGTGGACATGGCAAAGCCCCGACACTGTGACTAAAAATGAGATCGACTTCATCATGACGGATAGCAAGCACATATTCAGAGATGTCTCAGTGATCAACAGGTTCAATACCGGATCTGATCACCGACTCCTCCGAGGCTCTCTGAATATCAACTTGAAGCTTGAAAGAAACCGTCTGATGAAGTCCACGCTCCGACCTGACCCAATCCAAATCATGGCGGGCACCGAGAAGTTTCAGCAGCTTCTCGGGAATAGATTTGTTGCCTTGGAACCCACTGATGACGCTGACGAGACCCTACACAATCTGGTTGAAACGTTGAGGGATGAGGGCATCAAATTCTGTAGAAAGCAGCGTACTGGCAAGAAGTCCAAACTCTCGGATGAGACTCTTGGGCTGATGACAAAAAGACGGGAGACCACCCAAGCGACTTTGTCAGAGAGGTCAGACCTGAACAAGCGGATTGCGAAGATGGTACGGCACGACCTTCGGAGCTTCAACACGCGCCTCATTCAAGAGGCGATAGAGCGAAACCGAGGGTCCAAAGTATTCACTCAGCAGCTTGGCAGGAGCCACCTGACAAAGCTTAAAACGCACGACGGGAGGACCGTATTGTCAAAGCCGGAGATATCCGCCGAGATAGAGGATTTCTATGGCCGATTATACGCTGCACATGCCCCTCGTTACCGACGAGATGACCAAGATTCCAGAGCCACCCTGACACGCCACTATACCGACGAACTGCCTGAAATCAGTCAAGACGAGATCGTGTTAGCTCTAAGGCAGCTTAAAAATGGAAAAGCCCCCGGCGAGGACGGTATTACTTCAGAGCTTCTTAAAGCCGGAGGAGCCCCTGTAATACAGGAGCTACGGAACCTCTTTAATACCGTCCTTGACAGTGGGAGAACTCCAAAGGCGTGGAGCGGGAGTTTGGTGGTGCTCTTTTTTAAGAAGGGAGATAAAACCCTTCTTAAGAATTACAGACCCATCTCACTCTTGAGCCACGTCTATAAGCTGTTCTCACGAGTGGTCACGAACCGTCTCGCCAGGAGACTCGACGAGTTCCAGCCACCGGAACAGGCTGGGTTCCGCGGAGGATATGGCACCATAGACCACATACACACAGTGAGGCAGATTATACAGAAGTCCGAAGAGTATAATCAGCCCCTGTGTCTGGCTTTTGTGGACTATGAGAAGGCATTTGACTCCGTCGAAACCTGGGCTGTTCTGGATTCCTTACAGCGATGCCAAGTAGACTATCGTTATATCCAGGTGCTGAGTTGTCTCTACGAGGCCACCACCATGAGTGTCCAAGTACAGGGTCAGCAGTCTAAACCCATCCAATTGCGTAGAGGAGTGAGGCAGGGGGATGTCATATCCCCGAAACTGTTCACGTGCGCATTGGAAGATATGTTTAGGTTGCTGGACTGGAAAGGAAAGGGCATTAATATAAACGGCGAGTACATCTCACACCTGCGGTTCGCTGATGACATAGTCTTAATGGCGGAGTCGCTTGAGGAACTGAACCAGATGCTGGACGGCCTAGCTTCAGCCTCCCGATGTATCGGTCTTGGCATGAATTTGGATAAAACCAAAGTCATGATCAATGGTCACATTGATCCAAGGCCGGTGGTCGTACATGGTCACCTTCTCGAAACTGTTTCCAAGTACACTTACCTTGGGCAGATTCTGCAGTTGGGTAAAAACAGTTTCGAGAAGGAGGCCAAAAGGAGGATCCAGCTGGGCTGGGCAGCATTTGGGAAACTACGTCAAGTCTTCACGTCATCCATACCGCAATGCTTGAAAACGAAAGTTTTCAATCAGTGCGTCCTACCCGTTATGACCTACGGAGCTGAGACGTGGACACTCACGATAGGGCTGGTCCACCAGTTCAAAGTCGCTCAGCGAGCTATGGAAAGAGCTATGCTCGGAGTTTCTCTGAAGGATAGGGTTCGTAACGAATACATCCGACAGAGAACCAAGGTTATCGACATAGCTCAAAGAATTAGCAAGCTGAAGTGGCAGTGGGCCGGCCATATCTCGCGAAGAACCGACGGCCGATGGGGCAAACGTGTTCTTGAGTGGAGACCACGACTCGGTAAACGTAGTGTAGGACGCCCTCCGACCAGGTGGGATGACGACCTGCGAAAGACTGCAGGTAGATGCTGGATGCGGCAAGCTGAAGACAGGGCGCTATGGCGCTCTTTGGGGGAGGCCTATGTCCAGCAGTGGACTGCTATAGGCTGATGATGATGATGATGATGATGATTTAGCCGCTAATATTTCAGTAGCTAAGATTTATAAATTATAATGGTTGAATGAAATTATGGAACGAGCTGTGGAAATAGCTATGCTCGGAGTTTCAATAATCGTAATAGTAGTAGTAATCGACATAGCTCTGAGAATTAGCAAGCTGAAGTGGCAGTGGGCCGGCCATATCTCGCAAAGAACCGACGCGACGGCCGCTGGGGCAAACGTGTTCTTGAGTGGAGACCACGACTCGGTAAACGTAGTATAGGACGCCCTCCGACCAGGTGGGATGACGACCTGCGAAAGAATGCAGGAATATGTTGTATGTGTCAAGCTGAAGACAGGGCGCTATGGCGCTCATTGGGGGAGGCCTATGTCCAGCTGTGGACTGCAATAGGCTGATGATGATGATGAATGAAATTACTTGGTCTACACTTTATTCTATTTGTCTATGAAATAAATCACACAGATTCACTATCAGTACAAATTGAATAGGTACAGCTGCCAAGAATGCCGCAAAATCAATTTATAAGTACAATGCGAGCAAAGAGATAGTCATGTAAACATGTGTTAGTATTCCGTTCGTCTGCTCTCGTAGATTGCTTGGAACATTACCAAAAAGGGTTATTGTACTGTTTACGCACATTTTTACAACTTTGCTAGAATTATAGATAGGGAGAGGAGGAGTTAAACAATTGAATTCCTTTACCATTGGTCGTGGAATTCGGGATTAGATATTCACTGCCCAGCCAGCAGTGGTATCCGCAGCCACAGGGACGCGCGCCGTTTGTATGTTTGGATGGTTTTTACTCTTTCAAGCAAAAACTACTGTTAAAGTTTAAATTTATTTACAGCTAGGTAGGTGCCAAGTAAATAGTAAATATATAAATAAGCAGAGAGAGACCCTCTAGCATAGGTATTATATTAGGTACCTAAAAGAGGGTCTCATACATACTGTCTATAGACAGGGTTATTACCCTGTCTATACAGGGTTATCATCCGTCTATACAGGGTTAATACCATGTATATACAGGGATTATCTACTTCTGCATTATTCAGCAGCTATCTGCGTAAGACCGACGACGCGACGGCCGCTGGGGCAAACGTGTAGTGTAGGACGCCCTCCGACCGGGTGGGATGACGACCTGCGAAAGACTGCAGGTAGATGCTGGATGCGGCAAGCTGAAGACAGGGCGCTATGGCGCTCATTGGGGGAGGCCTATGTCCAGCAGTGGGCTGTTATAGGCTGGTGATGATGATGATGTGCTTATATACCTAGCTTGTACTGGATAAAAATATTACGCCAAAAATTACACAAACAAAGAATCAATCAATCAATCAAATCATTTATTTGCTGTAATGTAGGTACAAAAGTTCTTAACTAAAAATGGTATTTCCAATACATTACTACCTCATCGAGGCAAAAATAAGATAGCATGTGCAAAATTAAGATAGCATGCAAATGTCACAGTAGAGTTTAGTAATGTTCTAACCTAGGTATATTGTAGATAATTTTATATAATGTCAAATATCTTAAAGTAATAATAGTAATGGTAAGAGGCGCAATAGTACGAGAATGTACGTACAGTACTTTACCAAAAGCACGTTTTAATACATCCAAACGTATTATTATCGTTCCCATTTAGCCTTGACTTTGCCAAAAATCAGAGTCTAGACATGGAATGTTCTGGTATAAATTATTTAAATTACAGGAATATTTAGTTTGAGCTTGAAAGCGCAAGGGGAGATTTATTGAGGTTCGGGAAACCAGCCAAATGGCTGAAGGCTATGGCTATTCGACTTTTACTTGACACTGAACTCTATGGCGAATAGATAGATACGAGTACATTGAAAATACCTTATTTTACCACAAAATAGAAAACAATACCAGAATAAATATGTTAGAATAATAATTAGAGTAAGGGAAGTGAAAGGGCGGCCTCATCGCTGAGAGCGATCTCATCCAGGCAACCTTAAGATGATGATGAGACTGGTCATGAAGAAAAAATATGGTGGCACTTTCATTATATAAATTAAGATAAAAAAAAAAGACTAAGAATACATACACTATACACCATAATACCTAAATTACTAACAGGTACACCTTTCCTCATTAGGGGAGGCCTATTTCCAGCAGTGGACTACTTTAGGTTGATGGTGATGACATCTTTCATCCGAATTAGTGGACCTACGTCTACACTCCAGTTTTGCCACAATCACTACGCATGCCAGGTAGATTGGTCATCGCAGTAGAGGTCTAAAAATGCACAAAAGGAAACTGCTTTTTTTAAAGTGAAAAGACCTTCGTTTGACCACCATCTCACCTGATGGAAAGTGAAGATGTGGCCTATGATGTATCAGGAAGGTCTAGAAGATACCTATTCACTCTTGTCTTGAAGAGACCAGTCCAGCATTATTTATTTTCAAAGAGTCTATGTAAAACCATGGGATGAAAATGTTTTTTTTTAAGTTATCTAAGTATATGAGAAAAATCTATATGGGCAAGTAGTGTTATCATGAAGTTTTGCAGACACTTTCGCTACATAAGATGCCGTTGAGTTTCTCCTAACTTGGTCATAAATCATAACTACGGGGAACGCATTTGTAGTTTTCCCGGTTGAAAACTTGCCAGTACCTACCTGAAATTTATCAGATATGGTGTCATTTTGGCACTAACTTTCTAAGTAGGTACTTGTAGAATGTAGCAGATATATTAATTCCGGGTTGATTGGGACTTCGAAAACGAACCTTGGCGCAAACCAGTAAAACAAGAAGTAGTATACGTTTATAGAAAACCACTCATAGATACAATATTACAGTGGATTAAAACTATAGTATATATTATGTGTGTACTAGGTATCTAGGTACATAGGTGTGTGGGTAGGTTTTCGCGAAGAACCGACGGCTGCTGGGGCAAACGTGTTCTTGAGTGGAGACCGCGACTTAACGTAACTAACGTAGTGTAGGACGCCCTCCGACCAGGTGGGATGACGACTTGCGAAAGACTGCAGGTAGATGCTGGATGCGGCAAGCTGAAGACAGGGCGCAATGGCGCTCATTGGGGGAGGCCTATGTCCAGCAGTGGATTGATATAGGCTGATGATGATGATGTACTAGGTATATATGGCCATCACACACGTGTTAGTGATGATGAGTAGAATCTGAAGTTCACGCAGAGTTTTTGCCAACTACCAATTACCTATTACCCTTTATAAAAATCACGGAGTGTCAGACTCATACAAAATATTCACAATGTTTATTTTCGGCTTGCATCAATGAAATCAAATGTTTGCTGTAAACGCTTATTTAAAAACATAAATTTAACAATTAGAAAAAACCTTTACCTAATATTAAAGACAATACGATATACGACGATGATATAATATATATGCGGATAGTAGATATGCGGCAAAATCAGATGAGTGAAGCACCTACTGATTTCATTATTAAAGATACCACGTTTGATGACAGCTCAGAATTTCTAAAAGTGCCAAACAAGTAGGTGCGTTCTTTATCGGTGTAAAATCTTGCTTAGCATCACATCGGCAGTGTTCCTGACACCAACTACTGAACTAGCCCATTACTCCCCTTGCCGATGGCGCACTAAATCATAACTCCCTCTGTTTTGTTGGTGTCAGATAAAAATAACCGCCTTTTGTTTTATCTCGGCCAAGTTGGCTGGAGGAATCGGGTTTGATGTGACTAATGTGAGGTGCTTTAGAGAAGAAATTCGTCATGGTTTTGGCTTGAAATTTCATAAAACAAGTAATTTATTGAGAACTATTAAACAAATTACTTAGGCCAATAATATATTCCCATTACGCCAGAATGTGAAAAAAATCATGCATGTAAATTGAATCCAGCTGAAATTTTTATAATTTTTGGATTACTAAAGAATGTCGTAAGCACGACGAAATTTCACGAGATTAAAAAGCCACGTAGTTCGTCATTCTGGTCTATCAACCTAAAAATAGTAATTTAACCTCGTCAACCGTCACCAGTGATGCTTAACACTAAGAAATTATCACAGTAGAGGTATCGCCTAAATAAATAATGCTGAACAATCCACACATCATTATCTGGCCCTAAGTTAAGCAGAGCTTGTGTTACCAGATAACTGATATACACAATACAATACATTACCTACAGATATATTTTTTATTGTACATAGAAAACGATCATAACACCCGGAACATCTGAAACACAATTGTTCCGAGGCGGGAATAGAACCCGGAACCTCATGCGATGCAGGCGGACCTTCGCCCACCGCGCCCAGAGGTCTTCGCAATAATCTCAGAAAAGGTACCGACACTAATAATTTGGATCACACTCCCATTCAATAAACAAATATCAAGCGTAGACTACCCTCAGCGCCAGACAGATCGCTATGGTACAACATGTACTGACAAGGCGCAAAATGTCACGCCGGACAAAAGGACGCGTCAAAAGGCAGCGGCGCGCTTGTATCGGAGACCGACGTCAATCAATGCTTCCGCCAGGTGGGCTGCGAACTTATGGAGGTGGTAATTCACTTATTTATTTACTAAGTTTCTGTCCGCATTTTTTCTAGATGAACTACTGAAAAACGTATGCAAAGACGCGGTCGGGAGGTGGCTTACAATGCTATTCCAGATTTGATGATGTCGTCCTTGCCGAATTTTATTTATTAAATCAAATATCTATTTGAAAAGTATGTGCTAAAAGTTTATCTTTGTAAAGTTTTTGCTATAATCAAATATGTTTTATAGTGACCCTGACCCGTTTAGATCATACTTGTTCAAAATATATTACGAATGCTTTAATTCTCAATCCCGATCTGTATCTACGGTATTTATACAAAAAAGTGTGAAAGATCATCAGGCCTAGAAGATATATATATATTTAATGCCAAAAAGCCTCATTATAAATGTAAATTAAATATTGCGTAGCGACTTAGCGAGAAAATGCATGCCACGTCGCTACGAGATTTTCCAATGTAGCATTGCTACGAATTTGCTACGAGTTCTACGAAAGGGGTTATTAGTTTTAGAAAAGGTTCTTGCCCAAAATAAAAGACATAAATTAGGTATTTGCATAAACTTTTTTTATCATAATCAAAATAGGTAATTTCTTTTACTTAATTTAATACATTTCAGTGGTATAGGACCCTCACTTAAGTGATATAATACCTGTGCTACATGGTCATGCTGTGTTAGTTTATATTGTTTATTTAGATCGCATCTCTAGTTTTAGTACTCCATGTGTGCAATTTCCTCTCACACCGACGGCGCAGCACGAAAACTAAAGCGACAGAACCCCTCTGTACTGAAACATGGTGTTGTACCGGCTATTGTAACGTTTATGTCGACAATTTCTACAATTTCTACCGTCCAATTGTCCAAAAGTTTAATAACGCCGTTAAAATAAATGAACTCGACAACTATGCTCGACAATTATGAATTGTAGAAGTAGGCATATAATAATTGTATTTATTACTTATACAATACGGAAAGTTTAATTCTCCAATACCAAACCCGCGCTTACCGATTGCCAAAACAGAAACAAGCAGTAAAATTATGAAACAGATAATAAAATATGTTTAGTTTCAAATTCCAACATTGCCTATTTTACTGTTATTTTATGATGATAAACAAATGAGATTTACAAGAGATTTAGAATAATCATTGCACCAACTGCAACGTTTATTGTAACATTATGAGGTTGAAGCCATTACACACAAAAGGTTACGATATGAGGCTTCTTGTGGCCACTCCATAAGAATAAGTAAGTATAGGCTAACTAAAAATAAATATAAAAAAATCTAATTAATAAAAACGTTTATTGCAGTACCCTTTTTACAAACATAAATTGATTGGGGAGCCTCTATTTATTCTACAAACATTTGCTTGTGTTTGAGGTCTTCGCTTTGCCAACTACCAACTCTTGCTAACTTTAAAGGTTAAATACAGACTTAAGATTAACTTTATAACTAAATGAACTGTGCGATTATCTACCTAAAGCTTATTTTGTAAGCCTAAAGAATAAATGATTTTTGACTTTGACTTTGATCTAAAGGTTCAGAGCTCCTACAGAAACATTCCCAATTTCCGTCCACTTTCCTGATCTATTTCTGGAATAGAACCTCTCGACCTTGCCAGTATTGATCAACGCTGTCGTTTCCGGCCGAGACATACCGACGCCTTCCACGTACTTTCACTCTAAAACCAAACACATTTACAATATCTACACTTACAGATCGTTCAGAGAAAATTTGCTTCACGGAATTTTCACCCTAAACAACGCTGATTGAAATGTAGATAAAACTAAAATGGGATGTGCTTTTGAAAGGCCTTCTGCGCTAAAACAAGTTTATATTATATGATTTTCATTATTGAACTTTGTAGGTCAGTTAAGTTTGTAAATAGACGTTACCAAGTGAGTTTCGGGCCGCACGCAGTGTCTCTCCCTTAAAGACATTTTTTAAACTTTCAATTCTTTTCTACGACCTGTACATACATACATACATACATACATTATTATAACGATAGCCCACCTATATGATGTGATAGATGAGAAAATAAAGTTCCTTGTACGTATCCCCAAAACCGGCATAGCTCGTAAGTTGAGAAAGGAAGATATTTCTTATGTGGCTTCTCTAAAATCATAGATGACATAGATATACTACTATTATAGATTTCTCGCGACAGTGATTTTTCGAGATGAAAGATTACCAAAGTTTTTCCTGTTAGGGCATAGTCTTCAAATTTATATAAACATGTAATATAACGCGAAATTTAATTTACTTTATCGGTATACAAAACAGAAAACAATCGAATCATGACATTAGTAAGAAGCATATCGATGGATCACCACTGCCATGGTACTGAAGATACAAAGTTGTGTTGAATTTTCCATCAATGGTACAAATCAATTGTACTACAGAAAGGCCCATTTTCCACCAAATTAATGCAATTTCTGCACCATTTTTTAAAATTTTACTCTGATAGCCATCTGGTCATCACCATTTCACACCATATGACGTCATCCCGATGACTTACAGCCACATATACGCAGGTTCAATAATAGACCTTGCGTTTTATGGTTTTATAGAGCCACCGCCATTGTTCGTCGTTAGTAGAGCTTTTGTCAAGCTATTAGGTTCTTTCCCAACATGCTATAAGCCATATATATTTAAAATCTGCTGTATATTGTATGGTAGTATTTAGTTTAGTGCATAGATACAGAGTGGATTTAATTTAGTGCATAAGCACGATAAAGAACAAAAGAGTAACGGCGAGATAAGGAGATTAGATTATATAGATTGCCAAAGACGTGTTTATATTATCTGATGATATTGGAACCTTTTTAGGTATTCATTCATTGCATACATATAGTTAAGGAAGAGGCCTATTACTCAACAGTGGGTCCTACCGGCTAATTAGATAAATATGTGTATATAGGTAGGCCTCCTTTATGCGGATGTCGCGCGTCGTGAGACTTTTTTCCGCTTACAGATCGGATAAATACATCATTATCATCATCAGCCTATGTTAGTCCACAGATACTAGCTGGACATGGACATAGGCCTCCCTCAATGAGCGCCATAGCGTCTGTCTTCAGCTTGACACATCCAGCATCTACCTGCAGTTATTCGCGGATCATTCCACCTGGTCGGACGGCGCCCTACACTACGTCTCCCGAGTCGTGATCTCCATAACACGTTAACACAAACATATCGCAATGTTCGGTGATGTTCATAAAAAGGCTAGGCGTGAGTGGCGGTGACTTTATTACCCTTTAAAAAGGCGTGTGACGCTGTGGATATTTGCTGTTAAATATATAACATTTTTAGAAAGAAAAAATGCCATCGTCGCTCGCTAGCTACTCACAATCTCTAGGAAGTTGTTTACATCGGGCTAAGGCTGCAGTTTTTTAGCGTCCCTCTTCAATAATTCAAGCATCAAACCATTAGTTATCTATCGGCGCCTCTCAGTCGTCTATGGGTGACACCTCACATATACACACAAAAATGTATTCGATAAAAACTTTACAAATAACTAGGACTCAGATTATTTGGCAAACAGACATAACACAAAAAACAACCGGTTATTACAACACTAGCACTCGGATTAAGAAGATTGTGAAAACATTTTAGTTATGAATGGAAATGAAGTGGTGTCCAGTCAATCAACTCATCAGCGCCATCTGTCCATAGAATTTGCTGATAGCCCGATTGACTTTTTACCATAAATATTTTTAATGTACGCGTTTTATTCACTGCAAGTAGTCAAATCAATCACACTTGGTTACGGCTATTAAAATTTCACTTACAATACTCGTACATTAACTATAATGGAAATAAAATAGGTTGAAAGTCAAAAGTAAAAAGAGGCAAGGTAAAAAACTAAACAGAAATATTAAGAATCTAAAATAAATAAAATTAAATAGGCTATCAAATGGCCATCTGCCAAAATTATTTATTCAGTCTTTAGTTTTCGATCACTTGTTCCCAGCAGAAGCCTTATTTTAAACATTATGCTAAAAAAAGAGCTTTCACGGGGTAGGTATGATTCAACCCTAAGGCGGCTCTACCCCCAATTTTTTATGCACCCCGCGGTGCAAGCTCGCAGCTTGATCCCGAATTATTAAGGGGGTTGAATTGACGTTTTATGAAACAACCAGACAAGTGATATGGCACAGAAAATTGGAAGTTTTCGCGATGTATGGAATAATCGAGAATAATGTAGTCCTTCCGCCGTCAATTTAACGCTATGTTAGAGGATTTACTATGAAAGTTTAATGATGTACGGGAGACTTTACACGGGAGATCGGGCATGTGTTTCGATAAAAATGATTTGATACAATACTATACAAAAATACTTTATTGTACACCAGGTACAGATTATTATAAAATACATCACATGATACAAGTACAATGGGCGGCCTTATCGCTTAGAAGCGATCTCTTCCAGGTAACCTTTGGATGGAAAGAATTATGTGAATTTAAGAAAGAAGATTTGATGTTTTTCGTGGGTAATGGGGACTGAGAGTTTTTGATACAACGTTTGCTCGCTGCACCTTCAAAATGTTTAAAAATTCCGAATGGGTATACAAGCTCTGCTTTGCTTGGGCTAGATAATGCGTGTGAATTGTCTGTGCGAAACGGTGAACTAACATATTAACGCAACAAAAGTAGTACATTGGCACACGCGCGCGCTCCATTCCTAAGAGACTTCTCTTTTTGCACAGACTCTAGCATTATTTATTTATTTATGTACTATTCTTCTCTAGTCATAGATTTCGTATTTAGCCCTATACTCAGTTCAGTCTCCTATCGTCTATCTTGAAAGTATACGCAGTCTCCTAACATTTATCTTGAAAGTCTTATATCTTCTAAGACAGTACATAAATAGCATCATAAATAAATAAATAAATAAATAATGCTGGACAATTCACACAGCATCATCTAGCCCCAAGCTAAGCAGAGCTTGTGTTGGGTACTAGATGACTGATATACATAATACAATACATTACATAGATAGATATTTTTTATTATACATAGAAAACGACCAGAACACCCGGAACAAATATCTGCAGATCGTACACACAATTGTTCCGAGGCGGGAATCGAACCCGCAACCTCCTGCGTCGCAGGCTGAACTTCGCCACCCGCGCCACATCGGTCGTCATGAAGGAATACGACATATTTGACTATGATCCTGATTTATCTGCCGCTCGCTAAGTGTATTGACGGAAACGCTCTAACGCAGCCACTTCGGGTATTGCGACGCAGTGGCGCCACTGTCTTGTGTCTTGTCTATACATATTTACTTTCAGATATTTATGATGTAAGTCAATATAAATTAAACCTACAGGACTGATAGCTGGTGTGTGAAAGATCATGTGTGTAATTAATGGTGTAGTTACATTAGCAGAGTCAGCAGAAACGATTTTGCTAAGAGATTTTAAGCCTAAGCGAGTCAAGCCTTGCCATGACTTAGAAAACACTGACCAAGATGTAACTGTGGCATATACAGGGTGCTTGGTGAAGCGATTTAGGGATTGGAGGAGCTGATCAAGGGTATCATTGTGATAACCATTTTTAACCATATTGACCTCCTGCAACCATTCCATCAAAGACCACAAGACAGATCCATTGGGTACAAACAAACGAAATAACATGATATTTCTTTAGTCTCATTATCGTTGTCCTTCTCATTTCTCCTATATTAAAAAGACAGACTGTACATCTGTACCTTTCAAGTCCTTTATTTATGTCCGTGTAAGTAATACACACCAAATTGGGAAATTTTGTCCAAAATAGTCCTTCAAAGGCATAAATGCTTCCCTTTAATCTATTCGCCGAGGCACCTCATAAACCAAGGCGCGACAAAAGCACCTATTTACTTCGCATCCGCGTAACTACGATGTTTTGTTAGGAAGTATAGAGCATGAAATACGGTAGAGTAAGTTTGCGAAAGTTTCAGCAGATCTGAGAACCTGGGTCCTACAATACAATTCTAGACATTATATAGTTAAGAGGTATATTTATCGGACAATCTCCGGAATAAGAGTAAGAACCAGTTTTATCTAATTACCAAAACCACGTGAAGAAATCAGCGAGCAGAATCAGTTGTTGTAGAAACATACAAAGTATCCTTAACTATATTTTTATATTTGCGTCACTTTGAACATTTGCTGTAATTTTAGACATTTGTTGTCACTTTTGACATTCGCTTTCAATTGATCAAATGAAAATATTACGATAAGTACAGTTGATCCTTCGATCAAACCAGTTAGGCAATCTAGTTTGACTACGAGTCAATGCTTCTCAGGTAGAGGATTGCCAAAAGCCCTTCAGCCCCTTTGGTAACTACCTGATTCGTAACCAGTTACGTAAAAACGATTTCCTTCACTGTTGTAGTATAATTTGTCGGTGTTTCTCGGAAATACGTCTCGAGGCCACCATTGGTAGCCAATAGATAAAAAAACATTCCCGATAGCCACAAGTAGGTTTTACCAGTTTTTACCCTATTGGCCGAGGTGGCAAAAATGGTGATATCCAATGGAAATAGACCTTTATTTCGAGTGACCACATCTATCTTATCTGTTACAGCGTTTATTGAACAAAAAATCAGATTATAACAAATTGAAACCTCTCCACTGCATGCCCCGTGTCCTACAGCCAGGAAACAAGAGCGGAGATTTGGGCGGGCGGGGCGCCCTACAAGCTTCCGGTCCGGATTTGCATACGCGCCGAACATTCATGCTTGGGCGGCTGCGACGTGTCTCCTTTAATTCGATTACTGGTGGACAATGCAAGCTGCAAGCAATATACTCTGTATTTTTGAAGATATTACGACGCCTTTTTGAGGCTTTATGTTAGGATGTTTATGTTTTATTTATGCTTACGGGAATATTCTTTACATGGATCCAAAGTGGTTTACCTGAAACAAAAAACATAATCTGTTATAATCATGATATCATACATGATACTTATAATTCGCATTTCAGCTTGACCGTAATTTGTTAACTTAACTAAGTTTACGTTTTTTCTTATTTTAGTAAGTACATAATTATTTTGCTATTCCTTCATAAACAAAATCGAAATTACAGAGACAAGTGATTAATAGAAAGCCTAAAAAAAATAGGTTCGGTTCATTTTTCAATAAACAGCTTAGAAGCATTAAAAGATCAGACGAGTGTTCTGATACCTTACATAAAATTAATTTTAACTAGTTTCTGCTCGCGGCTTCGCATGTGTTGTTTAAGGTTATTTCTATCCCATGGGGACTGATTTATGGGATAAAAAATAGTAGCCTTTGTTATATTTCAGGCAAAGAACGTAAAATTTCAGCCCGATCCGTTCATTGTTTTTGGCTTGAAGAGATAACAAACATCCAAACTGTCGCATTTAGAATATTATGTGATGTTTTATTTAATTAATAATAATAATAAAGTTTTATTTCTCAAATAAATAGGCTTACAAAGTACATTAAATTCTAAGTTAAGTAGGAGGTAATTCAGTATGTACTTTACATACTTGCATAGTATGTACTTTAAAACAAAAACCTTAGGGGACGAATAGATTGACTCCTTGCTCTAACTAAGTTTTCACTTGTTTATAGACACAAGGGCTCATTCTCTCGGCTCAGTCAGGATTTCAAGTGCACATAATTATTTACGGAGATATTATAGTAGATATTATTATACAGATAAGACAACTAAAGTATACAAAATAAACAAAGTAAAATGCTCCATGCATTCCTTATGATCCAAATGTTATTTACAAGACTAATAATTACATAATAATGACTTAAAACTAGATAATAGTAATTCAAATACCTTAAAGTGTCTCTATACCTCATAACCTAGGACGGCGGGGTATACAGGTATATATTATGCACATTTTCTCGTATTTTATTTAGTTTTAATTTCGCCTACGTTTTCCTACTTTGGTACAAATAAAAGCAAAAAAGGAACGTTCTTTTCAGCGATAAATATTTCTGTTTCCGTCCTCGATATTTTCCCAACGTGTTTACTGAGGTGATACGAATCGATCAACATCACCGTTTCTCTCTAGAGCCATTAGTCAGCGAGAGATGGGTCAAGCTATCTATTACTTATAATAAATAATGTTGGACAATCCACACAGCATCATCTAGCCCCAAGTTAACCAGAGCTTGTGTTATGGGTACTAGATGACTGATTTACTTAATACAATAGATAACATAGATAGATATTTTTTTATTATACATAGATAATGACTAGAACACCCCGAACCTGTTCGAAAATTCTGTGTACGATCTGCAGATCGTACACAGAATTGTCCCGAAGCAGGAATCGAACCCGCAACCTCCTTTGCCCGCCGCGCAACACAGGTCGTATTACTTACCTATATTTGACCTTATTTTGTGAGGAGATGCAGGAAGGAGGCTGATTGTTTTCTGTTTAAGATATTAAGGTGGGACTCACATGGGAAAAGATTTTGTGTTTCTTAACGAAGATGGATGTAGGTTACGTTTTGTTGTCGGTAAAACACATACTATTTGAGTTCAGTTAAAATATGTTTGAGTGGGTTAGTGGCGATTCGCCATCGTAGTGATTCGTCATCGCAAAAAAAGTAGTGGTGATTTGCCATCGCTCAAAATATTTTAATATTCTTAGTGGTGATTTGCCATCATTTTCTTTTATACCGACAAGGTGCAGTCAGCATCATCTTACGAACTTTGGTTATTCTTTTTGGACTTGACTAATCTGCATGAACTTGACAGGGGGTTAAATTGTGTAAGGCTAGTAAGGCATGAATGGTAACTTTGACTTACTAAACTAACTAAACTAACTCGTTTGAGTTGTTGAAACGTTTGATATTTGTCTTGATACTTGCAGAGTAGATTTTTTTTGAGTTACGTTCATATAATAAGTATTTTTTTTGTATAAAACGCTTATCAAAAATATATTTCTCTGCTGATATAAAAACGTTTTCGTGTTCACTAAAATCATTTAATTAATTTTAACCACTATTTCCGTGCAAGCTGCTAACCTATTGGGCTCCTACATCAAAGCTCAATTTACTTGTCAACAGCACATTATGAATTTATGCTCAACGTCCACCCCTTTATGTCACAGGTCTACAGGGTGCTCCAGCACGCACGTAGTTTAGCTTAAAAATAATAATAACAAACATAGAAGTCAAGGTGTGCCTATTTTGAGGCTATAATAATGAATAAATAATAATAACAAATAATGCTGGACAATTCACACAGCATTATCTAGCCCCATGGTAAGCAGAGATTGTATTATGGGTACTAGATAACTGATATGATGAAGCATGATCACATTTGTATTAATAGATGCGCCCCGCGGCTTTGCCCGCGTGGAAATCTATGTGTCATATATATAAACCTTCCTCTTGAATCACTCTATCTATTAAAAAAACCGCATAAAAATCCGTTGCGTAGTTTTATACATAGGTTCAGATAGACAGCGGGAAGCGACTTTGTTTAATACTATGTAGTGATTAGTATTGATTCAAGTCTTCTTAAGTCAATTTACAAAGTAAAAATGAGTTACATCCGGGCTATTCCTAGTTAGGTAAAAATACACACTAACTTTGAAATATGTAGATATAAGACTAGATGTTCTTTGCTATTATCTTATTTACCCCACTGCTGGGAATACTCATTTAAAATCATTTTTATGCTCACCACGGTTCCGCCCGTACCGCATCCATCGACAACCCACGATGAGTGCTTTGTCGTCGACTCATCGTACCATCCTAAGGCTGCCTGGAAGATCTGCTCTCAGCGATAAGGCCGCCCGTTATACTTCCTTTATTCTATTGTTTATTCCTGTATTGTTTTCTGTTTTGTGAGGTATAATAAAGTGTTTTCTATCTACCTATATACTTGGCTAACACAACCACCAACATTGTGGTCGGACCGATACGTATTTTCAGAGCACCCTGTAGTTATAACACCTTTCAGTGTAATCCCGTTTTGTAAGTAAATAAACAATGAGCCGGGAACTCGTTGCGGCGTCGCTCAATCATTTATTATTCCGTTAATTGAGTAGACACCTTCATTTGTATGCCAAATTAAACAGCATACCATAGCTGATACATAATATAAAATACACGGTGTTGGAGGTACTGTGCTATATTGATGTGTACGATCTGCAGATATTTGTTCCGGGTGTTCTGGTCGTTTTCTATGTATAATAAAAAATATCTACCTATGTAATGTATTGTATTATGTATATCAGTTATCTAGTACACGGTGTTGTCGGTTAGCTAATCCCATGTTAATAACATATTTTATCTTGTCTTAATTTTCTTTACTATCTTTATTTGTTTAAAAAATGTCGACTACAAAAGAAACAGAAACCATCCACCAAGAGGACAAGCGCTAGACGCCGACAACGCGACGATGCGACGTGTAAACTGTAAACTCCGACATTTGTCTGAGTCGCACTTGCACCGCAACGTGACATCTCCCACGGGCTCGCGACACGAAATGTAATATCTCATGTTGTTTTTAGTTGAAACGGGACAAAAACTTGCGGCGGACAAGGATCGGTTGTATTTTACTGAAAATTTACGATTCAGGAATCAGGAATATGTCTTCCAGGAAAAGTTGCTTCTACCAAAGAATAACTACATATATAGTATTACACTGAGCATTGTCAAAGTTGTTTTAAGCAACGTCTTAGTGAACGTGTCACTCATAAGTCATAACATAATACTTTGAATTAAATCAAATTAATTAGTGAAACGAAAGATGTGTGGTAGATGGATGAATTCTGGACCATCCACACAGCATCATCGAGCCAAACTAAGCAGAGCTTGTGTTATGGGTACTATGTATATGACATATTTAATAATTATCATGCATTCATCGCGCAAATCATTTTTATTTCTGATGGATAAGTATTTGCCCCAAAAGCTTATAAAATGCGTAAATACTGATTAATTTGAAGTTGATTATTATTTTTGTCACACAATCAAATGCTTAACGTACATATATTTACATAATCGGAGTTTTCATATATTATTAATAACATAAAGGTTACTACATAGTGTAGGACGCCCTTCGACCAGGTGGGAAGACGACCTGGGAAAGACTGCAGGTAGATGCTGGATGCGTCAAAGGGCGCTATGGCGCTCATTGGGGGAGGCCTATGTCGAGCAGTGGACTGATATAGGCTGATGATGATGATGATGCTGATGACCATGAAGGTAAATATTGGTTGATTAAAATTATAAATTACCACTACAAAGTTATAATGCAAACTAAACATTAACCCATTTCACCTCAAGTTATAAGTTACGAAGTTAGCAGTTTACTCGAAGTTAACTAGTTAGCAAGTTTACCCTTAACCGTGTCAACTCGGTCGGTATGTTTGACCTGTGCTCGCACGACGTGCTTTGGGAATGGGTAGTTATAAGGTAGGATTGGGTAGTAATAAGGTAGGTACCATTTATTGTTTTGTAGCTGGGCAAAGTTTCTCTAGTCTCTCTCTTTGTCGAGAAAAAAATATTTATTTTATTCTTTTTGCACGATAAAACTGACCTTAACCCTAAAAAGAGTTGTTTTCCAGCAAACCTTATTGTGTGAGAGAGAGAGAGAAAGTGTACAAAACATAAAGACTGATAAAAATTAGACTCTTTACTCATACATATATATTTGCAAGCACTATCCAACTGTGTTCTCGTATCGCTGATGATAAAACTGCTGATGATGATTAAAGTTCCTCTCTTTGGTACAAAGCAGAGCCTAACTTTTAGACGTTAAAATATCATAAATAAATAAATAATGCTGGACAATTCACAGCATTATCTAGCCCCATGGTAAGCAGAGCTTGTGTTATGGGTACTAGATAACTGATATACATAATACAATACATTACATAGATAGATATTTTTTATTATACATAGAAAACGACCAGAACACCCGGAACAAATATCTGCAGATCGTACACACAATTGTTCCGAGGCGGGAATCGAACCCGCAACCTCCTGCGTCGCAGGCGGACCTTCGCCCACCATCATCTTCAGTCTATAACAGTCTACTGCTGGACATAGACCTCCCCCAATGAACGCCATAGCACCCTGTCTTCAGCTTGCCGTATCCAGCATCTACCTGATAGATAGATAGATAGATAAGCATTTATTCGACACTGCAGCACATGATATAAGGTAACAATAGTAAAAGTAATAGTAAACAATAAGTAATAGTATAAAACAATTAAAAGTGGAGATTTAAAAAATTGTGTGCGTGCTGCAGCCTGTCAAAAAGGTAATAGCTCAGCGAAAAGCTTTGCTCTAAGAGCAAAACACTGATTTTCAGTATTACCCTTTGAGGCGACCAGAAGAACGATACACTGACATGATAATGATGTGTGGTTGCATAATATTTTGGATACAATCGAATGAATGACTGTGCAGTGTAATAAGAATCAACTATAGGTATATAAAAAGACATGTATTTGTAATTATGTGTTTTTGTCTCTGTAACTAAAAAGTTTCTGTGTAATTATAAAATAAATATAGATACGCATGGGTCGGTGTTTTGTGGCGGTATAATTGCTTCGGAGGTATTTGGACCTTGGGTTGGCTGGACTAGGGAACCATTTAGGAAGAAGTAGCAGTCTCGGTGTTTTTTATCTCTGGCAAACGAAGCGTTTTGGAATACCCTCTTTTTGGCAGTCTTTCGCAGTTAAAAATATATAAAATTACAAAGGGCAACTCTAAATCACCAGTTAATCATCAAAACAATTCGCTTTTTGCCTTTTTCAGGCAAACTAGCATTCAGCATTTCTATTAGTTTTTCTTACCATCATTTCCCCTATTTCCTGATGATTCAGCGCTGTTTGTAAGTACGTACCATAGATCATGGCGAACAATTTATTGAACGAAGGGCTACCTATGAGTCACAATTCCTGGTAAAGGGATCCCTTTCTAATTCATAAAGGGAAGAAGTTACTAAAGAAAATTACAATCAAATAATACAAACAAATTAGAACTGGTATTTATAATTGAAACTATTGAGTTAAGTGCAGCCTTTAGCTAGACTTTAACAATCTACAGGTCATTCAAAGCGCCAGTCGGAAGCGTCCCCGAGACGCTGGCTGCATTCATATCGCAATGCTGATGTGCTGCGCCAGATACTTACCAGCTCTTGGGCCTACGCGTCGCTTCTACCAGTTCTACCAGGCGCTCAGGTAATTTTAAAAACCGCACGAGTCTCGGACCGACCTTCCTCCCACAGAATCTTCGGCCAAAACTGCCGACGTACCAGCCCCCACGGATATCCGCAGTTGTTTATTAACCACGACATAGATCCACTTACAACTTTCATTCTTGACATTCTACCTCATACATATGACACATTTCACACGTTTTTTGACAAATTCGATTACTTACTGAATTTTTAGATAGTTTTACGAAATTATTAAATTCTTTATATTTCTTCCAGATGCCCAATGTTTTTTGTTGTTGTAGGCCTACTGCATACATAAAAGCCTAATAACTAATACTAAAACTGAAATGATATATTCATTAATAATTTAGAATAACTAATACTAAAAGTAACGGAGAATCTAAGTTTAAAAGACATACGAGTTATGTACTCGTATGTCTTTTAAACTTAGATTCTCCGTTCCTAAGCGTTACAAGGTTTCGAAGCAGGTATAAAAAATATCTTCAATTTTATCTCTAACAATAAAAGTTGAGGCAATTACTAACAGATAAGTATCATTTTATAGCTCTCTGTCGCTCACCTGTCGAATCAATTACATTTTCTCCAAGCTAATATCACCCTTATTATATTAGGTATAGTGCAGCAGTTTGAGTGTATGCTATAAGCTATAAAACACTAGGGTATGCTTAATAGGTGTGCAAGCTTGCATTTTGTACGAAAACGCAAATTGAATAGGTATTTGACAGTGGAGGCATGTTATATCCTACTAATATTATGAACGCGTTTGTAAGAATGGATGGATGTTTGTTACTCTTTCACGTAAAAACGACTGAATGGGTTTTAATGAAACTTTACAATAAAATAGTTAATTCATCAGAATAACACAAAGGCTACAATTTATAAAGATATATTGTATATTATTATCCAATATATCTATCAGCACGCGGGTGAAACCGCGGGGCGCAGCTTAAATATAATGTTTTTTCACATCAACACTACTGAACGGTTCGAGCTGAAATTTTGCTTAAAGGTTGTTCTAAGACTGGAATAAAACATAGGATATAAATAGCCTTAAACAACTCGTTCAAAGCCGTGGGCAGAAACTAGTTTAAAACCTGTATTCAAATTCAGCTCGATCCGTTCAGTAGTTATTACGTGACAAAGTAACAAACATCCATACATACAAACTTTCGCGTTTATAATATTCATCATCAGCCTATAGCAGTCCACTGCTGGACATAGGCCTCCCCCAATGAGCGCCATAGCGCCCTGTCTTCAGCTTGCCGCATCCAGCATCTATATACCTGCATTCTTTCGCAGGTCGTGATCCCACCTGGTCGGAGGGCGTCACACACTACGTTTACCGAGTCGTGGTCTCCACTCAAGAACACGTTTGCCCCAGCGGCCGTCGGTTTTTCGCGCGTTTATAATATTATTAGGATACTAATAAGCTACATAAGATCTACGTTCTTCTATCAACCACATTTGAGGTTGCTTAAACTGCCTGAGAGTTTAACTGTAAAGTAAAAGCCCTTAAGTTCCCGCCACAAACCACAAGGAAATGTATTCACAATCTGAATGTCTGCAGGTAATTTTAATGGTCGTACAAGTAAGCGTAGATTTAATTCTGCGGAGAATACTCGGTCTATGTTATAAGAAAGAGTAAGCATTAATTTTTGTGTACAGGGTAAGAAGTATTCTCATATTTCTCTAAGCTAAACTCTTCTGCTATATAGGCGGAGTTGGAGTGGAGTTTCAGATATAGGTAATTGTACCTTTTAGAAGAATGGTCTCAAATCGCCCAAGTAATAGATAGATAGATAGATAATTCTTTATTCATCATCATCATCATCAGCCTATAGCAGTCCACTGCTGGACATAGGCCTCCCCCAATGAGCGCCATAGCGCCCTGTCTTCAGCTTGCCGCATCCAGCATCTACATCTACTTTCGCAGGTCGTCATATCACCTGATTGGAGGTCGTCCTACACTACATTTACCGAGTTGTGGTCTCCACTCAAGAACACGTTTGCCCCAGCGGCCGTCGTTTCTTCGCGAGATATGGCCGGCCCACTGCCACTTCAGCTTGCTAATTCTCTGAGCTATGTCGATAACCTTGGTTCTCTGTCGGATGCATTCTTTTCGTATCCTATCTTTCAGAGAAACTCCGAGCATACTCGTATGTAGCTCTTTTCATAGCTCGCTGAGCGACTTTGAACTGGTGGACCAGCCCTATCGTTAGTGTCCACGTCTCAGCTCCGTAGGTCATAACGGGTAGGACGCACTGGTCTTTGGTGGTTGAATTCTTTATTACACACTTAGTATAAAATAACAATTTAAAATAAAAACTTAAAAAACTAAATACAATTGGCTCTACCAGGCAACCATGGTTGGATAGGATCGTGGACAGTACCAGGTGAACAGTAATGTAAAGTTGCGTACACAGATCCATATCATGGTTAGTAAATACATACTATGTTAGTAGGCAGAGCAGGTTATAATGACATCATTGTTAATGACACTGGATTCGAATGCTATTTCACCATTGTTCGAATATAGTGTCTCAACATTGGACTGTCTCATTTATCGGACAATGAGCTTAGGATGCTGTTGGAGCTCTCGCGCCACCTGCGCATCAGTGAGGCTGTTTTTTTCCGCATGCTGGCGTGGAAGCCGTCGGTGCGCTCCACGGCGAACGCCGGAGGCGTTGCAGAACCGCAGAAGCCTCAGCAGCATCCTAAACGCATATATAGGACGCGGAGGGCGCTCACTTCTTTTTGAGTTATAGGCAGTTGTGGGCAGCAGTTAAGGGCAGATTGTTTCCAATATATTAATCTACAATCCATAAAATGAATGTGGCGGGAATATAGTTTTTCTTATGATACATAAGTGTAAATAGTTGTAATTATATTATTCTATTACTGTTATTTTCTTAATAAATATTATTTTAAAAAAACATGATGAATTTGTCAACTACGATAGTATTCCAGTAAATGTTATCTAGGTAAATGTCTAAGCATTATGAGGAAATTTTGAAAACATTTCAAAGCGTCATTCGCTTGAACCACAGCACAAAACACATTTTCTGTTAATGCGAATATTCTGAGTCTAATAATGTTGTAATTAGGCTCTGAAATATGAAACAGTTGTGTTAACCGCGTTCAAACTCACGGTAAGGTAAGTACACGATTTAATCGTTCTAGAATGTTCTTTCTTCGTAATTTATTTTTCCAATTTCATATGCTGTTAACTTCTATATAACGCAGAGTTATATTATGGTTTATAACTGTAGATAAAGGTTTGTTTATACAATTGACGTTGATACTTCTAGACTTGTCTATTTCAGCTACTTCCATAGTATTATGTCTTATGGCATACTACTGTGGGGGAACGCTGCAGATATAAACACCGTATTTGTGTTGCAGAAAAGGGCTGTTCGTGCGATCTATAATATGGGTCCCAGAGAATCCCTACGTGAAAAATTCAAAGAAATAAATATAATGACAGTACCGTGTCAATATATTTATGAAAACTTGTTGTACACTCACAAAAATATCAATCGGTTCACTAAAAAAAGTGATATACATAATATAAATACTAGAAATAAGAATAAACTCGCTGTGCCCACAACTAGGCTACACAAGATAAATGTATCTTTTAAAGGGCAATGTATACGCTTCTACAACAAAACTCCAAATGAGTTGCAAAAATTATCAATAAATAAATTTAAAAAAATTGTGAAACATATTCTTTGTAAAAAAGCTTATTACAAAATATCAGATTACCTAGAAGATTAAAAAGCTTGGGACGAGTTTTGCTCCAACTCAAAATCTACCAACTTACAGATAAGCAAATCAAATGTACTAGACACATAAGTTATGAACATACTAGTGGTTTCTTCTCACTTCTTCCACTGGTGGACAAAAAATTGAAGTTAACTATAAAATAATTTAATTGATAATAATTAATAGTATAAATATGACCTGTCTAAGTGCTTATTTGTAACCTTAAAGAAATAAAAACTTTTCATTTTTATTTTCCTTTTCATCAAGTTAAAAAATTTCCGTCTAATACGGACAACACTTTGACTGCGATTTTTTTTCGACGACTGTGATCTTTTTTTAAACCTAAAAAATTCGTGCTGCCGCTCTACACAGCGGTTGTGTTGCGCCGCACATGCGTTTCGTTCGAAAAATATTACGGCTGTGCACACAGATCTGTATTTTCTCAGCCGCTGCGCTAGTGTGGATTTACGCATATTAGTCACTTGTAGAAAACACATACCGTGTGATTTCAGCACTCAAAGTGGAGAAAAAAAACGTATGAAAATATTAGTATTTAATAATCTTTTCCTAGCACAAAGTCTTCTACTTTCTTGATGATCTGTTATTATGTGTATAACCATTGTATACAGATAAAACTTAAAGAAGTAGACCAGTTGTTTGTCTACTTCGTGGTTAGGATATAGATATATACCAACTTTGATATTTTTTATAAAAAAATCAATGTTTGGGGTTCTACTTTATCCAGTGATACACTGTATATTATCTATGATATAAAAATGAATCGCTGAATGTGTTGCTAAGCGCAAATCTCGAGAGCAGCTGAACCGATTTCGCTAATTCTTTTTTTAGAATATTCCTTGAAGTACGAGGATGGTTCTTACGGAGAGAAAAAAGAGAAAAATTTAAAAAATGCCTGAAACAAATGACCACCCGGGCGAAGCCGGGACGGGACGCTAGTTATAAATAAAATACTTCAGTACTACTACTTTTAAGTAGATAGAAACCGACCTCATCAGCCAAAAAACATTGTACGAATTACGAGTTGGTCTGAGCACAGTTTCATACATTTTTATTGGCATTTATTATGCAAAATTGTCGTAAAACGGTGCAGGGCATCTGAGGACCGGTCAGTGACCGCTGAAGCGTTTAGGGCGAGAAGAGGGGCGCTAAAATGACGCATTGTTACATTCTGTACCGTGAGAGGAAACATATGGAGAAACTATGGCCGATTCTTACTCATTGGTATCGTCTCAGAATGATACCGATATCATATTAAAACTTAAGAATAATTTATGAACAATAAGTGTACAATAAGCAAAGCGGAACCTAGAGAAATTCATACCTTTGTTTACGTTTTTGGGCTCCATACATACAATTCAAACATATTTTTTTTAAGTATAAGTGAAAAATAATATTAACAAGAGATTGTGCTTATTAAGCACAATCTGGCTTAACTCCTTTTTTTCAAAGCAAGCGAGAAAGTTCAGGTAAGGACGGTGAGTCCTGATTATCCAAAGACAGGTGAATTTGAGCGCCATTTTAGCGTTCAACAAAGGGCAGTAATCCCAATATTAATTTATATGTCCTCCTGTTTGCGGTCAGTTTGTGCCCAGGTGCGAATAATGCCGTTACAAATGACGCTGCTGGGCGGCATGACAAGTGGGGTGACGGGCGGGCGCTATAGCTTGAGCTACCTTTACAGACTTAATCTGGGGATGTTGTTTGGAATTGTTATACGTAAGCACTAGATGCGCCCCGCGGCTTCGCCCTCGTGGAAATTTATGTGTCAAATGGTTTATAAACCTTCCTCTTGAATCACTCTATCTATTTAAAATAACCGCATCAAAATCCGTTGCGTAGTTTTAAAGATCTAAGCATACATAGGGACAGACAGACAGCGGGAAGCGACTTTGTTTTATACTATGTAGTGGTAATGATTGTTATCAAATAAGAAATAACTTGTTTTTGATTTCTGTTCACTTCAATTTTATGTCCTGCCTGTTTGCATGCTCATCACAGAAAATAATTTAACGCGGGTGAAACCGCAGGAAACAGCTAGTGTCTAAATAAAATTATGCTTGTTTTCTATGTATTTATTTACCTGGATTTAACGATTAAATTTTCCCGGACACGGTTATATACATTTTAACTAATTAGTTGATTTTAGACTAGCCACGTTTTAATTATTCTAGCTAACGCCGCGAACAGAACAATAAACGTTGTTCTACCACATCCGAACATCAAAGCATGTCCCATAAACTTAAATACATGTTGTGTTCCCCGGGACCGCTTGCCAGCACCTGTTCGCTATGGTTTCTGAGAAGTAGGAGAAAAGTTGAGGTTTGTGTGAAGATTGCGTACTTTTCAGGGTTTTATATGTGATAAAAATGCTCTGAACAAACTTGGCATTGCCGGAAGGTTAGTGTCGGATCATCATCATCATCATCAGCCTATATTAGTACACAGCTGCACATAGGCCTCCCCCAATGAGCGCTATAGCGCCCTGTCTTCAGCTTGACGCATCCAGCATCTACCTGCAGTCTTTCGCAGGTCGTCATCCCACCTGGTCGGAGGGCGTCCTACACTACGTTTACCGAGTCGTCTACGTTTAGTGTCGGATAAATGTTATTAATTTAGTCTTTTTAATATTTAATGTACATATCTATGCTAGTTTTAAGGTATATATTCCTATGGACCGCAGAATAAGTTAAATAAGATCTGTTACTTTTCTATGGTCCGAAATAAATGATTTTATTATTATTATTATATAAAAAGTGACATAGCTACGTGCAATATTTAAGACAGGTCAAGAATATTTTATATTCTATATAGACTTTATAAAAATGCTCTTCTTTCTTATGTTGGCTATCACAACAAAGTGCTGAGTCGGACGCCATTTTGAAGCATTAAAGTTTTTTTTAAATTACTTAGTAGTTATGTAGTCAGTGTTGGATAATAATTAAGGAATTAGTTTAGTAAATTTGTTAATGCTACAAATAAGATTTTCTATTCTAATTCTATGTTACTGGAAGGAAATACAGTCCTAAACGTAACTGTCTGCAGATATACATTGTTTGCATTAGTCTGCAGTTAGCTATGCTGGATGCGTCAAGCTGAAGACAGGACGCTAAGGCGCTCATAAGGGCAGGCCTATGTCCAGCAGTGGACTAATAGGCTGATGATGATGATGCCGTCAATATCATTGACGGATTCAAATGACAGACAGCTCGCGAACCACTCGTTTGAAGCTTTTATCTTTGCACTGCGCTTTAGCGGCGTTGGATTAATGAGCGCAGAGCTTTAGGTATTCGCATGTTACAAAATCCACAGCCTGATATGGAGGGGTCGATTCTTACGGCACGACCGCCACAAGCAAATGATCTTGAATTAATATTACAACATCAAACAATCTCACGTTTACGTGATGTTGTCCAACGTAACGAATAAGAAACAATTCCGGGACGAGGGACGGAAGCGTGCCTGAGATTATAACCGACAAGACGTTGGTTTACGCACTACGGTAAGATGGTGCGGCGTTTTTTAAATAGTTTGTGTTCTCTGTATCTCTTCAGTATCATATCAGTCCAGCGAAGGCCAGGCCGACCGTCAAACCGTTGGAGTGAAGATATAGGCAAAGTAGGTGAAGGACTGGAGCAGACTGGCTTTGGATAAAGAAGCATGGAAGGACCGGAACCTGGAGGAGGCAGGACTCGAAAGAAGTACCTACTTGCACATAGATTTAGTAGTAGTAAATAGAGAAAATACTAAACTTTATGAATTTTGTGAAGGTAAGGTAAGCTCATTTTCTTTATGGGTAATTCATTTTATTATCAGTCCTAGGTTCTCAGAAATTAAATGGTAAACTTAATATCAACTTAAACGTTTAATTATGAAGTTTGCAGCAATTCTCGTCGCGTTTTTATCCCTAGTGCGTTGCGTACACAAAGAGGCACAACCGGACATTAAGATCTTGTCTGAAATAAGGGCTAAGGGCGGCGGGTCATCAGATCCGTGTAATTGAATCCCCTAAGTTTGATGAGTACAGACGCGTTACGGCTAGTTCTATGATACGGATGCCTTGCTTGATATCATGGTTGATGCAACCTTAACAATGCACTTATTTTAACTGAGTTAAAATAAGTGCATTGTTAAGGTGAGTGTTGAGTTAAAATAACCGCAGTCAGTTCAATTGTTTCAAATGTAAATACTAGTTCCTATTTGTTTTTATTATTCAGTATTTTGTTTGTTATTAAAGATAAAGTAAATAAACAATGCTGGTCAATCCACACAGCATCAACTAGCCCTAAGCGAATGGCTAGATTTATCTAGTACTAATAATACAAGCTCTGCTTAGCTTGGGGCTAGATGAATTATCATCGACTATTAATTGTTCAGCATTATTTATTTACTTCCAAAAACCATTAAGTATCTTAAACACAAACCTTAAGATAATTATTTTAATAACCAAAACAGATCGACGCAAATAAGAAAACTAAATTTTAATTATAACATTTCTTTGAGGCTTTGAGCTGAAAGGAAAGTTTCCCATTTAGAATTACTCACAAATACCTCTAAGTCCTTGCATAGGAATATTACGACCTTATTTCGTGAGTCATAAGGGTTATTTTAATTGGAGAGGGGAGGAAGGGGTCCCGAATTATTATGAGACGTGTTTCGTCGTTAGAAATCAAAATGTTAGAAACTGTTAAGATTCAGGGAGTATGATGGTGTTTGGTGTATTGGAATGGGGTATGTGACATTTTATTTTTTAGCTAAGTACGATATATTTTTGTTGCTGTAATTGTTTTAAGCATTGTATAAATAAAATATCTTTGGTTTTAATTTAATTGCATGGAGGTTGCTATGTACCTACATAACAATAGTCGTCCTGATAGTCCTTAAGTGGTGAATGAAAGCAAACAAGACCATGTTTGCGGTCCAACATTAAAACAAATGTTGTGTATATCCACCGAACTGTTTATGTTAGTGTCTTGGCACAAGTAACACGTTTTTGCCAAGAGACTAATTGAATAATGCAAAGTTAGTCAAGTTTTTTTTTTTTGAGTAGCGAACGGCTTATTATTTGCAAAGACGAATAAAGAAAGTTGTAAAAATTAAGCAAGTATCTATCATAACATACATGTTGGTTGGTACTTAAATCTATGGATACATTGATTGATTTGGCTAGCCTTAGATATCTACGCTAGGCTTATAGAGCCTTTGAGTTGGTTGGTACTTAAATCTATGGATACTTTGATTGATTTGGCTAGCCTTAGATATCTACGCTAGGCTTATAGAGCCTTTGAGTTGGTTGGTACTTTTATAATAAAGGATAGTACCTCTATACGCACTTCCACCTCAAGACAGCCCCCAAGTTTCTGTAGAAGCTCTGTATTTGCGAAGTACAATTAGGAGGTAAATGAGCGTGACCGAGAGGGCCCGTGAAGGGGACCTGCACTGCGTATCGCATTTATTGTTTTGTATAAAATTATACAGGGGCTATTAATTAAATTCGAGGTTTTAATGGCCTTACCCCAGATATAATAATACTTCACTGTATGGCGGTAAATATAAATATAAATATAAATTCCAGATAAGATGAAAAGCCAATTAATAGTTTTCTACACTACGTTTACCGAGTCGTGGTCTCCACTGAAGAGCACGTTTGCCCTAGCGGTCGTCGACTTATGTACCATAATATGATGAAATAAATAAATGAATTATTTCGTAATTGATCGGTGCCTGGAGAAAGCTAAGAAACTTAAACTAGTATTACTCTAAGATGCGTATTTATTATTTATTTTTATTTATTTATGTGCTACTAAATATAAATATGGCTACTACATTCAAGTTGTAGTTAGGGCTGTAAGGTGTGCGATGTGTTTTTGAGCTATGTCAATGACTTTGGTTACACTTAAGTTTGAGCCTATGTGTAAATTAGTTAACACTTTGACTGTGATTTTTTTTTCGACGACTGCGATCTTTTTTTTAACCTAAAAAATTCGTGCTGCCGCTCTACACAGCGGTTGTGTTGCGCCGCACATGCGTTTCGTTCGAAAAATATTACGGCTGTGCTGAGTCACAAAGATCTGTATTTTCTCAGCCGCTGCGCTAGTGTGGATTTACGCATATTAGTCACTTGTAGAAAACACGTGTGATTTCAGCACTCAAAGTGTTAATTCATCTTCATCACCAGTGGCTTTTATATCCGAAAATTAGGGATACAGTTGATGGAGTTCGCATTTCTGGAAAGCATAATATTATACATCGTTTGTTATTCACATACTTTGTAATTTGACGAAAAGGTAACAATCCTCCACAAGCTTCAGCTCCGCAAGACCTTACCAAAATATCTAAGAAATCTAACCATAATTTTTTTTTTATTTCAGTTACAGTTTTACAATAATTGTTTACACCGTAGAGGAGACCTTCATTATAAATAATTGTGTTAGAAGGTCTCGCTTTCTTTAACAGACATTACAGACTTATTTGTATAATAAAAAAAATATATCTATCTATTTAATATATTGTATTATGTATATCAGTTATCTAGTACCCATAACACAAGCTCTGCTTACCATGGGGGTAGATAATGCTGTGTGAATTGTCCAGCATTATTTATTATTATTATTTGATCTATTGAATGTACAGAATCTTGAAAATAGATGCTATGGATCAGCACAGGCAGCCATTATCCAAGCAATTAATTACCCAATCCCATACTCCAAAGAGGCTATAAAGGTGAAATTGCTGCCATCCACAACAAGCAATAAACATTGTCCGAGCCGGAATTATATTTTGTCATTTGTCCACAAAATCTGGAAATTAATTTCGTTGAAATGTGGCGGCAAAATGGACACCTTTAGGGTGAAGTACACTACCCACCAAAGCGCTAAGACGAGCTATAATATTATGGCAATCAAGATGTACTAACGCGGGAACATTGTATTGGTTTATAATTTATTTAAACAAGGGACTTGTACATAGGAATATTGCAAAGACCTGTCTAAAATGATCAAAAATCTAAAAATATCAAAGGTCTAAAATGCTGGACAATCAACACATCATCATCTAGCCCCAAGCTATAAAAGCAGAGTGTGTTATGGGTACTAGGTGATAGATATATGTACATAAAACAATATATTACATTGATATATTTTTTATAATACATAGAATATAGATATACCCAGAACACCCGGAACAAATCTTTGCAGATTGCACTAACATTTGTCCCAATGGAACCCCCTCCTGCGTCGCAGGCGGACCTTCGCCCGCCGCACCATGCGCCACATCGTTATTCAGTGCGGGTTACATTTCCTGCTTCAGTCGACACTGCCCTTTCATACTACAGCAGTTACACCGGTTTACATCTAGGGTTCAAGGGACCTAATTTGGGATTTCATGTCAAAGGGCAATCCAGTTATGCAAATAACGAACCAGCTGTTATTTTTAAAATAATAGGGTTAGTGGCGTTCCGGGAGTGTCCTTGTTTGGGTTTTACGCTAGTTTGTGGTGTTTTGTGGTAAATAGGCCACAAGGTTTTATATATCTTAGAATTACCTGCGACAACCGCTGAAAATAAACTCTTTGAGTTTGAAACGCTGTATGAGCGATTCATTAATCCGAAAAGTGTGCCTTACCTACCTACAAATATAGCACTTTCTTCGATGACACCACTTGCCATCGGCAGAGCCATAACTTAGAGCCTTTTAGTCCGCGGACTGTAATGTTCATCAGGAATTTCCTCCCACGAACACTCAGGTTAAAGATTAAAGACATTTATTTGGCCATAAATAGGTAAATACATATATAGGTTTGTAAGGTATTAATAATAATTAGTTTTAAAAAAGGTCTTCCATCTCAAAACTAAAGTGCAGTCAAAACAAAACTTAGGTAGATACTTCCTCAGTCATCCCGTGACCACGACTGTGTGTAAACCTATTGAAACGTCTTAAAAAAAGGTAAATACACGCGATAAATACTTATATCCGTTTAAAAGTACTTATAATGACGTACTTCCTAATTTTTCAGTTAAAAAACAGGTTGTCGTATTAAAAGAGGTTAGGTCGAGGCCACACGTGTGTATCTTTTATTCAAGCAAAGAGCTCCCCAGTCGATACCGCGCCTTAATTAAGGGGGTGTCACAGTTTAATCAGCATCATGATTATACATGCGTACCTGCCCTTAATTATAATTGCCTATGAATTTATGAGTAGCAAAAATTATTATTACACCTATAGATGAAACTTTTTGAAAGGGCTTTGAAGTCAAAGGTGAGACAAGTTTTTTTTTAAATTGAAAAGTGCATATAGGCTATTAACTGAAACGATTTGATTTTACGATCCAACTGCGACAGATACATAGTTAAAAAATAAACATCAGAAACTTACTAAAACAAAGAAAAAAGTGTATGAAGTTTCGTCTACACAACCACTAACACAAATCATTGCTGGACAATTCACACAGCATTATCTAGCCCCATGTAAGAGCTTGTGTTATGGGTACTAGATAACTGATATAAATAATACAATATTTACATAGATATATATTTTTTATTATACATAGAAAACGACCAGAACACCCGGAACAAATATCTGCAGATCGTACACACAATTGTTCCGAGGCGGGAATCGAACCCGCAACCTCCTGCGTCGCAGGCGGACCTTCGCCCACCGCTCCACATCGGTCGTCATCATTGCGAGCTACATTCCAATCCAGGCGAAATTCTTGTATGATTGATAGCGTATCATGCAAAAATCATACTCAACTCGTCGAATGTCCATTCTATTCCACCTTTCATCCATTTTCATATATTTTTGTTTATACAAGCAATAACGCAAATCATTGCGAGCTAGATTCCAATCCTGGTGAAATTCATAGTATAAAAATATTTTATCGCCGAGTGGTTCTGTACGTGTTGCGTGGTTGTTGCGTGCGTGACGCCGCAATTGATGGCGTATCATGCAAAAATCATACTGGACTCGTTGAATGTCCATTTCATTCCAGCTTTCACACACTTTCATATATTATTCCTCCAATTTCGTCTCTCATTCCAATAGCGATGATTGAGCGCCATCATCAGCTGACCGAATCACAAGCTCCCTACGGCATTCGTCAGGATTCCAAATATGGCGCCGCTTTCAGGAAATGATCGCATATTTCACGAGGGTCAGTGGTTGCTTGTGCTATTTGTTTATTCGACTAGACGATCTCTGTGGCGTGGTGGGCGAAGGTCCCTCGGATATTTTTTATGAGTGGACAACAAATAAAAATAAATAAATAAAACTTGACAATTCACATAACATTATCTAGCCCCAAGCTAAGCAGAGCTTTTGTTATGGGTACCAGATAATGTGATACACATATAATACAATACATTACATAGATAGATATTTTTTATTATTCTACCAGAATACCCGAGACAAATATATGTAGATCGCGCGAATATTTTTCTCGAGGGATATCGAACCCGCAATCTCCTGCATCCCAGGCGGACCTTCGCCCACCGCGCCACAAAGGTCGTCGAACATGTATTAATCGTCGACAAATGTATATATTCAGTAGCAATTTTCCTTGATCGTGTTTCGTCTCAGTGTGTACAATGTGTACATAGCATACACCTACCACATTTCCCAAACATCCAAAACATGCAAACAAACCAGCATCCTTCCATGCCGCATATAACCGCAACAGATCGAGGGAACCCGCGTAATGAATCACTCCCGTCGCTAATTAGCCGCGGGGCATGCGCGCGCGCAGCTCAAAGACGGAATGCGTGACCGGTGCATGCTGCGGCATGCTAGCTTGTGCATTGCGGACTTTGTTTTTTTTCAATTCAATTCGTTTATTTCAGACATCAGTAAAGTTATGGTACAAAAACAATTGAAGTATCCATATTCGAGCTAGTATATTAAATTCGAGCTAGCATATTACATTCGAGCCAGCATATTTTTTGTGTTTTTGGGTGAATTTTAGTTGCGGATTTTGTTGATGATTATTTTGCTGCATCTATGATAGTACTAGGTTTATAGGTCAGTGACGAACTTAGTTTAAAATAAAATATTATATACAAATTTATTTATTTGGGAATCAAACAGCTTATTTTAGTAAATGGTTGGAACTTATGGTTATCTTCTGCCTATAAGTTTCCGCTTATGGTTAAGCAATAATGTAATGTATCTTCTAGAACAGTAACAAAAATAATAGGTATCTACTTTTTTCATTTCGCTGTAGCCATTCAAAAACATATTGGTTACTAAACAGTCGACAATATAACGGTGCCTTACATATATTAGTAAAGTAAAGAAATAGAGTTTTCTAACAAGTTTTGTAAATCCGTGCAGTAGTGATTTTTCCGACGGAATTCCTCCTTACCTATATCTAGAAACTAGATTGACTGGTCTGGTAATCTGCACATACTTGTCTTGACTTAAGAAGCACTAATACTATCTATCCTATTCATCCAGTAATAGAGTCCTCAGTGCCCTGTCTCCAAGTCCTGGAAGACGTCCAGGTCATTCCTCACCTAGATTCCTTCTGGTCTCTTTTGGCCACCTGCACCCGTTAATCACGTTGTTTTGATGGTATAATTCTGTATGGTTACGGTTGGCAGCATTGTTGGTATTTGACGCTGATTGGCTGGGATACTTTTTGAAGTGAAAACTTCTTAGGGCGCGTGGAGCACTTTTTGGGTCAACTAAAATCATGGAACTCGCGTCATCGGCACCGAACGCTTCGCGTATATTATGTGTACTTTTTGGATGAACAAAAAAATTAAACTCGTGTCATCGTCACCGCACACTTCTCTGTATATATAAAATTATTTAGTTTTCACTTCTATCGGCAGACCCCAAAGACTGCCCCGCATGGTATTTTTCTCAAATTAGTTATCTGACTTGAGGATAAGCCAATTAGCGATAAATGGTGAAACCTCCAAACCAAAAACTGTTTAAAACGTGAAAATATATAATTTTGGGCTTGGTTGGCCCCAACGGATTATCTAGATCGATTTTCAGCTGATTAATTTTCCCTTGGATAGTTTTTTTAAATGGTGTTTGACATTTTTATTTCGTAATTTTTTATTTCAATACATTTTATTAACAAAAAAATCTATATCGCTATCAAATAATAGAAACAAATTAGAACCTATTTATCTTTTTTCCCGACGTTTCAACAGGTTTACGATACGGGATGAGTGACCAAGGAGGGTAGTTACAAATGAACCTGCCCCCGTTTCGCAGAGGCGCTAGCTCCAGTACTTCAGTCAACCCGTGACCACGACAATGTGTAATCCTGTTGAAATGTCGGGAAAGATACCCGTTAAATAGTATTTATAATTCAGTGGAATGCAGAAAGGAATGCATGGTAGATACGAGCTACTGAGTGCTTGCAGCAAATTACCGCAAGCCGCTTTCGTTAGATTGTAGTTGGTAAATTGATGATAGATCCTCTACACTAAATAATTTAATTAAGAGTTCGTCTTGTGCTAAAACAGACATTTTAGAACACTCGAGCAGGAAACATTGTCCGTCGTCATATGGTACAAGCGCCTTAAAAACACAGATAACTTTATTCTGCTCGTTTTTTGTAATTGTAGTGCGTAACGCCTTCGCACTCGGGGTAATAAGAAATGAAATAATATCCCAAAAAACAAAAAAATCGGTATTTTTTTATCGGGGCTTCCTACGGAATGTAGCTCTGTTAGATCATGCAGGGGAAACATTGAAGTTTATTCTGTTTCACGATGTTACATGATTCCTTCTTACTACATATATGAGTTACTTCTCACTATGAATTTAAGGGTTAATCTCGGTAGATCTATTTATTGACTAGACCCCTGATGGATCTATTGCGTTTTTTGATGCTGTTTCTATACTTTCTATACATTAGTTCATATAATGGATCTAGAAAGAACAATAACTTACTCATTATAAGTTACGCAGTAGCTAAGGCGACCAAATCTATTAAAAAGGGCCAAATCATGAAACGTCGGTCAACGGTTTCCGTCAATTAAACCGTTGCAAACTAGTCTTTATTCTTCAAGAAACCACGTAAGAAATGTCGTTGTCTGTTGAAGAAAAAACACAGGTTTGCGTTGCGTTGTAGGTATTAGACAAACGTTGTGGTGGAATGGAGATTAACCCTTGTTGTTGCGCAACACCAGTAAAAAGGTTCAATAAATAAGGTGATCTAATTATATAGATGTGAATTTTCCTCTCGACAGTACCTTACCAACATCCCAGTACATCTGACGCTGAGACATACCGATTCGAATGTACTCGTGCGCTGCGCGACGTTAATTAGATCGTATTTACAATGTGGCAACACTGGCAATACAATTTAGAGAGCAGGCGACGGAAGAGCTTGTTTTATTGGAATACTATTGATTGTATAAATGAATGTTTGCTTTTATTACTTCGAGATGCTTTTACATTTAAAACTAAGTTTAAATGAACTAAATTTATTCCAGCAATACAAAAAAGGACCCATTTGATTTGACTGCAAAAATCTTTTGTAATTGTATGTATAACGGTACAGTATCAATAATTTTAAGAACTTTGTGTTACACATCTTTCAATAAAAAAAAATCTTGGCTCTTTACTCTTTGTACAATAAACGCTCCCTACAAATTCATTGAACCTTTTAATTCGATTCTCTCTGTTTCCCGCCACCCTTGCTCTACCACAGACAACCAATAGCGCCAATAACTCTATCCAAAGACAATCTGTCATCGCGTGATTGAAACCTTTTAAAGGATTTGTTCCAGGAAGCAGTTGATTGAAATCTTCGTTTGCTCATGTCTTGGGGGGGAAAGTAGGGGAATCGAGAAACAGATAGGATTAGATATACATATTTTCATCAAAGTGTGAGAGTAAATTCTCTACTGTTTCATGGTTAAAATAACTATTAAAGAAGTAGGACGTACAAAATTGGTTTTAGTAGAAAGTGAAAAAACTATTGAAGTTCACCCATACTAATTTATTCACCGTAAGAGCGCAAGGCACACTTAGATTTATAATAATTCATCTTTGAATTATAATGAAAGTCCCATTAGGGTTTCCGATCCGATGTCAAACGGCCTGATCAAGGTCATCTTTAGGTAATTTAACTTGAATCAGATATCATCATCATCAGCCTATAGCAGTCCACTGCTGGACATAGGCCTCCCCCAATGAGCGCCATAGCGCCCTGTCTTCAGCTTGCCGCATCCAGCATCTACCTACAGTCTTTCGCAGGTCGTCATCCCACCTGGTCTGAGGGCGTCCTACACTACGTTTACCGAGTCGTGGTGTCCACTCAATCAATATGACAATACACATTCTTTATTGAAATAGTAAGGATAGACGTTCATGTTTGTAAATAAATAAATAAATTTCTGATGAATGTCGATTATGTTGGTTATTTGGATAAAACCCTCCAAAAACCGCATCCATTGCTTTCTAAACTTTATGGAACAGACCCTGGGGAGTTGTTAAATATTACCTTTCAGATTGAAGCAATTATATTGTGACGCCGGATTTACAATAGACTGATTGTTTCTGTGTTGGCATACCTGCGGGTTAAGGGTAGGGTTATTGACAGGTGTCAATTATCGAACGCTCGTATAAGTATTTAGTAGCGTTACGTTTAAAAACGGAGATACTCGTATTTGCAAATATAAAGACTTTCTGCCTCTCACTAGCTATATTTTTCTGGTATTCAGACTATCTGTCCAATTTCAATATAAATATAATATAATATATATAAATAATGCTGCACAATTCACACAGCATTATCTAGCCCCATGGTAAGCAGAGCTTGTGTTATGGGTACTAGATAACTGATATACATAATACAATACATTACATAGATAGATATTTTTTATTATACATAGAAAACGACCAGAACACCCGAAACAAATATCTGCAGATCGTACACACAATTGTTCCGAGGCGGGAATCGAACCCGCAACCTCCTGCGTCGCAGGCGGACCTTCGCCCACCGCGCCACATCGGTCGTCAATAACATCCGCTTGGTCGTAAAAACGAGGACTACAAAATACTTGAAGAACTGAGAGACTGGAGAAAACTGCATACTTAACGAAATACAGAAAGCTCATGAGGCCCCGTAACGGAATACCTAAGCATACAACTTCGAAAATTGTCGACCAATCACGATCTTGAATGAACATAAGGACAGAAAAAAACAGACAAAGTAAATATAAACAAATTAAGTATAATACGTATAGTAAGTATAAACGCTCTGCCCGTTTTTTTCCCTCTTTAATATCAAAGCAACTACCGCAACCGTTAAATTACTAAACATGAAATTTGAAATAATAATACATTTCGTGCGCCTATACAGATATAAATTCCAGAAATCGGTTACCATGAAATATCGTGAACCTTGACGTTTCCATAGAAACCACACATGCAAAGTCGCGGGCAGAAAATAGTAACTTATACTCGTATTGAACCACCAGTGTTCCACTGCAGAACATAGAATAAAGACCAATAACTCCAGTTACACATCCCATCATTTAGATTACACAAGGTAGGGAAATCATTTATGGGCAATAGCGTGCGCTTCTATAATAAGCTTCCATCTGAAGCAACTGAGCTCCCTATTCGTAAATTTAAAAATTACATAAAAATAAATCTCATCAAGAAGGCTTTCTACTCCATAAATGATTATCTAAATGATGTTAATGCGTGGCCAGATGTCGCTCAGTTTCGCACCGACAATAGTATGTAAGTAATTTGTTATTGTGCATAGCTTTACTTAAATATTGACATGTATCGAATCATACTATATTTAGACTTAAATAGGCAAATAACCATGTATTAGACATATAAGAGATGAACATGCTAGTGGTTTCTTTTTCACTTCTTCCACTAGTGGACAAAAAATTGAAGTGAACAGTAAAATATTTTATTTTTGATAATAATTTAATGTATAAATATGACTTGTCTAAGTGCTTATTTTGTAAGCCTAAAGAAATAAATGATTTTTTACTTTACTTTTTACTTTAATAGAAGAGGCTTACCACCCCCATCCATTCTTCCACTCCGCGATCTTACGCAGTATCTTACTAACAGCTAACAGTACACCCAGCAATCTCCTAAAAAACAACTAACTGATTAGTACAAATATATAATACAACGGGTATAATATCGCGCTTAGTCATCCCGTGACCACGACAGTGTGTAAACCTGTTGAAACGTCGGGGAAAAAAGGTAAATAAACGCAATAAATACCCGCTGTAAGTACTTATAAGTATCTGTTCAGATCTCGTAACTTTAAAAATATTAAAAACAACTATTCCATGACGAGACGTGTAAGGAAGCGTTTCGCCTTAACTGTCCAGGACCTGTCAATATTGGGCTTCTATTAATTAAGGCTCCCCTCGTTCAGAGCTTTAGTAAGCTCCACACCCGTCTGAGAATTCCCTTGGCTATAAACATATATATAACTCATCTATTTCTATTGATAAAATTGTTCTGAGTCTAGAAAGACATCAAAATAGGTACGAAGAACTTGGAGTCTGCTTCATAAATTGTTTGTCAAGACCTGGTGGAGTTCATTGCCCTTGCCAATTAAAATTAAATTTAAGACTACCATTTTGATTTGAGCCAGGGATCTCTGCCTCGTTAGGTTTTGTAACTTTCATATAAATATTGAAACATCTTTGTAAAGAAAAAACTTGGTACTTACCTGACCCCTAAGGTTCCAAAATAAAATTAGCTTTTTAAAACATTCAGCTTTATTGTAATATTCGTAGGAAGCGGACTTGTAGATGTATTTGTTTTTTTATTTGAATCAATAGGTACAGTTTCTTTACATATTCACGAGCCATATGAGAGCTCATGATAGAAAAAACCGTGATTATCTAGGGTCGCCGTTATCGAAATCGATGAGGAGGCCTATGTATAATAAATAAAAAAATAAATAATGCTGGACAATTCACACAGCATTATCTATCCCCAAGCTAAGCAGAGCTTGTGTTATGGGTACTAGATGACTGATATACATAATACAATACATTACATAGATAGATATTTTTTATTATACATAGAAAACAATCAGAACACCCGGAACAAATATCTGCAGATCGTACACACAATTGTTCCGAGGTGGGAATCGAACCCGCAGCCTCCTGCGTCGCAGGCGGACCTTCGCCCACCGCGCCACATCGGTCGTCTAACGATAATATTCACACGAGCGATGAACTGTCTTCAAACCACAACACTAAACTCTCGACGAATCAATACCCTTCTGTGTTGGCGCTACCACCGTTTATTAGAAAACTTTCCATTGTCTGTTCTTTTGAATCGAACCCCACTCGTTATAAAGCAGTCAATCAGTGAAAATTTGTGAATTCCACAGGGAAGAACCTTATTCACAAATCGGAAAACGTCGTTTTTTTGATTAATAAAAGGAATGTGTCATATCTTAGTCTATTCTATAGACGAGATTATTTAGCTGCTAATTAAGCCACCAAATTCGAACAGAAAAACTTAAAATTCACAAGCATGCTTCTAATTGAGGTAAGTTAACAATATTTAATGCTGAAAGGATCTCAAATGGGTAAGTACATACCTTAAATTATATTGTGTTTAAAAACAATAACAAAAGATAATTCAATTTGTAAGAAAAGTTCTTACTACGTGATTGTTTGGTGTTTGTTTGGCAGATTAAACGTAACTTGACTATAGTATTAGTAACTATAGATGGATAGAAAACACTTTACGATTCCACACAACACACAAACAATAAATACTTAGAATACAGGAAGTATAAAGGGCGCTCTCATCGCTGAGAGTAATCTCTTCCAGGCAACCTTAGGATGGACTGGACATAAAGGAACATACTAGAAGACTATAACATAATACTTTGACCGTAATTTTTGTTATCGCCTGGTAGCGCCCAATAAAATTGGTAAACGAATAGCTAACTTTCAGTAGTACAGTAACAGACACTTTTTTAGGTAAAATATCTGTGAATACGCCCGTATTGCGTTCCATCGATCAGAAATCTGTGTAGCTATCGTGATTTTTTGCGATTGTTCATTCACTCCATTATTATGAAGGCAGTGGAATTCGGCGGGGAATCCAGAAATTTTAGCGAAAGGATACTCTTTGAGGGGTAACATTTCATGAAATAATGTTAACATTTTGACTGCGATTTTGTTTCGACGACTGCGATCTTTTTTTAACCTAAAAAATTCGTGCTGCCGCTCTACACAGCGGCTGTGTTGCGCCGCACATGCGTTTCGTTCGAAAAATATTACGGCTGTGCTGAGTCACAAACATCTGTATTTTCTCAGCCGCTGCGCTAGTTTGGATTTACGCATATTAGTCACTTGTAGAAAACACATACCGTGTGATTTCAGCAATCAAAGTGTTAAGTAGGTATTCGAAGTGAAGCGTATTCAAATCAAACAGCGAATTGTTGTGTTTTAGATTACCTATACGTTTAAACATAATAATGTAACAGCTTTGTATGCGATGTTTTATACATTTCCTATTTGCAGTTACTTATTCACACTGAGTAAGTTAGGATAATTAGATGGATGGATGTTTGTTCGCGCCAAAACTACTGACCGGATCGGGTTGAAATTGCATTTGCATACAGGTAGTTCTATGCTTGGAATCAAAGAAAGGCTACTTTTAAATCTCACTAGTGACCGCCCCGGCTTCGCACAATTTTCGATATATATACATACCTATAACATTCCTCTTGAATCACTCTATCTATAAAAAAATCACAACAAAATCCGTTGCCTAGTTTTAAAGATCTAAGCATACATAGGGACAGACAGACAGGGGGAAGCGACTTTATTTTATACTATGTAGTGATAAAACAGTTCCCGTAGGATAGAAACCCTTTAACACCATCTATTAGATAGATAAAATGAAAAGAGCGAATGAGAGATGATGGAAAGAGCTATGCTCGGAGTTTCTCTGAAGGATAGAATTCGTAACGAATACATCCGACAGAGAACTAAAGTTATCGACATAGCTCTGAGAATTAACAAGCTGAAGTGGCAGTGGGCCGGCCATATCTCGCGAAGAACCGACGGCAGCTGGGGCAAACGTGTTCTTGAGTGGAGACCGCGACTCGGTAAACGTAGTGTAGGACGCCCTCCGATCAGGTGGGATGACGACCTGCGAAAGACTGCAGGTAGATGCTGGATGTGGCAAGCTGAAGACAGGGCGCTGTGGCGCTCATTGGGGGAGGCCTATGTCCAGCTGGACTGATATAGGCTGATGATGATGATTAGATAGAAACAACGCGTGCGAAGTGCACCCAGAAACTAGTTTGTAGATAATAGCACTAGATTTTCATGAGGCGAATTCTAATTTAGGTAACTACAAGTTTCAACAGTTAATCGGTAGGAACCAGAATGCATGCATATCTATCATATATTTAAACTTAGAGCCATTCATCCAAAGCACTTCAGGCTATGCACGAGCAAGAGTTTCGAGAAGATTTATGTCTTGAGTACTGTCTGGAATATTTGCATTTTGGCCGAATAAAAACCTCATTACTTCTGTGGGCCTAGCCAACCGGCATTCGATATGAAGCGATTCGATTTCTACAATCGTCATGGCTCAAAGGATGGTGTCCATCCAACTCCATACATTTTTGGAATTTTTGACTATCGCTCTCGCTAATCAATTGTTACATTGTCAAGGTCCGTGGTTGCTTAGCTTTTTTTAGTATGCATAAATCAAATAGCTGAGAAACTTAGATAAGTAAAAGGACTAAACGCTACGAGTCTATATTTCAGGTTTTAATATGAAAGATTTTGTGATTGAAATTGATCAGGGTTTTTTCAATCAATGAACGCATTTGATTTTTATCGGTGATTAATGAGATGCTATGTCATGTTGTTTCTAACACTTTGACTGCAATTTTTTTTCGACGACTGCGGCCTTTTTTTATCCTAAAAAATTCGTGCTGCCGCTCTACAAAGCGGTAGTGTTGCGCCGCACATGCGTTTCGTTCGAAAAATATTACGGCTGTGCTGAGTCACAAAGATCTGTATTTTCTCAGCCGCTGCGCTAGTGTGGATTTACGCATATTAGTCACTTGTAGAAAACACATACCGTGTGATTTCAGCAGTCAAAGTGTTAAAGAGTTTAAAATCCACAAAGGATAAATCAACTTAAATCATAAACTCATAATTATTGAATTCAGAAGTTCCTTTTGGATTGACTTAGTTATTACCTATTCCAAAGTGACCATCCCAAAAATAAAATGGAAATTTAGTCATCTCCACACATTTTCGAGGAAAATAAAATCTTCCAAAGCTTTACCAACAACTTAGATCCAAGATCCCAGTGGACAGTCTAGGCACAAATTCAAACACAGACAGACAGCAAACTGTTTGCCGAGACGGACCCGCGGGCAAAAGCCGCTACATCGTGAATTAGCGGCTAAACTACCACTCCGCTACTTGAAGTGTACTTACAGACAGACTGATCGAATTGTGCTCCTCATATAGGGAAGGGCGAAGTACAATCTACACCTTGAAACTTTAAAAACCACGACGATAATATCATCGACGCGATAATATGTGGTAGGTGTAGCACCATTTCGAAAATGCAATCTATATCGTACACAGCACCTTTAGGTTGAGCGCTAAAACAAAAGATTTGTCAATACAAATCTTTTGTTGCGCTGAGTTGAATAAAAAGTATTGTCCTCTCAAAACTCATTTATCGTACGCCGTAGAGTCGAGAGTTGCACGATATTTTTTTATGAACTATACATAATGGGATTTAATATAATGAATGTCCTTATTAGCTTCGTAAAAAATACTTCGTAGAGAAATTACCGATTTACAGGACATAGGGGATATTACTTAACTCTTGGATTAAAAATGGATACGTCAAGCTGAAGACAGGGCGCTATGGAGCTCACTCAATTTTCGATTCTTATTGGCAGAGGCTTATGTCCAGCAGTGGACTAACATAGGCTGATGATGAGGATTAAAAAGGACTTTTGCCTTTTAAAGACTGACCTTGATAAGTTTGTTCTGCAGCTTGGTGACAGCCATCCGCTCGCGCTGCGTCCGCCGCCGCTCCTCCTCCAGCTGGCTTTCCAGCTGCTTGATGCGCTTCTCCAGAAGTTCCTGCAACAACAAGACATTATCAATGATTTTTGTTATCATCCTATTGGTACCAAATGCTTAATGGATCGAATGAAAAAAAGTAATGCTGAACAATCCACACATCACCTAGCCCTAAGCTAAAAAGAACTTGAGTTATGGGTACTAGATGACTGATATACATAATACAATACATTAAAGAATAATTGAAGGCTGAAATCGAACCCGCAACATCCTGCGTCGCAGACGGACGGACCTTCGTCCGCCATATCATCCGTTCGAATTACGGAGATAACGGCACGAATAAGATGGGTTATTTCTGGTAAAGTATTATTAAAAAAAATCTCGTTTTTCTCCTTTCTTTTCTTAGGCACTACCGCTTGGCACTACTAGTAGAGTCAAGGGAAATTTTACTTTCCCGTGACACCACCATTCTTATTGGCTGATTAAACGCATATTATAAAATCTCCCATTTTCTTACCGTAAGAACCATGCTCGTACTTCAAGGAATATTCTAAACAAAATTAGCGACATAGGTTCAGCTGCTCTCGAGATTTCAACAACACATTCAGCGATTCATTTTTATAATGATGGACATTAATTGGCAATAATTTTAGAAGGTTGATGGAATTTTAAGATCTTGTTTTGAAAGTGCAATATTTGATTCTTTAGAATTAGCATTTAGTAGGTACCCTAATAGCATTACAAAGCTCTCAGAAGACCCAACAGCAGAACCCTTATTGAATCTACGCAATACTTTTGATCTTAGCATTTTTAGTGCAGATAAACTTAAGTAAGTTTAATCAAAGCAAAACGTAGATTTTCTATATAACTTCAATAGCTTGAAATTGGCAGAGTAATAAAAGTGAAATGGCTCAAACGACTAATTATAGCAGATCGTTAATTAAACGGGAAATCAAGCAAATTCCCATAAGTTACGACCGAAGGCGGGAAAAATAATTAAAAAACAAAATGGCGGACTTAATGGCCGTTTTCGTGAATAAATGACTCGGAGTTTAGCTATTTTTGCTTGATTATTGTGATTATTTTGACCAGTCTCACGCTAACAATACTATTAAGTAAATAAACCTGCGTTTGACTCACATTAAATGGAAAATGAAGATGAGGTCAACGATGTATGACAAAGGTCTAGAAGCTATGTACTCTTGTCTTCAAGAAATGCAGGTTGCAATAGACCGGATATACAGAAGCAGGCAGCGAGTTCCAAACCTTAGGAGTATGAATGATAAAAGTTCATGTCCAGTTCATACTAAGGTTGCCTGGAAGAGATCGCTCTCAGCTATAATAGCTAGCCGCCCTTTATACTTCATTTATTATTTTGTTTAATATGTTGTTGTTTGTGAAACTTAACTGGAACATTTTTATGTATTCACATGCCAGTAATGTGGCGAGATATGAGGATAATTTTTTTTAATACCACCTCTATAATTTACCATGTCTGATATAAATAAACGATTTGTATTTGTTTATTGTTTTCTGTTTTGTGTGGTACAATAAAGTGTCATCTATCTAAACGTAGAGGAGCTTAGTGCGAGTGGGAATAATATCCACAAGGTAACGATGCTTAAGGGGCCTCCGGAGGGACGAATTCTTCATACAAACGTAATACCAAAATTATTTCGAATTATAGCATATTTCCACTATAATATTGCATTATTTGTATTAAAATAGTATTTATCTAGGTTCCCAAATAGTTTTTTTTTTTCAAAATACTTAATTAAAATGAAATGAAAGCCAATCTCATTTCGCACATTTTTATGCGAAAATGGACAAGTTTTCTTGCTATTTGTTTCGTATTAAAAACATCAATATCTTACGTTTTATTTATTAAGGAACATAGCTTATATTGTCTAGTTACAGAATAACAATACTTTGTGAAGAATACAAAAAGTTTTCAGTCATCATTTTTGGTATTACGGAACAAACCAAATTTTGAACGGCTAATATTGCTATCGCGCACGCATGTGGCGCGGCGCAAGAGTTAAACAGGGACAGCGATATTCGGAGCGATTTTTGCAAGCGAGGGTCGCCGGACCCTTAAGTACCAAATCAATCAATTTATCTAAAATGCTAACAATAGCTATAAAACTGTACTGTATTGTTTGATGAATTCATTACATATGTACGTATCTAAGCGGGTAAACTACCAACGGGTGTTCTTTCATCACAAATATGATTCGAGGTTAACCCGCTTACATCCGTGATAAACAATCACTGTACACATTAAAGGGAATTTTTTTTTGTAAAAAATTAAAGAGATACGGATTCTCCCTTGATTATCTATATAATAGTAAGCCTTTTTGCACAGTAGAAAAGATAATAACTTATCACGCTGGTCAAGTCGGGGGCAATTACTAATCACGAATTTCTAAATTTGAATTGCAAGCACATAGAAACTAGCCCACTACCGGGCTTCTTCATAGCCCGGCGGCTACAAGTAGGCACTAAAAGGCTGATGATGATGCTTATTTCTAAAACAATGATCAACATAACATCCCCCTCCAAACTGTAAGCTGGTAGGAAATGAGGCGATCGCGGGGCAAAGCGGATGTGACGTTATTTATCCGGCGTCGTTAACCGGAAGCTCTGTTCGTACTTGAATGATGGAACATGATTTCAGGTATGCTTCAGAGGATTTTTTTAAACTTAGATATTTAGACAATGAATGGAGGATTTTGTTAAAACTTGGGTTATCAGTGCTACTAGTCTGATTTTGAAAATGTTTTAACTAATAGATAGCTACAGTAGTACATTACCTTGAAATGAAATAAGCTGCTTTTTACAGGTATTACGTATTAGAAAAGCTACTAAATAAAGCTAGAACATGAAAACACAACAAACTGGTTCAAGGCTGCGTTTTTTTGTAGTCAATAGACGTCCGTTTGACTTCAATCTCCTGATGGAAAGTGAAAATGTGGCCGATGATGTATCACGTCTAATGCCAACAAGAATCTTCATAATGTCTAATAGCGGACAGAAAATGGTTTCTCATTTTATACTACGTTAACACCTTCACTGCCCAGTCACCAGACCCTATTCCAGGGGGACATCTGCGTCGTGGGCCAAGGAAGTGTTTTTTACCCCAACATAGTAGTGTTTGTAACAGCGCTTTATTATCATACTAATTGCCCGTAAAAATATTATCCAGAACAATAGCGTTGAGTTTACAGTCATTATCATTATTTCAGTAACATAAATAATACTCAACCTACTTCCGGTTCAGTCATTTGCAAAGGGCGCCGTTTCCGAACGAAATCTCACGAACAATAGAGCTTGCCCTTAAAAATTATCCGGACTAGCCATAGAAAGGAAATAGAGCCTAGAGATAAAGGAGTAAGGTTTGTTTTAGGGAGGCATTTCATGCGGCTTTTGAATGGATACGAGACAATAGAAAATGAGTGAATTCATTTCTGTGGTACCTACGTAAAGTCTTAATAAAAACAATGCGTACGGCGAGAGGACCGCCAGTTATCTGGTTCCCCGGTTAATAAATAAACTTCCAATGGAACTACTCGACAATATAACACCTAATAACATAAAATATAAACTTAGATCGCACTTCTTATCGAACCTACATCATTATCAGGGGGTTTGATTCAGTTACTGATCTATTTACTTACCTAATTCCAATTTATAATCTTATTGCCTGAAATTGAATAACTTTATTGTCAAACCTATGAGATTTTATTCAGCTGACTCTCATCTAATAACACATCTATACAAACCTTTGTGGTTTCCTTCGTGTTATTTTTAAGCTTTTTTATGTAACAATACCTTTAAGTTGGCAAATAAATTTAAAAAAAAAATAGAGATAATAATTATGTAGCTGTATTTCGATGAAGTGAAGATGGTTCTTAGTTTCCTCTGCGCTCGCCTCAGTCCGGTAACGCTGGTGTGGCCATCTGCGATAAATATTATAGTCCTTTCGAGAAAAAATATAACCTATATTCATCATCAACCTATGTGAGTCCATTGCTGGACATAATCTGAGAGTAAAAAAACGAATACGCAAAAAAATAACTGTTTAGCTAGGTTTTTGAGAATCTGCCTTGATTGAAAAACATACTTTTGCGATCAGTTATCTTGAGAGCAAAGGAATAGTATGATGGACGATTTTTTGCATTTTCTTTTCATGACTTAGATTAGTAATGAAAAGAAAATGTAAAAATATCGTGATTCGACCAAATACCAAATAAGCTTCTGCTATATCAAAACATCCGACCGAAGACGGCCGCTGGGGCAAACGTGTTCTTGAGTGGAGACCGCGACTCGGTAAACGTAGTGTAGGACGCCCTTCGACCAGGTGGGATGACGACTTGCGAAAGACTGCAGGTAGATGCTGGATGCGGCAAGCTGAAGACAGGGCGCTATGGCGCTCATTGGGGGAGGCATATGTCCAGCAGTGGACTGATATAGGCTGATGATGAATATCAAAACATAACGTTAATTATCACGAAAAATAGTTTGCTAATGATGTCGCAATGATACTTAGTACACAACACACCATTGTCACACACACAGACAGGTCACCACGTGAGCTGGAGTCATTAATTTTGCGATGTTTCCAGAAGATTTAACACCCTCATGGAAACATTATCTGTACTCTATAGGTATGTCGTGAACGTTGATGTAGGTATTAATTGGCTGGCAGGCGCTATCTACATTATTGTAGATAACGTGGTTATAGTATAATGAGAATAGCTTTTTTGTTGGAGCACGATATTATTTTCGAATTAGTATATACACTACCCGGCATATATTGGCAATATTATTATTGACAATGCCTCTATACAGCTGCATTTAAAGACGACCGATGTGGTGCGGTGGGCGAAGGTCCGCCTACGACGCAGGAGGTTGCGGGTTCGATTCCCGCCTCGGAACAATTGTGTGTACGATCTGCAGGTATTTGTTCCGGGTGTTCTGGTCGTTTTCTATGTATAATAAAAAATATCTATCTATGTAATGTATTGTATTATGTATATGAGTTATCTAGTACCCATAACACAAGCTCTGCTTACCATGGGGCTAGATGATGCTGTGTGAATTGTCCAGCAATATTATTATTATTATATTATTATAACCGTGACGTCACATTTTCCGCACGATAGAGGCGCTGCTGTATCAAATCCCTTAAAAAGACGACGAGGTAAGGAGATCGTGACGATAACGTCTCGATGTTTTGATCAACCGGACTCAAGCCTCAGATCTGAATAAGTTGGCCTACTTTTGCCAACCATCATTATTCTACCTAGGTATCTCTACCTATCTATCAAAAACAAGGAGCTTCATTACCATTTCCCTTAGAAAGGAACCCTAAAATACCTTCGTCTTTCTTCAGCTGTCAATCGCATGGACCCATTAGGACCATCCGACCCAAATAGAACCATCACTCATGTCGATAGCATCGAGGTGAAAAACTGCGGGTAGACGGAAAAAGACGACCTGTTTTACTAACCAGGTACACTGTACTATCCTAATAAATCCCCTAATTTGTCCTGACTGCATTTATATGCTAAAAAGCTTGTGAAAAACTCATGTCAGTAAGTCTGAAAAGTCTCAAGACAAAATCACTGATCATAATATTGCATCACGGTTGTCTGGTAGAGATCGCTGTTGAGCGATAAGACCTCCAAATTTTCACATATTTTGTAATTTTTTTATCTTGTTTGTGTTATTTTTATGTGTGCAATAAAGAATTATCTATCTATCTAATAGTCGAAACTTTAAAATAGTCAAAACTTTTATATGAAATTCGTGTAAATAGCTGTTGAAATGTGATTATTACCTTAACCCAATAACTGGACAAACACCGCGCGAGCCAACTTAACGAGGCAACAACTAATTCTTTTCAGACTGCCTCACAAGGCTGCTTGTCCGAGCTATAAAGACATCTACCGTTATTATGCAAGTCTGTAGTAAACAAAATAAATGAAAATCTCGTAGATAACTCACGCCGTGAAAAATAGGATCACAAAGTTGTGTCCTAATGCCATTTTAAGAGACAATGCAATCAGGTACAGCTCCTGCCTCGAGCTTGCCTCGACCCTGCCTCGACCCTGCCTCGACCCTGCATCATTTTTCACGAGCTCGATAAATTCGCTTTCCGCCCTTGTCGAGATGTCAACGCGAAAGAATCGCTTCATTCTGGGAGAGTACATAGTAGAAATAACTTGTGCAAGTCCGAAGAATGGATATTTTAAATTATTTTCTAGGCTTTTAACGGATACTGAATACCTGAAAACTATAAAATAAGGTCATTCTTTATCGCTAGAGCCCGGGCGGCGTAGCCGAAGTCAGCATAGATAAAAATCGTCGTCGGCCGCACTGTGCAGTTGACTTTGGTGGTAGACTGTAGACTCCTTAGCCACAAAATAATATATAATATAATAATAACCAAGAGCATACATAATTATAAGTATTGATACAACAGGTATTTATCGCGTTTATTTACCTACTAGTTTCTGCTCGCGACTTCGCACGCGTTGTTTCTATGGAAATGTTTTTAGGTTATTTCTATTCCACGGGAACTTACTTATGGGATAAAAATTAACCTATGTTTTATTCCGGGCCTGGAACAAAATATCACCCCGATCCGTTCAGTAGTTTTTGCGTGAAAGAGTAACAAATTTCCATCCATACATACAAACTTTCGCATTTATAATATTAATATGATTTTTCCCGACGTTTCAAGAACATACATAAAGGCAATTTGAAAGTAAAATTTCAAAGACAACTCCATATCTGTACGTCTACTTCCCCCACCACTGTTCTTTGTGGAATTGTATCGGCCTGTCGTGCATTGTCTTTGCATCCATTTGTCTAAGCTTTTATTGTATCCCAATGTAATTATTTACGGAGGCTCTATACATTATATATCTACCTTCGTTGTGTTTAGGAGCCATTGTTGAACCGATTTCAATTTGGAGAGGTTTCAGCAATTCAGTTTGTGTGAAATTAATCATTTGTTTTAGTCTTTGTATTGGGGGCATTCTTATTAATATAGGCTTGACGTCGTCATTATTGGTTATTATTAAGATCTGTAGTGACCGGCTTAATGTGCATTATTATGCTACATTATGCATTAATGCTCGAATGCTCACTGCGTATTCACAGTGAGCATTCGAGCAGCCAGAACAAGAAAGAAGACGCTCGCAAAGAGACGGATTTTAGCAGACGGCGTAACGTATCATGCTTGATTTATTTATTTATTTACAAAATTTTGGAGAAACTCACAGCTAGGTTTACAAATGAGGTACATATATAGAACATTCGACTGATGCCCGGCTTTAGAGGGAAGAACATTCTTTTAAACGACAACGCAGCTACCTAGATCGGTACGTAAGTATTAACTTACGTACCGATCTAGGTAGCTGCGTTTTTAAAAGGCGTTGTGAGTTTTTTTTATTCCAAGTTTTACCTACATATTTGCCGCATTGCCGTAGGACGCGTTGCTATCAAACCTATAACATATAACTTAAAAAAGCTAAATAAAAAAAAACAAATAATGTAGCTACAAGCGCGTTAAAAATATGAAGAACTTTAAAAATATCAGGGAAGGTACCTACCTATCTTTCTACCCCGTAGATAAGAGTGAGTAGAGTCAATACAAACGACTCAATGAAGGTGTATTAGAAATATACATCCGCAATTTTTCCAAATATGAACAGAACACAAATAATTGCTGTCATCTGCATAGCATGACCGTACTTGAGGGTCGCGTGGGGCAAGAAGGGGCAAGGGGCAACTCCCGTGGACAATGACGCGAGATTAACTCGACGAATTAAATTGAGACCCCTGAAACCTTAGCAGATGAGGTTGTGGTTCAACTCACAAAGTTAAGCGATAATATATGTAGATGATTTTCTTTCATTAAAAAGAATTGTTATGCGGTTTGGCAAGTAGATACGAACTGAATGAATTAATATAAAAGTGAATACTAGTAAAAGTGCTAGCAATAAAGGGATCACGTCTTACAGGGAGTAAAGCATTTGATAAGCAATTTTTCATGACGACCAGGCACTAGACCGCTCGTGTTCGCCCACTGGTTGTCATTCCCCCTGACCGTAGGTACATACCAACCACCAGTCTTTACGAGTTTGCTGCTGGAATTATTCTTCCCGTTTTAAGCGCCGTATTCGGGGGTAATGGCGTTGTGATTGCGGGTTGGAAAACACGGAACCAGCCCCAGCGGCCGTCGGTTCGGCCACTCTCTCGCGAAGAATCGACGGCCGCTGGGGCAAACGTGTTCTTGAGTGAAGACCTCGACTCGGTAAACGTAGTATAAGACGCCTTCCGAACAGGTGGAATGACAACCTGCGAAAGACTGCAGGTAGATGCTGGATGCGTCAATCATCAGCCTATGTTAGCAGTGGACTAACGATGATGATGGCGTTGGGATTGCGGATTGGAAATCACGGAACACCCCCTTTTTCACACCGCGGCTGACACTGCTGCCCATACACACCAGAATGAGTTAAATCAATAAATACAATAATAATACAGGATTTTAAAAATGACCCAACCGCACCTACAAACGATAGGGAGACGGATTGTCTGATTTTGACCCAACCAACCAACTGAGACAGAATCGAGCAATCGTTGGGAATAACCCATAATACAGTTATCACTACCCCGCTACCGCCTTTACCCTTACACCCTACCCTTGTGACTTCCACACCCTCTTTCATCCATCATTAGCGGACAATGGCTAATCTAACGTGTAGGGCACTTCGTCACGACAAGATCGAGATGATAATTAAGGCGAGATTACCCCGATATCCTTGGGTATGTTCCGTTGTTAGAGCGATTTAAAACTTTAAGGGCAATGTTTTTGCTGGGTTTTAAATATACTTTAAAATTGCAAATTTTTTGGCAGAAAAGGCTCATTAACGATTTATTGAACCGGTATTTATCGGGTACCAATCTTTTTTTATTTTACCTTAAAACATGTGCCTGTCGTACTCGTTCCTTCAAAGGTAGGTATGTATATACCTAATAATCTTTTTATATGTAAACATTGCTTAGTTCCTGCAGCATTTTTGTGAGACATAATTCAGGAACAGAAGAATTATAAAACTGTTTCTCTTTCCTATCATTAGAAAAGGAATTTTTGACCATTTTAAAGACAGGATATGTTGGAACTTGAAATAAAATAATGAGCGTTCACATCAGCCAAATAAAAAGCACTATAAAAGTATATAAACATAGGATACTCAGTGAATATTGTAAGAATTGATACAACGGGTATTTATCACGTTTATTTACCTGTTGCCTATTGTACTGTTATTATGTAAGATTTAGATATAAGGTGTTATTTTGTTATTTTGGGTACAATAAAGTGTTCATTCATTCATTCATTCATTCCTGTTGAAACGTCGGGAAAATAGGTAAATAAACGCGATATATACCCGTTGTATCAATACTTATAATTATTTGTTCAGATCGCGTTATTTTAAAAATATTCAGTGAATATTAGGTTTTAGGTTTTATCCGCTGCAAAACCAGTGCAGTCTCCCGGCACTTCGTGCTGTAAATACATTAGTTACCCACCTGAAGACAAATAGCTACCATGATGTTACAGCAAAAAGAATAAAAGAACAAGAGTTTGTTTGTTGAGCTTTATGAAAGCTTGGTTAAGACTGACTCGAATTTTACGTGAAGAGTTTTGAGACACGCGAGTTTGTCCAGGACTTTTCTGCAATTTAATGCATTTCTTGCTGAAAATTTAATTTATAGAAAATGAGTATCATTTCGTACTAAAGTAGAGAGTACATAGAACAGATGCGTAAAAATTCTCATTGTCTGCAGCGTATTTAATAAAGGTTATAATCAAACATCTCCGTTTTAGTATTTAGGTCCAGACTCCACCAAAGCTGAGCTGATATGAGCGGAGAAAAGATAAGTTTAAAAAACAATAATGTTTCAAATTATCAAGCATTGCGATAAAATAAATAGGTAGAATGAAATAATGCAAAAAAATAACAAGTGTATTGTATAGTGTGTGTAGACAGACTCTGTAGTGTAGACAGGCGCTCTAAATGAGAAAGTTTATAATGAAGATACAATCAGGCTAAGTGAGGACAACGATCTAGGAACGTTGACCTTGATTCTGCTTATTTGAAAACCACTCTTATCCGACTATCAACCTTTGGCAGGATTCAAATGTACCCAATGTCTCGTTAAACTCTCTTATTTTAGAGTCTAAAAAGAAACTAGCTCTACAAAAATAAATAACATACCAAACATTATAACATATACAACCCACAACGGGCAGCCTTATCGCTAAGTACTTATTCGTTTTCAATTATAAGATGAAAAAATATGAAAATATTATTAAGCAAGCATTGAAAATGTAAAACTAAACTCTGTAAAACTATTAACAGTGCGGTAAATGTGTTCGCGACATCCAATTAAAACATGGTAAATTACTCGCGAATTTATTTGAAACGGAACAAAAAACAAAACTAATTGTACTGGAAGGAGTCTAAGCGATTACTGAGACGAAGGAGTAAGGAAAAGCGAAATAAAAGACAGCCAAGTGTGAGTTGTACTTTAGCTCACTGGGTTTCAAAGTGACTGTAATAATATTAACAGGATTCTGAAATATAATATTACAGTGAATAAAATTAAAGAAATGGAGAAAAAAGACTTTTGGAATGCAAGAAAATCAATTAATAGTGATCTTACCTAAAATAATTTCAATTTTTATGAAAATATTGATGTAACAATGATAAACGCAATGAATTATCTATTAATTTGCCCGCCGCGTCACATTATAAATAAATAAATAATGCTGGACAATTCACACAGCATTATCTAGCCCCAAGCTAAGCAGAGCTTGTGTTATGGGTACTAGATAACTGATATACATAATACAATACATTACATAGATAGATATTTTTTATTATACATAGAAAACAACCAGAACACCCGGAACAAATATCTGCAGATCGTACAAATATTTGTCCCGAGGCGGGAATCAAACCCGCAACCTCCTGCGTCGCAGGCGGACCTTCGCCCACCGCACATCGGTCGTCAAACAAAAACATTGGTCGTCTAGTAGGTATGTTCCCTTTTTAATACATCCACAGGCTGACCTAAGGGTGCGATTCTTACGCTACCACCCCGCCACGACCGTTTGCAAACATTAAGTACAGATCCCTAAATGCGGTACCATTAATTAAAAGAAAAAAAGCAGAGAAAGCTTGAATTCATTTCTATAGGACTACAGTCGGGTACAAATTACTTGCCTTCAAATATCCGCCATTGTTTTGGCTGACATTGTAACTATTGTAGGACACGTATTTATTCATTGTAGACACAACACTGAATCACTGGATGTACGAATAATTGTACGAATCGTGTACGAACTCACATCATTGTACAAACACACTAAATACGATTCTAGATCACTTAAATTGTAAATGCTCGATAACCGAAAATTTAGTTTTCAGTTTTTTCAAATCACAATAGCAATCTAGATTTTACTTTGACCTAGTAAACACTAGTAAATAACTAATTTCTAAAAAAAACAGCATGGTGAAACAGTTTATACATTGTGTTTTTTTACAAATTAGTTATTAGTGGTGACAAGTAAAATCTAGATTGCTATGTAGGAATATCTTGATTTGAAAAAAAAACACCATGGATAAACAGTTGGTATTTTTTTTACAAATTATGTAATTATGAAAAAAACACGTATACACCACCAGCATTAAGGCTTAAGTTACTTGCTCCTCAATGCTGGTGATCTATGATCCGTGTCAAAATAATCCATAAAAATCAGGAATAATTAGAGTAAGTTAGTATTTAGTAAGATGTTAACATGAGAGCACTACAGTACAATGTTAGCGCGACGCGCACTTGCACTGAATAGACAGAGTATTATGTCATCAATTACTAAGTGTAGAGTAGCGTGTGGGCAGAGATTATGTACCTATTTAATTTTGCTGGCTTGAAAACGAACTATCTACTTTTTATCTTTAAATATTCATGTTATGTTCATATTTAGATTTAGACGACCGATGTGGCGCGGTGGGCGAAGGTCCGCCTGCGACGCAGGAGGTTGCGGGTTCGATTCCCGCCTCGGAACAATTGTGTGTACGATCTGCAGATATTTGTTCCGGGTGTTCTGGTCGTTTTCTATGTATAATAAAAATATCTATCTATGTAATATATTGTATTATGTATATCAGTTATCTAGTACCCATAACACAAGCTCTGCTTACCATGGGGCTAGATAATGCTGTGTGAATTGTCCAGCATTATTATTATTATTCCACTCATTTAATTAAATTCTCGTATAAAATACATTTTTTACTATAGAAAATACAATAAAATATTATAAAACTATTCTACAGTAAAAAATATATCAAAACGGTAGATCACCGACCGCGAAGCTAGGCTCAAGCGGCCGGTGACTAGGGCTGCAGAGAAAGGAACTTCCTGACTTATTATTATTATTATTTATTCTAGCTGTATCCTTGGTAGAATTATGTGAATTTAAGAAAGGTCCTGGCTTTCTTAAATTCACATAATTCTTTCCATACAAAGGTTGAAATGAAATAAAATGAAAGTTTATTTCTTTAGGCTTACAAAAAAGCACTTAGACAGGTCATATTATAATAACATTATTTTGATGTTCACTTCAATAGTTTGTCCACCAGTGGAAGAAGTGAGAAAAAACCACTAGTATGTTCATAAATTATGTGTCTAGTACATATGATTTGCTTATCTGTAAGTTGCTAGATTTTGAGTTGGAGCATAACTCGTTCCAAGCTTTTTTATCTTCTAGGTTGTCTGGAAGAGATTGCTTCCAAGCGATAAGGCCGCCCATCGTACTCGTCGCATGTAATTTATTTTATAATGATCTGTATCTGGTGTACAATAATTTTGTATTGTACTGTACCAATCTAACAAGAAAGGTTTCTTGTTCGCTTCTTTCCAAAAACTGTTCACTTTATACCAAAAATTTGTCTGTATTGTCTTTAATTTTTATGCCAAGTTTGTTTTGTTTCTGTTGATTGAGTTACAAATAAAATATTCTCATTCTCATTCATTCATTATTTATTCCTGGGTTCTATTTAAGTATACGCATGATTACAGTACATAGTTACTAGTTAGTAGTTAGGTAGTTGTTAGTGTAACTTAGCATAGTGACATTCCAGATGTTTCTAAATTGATACTACTCTATGCTCTCTTCAATTTACATAATGGTCCATTGATGCTGCGGCCCCAATAAGAAGCAACATCACAATAAAGCAGCATTGTGGTCTTTTAATCAATTAATGCCTTATTTGTTGATGAGATAGCATTTCTAGTTCAATGTTTGATGGATTAAATAAATTTTTTTTCCTGTGCGGAGTAATTTTAACGATATACACAAGCTGCGTAGGAAAGAGGTTATTTGTGATATATTAATGTACAGTTTTGGAAAACTCTATAAAATATACAATAACCACTACGATTTTCTATCGTTTCTTGTGAAAATATTCAAATAGGTTAGTTATTTGGCGATCAAAAATAATATAAAAAAAATATAACATTAAAATTGAAATTTAATCTTTTGTCTATTTCTAATTTTATTTATGCACATGTAGCCACTTCTCTCTTCACTTTTTCTCTCTCTCACCCAATAAGGTTTGCTGGAAGAGAACTCTTCTTAGAGTTAAGTTCGCCTTTGTATAAATTTTCAAGAATAATTTTTGTGTTATGCTTTTCGTGCAAGAAGTATAAATTTAATAAATAAAAAAACATTAAAAACACAATCCCTCCTAATTTATCTGACTACGTAAGTTAGCTCTATAAGTTATAAAAAAACATCCAAACTTTCAGATCATAACCGTAAATCAAACTCACCAGACAAGAAAAATATGATAACTTGCGAAGTTACTAAAAGCAAAAGAGTCAAAGGTTTTTTCCCAGCTAATTACTATATCAAAAAGCTTTCACTAATCTACTACGTACAGACAGACAAACGGATTATAACACAAGGATTACAGAGGAAGGTACAGAGAAACAAAGGGAAGTGGAAACTAAAGCAGTTTTTGTAAGTAAAGTAAAAGTAAAAAGTTTTATTTTGTCAGAACAGAGACTTATAAATTAAACTTAAGATTAACAGAAGAAGGAAACTGACAAAATCGGTCTCCACTCAGCATGTGCTATGGTAGAGCAGATCGTACCATAGCGCTGGTCTTCCGTGGAGACCGTGGTGCGCAAGGTGGCCTAAAAACCAAAACTAAAATGTAAATTAATTAACATGAACAAAATAATATATAAAATATATTAACGAATATTTACAAACTGATGTAGCCAACTAATATCACAATGAGAAGTCATTTATAATATTGGGATATTTACTATGATTTGAGTTTTGAGTTTTCCAATATTTCGGCATAGTTTCATGCGCCATGATCATGAAATAGCTGAAGTCACTGCAAGATAGTTTTTATTGGCAGACACCGACACCAATCTATCCTCATTAAAAAAAATATAAATGACTTAAGATGTAAATGATTTTTGTTTGAAATGAAAGGTCCGCGCCCTCTATTTAGTTCCAACGTAAATAGATTTATTTTTATTTTTTGGAAAACGCCTCATTGACAACGTTCTCACCAAATCCTTGAAGATTCAAATTCGCATGAAATCGAGTTGAATTTATATAGTTTCATGAAATACAACGGTTTTGATAAAAACAATTGCATTTACCTTCACCGCTTTAGTAGGATCAGTCCTTTAGAAAAACGGTGCAAAGCGGCCCTGCGGGGGAGAGCCAGCTAAAACGCACGTTAGGTATCAAAGGGCACAGCCATTACTAAATCTGTTTTTCCATTACACAAATTGGGAAAGGGGTAGCTGGATGCAGTTCCGTGATTCTATAACAATTTATTTCAATTCTATTGGTTCTTTTTGGTGCAGATTGTTGTTTGATATAAACCATGTAAAGACAAAGTATTTTGATCTTGTAACGAGTTTCTAGAAATTCGAATACTAGGATGAATTAGAATCGGAATTGACTGAATTTCGAGTGCTCGTTTTGGCTTTGAATGAGATTTTGGTAAAAAAAAATATATTTAATTCTACATTTACTACATTGCTATTACAGTACAGCGCCAAAGTGACAAAGAAATATAAAATGTTACAAAATACACTAAACAATTACACCATCAAACTACTATTAACTACTGTTATTTATCCGTGAAAACCTTCAATAAGCTTTCTAGTATTTATGAACTTTTTATTGTGTTATATATAAGCTTCTGGTTTTCCTTTAAATAAATATAAAATATAATAATATAAAATATAACTTAATATTAAGCTTACCACAAACGTGCTTAAGTCGAACTGAATGCTAATCAAGTTGCTCCTTTATCACTTGGGTCCTAGTTGTATGAAAATTTCAACATAATTATGTTTTAGGTTACGGTTCGCAGACCTTCGAAAACCAAAGGCATTTTCACAAAAGTCTACCAACCAACTGTCCCCTCATCTACGTCCCATTATCCAGAGCAATTTCCCTTATAGTTATCACTACAAAAAGTGCATGATATCACCAACAACAGCTATGAAAGTTGTTTCGTTGGCTAGGTGCCAGCAGCGCGAATTAATTAGTACCGGCTTGCGTCGCCAGGTGGTGTGTTCGGATGGTACCGGCTTTGTACCTACTCTAGGTGGCTTCGTAAGGGTCGTTACATATCTGACGTCAAATGCGTCGCGTTTTATCGGTCGCATAACGCCAGAACAGACAAATATCTAATAAAACAACCTATCCCATTGAATCGATGATGCGTTGACCGTACAGCGTCTGTTCCGTTTCCGTCAACGCATTTTCGGTCGTATCGCACCACATGTATTTTGATTCATCATCATCAACCTATGTTAGTCCACTGTTGGACATAGGCCTCCCCCAATGAGCGCCATAGCGCCCTGTCTTCGGCTTGACGCATCCAGCATCTGCCTGCAGTCTTTCGCAGGTCGTCATCCCGCTTGGCAGGAGGGCATCCTAAACTACGTTTTCCGAGTCGCGGTCTCCACTCAAGAGCCACGTTTACCCCTACAGTTGTCGGTTCTTCGCGAGATATGGCCGGCCCACTGCCACTTCAGCTTGCTAATTCTTTGAGCTATGTCGATAACTCAGTCTTTTGACTGATGCATTCAAACTAGGCGTAACATCGGCGGAGATCTGAATACAAGTTCTAACTGACACGTAGTTAGAGAGGTCTGATTTGACCGAATAAACGCGACCGACGATAAGCTCGACGCATGTACCGTCAGATCCTAATCCTAATAAACGCGACCGACCCTAAAACGCGACGTGTCAAAATTATTCGTTTCCCTATCCTTGGAATTCTTAACGTGAGCCATAGAGATAGCGCTTACATTTTTGAGCAGTGTTTTATGAAAAAGTCCTTTCGGCTGCTACGGTAACTGTGTTTTGTTACCTTAAGAAATTGTCGACTTGGTCTTGTGACTTTTTGAACACAGAATTCTGAATATCTAATTCATATCTAATTAATTACATATAAATGGAATGTTTACCATGATTTGAGCGCTATACCGAAACTTCGCGAAATTCGACCATGAAAAGACGCAAGAAATAGGTACTAAATCGGCTAAGAAGGCATTATCTACCTTCAGGAATTAGTTATATTTATAAATGTGAAAGTTTGGATGTTAAGATTTGTGTTAACTTCTCAAGCCCAAACGACTGAACTGATCAATCTAAAACTTGCATAGTTATTTTTTATTAAGAGTTGTCGCTTTCTTTTAACGCTTGCGAAGCGGGTAGCGACAGACTATTTTGATATTTTTTTCTAAAATAGGCAAGTCGTTGTCTAAAAATTCACAAAGCTTTATACATAAGTGATTGTAATAAAACTTTTGAGACTATATGGTTATTAACACTAACATCATTTAAAGCGGCATATTTACCATGATTTGCTTTTTGAGTTTTCCAATATTTCGGCACAGTTTCATGTGCCATGATCACTGAATAACTGTAGGCATGGTATATATCATGCCTACAGTTATCAATATCTCATTTTAAATGACTTTAGTATAAGTGATCGTTTTCAAATTTTCCCCTTTTTACCAAAACGAGGTTATAGTCAATCTCAATCACACATTCTGCGAACCCCATGCACCTACCCTGACATTATTATGCATGAGGGTCATAACTCATTTTTATCTCGCCACAATTAGGAGAGTCCATCGCTCAGAGTTATCGATCTAATCGATATTTTAATCAAAACCGCATGACAAAGTGCTCAGCACAGACATATAGGGCTAGGGCAATCTATAAGGGAGATGATATTGGAGTGATGTGTCGCCCACCGTGGCAATAAAATCATCTGAGTTCGATTAGAAAAGTAAATATATATAAATAAACTAATAATGCTGGACAATTCACCATCATCTGGTTCCTGGCCAAGCAAAACTTGTAGTATGGTTACTAGATAATTGATATAGGTATACGTTACATAAATAGATATATTTTATTACACATAGAAAACACTCAGCACTCACGGAACATATATTTGAAGATCATACATATCCCGCCTCGAGAGAAATGGTTCTCTCAAGGCGGGATATGAACCCGCAACCTCCTCCGTCGCAGGCAGAACTTCACTCCCTGCTACAGAGATCGTCGAGAAAATGTAAAGCTGACTTGAGTGGAATGATTAAAAAACAGTTTCACCTCCTAAACGAAATGTAACAGTGCTAGTTTGTAGTCAGATTGGGTCCTCATCTAGCCTCTGCTGCGCAGTAAGACTATATTTATATGGACGTATTGACAGTTCATGAGCGTCAATGAAAGGAAAGTTGTCACATAAAGCTTTACTCATCAAATCGAAGGAACAAAAAACTTTTTAACCATAAAAAAGACAAATATTTTAATAAGTAAGAGACGCAAATATATTTCACAAGTCGTCGCGTTTCTCAAATTAATTATTTGCTTTCAGTAAAATGTGTCCGAAGGCGCTACTACACTTGTCCAGCTTTCTAAAGTGACAGTTGTTTGGATGATTGATTGCATTTGCATGAAAAAATGGCGGCAAAATCTATCAAAGCCTCTCGTGTTAGGCTACACATCGTTTTGTATTTATTTTCGCGAATAGATTTGCAGTTTTGCGACCATGTGTCGCTGAAATGGAAATTCTTTGACTGCATACATACAGCCAGAGTCGATGGTATTTGTAGCAAAAAAAAATTTTAGTAGAGGGGCGAGGCTTTGGTTTGTTTTAAAAATATTTTTAAGTTTATTTCAATAAACTAATTTAAAGGATGTCTTTCAAGACATCTTTTGGGTCCTAGAAACAATTATGAATAAATACCACACACTACAACAAAATAGCAGCTAAAGCTCTTTAGCTGCTTTTTGTTAAAAAAAACCGTACAAATATAATATCCTAGAAGAACCAGTAAATAGTTAAATAAATTATCAACATAAAAAACGAACTAAATAATGATGGACAATCAACACAGTAGCATTTAGCACCAAGCTAAGCAGAGCTTGTGTTATGGGTTGATTGATATACGTAATAGAATACTACTTTAATATATCTATCTACTCAGCCGGTAACACCCACTACTCAGTATAGGCTTCTTCCTTCTCTCGCCACCCCTGGTGGTGTTAACAGAATAATATAATAGATAGATAGCATTTATTATACAAAGAAAATACTCAGAACAATGATTTTTTTGGAAGGATTGTTTTTCGTGGTTTCGTTTACTCAATGGTTTATTGCTCACATGTGTACAGATAGGTCTTCAAATAATATCACATAAGTCCAACATGCACCTTGCAAGGGCATCGCAACATAAATTTGAAGTTAAATGCTAATTTCAGGTTCTGATTGCATCCACAAAGTACTCAAGAATTCCGTCGTCATTTCAAAAACTAGTAGGTAAAGCACCGCGACATAACATCTGCAGAATCGCTAGCAAATCGGCACTCAACCAGATACAATGGGAAAATGGGTATATTAAGCAGGCAATACTGGGGTAAAATAACGTATGGCCCACTTTGGCTAATGTTCGACGATGGGCCAGAGATGGTTCGTGTAATGGACTGGCGCCGTTACCTGGCATGCATGGAGTGCCGCAGATGGGGTTAATTTTTCACGGTCTTTTGTCTTATGGAACTAAGTTTGAGGGTTCATTCTTCTGGAACGTTCCCTAATCTTAAAAAAATCATGTCTCACCATGCAAAATCATGCGTGTAGAGGTAAGCATTTTTGCGGTGTTATAACATTGAGTTAGTAAGTTCTTGCAAAGGATTTATCTACGTGAACTAGGTACTTTACACTATCATAATCAATGATAAAAATCTAAGAACCGAAAACTTCACACTGCATCAATGGATGAAAATCAAGTAGCAAAACTATTTTAGACATGACGATACCATTTTACAAATTAAATAGATTTTTTACTAATTAAATTGTTCCGTATTAGCTTAAGCTGTATTCAGAATCCAATAGCTTTTGCAAGTTTAAGGTAATTGTTGTTATGGGGCGTTAATGTATCACACAGCGAGTATTCATACAGTCAGAAATGGGGAAAGAAGGCGCTCGTAATGGGCAATGAGATCTTGATATACGACGACGTAAATTTTCAAGCTTTCATGCTCGCTGCGATTGGTATATGACGCCCTGTAACACCGATCACCCGGCTATATTATTAGCTGACACTCTCATGCATTACAAAAGTAAGGAATTGTATCACCCATAAACCCGAAAAGAAAACATAAAGAGCTGACAGTTCGACCTATGTATTTGCAAAGAGAGAAAGTATCATATAATCTGTTATTTTTATTACTCGACCATTTGGTTTTCAGACCCGTTTGGTCTTCTAACGAAGCTTGGTAAACTCTCCACACGCAATAATGCAAACAAATTCGAACGTACAAGTTGGCAATACTTTGTAAAAAAACAGCAAAAAAGCCATATTCACAATTGCCAGACTATTAGCGATGGGAACAAATCCACCGGCTTACAACTTTCAGCAGATGAATAGAGATCTTATCTTTACGGCAGCTGGAACATTGCCAGCTAGCGATTGCTTTTTGTCTTCGAAGGAGCTATAAGGTTGGATATCTCTTTAGGTGTAAAGAAATCTGTTTTATGGTAAAGCTCAGACTCGTCCGAAGCGGAGATATAGATGTCCATAGGAGACGAGAAGAGACGTTTTTCAGCTAGGGTGTCCCCACCTAAGCTGTGCAGAAATGCATACTGGCTAGACTGGAGCTTTTCCTAATTAAATTTTAACGTTTTTACTTCTAGAAGCCATTACATCAGAACCTATCAAGCAGTCCATTATGAGTTTTCGTAGTGACAGACACCAGACAGAAAACCTTACTTTAAAAAGCTGGCTATTATTAGGATACCATCAAATCTACAAATGAAAAACGCAATACAACACTGACCTTAATTTGATTTAATTTTAACTGACTTTACAGATGGAGATAAAGACACTTTATCGTTTAATAGCCACTCATGAAAAGAACTAGATCCTAGCGCAGTTATGGGTGTAGCCTTTAAAGTTGCCCGACATTCTTTTAAAACTGCAGACTGATGCAGTTTCACATCCATAGACTCTTCTTTGTCTGAATTTAAAAAAACTTCTTGCACTGCGATGGAAACAGATCTTGGCAAAACTCTCTGTTTTTTTTTTAAGTCTTTGTAGACTAGACCCAGGAATATGAGAAACAGAAAACAGAAGAGCAGTCGGTGATAATCCTCGAGGACGTAGATAAACGACGTCAAAGTTCTTACAAAGTTGTTGTATTTTGCGGTTAGCCACTCGTCGTTGAACAGGAGTTCTAACGTTGCCATTTTGTAATTTTAATTTTGTGAATTGTTGGGAGGTATGCCTTGGTTTATGAGGAACTTAGACTATACCTATAATTCAAGTTGCAATAGTTGCAAAACTTGTAAAATGCCAAAAAGTACTCTGTGATACCGAGTGAAAATAATTGACATTATTATGAGAAATAATTTAGTTTTTTATCTTTGACTTAGTTATTGTATTCTCTTGACTTGACTTCTTTTATTTTGATCCTTGATAAAAATAAACAACTGGTCAAATGTCAAATGTGTTGACAGAATGTTGAATTGTCACGTAGTCGGCCACAGGCGTTATATGTAGATATTCTTTATTTGCGTGACACAAATGCAGAAAAAAAATTATGTCAGTGGAGTGGACGTTAGAAATCACCCTATTAGCAAAATACATGAAAATGATCAGTAAATAATAGTTATCACGTTGACGAGGAAATACAACACACATTATCACAACATACATTTTATTGCGGTTGTGAGCGTATCCCCACCTGTATTGACCTTAAATCTATAACCTGCAGATAATTGCTTCCAGGAATTAAACAACGGTATTAAATTAGAAAATAATTCACCGATCATTCGTATAATTTGCAGGTAATCCAGTTTAACGGCAAATCACGGTTAAATAGAACAGTTACGCCAGACAAGACTCTCAAGTGGGCATCGGCTTACGCAGAATTATGAACTAGACAGGCAAAAACCACACCGGAAACTTTAGAGCCACATTAGCTAGGAATCACGGTCACTTTAAGCTATGCAAATCGTTTTCCGATACTGAGCTGCAGACAGAGACGGTTGAACGGGCAACTTTATATGGCTTAATACCTACCAAAGAAACTGCCTACAAAATAGCAATTTCACATTATATACCTGATTTTTCATGCCAATAATTCCAATTTTTCTAACCTTCTACCAACGTAATGACGTGCCAGTCGAAAATTGTTATATGTTCAAAAAATGGGTTTTCGTTTTTGAATGTCTATATAAAAATTCCAAGCTAACGAAGCTAGAGAAGACTTACTACGTCTACTCTCGTTCGAGTTATACATGCTACTTTTTACCTCGACTAGCGAGAAAATATTTTCGAATTTATAAAAGAGGTCTGAAACTCATTTTAGTCAACAATAATGTAGGGTTAGAATGCTGAACCTCTATCAAACCGCGGACGAACGAAATTATTATTTTCTATGTAGGTTGAACACTGTCCAGCCTCCTTCATTCTTTTTTTCGGCACGGACCATAGAATATCTCATTACACCATCGAAATTTAGTAATTCATTCTGGATTTTCAGATTCTGATTGTGATTCTGATTACTTTTTTCAACAAGTAGATTAGGTACTATCGATTACTCCATATGTGAGCGAACTCGTTTTGCTCTGTGTTTTTGGGCAATCAAATCAGCATTTTCAAGCGGGAGTGGTAAAAAAAAATGTAACACACCCAGGCCGCATATTTTACCTGACCATCTAGACAAGGATATATTTTTTTTATAACCTACCTAGTGGATTCAAAGTGGCTAACCTGCAGTACCCTGCAAGGGAACATGATTCCTTTATTAATATGAATAAGAGCCTGTCGGTCTGTCTGCTTCGAAGCACTTTACTGAAACAACTTACGATGGAAGTGCTTTTTGCATTGAATTTAAATAAGTGATATTTTAACATTTCGTAATAATTTTGAGTTTCACTTCTGTGGACTACAAACAGACCCTATCAATCGCTAACTGCCCCCAACTTGTAAAAACCACTATTCAATTAACATAAAACATACAGACGTATTGAGAACCTCCTCCTTTTTTTGGGTTGGTTAAAAAAGTGGATGTGTGCTGCATGATAGAATTGAGAGCTTAAATTCCGTCTGCGCATTTATTTTCTTGGACTGAAAGAAATAATGCAATATTTTAAAGACAAGCATAGTCTGCTCGATAAAAATCGAAGCTCTTGTTAGTTCGGATATTCGAGTCCACAAAATCGCATCACTAATTTTAAAAAGAAACAGTGTCTATGAAATATGCAAGGAGTTTTTATACCTTATAAATATCCTTAGAAATAAGTATATGTAAGTTTTAAATGTTTCCCAATTTTTTTTTTAATCACAAATTAAATATGGCAAATGCTAAAACTACTCGCTAGTTATACCCACTTATAATAACCTAGAGAAAGAGAAATGTTAGTAAGTAAATATGATTGATGATGGCTGATGACGCCGGGAGCAAGCCGGGAGCCGAGTAAACGCGATAAAGCGTAACTGACCCGAGCGTGACGTTTCATTTCGTTCACTGACAAGAAAGTGCGCTTCCAAAAATGTTTCTTACTGGCTACGCTGTAATAATGAAACAGCGTATATTGTGCGGCAAGCTAAAAACAGGGCACTATAGCGCTCATTAGGGGAGGCCTACGTCCAGCAGTGGACTATTAAAGGTTGATGATGATGTATATTATATGATGCTACGCCATTGCTACGCCATCGCTACGGCATTGCTACGGCATAGCAATGAAATAGATACCTTCCTTTCACCCAGGACTTACGAATTTCCGGAAATTCCCATTCCACCCTAATGGTTAGAATATAGAAGCATAACTTAGGAATTCTAATTGAAAATTAGAATATCCTTCAGTTCAATTTATTTCCTGAATCTGTGCTATTAATTCAGTTTACGGTCTAGAAACCGCATTTGCATCCCTCAGAACTGTGCAGATAGTTATAGGTACTATTCTATTTTACCTTAAGGTTTATAATTATTTAGTTTTATTTCATAAAATGTTCATAGACACTGATGGTATCTTACGTGGATAATCCTAGTGTTCCATTTTTGGAGCTTCATCTTCAGCCTATAGCAGTCCACTGCTGGACATAGGCCTCCCCCAATGAGCGCCATAGCGCCCTGTCTTCAGCTTGCCGCATCCAGCATCTACCTGCAGTCTTTCGCAGGTCGTCTTCCCACCTGGTCGGAGGGCGTCCTACACTACGTTTACCGAGTGGTCTCCACTCAAGAACACGTTTGCTCCAGCGGCCGTCGCGTCGGTCGGCTCTTCGCGAGATATGGCCGACCCACTGCCACTTCAGCTTGCTATTTTGGAGCACTTACAAATCTAAATTCATAATTTTTTAGTTATGTACCTACTACTGTTCACATATTATGTACATATAAACACACTCTGGTCCGATTTTTACAAACATCAGGCTTGTTTTAATCGGTTTGGGATGATACGAGTTAGGATTGCTTATGAAAAACATTGATAATATTAATAGATCGATAGAGAGGTAACCTTTAGGCGCATAGTAAAACACCGTTAAATACCCCACGCTACAAGCATCTGTACAGCATCCACCACCCAAATCATCCAATTCCGTTGTGTAGTGATTTCTTTATACCAACACACAAGGGACGCGACATCGCTAAAAGCTTTCAAAATCTCATCATCAAAAAATTATTATCCCCAAATCTTGGAGACTCGGAAAGTATCTTTGAAAGCACTTTCAAAAGGCTTTGGAAACAATTTAGGCGCGACTAAACACGCGTTAAGGTGCATCAGGCAATTATTTTGTACCCCTACAGGGGATCAGGGTCTTAAGGGCTTGAGCATGGTTGAATTGATTTTAGGTAATTCAATTTTTCTTCGAAAACATACTTACCAACAGTTACTATACTAGCTGCGCCGCGCAGCTTCGCCCACGTGGAAATTATTATAATGTTTCAAATGGTTTATAAACCTTCCCCTTAAACCGCTCTATCTATTTAAAATAACCGCATCAAAATTTATTGCGTAGTTTTAAAGATCTAAGCATTCATAGGGACAGACAGACAGCGTGCGACAAGCGACTTTGTTTTATACTATGTAGTGACAGTACATATACATAATACAATACATTACATTATAGATATATATTTTTTATTATACATAGAAAACGACCAGAACACCCGGAACAAATATCTGCAGATCGTACACACAATTGTTCCGAGGCAGGAATCGTACCCGCAACCTCCTGCGTCGCAGGCGGACTTTCGCGCACCGCGCCACATCGGTTGTCATACTAATAACATTACTTCCCAAACTATTTCACTGATATGATTTTGCAATTAAAATATAAAAAAAAAGAGTTCGTTTTTATCCATAAAAACAATTCAATTCGCTGGAATGTAGGTACAAAAGGTCTTAATAAAAAAATGTTTCTTATTTAAATCATAGCAAATAGATTTTTATCGCCATTTTGGGCAAGCCTGGTTCGCAGAGTGATCCCGGTAAATATCTCTTTACTATGCTGATCACTCTGGGAACGAGGCATGCGCTTACATATAATATTAATTACGTATTTAAGTAAAGGTTATACTAACGCCCCTTCTTTCCATTTTTTTGAAATAAATAAATAATGCTGGAGAATTCACACAGCATTATCTAACCCCAAACCAAGCAGAGCTTGTGTTATGGGTACTAGATATTTTATAATTTTATTTATATCACAACATAGAACATCATCTCAATCAATCGGGCTGACTGTACACTGTACAGGTACACACGTCATGGTGAAAATGAAAACAATCGAAAATCAAACAAAGCAAGAACCCCAAAAACCCTGATCTGATATCGTCAAAAGTAAAACTTCAATTTTCAGCCCCTATCATTTGCATGAAACAGAAACAAAATGTGGGCTGGGATTTGACAAGGGTGAAAGGTCCCGCCAAAGTGCCAACACTAAGTTTCCGTTTACGGTCAAATTGAAATCACAACTTTAGAAATGTTTTTGAATTTGTTTGAAAGGATTTAATTTTGGGTGTTGAATGAAAGGTGAATAGGGACAGCCTGTCACCGTTCTATGCAAATAAATGCAATGGCTTGTTTACGCATTTAGTGCAAAATGTAGCTGCTACGAATTTCGTAGCATCGTAGCGCTTAGTTTATTATACAACGTTTTTCTTATAACAGTTTCACACATAAAACGTATTATAGTAAAACAGTTTTTCTGTAACCTAATTGTTTAATTTGTTATTTTACCTAAACTCTTTCATAATCTACAAAAGAAAGTGATGATATAAAATGTGTAGGGTCAATTAAATTTGTCGTAGCACTTAGGTCGTAGCAACTAGAATTCAATTTGCTATACAAAAGACATTAACGAGCACGATTTTTAAAAGTTTTTGTTAAAGAGCTGGAGATAAAATAGCGTGTATTTAAAAATCATTGTAGTCATATTTTTAGGATGAAGCTGAAAACATGAACTAAAAGAAGTTTAGGGTGGATAAGCGCCACCTACCTTATCACCGTCGAACTTCTCGGTCGGCTCATCGTAGATCCGAGCTTCTCGTTTCTCCCGCGAACCACGGCGCGCTAGTAGCGGCGTTTGTGGAGGTGACGCCAACGACAAACTGTTTCGCGCGCTGCTAGGTGGCGATTTTATAAATTCTATCTTTCCTCCTTCTATACAAATATTCGGCGTCAGCGGATATAACGGAGACATCGAAACATTCGTATTCGCTAGGTGATTGTAATGATTATCTTCTAATGGTAAAGACGTTGGCTTCTTCTTCCGATAAGTCGAGTCGTAAGCTAACATCTGAGTTTTGTCTTCGGGGTGGACTTGACGCACTTTCCCAGGTGGCCGGTCAGGTGGCTCCGGTGAAATGTTGCCGTCTATTCCGGGACAATCGTCTTTTTCGTTATTAGATGTCCTGGAACAAAGAAAAGCTTATTTTATTCGAATACTGAGTAGTGAAACAACCAGCACAAGGAAGGATGCTTGATGTTAGGATGTTTTAATAAAACGATAATAGATGGCGCTAGTGAGAAGTCGAATTCAAAAAAATAACTTTAAAGTCCATTAATTGCACAAAAAATGTATATTTTCAACATTTTATTACGTAAAAAAGTTGATATGGTATATAAAAAAATATTTAGAATGCAAAAAGTAAAGCTTCCGTGTAAATATAAAAGTTATAGGATAAAACTCTAGATCGCGCAAGCATGTTTTCAACTATGATTGGCTTATAACCGCTCGTTATAGCGAATCTCTCGGAAGTGTATCTCCTAGTGTGATGTTCAATACTGTTCTAGATCACTAGCTTTAGTTAGAAGGTCTTGCAGGCGCAACGTCACGCGCTCGTTGCTGGCTAGCTCTTGTAGTGTGCGCTGCGGACGATCGCCCGCGTGGCTGCGACGGCTCAATGCGCACGCTCCTTGAGCGGCCTTTACCCCTCGCGGTTTCAGTTAATTCGTTAGCTTAGCTCCGTAAATATCTAGCACTTCTATAACATGGCGGCGAGTGAAAACTCGAATGCCAGATTTTTGCAATATTACTTTTTGAACAAGTTCTTTCAGTTCCCAGTTTCACAGAAGCTGTGTATGAAACTTAGTAGGTACTGAATTGGGAGAGATCTATGTCCAGTCCAGCTGTGGGCTAACATAACTTTTGATGTATGTTAGCCAAGATGAGAAATATGCGGAGCCCCCAATCTTTAGGCTAACCTGGCTAAGAAAATAAAACAGCGTCGTCTTCACATCACAGCTTAATTTCAAAAGCCCGTAGAGATAATGACGTCCATTATTTCGTCGCTGGCAGCCTAAGCATCATACAACGCTACCTGTTATTTTCTGTTATCTCAATCTGTTAAAAGCACACAATTTCGTCCAAAACGGTGTTCTCTTCAAACAGTGTTGGTAATCTCAGTTGATCTCAGCTACCGTTCTTATCAATCTAGGAGCATCGGCTGACATGAAATGACAATGATAATTTTATGTAAGTAGGTTAGTTAAAGACTTGAGTAGGTATTTTAGACAAGATCAGATACGAGCACGTGCCTTTATTATTAAACCTAGCTGATATTTTTTTATGGTTTTACGTTTGGGACCTGGGTAACTAAGTTAAGTTCTGCCCTAAGATGGAGCACGCTTTCCCAATAAAAACTTATTAACTCTGTATTTTAATAAAATAAAAAAGTTATGAAAAAATAATGCTGGTTAATTCACACAGCATTATCTAGCCCCAAGCTAAGCAGAGGTGCTATAGGTACTTTACACAGATCGTTTTTTTTTTACTATACATAGAAAACGATCAGAACACCCGAAACTAATTTCTGCATATCGTACAAACAATTGTCTCGAGGAGGAATCGAACCCGCAACCTTCTGCGTCGCAGGCGGACTTTTCACCGCGCCACAGAGGTCGTCATACTTTGAAATTTTACTGTAGCGGGAAACTTAGAGATTTCATCCTTAGGTAGGTACTCGGTTCTGCGATAAAAAACTAATCAAGACGTGTTCGAACTCGTTTTCGAAAAATTAAAAAGTAAAATGTAGAGCGCAATCCATCATGATTCGTATCGGTTGCGAATTTCACAGTCACTTTCACCTATTTATCTATTCGATCTACTAATCACAGTTTCTCAAGCATTGCTAGGAACTCAAGCATGAATTAACAGACCCGTTAAGAATGTGATGATGTAGGTTTAGGCTTTGGTTTAGTTTAGGTTATACCTTGCTAAAGTTTGCTAGTCAGGAAGTTAGCGTGTTACCTACACCCGTGCCTCGGAAAGCACGGAGATGGATGGATGTTTGTTACGTCTTCACGCCAAAACATAGGCCAAAACTTACTGCAAAGATCGGGCTAAAACTTAACATACACATAGCTATAAGCCTAAGATCAAACATAGGCTACTTCAATAATAATAATACTTTTTGTCCAAAAAAAAGTTCCTATGGTAAAGAATTACAATGCGTGCGAAGCCGCGGACAACCCTGTGTGCAGGGCATTATTATTTTTTATTTTCCATGGGAACCGTTTTATGTGATTAAAAGTACTATTATTATATTAAGCCTATGTTCGATCTTAGGCTTATAGCTAGGTGTATTTAAAATTTTAGCCAAAAAAAATCAGTTAGAAGTAACAAACATCCATGTAACTAAAATTTTGTTAGAAAAAATTGAATCTTTTAAGAATTTGTTACTAGGGTTACATATATCTAAGACTAGAAATTAAAACTAAACTAAATCACTCTCCCCATGAAACATTTCCACAGGGGGAGAGGTGATTCTACCTGATATCGTTTTTAGGATGGTGTTGGGGCTGTCGCGTACCCTGTGCATCAGGGATGCGGTCTTTTTACGGAGGATGGCAGCAAAGCCATCCGTCTGATATTCCGCAAACATTCCCGACCGATGCACTGCAGAATCGAGGCAGTCCCAACATCATCCTAAAAACTATATCAGGTAGAATCACCTCTCCCCCTGTGGAAATGTTTCATGGGGTTTTGTTACCAAACTCAGATCACAACCTTAGCAGCAAGTCTATTTAAAAAACCGAAAAAAATAAACGACCAACTAAACTCATCAGAACTCATTTGCTTCACAAACTTTATTTAGTCCAAGAGGAAGGAAGAGTCAAACGTCCTTCTAAAAGGACATAAATGCACAGTCAATGTCAAGGAACATTAGTCTTTATTGCCATCTCGTAAAGCAGATATTTATAATTCGTGAAAAGCAGTTACGTCGATTTTACGTTCCAAGGTAATATTTTCGTCACTTTGCTTTGGTTTATTTCTTTTACGCTAGTTTGACTCCGTAATGTTTGAACTTGCTTTCTAATCACATAATTAACATCTTAGCATTTCTAAAGGGAAGTAAATTTATTTAAAGGTATTTTTTTAAATGTATTCGGTTAGCTGGAAAAATCAGATAAAAACTATATTTAGGCAGCATAATATTATGTTTCGTTTAAATAATATACATTCATACATAAACCATGAGTTATATTTACGAAGGTTTATTAAGTGTGGCAAATCAATAGTATTTTTTTAGCGTGCCAAATTTGAAAAAAAAAACATTGCGGTGCGTTGCGTTTGGCGAGCAAACAAAGGTATTTTAATTTGAAGATAATTTTGGTACATATTTTTTTTCGCATTATGTATACTTACCTAATATATTCTAATAAATAGTCTAGAGGCATATCCAAAATATTTTTGCATTTAAATATTTTTAAACTTACGCGATCTGAACACATAATTATAAGTATTGATACAACGGGTATTTATCGCGTTTATTTACCTTTTTCCCGACGTTTCAACAGGTTTACACTAATCACTGGATTGAACTACACAAACCGCAGGTCATCTGTAATGAAAGGCATTACTACAAGAAAATGTTTCGGGAAGCGATTGAAATTAAGAAATATCCTAATTTCAATCGTGAAGACGGGTTCAAACTCTCTGCTTCGTGGAATCCAGTGATAGCAAAGTGTACTCGTCGTAATCCGCTCTCTCATTGCGTCGCGGACACTGTTAGTGTTGTGTGTCGTCCGAGTGTGCAGAATACATTCCTATTATTGAAAATGAAATGAGGGTAGTTTCAACTAAACTAGCCCCCGTTTCGCTGAGGCGGTAACTCCAGTACTCCAGTCATCCCGTGACCACGACAGAGTGTAAACCTGTTGAAACGTAACGAAATACCCGTTGTATCAATACTTATAATTTTTGCATTTGTTATGGGTTTACTCTGTATTTTCTATTTATAATAAAAAAATATCTATCCATGTTTGTATTCTATTATAATTAGGTATATTATATCAGTCATCTAGTACCCATAACACTAGCTCTGCTAGACTTGACTTCATTTATTTGGCAATATGTGCTTTGCTTTTCTGCCAGCAAGCTCTTATTAGCTTGGGGCTAGATGGTGTTGGGCGGAGCGTCCAGCATTATTTATTTATTTATCCTAATTAGATGTTCATACACTAGTTTAATCGCAAGTGACTAGATATCTACTTAATTACTATATGTACGATAGATTTGAAGTTGATATTTTTGAGATACTGTTACACAGTTTGGCAGAACCTACAAAAATTTAATGTAGTTTTAGTTATGAAAATAAATAAATAAATACAAAATAAAGAAAAATAAATGTTTCTAGGATGATCTTGTTCCTACGTTCGTAGTCACCGTGCGCGCTTGCGTGGGTGACAGATAAAGCAGTCGACAGTGACATCAAAGCGAGTCACTTGACAGGTCCCTACTGCTCAGTGCGCTCTACTGAGATGTTTACTCAATTACGTATCACGTATTGAGTAATACAACTCAAAATAGCGACTCTCTGAGTACTCTACATGAGTACTTTACATTATAAAAACTTTAGTAAAACTAGATGCGCCCCGTGGCTTCGCCCGCGTAGAAATCTATATGTTAAATGGTTTATAAACCTTCCTCTTGAATCACTCCATTTATTTAAAACAGCCGCATTAAAATCCGTTGCGTAGTCTTAAAGATCTAAGCATACATAGGGACAGACAGACAGCGTTAGTTTTATACTATGTAGGATTCACTTGGAATGAACCACGGCGCTATTACAATTTCGAAAATTGTAATTTCTTAGACAGAGATTCGTAGATTCATTGACGAGATGTGTGAATATTAACCGTCTCTATTGTCCCTTCATGTCCAGCCCATCCTAAGGTTGCCTGGAAGAAATCGCTCTCAGCGATAACGTCGCCCTTTAGACTTCCTTAATTCTAAGTAATTATTTCTGTATTTTTTGTTCTGTGTGGTATATAAAGTGTTTTATATACATAATATATATATCTCAGCTCAGCTTTGGTAGAGTCCGGCCCGAAGCTTAAAGTCCATAAGACTGATTATCATCATCTGAGTCACAGTATGAGATTGTATGCAGGTGTTTTCTGCAAATGATCAGACACTGGCCAGGTAGGTACTGCCCGCGGCTTTGCTCACGTAGAAACAGTATCCAACCATCTTCTTAAAGCATTTGGTTATTGCTTTTTGAGACTGTGTTATAAAGAAACTGTGTGAATGGTTTTTGCGTTTCGCTTTCATCAGCGTTTTCATTAAACAAACTAATTATAATTCAGTTTTACCTCATTTTGTGTGTTAGTAAACAATGTTCGCATTTATCTCCCGAACTATGGATAAACCGATTTTGATCGCATGTCATTAACAAAAAAGGTTATATAACATGAAGTCATTCATAGCTATGTTTAATGAAAATCACTATAGCCGTAAGTTGTGAAGTAAATCTTATACCTTTAAAAACACCCATCATCATCAGCCTATAGCAGTCCACTGCTGGACATCGGCCTCGGATGGTCAGAGGGCGTCCTACACTACGTTTACTAAGTCTTGGTCTCCACTCGAGGACACGTTTGCCCCAGCGGCCGTCGGTTCTTCGCGAGATATGGCCGGCCCACTGCCACTTCACCTTGCTATTTCTTAGAGCTATGTCGATAACTTTGGTTCTCTGTCGGATGTTTTCGTTACGAATCCTATCCTTCAGAGAAACTCCAAGCATATACCCATTATGTAGGTAGGTAAAAAATACCCATCAAGTACTTAGTAAGTGCTTATAGACAGGTATCAAGCCAGACTAAAGATAGACCGGAGAAAGACCAGTTCCGACTTGGCTATCAGGTGCCATGAATATGCAAAGAGGCTGGTTATAGAAGCAGTACTTACCTATTTGCAAAAAAGTACCGTAGTCGCCTATTAAAGCGTAAATGGTTAACAGTTTCGTATGGTAAATACATAATTGCATTGTGATTGCAAGGTCAGTGTGGCTGCAGACAAAAAATAAGGAAATGTAGGTAGGTAATAGGAGAATAAGAACTAAGAGCTATTCTATTTTAACTGATATATTTATTTAGTAATTAATATTTATCAGTAATTAATAAAGTTATTGGTATGAAGGGCTTATTCCCAGAGGTCCACGACTCTATTGTTTTCAAAAAAGTTAGGTTCATACATCGTTCACCAGTGGGTCCACGACATTTTGAAATAACTAATATTTCCTTTCCCAACGGGTCCATGGAACTGTTTGGTACAGTTAGCAAGAAAAGCTTCTATAAGATAGGATAAATATTATTTTCTACGACCAAGTAAATTTTAAGCAGACAAAACAAATATACAGTTTTATTTGAGTCTCAGAGACTCTACCTAAGCAACAAGTAGGTACCTACATAAATGTACACACACAGTTTAGACATACAAAAAAGGATAAGAGAAGAAAGGTTCACATTACTTAATTTATTATAGTCCACCCAATAAAACAATAATTCCTGTGTCTTAAAATTTTCTTTTAGTCTAGTGAGAGAAAGTAAACACCTACCTTTGTCAGTATAAAGACAATAATGATTATAAGTTTATAGAGTGCATATTAGTAATTTACTTAGGAATAGGAGATATAATTAAGTATATTGTTAGTAACCTTGCATTGGTAGAATTGATGTAATCAGTAGATTATGCATTTCCGATCCAAATCATCCTTCGTCAATAGTATTTTCATGACAATGAGCCCGCCAATCAAAAATCACATCGTTAGCCCTAATCACTTCATTCAAATCCGCCCAACTTGCGCAAGCGCACAGACCTCAAACGATTGAATAAGGTACAGTGATTCGATTGGATTAGCAGATAAAAGCTGTTAGTAGCTTGAAAATTGAGTAAACTTTGAATGGTTTGATTAAAGCAGGTACCTAGCTAAAGGCGGTTACTGACAAGTGTTACGAAATGTACCATTCAATCAAAATGTGCTAAAATTACATTTACTCGACATTTTGTAAGTACGTAATATAATAAATCACCATTGGCTACCGATGACAACGGTGTAAAAAAAAGGTTAGATCACTGTGATACAACCTTTTTTAAAAATTATTGCAGTTCCTAAAACAATAAACTTTACTAGGTACTTTTAAAAAGGTCTTTGAAGGTAGTCCTATCCTACCGAAGCTTTTCTTGCTAACTGTACCAAACAATTCCATAGACCCATTGGGAAAGAAAATATTCGTTATTTTTAAATGTCGTGGACCTGCTGGTGAACGATGTATGAACCTAACTTTTTTGAAAACAATAGAGTCGTGGACCTCTGGGAATAAGCCATTAGTTGGGTTTTATGAGTAGTACAATGATCCGGGCTTGAGCATTCACAAGATACAATCATACAACAATACATCTAACAGGCCTTATCGTAGAACATCACAACAAAACGAAGATAGAACAGATTCCTCTAAGCAGTAACTCAGTGGAGAGTCCATTTAAACCAGCTTGTTTTATGATAAATCAGGATATGAACGTGGTGAGCTACATGATCAACGCAATATCAATCTAAGAATGAAGTTATAATTACATATTCAAATTTAAATATATTTATTGCGACAAACATATACATATATAGGTATAAAGGTGGTTTCATTCTAAATATATATATGTATATAGGCCTCCTCATCGATTTCGATGACGGCGACCCTAGGTAATCACGGATTTTTTCAATCATGAATTCATGAGCTCTCATATGGCTCGCTAGCAAACTCGCTAGACATTCTAAATAATGCACTCGAGTCTCACTATTTGTAAATAATAATATGTAACATTACATAGCATGCAATAATTATGACTAATTCAATCAAATTGAATTATTCAGTAGTTATTATGCGTATACTAAGATCTAGCACAGTAAGTAATTTAAAGAACAAAACATTGAAAAGCTTTGCAAATTCTTGAAAAGTGCAATGAGACACTAATACAACTCAATCAAAATTTATCTGACAAAAGCCATCAGACATTTTATGCTTTTAATGTGCACCAACCTCTCTTCTGAGGGAGGATTGGGGGAGGCCTATGTCCAGCAGTGGACTGCTAGATAGGCTGATGATGATGATGATGAAGAAGATGATGATGAACCTCTCTTCTGGCTGGTTCTTCTTTTAATTTAGGGAATTTTAAAGCCTGTAAAATTAGCTTTGGTATAATGTATTCTACATAATATTGAGTGAATAAATACGGCAAAACCCTTAGGCGTGATTCACGCGATCTAGGTTAAGCTATTTTAGACGCGAGACCTAGAGGTTTACTAGTTTAGCTCCTATTAATATGCAGATCGAGGCCTGAATAGTTAATATTTGAATCACTTTGAGAAATCATTATTCAGATTGACAAACTTGTAAACAATGTTGGTGTGAGTGATATTTATATTCTACTAGCTTCGCCCCGCTGCTTCGCCCGCGTGGATATCTATGTGTCAAATGAGTTATAAACATTACACTTGAATCACTCTATCTATTAAAAAAATCCGCATCAAAATCCGTTGCGTAGTTTTAATTATCTAAGCATGCATTAGGACAGGCAGACAATGGGAAGCGTCTTTGATTTATACTATACCGGGAAAAAAGTAAATCGTGGCATTATCCCAATAAGGTTTGCTGGAAGAGAACTCTTTTAAAGGTTAGGTTCGCCTTTGTTTAAATTTTCTAGAATAAGTTTTGTGTTATGTGTTTCGTACAAAAAGTATAAATAAATAAATAAATTATTGACCTATCGACAAATCTGAGTTGTTTTTTTTTTGTTTTAGACATGGGTAGTTGTATGTTTGAGTGTAAATATGAACTGCTATAATATGAAAAAAGCTAGTTACCCATGTAAAAAATTACTAAACCAATATCATTTTTATTATATGGATTATGACATATTTTAATCTTAGATTGTTTAAAATGTTCATCATCATCATCATCAGCCTATATCAGTCCACTGCTGGACATAGGCCTCCCCCGATGAGCGCCATTGCGCCCTGTCTTCAGCTTGCCGCATCCAGCATCTACCTGCAGTCTTTCGCAAAATAAAATGTTCAGTAAGTAATTATTTTATTTTACAAATTACTATCTTCTGGCCGTTATTCCTACAGGCAGACGCGTTATTCCTATTCCTATTATAAAATATAGCCTATTTCTTTATTTTATTTGTTTAAAATATATATATATATATATACCTACATCTGTGCAAAATTTGAGGATCCGTTTAGTAGTGTTGGCGTAAAGAGATAACAAATATCCAAACGAATGTAGGGGAGACCGAGACAAAACATTTGCATTTAAAAAAACTCCTAGGAAAATGTATTCTCTCAGTGAATTGGGTGATCCAACTGTGCGACAATAGTTTCAATTACAAAAGGTTATATAAAATAGTTCTCTTATTTACAAAACATCAGACAAACTCCCAAAACTAAAATATTTTATTTCAGAGCAAAGTTAAAACATTTCGTAACACAATGGCGTATTTCCGCTGTACATTACTTGCGGTTGCTTTGTTCAACAAACAAAAAGATATTGCATGTTGAATCTATTTACCTCACAGAAAACTAACTGTGCATGTGAAACACTTTTTTTTCCATCATTCAACCTTCATTTGCTCACCTGGCAATAAAAATAATAATGTGTGGAATGCAGCCCCAGTTTAGTAATGACAAATCTTTTACCAACGTGTGGTCTAACGATGTTGCCAACAGGAAATGGTGTCTGATTAGCCACGGTATCGTGAAATTATTAGCGGTTAACCATTTCCTATTAGATGTTCCGTGAACTAATTAAATTATCTCTCTGTTGGTACACACAGACAGACTTCCTTACTATCAAAATATCCATTCACATATACAAATGTTGATATTATTTTAAAGATGACGCGTCCATTGATATTCAGGTGGATAGTAGGGTATCTTACTCAATATGAGAAAAATTAGCATTTTGGGTTTTATCTCCTTTGAATACCTTATCTTCGAATAATATTTCTCATTCGTCATCTACCTAGTGAAATTGACACAATCTTTTAGTTTTATGATTATGTACTTATGTAGTCTCTAAGGGGTGTAAGGGGGACTCCAACATCTCGTCTCCCAAGCCAACCTAACCTGCTCGTGGTACACCCTGCTAGACAACGAACTAGGGCCTTTTGAAAATATCAAACCATCTTCATTTATTGATAACTCAATAATTTTACTATTATTTTCCATTACTTGACACTGGCAGAAAAGTGTTCAACCAGACTAATTTGCCATTAGCAAAGAATCACCATCTTATAGTCTCTAACTCTAAGGTGTTTAACATATGATGGAACTTATGCCTGAATACTCAAACGGACTGTGCAAATCGCGATCTTTCGTCAAATTTCCACTAAAATCTGTCAAAAAATAGCTACTTAAAACGTGCACTCAGAACAACTCAGAATTGTGTTTTAGTATTCGGGAGCTAGTTAAGTTACTTTGTACACATGTAATGCCAAGAAATAAAAATGATATAATTATTATAAACTAAAGTTAACCAAACGGAAACTTGAAAGTCAATCAGATACCATCGGAGAAAGGCGTCGATAATTGGAAATATTCATACATAAAAAAGTCTGTCTGACGATAAAAAAAACACACCGAATTGTGAATATCTTGCTCGTTTATAGCCCATAACAGTAATTATATTTAATATACGCTTGTATCGACACGCTTTCGCGAGTTTTTCGTTTTTTTTTATTTACAAAAAAATAACACGTTTGGAAAAAACTAGCGTACGCAAACCAAGAAACTAATCATCATCATCATCAACCTATGTTAGTCCACTGCTGGACATAGGCCTCCCCAAACGAGCGCCATAGCGCCCTGTCTTCAGCTTGACGCATCCAGCACCTACCTGCAGTCTTTCGCAGGTCGTCATCCCACCTGGTCGGAGGGCGTCCTACACTACGCTTACCGAGTCGTGGTCTCCACTCAAGAATACGTTTGCCCCAGCGGCCGTCGGTTCTTCGCGAGATATGGCCGGCCCACTGCCACTTCAGCTATTTCTATATGATCTAATAAATCATTAGAGAAACAAAAATATAACAACAAACTCTACTAAAGTGACACAGTAAAATTACCTTATGCCTTTACCACCTACATACATATATTGCTTCTACACAGCGAGCTACAAAGTGTTTTTGATCAGAGTGGTCTGAAATTAGAAGCAATTGCATTTAGCTTAATGCATCTTTAATTGATGGTTAAGAGCCCTAAACATTATTAATAGCAAAGTTATTGATCGGTGTTGTTGGCTAAATCGATCTCAATTAGTTATTTCTAGTCTTGAATCATTTATCATGTAGAAAATAGAGTTATTAGCGATTTAACTAAAGTTCTGAATATATTGGTAAAGGATGAAGCCAGTCTCATCACGTCATCATAATAATAATAAAACGTCAAGTGCGAACTCACGCACCGAGAGGGTTCCGGGGTAAATTGTAAGAAAATATTTGGCCTATTAATTTTTTCTAGATCAACGGGATATACGAGTATAATATAATATGAGAGTATAAATAATACGAGTATATAGGTTTTTTGTCTGCTTGTGTATCTTAACACAGAGTGAATTGACGACTTCTGGAGCACGGTGGGCGAAGGTCCGCTTGCGACGCAGGAGGCAGATTCGATTCCCACCTCGGGACAATTTATACGATCTACAGAATTTTATTACGGGTGTTCTGGTCGTTTTCTATGTATAATAAAAAATATCTATCTATGTAATGTATGTACATCAGTCATCTAGAACCCATAACACAAGCTTTGACTTAGCTTAGGGCTAGATGATGCAGTGTGGATTGTCGAGCATTATTTATTATTAATTTTTATTGATTGATTTAACTGGTAGTTAGTAACGTACCTACCACCCTCCAAAGACAAGTGTATATACATATGTATGTGTGTTCTTAGATAAGATTAGATTACATATTTACATATTTCTCGACATCAGCATAGCATAGGGTAATGTAGAGACTTGCTTGACCAAAAATAGCACAGGCTTCTTTATATACGGAAATAGCCCGTGTGAAGATCCTGGTAGGAACTATTCATCCGTATGTAAACGTACGAAAACAACTTCGCAATTCCATAAAAATATTGAAAACCTTGACCTATTAATAAAATAGCTCTACTAACTTAATTCAATTAGGAATTGAATTACAACAGTTATAGCATTAACATGCTAAACGTGCCAAAGATTAATAATTCAGATAGGACTAAATTGTTATTCGACGCCCGATTTTGACCTACAGACAATGAAACAAAAAAGTGACACGCAATAAATAATTCTCACGCCCGAATAAACGCGGAAGGCAAAGATGATGTAGCGTTCAGATGTGGCACTGGGGTCCATGACCTTTGCGGTAGGGTTGAAAGAAATGGTAGTAACAATTGTTTGTTGAAAAAAAAACGGTTTTATGTAATGTTTTCTTTGTAAAACGAAACATACATTGGCAACTTTTTGTTTCCGTTAAGAAAGGTTCCTCCAAAATTATTAAATTTTGTGTGCCAACTCAGAACATGAGCAATAACGAGCGCATAGCCATTCTTTTGTTGTGTCGTTCCCAAAGTCGTTTCTTATATTCCGCACATTCAATTGTTTATAAAATGGTATCTTATCCAATTTATAAACAATTGAATGTATGGAAATCTCTGATAATTTGGACAGCCCTACGTCAATATCCCGCAAGATTCCATATACGTCTTCGCATGAGACCGCCAATAAAGAGATCGTCCGCGATAAGCGAAATCGTTAAATTAAATCGTAATACACTTGACATCGACAGGAACATGTTTGTGAGCTTTATTCGCCTATTTTGTTTACGTCTCAATTCACCTGCCCTGTTTTGGCGAAAGAAAAGGTCGGGGCAGCCTTTTTTCAACCTTTTGAGGCTAACGAACAGCTCTCGAGAAGCCTGCAAGGCTCTCAGCGACAGCACATGACTTGAGGAAAGCTTTCCTCAACGTAGAAATCGGAAAAAAGATCTCTAGTTCGATTCCTGTCTGCATTCAACAACGTAAACAACGTTGAGTCGAATTTTGACGACCACCTGACTTTTGATTTTCCAAAACAACAACAATGCTTTTTAAAACATTCCTGTAGATGTAGTGGTGGCTCTATGATATTGTCATCATCACATTTACGTACGCAGGTGAACAGTGAACACTGAACATCCCTCCCCAAGTATGAGGAGTTTTGTCTAAGTTACCACACTTGGCTGTCGGATTGTTGTATAATACATAGCAGAAAATAGCTGCTCTAGGTTATAATTGTCATTAAAAGTTCGGCGACCCTCGCTTGCAAAAATCGCTCCGAATATCGCTGTCCCTGTTCAACCCTTGCGCCGCGCCCCATACGTGCGCGATAGCAATATTAGCCGTTCAAAATTTGGTTTGTTCCGTAATACCAAAAATTATGACAAAAAACTTTTTGTATTCTTCACAAAGTATTGTTATTCTGTAACTAGACAATATAAGCTGTGTTCCTTAATAAATAACACGTAAGATATTGATGTTTTTAATACGAAACAAATAGAAAGAAAACTTGTCCATTTTCGCATAAAAATGTGCAAAATGCTATTGGCTTTCATTTAATTTTAGGTAAGTATTTTGAAAAAAAAAAACTATTTAGGAACCTAGATAAATACTATTCAAATACAAACAATACAATATTATAGTGGAAATATGCTTGAATTGGAAATCATTTTGGTATTACGTTTGTATGAAGAATTTGTCCCTCCGAAGGCCTCTTAATCTGTTCAATGCTAAAACTTTTAAACAGCGATACGCAAGACTGAACTTTGATATAAGAAAAAATAATGTACGTATCTTGCAATAATGGAATGTTGCCACTTTCATCCTTTTTTGTTGAAGTAACATTTTATCTGTGGTAATAAAATGATAATTGCTAAGTTTAATTTCTAAAGCTCGCTTTTATAAAGTGTTTATCTTTTATCAACGCAATAAGTACTGTTACGAGCGCTTAATACTTTAAAAGGTAACGTGATGCTATTTGCACAGATAATTAATATGGGAAAGAAGTTCCGTCGCACGTTTTATGTCATAAGATAGTAAAATAGCGAGAGTTAGTAAAACTAGGAGGTCTGCGCTTTAAAAAGAATATTTTTTTGTGACACAGTTGATTTTTTATGATCTAGTTTTTACTTGACTTCAAAAACAGTAGGAGGTTCTGTGGTCGGCATATGGCATATGTATTTTTTGTTTATTCGCCGATTTCACCGTCAGTTGTAAACAGATTTTGATAATTATTTTGGTTATGTTTAATAATACTAGTATAAACAAAACAATGATATTATAAAATATAATCTCATATAAATTTTGTTGCTAGCGATTACTATTTGTCCCGCAAAACTAAAATTGCAATTTAGCGTCGGTTGTTAGCATGTAATGTATCAATATAATGAAAAAAACATCAAATTGTTATAATTGTTTACCACTCAGTCCAGTTGGTACAATGACACAAAGATATCACCTTTAATTGACGACCGATGTGGCGCGGTGGGCAAAGGTCCGTCTGCGACGCAGAAGGTTGCGGGTTCGATTCCCGCCTCGGAACAATTGTGTGTACGATCTGCAGATATTTGTTCCGGCTGTTCTGGTCGTTTTCTATGTATAATAAAAAATATCTATCTATGTAATATATTGTTATTATGTATATCAGTTATCTAGTACCCATAACACAAGCTCTGCTTACCATGGGGCTAGATAATGCTGTGTGGATTGTCCAGCATTATTTATTTATTCATTTAATTTCACACGTTATCTTCATTTGCATCAGTGAGGCTCTAGGACGGTAGGCATTCTACCATTAACAATTAACATTATCTGTCCAGAGCGGTGTAATTTGCATAGGAGTGCATATGCTGATTCCGTTAGCAAGTATAGGAAACCTGAAGTACGTAGGTACCAGTCGTGTTTGTTTTGTATGTTGGTACTAGCGTGAGAACGTTAAGTTGGTAGCGTTTGTAAACTTGTATGTGAACTAAAACGTCTACGAAGGAGGATTCATCATTATAATCATCAGCCTATAACAGTCCACTGCTGGACATAGGCCTCCCCCATAGAGCGCGATGGCACCCTGTCTTCAGCTTGCCGCATCCAGCATCTACCTGCAGTCTTTCGCAGGTCGTCATCCCACCTGGCCGGAGGGCGTCCTACACTACGTTTACCGAGTCGTGGTCTCCACTCAAGAACACGTTTGCTCCAGCGGCCGTCGGTTCGAAGGAGGATTCATGTAGTCAAAAGTCTATAACTCTATTTCTTTCATTGTCATGATATCAGCCCATACACGTCGCTGAACATAGGCCATACGAGACGCCACAAACATATAATTTTTTCTGTGTTAGGTAAATGATGTATACGCTATTATTATATAATAATATAATAATGCTGGACAATTCACACATTCCCGCCTCGGAACAATTGTGTGTACGATTTGCAGATATTTGCTCCGGGTGTTCTGGTTGTTTTCTATGTATAATAAAAAATATCTATCTATGTAATGTATTGTATTATGTATATCAGTCATCTAGTACCCATAACACAAGCTCTGCTTACCATGGGGCTAGATAATGCTGTGTGAATTGTCCAGCATTATTTATTTATTGTTATTTATTATATGGAAACTTGTAATTAGCCTCAGTAGCATATCAATACAGTACAATACAAAAATACTTCATTGTACACGAGATACAGATCATTACAAAATACATTACATGCGACAAGTACAATGGGCGGCCTTATCGCTTAGAAGCGATCTCTTCCAGGCAACCTTTGGATGGAAGGAATCATGCATGTTATCTTAAGCAAAGACCTTATTGTAAAAACATAGCTTCTTATATTATACGTTTTCTTAATTTTTTATAAATAAAATAAATAAAACCAGACATACATTACGAAAGCTGCCAAGATCTCTAGATTTATCGCAACCAAAGATTATGCGTATTGCAATATTTTATTTTTAACCCTGAAGAGCCGATAAAAGGGCCATTAGAGAGCATTTAAGGCTGTCACATTATTTATCAGAGCTCAAGGGTTAAGATAACAGCGCTGGATGCCAGTCCAGAGTCCAGAGTGGGCCAATGAATCTTGGAGTAAGCCAGTGGTAGTAATAAAGTCAAAACGTTTAACAAATTCTAGATTAAAATAAATACAAAACTTTTTAAAGATAGAAAAGTTTTTTTTTGTAACTTGTAATACAAAAAAAACATGCGTAAAAAAAGTGTGAAAAAAGTGTGTTTAGGTATTTAGATATTAATTAAAAACACAGAATATTTTTTATAATGTTTAGACGAGGCATTCAGATCTATTGCGCAATTATATGGGTATAAATAAAAAATAAATAACATAGGTAGGTCAGGTACACTACATATTTCATATTTCATAATGGATTGTACATAATTATGTAGGTGTCTCCTTACAAAATCGTGTGACTTTTATCAAAAAGCCAAATAAGTAATGCGATACCATCGGAAATCGGCATTTAAAATATTATTTACTAGTTTCTGCCCGCGGCTTTGCATGCGTTGTTTCTATGGAATCGTTTCAAGGTAATTTATATCTTAGGATTTATGGAACAAAAAGTACAATCAGGAACAAAAAGCCTATGTTTTAGATAGATAATTATAATTATTGATAAAACTATACCTATCTGAAACAGTTTGGTAAAAAACACGATAATACATGATTCATAAAACTTATATCTAAAACTGTTTGGTAAAAAAAACGTTAATAATTGGTGGCCTTAGCGCTTAAAAAGATTTCTTCCAGACAACCAAACTTTTATTCTAGGCTTAGAACTATATGCAAAATTTCAGCACTTCAAGCAATATTCGTCCACTGGTTATGGCGTGAAGAGGTAACAAACATCCAAACATCCGCACTTTCATATTTAGAAGATTAGTGTGATAATCTGTGGTCTTCTTATTGGCACGATCCAAGTCGTGATCGTGAAAGATTGAAGTTTCGATTTCATTTCGAATCACGAACGGAAATACTCGGGTACATTTAAAAAATAAATTGTAAAATATGCGGAGTCCGATGAAAGGAGATAAAGTGGGCTTGATTTATTTTATAGCAGATTATTATTTTCCGGGAGGTATTACAGATCTGCGAAAACAGGCATAAATTGATAATGTAAAATATATAAATAAATCACTGACGCAGGAGGTTCCTGGTTCGATTCCCGCCTCGGAACAATTGTGTACGATCTGCAGATATTTGTTCCGGGTGTTCTGGTCATTTTCTATGTATAATAAAAAATATCTATGTATGTAATGTATTATTTATTAAAAAAATAATAATAATGCTGGACAATTCACACAGCATTATCTAGCACCATGGTAAGCAGAGCTTGTGTTATGGGTACTAGATAACTGATGTACATAATACTATATATTATTTTTTATTATACATAGAAAACAACCAGAACACCCGGAATCGAACCCGCAACCTCCTGCGTCGCTGGCGGACCTTCGCCCACCGCGCCACATCGGTCGTCAAATGTATTGATTTTAGGTACCGATGTGTGGTGAGGTGAGGTCCCGAGCTTACTATTTTATTTCTTTGTTCGGGATACCTAAAATTATCCAATGCTGCTGTTACTTCCCTAAAAATATCCAATGCTGACAACCAGTCCAGAAACAAGTAACAAGTAAGGGCTGATATTTCTTATAATTTTACAGGTAGCTGGAACTAGCCTGAAATAGGCTACTTTTTATTCCATAAATCAGTTCCCAACAAGTTTTGTCTAGGACCAATGTGCTTCGGAAGATAAATCCAGCAAACCCAAACTCGACAGCATTAAGTCGTTTCGTTTAGGAGTTCCTATTGCCACTACTTGTTTCCATCATCAGAACAACTCGATAGTATGGTATTGCATTTTGTCACCAAACTTACATAGGTACATATATATGCCAAATTTCTGTTCAATCTGTTGAGGATAAGTGGTCAAAAACTCAATCGCAAGATTTCTCCCACGCGTACTAACAGGGCAAGTAGAATAAAAGGTTAGTTGTACTTACCATTTATTCTACTACAAATACCAGTTATTTTTTGATGCCTAGAATATACAATATATCATTTACTACCTATAAAAATGTCATTTAAATAACGTCGCACAACGAACCTTGTCAAGAACTAAGTTGAAAATGCATAGCAAAAAGCTGAACGAAATTTCAGTAATATAGAGTGTGGCTCGTAAGGCGCGGACAGATACACGTTCAGTCGTTCATCGTAAAACTTCAATACGTTCATTCAACATACCAACATTGACGTTCTATCAAGCATTTTTCCATTCGACTTCACATTTTCCATACATTTCCCTTATGAATGTTCAGACAAACCCAACCTACGTAATAACTACAGTGTATGCAAGCAGTGCATGCTCTATGCTCCTAATTACAGAGATACCGCTAGTTTTGCACGCACTTGTCGAGACAGTCTGCTCTGTTATTTATTCTATGGCCATTGAAGTTTAGAACCCTTACTATAGAAAGTCGTCTATCTTCTGCAAATCTCTCTTCTTTGTCTTTTAGAGCTATAGTCCGATTTGAAAACCTGTATATTTAGTATGTATACAAAGGGGTTGTAAAAATTAAACAATATTGGTGGAAATATTTAACAACATTGGTCTCATCTCGAAACAATTTTTGATAGAATAGAATATAAATAACATTTATTTGGACAGAAGCAACAAAATACTGGTACAATTCTTGGTTTTGATAGCTTTCGTTTTCTAATACAAACATTTTCGCTGCTACGTGCAGCGAAAATTGTTAATGTCTTTGTTGACATAAAATATCTTGGATTCTCAATAAGAGTATAGGTTATACATCGGCTGTCATATCATCACTTACCATCAGGCGAGATTCTGGTTAATCGAACTATTCACGGTAAAATAAATAGCCCGCAGTCAAGTATAGAGCCCGCGCCACCGCCGATGTCCGATAGACGCGGCGCTGCTATCTTCGCAAAACTAAATGTGGCTGTTTTTGTTCTATGTATTGTTCTTAAGTTCCCGCTTTTGCCGTAAGACTTCAGTGGTGGCGAGCACTCTAGTATGAAATTCATGACAAAGTCAATGACGTTATATTTTCCTGATATTAAAAAACTAGAGATTAATGTCCGTCGTTGCAAAAGTCATCTTAAAAACGTTATGAATTATCAAGTTCCTGGTCATAAAATTGTCCTTTAAACTTTTGAAGTCAAGACAAAATCCATTCATTAGTACAAGCACTCCATAAAAAAATTTTGACGAACAATTTATTTCTGGTAACTAATGGTAGGTAACTTTTCAAGTACAGTCAGCTCCAAGTTCTGCTCACTTACTACACTTGACCTGTCTGAGGAAGGCTCTTGAGCACGAACCTTCCGGAGATAGGCCTTCGTCGCAGCAGCGGAATTAAAGTGGACTTGTTAGAAGCACGGAGCTGTAGAAAAGTGTTTTGTAAATAAACGGAGGGAACTAGATGGCGTTAGTAAAATTACTGAGTAATGAAATATGCATCTAACGGATATAGAAGTGGGAAATCATCATTTTTGTAAAGTGAATTATTTGTTTGCGTGTAGAGTATGCTCATAGTCATGTTTAAGTTTTATAAAATGCTCATAATTACCGCAGGTTTATTGGTTACCGCAAAACACGTAAAAAAGTTAAGTAAGTATAAAGTTTTTGTTTGTTTTTTCTGGACTTTAGAATGTCGTATTTAAAAAAAATCTAGATTAAACAATAGTCAGTTACGCAACACATTTAGGCTTTGGTTTTTTCAGATTTACTTCGAAATTATGTTTTTACTACAAATCCTTGCAAAATAGTGTAAAAATTAAAACAATATAAAAAAATGGTTTACTTCTGAAATTCGGTACCTACACAAAATAAAGCTAATAAGAATAAACTTCATATTTAGCCAGAAAATTCGATGATTTGTAAGCTTTTTTGTAAAAACAGATCAAAAATAGACATATATTTAAAGAAAAAGAGTAACTACATATTACTATGCTTCTACTGAAAAGTCGAGTTTTGGGCTACCCCAATTGAACTTGCAATCGACGACAATATTTTCATCATAAAACCGCTTTGGTAAAAGCTTTACCTCCCGAATCTTCTAGTTATCTATGGTAGGTTTATCTATGCCTCTATGGCATGCTAAACACTCGCATTTGTCTGCTCCCGACTAGCTAAGGTTAATAGCACCTTGTTTATAGACAGACACGGTCGTAAATCGTGTTGCTAGTGGAATATCTCCTTCGCAACCAGGAAGATGTGAAGACCCTCCTGGAAATTTATGAAAACGACGTAGGTACATACCCATAGCTTTTACAACCAGCAGTCTCGTACAGCACTGCACCGCCTCTTTTAATTGATACCTCATTGCTGTTGTAGTAACCTGTTTTAGTCATAGACTATTTTAGTTTATGGAAGACTAGCGGACCTTCCCGGCTTCGCACGGTTTTAGTGCGGATCCCTAATTTTTTTGAAAATATAATATAGCCTATGTTCACCGGGGACAGTGTTAACTTATAAATGATAACATAGAAAGCGCCACGGAAACACAGGCCTACTTATGCACGCCTGAAAATTGTTTGTCCTACTTGTCGGAATTAAATAAAAAACTTGTAATAATACATCAAAATATAAGAAGCATATCTCGAAATTTTGACGAATTCATCATTTTAATTAAACGCATGAAAATACATCCAGATATTATAATACTAACGGAATGTTGGTTATCTAAGAGTTATAATCCGCCCCTACTTGATGGTTATGACATCTTTTTCACAAAAAATAATATTTTACAAAATAACGGTGTAGTACGCGAAATGTAATCTTAAAGCTAGTACTTATGAACCTAATTTTACAGACGCTAATTGCTTGGTTACAATAGTAAATAACATACCAATTATTTCTATTTATCGATCACCGTCCTATAAAAATATAACAAATTTTATTACTTCGCTAGACGCTTTACTTAAGTCGTTTACAAAGTCTAAAAATATTATTGTGAAAGGCGATTTTAATATAAACATCTTAGATGACGCAATCGACCAGCGAACATCAGAATACCTGGACGCACTAGCATTTCATGGCCTTTTGCCCACTCATACTTTTCCTACGCGTCTATCAAATTGTCTGGACCACTGTTTTACTAAGACTAACCAAAATTCTAGGACCCTAGTGATCCAAAATAGTGTTACAGATCATGATGCCATAATATTATCGCTTTTAAACTCGCCCAGTAGAAATAGAAAAACAACAGTTAAAAGGGTAAACTACACGGCAATTAATAAAGATCTGAGTGCCACTGACTTTACTCCTGTAATTAACTCTACTAGCTGTGATCTCGCTACTGATATCTTCATAGACATACTTTATAATGTCATAAAAAGTAACACGCAAGAAGTAAAAGTAGCTCGCCGTAAGATGCCTATAAAACCCTGGATTACTCCTGGACTAATACGATGCATGAGGCACAGAGACCATCTTCATAGCAAACTAAGAAAATTTCCAAAGGATGAAACGCTTAAAATTATTTACAATAGATACCGCAACTTTTGCAATTCTTTACTTCGAAAACTCAAACAGGCTTTTGAGAAATCTGAATTTGAGAAAGCAGGTTCAGACATTAAAAAAACATGGCAAATAATCAATAATATAACTAATTATAAACCAAATAAAACGCTCCCAGAAGATTTAATAAAAGATAAAAGCCCCGATAGAGCTGTTAACTACGTTAATGAATATTTTGTTAATGTTGGTAAATCCTTAGCTGAGAAATTTACAAATAGAGACGATATTGCTGTGGAAGTACAAAATAGTAGGAGCTGTAATTCTTTCGTGTTATATGACATTGATTGTTCAGAAGTTCAGACACTCATAACGTCTCTAAAAACAGATTGTTCAATAGGATGGGACGGAATCTCTGCTAAGATTCTTAAACAAAATATAGAGGTTATTGTTAGGCCCCTTACGCACATATGCTCTCTCAGTTTTTCAACCTTTACTTTTCCTAAAGCGTTTAAGAAATCAGTCATACTCCCGATCTACAAAAGTGGCGACAAATCCATGGCAATTAACTATAGGCCCATTTCAATTCTGCCAACACTATCTAAAATATTAGAGAGAGCTATCAACAATAGACTGGTTAACTACTTGGAAAAGTTCAAACTGCTCTCTGCTAACCAATATGGATTCCGCAAAGGAAGGTCTACTGCTGACGCCGTATCAGAGCTCAATGATTTTATTGTTAGCTGCCTGGATAAAGGCACTAAATGTCTTGGGATTTTCCTTGACCTAGCCAAAGCTTTTGATACGGTGTCAATTCCTTTGCTCATACAGAAGTTGGAGGGACTGGGAATTGAAGGAGACCAACTTAAATTGATTGGAAGTTACCTTAGTGATAGAAGTCAATGCGTTAAAATTGGTGATCATCTCAGTTCCGAATTAACAGTTACACATGGCGTTCCGCAAGGTAGTATTCTCGGTCCGACACTATTTTTGACCTATATTAATCAAATATGTAACCTTAACCCAGAAAACTGCAAACTCCTTACATTTGCCGATGATACTGTTTTACTTTTTTCAGGAGAAACTTGGGACATGGTTCATAAACATGCTCAACGTGGTTTTAATCTAGTATCTACCTATCTCTACCAGAATCGTCTCACATTGAATGCTGAAAAGACAAAGTATCTTGCTTTTGCGCTGCGGAAAAGTGGTCTGCCCAATGCTTTAGACTCTATTAATACATTGAAATCTCACACCATGCAGTGTATCTACTCAAAACATGGCAATAACTGTGACTGTATTAAGTTAGAAAGATGTGAGATGATTAAATATCTGGGAGTTACAGTTGACTCACAATTAACTTATGTGCCACATATTAATGTACTAACATCTAAGATACGTCGACTTATTGCCATTTTCAAAAATATTAGACACGTAGCTTCCAAAACACAATTGAAGATTACATATTTTGCTCTTTGCCAAACTCTACTCCTATACTGTGTGACGGTCTGGGGAGGGTCCTCAAAAACGCACATGCTCCCTCTTGAGAGAGCGCAAAGAGCTGTCCTTAAAGTAGCAAACTCATACCCATATAGATACCCTACATCTCAACTCTATACGGAATGTCAGGTTCTCACTGTTAGGAAACTTTTTGTTCAGCAGACCATTCTTAGACTTCGGGCAATAAAGGCAAAAGACTCTCTTTTGCAGGATAAAACACGGAGAATTATTAAATATCAAACGATATCGTGTAAAACTAGCTTTGCACAAAAGCACTCCTCCTTCCTTGGAAAATATCTACATAATAAAATAAACAAAACAATCACTTTACATGATACAACTCATTTTGAATTGAAAAGAAAGTTAAATTTATTTTTACTAAATTGTGACTACCTAGAAACAGAGAATTTGCTTAAAATAAGTACCTAAATAACTTTTTTATTTTATTTTTTTCTTCTCTTGTTCGTTTGCTCACAATGTTGTATACATGTTTAGCATAATGCTATTATAAATAATTTCTCTAACTCTATATTTTGTTTTATATACACACAACATATTTATTAGGTCATTTAATTTATTCAACATTTTTCGCACGCATACACATATTTATACTTACAAAACTCTACATACTTATACACTTTTGCTTAGGGCTTGATCTTAGTTTTAGTTTTATTTTTATTTTATTTTTTTTTACTTATACTTATTGTTTTAGTTTTTAGATAAGGTAACTGATTTTTGTTTAACCTCGAATTTCGTTTCGATTTGATGTTTTGGTTATACTTAGTTTCGCTTTTCTTCCAATTGTTAAACGTAATCTATGTTTAAACTATACCTACCATTGTACTTTAGTCGCACTCCCGGTGTCTGTGAGGCAGAGTAGCCCTCGCGTCTAAACACAAGTTTTACTTAGTTAGAGCGAGGAGTCGATGCATTTTCAGCACTAAGGTTTTAGGGTAGAGTACTTTACCGAAAGGTAAACTTAAATGTTATAGAGATAGTAATTAGTTTTAGATAAGTACTCTGTTAACCTTTAACCTTTAGAAACCATTTTTTTGAAAATAAATACTTTTTATTATTAAAAAAAAAAAAAAAAAAAAAAAAAAAAAAAAAAAAAAAAAAAAAAAAAAAAAAAAGTGTAGCTTCCCAACGGTGAAAGAATTTCAGAAAAATCGGTCAAGTACTTTCGGAGCCTATTCATTACAAACAAACAAACAAGCAAAAAAATCAAACCTTTCCTCTTTATAATATTAGTAGGTATAGATATTTTTGGATATTTTAGCTAAGCTAGTATTTTAACTTTCCGTATCAGATGCGGCGTCAATATTGACGCCTTCGACTCAGCCCGAGGATGATGTAATAGCCGACTAAGAGAGAGAAAGAGAGAATATTTTATTTGTCACTCAATCAACAAAAATAAAAGACAAAGCAGGCTAATTTGCAATTGAGTCACTAAACGGTCTCAACGGTCGGTTTCAATTCAAAACAATACAAAAATAATTTATTGTACACCAGATGCAGATGAAAATATATAACATGCGACAAGTTCGATGGGCGGCCTTATCGATGAGAAGCTATCTCTTTCAGGCAACCTTTGGATGGGAAGACTTATGTGAAGGTTTCGTTGTAAAAGAATCTACCGCAACAGTATCCTTCGGCATTATTGTTAGCACCTCTACTGCTATCACTTATCCGCCTACCTAGTAGACGTAGGAAGTAATACTATAGGTAAGTTCCTACTTACATAACATAGACCGAAATCTGTTTCAGCTTAGACAAGAGTCTAGTTTTACGTCTAAGTTTCCGTACCTACTCGTAACTGATGTTAATTTTTTTTTCAAAATGCTTCATCGCACTAATATTCTAAACGCGTATGTTTGGATGTTTAGATGGATGGATGGATGTATAAATGGATGTTTGTAACTTCTTCACGACAAAACTACTGAACGGCTTTTTTTACAGATGTTGCTCTCTAGCTTTAAGCCTAGCCTATTTAACATACCTACATTTTTATCCCTAAAACAGTTCCCATGGGATATTAATAAAATAACCTTTAAACGGTTCCATAGGCACATTATATTTATTTATTTATTTATCATCATCAGCCTATAGCAGTCCACTGCTGGACACAGGCCTCCCCCAATGAGCGCCATAGCGCCCTGTCTTAACATTCTCTCGCGTCTCAGAATTTTCACGACAGGCAATCACTAAGTTCTTGAAGCTAATCAACAAATTGTTTAATAACCTTTGCAGATGGTGTAGCCAGAGCGTAATCCATTACAGTCAAACTCAAGCCCGTTATAAAGTAAATCAATTAAGCCTTGGCTGCACCTGCCGACAAATCCATCATGTCAGCTTGCTCGCGACTGTGTAAAAACCCTTAAATACAAGTAGGTCCCGCCTGTGTAGCACAAAAAACTTTTTAAATTACCCGTCCACACGTTCCATTCCACGTTTAATTCAAAATAGGAAGAAATAAACGATCGCACGAGCCACAACAGCCTGTCAATTGTTTTTTATTGTTATTATTTGTTTCGTTTTTTAAACTTGGAATGACAATTCTTAAATTGCAGTTCCTGTCAAACAGCTGTTGACTTTATAATCGATAGCTGGCAATTATTTCATGGCTGTTACAAAAGTATGACAATTATTTTATTACCGTCGACGGGTTATTTTGAGGAGTTTCGAATCAGCAAGTTTTTATACGATGGTTTGGTATTTATTGATTATTTGGTGAAATTAAATGAAATGAAATGAAAGTTTATTTCTTTAGGCTTACAAAATAATAAGCACTTAGACAAGTCATATATTATACTATTCATTATTATATTGATGTTCACTTCAATTTTTTGTCCACCAGTGGAAGAAGTGAAGAGTGAGGTTTGGTATTTATATTTGTTTTTTTTTTGGTGTTCTTGAGTGGAGACCACGACTCGGTAAACCACAGGTAAACGTAGTGTAGGACGCCCTTCGACCAGGTGGGATGACGACCTGCGAAATACTGCAGGTATTATACGATGGTTTGGTATTTATATTTGTTTTTTTTTGGTGTTCTTGAGTGGAGACCACGACTCGGTAAACCACAAGTAAACGTAGTGTAGGACGCCCTTCGACCAGGTGGGATGACGACCCGCGAAAGACTGCATGTAGATGCTGGATGCGTCTAGCCGAAGACAGGGCGACGCTATGGCGCTCATTGGGGAGGCCTATGTCCAGCAGTGGACTAATATAGGCTGATGATGATGATGGTTTATTGATTTATGTAGGTAATAATTATTATTGGGGTTATTAATTGTAATGAAGTTTTAAGATTCTGCTCGGCAGCTGTGATTCTAATGATACCCTTTAAAAACCATAAATACGAATAACCTGTTCCGTCAATGGAACTCCAACGGTACCTTTGACAACACCATCTTTTGGCAATAAATCTTTTGAAGAGTTATTATGTGAGAGATGTAATCTTTAGCGGTTTTGGTGTATAACTTTTTTTTACATTCTTTAGCTACCGAAAAAAAGCAACAATTGGTACTTTGATAGATAGTGGCTGCGAAAAAAATATCAAAATGATAATACTTAAATATTCTTTTGAGATGTAATATCAAATTTAAATTTTTATCAAATTTTGTTATTCGTTTGTAGTGTCCTCGTTTGGGGATGGTTTATGTCCAGCATTGGACGTTTACAGGCGTTTGCTATCTATTATTTTTTTTATAATAATGCTGAACACAATTCACACAGCATTATCTACCCCCATGGTAAGCAGAGCTTGTGTTATGGGTACTAGATAACTGATATACATAATACAATACATAGATAGATATTTTTTATTATACATAGAAAACGACCAGAACACCCGAAACAAATATCTGCAGATCGTACACACATTTGTTCCGAGGCGGGAATCGAACCCGCAACCTCCTGCGTCGCAGGCGGACCTTCGCCCACCGCGCCACATAGGTCGTCTAAGATCTATGAATCTATCTATCTAATAATAATAATAATGCTGAGACAGGGACCTTTTTGGCCCCACATGTAATACGTATTTGCTCTATTCTGTATATCTTATATTTTCCTTGTAATGTTTTTTTCTTGTTTTTATTATTTTCTTACCATGTAATGTGTCGTGTTATGTGTTATGTATGGTGTCAAATAAATGTATTTTCTTTCTTTCTTCTTTCTTTCTATCTAAATATATAGATATATAGATAGAAAACAATTTATATTACCACACAAAACAGAAAACTACAATAGGTAAAGAAAAAATAGGTAAAGAAATAAAAACTTCGAATAAAAGTATAAAGGGCGGCCTTATTGCTGAGAGCGATATCTTCCAGGCAACCGCAGGATGGACTGGACATGAAGGAACAATATAGACGGTGGCACTTTAATAAATAATTGGATTTTAATAAATAGACGTTATTTATATCGTCCTCTAAAGACAGAACCCAAGTTACTGAAAACTAAAGAATGGCTTCTTTTGTATTTATGTAGTGGTTGCCCACGCAAACAATGTTGCCAACTAATCAACTTTTTCATACATAGTATGTATTGTCATCATCATCATCATCATCAGCCTATAGCAGTCCACAGCTGGACATAGGCCTCCCCCAATGAACGCCATAGCGCCCTGTCTTCAGCTTGCCGCATTCAGCATCTACCTGCAGTCTTTCGCATGTCGTCATCCCACCTGGTCGGAGGACGTCCTACACTACGTTTACCGAGTCGTGGTCTCCACTCAAGAACACGTTTGCCCCAGCGGCCGTCGGTTCTTCGCGAGATATGGCCGGCCCGCTGCCACTTCAGCTTGCTAATCCTTTTTCATACATAGGTAGTATGTACCTACATCTTTTCCCGTAATTATTGCAAAATAAATTTCCGCCAGTACATTTTACCATCATTAAACCACCATGGACTCGTAAGTCCTGTTTGTTGAGACGTCTTGTTTTTAGTACTGAAGAGAACACCTGTAGCTTCCGCTGTTTCTTCATTGAAACAATCGGATTCCATCTTTAATATTGAACACCTGAGATATTATTGGAGGTTCAGTTACCTGAAACAAAAAAAAACATAATTAAACCTCAAAATATGACAGTGGCGATAATTTTAACTAGTGTCAGGGGAACTTAGGTAAATAGGAATTTCTTAGCGCATGAGATATCTGCGTGTATGGTGTAACCTGGGACAAACATGTGTACGATCTGCAGATATTGGTCGGGGTGTCTTTATCTGTTTAATAAAAAATATTTATGTATATTTATTGTACCTATATATATATATCAGTCATCTAGTATTATTATTATTAGTTATAAAGTATGTATGTATTTATAGTAGATAGCTATTTGTATGTAACATAATATGAAATTTCATGTTGTAATTAACTACATAATAACGCACACAGATCCCCTTTTTCAATCCAACGATCCTATCCATCCACGGTTGTCTGGTAGAGATCGCTCTTGAGCGATAAGACCGCCAAATTGTCACATATTATTATTTTTTATCTTGTTTGTTTTATTTTTAAGTGTGCAATAAAAGTATTGTCTGTCTGTCTGTCTATGTATTGTACCTGTATTATGTATATCAGTCATCTAGTACCCATAACACAAGCTCTGCTTAGCATGGGGCTAGATGATGCTGTGTGGATTGTCCATTTATTTCTCTTAGGGTCTTTTTATGGGCAAATAGGCCTTTGCCCAAAAAGCTACAACTCTGGTAAAATAATTAATTAATTTGTCGTGCAAAACAAAACGTAATTTATTCGCAGCACTTGTATTTCGACGTTTATTACGATTAAGTTACCCAGCCTTAACTTTTGAGAACAAATTGCCTAATTCTTTGTGCTTTGTTAATAAATCTTTAATTTATAAATATTGATATTACCCATGATTGTTTTCTGTTTTATATATCATAAAATAGATAAACCCAGCTTATTATTTAAAAACTTTTGTGAGTAGGTATGAAAATTGAACCGCCAACGTTTCTGCACCTTTTCATCGGTTATCGATATTATAAATAAGGAAATAATATTGTTCCTTTCTCGTAGGTACTGTAAAATTAAATGCCAGTCAACTTTCGTTCAATTTCTTTTTATTTCGAGTCTTCATTTCCTGCGCCGGCGCAGAGAGACACAAAAACCCTGTGCTTTTGTTCTTTTGTTACATAAACAGACGTATCGTATCACATGATGCTCATTTGTTGACAGGGATGGACTCAGAAGATTGGATACTTAATAACCCGCAAGGCAGCTTGTGGCGAGCTGTTGGTGAGTAGCGATACCACGGGTACCGAGTGCTCCCGGGGAAGTTCCTGGTTCTCGTCTCCGCTTACGGATTGGCATCCCAAGAGAACCAGATCCCCACCTCTTGCTTGCCTTCATTGGCCGGTCTGAGTGGAGTCGCGAGAGATGTATCTTAGGATGTAGACTCGGGGGTGGAAGTGTCTAATGGCGTAATAGCGAGGAAGCACGCTCACGAGCAGTCTTCGTGATGGTGAAATCGGGGCCGCACCTCTCGACACCCCTCAGTCGTTTGCGCCGATGTTGTTCCTCTCCGGTAATTTACTCCGGCTTTTTAAGGAACCCATCCAGCATTCGGCAAGCCACCGTCTGCCACTCTTAACATTATGATTGACTTGTTTATGGCAGACGTCCGCAATCTCCCCTACAGCTCGATTACCCAGTCCATCCATCCATCACAATAGCCTGGTTTTATTTCTTTCATTTTTCTTTGCAATAGTCTCTACACCTGGCGGATACCATCTTTGGTTGTATCATATTGTGCACCCGAGGATGATACCCGCTATGTGTAGCCATCACCTTTAGATTAACTTTCTCAAAGGGCTTCTGTGCTGTTGGCTTCGGCCCCACGCAAGCCTTCCAAAGGACCGGGTCACTTTATGGCCCGAGATCGTGGCACCTTGACCGCCGCCGGAGGGCGTTCTACTCTACGCTTGCCGAGTCGTGTTCTCTATTAAAGAACACATTTACCCCACCCAGTGGTTTTCGTAACCATTACTTGAATAAAACTTATAAAGTCCTTAGTTCCCTTAGTCCGCCCCTGTGGTGGGTCGCCACATGATAGCTTGCATGACAAGCACCCGCCTTGACCGCCGCTGGAGGGCATCCTACACTTCGTTTGTCGAGTCGTGCGTGGTCTCCACTAAAGAACACGTTTACCCCAGTGGTTTTCGTTACCATACTTGAATAAAACGTACTATAATAGTCCTTTATTTTTTAATTCCGCCCTGTGGTCAGGGTCGCCACATGATAACTTGCATGACAAGTAGCCGCCGCCGGCGACGGCGCTGACTGCACATTCACGTATCGACGTCGATTGATTTCCTGCTTCTTTCATATTTTCGTGGTTTTGGTTACTTTGTCTAAATAAAAATATTTAATGGAGTTAATCATAGAGCCAAGGTATTTCTGAATTGAATTCTCTCCAAGGACACATATTATGTAACGAAAACAGCTGAGCTATAAATGGAATTGGGGTGGAGAAAACCTTGATTGATCCTTTTTGGCACCTGTAACACATTATTTGTATTTGTATATTTTTATTTACTTTCTTCATATAATTATGTTGTTTGTATACTTGTTAATATAATGTGTCGTGTTATGTGTTATATACATGGTGTCCAATAAATTGTTTTTCTTTCATTCTTTCTGAGAAGAAATAAAACCGGCCTAGTGCTAGTCTTTAAAAACGGCGTTGTATGGGAGCCCCCTTAAATATTTATTTTATTCTGTTTTAGTATCTGTGTGTTGTTTTTAGTATATGTTATAGCGGCATTATAAATATATAATTTGTGAAAATTTCAACTGTCCAACTATCACGGTTCATGAGATACAGCCTGGTGACAAACGGACGGGCAGCGGAGTCTCAGTAATAGGGTCCCGTTTTACCTATTGAGTACGGAACCTTAAAAAATACTGGCGCCAAAAACAAAACCTTTTTGGAACTTATGGAATCCTCTGGCCCATACAAGCCCAAAGTATTCAGTGAAATTTAATAAATCCTGTCATCCAAGCTAACACTTACAAAGATCAGTATCTTCGCAATCTGGACGTTTTTTTAAACCCTTTTTGCGGCATCGGATCCGCTCCCGCTGGGCCAATGTGACCCCGAGTCAAATGGCACCGGGAAGCCGTTGCAACGTTACGAAGGCAAGATGCTGCAAAGATGATTAAAAAGCTGAATGATCCACGAAGCTACGTGGTCTTGAAAAAACAAAAAGACTAAGACAATCTATGTTTGACTGGACTGGTTGGTTGGACTTGAAGGATCGAAGGATTACATATTATTGGCAATTTTGAAAGATATTTCTATATACCTGATTGTTCGATTATCTTTCAAAAGTGTTTCAAAGAACCCCAGCAATAATAGTTAGATAAGGTATTATCTACCTATTATCTATTATACACAAAAATTTACTCTAATGTAATTAGGGTACTGTCCATTTTAGCTTCTCAGTGCATTACCGCCAACTTCAAGCCGCCTATTCGTGAATTCGAACTAAGCGCTTTTAAAGTGGTTTTTCTCCTAAGCATTGTTCCTTTGATTTAATAAACCATTTTTGTAAAAGCGCCTCTTTTAATTGGTCTTGTCTGTCAGAAAGGTCTACTTCTTGAGCCATCTGCATAACAGATAGACAACGTTGTAAAGCAGGTGTTGATTGCAAACGTACTGGAAAAACAGGTGATAGCTTAATGGGAAGTGGCTTTATGCGCATTCTATGATAATTGTTTTTGTTGCTTTTATTTCCATAATTAATTCAAATTAGCGTTATTTACCTAGTTTGCTTTCAACTTTTGATAAAAGTTCTTCTGTTGGTAAAAAACAATCGTGATCATACGAGGCCTCAACATGTATGTATATCTTTCTTAATTATTTCATCTGCACTAATATTAGAATAGAAAAGATTTGTATGTTTGTAACGAATAAACTGTAAAACTCCTGGACCGATTTCAAAAATTCTTTCACCATTAGAATGCTACATTATCTCTTAGGCTATATTTATAAGTTTAACAATAATTTCCCGAGCAAAGCTGGCACAAGTTACTAGTGTTTTATAAGAATAGACCTCACGGAAAACAGACAAATAGTTATGGAAAACTTCAACTTCTTTGCCCAAGAGAGGGACACCTAGTGTACCTCATGCTCATGCATCATAGTGTAGCCAAAGCATTATAATTCTAATAATTCTCACATACTTTTAACCTACAGATAAAATTAACCATAAATCATGAAACTCCCTCAGTATCTAACTGTAAAACAGTCTGTACTAAAAACGAGCTCGGATATTAAAACATTAACTTAGGCTCTGATAGGCCCATGTCTAGATTACCACATTTATCAGTGACGTAGTAAGCGAGGGTAATAAATTTCAGAAATTGGCTACACAGTCCGGCTTTATAATCTATGGCTATTTTGAAATAAGGATGTCAAAACGGTATGTAGCTAATTAATCTGATATTATTCTTATTAATTTTACGAACTTCGGAAGTTACCTACATCAACAAAGTTAATCGTGGAAACTGAAGTTTCTACTATCATGGTTTTTTAGAAGAACATTAGTTTTTACAATGCCAAAATTACTTGACGCCGCCGACAGCGAAGGGCTGTCTGCGACGCAGAAGGTTGCGGGTCCGATTCTCGCCTCGGGACAAATGTTTGTACGATCGCAGAAATTTGTTCAGGGTGTTCTGGTCGTTTTCTATGTATAATAAAAAATATCTATCTATGAAATGTATTTTATTATATATATCAGTCTCTAGTTCCCATACCCACAGCCTCGACATAGACAAAAGCTCGCGACAGCCCTAGATGCATGTTTGCACGCTGAACATGACAACGTTGCGAAATGATTGAAGCGGCTAGATTAAAGCGTGCAGTTGTATGGAAACCACCTGGCACGCTCGCATAGCCGGACAAAGTAGGATGCTTCAGGTCTTCCTTTTAGCTCAGTTTGGTAATGAGAGATTTTTAAAAGGTGTATAATTAGATTTTGATTTAAAAAAATATTATAATAATATTGAATCAAAAGTAGTGTAATCTGATTAGGTGATTGTTCATGGCAAATGTGTCTGGTAGGACACTTTTCTGCCAGTGTCAAGTAATGGTAAATAATTGTAAATCAGTAAGTTAATAAATTATGAAGATTGTTTATATTTTCACCAGAGCCTAGTCCGTTATCTAGCAGGGAGTACCACGTACCTACAGGTTAAGTTGGCTTGGGACACGAGATGTTGGAGTCTTACGCCCTCAAAAGTAGTGTAACCTGATTATTATTTTGACAACCATCTTTGAGCAAAGTCCACCTTTCGGGATTAATCGAAAAGGCGCCAGCAATCACATTACCGTTGTGTTTTACGGCCAGCAAGGTAAATAGCTGAGTATTCACAATATTGTAACAATTAACTGCAGACTGTTGCAAACATCAACTGGTAGCTGACCTGATCCATATCAGTCGGAAGCGTTTCGAAGACGCTAGCTGCATTGTCCCATACTTTTTATTATATGTATATACATATATATTTTATTTAATTCTCAACTTCTTTGAGTAGAAGACATAGGTACCTAGAAAATAATATATTTTTGTTGTAAAGTCAAAGGTGCACAGGTGAAGTGAAACAAGGTTGCGCGGGCGCAGCGCGGCGGGAGTGCCGCACGGCTGCCGACCATTCGACACGGAGTGCTGTATATCACAACGAAGGAGCTAAGAATACTTGGATGGTGGAGGTTCTTATATGAAATGTGAGCAAGGTAGCTAAATGGCTTGAAAAAATATTGGTTGAAAGCTCTAAGTATGTATTTTCGACCGTCCGTTCGTCCCCGTATTGGCTTTATGAAATATGGTAGTATTTAGTCTCTTAGGCTCTCTGACAAGGGAAAAATCTTTTTTTTTTAAATCAAAGTCGTGTGTGCCTCCTGCGACGCGGACAGGTGCGCATTCAGCTGACAAGCCCTCCAATTCGTATTCGTATATGCAATGGTTCGGCCTTTTAGTCGAGCTTTGAAGAGTGGTGAGGAGCCTAGAGAAATGAATAAAAATCCTGGCTCAGCGATAAGCGAGTGTTCTTGAAATCTGTACGGGAAAGAAGGCGCTCAAAACGAGCAACGAGACGGATAAGACATGGCGTAATACAGCATTGTCGCCCCGTAATACCAATCAGTATCCGGCTTTAAATTATTGCAAAAAAAATTGCATAAACATCCTTCACCACTGTCATCATCATCTACCTATATTAGTCCACTAGTTCTCCCTACCATAGCTAAGGTACTATGTATAAATGATCATGAACACAATACCATATTGCTTTATTCGTGGATCGGTGTAAATTTATCGAATTAGTCACAGTTAGCTTTCAGTTCACAGCAAGTCCTATTCGCCTTTACCAAGAATACATTAGCGCTGCAAGTGTACCTATGGTCCCTTTGATTGAAGAGTGAGGGCAGGCCGGGAAACATAGGGCACAAGGGCACAGAAGGCGTATAACTACTAACTATTTAATAATCGGACTGCAAGGGCTGCATGAAATACAATGTTTAATAAAGATTCTTCATAAAAGTCAATATCTGATCTCGTTTGTTTCGATAGAGATAGAGGGAGGCAAAAGATAGGTGGTTCTATCCCTCTCGCTCAGAAGCAAGTAAAGTCTACGTAGGCTATTAAAATCTTAGTTCCATCCATTAGATCTTCTAACCCCCTGTTGTCAAAATTCCATCCTATTCTGACGGTGCGTGGATTACCAAACTAGCTGCGCCCCGCGGCTTCGCCCGCGTAGAAATCTGTGTCAAAAGGTTTATAAATCTTCGTCTTGAATCACTCTATCTATTTTAAAAAACCGCATCAGAATCCGTTGCGTAGTTTCAAAGATCTAAGCATACATAGGGACAGACAGACAGCGGGAAGCGACTTTGCTATACTAGAAGTTATTATCAACATAGTCTCGTTCCATGATTGTGATTATTTCTCGAATTAACGATTACAAAATACTCTGTTAAACACCGCTAAAGTCAACAACATAATCGGAAACCATAATAAACTTTGTGGTACGTAAATACCAGTTATCTATGAAATATAATCTAAGCCCGCGTCGATTCTAGTCGAAGATCATTTAATCCGAGCCGCTGCAATCTCGCAACCGACAATCTAGTAAATTGGTCGTGAATGCGCCGGCGCACGATGCTTCACTCTACAGCTGATGTACGAAATTCCACTTGAATTATGGATTTGTAAACGGAAAAACGTATAGCATTAGAAAATATTTATGAGATATTGTCATTATTTATTTATTTATTTAAACTTTATTGCACTATTAAAGGTACAAAGGGTAGGCTTAATGCCGAGGCATTTTCTACCTGCCAACCAGGAAACACATGGAAACACATAATATGTTATGGCTAAATTTTATAACTTTATGGTTTGACAGAAAATGTGGCAGATGCATATTTTTGATGTTTTTTATTTGTTTCATAAAAATAAATAATTCTGGACAAAGCACGAAACTCGGATCATCGTCACTGCACGCTTCCCAGCAGTATTAATATTATTACCGCGTAAGGTTGTGAGGATGTTTGTTGCTCTTTCACGCAAAAACTACCGAATGGATTTTGATTGAACTTCACAATAATATAGCTTACATATCAGAATAAAATATAGGCTACAATTCATAAAGATTATTAACCAAAATATCCATCACCGCGCGATTAAACCGCGGGGCGCAACTATTCAAATAAAAAATTACTTAGTTTTCACTTCTATCTGCAGTCACCAAAGACTGCCCACATACTTCTTTTGTCTGATGATTTCCCTGACTGAAGAAATCCCAAAGAAGCTATAGCTTAATCTATGTCAATGGTGTTGCAAGAGGTTGAAGATTGGAGCTTTCGATTCAATTTCTTCTTTAATTGGAAATTACTAGGAATTGAACGGACTTGGCTAACCTTTTAACCCTTGATCTGTCAGTTTCTTTTCTGTGTGATGATAAGGATTTGTGAGACCCTTTTCTAAGAGATAGTACGCTGAATAGGTCAGTACTATAAATAATAATAATAAATAATAAATCGACTATTGGTACATGACATGGAACAAAAAACAGTTTTGAAAAACGATGTCATCTGCAGTAGTTTAACACTGTGTCGCAGAATGACAACGCCCTCCTCACAAACCAGTACGATTAAATAGCACTAATGAATACAATTTAATACCTACTTAAAGTCTAACCTAGTCTATTAAAGTACCTACTTAGTAGGTATACTTAGGCTGAGACTCACCTTCCAAATTTGCAAGCAATGCCTAATAGAATCTTGTAATTTTGCTATTAATTTAGACAACTTTTAGCAAAAGCACCACTACGGCCGCTGGGGCAAACGTGTTCTCGAGCGGAGACCACGACTCGGTAAACGTAGTGTAGGACGCCCTCCGACCAGGTGGGATGACGACCTGCGAAATACTGCTGGTACATGCTGGATGCGGCAAGCTGAAGACAGGGCGCTATGGCACTCATTACGGGAGGCCTGTGTCCAGCAGTGGACTGCTATAGGCTGATGATGATGATGACTACTGCGCCATGTACCTTGTTTTTTTGTGAAATAATTTGCTTATATTTATTTTTCGAATCCTCGAAAATGGGACCTCGTACAATATTTTTTTTAAAAACATTCATACAGTCAACAATTAATCATTATCATTAAGTTTTAGTGTCATCGTCTAAACATAAATCAGCAAAACATAAATCGCGTAAAAGGGGTATCATATCTCCACAGTAAATAGTAAATAATTCATTAAAATTAAAAGTGTGTCTGTTTGGACAAAGTGTCCGAAACGTCGGCAAGCCATATATTCAACCAGAGATCCTACACCCATGACTCGACATAAGAGTCACAAGCTACGAAGTAATCTCGATGCACAAGAAACGAACAATACTGATTAGGAACGAATCAGCAGTTTTTGTCGACGCCACGCAATAGATATCGGGAAAGGTTTCCCAGAGTTGCGTGAGCGTATTCCCACGTCAGTTAGGGTTGCCAGAGAGAAGCAATCAATGTCTATTTTAGAACTGTTGCTGTATCTTAGTTATTGACCTCAGCGTCTCGACAAGACAACTATAGTTATTATAGAGCACGTATCTCTGCTTTACTTGGGGCTAGGTGATTCCGTGTGAATTGTCCAACATAATTTGTTTACTTATGTATCAGAAAAGACTCACCATTGTTAAATAAAGTGAGCAGAAAACATCTGCAATATATTTATAAGAAATAATTAGGTTTACGAAATGATGATGAAAATGTTGATATGAGAACCAAGAAACGAGCAAACGGAAGATTAACTGGGTAAGTGATGAAGTGGGTGGATGATGAAATGGGATGCAAGCGTTCCATAGTTATTAAATTCGACAAAATTTTAACACAATTATCTTACGGCGGAATATTATAATGATGAAATTCTCCCGAAATTAAGTAAGAAGTACTTAAGTATGCTACAAATACAGCAGGGTGTCTTGTTTCGCATTTCAGAGATATTTGGAGATTTTGCAAGGATCTTAGAATAGGTACTGTACTCGTACACTTTACTTAAATATTGACATGTATCGAATCATATTATATTAAGACTTAAAAGGCAAATAACCATGTACTAGACATTAAGAGATGAACATGCTAGTGGTTTCTTTTTCACTTCTTCCACTAGTGGACAAAAAATTGAAGTCAACAGTAAAATAATTTTATTTGATAATAATTTAATGTATAAAATATGACTTGTCTAAGTGCTTATTATGTAAGCCTAAAGAAATAAATGAATTTTGACTTTGACTTATATACTGTTTCAATTGAGCTTGGATAGTAGATAAACATTTTATTCATACTTTATACAATTTATAATTATTTATCATTATTTCTATTATAAAAATATAATAAGTAATATGTAATTTTACGGTCCGTACACCATATAAGTAACTAAGCTGGATATATCAGAAAAACTAGGAGATACATTTTAACTTATACATTTAAAGATAAACTGTAGTTTTTTTTTATTTTTTAGTCCGTCTATCTGTCAAACTGTAGTTACTAATGAGATGATGACGCGTGTGTCGATTGACAGGTGATCACAAACTGAATATAATAAAAAGTATTGCTAAAATTGATGACTCGCGTAAACGCGAGGTTGGCGTTAATTAGGGCAATGCACAAAATAAAAATTTAAAAATAAAAAAAATATTTTACGTATAATTGAAGAACTCGTAACTGAGTAACAGCCCTACATTATCTCCCGTCAGTACAAATCTGATTTAGCACTGTTTGCGGTGTTTGTTCGTGCTTAGCAGCGTGATATAATGAGTACCTTGTGCCCGTTCCAGTGCTAAACAATTAGTGATATGTTGGTGTGAGATTCGAGGTTCTGAGATACATGATACCATGTAGAACTTGATAGTTCGTTGTCAATGGTCTGGAACCGTATGGATTGGTTATTAGTTAGAGTATTGAATAAGGAGTTTGTATACTAGGTACATATAATGTATACAAACTCCTTATTCAATGTTCTAACTAATAAGGAGTTTGTATACATTATAGTATACAAACTTCTTATTCAATGTTCTAACTAATAAGAAGTTTGTTAATGTTTACAAACTCCTTGTTCAATCTTCTATTTTTTATGTTATAGAACGGTTTTCTTGTGGTTACGTATTGTCCCCTAGCTTAAAGCGATACCTAAGCGACGTTTGTTCCCTTCTTTTGACATAAGTCAGAAAGAGAAAAATATTGTAATGCAGCTGTTTGACAGGTTCTTATTTATAGTCAAATCCTAACCATTTTTTTATTTTTGTCTATATACCCATACCCTAAGGGTATGTAATAATGGGTAAATCAGTGTTCATATAATAACGGAATTAATATCTACAATTAAGATCTGCCGAAAAAATACATTAAATATGCCAAGAGCGGTTTGTACATACGAGTATACCGTGTATTCAGCGCCATCTTTCCGATAAATATATTGAAGGTTACCTATTACTCTTTCTTCAGTACCTAGTTACATTTTCAATACACGGCCATTATAAATTTTTTTAATAATGTCTTGCTCAAAAGTACTTATTAGTTTCTAAAAGACAGCTACAAAGAACTCTTTACTAGGTACTATCCTTTGAAACTTTGTACGAAGTATTTCTTTGTCAGATATCTCTTTGCATGTTTCTAGGGAGTTTCATGAAATAGAAACTACGATGACGAGGATACTTGTAGGAAAATCTAAGGCTTTGTCCGGGACAAAGACAATCATAATGAGCTCCGTCAGTGTAGACAAGGGACTAGCCTGAAGAAAGATACTCGTATCGTTACTTACGTACTTAGATAGATAGATAGATATAATATACTAAAAACTCCCCGCCCCTTCCATTCCTATAGCTCATCCTTTACCGTACATGCCATAAAACTGTGGAATGCCCTACCCATTTCGATTGGACAAGCTAAGTCTCTCCCTATATTCAAACATTGGTCTATGAACATTTCCTTAACTCAGCATCAAACTGTTAATTTATATACATCATACCTATATTATATATTTATATGTGTATTTTATATTTATATTATATATTTATGTTTGTATTTATACTTATAGCTATCAATATGTATTTGTTAGTATGTCCCAATTAAATATTAGGTAGGTATTCTATATAACACGCCACCGTCTATACTTGTTCTAACTCTTCATGTCCATCCAAAGGTTGCCTGGCAGAGATCGCTTTAAGCGATAAGGCCGCCCATTGTACAACACATTCTTTATTTGTCTTTTTCCTGTCCAGTGTATCTGTTTTTATGGTGTGTAATAAAGAATTATTGTATTGTATTGTATACTTTATTGCACAAAAAGTTGTACATAGGCGAGCATAATGCTAGATAGCATTCTCTACCTGCTAACCTTTGGGTAGTGTGGACAACAGTTTGGTAGGTAGTGCTATATAATAGAGATAATAAAATATACTACTCATAATGATACTAAGCTACTTACTACTTACTTTATACCAATGTTATGGTACTTAGGTACCATAGTTTTTGTAAAATCTGCGCGCGTTCAGAATGGGACCGCATCTTGCCCAAGTAAATATTTAACGTCACAATTCTAATAAATTCTCACACAGGTTACAATACAATATAAATAATGCTGGACAGTTCACGCAGCATCATCTAGCCCCAAGCTAAGCAGAGCTTGTGTTATGGTTACTAGATGACTGATATACCTACTTTATACAATATGTATATTAAATATATTGATATTTCTTATTAAACCTAGAAAATACCCAGAACACCCAGGACAAACAGTTGTAGATCGTACAGACATTAATTGTCCCAAGGCGGGAATCGAACCCGCAACATCGGTCGTCGGACCTACGCCCACCGCGCCACATCGGTCGTCGATGGCGTAATATGGTATTGAAATTCTTATCGGTTTTGGCGTGAAAAGGTAACAAACATCCATACATCCTAACATCAAAACATTCACATTTATTATTATTAGTGTTATTCGATCACGCGTTCCGCGCCCCGCGTGGTTCAGCACATAGCCGAGTTTGACCCTCTTTGGCCAGCAGGCTAGCACGGTAGCCATGTATTATTATAATTTTTGTTTTTCTGTAGGCTTACTTTATTTATGTTTTTTTATACTGTGTTTTTTTATGTGTGTTTATTGCTTTAATTGTGTAGCCTGTTTTTTTGGCCAAATAAAACAAATCTTATTCGTATTCTTATCATCAGATGGAGCTCTCCTAAGCACTATTCAAGTTTTTTCATCAACAATTATTTATTTTATCACAATTTTTGCAGCTTTGGTGGAACGTTGAGCCGTAGAAAGCCGTCCAAAAATCGCCGTTTAAGTTTACAGTAACACGTATTTAGTCAAGACTAGAAATGGTAAATATCCGTAAACGTAACTGTCCATCATTTAAATTTATGCAGTGAGTTTGTTTGTAATGACTTGACCGATTTTACAAATGAGGTGTCAAAATGTCGGGCGTATCAATAGACTTGAGCCGTGTGAGCTTTGGATTGTTTGTTTAAAACTCTTTAGACTCATGATGATGACTGATGGGAATGTCAAAAGTGGTCAACATAATAATGAAAATGTAGATTTAGTCATTATACTGTCTAAAAGGTTTTTAACCAGTTTAATTATATAATAAACTAGCTGCACTCTGTGGTTTACAAACCTTCCGCTTAAATCACTCTTTTTATTTGACCTGTGGTGACATCTAGTTATGTTTGGGGAACTAATAATTCTGAATTCATTATGTGTTCCTGGAGGCGTCAGATAAATCGAAAGAAATAAATCCTACTAAAGTTTCCACATGAGAAGCCGTGAGAACTCATAACGAATTCGAAACAATTCCAAGATATATCACCAAAAAACTGTCATAGAAAATCAAATGAAGGCAGTTCCTTGCAAAAACCCGTCTATACGCACACAATCAGTAAACCTGACCTGCACAAACGCGGATAACTACCGGATGCCCTAAAAGGCTTTGGACAAGTGCAGGTTTGAGTGTACACACGCAGCGGACGGTGGGAATGCCGCTACAAGGCAGCGGAGGCAAGCGGATTTGGGAAACAAAGGATGTCATGTAACAAGATACCTAATATAAATGGCAAATCTTGTCAACTAAATACAACATTTTGGTGGAAATTAAGACGATAAAAATTACAATACCCAAGTTCTCGGTGATCGAATCACCATGCCATGAACGACTGTTTTGTGATGTTTAAGCTAGTCGGCCGGCCATGACTCGTCCAACATAAACCATAATATTTGAGTCCAATTTACGATCTACTAAAAACATTGGATATTGGCAACCTGTTTCATTAACCCATCGTCCCTTATCCATTATAATATTATACACTCAAAGTAACTCTGTCTGTCTATCTATCTGTTATCTTTCACGTCTAAACGAACAAACAGATTTAAATCGCATTTGGCAGGAGGTAGAAGGTATCCCAAGGACGGACACAGGCTACTTTTTACTATGGTTAATCGTGTGCGAAGGGGGCAGAACCTAGTTGAAAAGTAATAATTTCGTCAAAGTTTAAAAGCTAATGAGCTTTGTTTTCCGCTTGGGGCAGTGTCATCCGCTAAACGTCCAAAACTTTATAAAAATGTTAATCAGCTCGCTAAGGTTACGACTGTTACGTGGAGATCGTATAGTCTGTTTACAACCTGCTTCTGGATAAGGCGTTCTTCAACTCCATAGCGGATAACGTTCCAAGGTTAAAAATAACGTTTCAATAATAACTAGCTACGCTCCACGGCTTTAACCGCGTGGAGATCTATGTGTCAAATCTAATATTATAAAGAGGAACGGTTTGATTTTTTGTTCGTAATGAATAGGCTCCGAAACTACTGGACCGATTTGAAAAGTTATTTCACCTGATCCGTTCTAAAAACGTGCGAAGCCGGGAAGGTCCGCTAGTGGCTTATAAACCTAGCTCTTGAATCACTATATCTATTAAAAAAAATCGAATCAAAATCCGTTGCGTAGTTTTAAAGATCTAAACATATAGGTACATAGGAAAAGACAGACAGCGAGAAGCGACTTTGTTTTATACTATGACGTAGTGATGGACTGAAGAACCAACACAAAGAGAACTAGGTTTTTAGCATTTGGGACTTATTTTCAAATATTTATTTCTTGTAAGCTTTGTTTCTAGGCCTATTAGGTTTGAAATAGGCAACCAATCAGCGATCTAATGGACAAGTTACAAGAGTCCCGGATTTTCCTTCTTTTTAGACGTCTCAAATTATATCTGACTAGCTAATCAGTTTTTAAAAAGCTGACCTGATATTCTTTTGTTTTTCGTATACAGACCTAGATTCCTGACGTTTTCGGCGTGGATAATTATAAATACAAAAGACAATCGCGCAAGCTTTAAAAAAGATATCTATAGGTACCTATGAAGACGTATATCTACCCGTACTGCACTGAAACAGCTTTCCAATTACGGGGTTCCTTCGTATAAGGACCTAGATTCGTGACGTTTTCGGTGTGGTCGGCATAATTGTATAGAAAAAACAATCGCGCCAGCTTTAAAAAAGATATCTATACCTACCTAGGTCTCACGAAGACGTATACCTGTACCTACTGCACTAAAAAAGCTTTCCAATTACTGGGTTCTTTGCTAGGTTCCACCGCCGAGCCTTTCTTGCTATTCAAGCTTCAGGCACCTCGAGCGCTTTTACACTTTTGGGAAAAGGAGCAAAGCTATGAATGAGTCTATCGTACGTGCTATGTACGGCTGTATAATGAAGAGTTTTCTATCTATGTATCTGTATTTTTTCATCTACAGGCAGAAATGATAGCATAATGTTTTAGTAAACTTATTGGAGGTTATACTATAATTCTGACTATGTTATGCCGAATAAGTGTATGCTTCGTGATTCGGCTGCACTGCAGTCGGACACGGTCAGTGTAGTGTGTCGTACTGTTGGATTTGGAACTTGGATTTTCCTGTTTCTGAAGACGAATTGAGGGTAGTCGTGGATTCTGCGGTCAATTCTCGACTGTAACTCCGAGTACATCCAGTCGCCCTGTGACCACGATCGCTGTAACGCGATGGAAACGTAAGGTGTAAAAAATAACACATAAGGTACGCGATATACAACCGATAATCAAATCACTACATAGTATAAAACAAAGTCGCTTCCCGCTGTCTGTCTGTCCCTATTTATGCTTAGATCTTCAAAACTACGCAACGGCTTTTGAAGCGGTTTTTTTTAAATAGTATGATTCAAGACGAAGGTTTATAAACCATTTGACATATAGATTCACGTAGATTCCACGCGGAAGAAGCCACCGGGCGCAGCTAGTGTTTAATATGTTAAGAAATCGCGATAGTTTAAAACGTTGTATGTTATGCTGTCAAATAAAATGTTGCACTGTACACAGTATCAGCAGATATCTGGTATTCACAGAATCCTGTTCTTGAAGGGCGATAGGAAATTAATAATAAATAAATAATGCTGGACAATCCACACAGCATTATCTAGCCCCATGGTAAGCAGAGCTTGTGTTATGGGTACTAGATAACTGATATACATAATACAATACATTACATAGATAGATATTTTTTATTATACATAGAAAACAACCAGAACACCCGGAACAAATATCTGCAGATCGTACACATAAATTGTTCCGAGGCGGGTATCGAACCCGCAACCTCCTGCGTCGCAGGCGGACCTGGGCCCACCGCGCCACATCGGTCGTCTTTGCATGGAGATTGCAACGTAATGACAATCTCCAATTTTCCGGCAGACAACACGGTATGCCGAGTATTGCCGTGGAAATTATTGGATTTGTCTCTCAGTAAGAAGAATTTACTTGAAGATTCCATTTAATCGTAAACCGTTTATGGGCTAGACTTTGATTGCGGCAATCTGGCAATTTACACTTGTGACCCGCTTCGAAAGCCAACAGAAACCCATTAGTGATATAGCTTTTGCATTATTATTTACTTTGAATTCGAACTTTATGTGTATTTACTTAACTTTCTTTGTTTTTAGACGTTGGTAGTAGTTAATTACCAGCTATACTAACATGACAAACGCAATGTAATCACTACATATTATAAAAGAAAGTCACTTTCAGCTGTCTGTCTGTCCCTTTGTACCTATGCTTAGATCTTTAAAACAATACAACGAATTTTGATGCGGTTTTTAGATAGAGTGATTCAAGAGAAATATTTATAAACTTTTTGACACATAGATTTCTACGGGGGTGAAGCCGCGGGGCTTAGCTAGTATAAGTATTAGTTGAAAACGAGTGTGAGCACCAATACAAACTATGTTGTATTGGCTCAAATACCACGGCCTTATCTCGCGAAGAACCGACGGCCACCGGGGCAAACGTGTTCTTGAGTGGAGATCACGACTCGGTAAACGTAGCCCTCCGACCAGGTGGGATGACGACCTGCGAAAGACTGCAGGTGGACTTGCTGCTGGATGCGGCAAGCTGAAGACGGGGCGCTATGGCGCTCATTGGGGGAGGCCTATGTCCAGCAGTGGACTAATATAGGCTGATGATGATGATGACTATGATCGGCTACCCGAAACCCTAAAAAACTTTACAATTACCGGTTTCTTTTCAACGCTGATGCACCTAGCCCTCTTTGCTATTCAAGCTTCAGGCTGGGGGGTCATTGGAAATCTGCCACGACTGCAACACTTGATGAACAGCGCACGATCGACTGCTCAATCTGGGGACCTAATATTGCCTGCCAATTCTTTACTTTCACGTTTTCGAGGAACTTTGCCTTGTTTCAAGCCTTTTACAAAATACTTTTGCATCAGAGTGGAGTCAATTTCAAATCATCATCAGCCTATGTTAGTCCACTGTAGGACATGTGCCTCCCCCAATGAGCGCCACGAACACAAAGAACTGCGATCCCTAACCCGCATGCCCAGCGTGATGATTATGGGCATAAACCACCCCATGACAAAAGACAATTTCAAATGGTTAATTGCAATCAAATGGCTCAAAAATATCAGTTGGTCTAGTTTTGGCACTATAATTTATCTACTACGTTTGGTGAATAATTAGAGGCTATTATTTAGCTTTGAAAGCTAATCGGTTATAGCTAAACGGTTTTCAGCTAAACGAAAAACGTTTTCGTTTGCTGAAATTTTGCCTCTACCGAATAGAAAGGAACCACTTCTAAATATATACAAGTTACGAGTATCTAAGCGATAAATACACGTTATAGGAACAATTTCCATAGTTTGACAGCGATTAAGTTGTTTAATGAGCACGCTATTATAGAACTTTTCGTGCGTTCGTATTTTGCTCACTCATACTTAGCAAGCCCGGTGAGAATTTGCACCACCCAACTCTACCCGCGGGTGTCGTAACAGGTGACTAAGGGATATCCACCGGGGGCGGGCAGCAACGCCACCTGCAGAACAATGTACCACCGAACTGCGATCCCTGGGGACGAAGCCTGGGGATTATGGGCATTACCCCCATTAGATAAAAACCAATAAGGAGCTTATCAGGAGAGGCCAGCATCCAGCTGGAGACTAATAAAGGCTGTTGAGTTTGAGGATGAAGATAGCATACAGTTACTTACCTCCTGAGGTAAATCGCGGTCAGAAGCTACTGATTCAGATTAAGGACAGTCCCTATCTCGAGCCATCAAAGCCTGCCGTTACTCAGAAGGCTTTCCCGTTATCAGCGCAGTCCTTCTACAGCAGATTACGGCAGTCACCATAATTGCAGTAATTTGCCTGAATCGTGACCTTCAGTAGGTATTTAATTCAGATTATAATTTGTAATTAGTTAAGTTCAGGATGTAAGCAAGCGCCGGTTGTGGCCTGGAGACGTGGATGAGTCATGGTAGGGTGTCTGTGATTTTGAAGAAAGTTTGGAAACGAGTTCAACAAATGGGCTACTAAACCAAGTAAATATTGATGAAAAATATTTTTTATGACAAATTGAGTAGACATATTGATATGCTAGACAATTAACATCGATATGCACTATAATGCGTACTAATGATACAGTGGTGTATTATTTGTACAACTAGTTGAACTACTCAGTACTGTATCGGAGGGAAATTGTGAACAGTTTTAGGCTTCGACAGCATTCATTTTTGCCCTTTATTCGTTTTTTGAACATGAATCAAAATTATTTTTAAAAAATCGCTGTTTATGTGTTAGTTGTGGTGCGTAAGTATTAATTTTAATAACAAATTTATGGCATAAAATTCTACTTGTTTCAGTGCTTATAAAGGCTATCAAGGCTAACAGGGCTAACAATATAAGTAATAAAGAAAAAAGTTTTTGCATCTGGATGTTTTGTTTACAAAAATATCTCGGATTCTAGAACACATCGAAATACCTACACCACATATAAAGCTTCCGAGGGCAGAACACATTATTAATTACTTAATAAGTTCAATTACAACATTAATTGTCTTCTTGTAATGTTTTTGTACGCACATCATAATTAAACTTGCCGATTGTAGAATTTAATTGAATGAATTATTGATAATTAATACAGTGAATACATTCATTGTCTGATTAGATTTTTTATCAACATTTTAATAATAACAATCTGATACAAACTAGATACCTGGCTACTGCATTGTGCCTAATCAAATAACAAAGAAATTTACACTAGTTGCGCTCGCAGGTTTTCACGCATTGTACCTATCTGGAAGAAGTATACATATTCAATATAGGTAGGTACATACATCATCAGACATCTTGTCGTAGCTAAGTCTAATGTTTATTCTTGTTAAGTTAAGATATCCAGGTGGGATGACGACTTGCGAAAGACTGCAGGTAGATGTTGGATGCGGCAAGCTGATGACAGGGCGCTATGGCGCTCATTAGGGGAGGCCTATGTCCAGCAGTGGAATGCTATAGGCTGATGATGAAGTTAAAATATTAATATTAATAATTTAATGAACATAACAATGGAGCCAGGGAACTAAAAGCGATAATCACTAATCTCATCGGAAGTTATTTAAAGCCTTAGTTTTACGTTAGCTTTAAGTTTAACTTACATGCTACATAATGATGTACTTTTTGGAAAATAAGTCTTATAATTTCACAGTATTTTGAGTTGTAAAGCTTTGATAATTAAGTATGAAAGCTTTCAAAACCAAAAAATATTTCATACTACGATTTTGTCCAATACTAATGTTTTACAAAAAATCGAGTAGTCTTGATTTGAGTAGACCTACCTTCTACTAGGTCTCGATTATTTTATTTATTTTTCGTTTTTTAAGGCACAAACAGTTTATAATATTCTTAAAGTTAAAACAGTTATATTGTTTTGTATAAACCAATCAAGATGCCACTAATAGAAACATTATATTAAAAAAACAGAACGTTACAGACGCTAATTCGGTAAACTAATACTAATAATTTATTGTAAAATATTATGGTACACAATAACTGTTAGTATTATTGACTGTAATAATAATTATAAGATAATGAGCCTACCTTTGCGGTCGGTGATCTACCGTTTTGATATATTTTTAATGTAGAATAATTTCATAATATTGTATTTTCAATAGTGAAAAATGTATTTTATAACGAGAATTTAAATAAATGGTGTGAAATTATAAGATATTACACAGATTTACTAGTCTCCTAGTGGTCTCATCAGCCTATGATAGTCCACTGGTGGACATAGAGCTCCCCCCATGAGCGCCATAGCGCCCTGTCTTCAGCTTGACGCATCCAGCATCTACCTGCAGTCTTTCGCAAGTGGTCTACTACTAATGATTAACTTTCCATTTGTCCTGTCAACGCGTGGTCACAACAGCTCGCTCGTCCACCGCAAGTTATTAAACTGGTGGTCAGTTCAGTATTCCGGTTTCAACTACCACTCAGTATTAATAATCACATTTATATTTTTTTCTCGGCTTTTTTCATGTTGGCGCCAGACCGTCATGTTTTTTACGCGATTTTTATTACAAAGTCGTTTATGCGCGTGTTTATTTTTATTGAATTTCACGCCGATTTGGTTTGCTTTGATTTATTGGTAGAATTTGTGATATTTGATATTCAGATTCAGACTGAACAAAGAGAGATCAAATCTGGTAGCGTTTGGTTTTATTCGAGTTTCATATGCATTTTTAGGTAATGAACGGGATAAATTATGCCAAGACAAGATTTTCGTCATGCCAAGGTGAGATGGCAGAATGTAAGCGTAAAATTTTAGCTACGACGGCCAATCTCGCAGCGGACTAGCCAATTGCGGAAGGACATATTGTTACACACACAAGCAGCCTTATCGCTAACAGCGATTGCTTAGAGGCAACTTTGGACGGATAGGATCGGAACATATTGAAGCTGATGGTCGCGTAATTGATGACTTAGAAAAAGATCCTCTAAAAAACGACCGATGTGGCGCGGTAGGCTAAGGTCCGCCTGCGACGCAGAAGGCTGCGGGTTCGATTCCCACCTCGGAACAATTGTGTGTACGATCTGCAGATATTTGTTCCGGGTGTTCTGGTTGTTTTCTATGTATAATAAAAAATATCTTTCTATGTAATGTATTGTATTATGTATATCAGTCATCTAGTACCCATAACACAAGCTCTGCTTATCTTGGGGCTAGATGATGCTGTGTGAATTGTCCAGCATTATTTATTTATTATTTATTTAAAAAATATCAAAGCCTTTGTCTAGAAATACCTAAAGATAACCGTATTTACCTATACTACTGGCAACTAACTAAATAATACACTGGGCATCTTCTTATTTATATACGACTCGAGTTCAGCAACGCAAAGTAAATTACACTTTTATCACTTGGTTTCAATTAAGTTGAGAGTGAAAGATGGCTAAAGGTTAAGTGAAACTCTTCAAGTGTAGGTAGTGTAGAGACAATTGACTTCACCGTGCGAAAGTGTGTGAATTCTGCCAACATGTAGAGACATTATGTGAGTTTAGAAACAGAGGATTCTATTCTATTCAATTCAGAGGAACTAATGTTAGCGGTCTCGACAGTCGACAAAGGTTTTGATATAGGTATTATTCAAGACTAGCTGAGCCCCGCGGTTTCACCCACGTGGTGATAGATATTTTGGATATTATACAATATATCTTTATAAATTGTAGATTATGTGTTACTCTGATGTACAAGCTATACTATATTTTTGTAAAGTTTCATTAAAATCCATTCAGTAGTTTTTAAGTGAAAGAGTAACAAACATCCATCCATCCATCCATCTATCGATACTTACAAACTTTCGCGTTTATAATATTAGTAGGATAAAGATTTTGATATACATATGTATGTATGTATTAAGGAATAGTTTCTGCCCGCGACACGCACGCGTTGTTGCTATGGAAACGTTAAAAGGTTATTTCTATCCAATAGGAATTGGCCGATGGTATAATAAGTAGCCTATATTGATTTATGGGTAGCCTATGTTTTATTCCAGGCTTATAGCTACGTCATTGCAAAATTTCATCCCGATCCGTTCAGTAGTTTTGGCGTGAAGAAGTAAGAAATGAATCCATACACTACATAACCATACAAATTTTCGCATTTATAATAATATAGTATGATGAAATGCTTGCAAGTAAGCTTAAACGCTTGCTTAGCGATGAATTCTTTTTAAAATAACTAAATTTATTATCGTCTTGTGTTGTGTATTTCATTTTTGTGCTAATTTTATTTAAGTCGTCTACTTTTACTGTTCGTCATTTATTAGTCTATTTAAGTACATATCTGCGGAAACTTTTTAATTGGCCCTCAGCACACATGCGCTGGTATTTACCGGCATGTATTTAGAAAGTAACTATTTTTAAGACCTAGCTGTAAGTTTTCCCAAAATTTTGAAAATAAAATAAATGAAATACTGCAAGACTCGTTGGGGAATCGCATGTTAAATTGAATTCGGTTATATTATAATTTATAATATGATTAAGAATTAATTCTATATCAAATTCCAAAAATAAATTATTAAGTTACAATATCTTTATGATTTCTTGAATAAAGTCATTTTCGCTTTTTAAATAAAATGGCTGTATAAAAAACGCTATAACTTGTGAACAGCTTTACCGATTTCATTCGGTATACATTTCAAATCAAAATCTAACAACTTACAGATAAGCAAATCATATGTACTAGTCACATAAGTTATGAACATACTAGTGGTTTCTTCTCACTTCTTCCACTGGTGGACAAAAAATTGAAGTGAACATCAATATAATAATGAATAGTATAAAATATGACTTGTCTAAGTGCTTATTTGTAAGCCTAAAGAAATAAACTTTCATTTCATTCATCTTCTATTTAATGTTTTCTAATACTTCGTAGAACATTTATATGTAAATAAAATTAATCTCGCGCCAACTCAAAACGAGCAACCTTAAAATCCATGACACAAGAATTACATTATTTACTGTTCTAATAACTTTAATTATGTGGGTCATTGTTAACTTGAACTGCACCACAAAGCTCAATTTTCTGGGACACGTATCAAGAAAAACTGGTCGCTGAATAGTGGGTCGGACTAAGCAAACAAATCAGCTGTTTACACATGTTTTGTGCCAGAGAAGGGACTAAGCTGTTCCGTGGGAGTCGCGAGGCGCGTGGGTGGAACTTGTGTAGAAATGTTGGAAACTGCCTTACACGCCTGCGGTTTGTGAATGAAGCTTTAGACAATTCCGGTCTGAACCGGAATTGGATTCATTCACGAACCTCATTGATGAGATTGTGAGGTAGAGTCCTAAGTACTATATATTGTAGACTACTCTAGACTAGAAGGTGCAAGAAAATATAAATTATTGGTTAGGGACCATCGAAAATCACACTAATATTATAAATGCGAAAGTTTGAATGTTTGTTACTTCTTCACGCCAAAACTACTGATCGCATCGGGCTGAAATTTTGCATAGGCTACACGGGCTAAAGCTTCTATAAAACATTAACATGGGATAGAAAACTTTTAAACGTTTCCATATACACAAAGCGTGCGAAGCCGCGGGCAGAACCTAGAATTATAAATGCAAAAGTTTGGATGGATATTTGTTACCTCTTCACGCCAAAACTACAGAACAGTTCGGGCTGAAGTTTGGCATAGAGGTAGTTCTGAGCCTCGAACAAAGTAAACCTTTATTCCAGAAATCGTTTCCCATGGGATAGAAATTCCTATCCATAGAAACATTACGTGCAATGCCGCAGGCTGAAACGAGTTAAAAATAAGGTCTCCAAAATGAAAGAAAACATCTGAAGTAAAAATTAACTTTCCTTCTTTTCTTTCTTTTTTTTAATTATCTTTTGGTCCGCCTGCGGTGCAGGAGGTTGCGGGTTCGATTCCCGCCACGGAAAAATTGTGTGTACGATCTGCAGATATTTGTTCCGGGTGTTCTGGTCGTTTTCTATGTATAGTAAAAAAATATCTATGTAATATATTGTATTATGTATATCAGTTATCTAGTACCCATAACACAAGCTCTGCTTACCATGGGGCCTCATGGGGCTAGATAATGCCGTGTGAATTGGCCAGCATTATTATTATTTACCTTTTATTATTCACATAATTTTGTTTAGGAAAACATCATGGAAAGCCGTGGGAAGACAAGAAGAAGACAGTTGTTAATAATACAGAAAAATATCACTAACATTCAGAATAATGTCACATAGTAGTTAATAAAATAATAATAATAAATAATGCTGTACAATTCACACAGCATTATCTACCCCCATGGTAAGCAGAGCTTGTGTTATGGGTACTAGATAACTGATATACATAATACAATACATTACATAGATAGATATTTTTTTTATTATAGATAGAAAACGACCAGAACACCCGGAACTAATATCTGCAGATCGTACACACAATTGTTCCGAGGCGGGAATCGAACCCGCAACCTTCTGCGTCGCAGGCGGACCTTCACCCACCGCGCCACATCGGTCGTAGTTGATTATAATCTACGCCTGAACTTCTAAGAATACTTTCTCATACAAATGTGATTCAACTGTTGATCTCACGTGTAAAGATTGTGGCTATTCTTCAACTAGCCTACTAGTTTTTATAAATTCAACCATAGCTGTGATGAAATAGGATGTAATTTCAATTGGGATGGTTGTGTATGCAATTGCGATAAATTATGATAGTGGGTAATAAAACGTACGTAATTCTTCTTTAGTTTCCAAGGGTTTGGTAACGGGAGTTGAGATTTACCTGTAACAAAACAAAACACGATAAGTACATTATAATCTGAACTCAATGTCATGGTGGTTAGAGATCAATCTTGCAGAAGTAAGACAGAAATGACAGGAGCCATATCACAGGCCATATACTACGTATAATTAGACGACCTCTGTGGCGCGGTGGGAGAAGGTCCACATGCGACCAAGGGGGTGGCGGGTTCGATTCCCGCCACGGGACAATTGTGTGTACGATCTTCAGATACTTATACCGGTGGTTCTGGTACAACATAAAAACAAACATAAAAATATTTATCAATGTGTATTGTATTATGTACATCAGTCATCTAGTACCTACTCTAGTACCCATATCACAAGTTCTGTTTAGCTTGGGGCTAGATGATGTTGTGTGTATTGTCCAGCATTATTTATTTTGTTCATAAAGTCAAAAGTCAAAGTCAATAGCATTTATTTCTTTATGCTTACAAAATAAGCACTTACACAAGTCATATTTTATACTGTAATTTATTACCAAATAAAATTATTTTCTGTTCACTTAAATGTTTTCTCCACAAGTGGAAGAAGTGAATAAGAAACCACTATGGTATCTCTTATATGTCTAACACATGGTTATTTGCCTATTTAAGTCTAAATATAATATGATTCGATACATAAGAACTTCATACTGGACTCAATGACGAGTCCAGAATCAATATCATAGACACAGCAAGCAATTTAAAGCCCTAAACTAATCATAATCTCGCTTATAGGTACATCTCCGGGACATAAACAAGACAGAGGTCTTGAACTGGACCTTGTTAGCGAAACGTTAATTCTCGTATCAATGTATGCGTGTGCGCCGGTGGTGGTCCTGTGGACTTAATTGATAATAATCTGACTTTGTGCGTCGTTAAATCTTTATATCATCATCATCACCATCATCATCAGCCTATATCAGTCCACTGCTGGACATAGGCCACCCCCAATGAGCGCCATAGCGCCCTGTCTTCAGCTTGCCGCATCCAGCATCTACCTGCAGTCTTTCGCAAGTCGTCGTCCCACCTGGTCGGAGGGCGTCCTACACTACGTTTACCGAGTCGCGGTCTTCACTCAAGAACACGTTTGCCCCAGTGGCCGTCTAAAATGAAATCTCGAATGTTGAAATCTTTATATAAATAAATAAAAAAATAAAAAAGCCTTTTATTTCCAACAAATTATTAAGTTTAAGTACATTGTTTTTTAGAGTTCTTTTAAACTAGTTGTTTATATAACTGAATTAATCTAACGTGTAATTTAGTTTCATACAGTAATATCTGTAGGAACCCCTTATTGGGTGAAGGCCTCCTCCAAAGATGCCCATGTGTCTCTGTCCTGTGCGGTCTGTTTCCAATTCCGAAATCTTTATATACTTAAAAGTAATATCGTGGTTTATAAACCACCATACTTATTAACAGTTTAAATGTATCAAAAACTCAAAAGTTTCCTCAAATATTCTGTAACTCAACTTAAAGCTAATGTGTTTGCGCACACAGACTTGTGTTATTCCCAACGTCCCACCAAAAGTATTCCCAGTGTCTCACGTGAGTCGTTCCTATTGGCAACGTCCCTCGTGAGACGGCCTATTGACCGCCGACCGAATGTCAAGTTGACAAAGGTTTAACCGTAAAAGGGTAAAACTAAAAACATGTATAGGACATACATAGGTATTACATTATGGTCATCGTATTGATCTAATCACTGAGAATTAGCAAGCTGAAGTGGCAGTGGGCCGGCCATACCTCGCGAACAACCGACGGCCGCTGGGGCAAACGTGTTCTTGAGTGAACCACGAATCGGTAAACGTGTGTAGGACGCCCTCCAGCCAGCTGGATGCGGCAAGCTGAAGACAAGGCGCTATGGCGCTCATTGGGTGAAATCTACGTCCAGCAGTGGACTAATTTACGCTGATGATGATGATGAGGATTGATCTAATCTGGTTTACGCACATGTTTCGTTCTAAAACGATAACCTGATCACGCTCTATCAAATTCTCCGTCGAAATCTTGTTTAATCGTGCAGATAGGCGCCTAATAATCGTAAGGGATACAACGACCGTTTAATACCCTAACACGTAAAAGAATACCCTCTAAAAATAATAGAACCTGTATTGAATGGCTGGCTATGTCAGGGGGTCTACTTTGAAAAACTTTGATCGCACAAAACGAAGGACGGATCTGTTCTTTCGATGATCAAATTTTTCTGACATTAATTTCTTAGAGATCCGTAACGAAAGGTGTCTGTGACGCGCCCAAAGCACCTTGGTGGTAGGTAAGGTTATTCATTTCGTGCGTTCCCTCAATTTCGTGTTTCGTTCAAAGTAGACCTAGTCCAAACTGGAATAGGTCTACTTGAAAAACGTCTCAGTTGACTAAGGATCCAGATCCTTAGTCAACTGAGGCCGCTCGAACTTATCCCGCGGGATCAGTTGACCTACTGAATATTTCATATTTATTTTATTGCATCATTGTGTACATTTGTAGGTCTTAGTATCTAGGTAATGTATAAGAAACACAATGGTACCCAAGCAGGGCGTGGCAATATATACTGTGAATGGAAGTGAGACGGGTTTCTAAAAAGCTCTGTTTAATAGATAAGAGAGAAAGAGAGAGCGGAAAATTTAAATTCAATCACATAGTTTTATTTAAGTCAATAATATAAGTATTAAGTTTTTTTTATATAATGTATTTTAATAATTGTCATTTGTCATTAAAAAATTCATTTAAGTCATAATAGCATTTATTAATAAGATATTGTTTCAATTTTATTTGAAATGTTTTATCCTTTTCCTCGTCTTTTAGTTCATCGGGTATTTTATTATATATTTTTTATGCCATTGCATTTGGCCCACGACTTCGCATTTTTAGTTTTGAGTCAGGAAGTGTGATTTTGTGTTTGTATCTAATCGGGTAACGTCGCGGTAGGTCAGCACTTATTTTGAATCAGGCAACTGATCATTTTATGATACATATTGATACATTTTATGATTTTATTGCTCAAGCTTTCAGGCCGTTAATTATAATCATCACAGACGTCTTTACTGATGACTCCGCCAACATTATAATTTGTTCAGGTACAAAGCAATTTTAAAATCTGAGACTTTGATATAAAAATTAATAAAATTTAAATGTTTTTATTTCGGACACAGATCAAGATATCCACTATTATAATCACACAGTGTATGTAAATCAAAGTCGCTTCCCGCTGTCTGTCTGTCCCTTTGTATGCTTAGATCTTTAATATTATACGCAACGGATTTTAATGCCGTAAAGTATGAGAAGAGGAAGCAATTTGACATATGCATAGATATCCACGCGGGCGAATTTGTGGGGTGCCGCTAGTACTGCATCTGGCTGTATTTTCCACTTGCTGAGTTGTGGTAACCACCACGACCACACTTTGTAAGAGCAACATCAAACAAATGAAAATCTGTGTCGTTGCTAGTCTGAATAAGCAGGAAGTGTCAAGCAGGGTCGCGTGACGGAAACCCTACCCCGCGGTGTGAGTTACCACCGTTAGAGGATCGGGTGGTGACTGCTTTCATGCTGATGAAATTGTAGTGACGGTTCTTATGCTTGCGATATTATTTACCAGCGCCTGCCTGCGACTTCGCACGCGCTGCTCGCTGAAAAGTAGGCTATTAATTATGTCGTATTCTAAATGTATTTAGAATACGACATAATTACGCACGCTAGATGTTATTATTATGTTGTTTATTTGGGTAGTTACTTTAGTCTTTATAATTATGTATTAATTTTGATAGAAAAGTTCCTATTAACAAACAATAAAATATACCAATTTTTTTTTATATCTGAGCGTCTGGTCGAAGCGACGCCTGACCCGAGAGCTGGGTGAGTATCTGGCAGTGGCGGTAGCTTCATACAAGCCCAAAAGCCGGGCTTGCCCTACCTCGAATTTCATACCGACCGAAAACATTTACTTCAATATTTCAATTTTCGCGCGCCAATACATTCATTTGTTTCTTTTTAATCTATGGCTAGATGACTAGCTTTGCTATCTAGTAAGTATCCGAACGCGCCGGCGGCGGCGCGGCGGCGCGCGGCCTCAGGTTGGCTCTCAGCCATGCATCTCGCTCACACTCATGGGCTTGCAACGGGGCTTTGCAGCCGCCTATATCTGTACCGTTCTATCCTATGACAAAGTGCTACGTCTATAGATATAACTAGGTTAGTTTTTTATAGCGTTTAGTATGGAAAATTAAGCCCGGCTTTCAATGTGAAGTTCGTTACAAACTAGGGTCAACTCACAAAGTTCGTACAAGAAAATTTTCGTATTCATTCATTCGACGAATCACTTTTGTTTGTTTATTGAGTGAGCGACAATTAGCATATTTATTTATCGTCCTAACTTTCGAGATTTTTGTATGATTTAGAGTTTAAAATGAGTGTAACAGGTGATATTGTTACTTGTGAGGATTTGAAGTGTGTGAAAGTTTTAATAGGCGAGGACAGGGTGAAATCTTTATCTTTCACGGAGAAAAAAGACCTGTGGGCTTCCGCAAAACCTGCACTACACTGGTTTTGAGTATTTCGCAAACAAGTAAGTCTCATTATCATAAGACAATTTAGTAGATCAGTGTACAAAACTCATTGGATTGTTGGTTGCTCCCATTCCTACAAATTGTATTGCTAGATAACGGTTTGGAATAAGTCTGGTTTTGATGATTTAAATAAAAAAAAAAAAAAATCACAAAACACATGAATGTACTTAATTCCATTTTGTAATTTCGATAACCAACGCATAGAGACATCATTATCTCGTCAATTATCTGAATAAATTTCAAATCACAATACGCGTGTTGATCACAACCGCAGTGTATTTCAGAGATTAGTCGACATTGTTTGTCATTTAGCACAACAAGAGTTACCTTTCAGAGGTCATGATGAGTCTTAAACTTAATTCAATAAAGGAAATTTCTTAGAGCTCGTGTATTTGCTCTCCAAATACGACCTTTTTTTAGAAAAACATATGCAATAACAAGATAGCGGCAAACCGGTGCCTAATTATTTAGCGAATCGTATCTCGGGCTTGCCCTGTTCTCAAGCCCTAGGCACGCCACTGGTATCTGGCGCAGTGCATCACAAGCTTTTTTTGATATGACAGGCACTTGCATTGACTTGGCCAACGTAACTCCAAGATTATTATTACGGTTCTCTCGAAAGCTCGTTTATATTATCCAACTTCAAGAGTATAGGCACTATTACATACTATTGGCACACTAAATACAAGCAATTTCTTCCAGCTCTAGACAATAAATTGCATGTCTCACAATCCTCATTCATCCTCTTGAAAACCAACAGCCATATTCAATGAATTGACTTTAAATACACGACCATCAATTTCACTAGACCTTTCTAGTGAAATTTTACCACAACTTAGCCTTCGCAACAATACAAAACAAGGGTTTCTAGCTAAATCTACGTTCTCCCTGACATTAATTGATAACCCGCGTGTATCGATGCATCAAGGACAAGCCCACGCAAATTCACCGCCCTACGGTTCTAAAGGTTATGCAGATGTGTGGCCCTCTGATATACAATGACCTCGATTTAGGTTTATTATAACTTTCGTGGTTAGCTTAACATCATCAAGAACTAATAATAATAATAATGCTCACTCTTAACAGTAATGAGACAATGTTTCACCATCCATCCATCACAATAGCCTGGTTTTATATCTTTAATTTTTCTTTGCAATATTCTCTACACCTGGCGGATATCATCATATTGTGCACTCGTGAATGATACCCGCTATGTGTAGCCATCGCCTTTAGATTAACTCTCTCAAAGGGCCTCTGCTGTTGACTTCGGCCCCACGCAAGCCTCCCAAAGAACCGGGTCACTTTATGGCCCGAGATCATGGTAATAATAATGCTGGACAATCCACACAGCATCATCAAGACCCAAGTTAAGCAGAGCTTGTGTTATGGGTACTAGATAACTGATATACTTAATAAGAATACATTACATACATAGATGTTTTTTCTTATACATAGAAAATGGGAGGGAGGCCTTTGCTCTGCAGTGGGACACTCCGGGCTAATATAATAATAATAGAAAATACCCAGAATACAACACATAGAACAAATATTTGCAGATTGTAAAAACATTCGTCCTAAGGCGAGAATCGAACCAGCCACCTCCTGCGTCGCAGACGGACCTTCTCCCACCGCGCCACAGAGGTCGTCAAATAATACGAGTAACTTTAAAAAGATTTGCATAAGTCTTGATTAACAATAAGCGCCGTCTGTCGACCACTTTTGGTAAAATTGACATACAATCTGACAGTCTTAGTTATTCACGGATAATTTAAAATGAGAAAAACATTGCTAAGCAACCATTTTAGATTGACAGATTTGTAAGTAAGTACCTAATGGGGTTTATTATATTAAATCTACTTTTCTTAGGTAATAGCCCATATTTTTGCATCTGGTGCACATCCCAGCCTGCCCATTACAAAATTGCATACAGTATCAATGGATCTCTCACAAAAGATCAATAGGGTGGTCTATTATGCTCCGAGTGGGTATGATTAAGAGGGATGCTGCGCGGCTGGCCCATTGTCCTGTCTTCCCTTTGGTTGGTACCCCTGTTAATATGACAACGGTGATGTACTTGATGACATTGCACACGTGAAGTGTGTGGATAATTTATATATTTAGCTCACATCAAAAAAGGAGGAGATTATAATTTCGGCTGTATGTATGTTTTTTTTTGTAGTATTCGATTTCTCCGTCTATTAAGGACCGATTCTGAAAATTCTTTCGCGTAGACGTGGTATCTGGCTCTTGCCCGCATATGGTAAAACCTTATCGCTTATCAGTGTTACCTAGTTAGGGGAATGCCTAAATATTTGAACAGGGTTGATAAGATACCTCATCAAAACATGTGTCATATTTATTATGATATCAGAGTACGTACTGTAATTTTAAACATCTACTTTTACCCTAAAAGAAGAATTTGGAACTGACAACAGAATTACTCAACAGAACAGGTGGGAATAGTAGAGATAAAAGTCAGGTATCAAGCATAGTCTTTTTAAGTCACAGAACTAATGGGAAAAAAACCCAGTAGTACTGTCAACAGAAAAGGTGGAAGTAAACGAAAATTTTAGGCATTTTCATGTGAAATTATTGTAGTGAACCTGTAAGGTACAGTATTTAATTTTAAATTACTGTTCTAAAATTCTAATAATACGTGTTGTACTGTCATTTGAGTGGTCCATCATCGTAAGTTTATTTCCCTGTCTCTACAGGTCTCTACTACATATTTAAAGTTAGTGGGTTTAACCGTAAAATTCACAAAATGTCACGAAAGATTTCATATTATTTTGTGTGCAGATGCCATGCCGGCTCAGCAATAATAATGGTAGGTAGATACATCCGTCCAATATTTCACTGTCCGTGTCCGCCACTGGCAGTGACCACCGCAAACCAGATTGATTCGGATTCCTATTAAATTGAATTTTTCCAAGCGTACACTGAATTCACGAAGTGGAATGAGCTATATTATTCAACTAAAATACTACATTTTCGATGTTCACCGTTCTTCCCGTGATTACAACCTGCGTCTATTGAAGGCAAGAGTGAATAGGTATCTTCTAGAGCTTCGTGATACATGGTCGTAGCCCACATCTTCACTTTCATCAGGTGATATTGTAGTCAAACGAAGGTGTATTGATAATAAAAAAAATTAAAACTCAAGTCTAAACTTTCCTCTGTTGTAATGCGGGTAATTTTATAAGATTGTTTGTAATGCCTAACCTTCGAAACTACTGGACCCGGACTGGACTTACCTGTCATCGGCCAAGATAACTCCTCAATTCCATACAATATCAAGCCTTTACGCGCATGTATTTTGTAAATATGCAGTTAACCCAGCTCGCTATAAGCTATGTGTTGAGCGAAGCCGCGGTCACGTGCTTGCATAAGATAAACTGTTACTATAATTCCCACGTGGGCGTCAGAGATTGTCTCTCTAATTGAATCATGTGTCGAGCAAACAACAATATGTTGAACTGTACGTAAGTAGGCCTACGGTCAGCAACGGAAGACGTTGACGAGACGTTGACGAGTTGCCGTTTTTCAAAGTTTTCGTGTGCGATGACAAATCTTTGTGATCGCAGGTTTTCCTAATCCAATTGAATGCAAAATACACTATTTTTGGTTCGCTCATTGCACATTATAAGTGTGAGCATTATGATGCATAGCGGCAAATTAAATTTAGCTTACAATGTGAAAGCCAGGGGGCTGCGGAACTACAAATTCAAGAAACCAGTTCCGCAGTTAATTGTAAATTATTTTTTTAGCGACTTTTGGTGCTGACTGTACATTCTCCATAGACGAAACGGCGCGGGTACTGTGAGCGGCGGTCTTGATACTTGAAGTTGTGCCAAAAGGAAAGTTTTGACATAGAGTTTTGGCACTGGAAATAATTGTATACTAAAATAAACTCTCTCCGTGTATATTTGATAATTTACCGATGGAGACATGTCAACGCACATATAATTTACTTGTTTCTAAGTATTCTCTCAAGGTTTAAAGATCAAGTATAGAAACATAGGTCCTATAGAAGATAAGTAAGTCTAGAAAATCATGGAACCATTCATAGTTAAAAATTCGCTTACTGGACTCGTTTATAAAATAACATTTATTATATCAAAAGAGCGGTACGATAGTAAATCTATTTAATTTGTATGTTTATTATACTTTATTTATGTTTGTCACTATTAAATTTACCGTAATACATTTTTTTTACGAAATTAGTACAATTTATTTGAATAATTATGTATGCATATGCCCATGCCCATAAATGCAGATTATGGTCGCTAGAGCAAATAGGAATGTATAATTTTAATTAACTTGACTATTTAATTTATAACTGTAACTGTAAATTTTATTTTAGTTGTTATTTATAGCAAGAAATTAATGTTATTTTTTAATTCGTACGGCCGTAAAGGCTGTTTTGGTAGAGTAATATACCTCTATAATGAGTATAATTTTATGACCACTATTTTTGCATAATATTTTATGATTATAATAGCTACAAGAATATGATAATACATACGAGAATAGAATAGAGGATAGAATATACACGAATTCTTAATCGAAAGCTATGTTTGTTTGTAGTCGGTTAAAATCACACCACATTTTATCAACTACTGGTCTTATCGGTCAAAACAGATATAAAAACCTAACAAGGATGTGAACATTACGCGTCGCCTCGAACATTTTTCTGATTTCACGTTATAAAGTATATTGCTCAATTGACGAATTTCAAAGATGCATGGTGCAAGTATCAAGATTGTAAAACACTTTCGCGATTACGACAACCAGACCCATTGAGCGTGGGTGTTGCAGACTTTCTGAACTTGGCTAACACACTGTCGTGCGTCTAGAGTCTAGCTAGATAGCGAGTATCGCGGACGTGGGACCTCAGCATGTAGGTAACTACTATCTAAGAAATTCCTCCATCTGCTAGGTGAGAGTGGAGCACTGATGCACAAACGCAGCATCCATCTGGGCAAACATCTGCATAGCCCAGACGAGCTGCGAGAAATCACCCCGAAGAAAATCCTACAGTTCCTAGCAGCTGCAAGGGTTAGTGGCGAACTATGAACGCTACGGCTTCGGGGCTGAACGTATACTTTGTGGCAAACCCAAAAAAATCAATTTCAACGGGACTTGAACCCACGATTTTCCTCTCAGTACAGTACATGGGACGATGGCGCTAGAGTCGTAGGAAGTCTCAAAAATGTTCAACTTGTTAGTCTGGATTTCATGGCTCAGCTGGAGAGAGCGTCCCTGTACTTAAGAGAAAGTAGCGGGTTCAAGTCGCGTCGAAATTGAACGTTTTTGATTATTATTTAATTTCTTAGAGATTACCCTCTCAGTTTACCCGCTGGGGCAAACGTGTTCGTGTATTGGTTGAACCTCTTAGACCCCCCGCGCACTAGGCAGCCAGAATATTTGCGCAACCTGTTATAGCAGCTAATCGAAAACTATTCGAGATCCTTCTTAAACTTCTCTGTATCCAAAGTAATTATTTCGGAACCCAAAATACGTCTGGCTGCCACAACTAGTGCGCGGAGACTGACGGCCGCACAAAAAGGCCCGTTGTATTGACTGCTGCAACCGTAAATTCGTGGCTGGCTAGTGCGCGGGCTCCAGCGAGCTTGGATAAGTGCTCGCTGGCGGGCTCCCATACGACTACGACGTCATATGTTTTACGGGCTGCCTAGTGCGCGGGGTCTTATTCTATTAGGTTTAGATAGCTAGATAGAATACTTAAAACTACATAATATATGGTGCTAGAATACCTAAAGGGAACTTTTAAAAAAACTTGAATGGTTTCATTGTCTCAAATGTCAGATTTAGCCATAAGTAACAAAACCACAACACGAGGGGAGTTTACTTGGCATTGGTTGATTCAGTCGGTCTCAAATAATTTATTTCAATTTAAATTCCATTCACTTGTCGATGAAAACCAATCGATATTTTATGTTCGACATTTTATTTGTCTCAATTTCAAAATAATTTGACGTCCTGCTAATATTTTCAATGAGTCTTCTCAATTGTTTTGTGCCGTACTTCCAGAACACGGAATTTAAATCAAAGCTTTTTGAAGCAAAGTTGGTGTTCATTTCAGATATAATAAGTGTGGCTTTATGAGAATCATCATCATCATCAGCCTATGATAGTTCACTGCTGGACTGTTTCGTCACCAGTTTCAAAATTCTGACCTATACGGAAAAAAAAAGTGATCTGACGAAAGTGGAATCTGACGGATGTGTTCTAAATCGGACATAGGCCTCCCCCAATGAGCGCCATAGCACCCTGTCTTCAGCTTGACGCATCCAGCACCTATCTGCAGTCTTTCGGAGGTCATCCCACCTGGTCGGAGGGCGTCCTACTCTACGTTTACCGAGCCGTGGTCTCCACTTAAGAACACGTTTGCTCCAGCGGCCGTAGGTTCTTCGCGAGATATGGCCTGGCCGGCCCACTGCCACTTCAGCTTGCTAATTCTTAGAGCTCTTTATGAAAATGAGGGAATATAAAGTGCGTCTGTGTTTGCGAATTTCTGCACTATAATAATCGGTATGTCCTGCGCTTGGCTCCGTAGAGGCTGGCTGCCATGGTCGAAACTTGAGATTGAAAGACTTTCAATTACAGTGGCGGCGGCGCGGGTCGTGCACTTGCAGTACTCGTATGAAACTGGTGTCAAATTATTCTAAACTTTATCTCCATACTTAAAAGACCAATATGACTTAAAAAGCTCAACCGCGTCGCTTCCAGCCACTGCTCAGTCACAACTCAGGGTGTGATTGAGCCTAAGTGTGCGACAACCTTTAAAGACTTATCTAGGTATCCTTTGAATAAACTAGGTATTGAAAATGGAACATTAAGACATCTTGAGACTTAAGACCTGAGATTTCAGTCTCGAGTTATTTATTCGCTCTAAACGGTGCATTTCACGTTGAAATTATATTGCTTTGCGTAGGTGTCATTTTATTCACAAATCGAAGTTCGCAAATAAATTACTATAACGTTTCGTTTCCGTGTTCGATTGTAACACTCCATTTAGCTCTATTTATGATAAGGGACTGGTTGGCGTAGTGGGGTATTGGTCACTTTCGGTTTGAGAGTTGTTGGTTCTTAATAAATGTAATATAACGGTAATCTGTGTATAATAATGATCCTTTTTTTTCTATTTAGAATGTGCATAATTGGTGTAACAAACCGTGAATCTAAACAAAGCAATAACTAAGTAATTTGGTTCATAACATTTATAATTCAAAAATTTTGTAATTATTATAGCAGTAATAAACTAGGTACATTAATTTTTTTATAGGTTAAACGTGCATTGCGCGTTCACGCCTAGTTTTAGGGATCTGTAGCCAACATTAATGAATGTATCTCATTGAATTAACATCAGTCAATCCCTGTCTATTTAAAAAGCCTAGTCCTAGTCAAATTTACCTCCAAAAGATCGGCTTCGGAACCCTCACGCATGACCACTTGCCTTGCTCTTGACCTCCATTGACAGAGCATCGAAACAATTGCTTATAATCTCCCGTGGGTGCAATGATTAATAGATCATAAATAATCGATCGGCGCATACGCATAGGGAAGTACCTATGTATTTTATCGATGTTTTATCGTCATCGATACGAGTATGCCACGATCTCAATTAAACGATATTTAATACTCGGTATGCAATACAATTACATTTGATTGAGATTTATTTGAGGTACAATATGATTTTACTTCACAATTTAATAAATGACTCATTCTATTGTTATGCCCGCAAATCCAGTGTGGAATTTACGGCTTTGCTCCCTAATTATAAGAGCGAATATGGCGGTTCTCAGAGGAGGCATAAAATCCAGCAGTAGTAGCAGGATTGTTAAAGACTGTTAATAATATTCTATTACTTGAAAATATAAGTTAATTATGCAAACTTCTGGCGCAGCGCATCAACATTGCCATACAGCAGGACAAGCAGTCAGCATCTTGGGGACGCTTCCGACTTGTATTGATATTATGATCAGTTGAGAGTTCTGGGTATTATCTATATAAAAAATATCTATGATATGTATCGTATTATTAGTAACACAAGTTCGGCTTAGCTTAGGACTAGATGATGCTGAGTGGTAGGTCCAGCATTTTTTTTAATACCGAGGAATATACTTAAAGGGAAATCTGTCACCTAGTTATATGTATAGGTAATTAGGTACTATACCCGATAACAGTTAAGTACTAAAATATCACCAGACACTTATTTTAACACCCTTGTTATCGCTTTCTGGCCAAATCCGCGTTGAAACTTCGCATCGCAATCTGAATGTATTTTTTATCGACATGTGAAACTCGATACTAACGAACAACACTACTTTGTCTGGACCAGAGGATATTGGAAAGTTTGGACCAAATTAGCTATCTCGTAATGGGTTCGATAAAATTTCAAAATTGGTACACGGAATCGAATTTCAATTTTTTTGGGACATTTAAAGCCTGTTTTTGATGGGATGTGGCGAAGATTTGGAATTTTGAACTAATTTGGAATATCGGATTAGGGGCAAAGAACCTACTCCTGTTTAAAATCGAGTTTATGTAACTTTAGTTATATGAAACATTCTTACGATAGTTGATAAAAAGGGAAAATTTATTGATGCAGGTGTTTTGAAATCAGAAATATTTTGTATAATACGTAAGATGGAAGTGAAAAATCGTCATCGGATTGTAATTTTCAAAATGCTACTATTAAATTCATTAGCCAGCTTGCGGATATTGAAAATTTATCTAAGGTGTCCGCCATTTTACCAAGATAATATACCTAACTCAGATGGAACTGATAAAAAATATAAAACCAACCATGCAAATTACTTAGTGGGTTACATAATGCATATACATACCCTGTTCTTATTAAATTATTTTCTATTCTTGAAAAAAATATTATAGCAGTGTTTAATATATATGTTATTTATTTTGTGTTTTTTAAATTGTATAAACATTTGGGGAAGCCTTTGCCCAGCAGTGGGACGAATCAGGCTAATATAAAAAAAACTTAGAAGATATTTATAAATATAGTGCCTAAAGTACCAGGAGAGCAGAAGTTATTAGAAGATAGGTATGGAGTTATTTTGTAATTCACTGGTAAAATGAAATGTACTAGGGCACCTACTTCCTTCACGTTTATTCTACCATAGTACCTGGTGAATATAATACTAGGGCAGCACTATGGTGGTAGGGTTTCGTATCGGCCTACCACCATAGGTAAGCTTCGTGGTAGACCGGGCCCCTAGCACGATTAATATACCAGCATGTAATTGAACCATCTCTTGGATCAGTTCAATCAAAATTGGTGTACAAAAAAGGGCATTCTATTGATGCAATACCTGTACCCGTGTACCTACCTACTCATCTACCGCTATCAATGATTTACAACCGTAATTCCAGCTCTATGATACAGCCCACATGGTTCATTATCATATTAATTGACACCTCTTATCTATTAGGAAACTTTTTACTTTTATTGAATATTTATCACTGTTATCGGCCACCCGTATGGGTCAATGACCTCCCTGTAGGGACATATTGAAAGCTACAATAAACAATGGCGTTAAAAACTGCATACCGATTGTTGATAAGCTTTTAAAAAAAGAACAAGCTTATGACTTCATTGTAGAGTTCCTGCATTGACTCATAATAACTGGGGCAATGCACTATGGAGTCATTTCAGAACTTTTTTATATTGACGTTATCAGTAAGATGTATATAAAAATACCTCAAACAATTACTATTAATATGACTATTATTTATTATTGTTAGCAAGATAAAGTGGCAGTGGGCCGGCCATGTCTCGCGAAGAACCGACAATCGCTGGGACAAATCGTGTTCTTGAGTGAAGACCGCGACTCGGCAAACGTTTAGGACGCCCTCTGGCCATATAGGTGGGATAAAGCTCTGCGAAAGACTGCTGGCAGATGCTGGATGCGGCAAGCTGAAGACAGGAGGATATGGTGCTAATTAGAAAAATACGTAGATTAAAATACGTAGTTCAAAATAATTCGGGAAAAGTGAAAAAAGGTGCTATCATACTATTAATTAATATAGCAAAGACCTTGTAAAGACTGACATTCATTCATGGAGTTCTAAGGCTAATACAGGTATTTCCTTTTTGAAAACGCATTAGTTGAAAGTACCTACTAGGGGAAATAATCCTACAGAACCATGAAGGACCACTTTCTTCTCGTTCTATTCAGGGAAGAAAGTGGACAATAAATACCATTGAAGTGATATCAACTAAATTTATTCAAAGTTCAAAAACTCGACTAGAACAAAAGACTCGCGCGAATTAATCTCGCATGATGATTTCTGCCCAAGAAACAAATGAAGACGAAAAATTACGTCTTCTTATTTTTTTAGTCCGTCTATATGTCAATTACGTCTTCTTTTTTTTTTAAAGGAAGACGTTATTGTCTGTGACGTCATGACATTGACCCCGAGTCCGGAAGTTACAATGCTTGAAATTCAGTCTTTGTTTACACTGAGTTTCAATAATTTCAAGACAATGTTGATGCCAACTTAATTAGTTGGTAAAACTGAGTGATTAATTAAAATTAACAAACACGATAAATAATAAATCAAGTGCACGAGTAGTGACTATCTTTGTTTACCTACGTAAGTTGTTGGTGGTGTGATGATGACGTTCAAAAACAGATAGGCACAAGGACACCATAATCAGATTCTTTTTTTCAATAACATAATAAGTGAATTGCAAAAATAATCATTACAAATAATTTGGCGACCTAATGTGACGTGGTGGGCGAAGGTCCGCCTGCGACGCAGGAGGTTGCGGTTTTGATTCTCGCCTCGGGACAAATTTTTGTACGATCTGCGAATATGTATTTGTTTCGAGCGTTCTAGTCATTTTCTATGTATAATAAAAAATATCTAACTATGTAATATATTTTATTTAGTTTATCAGTCATCTAGTACCCAAAATACAAGCTCTGCTTGCTTGGGGCAAGATGACGCTGTGTGGATTGTGCAACATTATTATTTATTCGTCGTTTAATATAAATTTTGTTTTAGAATGCGACTGCGACCGTTTCGTCATAATCGAATGAACGAATGATCGAATTGTTTCATTGCTTTCGTATTCATCTTATTGTTACTCGCTTCAACAGAACCACTACTTTCGTAGCAATACCACAGCGATGTGAGAAATAAGCGAAGATACAAAATATGTAACAAAATGTTAAACTTAATGTTACACCAAAAAATATATCTCTTGAGCGATATCACCGCCAAATGGTCACATATTTTGTATTTTATTCTGTCTTGTTTGTTTTATTTTTAAGTGTGCAATTAAATAATTATCTATCTATCAAAAGCCAATTAAAATGGGGAAAATGCATGTACCTAGGTACACCTACCTACTACAAAATGTATATACCTAGGTACACCTACCTACTACAAAACCTCTAAACTTTAATCGACTGCTGTAAGTTTATAACATTTTATAAAAAAGGTTCTAATATCTCAATAAAAAATCTAAATATTATGCAAACTGCAGGCGTATTGCGCAAACGGACAGACAGACCGGCGAACTGTGTGATGTTTACACGCTGTAAATCAGATCGTGAAATGAACTCGGTATTTTGGGAAGGGTGCGCGTTTCCAATGTTAGCGGGGATCCGAGATTGTTACGTCGTTCATAGGTTACCTACTGCATTTTATATTTACGGCCAAACAGATTTTCTTATGAATTAAACTAATTTGTGTTGTTTGTAGCATTTTTGAGACATTCGGAGATTTTGGGTTTAACATCTTCCCAAATGCTTGTTGCTTCCCAATTGAATCGTAAGTATTTGATGATAGTTATAATACAAAATGGTTAATTGCTAAGCGGCAAATTATTATTATTCTTTGTAGAACGCAGAAAATTCAAAACAAAAACACATCTAGCGCCTACACGAGACGACGATCCATAATTATAAAATAAAATATTATTTTTACAAAACATTTCCAACGAATATTTCAAATTTTTCAAATGTGTTTTCGAACCATTAGGTATTAAAAGAAGAACAGTAAAACAATGTAATACTTCTTATAACCGGAAATAAAGGGAATTGTAGGTAATTGTACATCTCGTATTCGAAAAAATAAGTAGGTATTCTGATTTATGATAATGTACACGAATTCGTGTGACAATGGAAACAAACAAATTCACTTCCACGTGCCATTTTATGTATGTTTAATTTAAGTCGCTTAAGTACCGGAAAATGTTTTTCTTCAACAACTATTTAAAAATTCGTGTCAAATAATATTCAAATCACAGCGGCTTCATTACTCGTGACAGGTTTATGATTTTGTGCTACTTGTATATTTATTAGAATATTAAACTTAGTTTAATCATATGAAACAAAATATGACGATTTGTAATCTTTAGGTGACAGCTGTTCCTTATGGCATATTAATATTTAACAACATATTGGGCGGCCAGTGGAAATGGCTTCGCCCGTGTCAAAATCTATGTTTTAAATGGTATGTAAACCTTCCTCTTGAATCACTCTATCTATAATTAAAAACCGCATCCAATCGGTTGCTTAGTTTTATAGATCTAAGGACACATAGGGACAGACAGACAGCGGGAAGCGACTTTGTAGTGATAATTTTAATATTTTTTATACTATCTATAGTCATTGTCTTTCACACAAAACCGAGTGCAAAGAGGCATAAACGATGAAACCAACCAATAAATAAGCTGAATGACGAATCTCCCCGCTCATCGCGAGAATTCCTGTACTTGGTACAAATACGTTCGGATTTGGCATGCTTTCAACGCGCCAATGCCAAGGATCACAATAGTACAGTCAGACAAACAGTGCAAAGAAGATTATTAGTTTATTTATCAACCATAGGGATATAGTAGTATAAATCTAGCTAAAATGGGCACTTTAGCTAGATTTATATCACTGTTGAGGACTCACTAAGTTTGTGCTAGCAGCACCTCCTGCAGAACAATTTACCACCGAACTGCGATCCCCAACCCGCATGCCCAGCGTGGGTATTGTAATACCCATAATCCCCACGCTAACGTTTTCATACCAAGGCTTTATTCCTTTGATATCTAAAGCATCAAATAGCTCATTAACACAGCTAACAGTTAGATACTTCACTTAACTGTCTAGTTGTATATCAGCTGTCAAAGGGCTTTGTCGTCTGTACGCGTTCTGCACGGGATCGCAATAATTGCCATCTAGGTTCTATGTACAGTGAGATGAATAGACAAGACGCTAGCAACAAGCAGATGCTGTGCCGATGCTAGGTATTCATCTGAAATACGTGTCGAACCAATACATAAAAAATCTATTTGTAATTGTTAAAAAAATACGGGGTGTTTGGTATATCGACTGATATTCATTTTAAGGGGGCTGTGAAAGTCATGCGCTATATTTTCTTATTTACCCAATGGTGATTGGCCAGTTGCATATTGTTATAATTTTTTTTAAATATCCTTTTTCCTTTGACTTGTTATATCTTTTTTTGTGGTTGTAATGCCCAAAACGACTAGTGCTGTATTCTGCAATGTATCCTTTTTCTAAATAGCTTAATACTTTTTTTTTTGTCTAGTATACTTATATAAATGTTAAATACACTAGAGTATAATTACAATCTAGCCATAGAATTGGCTAATGGGTAATTTAGTTCTTACTTATTTTTATAACAACATATTAAGTACTAAGAACGTGTCCATTGGCACTTTTCTTATTGTCTCTATACTTAAGGTGAAGACACTTTGTTCATGTGTTCTTTAACACTTTGACTGCTGAAATCACACGGTATGTGTTTTCTAGTGACTAATATGCGTAAATCCACACTAGCGCAGCGGCTGAGAAAATACAGATCTGTGTGCCTCAGCACAGCCGTAATATTTTTCGAACGAAACGCATGTGCGGTGCAACACAACCGCTGTGTAGAGCGGCAGCACGAATTTTTTAGGTTAAAAAAAAGATCGCAGTCGTCAAAAAAAAATCGCAGTCAAAGTGTTAAGATAGCACTTCTGCACATACACTAATTATCACTACACTAACTCAAAAGGTTTTGTTCTTTTGAGCCTTATAAATAGCGTAATCTATAATATAAAAATGAATCGCTGAATATGTTGCTAAGCGCAAACCTCGAGAGCAGCTGAACCGATTACGCTAATTTATTTTTTAGAATATTCCTTGAAGTACGAGGTTGGTTCTTACGGAGAGAAAAAAGAGAAAAATTAAAAAAATGCCTGAAGCAAATGACCACCCGGGCGAAGCCGGGACGGGCCGCTAGTACTTGATACAAATCACTTTAAAAAAATGAGATTTCAAGTCAAAAATCTGTGTAAAGTTATAAATGGTTACAACTTATAAATTACATTCGATTTTAGCCAAATAATAAATAAATAAATAAATAAATAATGCTGGACAATTCACACAGCATTATCTAGCCCCATGGTAAGCAGAGCTTGTGTTATGGGTACTAGATAACTGATATACATAATACTATATATTACATAGATAGATATTTTTATTATACATAGAAAACGACCAGAACACCCGGAACAAATATCTGCAGATCGTACACACAATTGTTCCGAGGCGGGAATCGAACCCGCAACCTCCTGCGTCGCAGGTGGACCTTCGCCCACCGCGCCACATCGGTCGTCAATACAATAGTATACTACGGTCAAAGAGTTGACTGGATTTACCATCCAGTTTTTATTTTATGTTACAATTACCTAACTAAGCAATTACCTATTCAACTAAAGTACTATGTAGGTTAAATTTAGTTGTACAAGTAGTAACCACCACTTAGGTCATACTAAATTAAAAATGACGCAATCTATGCTAATATGTGGGCGAGTTGCATTACATTTTACGTAATATTGCTAAAATTATCTATTAGACATTGGCAATATCAATTTCATTCAACTAGTACCGTAAAATTTATGGGTTGGTCATTATCTTTCATATTAAAATGTCTAATAGAGCTATCTCTCTGATAAATGTCTGCGAATTATCATGTTTACATAACCGTTTCACATTATATAGACAGAAACGAATGATTTAGTGGTACGAAAATAGTAGTTTTTGGCTGACAGATTTACTCTATGTAGAATAGAATATTGTAGGTGTAAAACCTAAGGCAAATAACGATTCGCATTTCATTTGGTATCATTCGAACATGTCCAAAACTGCCTATAAAATAAATAAATAATGTAGTTTTTTTTAAATCATAGAGGTGCATAAGCGATGTTTTAATTTTTATTGTAATAAAAAACAACATTCCGACGACTTTCAGAAGCGTTTATGGACCTTTTTCTAACTTGAAAGAACCTGTTTTTTTATTAGGTATATTTATTTCGAATCATCTACAAAAGCTAATCTTTAAATATTTGCCATAAAAAAAACAATATTGTATCATACTATTAGTCTAATTTGTTTCTTTGTACACTTCCTCTATCTGTTCCATCGCCTCTCCTATAAACCTAAGGTTTTAAGTAAGAAAACTCTTTGTTATGGTTAAGCTCGCCTATGTACATACATATATTTTTTAGTTAAGTTATTTTTAAGTTTTTTGTGTACAATAAAGAATCACAGAATATTCTGACAAGTCGTCGGAATGTTGTCAAATTATTGTTTAATGTACATTTTTTAAACCTTTTTGAACCTATTTTTAGACTACTCATAGATAAAGCCATGGTATAGCACCAAAACCACCACAAGGAACCTAATGGCTCTCTGTCCACGTAGATCCCCTCCAGGCACAGTTACCTAACCGCTCGCCCCACGACCCACATGCTCGTATTTGCATGTACGCATTATCTTTTATCTGCGCTCTCCCAGATTTGTGCGGACGTTAACTTTGATTGGGAAATAGAAGCAAGGTTCTGTTTGTGCCGAAGCCGTTTTGCGCTGACAAAAATAGCGTGTAATCCAGTTTTAAAAATACAATAAAAGCCCGTAGGAAATAATACATTATCGCGTAGCCCCAGTAAGTATAAAATTTGTTCAATGGGTATTAGATGACTGATATAAATAATATATGTAAAGGAAGACCAAAAACAAACTTTACAGGTAACCGAGAGTCTGGTCGAAGCGATGCGTGACCCGCCCGAGAGCTGGTGAGTAACTGGCGCAACGCATCAGAATTGTCATACAGCGGGGCAAAGCAGCCAGCGTCTTGTGAGGACACTTCCGACTGGTATTGATATGGATCAGTGATAAGGTAGCTCATACCATTAGATTATTTGCAACGAACAAAACGGGAAAAACAGTAATTACTTTTCTGAACATTTTATTTGTTCTAGTAAGTGTCGTAGTTTTTGCTTGCTTCCTCTGCTTACGAGTATATCTGGGCTTTAGATTTTTATAGGTTATTTTCAAACAAGTTTTTATACATTTCCATCCAATCAAGATGCAGCTTCAGCATTTCCCATGTCGTCCTTCTAATAGCTTTCAAAAACATCGTCTATAAATAACTTCGAAACACCGGAAGAAATAATCTGAGCTTGGCTGCCGTGGATGCTCTACCAGTTTGTATGCCATTAATTACTCCAGTCTAGAGTCTTGAGACTACGGTATATGTAGGAAACAGCTAGTTATCGTAAATCGAAGATAACTTTATGCTGCAAAAGACTGAAGACGCGAGTATTTACAATGCAAAATAACGGGAAATGCTGGAACGTTACAAATAGAATCATTAAGCCATAAAAAATACAATCTTTGACGTTTCTAAGTCGATATTGTATTGTCCATTGAAAATAGAGAAGACATTTGAATTCTATGCCAACAAATACTGCCAAAAAAGCTCAAGCTGAGAACTAGACGTAACAGCGTTTTATTAGAAACTCAGTTTTTTAGTAGTGACTTTATTATATTAATTTTTATAATAAATGATCTAAAACAGGCCTTATAATAGGATGATGATGATAACGATCACCCACGATAAGATAAATGGGTAACTGAAAACTCATAATAATATGACTATGCGATCTCATACGAATGTCACTCTTATGCATTACGTAAACAAATAAAAAACCTAATAAAATTCCGTAACACCAACTATTCTGGAAAGTGGCCAAGTGGACTTCTTCAATGACTGCTATCCAGCTTAATGTGACCTGTCCAATTACTCTGATACCTTCGAATATTCTTGGAATTGTGGATAGTTAGGATCCAGAGTATGCTGGTCATGCAATTGCTCTTAATCCATATGTTTTGCTTCGTGAAATGTTGCAACTGAGGTGTATCGGATCTTGAACTTTCCTTTCCACGATTCGAATTTATTTACGAACCTACAAAATAACATTTCACCCTGTATTTCTGAATATATTTATTAAGTGGTAGCCCTGTTAGAGTACCTACTAAGCCTCATATGTCAAGGTTACAGTTTCTAATCGGAAGATAATAAATTATTGAATTATAATTTCATAAGGTTTATTCACTTTAACCCTAGGAGTAAGTGTCCTTAGGAACATAGGTTACTTAGCATTGCTTCAACTGTACCAACATAAAGTTATTCCATGGTTTGCTACAAGGGTATTTTACTTTACCGACGACTTGAATACTAGGGAATTTTACGATCTTGACGATGATACGTCTTTTAGCTACATGGGTATTTTGATAGGTACTCTATTAATTGAAGAGATTAAGGAAAAGCGAGAATTACCGCCATTATACATTCTTGCAGCTCACATTGGTATTAGGCAGATTGCAATTGTTGCTTTGGTGGTAATCTTGCATTGGTATTGGAGTGTATATTAGCAATTCAGGCTAGTAGGGCACTGACGCGTCAAAACTTTTAAATCATAAAAAGAAACCACATAAAATTTGCGTGAGATACATTCAAATATATCTGTAAAACCATATTTACAGTAATAAAAACATAATTATTTTATTGGAGCTCAAATTAGGTACTTACCCAAATAAAACCTGTACTTAACGCGAAAGGTCTACACAATCGCAAATCGTCCAAGTAACAGTACACGTACAAAGAAATTATAATTCTCTGGACCAAGTAACTGTTCTTGAAGTACTCATTTTAATCGTAATTTTTCGCACGATGTGAGGCCAATAGAATAATTATAATAAAAGCTCTACAGTGCCACATTTTGAGAACTTTAGCTGAAAACTTGTACGGGTTCATAAATTGAGTTGAGACTATTGATATTTTATAGCATTAAGCAGACAGTGAGTTCCATTCCTTAGCAGTAAATAGGGATTTGTTCCTTTTTTGAAAATGCCTCAGATAAACAATAAATGAGTTTAGGACCTTCATACAAGGTGTGTTGCTTATGATCACTCTAAAGAGTTTGATGACAAAAAGGCTCACACTAGACTGGGGTCAACATCCGTGCCGTTAATTACTAACACTGGCCGTGGCCAAGCCTACATTATTATAATTATGTGTTGCCATTATGTATGTATATCGCAGCAATGGCTGTGAACTCCAACGGACCTGGTATGCTTGTATTGATCGGTGTGTGGTCCCGGCAACCACTAATGATTCATAATTCATACATAGGCACGAGTTCTGCAAAAATGGTATAGGATACTAGGTTTATGTGGTGGTTTTAATTATACACCAAGCAGGAAAGAGTTCTCATAATTCTCTAATTTAGAAATAAGCCTTCATCTAGGGCATATTTTATCATAAAAAATGTAATTAAAATTGTAGGTAAGAAGTGTGAGAAATTACAAAAAACCTAAGAAAAGTAAAAATTTTTTTAGACACAAGTCAGGTGTGATTCTCACTTGCTAAAGACTGTAGGCAGATGCTGGAAGTGGCAAGCTGAAGACAAACTGGAGCGCCTTAGGAGAGGCTGATGATACTGATGAAGTATTTACTAGGTAGTAGCAAAGCTCGAACTTTTTAAAAAGTTTTAATTCTTTGATTCTTTATTGTACACATACAAAATTTAAAAATAACTTAATTAAATAGATATGTACATAGGCGAGCTTAACCCTGAGTTAGAGTTTTCTTCCAGCAAACCTTAGGTTCTAATGAAATTCAGTTTTATATAATCTATCAAAAAAACCGCATCAAAATCCGTTGGGTAGTTTTAAAGATCTAAGCATACATAGACAGACATCGAGAAGCGACTTTGTTTAATACTGTGTATAGAAAATTACTGATTCTCATAATTATTTCTGATAGATACACGTCCACCTCAAACCACAACCAACAAAAAAACATACGAGATATCTAATATTGTACATACAGGTAGGTTTTTTATCTCACGACCATTGATCCGTAATAGAATACGTCTGAAAAGTGGGTCAGGTGTCAAGAAGCATGAATGGTATTGTGTTACCGTATCGTATCGGTTTCCTACGGTAAAAACTAACAACCTGTAGTCGATTGAAATCTAACTCGAATAGACCTACATAATTTTGCCTAAGTAATTTGAAATGCGAAAGTGTTTTCGATTTTCGATAGAAGACGACCGATGTGGCGCGGTGGACGAAGGTCCGCCTGCGACGCAGGAGGTTGCGGGTTCGATTCCCGCCTCGGAACAATTGTGTGCACGATCTGCAGATATTTGTTCCGGGTGTTCTGGTCGTTTTCTATGTATAATAAAAAATATCTATCTATGTAATGTATTTATTATTATTATTATTTTATCTACGGTACTCTATCGTTGTATAGATATAAGATTTTATAAATATCAAAAATCAAAGTGCTTTATTTCTTTTAGACTCTTGGACACGTCAGACAAATTCAAATTACATAAGTAAAACAAGTAAATACAGTGATCACTTACATACATATTTGTTCTCTTCAATCTTTTTGAGGTAAAGTAAAGAAACGAACAAGAAACCTTTACCTTGTTACATTGTTCGTTATTGATTTGGAACAAAACTCATCCCAACCATTTTTATCATCTAGATATTCTGATATTTTGTAATAAGCCTTTTTACAAAGGATAATGTTTGACAATTTCTTTGAATTTATTTATTGATGTATTTATTTCAACTCAATTGGAGTTTTCTGTAATTCTGTAATGATTTATCGTACACAAAAAACTTAAAAATAACTTAACTAAAACAGATATGTACCTACATAGGCGCGCTTAACCCTAACAAAGAGTTTTCTTACAGCAAACCTTAGGTTTATAGGAGAAGCGATGGAATAGATAAAGCGAGATAGAGTTTTGTTGTAGAAGCATATACATCGCCCTTTAAAAGATATATTTATCTAATGTAGCCTAGTTGTGGGCATGAAATATGAATAGATGTTTGTCACTATCGTATAGATCCTCAAAGATCTGATTAAGCGGTACCGCCTCTGTTTACAAGCTTCCGGGAAGCCTGTATGTATGTAAGTATGTACATATGACATGTATGTATTCATGTTGGGATTGCAAGCCCTCTGTCATCATGAGAAAGGACCACACAGGAGTTATCGGAGTTTTGCTGACAAAGGACAAAAATCGGCGGTAAAACATTGGAATTCTATTTTGCAAGGTGAAAAAGTAGTTTTAAGTCTCAACTAATTTACCGAGAGAGGGCGCTCAGTAAATTGAGATAGTTTTAAGACATTGCCTGTGCAGCTACAATAGTTTTAACACGTTCCCTGTGCAGGTAAAAGTAAAACGATGAGTCAACAGACAACCACACCTAATGGTTGGTATAGTAGATATTACAATGTGTCAAACCTTTGTTCTTCGCCTAGAAACTGCAATAAAGTAGTTTTGTAGATATTTTTATTTAGGTCGCCTGCTAGTAAAAAGAAACATGGAATTTTCCGCAGAGCAAAGGTAATTAGGAACCCAGTTAATTCCTTTATATAATATGGAATAAGTAGAATATAATCCATTATGAAGCAATGCACATTCTGAATGCCTAGGGTGACCATAACTCACGAAAGGAAAATGTTTGAAGATATATTTGTCATAAACACAAATAAAATACCTGTTGATCCAAATTACATGTCGTTATCAATTACCTAAGAATAACCTAATTTCTTAATTTTGTAGCACGGAAAGATTGCAATACAGATAATGTATGGATAAAAAATAGTAATAATAGTTGATAATTGGCGGTCTTATTGCTCAAGACATTTAATCTAGCAATAAACTAACTAATATAAAATTAACTAGTGACAAAGCAATATTTTACCTTTGTTTTCAAATTCTGTCGAACTGTTTCATACTTCATCAGTACTTCCAAAGTAAACAAAGCTTTTGCGCGTTATAGGAAACGACTGATAAATCTTCCTTGGTAATGTTAGGTAATTAAGTTAATTTTATTTTAGTTAGTTTTGATTTTGTGTTTTTCTATTAAACTCACCAGGGCGACATAATCGCGTGTGCGACAAAGCCCTTTATAATATGTATTGAGAATAAAAAAAAATATATTGAGGCACAAGAGTGTAAAAGAAGCCATAACTTATTTCTTTGTCCTACATTTTCTTTATCTATATTGTTACTATAACTGCACTAGCATAGCACTCGACTCAACAAAAACAATAATACGGCTAGCTCGTGACAATAAAGCCCATTTTATAAGCCTGATTTTTTTGCAAGCCAATGTTTTCTCTTTTACTACTGTGCCTGTGCCTACGTAGGAAAAAGTAGAGTTCGCAGGCCGCGAAGTATGAGCATAGTATGAGAGCGAGTGAGATGATCACCTTTTGGAATATTATCAGGCACTTTTGTTCGTATAGTTTCTTCACCAGGCAATTGCCTATTTATTTATTTTTTAACACTTTGACTGCGATTTCTTTTTCGACGACTGCGATCTTTTTTTTAACCTAAACCATTCGTGCTGCCGCTCTACACAGCGGTTTTGTTGCGCCGCACATGCGTTTCGTTCGAAAAATATTACGGCTGTGCTGAGTCACAAAGATCTGTATTTTCTCAGCCGCTGCGCTAGTGTGGATTTACGCATATTAGTCACTTGTAGAAAACACATACCGTGTGATTTCAGCAGTCAAAGTGTTAAAGAGGATAAAAGGCTATGGCTGTCTCTTTCCCAAAAGTCTCTTTAGATGTACGTCCCCTACTTATTATTATAAATGCAATGTTTGTGCCGTGTTGTGAAAAAGTTTGACCGAAACTACTTAAAAGATCGACCTGAAATTTCGCACACGTAAATCTCTGAACCACTTTCTATTCAGAAACGACGCCTGCGAAGCAAAAGCTAGTATTAACAATAATTATGTATTGTGAAGTAGCTTTAATGTAAACGAAGCTTTACCCGTCGCGCCTGAGCCGTAAAAAGCGAAATTCCTTTGAAATAACTTGAGGTTGGTAATGCAGTCTTGAAAGAAAGTCCACTTTTGTGCCTCAAGCAAATATTTAAGATTTTACGGGGATATGGTCGATAGCTGGCGACCGCCGTAAACTGTTCTCTGCGAAAAATGTTAAGAACAATCTCCTTTTATGAAGTTAGTATCTTCTTTTGGTATCTTTTCAACTTTTCAAGAATTATTTATTACATTGTAATATGAGTTAAAATATTTTGTATTTGTATTAATTGGATAAGTATTCTAATATTATAGTGTTTTCCGTGAAAAAAGAGAGAAATGTAGAGAACCCTTGTTAAAAGAAGTTCTAGAATTTTATGATCTTTTTAACCAAGTCGACCAAAACCAAAAGTTGCCTGGAAGAATTCGCTCTTAGCATTGTGCATCTGTATCTTTGTTCTTTACTGTTTTTTTCTGTGTATTTAAGCGTATTTGTATTGTATTGTCGACCAATGTTAAACTGAAATTGGATACTTAAGTATTCTAATATTATAATGTTTTCTGATAAAAATGCAGAGAATCCTTGGTGAAATAGGTCTATATAGAAGTCTAGAAACTTTAGAACCATTTCAACGGGCAGTCGGCCAATGATAACTCGAAATTGGATAAGTATTATTCTGGTTTTTCTTTTATTCCCTATATGCGTTGCGATTTCGGTTTCTAAAGTAAACATAAAAAAACCACACTCACTTTCCATAGAGGCTCAATCTAATCAATCAATTTAATCTGATTTTTTGATATGTCAAAATATTATAGAGAATAAGAAACTTGAATAGAATTGGCTGAACTAATATGACTTGCTTACTGATTTAAGTTATTTTTTTTGGTTTTGCAACTACCTCTAAGCTCGACCATAGACTATGTCTGGTAAGTATTTTATCTACCTAATAACTAGGTACCTAAGAGGTATTATATAATAAGAAGTTCATTTTGTATGGAACGGGCCCCCATCTTCCACTCTTAGGAGTTATTAAGAAATATATATTGACGACCGATGTGGCGCGGTGGGCGAAGGTCCGCCTGCGACGCAGGAGGTTGCGGGTTCGATTCCCGCCTCGAAACAAATGTGTGTACGATCTGCAGATATTTGTTTCTGGTGTTTTGGTCGTTTTCTATGTATAATAAAAAATATCTGTCTATGTAATGTATTTTATTATGTATATCAGTTATCTAGTACCCATAACACAAGCTCTGCTTACCATGGGGCTAGTGCTGTGTGAATTGTCCAGCATTATTTATTTATTTAATATACTTAGTAAGAAGATAGGGCGCTATGGCACTCATTGGGGTAAGCCTATTTCAGTGGACTGCTATAGGCTGATGATGATGAAACTAAGTAAAATGTTCGCTGCGATTTAATATTTTCGTATTTTTCGGATCGACACAAGTTTTTAGGAGTAATTCATCAAGTTGGCCATAATCTCCATGATTTATAACGAGCGACTGCGTTTAAATCTTGCGTAAGTTTGAGTTATGTTCTTATGTATTAGGATTTTTACAGTACTCCTACACACCCATTGACTATAGATTGTACAATCGTTGTTTTGTAATAGGTACTACTAACTCACCAACCTAGCCAATTGTTTCCAGCTAAATGAAAAGCAAAGGCTAGGTTGGGTTAGTGCTTATTACTAAATGAAAAAATGTGCTTAACACTTTGACTGCGATTTTTTTTCGACGACTGCGATCTTTTTTTTAACCTAAAAAATTCGTGCTGCGCTCTACACAGCGGTTGTGTTGCGCCGCACATGCGTTTCGTTCGAAAAATATTACGGCTGTGCTGAGTCACAAAGATCTGTATTTTCTCAGCCGCTGCGCTAGTGTGGATTTACGCATATTAGTCACTTGTAGAAAACACATACCGTGTGATTTCAGCACTCAAAGTGTTAAGGTCCGTTATAGTAGTGGTCTAATGTCTTTATTATCACATTCAATTCCGTAACTACGTAACGTAGGTACTTCTGTGATCTAGCACTACCTACTAAATTGATGTCCACACGACCCAAAGGTTAGCAGGTAGAGAATGCTATCTAGCATTATGCTCGCCTATGTAACTTTTGTGCAATCCTACTTAATATTACAAACGCGACAAGTTTGTAAGTATGGATGGATGTTTGTTACTCTTTCACGTAAAAACGATTGAATGGATTTTAATGAAACTTTACAATAATAAAGCTTATACATCAGAATAAGACATAGGCAAGAATAACACATAGGCTACAATTTATAAAGATATATTGTATATTATCCAAAATATCTATCACCACGCGGGTGAAACCGCGGGGCGCAGCTAGTAAAGTATATTCTATCTATCTATCTAATTCCGCAGATGGACATTTGTGCTTTGTGGGCCATTGATGTGTTAAACTCTTCCACTGAACACATTCAAAAACAGATATACCTAAGAGGTGCCTACTATCTACTAATATGTAAGTTACTACTGATCCGCTGTTCTCTCTCGTTGATAAAGTTTTTTTTTTACCGTAAGTTTTGTACATATAATTTTGTAGAAATAAGTAAGTTTTGTATAAATAATTAGAATACCTAGTGTTTAAGGGCTGTGCTGTGAAATTTGTTTAACTATATAAAATAAAATTGTTCATTAGTTCAACCAAAATAAACATTGTAAGTAAGTAGCTAAACTCTACCTTTTAGGTTTCCACCTGCGAATAAAGACTCCAAACATTTTGAAAATCCAAAAGCCAGTTCACATCACTAGCACAGTCACAACACTAATCTACCGACACAAATTCAGTTGAAATCTTAGTTAATTTTCACTACCGTAAACCATCGGTTAAATAAGCTCAGCTAATTTTAAACGCTATCATACACGCGATAGGAAAGAAAACATGGAATTAAGTTAGTTAAACACTAGGGAAGGGGCATGATGCACTTTTTATCGATGTCGACGTTCGAATAACAAACACACTCGGACGATTACGCGACACACGTTCGAGCTTCGCGAGCGCAGCGCGGCGACTGACTGGCTCGAAAATCCCGCCATTGCAATGCAATATTATGCAGCTGTTGTATACGTTCGCTTTGTATTAATAAATTTTAGATGTCAACCGCTTCGCGTGGTAGCTGGTTAGAGTCACCAGTTGCTGGGCTGAATGGGATAGTGTCATTGCCTTCTATGCTAGGTATAGAGCGTTCTGAGGGCTGAATAGCATTGCGAACTCAGATTTATCGATTGCTATTACTTATTTCATTCTATCTGTAGTGTTTTGTTGTAGAAACTCCTTATTTCTTTAGTATTGTATGTTAGAATCGAGATGGAACTCTAACCAAAGATAATTTATTATAGAAGATAAAGTCGGTACCTATTGACAGTTTTCAGTGAGGAAGGAGACTATATATACCCATAGTGGGTATATATAGGTAAATAGATACTCTAGTGTTTAAATGGGATTTTTTGGAACTGAATAAGTTGCTTCAAGGTTTGTTAACTTAATCTCATCTAAGACAATATTTTATCTGCTAACTCTACCACCTATAAACGTATAATAAGAAACAAGATGCTTACCAATTTAAAATTGCATTCTACATTTCAACACCGTCCTTGCGCTCATTGACAAAGCAAAAGCTGCAAATCAAAGGCATCCACTTACACTTGGAATCTTCCCGAGAGGCTTCATCCCCCTTTCCCCCCCCCCACTCGAGTTGTATCCACACAAATGTAATAAAGGATGATCTAGTTACGAGCAAATTTTGAGTTATTCTGTAGGAAACTTACTTCGACAGATCTTCACTGCTATATAGGCCGTCCGACTTGCGAACATTAACTTTTCAATTTAATTTAGTCGGTTTATAAATTAATGCCATAAAAGATGTAATGAACTTCCATCTCTCTCATTCCACGATCTCTGTGGCGCGGTAGGTGAGGTTCCGTCTGCGACGCAGCAGGTTGCGGGTTTGATTCCCGCCTAGATTATTTAATCTTGATGAAATTATTACCTATTATAATAAATTAATAGGGACAATTATTGTCTCGAGGCGGGAATTGATTGTGTTGCACAAGCTCTGCTTAACTTGGGGCTAGGTGATGCTGTGTGCATGGTCCAGCATTATTTATTTGTTATTTATCTGAACTGAACTGAAAATTTCCAGCGACTGCTTTAACACATTATTGTCCATAACGCACATGCTCGTGTCCCAGATTAGAAGTTGGGCAGTGAATGCATTTAATCTCTAAGGGTGAAAGAACAGGTAGGTTTGTTGGCCAGATAGTCATTGTCTAATTAATTTATTATAATAGGTAATCATTTCATCAAGATTAAATAATATTACGAAAAGCACGCATCATCCATGCCTCTTTTCATGCTAATGTCCACTCAGCAACAACTTATCTATTATTATCTGAGTTATCGAAGTCGGTTTATCATTTTACAATAATTCCTCGACATCCACATTACACGTAAGTACGTGATGTAAAATGTCTGGTGAAGGGCATACATTTATGTTACTTGTTAGATATAGAAAATTAACCATTCGTCTTCCCTACGTTAAACCCTTCGTCAGGCATTAATTGTAAATACATACAGAACAAACACATTGTAAGATGCTTAAACCACGTTTTAAAGGTACTCTATTTTGTCTATATAATATACGATATAACGTATATAGACAAATTTGTATGCATCAAAAGCCAGTGAGTCTCGGGTGTCGAAGAAAGTTATAACAATCAATGGTTCAATGGAGCATTATCCCAGGCAGTGTCTCAATGTCGATTTACTTAGCGCGTAGGTATATTTTACCTATATGTCCATTGATATCCTGGATCAATCTAATTTGTTTATAATCTTTGTTAGCAATTTCCCTAAATCTATAATAATTATGAAAATACCAACGAGTCTTTAACAGATTAGTTTTTTGAGTCCTTTAATTATGACGAAGATTGTAGTTGATATTTATCCTTCAACAACAATTTTGATACAAACTTCGGACTAGCATGATATCGTGCGAATATTCCAAACAAGCCAGCCCGTAAACACAATAAGTAGGGACATCCTGGGTTCCCAAGGCTCCAGGGTAGGTACAGAAGATTCTGATAGATGGCAATTCGAAGCACTTATCCCATTCTGCATCGTAGTTTCCCAGAAAACAATACCGTTTTCGTACCACGTCGAAACTCAAATAACCTTTTATTGTATTCCTTTGAAGCATCAAACTGTTTATGCCTTGGATAGTTGGACGTAAAGTTTCGAGATTTTATACCCTTGTTGAAATCATCGTAAACACTCTCGTTTTGTAGAGATGGATGGGGAATGGACGTAGTTTTATAGTTACGGGACTTGAAGACGGGTATTTATAGGAGCAAGCAGTTCAGACTAATGAATTTTAAATATAACTAACTGACTGCCTTTGACCAACTTAACGGCAGAGAGGTAACAATACTCGTATTTACTTTGTTTCTGTACTTTACCTTAAAGAAAAGATTGAAGTAAACAAAAAATTAAAGTAAAAACTTTATTTCCTAGTTTTACTTATGTAATTTGAATTTTACGACGTGTCCAAGAGGCTTGTAACGTCTATAAAGAAATAAGGAACGGAAATAAAGTCACTTTGACTTTTGATATATATGAGATTGCACAGCATGTGCAGCAAAATTACAAGGTAAGGATTCTTTACTTTATCAAAAAAATAACCAACACTAAACAGTCAAGTAACGACATCATAAAATGAAAATAAAACTCTCTATTTACGTCAAAATGTTTGTTCCCATAACGACCCAAACGGCCAATGAAGACGTCATTACTGGAAACATAGTGTTGTCATTTGTCGAGGCAACATTATCGATGATTCGCACGCGGCTCATTACGGCCCCGCCGCAATGCTGATTGAATTCCCACTTCCCCCAGCTATAAAATAAATCTACCGAGCACTTGAAAGGCCTGCGAGCTTATTTATTCCGTGGAGTTCCAGGAAGTGCTGCGTTGGCAACACCTGACATTTTCGTAATGGTACATGCAGTATGAGAACGGTAATGGTATGGCAACCCAGCCGCAGGCCAAGTTTAAGAGGATGGGCTTGGGAATTTGTGAATGTATGATGATGCATGTTTTCGATTTGAAACTCAATCCTACGAAAACTCATAAGTTAGAGACTTGCGGGTTTTCACTAGACTATATCTGCCTATACAAATTTGAGGCTACATTTTAACTTGAACAAACAATGAACAAGAAATGTTGCTCGAATTTTTATTGGACTCTAAGTCTAGAAGGAAGTCAGGCCGGGTTTGACGGGTGCCCGGCCTTTGCCCGGCAGATCCGTAACTATTTTTTAAATATTACTCCTAATCAAATCATAAATGTTTAGCTTTTAGGTAATAATATTAGACTTACGATGTTGTTGAATTCTACGGCAAATGTACAAGTTTTTTTTTACTTATCAACAAAATTTACTTCAAATTAAAAAGAAACCACGTTCTATGTTATTTCTAAGGTTCTAAATTACATTAATATTTAGGCACACATCCAGTAGCCAAGCACAAATCCCTTGCTATCTATTCTAACATTTGGGCTTTGATAAAGTTCATTAGTGTAGTCAAAGTGCCTACAACTCTGACACGCAGACGAATCTTCATATCTAAACTGAGTCTAACTCCGCGCAATCCTCCAACAAAAGTTTAGCCAAATCCCTCACGTAGAGCTTGACTTCACATGTGGCAATTAGCAGAGTTAACATTTTAATTGGCATTGCCATCCGCATACATAATGTAACAAGTAACGTAGATCTAGTTATGTTACGTGAAAGTTGCTACATTTATTCGTAATTACTGAATTTCTCTGGAAACTCTTGTTTGATTTTGCATTTGTATCATTTTGTAGAGAGATTCTGTGTTTGGGATTCATTTTATCATGAATGAAGATCTCTTCAGTGTGATTTGTGTAAATATATTATCATACTTATTCATCTGACGACCTCTGTGGCGCGGTAGGCGAAGGTCCGCCTGCGATGCAGGAGGTTGCGGGTTCGAGTCCCGCCTCGGGACAAATTTTTGTACGATCTGCAGATGTTCTGGGTGTTCTGGTCGTTTTCTATGTATGATAAAAAAAAACATATATTTTAGGTCAAAATTACAATCAAAGAAACAAATTAAAACTAGTATTTACTATGTAGAATAAATACAAAACAAACGACAGCCCCCATTTATGGTGATGGAATACCCAATTTTCTTTACTTCGTGTTTATTTTATATTTTTGTACAATACAATACAAAAATACATTATTGTACACCAGATACAGAACATTATGAAAGATATTACATGTGACAAGTACAATGGGCGTCCTTATCGCTTAGAAGCGATCTCTTCCACCTTCTTCCATCTTTGTACCTACTTAATAGGACTTTACCTATAAAATATGATGTAAGGCGTACATTTCACACATTCTCCAATCTTTTTCATTTGAAAATATGTTTATATTTCCCAAAGAAACTGCAGATATAAATTCACGTAAAAACTTGCGTCATGAACGTGAGAGGAATGCCGGACGGTATAATATATCTCGTGACAGCTGACACTGGCGGCTCTACTTTCTAAAGGATTGGCAAAAACTGAGGCGGGATGGTAACTGTTTAACATCATGACTCGCAGAGCCATCTAGCAAGAAGTTGAAGATGAACCTCATGACTGGTAGATGATTGCTTAAGAGAATCTTTAGATTATGTGATGATTATGATACGTATTGTTAAAGTGTAGCTTTGATCCATATTCAAGACTCTGCTAAAAGCAAGGTTTGGTATCTTTATCGCAACGCTCAACGCTCATCGCTGCGGTATGCAGCACAACGTCAACGCACCGCTATCTGGCGAAGAAGCGGTCATTTGATTTTGACACACGGCATGCGGCACAAACAAACCCATTGTCGTCGCTGTAACGCCGCCGCCCCGCCGTGACGCACACCCCAGGCCGTAGCGTTGTGAAAAGCATGAAGACGACGACGTCACGTTGTGTACGGAGTACCTGCTCCACACTTCACCGCGCTTGCCCCTCACCCCTGCTGCAGACTTTGGCGGAACCAAAAACAACTGTTAGACGTTTTTCATAAGATTATGTGTGAGGCACCTGATTTCATGCCTTGTGAGTCGTGGTCAAGAAACCAGGACTTTAGGCAATCTTAAAAAGTCGCGTAATATTCGCACATTTCGTTTGATGAAGTTTTGAAAAAACACATTTTATAGTTTAGGTATTCTATGTCAATGTTGATATGACCGAAACCTTACATGAACCTGGAATGGTTTATACAAAATCACATCTCCTGAAGGCATAATCTGCTGCAGGCAAAAGAAAATCCAAATTCACAAAGGCAGCCATGCATTTCCGAACTGAATAACCAAACCTGCCCAAAAATAAAGCAACATTGCATAATCCAAACTCAGGGTTATCTGAATTCTCAGCCGCAGGGTAAAAATATAAAGCGAAAACGAAACCGACAATATTTTCCAGCGTTTTCGAAACTAGGTCAGGTGGAAGCCTTCTACAGAATTAAGGCTGAGGGCTACCTCATTGCCACTCGGGATTTTGAGATCAGCAGTGATGAATTGACGAAACGTTTCCGTTCCGAATGTTTTTGCCTGCTATGAAAGATCACGTCCTGATGACTCTTGCATTATTTATAACTGTACTTGTGTCTAGAGATTTAAGATTTATTTCAATGTTTGTATTAATAAAAAACCTTGTGATGGAAGTATTTATAGCCACGCAATCCTTGCTTGACTACGAGTATGATTTATTTTACATAATCATAAGAATTCTTAAGATTTTGCTTTCTAGCGGAAAGTATTTAAAAGATATGGTAAGTCTGGAGTTATTTATTCACAATATGTTGCATTGTAAAAATTTTTAACCAACGAAAAACAAAAGAGGTTCTATATTTGGCTAGTTGTTTTTTTATGTAATTTGGTTGATTTTCCCGTAAATTAGGAATCGATTTGGATTTTTTTCTCTATTGTATGGAGAATAATCCCGAAGTGGCTATATAAAAATGTATTCCCAAAGAAAGATTTGATTTTTTGTTTGTTTGTTTGCATTGAATAGGCTCCGAAACTACTGGAACTTTTTTTTTTTTTTTTTATATATTTGCCAACTTAAAGATATTGTTACATAAAAAAAGCTTAAAAACAACACGAAGGAAACCACAAAGGTTTGTATATGTGTTATTAGCTGAGAGTCAGCTGAATTTGAAAAATTCTTTCACCGTTAGAAAGCTATACCCGGGTGACAGTACACAAAAACATGGAAAAATATCACGGAAAAACAACGTATACACAGACATGAAAAACTACCCCGTTGACAACCTTGCAAGTCAAATTTTCCAGAGGCTTCTCTCGACTTTAATGCAACTCACTTTACCTCGGAAGCTCTCAGTTGTGTCTCGGGTTTCATTCCCTTTTCATTTGCTAGAAATGCATTAGGTTTTAACCTCAATGTATACGGGTTTGAAACAAACGTAATACTTTCCTATCACCACCAGGTACCCACCGCTGGCCTAATTTATAGCTAGAATCCACACTATAACTATAATTATTTATAGTATTATACCTAATGTACTTTTATATAGTTTTAAGTTGGTGTCTAATGACTTTAGTTTACACAGTGCTAGCTAGCTACTGGCGTATGAGTAGTCAAGCCAGCAGCTCGCACTGTGTAAACCAGGCATACCGTCTGATTGGTTGTTGTTAAAATAAATTAATCTTATTTATTTATTTCTTTAATAGTGAAACTTCGTGGCATTGTGTGTACTAGCACTACTAACCGGGATAACTGGAGATCTCTGGAGGCCGTCAATTCATGTAACTTTTTTACAAAATTATTTTATGATATAGGTAAGTACAATACAATACAATACAATACAATACAATATATCTTTATTGCACCATCAAATATAAAGAAAATAATAAAAATAGGATCTTAATACTAACTAAATCTAGTGGCACAATCGGCGGCCTTATCGCTAAAAGCGATCTCTTCCAGGCAACCTTTGGATGGATAGGATCGGTACGTATTAAAGCTGACGGTGGCGTAATTATTTAGGATAATTATATAATATATAAAATAATTAATATTTATTAAGAACGTACATATATAAAAATAGAGCACAAATATACATAAAGCAGGAACAATTAACATAGAAAATAAAAATAAAAGTCAAGAAAACTTATCAAGAGTGGTCAAGAAGTTTTATGAATAAAGATTATCTACCTATTTATTAATTATTTCTTGCACGATAAAATATATACAAAGCATGATTCTAGAAATTTAATAACAACCTTGTTGTATTATACCAAATTAACCCTAAAATAAAAAATAAGATTTTACACTTAATTTTTTGTCCACTTGTGGGAGAAGTTGCATAGCTGTTCACAGTCGGTTAAAGACAAATGCCTGTAATTCCGCTCCCATAGTCCCAATTACATGGCGGTGTTGGGCGGCGTGACAGCAGAGCAGGTTCGATGCCCGGTCACGAGCTCTTACAGGCCAATTGACGAAGAGCACGATGTTCCCGGGAAGAATTGCACTATGTATTTATTAAGAGATGCTGTGAGAAACTCTAGCTAGCACTTAACCTATTTGTTGTTCTTCAGAGCAGTAAACACCAAATGCACTTAACTATCTCTGTGTTTCATTTTACTTGAAGGAAAACAGGGTTCTCAATTCTTCATTTATTTATCTTTTTTGACACAATAAACATTTTCTTAGATAAGTCATGTTCTTCTAAATATTATAGGAGCATTACCATGGGGTTAGATAGTGCTGTGAGGATTATCCAGCACTAATTATTTGTGTAGATAACTAGATATGTTAGTATTTAGTCTTCTTATCAATTTATCAACCTTTGCAAATGAAATATCGTCATTTAATTTACTAAGGTTGATAACACTAATAATTAATTTATTCGATTAGGTAGGTATTCGTTTCAGAAAACCATCATCGATAAGATTTAGTAGCAAAGATGATTCACGCGAATAGTAATGCAAAGTGTAACTAAATTTCGACCTCATCTTCAAGCATCGATGGTTCAGTGGTAGAATGCTCGCCTGCCACGCGGGCGGCCCGGGTTCGATTCCCGGTCGATGCATGTTTTTTGCATCTTACTTTTTATTTTTGTATCTATCCTGGTAAAAATAAAATAAAACAATTCCTTACTTTAAAGTACACAAGTTCCTTGTTTGGAATTATTCTGTGATTTAACAAAATGAGAGAGTCAACATATAATCTGCATTGCGGACTGAAGATATTAAAATACTCGTTAGTAAGCACAGGGCGCAAATAAAATCTAAAATTATAATAAGTGTCCACTCATTTAGGTCAGTAGGAACCGTGGGGCGGTTAAATTTAACCGTGACACATTCGCTACGATTATTCTACTTTGCCGTCTGCTTTAGTGCCTAAATTATTTTAAAACGAACAAAGACAATCTTAGTTATCCTGCAATTTTCTATTTGAGCTTAGAACTTCTAAATCTTAAAAAAAGGCATTTAAAACGGGATATTTAACATTTGGTTTTTGAGTTTTCCAATATTTCGGCACAGTTTCATGCGCCATGATCACGGAATATCTTCTATAAAAAAAATGATAGAAATGTGTCATAAATTTAGCCCTCGGTGCTGGGGCGAGGGAAGCAAAGTGAATCTTTATTCCTACCGAAGGAAGGTCGGAATTTGCTCAGCGCAAGTCAAGGCCAGGGCTCACAGATTTTAATCATGATGGCCCCAATCCGGCAATCCTTCAATAAGGTCACCCAATAACTATGTATATCGACAATGCGGTAGTTAAACAGAATGTATGTATCTACTTTGTTTATTAGTTCTATATTTTCGGCATTATATGTAATATCCGATATGGTCTAGTGGCTAGGATACCTGGCTCTCACCCAGGAGGCTCGGGTTCGATTCCCGGTATCGGAAGTTTCTTTTTGCTTCATCGCCCTCCACCCTAATTTCATTTTTCTATTTTGTTCTTTCGACAATGCAGAAACGGTCATAGTCAAGTAGATATTGTTAGAAATACATTTCCAGAAGTGATTACTTTGTGACATTATATTATTGCGACCTAATCTGCCAACCATCAATTACATAATCTCCAAATCGTCTTGTAACAGGCTGGTTTCGAGGTCAACTCTACCTTTCCCGACAATTAAATCCGTTGCACAAACAAAGAGCAAGTGAAACAATCACTGATCAGGCACAGCTGAGTGGGCGTCGCGCGCCGTTGCCCACCAGTGGGCAGCGACCAGGAAATCCACCCTGGTGATAACGGGGTCTACTGTGCACTAGTGGGCTTTGGACCATGGCAGTACAAATTTATGTTTACGTTGTGTTACTAACCTGATAAAGCGTATTGTTAGTATTCTGCTGAGCTGTAAAGGACATAGCACATTACATCCACCACCGTTAAAAGCGGTACAAAAGTTAGGTCCCTAAACATTAAGATAGCACACTTTGCTTATACACCAGAATCATCTCTTATCTTTTTATTTATAAAAACTCTAAATCTTTAAATACATTTTTAGTGACCAAGGCTTACCGCTAGCTTCAAACGCGTGGATTGCGAGATTTCTGTTATTTGATGCTGTAATTATAAATGTAGGTACCTTAATAATATAAGTCTTAGAGCCGATATTTGAATGCACATTTTGTGCTTTGCTACAGTGTTGCGGTCCATATTCGACAACTTTAAGCCTGATTTGGGTTAATATGCAAAAATCATAGAGATAATCTAAAAGTCAATCGCGAGGTTCAACATCATCATCATTCTAGCTCGGGATCCACTGCGGGGTGTATGTAGATCACTAGTATAAAACAAAGTCGCTTCCCGCTGTCTGTCTGTCCCTATGTACTAAGCAGGGCGCAGCTAGTAAATAATTGAATAGTAAATAAAGGTCTCCATTCACTTATACCAGCCTCCTCTAATCCTGTTTATTTCGCATCCATGTATGTTCTGTAACCGTGCGGATATTTTCAACCTGTATTAAATAGGGGAACATCTGATTCTAGAATGATCACTACAAAAGTCTAGTATTTGAGGTTTTTAATCTCTAATCACCACAAAGGTCTAGTTTTTAAGGTCGCAAATACACCACAAAGGTCTTATTTTTAAGGTATCTAATAAACCACAAAGGTCTAATTTTTGAGGTCTCTAATCTCTAATCACTACAAAGGTCTAGTTTTTGAAGTCTTTAATCTTTAATCACCAAAAAGGTCTAGCTTTTGAGGCCTTCGTTTTTGTAAACTGTGGTAACCTCTAAGCAAACAGTTTGTTTATGGTTTATCGAACCGTTTTGCGTAATTTCGACACGATATTCAAAGGTAAGGTATAGCCCGGAATCTATCCTTTCACCTCTGCCACTATAAATTGTATTGCAAATATTAATGGTAATTAAATCTAACTGGATATGCTTTAATCCGAAGTTATAAACTGGGCAGCGTATAATAATATTTATCAATAGAGTTTTAGTGTCTATTGGATAAATAAATAATGCTGGACAATTCACACAGCAGCCCCAAACTAAGCAGCTTGGGACTAGATATGAGCTTGTGTTATGCTTATCAGATAACTGATAAACATAATACAATACATTACATAGATACATATTTTTTATTACGAAAACATAGAAAACGACCAGAAAACCCGAAACAAATATCTGCAGATCGTAAAAACATTTGTGCCGAGGCGGGAAACGAACCACGAATATTTTAGGGATAAGAATGTAATGCAGCAGGGGAAATGTAGAACTTAATGTTTATTATTTACCATGTAACCTAATAAAATTTATATTTATCATATCAATCATTATCTTCATCGTCAACCTTTAATGGTCCACAGCCGGTCATAGGCCTCCCCTAATGAGCGCCATAGCGTCTTCAGATTGCCGCTTCTAGCATCTGCCTGCAGTCTTTCGCAGGTCGTCAATACGTTTGCTGAGTCGCCTTGGAGACTCAAGGATCGTTTACCCACCACTTTCCGTCTGTTACAAAGCGCAGGTATTAAAGGAAACATCAAGTAGCCAATTAGCCGTAAACATTTGTGTAGCGATTCGTTTACGGTGTCATACTTGTCAATACAACGCTTGAAGACATTACCACATCATTTCCAAGGCATAGCCTTGAAGCAAATGTCAAGTTGCCGAGTACAACGTTGAAAATTTTACCCTTTTTGGCCAGCAGGCTAGCACGGTAGCCATATTATTTTTGTTTTTCTGGAGGCTTATTTTATTTATGTTTTTTTATACTGTGTTCTGTGTTTTTTTGTGTGTGTTTACTGATTTAATTATTGTGTAGCCTGTTTTCTTATTCTTAAAATATGAGAACTTTTAAATTTAAAGTAAAAATCATATTTTTATATACCTGATTAATAAATACCCACCTACTATCGACTTAATTAATTTTATTCCCACCCACTTCTCGTTTTTGCTTCACGGGTCAAGATCAGCGACAACCATAATATCACATGGCAACACTTTGAAATCATCGCTCATTTCAAACATTACCATATCAGCATACATTAAATGGTGAGTTTCTTCTAAGATATCTCGTCTTCATAAATTAACCACGGTCTGGTTATTTTGCCTAGTTTCAAAAGTATAAACAATGATATTGTTCGTAAAAGAATTTGAATGATAATGTAATGGTAATGCGGAAGCATCATTAAATTTGTAGCTAGACTGGTATTTATATGGATCAGTTGAGCTACCTGTACATTGTTTATAATAGTCTGCATTAAGCTCAATTATGTCTTTTGTTAATAGGTACTTACTAGTTCGTATTTGTATTATTTTTTTGGTTGTAAATGTATCTTCTTAGTTAATAAAGGGTAGGTTTTTGTTTCAATAGTGTAAGCAGTTATTTTATATCCTACTAATATCGACACCTTGGGGTAGAAAGGTCGTATAAACCATTTTGGCCAAAATGAGTTATGAATGCAGTCTTATTCAGAATTTTCCGCTCTATCGATTAGTCTATGTGACGCATTCCAATTCGCATAAAAATGGTTTTTACAGCCCAGACGACTTCAACGTCTAAGCAGAGTTTTAGTTGGAACTTATGATGTAAGAACCAAAAAAAAATTATTGCTATGACCATTTGGAGTAATGCTATAATTTCTTACTAGTTCAGGTTGTAAAAGATAGTAGATTTGAGTCAAGTATGGTGTACTACCAAAGTAATAAATTGCGCTTGGTTGTAAAAACCAAAGTTCAATATGATTTCGTTTTAAAGCTTTTTACCTCCATACGTTTAGTACAATTTGGTTTTTACACCCTAAGCTCAAGAAGAGCAACTGACGGTCAAGTATTTACACCCATCCAGAACACTTTCGTGAAGGGCAAATTGGCTTTTACATCATAATACATTTTTATCATTATCACCTTTTTATTTATCAAAGAAGTATTACAAACTCACAAAACGACGTCAATTATATGGCTATTTGCTTACAATTGAAAGAAGAGTACTTCAATCACTATTAAAACTACGAAACCGAACGCCAGAAAGGTAAGCTACGTTATACCTACATATTTTACTTACTTTGGCACCCTTAGTGCTTTCCTCCCGTTTTTAATAATAAGTATTAATTATTAAGTACCGATGTGTAATACCTTGTTACTAACTTATATAGCCGGTAAAATTATTGAATTTAGTGTTAAAATAAGATGACAGTTATTTCTATAACGGCGACATTTAGTTCCAATTATAGCCAATAAAAGTTTTTGTCTTTACAGATAATTAGTTTAGTTACTGAAAGTTTTATCAATATTATAGCACCTGTCTAATAAAAATATGTGTAAGTATAATAATTTGAATAGGTAATTTTATTGAACAATGTATACCTACCCAGATAGTCGTGGTCGTAACGAACACCAGCCGAAATACATGGTATATACACCCATTTTGCTTTCAATATTTTCTTTGGCTTTGACGGTATAAGTGGCTTATACGACCCAGTTTACTATTTTTCAAGGCTTTTACTTCTTACTCACTTTTTGCCTTCGAATGAAAAGTGTTTTCAAGTGATACTTCATTTTCCTAATTTTCAGATGAATAAATTGAAACAATTTAGTTGGCACCTACTGGGATCGTAACCGGGATACTCCGACTCTCTTTCCCAACACTCTCTCACTCCTGTTAGAGGAAGTATCTGCAGTGGATACCATGAATGACAAAAGCACACTCTATTATAATTATTAAGATTAGGTATATTTTTTAAGATTGAACCACGAACGACAAGGTGAGATAAGCAGATACAAAAGTATTGATAAAAATAGCAATGATGAAAATCAGAGCACAGACATCATAGAAGACAGTGATTCAGAAAGCCCACCAAAAAGAAAAAAAGTAAGAAAAGAAAATATCATAATACATAGCAGCAGCGAAAGTGATTTCAATACTTCTACAATATTTGTACCCCGATCTAATACGTCTTTCTTTGGAGACGATGTTGGAGTTTCGAACAGTCCATTAAAAAGTACTGATGCAAAGAAGCAAAGTCAAGTTAATATTATTTCTATCGAAGTAATAAAACACGGGAACTACTCACCTGCTGCTTCCGAAGATCCTCAGGCCTCAGCTTCGTGCTCCCTGCATCCTGATGAAACCCCGTGCTCGTCGACGACCTACTCACCAGCTGCTTCAGAAGATCCTCAAGCCTCAGCTTCGTGCTCCCTGCATCCTGATGAAACCCCGTGCTTGACGACGACCTATTCCCCTGCTGCTTCCGAAGATCCTCAGGCCTCGGTTTCGTGCTCCCTGCATCCTGATGAAACCCCGTGCTTGACGACGACCTACTCACCTGCTGCTTCCGAAGATCCTCAGGCCTCAGCTTCGTGCTCCCTGCATCCTGATGAAACCCCGTGCTTGACGACGACCTATTCACCTGCTGCTTCCGAAGATCCTAAGCCCTCAGCTTCGTGCTCCCTGCATCCTGATGAAACCCCGTGCTTGACGACGACCTACTCACCAGCTGCTTCCGAAGATCCTCAGGCCTCAGCTTCGTGCTCCCTACATCCTGATGAAACCCCGTGCTAGACGACGACCTACTCACCTGCTGCTTCCGAAGATCCTCAGCCCTCAGCATCGTGTCCCCTGCGTTCTGACGAACAGGGAACTCCAGAAATGAAGAAAAATACAAAACGTAAAAGATTATCTTTTAAAAAGTCCTTGTACGTAGAGTTTTTGTCAGAAGATGTTGTCAGTTGTCAGTGATGTTTGTCAGAACTAGGTATTTTGCCTTAACACCGTAACATACCTACGAGCTCATTGCTCATTGCACTTAACAATAATGTTTTTGAAAGTTTATAGTTTTTATTTTATTTGTTATGTCGTCAAACTTTCAAGTTTATTTTATGCTATGTTGATTACCTAATCATTAAATCTAATAAACTACAATGCAATTGTAATACTACCGCTTATTCACTCGGATAAAGAACTCAGTAGTTTATTCCTTGCTTAGATGAGTCAAAGAACAACTCAAGTACAAGAGAATTACCTTTCTAGATTTTAATATTGACCCGCATTTATAGGACTTAATTGTAAAGTTGAGACTGATGATAGCCTAATTTTGAACTTAATGATAGTTGTTAGAAATTAATACACTCTTTTTATAGTTAGGTTAGGTTAGTTACCTATATGCGTCCTGGCAGGTTGCCTACCCTGGGACTTGGATGCTGAGACTCTCGCGGGAATTTATTACTGGAGGGAGGAGGAACTTGAACGGGGTCAGCGCCCAGCACAGAGGGAAATTGAAGCACGACGGGCGGAGCTTCATGAGGAGATGGTAGAGGTGTGGCAGAATAGGCTATCACATCCAAGTGCCGGACATAAAACCGTGGAGGCGATCCGACCAGTGCTGCTGCAGTGGTTAGGAAGACAACACGGAGCACTGACATTTCGGATAACGCAGGTCCTCTCCGGACATGGTTGTTTTGGGAGGTACCTGTACCGTGTTGCCAGAAGGGAAGAAACAGAGAGATGTCATCACTGTGACAATCCCGAAGACACAGCTCAGCATACGCTTGAGTCATGTCCCGCGTGGGAACAGCAGCGGCAAATCCTGGTGGCTGCAGTAGGCGAGGAACTTTCCTTGTCAACCATAGCTAAATTTATGGTTGAGAATCAGGAAAGTTGGCGGACAATGGCTGTGTTCTGCGAAGAAGTCCTCCTACAGAAGGAAGCGGCGGAAAGGGAAAGGGAAGATTCCTCCACTGACCCAATTCGCCGAAGGCGGAACGGGCGAAGAAGAAGGGCCTTTGGTGCCCTTGTTCAGCCTTAAAAACGACCTCGATGCTGGTCATAGGCGATACGCGTGCATCACACGCGAAAAAACCATGTGCTCCCCATCTCAGAAGGGTTCCACAAGTGGAACATCACTGTTGGGGTTCGCGGAAGTATTCCCGAAAGTCCCCGCGATCCCTAGCATATGTGCCCGGAGAAATTCGTGAGGTTTTAGTCAGTAGGAGTCTGTCATAATCTTCCACCGGGGATGGAAGATATCCATGATGGATTTCCTCACAATAAAAAAAAAAAAAAGGTTAGTTACCTATATGCATTAAATAGAATAAAATATTTGTGAAATACGAACGTATTTTTACAGGTATTATTATATTACCTATGTTCCACTGAATCGTGTCATTAACGTTGTGTTTACGTTTTTTTGAATAAAAACAATTTGATTGAACAATACAAAATGTTTTATTTTGTGCATTATTTTGAATAAATGCCTCATTTCAAATATTGACTGCATTTTGTTTCATCTGATTAAAATTGTAATTAGTTCACACATAGGTACTGGTAGGTAAAGTGGTTATGATGGTTTTTGTTACCCAAGTTTATAGTAAGGTATGTAAAATTACTTCAGTTACCATAGTTACGACTCCCACCATTCGAAAGGTATTGATTTTACGACTTTCATTATTTTATGTAAGTAGTTTTTAAGCCCAATTAAAACGACTTACATCTAGTTACGACTCATTACAATGTAACAACTCAAATAATTATAGGATGTAAAAACCATTTTGAAAAAAAATCTTGGTCGTAAATCCACGCTAACTTCTAAATTAAGAGACTGACAATAAAATAAGGTTTTCCATTGCAAAGAACATAAAAAACTAATAAATCTCACGAAATAGGGTCAATTTAACCATAAGAACAAAAAAATTATTAGCCAAAATGTTTTTAAAATTTTGTTTTTTGCTCGTCCTGTAAAGTAGGGTTTTGGTTTTTACGACCTTTCTACCCCAAGGTAGCGATTATTTTATTGACGACCGATGTAGCGCGGTCCGCCTGCGACGCAGGAGGTTGCGGGTTCGATTCCCGCCTCGGAACAATTGTGTGTACGATCTGCAGATATTTGTTCCGGGTGTTCTGGTCGTTTTCTATGTATAATAAAAAATATCTATCTATGTATTGTATTATGTATATCAGTTATCTAGTACCCATAACACAAGCTCTGCTTACCATGGGGCTAGATAATGCTGTGTGGATTGTCCAACATTATTTAATTATTTATTATTTTAAACGCGAAAGTTTGTAAGTAAGTATGGATGGATGGATGGATGGATGTTTGTTACTCTTTCACGTTTAAACTACTGAATAGATTTTAATGAAACTTTACAATAATATAGCTTATACATCAGAATAACAAATAGACTACAATTTATAAAGATATATTGTATATTATCCAAAATATCGATCACCACGCGGGTGAAACCGCGGGGCGCAGCTAGTAATGTATAATGTAACTGTCATCGCCTACGGCGTCAAAGAGTTCATCAATGTAATAAACAAAAAGCCCCCATTTTTCAAAGTCTATTAAAATTTCAACCCTTTCTAATTTTCGAGTTAGGGCGATCCTGCAATTTTCACTAAACGTTCATAATTTTAACTCTAAAGTTAATTATAGTTGAAGTTCCGGTTCAGTAAGCAAATCCGATTAGTAACCTGACGTAATAGTAGTGAAGTGAGATACCTGCAGTACAGTCGCGGGCACCAGTCGTTACCCAACCCCACCTTAAAGTTGCAAAAAGACATTTTTTCCCTTTTTGTCAGACTCTACCAGAGATTACTGCGACTCTATAATTCTAGTCTGTTGTAGACGAAATGCATTAAAATTGTAATTGGACGAATTGCTAACATCATTCTCGATATATAATTTAGTGAATAGGGCAAAGCTTTGTACCATACCTTATGTAATCCATATCCATAATAAACATAGGAGTAATATTATAAATTCCAACTATGTCAGTTTGTCTGTAAGGTACCTTTTCACACCTAAGCGGGTGAACGGATACCTATTCAAGAAATTTAGCAGGGAGGTAAACGATTTCTAGGGGACAGATATCCTGAATAGTATCTGAAGCTGCGGGCAGAAGTACATCAGTGAAAAAACTTATGAAGGCTACGATTAAGGCTTTTCAAGTAACCACACGAAAACATCCATAAAATCTTCACACTAATCATTGAAGAAATAATTTTTATAACCTTTAGATTCTGAAGAGGCCTCATATAACAGGCAATATTTCCTTCAAATGACTTTTCCAATCGCCTGTCCCGATAGAATCATTACCTTGAAACAGTGTTGTTATGTAAACTCTACTCTAGGCCTAAATATGGATATTGCGACACGACGCAAGATGGCTTTGGACAAATATTTTGTCTCTAAACTTGTTATTGTGTATTTAAACGTGTAATGTAAATTATAGAGGTCTTTGAATACATATGTATTTGATTTTTAGCTTTTCTATATTTTGTATGTAATTCACTTTACTCACTACCCTGGAGTTTCTCTGAAGGATAGGTAGGCTTCGTAACGAATACATCCGACAAATAACCAAAGTTATCGACATAGCTCAAAGAATTAGCAAGATGAAGTGGCAGTGGGCCGGCCATATCTCGCGAAGAACCGACGGCCGCTGGGGCAAACGTGTTCTTGTGTGGAGACCACGACTCGGTAAACGTAGTGTAGGACGCCTTCCGACCAGGTGGGATGACGACCTGCGAAAGACTGCAGGTAGATGCTGGATGCGGCAAGCTGATGACAGGGCGCTATGGCGCTCATTGGGGGAGGCCTATGTCCAGCATTCTTAGATTAACTTATATTGGTAATGAGAGCCCTAAATAAGTCTCATGAACTTTTTACGCAATAAAGATTTTTTTTATTTACGTACCGTACGTAGAAACTGAGATTCTAAAAAACTTTGTTTTGACTGAAAATAAATTTGTTTTAATTTAAATTGCAAGGAACACGTCTTGGTGGCAGTAACTTAATAGATAGAGCTTCAAGATTTAACACATTCACAACCGGAGGGTACAAACGACCCATGCATAGCTAGAGCTACCCAAAAGTAGTGCGTGCGTGCAAAAGTCGACGCGCTGCGCCTTAGGCCCGTCATAAAGATAACAATTTTTATAGCGCACTCTGATTTTTATTGGCATTTTATTTCACGATAAAATCTTAGAAATAATGAATTAATAGGCGCAGTTCATTGATATCAGATAGGAGCTTAGCCCCAGGAGCTAACACAGATAAAGTTTTTATATTCCTTTGGTTGAAAGTAAGACTAATAACATGGTTACTTACTACCCATAGAGCAATGATCGAATACCAAGTAAAAACAGACTTATTATTAAGGTGACATTTGGCATTTTTAATGTAGAGTAGATACTTAATACCTATTCTAGCACTATATGCCAAAGACCATTATACAGCTGCATTATTAAGGACATTCTTGGCATGTATTTTAATATTATAATTTTTGATATTATTATTAATTTCAGGCCCCTTTACAGCCAATAAGTAATAGGTATAATTAGTAAAGTAGATTAAACATCAAGTGTATCAACATGTATCTACGGGGTGGCATAAATGAAATGAACGAATAATGTAGAATAAATGCGGACATGTTATAAAGGTAACATAAATTAGAAATATAAAAAAAATACTGTACAATTCACACAGCATTATCTAGCCCCATGGTAAGCAGAGCTTGTATTATGCGTACTAGATAACTGATATACATAATACAATATATTACATAGATAGATATTTTTTATTATACATATGTAGAAAACGACCAGAACACCTGGAACAAATATCTGCAGATCGTACACACAATTGTTCCAAATCGGGAATCGAACCCACAACCTCCTGCGTCGCAGGCGGACCTTCGCCCACCGCGCCACATCGGTCGTCAAATATAATAGAATTAAATACCTTTCTTATGCATTTACTTTTATCAGTTGTATAATAGCTGTATACCGATGTAGATGTATAGCTCTATGTCAATGATTGCAGTGTAGCTTAGCATAGTAAAATTCAAAAACAAGCGAGGGTGACCACCCACCGTGAAGCCCTACAAGGCTGTGAGCATTACAAATAGAGGGCCAATTTCCAATTAAAATCTCGGCAGGCGGTCCGCCAGAGGGCAGCACTGGAAAAATAGAGTGGACAGGGCTGGACTAGGGTTGCCAGATGTGAATGAATTTAATGAATGAAATGAATTTGGTTCTATTTATTGAGTGCAACTTTATTTTCATTAAGGGGTACTATCTAAATAGGTCTAAATAATAAAATATGATACCTCAAAACATTCTGCCTCGTCCTGTGTCAATTTATAACTTCTGTTACCAATAAAATTCCTTTAAATTAATGAAACTATCTGCGCCCCGCGGTTTCACCCGCGTGGTAATAGATATTTTTGATAATATACAATATATCTTTAGCCTATGTGTTATTCTGATATGTTAACTATATTATTGTGAAGTTTCATCAAAATCAATTCAGTAGTTTTTGCGTGAAAGAGCAACAAACATCCTCACAAACTTTCACGTTTATAATATTAGTAGGATTATGGATATTCACCGGTTTTTAAAAGAGTTTAAAATGCAATGCACTTAACTTAACACTAATATTATAATGCGAAAGTTTGAATGTTTACATGGCTGTTTGTTACTTCTTCACGCCAAAATTACTGAAAGGATCGGCCTGAATTCGTGTATATAGATAGTTCAAGGCCTGGAATATCCCATTAATCACTTCCTGAAACAACGCGTGCGAAGCTGCAGCCGCTCACAAACTTTCGCGTTTATAATATTAGCAGGATGGTCCCTTCGTCCGTCCCTGGACATGTGCCACAGAATACACAGCAGTTAGTTCGCGACCTTGGTCAAAAAGACCCTCGTCTATCAGCGGGTTGATCAAAGAACTGTTCTAATAATGTTGTCAAATTGGAATAGTAATTAACTTTGTTGATGATTGTAGTATTGGTTCTTGTAAATTGTAATATTAATGGTTTGACTTGAGTACCTACAGTATATTTTAGAGTCTGTGCAAGAAGAGCAGTCTCGTGGCGAAACGATGAACTAACATAATGTAAAAATAAAGTAAAAGTAAAAAATCATTTATTTCTTTAGGCTTACAAAATAAGCACTTAGACAAGTCATATTTTATATATAAATTATTATCAAATAAAATTATTTTACTGTTCACTTCAATTTTTTGTCCACTAGTGGAAGAAGTGAAAAGAAACCACTAGCATGTTCATTTCTTATATGTCTAACACATGGTTATTTACCTATTTAAGTCTAAATATAATATGATTCGATACATGTCAATATTTAAGTAAAGCTATGCACAAAAACAATTCACTTACATACTATTGTCGGTGCGAAACTGAGCGACATCTGGCCAAGCATTAACATCATTGAGATAATCATTTATGGAGTAGAAAGCCCCGAACTACAGTTTAGTTTATTCGCTTCAAAATGCAATTTCAGTCGTTATCAGTGTGGATAGACTTTAGAGGCTAAATACGATGGTAGAAGTGACAGTAAAGGTTAATTAAAAGTTTAAATAACCTTCGGAACAGAACTTAATTCCCTCGTAAATTTAATTCGGCTGCTATTTAGATCGTAGAACGTTCGATTATAAAACTTTACTAAGGGAAGCAACTAATAGCTGAGGGAAGGTAAATAATTTCGTTGTAGATGAAATTTGTAACAAAAACCCTAGATGGTTTACCATAGAGAGGGAGATTTTTTTTGTCTAGTTTACTAGATTCTGCCTGCAGCTTCGCACGCGTTGTTTCAGGAAGTGATTCATGGGATATTCCAGGCCTTGAACTATCTATATGCACGAATTCAGGCCGATCCGTTCAGTAATTTTGGCGTGAAGAATTAACAAACAGCCATGTAAACATCCAAACTTTCGCATTATAATATTAGTGTTAAGTTAAGTGCATTGTATTGTAACTCTTTTAAAAGCCGGTGAATATCCATAATCCTACTAATATTATAAACGTCAAAGTTTGTGAGGATGTTTGTTGCTCTTTCACGCAAAAACTACTGAATGGATTTTGATGAAACTTCACAATAATATAGCTTACATATCAGAATAGCACATAGGCTACAATTCATAAAGATTTATTGTATACTATTCAAAATTATATCACCACGCGGGTGAAACCGCGGGGCGCAGCTAGTACAAACATAAATATTTAAAATAGCATTTACATTCAGGTCGACATCCTTGATAGTAGGTATCTAAGCGCCTCTTATCAGTAGTGATAACAGCTGATAACATTCTAACTAGCTCTGCACACATCCCTTGTGGGAATGTTTGTAGCTCACGACCTGAAACTCACTTTCCCGATCAATCATAAACATAGTAATTAATTATGGATCTAAGTGGGTTAACAACGAACCTTATTTGTGTTGGAAGAATACCAACTTTGTGCCACCACACCAGGACCTGTCTGAAAATCAGCGCCGCTACTTACTTAGGCTTGTAGCGGCGTAATGCTGAGACAGGGACCTTTTTGGCCCCCTTATGTAACACGTACTTGCTCTATTCTGTATATCTTATATTTTCCATGTAATTTTTTTCTTGTTTTTATTATTTTCTTACCATGTAATGTGTCGTGTTATGTTTTATGTATAGTGTCAAATAAATGTATTTTCTTTCTTTTTTTCAACGTTTCATCTCTTATCGAGTGACTTCGATTATTCGTTAATCTATGATAGTGTTTCATAGTAATAATCATAATTTTATTGTCTTTGCATTAAGGCAAAATACACACACACACAGGGCAGGGCGCTAAGACACTCATTAGGGAAGGCCTATGTCCAGCAGTGGACGAACATAGCTGATGATGATTATTATGAAGGAAAAATAGGCAAAATATTGCAACTTTTCCATTAGAGTGAGACCAGAAACTGGAAACACTAATTCAGGGTTTATGCTCTGCACATAATAATCCAACGCCGCTACCACGCAGCACCTAAATGTGTCTTTCAAATATGGGCTACCCACAACTTGATTCGCGGCTTTAAAATAACCTTTCGTTTTCAGATTTCGATTATTTATTGGCAACATAGTTACAGGTCTTGGTTGTGGTACAATCTTACTTCATATGTAAATAGTAATATTAATAATATTATTTAGAAACAACTCTTTGAATTTAATAATATGTATAGCTCTAGTATTAGCAAGCCGAAGTGGCAGTGGGCTGGCCATATCTCGCGAGGAACCGACTACCGCTGAGGTAAACGTGTTCTTGGGTGGAGACCATGACTCGGCAAACGTAGTATAGGACGCCCTGCGACCAGGTGGGATGACGACCTGCGAAAGACTGTAGGGAGATACTGGATGCGGCAAGCTGAACACAGGGCGCTATGGCGCTCATAGGGGAAAGCCTATGTCCAGCAGTGGATGATGATGATGATGAATGCATGACAAATAAATAAATAAATAATAAATAATGCTAGACAATTCACACCGCATTATCTAGCCCCATGGTAAGCAGAGCTTGTGTTATGGGTAGTAGATAACTGATATACATAATACTATACATTACATAGATAGATATTTTTTATTATACATAGAAAACGACCAGAACACCCGGAACAAATATCTGCAGATCGTACACACAATTGTTCCGAGGCGGGAATCGAACCCGTAACCTCCTGCGTCGCAGGCGGACCTTCACCCACCGCGCCACATCGGTCGTCAAATGCATGACGGTAATCCAAATAAAATCTTGTCGGGCGTTCATACTTCCGGAGCTCGTCGATTTTGTAACTGAATTCACCAAAGAGGTTTAAAAACTATGTAAGTACTTCAATTGCTATCTACGTACTGTACAATAAAAACTTTCTCTAGGAACTGTAGGAAGTCGGGAACAGATTTACACCACAATTTATAGGTGCCGCACGTGTCGCAATGCAGGGAACGATTGCCGACCACAGACTGCTTTATCCTGCGGTTTTACTTGCATTGCACGATTTTACTTACTTATAACATAACCTATGAGGAACAATAGACGTTGGTGAACACTTTCTTCTTTTATATCTTTGAATTTTTTAATATATTTTAACCGATTTAACAAATCACACCAGTTTCATGAAAACCAACATACGACTATTCATTGCAATAAAGCTTTTTTTTTTTATTTCCGTACATTTCACACTACCCAAAAACCAAACGTTGCAACAATATTTAAAATGAGCAGTACCTTTGTCTTGATCGTCTTTTTCTAAGTTCCCTTAAAGTTAACAGAAGAACCCAACCCTTGCTTCAAGTTGAAGGCTATTTACAATAAGTTTAATAAAGAAGAAAGAAAATATATTTATTGATTCACTGTACTTGCTACTACATAGTACTTATAAAATAAAATAAAAAATGAACTACTTAAATATAAAAAAACAAGCGACTCCAAAAAGCGAACCAATTGTTCCTGTCTCAGGATAATGTTGCTCTACTTCTCCACAAGAAGTAGAGCAACGCTGGTTTTCTGACAGAACGATTAGCGCGTGCCAACACGGGTGGCAGACCACAGAAACAACAAAAAAAAATACAATAAATTGAACTATGTCACTACATAGTAAAGTCGCTTCCCGCTGTCTTTCTGTCCCCCCTATATATGCTTGTATCTTTAAAACTTCGTATGATATATTTGTAGCGGTCTTTTCTTAAATAGAAAGAGTGAGTCAAGAGGAAGGTTTATAAACCATTTAACGAGTGCTACCCATTCGACCCAAGATTTTTCTACCCAATAGGTATTTTGCTCCGTTCAACCCAAAACATTAGATTCAAGTTACCCGTTCTACCCACACCTACTTATTCCTAATTTCTATTGTTTGAATTCAAATAAATGACACAGTGAAACACTAAATAAGAAGGCTCATTAGACAAAAAATGCAGAAAACATATAGATTTCCACGAAGGTGAATCCGCAGGGCGCAGCTAGTATACGATCAAATAAACAGACAAACAAAGAATATAAGCGCTTGTAATATCAAAGTATGCGAGAATCTCGTCGCAACTTACAACTGTCTCCGTAGGGAGATGATAATATGTAATAAACTTTCTCCGTAAACCACGCGGCACTGTCGTATCTACAAACTGTAGGGCTCATCTAATGGATTCAAATGACATGGGGAATAAAGCTGTCGAGACCAATGTAAGCACAGGTATGTATACAGGTTGTAACATGAGGGGTGGACCATCGGTGGGGGGTGCGGGACCTCAGTACTTATCGATTTAACCCCCCGGTATGTTCAGCGATATTCAATGGTTCAAGTTATTCGGACTTTAGTAAAATTTTATTGAAAATCAGATTTCATCCTTAATTTCGCAATTGCAGCCAAAATATTTGGTCTGCGACCCTGTATTTTTTTTTTAAACAAGATGAATATTCGGCCTATGGTGCCCTTATACCAATTTCACTCTTAGATTTATAAAAAACCAAATACGATAATTGTAGCAAAAATTCTTTTTAAAATCTAATATCTACATTAACTTTATATGGTTCTAAAAAAAATATTTTGTATATTATATTTTGTTATGTGTGTTTTTTATATAAACAACACACATAACAAAAACATGAGACTAAGTTTGCATAAAGAATAACCATAGGTGCTGACGACCGATGTGGCGCGGTGGGCGAAGGTCCGCCTGAGACGCTGAAGGTTGCGGGTTCGATTCCCGCCTCGGAACAATTGTGTGTACTATCTGCAGATATTTGTTCCGGGTGCTCTGGTCGTTTTATATGTATAATAAAAAATATATACCTATGTAATGTATTGTAATGTAATGTATTGTATCTATCTATATAATGCTGTGTGAATTGTCCAGCATTATTTTTTATTTATTTATAGGTACTCGTACGTTATTCAATAACGTAACAGTAAGTCTTAAAACGATATTTCAGTTTTTTAATTATAGATTAACAAAAAAACTTTAAAATAGCAAATTAAACACTTGCAACTAGTATTTACACATTTCTTAAGGCAGAGTGCAGATCATTACAAAAAGACATTACATGCGACAAGTACAATGGGCGGCCTTATAGCTTAGAAGCGATCTCTTCCAGGCAACCTTTTGTTTGTTTTTTTTTCTGTTCGATGATATATCATTCTGAAAATATATCGTATGAAAGTTTAAAAAAATATTCTCTCCTTATCTAACTGGTCAATGGCAATGGGTTATATTATCTCAAAGCAATGGGTAAGTGTTAATGGTTGTATGAGGTAGCCATGACGCGCTAATAGAGAAATCATGTTTGTTTGCAACCGGACACCAGTTATACTCGTTTCTGGATGGACTGGATGAGATTAATCACATTATATTGGATACTTTATGATAGAGTCTGGTGAAATTATGCCTACATGTGTTTTACTGCATATATTAGGAAATTTTTATGCTGGACAATTCACACAGCATTATCTAGCCCCATGGTAAGCAGAGCTTGTGTTATGGGTACTAGATGACTGATATACATAATACAATACATTACATAGATAGATATTTTTTATTATACATAGAAAACAACCAGAACACCCGGAACAAATATCTGCAGATTGTACACACAATAGTTCCGAGGCGGGAATCGAACCCGCGACCTCCTGCGTCGCAGGCGGACCTTCGCCCACCGCGCCACATCGGTCGTCACACATACGAGTATCACACAGTATTGAATTTATTCATTGCGTTACTTTTTTAGTTTGTTAATTTTGTCTCGTAACCAGTTGTCGAGTTATTCTTGAAGGCGTTTATTGATGTCGCTGATACAATATCTTCCGGTAATAAATAAATAAAAATAAAATAAAAAGTTTCTTTATTCAGACAAGTGCAGTCCACATACATACAAATTACAAAATACGAAAATAAAAAGACCTTAAATTAAATTAAAATTAAATTTGCAGCAGTCATTCAACAGACTCCCACCCAACCTATGGAGTCTAATGAGTGAGGACTCTGTTGAATGTCTGCATGATGGGCGAGGCAAACTTGCTGCCCACAACCAGCAGGATGGAGTTGGTACTGCCCCATGTTCTGCGCAGCAGCGCGGCTGTTTTCTTGCGGATGATGGCGTGAAAGCCATCAACCTGGTCTTCAGCAAACATGGAGGATGCACTGCAGAAGCGGGGCAATCCCAACAACATCCTGAAGGCTTTATTATTCTGTACACGCAGAGTGCTGAGCGATCTTTTAGTAAAGCTAGCCCAAAGGCTGCCCGTATAGAACGATTGGCAGTAGGCTTTGAATAATAGGTTCCAATTGTGCACCACTCTATTGCTAATAAAATTAACTGCGATATGAAATCAAGCCAGTGGAGATTGCGCCTTGACATTTAAATTTAACTGATTTTGAAAAGCCACTATTAGTTTCTAATCTTTAGTGACCTTTTACAGCTCTATAGAGCAATTAATGTTATTGGCTTGAAAAGCTATTCTGCTAAACTATTGCCAATATTACCAGTATATTCGTTCAAAAGTTATCTTAAACTTTTACTATTGGTAAGCTTCTACAGTGGTTCTTTACTTTTTAATTAATTACTTTACTAATTGCGTAACTGCAGTGCTGAAATGGCAGTGGGCCGGCCATATCTCGCGAAGAACCGGCGGCCGCTGGGGCAAACGTGTTCTCGAGTGGAGACCACGACTCGGTAAACGTAGTGTAGGACGGCCAGGTGGAATGACGGCCTGCGAAAGACTGCAGATAGATGCTGGATGCGGCAAGCTGAAGACAGGGCGCTATGGCGCTCACTGAGGGAGGCCTATGTCCAGCTGTGGACTGCTATAGGCTGATGATGAAATAAGTACCCAAGTCATTAACATTATATAATGTTAACAAGCTTTTATTTTACTTGCCCTGTTAGTTTATGTGGACCAATCTTACAAGTGAATTTTACACCAGTTATTCTCAACCGATTGAGCTGAAATTTGGCGTACTTATGTATGTTCGGTGACAATGTAATGTCGTGGTACCATCGAGCTGGTCTGATGATGGAGACAGAAGATGGCCATAGGAACTCCTAAACGAATGAACCCCATCGTTTGTGTTTCTTTAATTGTCTACCCAAGCACTTTGACCCTAGATGAAAGATAGATAGATAGATAGACGATACTTTTATTGCACACTTAAAAATAAAACAAACAAGGTAAAAAATTATAATAATACAAATAATGTGAAAATTTGGCGGTTTTATCGCTCAAGAGCGATCTCTACCAGTAAACCAGCTTGTTTTTAAAATAAAAAAATACTTACTTATTTATGACACATGTATTCCTAATGATAAATACGTGATAATTGTAATACATATAGGTTACTATGAAGAAGTTTTAGAACTTAACGACATCAACTGTTATATATACTTACGGTGGAAATTATATAAACAAATTTATATTGAGGTAGATTACTAGTTTCAGCCAACGGTCTTCGCACACGTTGTTTCTATGGAAACATATAAAGGTTATTTCTAACATGTACCCGATTCGTTGGGAAAAAAAGAATTTTTTTTGGGATAAATGTGGCTTATAGGTCTATGCAAAATAACAACCCGATCCCTTCAGTGCAGCAGTTTTTGATTGAAGAAGCTACAACATCCATCCATACAGTATCCATCCACTCAAACTTTCGCATTTATAGAACCTCACGAAGTCCTCCAAGGTATCTATTGACGACCAATGTGGCGCGGTGGGCGAAGGTCCGCCTGCGACGCATGAGGTTGCGGGTTCGATTCCCGCCTCGGAACAAATGTGTGTACGATCTGCAGATATTTGTTTCGGGTGTTCTGGTCGTTTTCTATATATATAATAAAAAAAATATCTATCTATGTAATGTATTGTATTATGTATATCAGTTATCTAGTACCCATAACACAAGCTCTGCTTACCATGGGGCTAGATAATGCTGTGTGGATTGTCCAGCAAACATAACATAACATATATCTCATCTGATGGGTCCGGCAGTATACCAGACTACCAGACTCTGTCACATCTGATGTCAGTCTATCATGCTTTAAAATAAAACTTAAACGTTGGCTTGTCGAGCAGAATGTCTATTCTGTGAACGAACTGTTACAATTGGTAAACCTGACTTTATTTTAGTTTATTATTGATTGATGATTTATCTTATTTTCAATTTGTATTGTACTTATACGAAAATGTGACGTGTAAAGTGGTTTTACCAATAAAATGTATTTCTGTATTTCTATTTCTATAGTATTAGTATATACCTACAGTAATAATGATGTCTTAGTGATTTACTACTGCTCTACTGTATAGGTAGGTACAACAGTGAAAATGCAGCGCGACTTGACGTGGAATTGACATACCACCTTGCATGGAATTTGACACCTACCTAATTTGTGTGTGTGACTTGCATTAACTTTTTTGCTCAACGAACCCGATACTGCATTAGCTGAGTCAGTGGAAAGCAAAATGTGGATACCTTTAGTTACATGTTTTTATTCTGTGCATCAAATTTCTTTTTCTGCGATGTCAGTTGTCAGTTTCAACTTCTTGCTGGTTTCTGCGTCTGGATTGTAAGTGTTATCTCAATAGATGCTTGGACGAACAAAAAAAAAGAAAAAAAAAACATTTTTTTTTGTCTATTCTTGTGAAGTCATGATCATGTGTTTAGTGCTAAGTTAGAGTTAATCTTAGGTTGTAAGATGTCAATTTAATGTGTATATTTTTGTCTTATCTGTGGTCTGCCACCCGTGTGGACACGCGCGCGCCAATAATGGTTCTGTCAGAAAACCAGCGTTGCTCTACTTCTTGAGGAGAAGTAGAGCAACATTATGCTGAGACAGGACCTATTGGTTCGCTTTGTGGAGTCGCTTGTTGCTTGTATATAATACATACGTAGTTAATTTTATTTATTTCTTTATGTTCTTGTTTACTTATATATTATTATTATTTAGTAGCAAGCTGTACCTACTTGTGAATCAATAAATGTATTTTCTTTCTTTCTTTTTCTTTACATACCGGAGGTATGTTACTGTTTTATTATTTAGGTACATATTATATTAACTAATTTCAGTCCGCGTTGTTTCTATGGAAATGTTTTAAGGTTATTTCTATCCCATGGGAATTATAGGATAAAAAGTAGCTTTTGTTTTATTCCGGGCCTGGAACTACCTGTATGCAAAATTCCAGTCCGATCCGTTCAGTAGTTTTTGCGTGAAAGAGTAACAAACTTCCATACATACAAAATTTCGCGTTTATAATAATAATAATAGGATTCTTAAACGTAAGGTAGAAACTATAGTAGGTACGTTTTTATTTTTGAGTGTTTCTGCCTACTTAAGAAAACTTCTGGTACTCAAGGATAAGTTAGGTTAAAACCTTTTTGTAGACCCTCAAATTCCAAGGAGAGACCAACTTAAACCGTTTAAAGCAACTTTATCTCTATAAATATTAGTTATATCCGGATAAAATGAGCAAAGGTACCTTTTCCAACCTATATAAATATAAATTTAGTGTCTTAAAATAAATAGTACCTACCTATAGGTTTTTAGGTAAAGCAAAAATTAAAACCTACCTTTTTGGTTTCAACTTCTTCATAAAACCCAGCATGATGCCCACACCACCAGAAAACTAATTGACACTTCACAAACACTAATTGACCAACATCACACACAACTTTATAAGTTCGATTATATCTGTAAATTTTAAATCACAGACTATCACGATTCTATCATCGATTACTAAAACACTTTAACTTATTTCCCTATATCAATAATCAACACAAAAACCCATCACTTCAATAACCAAAACAAATGCGTAAACATAACACCTTCACGGATAATTTAGTTTTATTTACCGCACTAAGAAATATCACCAAAAATATCTTCTAAAGATTGACAGATAGTGTTTATAATGTAGAGAACATAAACAAACACTGTGATTGGCAAACGGTTGCGAACGTCTGACCTAGACACTGTGACTTCGAACACTGGCCCACTTTTGGCAAGCCCGTCCGCAATCGATAGAATCCCATACCTAGCTAGTAAGTACCTATCTGTTGCGTAACTTCGCTCAGTACTCTTAGATTTGTGCAAAATCTATATATGTATTGTTTAAATAATTATTTCGAACTAAACTGTCTTGGTATATGCACATGTAGAGTCACATGTTATTGTATACGCTAGTAGAGAAGTAAGCGCCTTCCATAATTATATTTGAATATATTAATTATAGATTCCATAAGTTATAAATTCTAAATATGGAAGGTATGACGACTTCTAAGGCCTAGTACCTACCATTCCGAAGGAATTGAAACAAAATAATTTAAGCCATTAATTCGTCTCATGGAAAGAGCTATGCTCGGAGTTTCTCTGAAGGATAGGATTCGTAACGAATACATCCGACAGAGAACCAAGGTTATCGACATAGCTCTGAGAATTAGCAAGCTGAAGTGGCAGTGGGCCGGCCATATCTCGCGAAGAACCGACGGCCGCTGGGGCAAACGTGTTCTTGAGTGGAGACCACGACTCGGTTAACGTAGTGTAGGACGCCCTCCGACCAGGTGGGATGACGACCTGCGAAAGACTGCAGGTAGATGCTGGATGCGGCAAGCTGAAGACAGGGCGCTATGGCGCTCTTTGGGGGAGGCCTATGTCCAGCAGTGGACTGCTATAGGCTGATGATGATGATGATGATGATTCGTCTCATCGCGGCGCGGGCTAGATTGTGCAAATAATAATCAAGAACGAATCCTAAAATTCAATTATTTCGAATTTCCGCACGTTCGGTTTGAAAAGGACGAACTCTAATGATTTACAAGACAATCGAAGTTGTTTTCGTTAAACTACCAAATACCTTAACAGTATTATGCAACTCCTCTGAATTCTCTCCTATTGTTCCGTGCTAACGACCCTACGAGCTAAATACCATAAAACACCTGTACCTACAAGTATTGTTCATTATTTCGAAATGCACGAAACGATATCACTCTTGTTTGTTAGCCAATGGGGGAAATATTTTACACTTCACACTTGTGTCAATCCAGTCACGTAGAGTCAACGCCAAATTGTATGTATATACTCGTACGATACTGAAGTCAATTATAAAGTACTAGCTGCATCCCGCGGCTACGCCCGCGTGGAGATCTATAGATAGATAGAAAGATATAAAATTATTTATTGCACACTTACAAAATAAAACAAACAAGACAGAATAAAATACAAAAAAATGTGACAATTTGGCGGTCTTATCGCTCAAGAGCGATCTCTACCAGACAACCGTGGATGGATAGGATCGTTGGATTGTACATGGGGATCTGTGTGCATTATATATCTATATAATCTATATAAATATATATAAATCTTCTTCTTGAATAACTCTATCTTTAAAAAAAACCGCATAAAAATCCGTTGCGTGGTTTTAAAGATCTAAGCATACATAGTGACAGAAGCGGGAAGCGACTTTAATTATGCTATGTAGTGATGGTTGACATTTTTCATTACATAAGGATGAAACGAGATGGGAGATATGTATATATATATAAAAGTAAAATTCTAGTTGTAGATTCAAGAACGGTATTTCATACATTTATTTATCGCATGGCGAGACATTTTTCTTTTTATTATTAGATAACAAAACTTGAGGCCTGTGAAATTGCAAACATTACTTACCAACTCTACATAAATAAAACAACTTCATTTTAGGGTTCCTTACCCTAAGGGTTAAACGGGACCCTATTACTACGACTTCGCTGTCCGTCCGTCCGTCTGTCTGTTCGTCTGTCACCAGGCTCTGTCACATGAACCGTTATAGTTAGACATTTGAAATTTTCACAGATGATGTTATTCTGTTGCATCTATAACAACAAAATAAAGTTAACGGCAACAGATAGACGTTTGAAATATTCACAGAATATTTTGTCATATATTTACTTTAAAATACATAATAGAATAAAAAAAACAAGTATTTAAGTGCAGCTCCCATACAACATGCATGATTTTTGCCGTTTTTATAGACTACTAGCTGCGTCCCGCGGCTTCGCCCGCGTGGAAATTTCTGTGCAATTTTACCATGTTTTCTCACCGTTTAAACCTTTCCTGGACTAAGACAAACATTTCGAAACCAAAATCGGCCCAGCCGTTCTCGAGTTTTAGCGAGACTAACGAAAAGCAATTGATTTTTATATAATCAAATGATACGGAACCCTTCGTGCGCGAATCCGACTCGCACTTGGCCGGTTATAATTATTTAACTTTCAACAATTCTCTCATCTATTTTCTTCCTCAAACCTAATAAAAACATGAAAACATTAATTAATTCAATTTACATTCCGCCAGCACTTCACATTAAATTTAACGAGGGTGGGTCGACCTTGCCCCACACAATAGCGACACCCTCTAAATTGAGCGGGTAAACTTGACATTGAGAATGGTGGTCCTTTGATCAATCTACTGATACCGACGCTTGTGTTTCAACCGAGTTAAAATAATAGTAAATTCAACGTTCATTTGGTTGCCAAATCGCTCTCAGTGATAAGACTGCCTTTTGTACTGTGTTTATTTAGATACTAGCTGCGCCCCGCGGTTTCACCCGCGTGGTGATAGATATTTTGGATAATATACAATGTATCTTTATAAATTATAGCCTATGTGTTATTCTGATGTATCAGCTATATTATTGTAAAGTTTCATTAAAATCTATTCAGTAGTTTTTACGTGAAAGAGTAACAAACATCCATTCATCCATCCATACTTACAAACTTTCGCGTTTATAATATTAGTAGGATAGTAGGATTAGACTTTTTAAATTACATTACAATAAAGGTAATAAATTAATTGAAATTAATTAATTCATTAATTCCTGGACATTTCTGTGCAAAAGGAATGAATAAACAACGTAACTGGTTATAAACACAACAAATCTCAATAACAAAGAGACTAACCCTCATATCTTTAGTCATTACCTCAAATAATTCTCCACTCAAACTTGTTCAAGGGCGTTTCGAGCATTCCTCCAAAACATGCTCGAGTTTGGTATGCTTAGTCGTTAATTTGGTTATATATCAACCTCTCTTATATACCTTCGCGATGGGTAATTGTAGGTTTCATCGTCGTAAATGTAATTGAGATAGTCTCCAAAATCCATTGTAAATAACAACAAACTATTTCGAGGAGCATTCAAGGTAGGTAGCGAGGTACCTTGAGATGACAGTTCGTTATTCCACTCGTATGAAAAAATTCTCGAAGGCTGTTTCGAGTGAAGGATTTTTTTACGATCAAGCATACCGAAACGCATTTGGAGGTTGAGTAGAGTTTGAATCGAAGTCGAGGTAATGACTAAAGATATGGGGGTTACACTGGTCGTCTAGTCTTCGATCAAAAAACATGAAAAAGCAAAAACAAGATTTCGCTCTAAAGATTGTTTGAATTTTTTTTTAGTCAAGCTTAGGGACCTACCTCGGTACCCCTACTAGCCTATCACGCTTACAGCCTATTTTTCCATGATCGAAAACTTAACATCCATAGGTAAGTCAATGAGGTAAGTATGATTTTTTTCATAACAACAACTGGAAAGAATTACTACAATTCACACAAATACGAAACTCTTCGCAATTGACTGGTTTATTTTGTAACCATTGTCTCATTGTCTCATTGCATCACCCAGTCACAATAAACACATTATTAAAATGTCAATTACAGTCAGAATCGATTTTATCGCGAAATCGATATAATCTCGTTTCTTTATGGTGTCACAAGAATTCCATTGATGACTCGTTACTCGATTCATATAGGCGGTTCACCGAGAGATTTTCTCCTTTATAGAGTTTCGTAGCTATATATTATGACAATGAGTGGTAGAATTCTTTATTTTTCTTTGGGATACTACGTTCCCTAGCATATTATGTGCCCGAAGAACAACTGTGAGGTTTTAGCTAGTAGGAGTCTAACATAATCGTTCACCGGGGATGGAAGTATTAAAGTAGATTTGAAAGAAAGAAAGAAAGAAAGAAAATATTTTTATTTACCTCGCTCGTGAATTCATCACGCCAAAACAAAAAAGATATACCAGCATCCCCGTGTGCGATTCACGGTAGCAGATTATTTTTGTGTTTAAATTGGATTATCCAATGCTCTTGTAATTTTTAAATATACTTTTAAGTAACATATCGCTACTAACTAAATTTGGAATTAAATTACGGTGAACAGTCTAATAGCGTTTTCCTTAGAAAGTTCTTGGGACACAGACAGTGAAGATAAAAAACTTTTGTATGACTAATATTTCAAAAATAAAGTAAGAGCATACCTGCATACCTAGAAACTATAGAAGCCTGGTTCTTACGGCTTTTGCATCAATCTATTGTTCAACTGCAATGAAAAGTCTACCTAGAAAAATAAATGATTAATCATCATAAAAGCGTAATGAAGTGAATGTTATCACCAAAAAGAAGTGGAATATGAGTACCTATTTTTATAAAGCCTTGGTGCTCATTTCTTCCTTTTATTACGGAATTTCAGGTGAGTCTCGTGAAATATTGCAGAAGGCGTTAGGCTGTAAGGGCTAGGTAAACTAACCACCATAACACCTTTTAAGACATATAATACCAAAATTGTACATATACCTACGTATTGAAGGCTTTGAAGGCGTTAACATCACGTGTTATTTGATCTTTATTAGATCACTAGCTGCGCCCCTGTGGAAATCTATGTATCAAATAATTTATAAACCTTACTCTAGACACACTTCATCTTAAAAAAACTGCATCAAAATCCGTTGCATAGTTTTAAAGATCTAAGCATACATAGTTAATTAGTTACAGACAGACAGCAGGAAGCGACTTAGTTTTATACTTAGTGATAGTGATATTTTATGGTATTATACTGCACCATAAAGCACAGAAGAATCGTTGATTATCAATTAAATTAAATCAAATAAAAGCGTTTATTTATAGTTAAACATAAATGTACAATTAGAAAAAACCACATACAACGAAAATATAATAATTATGTAACTTTATTATCAACTAGCGGACCTTGCCGGCTTCGCACGGTTTTAGTACGGATCCCTTACTTTTTGAAAATATAATATAGCCTAGGTATATTTACCGGAGATAGTGTAGCTTCCCAACGGTAAAATAATTTTTCAAATCGGTCCAGTAGTTTCGGGGCCTATTCATTACAAACAAACAAACAAAAAATCAAACCTTTCCTCTTTATAATATTAGTATAGATAACATTTTTATTCCAGTAATTCCAGAATACTGCCTCCACCCGCTAAACAAAGATGACTGCAACGGGAAGCCCACGAGAGTTTTCAGCTATCACCGACCAGGATCTCGTTGCGAGATCCAAGTCTGGCGAGGATGCCCCACCCTGAACCTGTTTGTGGATGAAATCAGCTGCTCCGACTTGTGCATCGGAGTGATATACCAACCGCCGGAACAGTCTGAAGAGACTGAAGATGAATTTGATGGAGAAAACTCTAGAATCCATATGTTATCGGTGTTGAACGATGACTTTGATGGTAGGATTGTTTACGGTTCTTATTTTGTCTACAGATGCTGAAAAAATCCACGGGATCTTATATAATCTAATTAAAACAAAGATTTTAGGGTCGTCAAATCTGGTATGGACGAGAGTGTGAGGTTTGTACGAAAGGTTTTGAATTTTAGATTTGGAAGATGAAAAGTTTAGATTTTTGGTCCTCCCTAGGTCATGAAAGATAGAAATAGAAATAAAAAGACATTTATTTATAACAAGTTGTTATAACAACTTAAATTAACAAAAAAAAAAGACACACTTATAGAATAGGTACATGTAGAGAGTTGTTACAAAAGGGCTCTAACTCAGCATAATGCTGGCTAGGCTCCGTGAGAGACTTAGCCAACGCAGATGTTACCGGACTAAATTATTTTATATAAGTATGTACTTATATCAAATTATTTGTTGAAAAAATATGTATCATCGTACGATGTTATAAAAATTGGATTGTTATCAAAAACTGAAACTTATTTAATTAATTTATTGGGCATTGTTTTTATTCGGTTGAATATTACTTAATTTTAAGTTTTAACATAGCGAGTTCTATTTTTACTGACAATTTATTTATATTTATTTACGTTTATTTTATTTTATTAGTGACATCTAATTTAATTTTACTGATTTTTGCACGTGCCTTTATTAGGTCGAGATCGAGATACCTATGCAGCTCTATTCTGTTATTCCACCAATGTAAGGTGTCGTTGGAAGGGATATGTACCAGGTCTTATGTGAATAAATATTACAGATTACTGATTTAAAACATATTTTCTGCTTTATAGGTCCATGTTACGAACGTTTCAACGGCGACGACTGCGGAGGTGAGGCGGAAATGAAGTACTTCTTCGAGGGAGACTTATGCGTCAGAACGGAGTGGAGAGGATGCAAATCTCCAAATTTTTTCGATGACCTAGAGTCATGCATTAAATTATGCCACCCTACAAGTTACTTTGACCCACAAATAAAAGAAAAAATGGCAAAACTTTCTGTAGAAGATGTAAAGTTAATAGATAGTTTAATCGAAGATGCTATCGATCAAGAAACTATAATTAACGAATTGCCAGTGCTATCGGATTACCAAAAAAGGCTACCACAAAAGAAAATAATGAATTTACTATTAAAAAATTATAATTTTAAAAATTTCACATCGGTGGAATTAGAGAAAAGCGATGAAAAGAACGAGGTTGTTTCCGATCCCGAAGAAAATGAGGACGTGGAAGACATTGAGGAGCCCTTAGACGAAAAACATAAGGAAGAACCAACCCTGGAATTAATGACCGATTATGAAGAAGAAGAAGGAAGTCTTGAAGAAGTTTTTACCTTAGCTTAATAAGGATGATGATCAACTCGTATACGCTAAGTTACTCAGAAAGCAATTAAAAATATTGATGACAATAATAACACGACGATTTAATGTGTTTTTTCTCATTGGTATGCTTGGTAGGTTTTGGGACAGTATCAAAGTTTATTATCATAATTCGAAAGCAAATTAACAGTAGCCTTAACTGTGAACAAAGTATGCAGTAAAAGAAGCACTAAGACTTCCTCGTTGTATAAAATGAGCGTTTATAAAGACAAAGGTAACGGAAACATAAATATTTTAACGGAAACATCTTTAATAACAGTCCTGTATCTTTTGTAATAGCCGTTTATAATGTACCAATATTTATCTTTACAGTACTGGCACGTGTTGGTATGTTATCAGGTGTTTTAAGATAAAGTAAAAACTTCTTCCAGACTTCCTTCCTCTGAGTCATCAGCGGCAGCCAGTTTATCCGCTTCATTCTCGTTTTCTGCCGATGGATCAGCTTCAACAAGCTCGTCATTTTCAATATCATCAACCACGTCATTTTTAATATCATCATCCACGTCATCTGCGGACTTATTATTATCCTCGTTATCGGACGTGACCGGCTCATCATTTGCTTCATCTTCCGGTAATTCTGATGATACCGTGGGTAGCTCCTTATCTTCCAATTCTTCATGTATGGCGTGATCAATCAGTTCATCCACATCATTTATTTCTTCCTTAGGTAGCTCTTTTATAATATCTCTTATTTCTGGTTCAAAGTAGAGTATAGGGTTGCAAGCTCTAATGCATGCTGGTAGATCATCGAAAAGGTTTTTAGATTTGCATCCCATCCATTCTGTTCTGACGCATGTATCACCAGAGAAATAGTACTTTATTTGTTTCGGTTTTCCGCAGTTGTTATTGTTATAATGTTCAATGCATGGATCTGTAAATCAAACATAAGTTTATTAAGCATGGCGTAAACCTTAATAACTGGTAATAAAAGTCTTTTCTACATTACATATCAATTTTTCTAGTCCCTATTTAGGTCGTTGGATTGGCAATTAGATCGTTTATTACCTAAATTGTGAAGATTACCCTCGCCTTACACTCAAATCATAAAGAAACAAATACGTATAAAAACTTCCATCGAAAACATTAATCAATTTGTATTGCCCGATTATCTCTTCGTAGAACCCCTGTTCTAATTCCACTAACAGAATCGCCTCACTGTGACGCGTCTAAATCTCCACGTTTCACACCTTTATTATATTAGCACAATCTTTCTCAGTGTAAGTGGTATCTATGAAAATTACGATTATAACAACCGTGGACAGGTTTTCGCAATCTCTTCAATCGCTTGTGATAAAGTGCAAACATAGGAATCCTTTTATTTTTCTGACAGCTTAGTCTATGGTTAGTGATTAAAATAATTAGAATTGACTCACTGCTTGCCACTTCGTGTTTATCCGTATCCCCAACACGAGAGATACTTTCTGCACCGCCGTACATATTGTAAATGCAGACGCTTGAGCAGGTGAATTCGTCTAGAAACATGTTTCGCGTGGGGCACCCTTTCCAGAATTCAATTTCGCAGCGAGACCCTGGGTGGTAGTAGACGAAGACTGGCTTCGGTGGTACGTTGCAGTCATGCTTGTTTAGAGAGTGCATGCAGAATTCTGGAGGGACTGGAATGAAAGGATTTGTAATATCATGTAATTAGATGATGATCCTCCGACCAGGTGGGATGACGACCTGCGATTGACTGCAGGTAGATGGTAGATGCGGCAAGCTGAAGACAGGGCGCTATGGCGCTCATTGGGGGAGGCCTATACCTAGACCTGACTAACATACATAGGTTGAAGATGAAATTCTTAAATTATATTTGAACTTTACAAGAATATTTTTTTTTTATTAATATTATTACTAATTACAATATTTACAGATACTGTTTTTATCGGACTTTTTATTTATGATTTGCATCTTTAACTTTAATTAGGCAGCATTTATTTATTTCTGCCCTTGCAAGCCTAAAATATGCTTTTCAAACAGTCTATGCAGACAGACCCCTTTCGTTTTATTATGTAACTTACCAGAATTTCCGTAATTTATGGTAGAAATGAGGACTATAGCGCTGTATAAATGACTATTCATTTTCCACTACCTCAGCCGATGTGATTACTATTGTTCATTATGATTTTATGATGATTAAAGGAACATTTCATGAGGTTGACGTCCAATGCTATAATGCGATAACCAATAGTATTTTGCGAAAGTAAACAAAAGTTAACTATCGTTAGTGAAAAGTAAATACGTTTAATCTTTAATATGAGGATTGAAGAAGTAATAGCGTGATAAAATCACAAGATGGATAAAGTAATCAAGAAAGGCAATAAAATTATAGAATTGAAAAGCAAAAAGAAACTGCATCGACCGGGAATCGAACCCGGGCCGCCCGCGTGGCAGGCGAGCATTCTACCACTGAACCATCGATGCTTGATATATTGTGCCAAATTAAGAAATACATTTGTCGTAAATTTCTTTAAAGGAAGTCGCATCCTACTATAATGATGATAATAAAATAAGATAACAAACTTACTGTTTTTATAAAAGGGATGTTATATTTACACATAGTTTATGTATGTAGAGTAGACCGAGTATTTTTTCCCTTTTTGTTAACAATATAACCTAATAAGAAAAAACGATCTCAAATCGGCAAGTAATTTATATTGCTTAAAAAGCCACTCCAAGAAATTTAATTTAAGTTTAAGAAACGCGGAATTGTTGATATTATCAGAATAACTTATTGTTAGTTTGTTATCTCTTCACAATAACATTAAAATTTTTATTACAAATGCTTCATATTCCTTCGTATGCATCATTAATTTTAGTTTATTTTCAGTGTTGATGTTTTTTAAGCGAGAGCCACCTAGTCGTAATTAAGCGAACCACATACCATCGACGATTGCCTATCGCGTACTACTTAGTAACTTCCTTCTTCACAGCTCATCAACTTGTAGTTCCAGATGAATCCAATAGATGGCAATAAAACAAACTTTATAGTTGGTCTCATTAGCGTGTATTTTTCCCTTAACAGCGATTTTCTATAATTTTGCTCTAATAAATAATATCTTACGGTTAATTTGCATTCGTTTTGTCCATTTTGATAGCAAGGTATTTATTTATTGACTATTTCGCCGCTTCTGTTTGATTGGGTTTAGAAGAAATGACGACCTCGATTTGATCATGTTTCTCATGTTTTCTTTTCCTGCTGAGAATGCCTCCTAATATGGCTAATACGACCTGAAAAAACATCAAAAGGTAAATAAGTCAAATAAAATGTTCTTAAAAGCATAGTCATACCTAGTGGTCATACACAATACACATATCAAAAACAAGTTCCAAAAAATTATTACCTACCTATTATGTAGTAGGTACCTATACGTAAGAGTTGGTTTTTGAACATTACCTACGTTACGTATGTTAATTAATTTCAATTTATTTATCTATAACTAGCGGACCTTCCCGGCTTCGCACGGTTTTAGTACGGATCCCTAACTTTTAGAAAATATAATATAGCCTATGTTCACCACCTTCATAGTGTAGCTTCCCAACGAAGAAAGAATTTTTCAAATCGGTCCAGTAGTTTCGGAGCCTATTCATTACAAACAAACAAATAAAAAATCAAACCTTTCCTCTTTATAATATTAGTATAGATGAACAAAGACATAATATCACTTAAATACAACTAGGGCATGGATACCGGTATTCGGTACCGAAAAACCGGTAATACCGTAATATTTAAGGCACTTCCGAATACCGGTATTGAAATTGCAAATCCCGGTATTTCGGTATTTTGAATAATACGTTTAAATTAATCCGCTACACGTTCTTACACGATTAATCCAAATTAAAAGGATGATATCACTAAAGTTCAAGCAGTAGTGAAGTTGTTCACGAAGTCTCCCACAAAAAACGACGAACAAAAGTATGTGAAACTACAAGAAAACTTGCTTTAGTTTTAGACTGCAAGACTCGCTGGTCCAGTATGGCAAACATGGTAGAAAGATTTAACCGTCTCAGACCATGTATCGTTAAAGAACTCCCTGATGTGGACTCTAATATTTCATTTTCGGAAGAACTTCAACATATTGACAGTATACAAAACTCTAAAATGTTCGTTCAAAAAATTATAAAAACAAAATACCACCCTCGCAACACAACTGGCAGAGTCAATGCGTAGACGCGTGTTACAAAGACGTAATCCTTTGACATCTATACTACAATATTTACATAACCCTGAAGCTTATTTTGAAGATCAAATGTCCCGTACAGAAGAAGGGTTAACTTGGAAAATGAAAAGCGATGAACTGCTTTCAAATTTAACAAGTCTCATAAACCGTTTTCAGCCAACTCAACAACTCCGTAACCAATCGGCAATATCAGTAGATAGTGGTAAAACTAGTAGCAACGACGATGAGGGTGCCGGAAAAATACATCTAAGGACTTTTTACACCAAAGTATAGAAAACGAATCTGATCCTATTGATGATGATACATTATTGACAGTTTTACGCATGGAAATGAAACTATACGAAAATGGCGGAGAGATTTTAAAAATTCATTAATATGTAAGAAGGATGGATCTTCTCGGACATAATTATAATTAAATATATAAATTTAACCCTCCTTTACATATTAATAAAGCTTGTTAATTATTTTGAATTTTTATCGTGTTAGAAGAAAAAAACTTGAGTTTGAACATTTTAATTGTCTCTTTGATTTAATCGTGATTATTTTGATGTTTGGAAGTACTTTCGAGTTTGTGTGATTCAAAAATAATGCTTTTTAAGAACCTTTTTTATTATAAGTTAGGAACTTATATTAATTCAGTCTGAAAAAATATTACATGAAGTAGAAAATATGTATATTTTTCTACTATATTAATATCTATAGTGAAATACCGAAACAATACCGAAATACCGGGATCCCGGTTTTAAAAATATTAATACCGAAAAAATACCGGTATTGCCAATAGGTCCAATACCGCCATGCCCTAAATACAACGAAACACTGGAAAGCGCATTACTTTAAAACTGTGTCGGACCTCCCAGCGCTCAAACTCAGGATAAGGCCGATTTCACCAAACAGAAAGAATAAATAATATAAATAAATAATACTGGACAATTCACACAGCATTATCTAGCCCCATGGTAAGCAGAGCTTGTGTTATGGGTACTAGATAACTGATATACATAATAACAATATATTACATAGATAGATATTTTTTATTATACATAGAAAACGACCAGAACACCCGGAACAAATATTTGCAGATCGTACACACATTTGTTCCGAGGCGGGAATCGAACCCGCAACCTCCTGCGTCGCAGGCGGACCTTCGCCCACCGCGCCACATCGGTCTTCAAAAATAAATAATAGTTTTATATTGCTGTACATGGTCACATAATCGTATGAAAAACGCCTAGAGTTGTCTTTTATTCCGTCGTCATACGGTTATTTCGCATTGTTAACCCGCGAAGAGAGACGAATCGTCGGCGGAGCAGGCCTCAGCTCCAGGAGGGTTAGCTTGTCGTTGTACGTCGTGGGCAGTGAAAGTGTTAAGCAACGAGGGGGATTTAGAACTGGAACTTTTAGGACGGGATGTTATTACTGGAATATCTTATGGACACTGAATAAGTACCTACTATATTACATGCCTAAACAGATATATTTTTATTCAAAGAAAATATTTAAAAAAAAAACTGAGACTTAATTAAACGATTTGACTGAATAACTCCTACAACTCACATCAACAGGCCTAATATTGGTCCACTGCTGGACTCGGGCCTCCCCTTGATGAACAGCCCTGATAACCAGCCTTATTTGATAGGCTTTTATCTCACGGGAGGTAATTCCCATAATCCCCACTGAATTGTTGTCTATATTTACCTCTACGACCATCAGGATGACAGAAACGATAACCACGGTCCTGGATAGTCCCTCTATAATGGTGATTAACGGATCCTTGCATCCACTGTTGTAGTAGGACCGGGTTACTGAAATAAGAGGGGAATGAAAGCATGATGAAATAAAATGTGAAATAAAACTATATGGACAATTATTAAATTATATTATAAATAATGCTGGACAATTCACACAGGATTATCTAGCCCCATGGTAAGCAGAGCTTGTGTTATGGGTACTAGATAACTGATATACATAATACAATACATTACATAGATAGATATTTTTTATTATACATAGAAAACGACCAGAACACCCGAAACAAATATCTGCAGATCGTACACACATTTATTCCGAGGCGGGAATCGAACCCGCAACCTCCTGCGTCGCAAGCGGACCTTCGCCCACCGCGCCACATCGGTCGTCGATTATATTATGCCTAGAATAATTATTCTTAGAATATACCTATTCAGATGACAAATTTTAATATCTTTTGACATCGAATACCTACATTTTTTTCTTATCTTTATTATTTCATGTGACATGCATTCCTATACATACTAATCAGATAGCTATTGTAATTTTTATATTTGAATTGACTCCATTAATATTATTTAACTACAAATGTGATAACATATTTTGACTTCATTTTATGTTTACCTAATCTTTCTTCCATATTAATGTTGTAAGCCTGACCATGGCAGACTAGAGATGCATGATAGAATTATAAGACCAATGTAAGTTACCACCTAGTTTTACATCAATAAATTCATTTATCATTAGATTCAGATTCTTTATTGGTTCTTGGAATGTACATTCATACTTAATAATATGTAAGTACCTAGTTATATTCCTTAGTGCATAAGGGCACTAAGGATTATAAAAATTAATGTAATAAATAACATAAGTTAGATTATAAGTATTAGTCACCTAGCTAAATATTGTCATGCCCTAGTATTGTTTATGTTTGAAACACGTTATCTTTAAGATCCCTGTACAACATGTTTGCAATAAAAATATTGAGTATTGAGTTATTCTTTTCAGGATATAATGTGTCTACATATTATTATCTCTCGGCAATCCCTAAAATGTAATTGTTGCAAACTATTTTATATCCTAACCATAATAATTATCTCAATAGATTTTTTTTTATTGCCAGGTGCGCAGAACATTATTCTTCTCCCACAAGTGGACAAAAATTTGAAGTGGCCAGTAAATAATCTTATTTGATAATAATTTACTTGTCTTATTGCTTATTTTGTAAGTCTAAAGGTATGCTTATTGTTATTTTGAATTAATCTAAAGGCGAGGGCTACGCATAGGGTTCTCCAGTGCACTATATGATTCATCCAAAGATGATATTATTTTTATTATTTTGCTCATTTCAATGACGTTTTAATTGTAATTAGAGATTGTTCAGACACTTACACTTGCATATAGCTCGTTCTCGCTCATCGGTGACATTTTTGCTAGGCTTGTAATAAGGACAGCAGGCGTCTGGAATATCTGGGGGTAGTTGGAGAGGTCCGAAGGGGTCCATTCGGAAGTCTTCGGGGCCGTAGTAACCGCAGCATTCCAGCTGCAGTTAAAGATGATGATGATGATGATTCTTTTTTAATGGCAACTGTGTTTGGTTGGACATTTTTCTGGGTCAGGGTCAAGTAATGGAAAATTGTTGTAAAATCGATGACCAGAACCTAGTTCGTTATCTAGCTGGGCCGGTTAGGTTGGCTTGCGAGAGATGTTGGACCCCAAAATGAAAGATGCGTTAGACCGAATTTGACAGGATTACCGTAGTTCACCGTAGCAAGAAGCTAATGATATGGAAACCACTTTTAGTTTTGAGGTTTTTATTTCACTTAGGAAAGGTTAGGTAGGTACTAACTAGCATAGGAAACAATTTAGGCGCAAATTTCGTCATTGTAAAGAGTTTGTCAGTACTTTATCAACTACTCTAGGATGCCACTGTTGATGTAGGTATCTATTTAAATGTGCTTTTAAACAATTTTATTTATTACTACTAATAGCATTTTTCTAATATACTAATTCTAGTACGAGGTTAAAATTTACTATTTATCGTCCCTGTACTAGTATTTATATGATTTGCCTATTTAAAAAAAATTACGTCGCGAGCGCGGGTTATTCCAGTATTCCTCTCTAAAATCCCCTCCTAAGGGGAAAACCGGAATAGAAAAAGTAACAATTCCAATTTTCCCCACTGGTATCCTCCTAAGGGGGAAAACTGGAATTAAATTTTTATCTATTCCCGTTTTCCCGCCTAGGGGGTTTTCAGTGGGGGTTGAAACTACAGCATAATATCTTTAAAAGTTCTTAAGACATAGCTCACCTCAGATGAAACGCTGTCCCATATTTTGACCTGCGTGGGATCCCCATCTTTGGCCCGCGCGAAGGACGTCGCCATGTTCTTCTCCATGACCAGCTCATCCTTCTGCGAGATGTGGATGGAAACCCCGCAGATGATGGCTTGGATTATCACGAGGATCACTAGCACTATTGCGGTCTGGAGGAAAATACTAATTATTTAACTACACAATTTATGTTATCTAAAAAGATGTGACGTCAAAATTTCCCAGAGGTGGCCATGCAACGTCATGTGGCAAACTCCAAGGGAGTTGCAAAAACTATCAATAAATAAATTTAAAAAAATTGTGAAGCATATTCTTTGTAAAAAGGCTTATTACAAAATATCAGATTATCTAGAAGATAAAAAAGCTTGGAACGAGTTTTGCTCCAACTCAAAATCTAACAACTTACAGATAAGCAAATCTATGTACTAGACACATAAGTTATGAACATACTGGTGGTTTCTTCTCACTTCTTCCACTGGTGGACAAAAAATTGAAGTGAACATCAATATAACAATGAATAGTATAAAAAATGACTTGTCTAAGTGCTTATTTGTAAGCCTAAGGAAATAAACTTTCATTTCATTTCATTTCATTTCAAACGTTATTGTTGTTTCTTTTTTGTTAAGTGTATGTACATATTTTGCCATGTTTATAATATAAAGAATTGATCTCATATTGGGAGTGACATAGTCACTTTGTGACAAAACTCCATCAATAAATAAAGATATAAAAAAAAAACCCTGTGACCTACAAACCCAGCCAATAACCTAAAATACCTACTTATCGAAGCTATATACCTACTTATCGAAGAATATAAATTGATAATTCGGTGGGTTAATAAAAGGTTTGGTTTTATTTATATCAGAACCATTTCAATCAATCATACCAATATCTAGTAATTACATATTGGTGGTTCCCTTTCCAGTTGTATGTGTCTCTTAAAAAAGGTCTTGTTTTAATATGTTTTGTCTTTTGAACGGCTGTAGACCCTTACCTACGTAGCAATGATTTAAGCTAAAATTACAAATTTCCAAGGCAAACAATTCAATTTTGTTCCTTCGTAAGTATTATATGCGCCATGGCGCCCTCTAGGCCTCCCCTAATGAGCGCCTATGTCCAACTGTGGACTATTGTATAGGTTGTTGATGATGAAGCATTATGTGAGGGCACATGACAATTACCTACTCAAGAATATTCCATCTAACTAAAGGATTTCTTTAACAAAAACTATTGTTCAGTACCTAAAGCCCTAGGACCTTTCATGAACCCGTCAAGGTAGCGTGATATGCCGTTTCTTTTACATACCAACTATTGATTAAACCCTGGAACTTTCCACCATGCACAGCTAAGGCAGTACACAGTATGTATATACATCTTTATACATTCACGGGAAATACATATCTTTCTACTATACTAATTTATAATCTGTGGGGACTTGGCAAGAAAGGCCTAATCGAATCCTAATTATCGTCCGTCGCGTATCATTCTAGAGTGATAATAAATACCTTCTTACAAGTGATACATAATGTGTGTAAATGCTTTCTGGTTCTGACAATGCAAATACCACATAAATATATCTATGGACCAGAGAGCAGTAAGCAAAAAAAAATTTACTTAAATATATCACAAATTTTCACCAAGTCTGAACCAAAACTAAACACAACATTCGATTTTTTTTCTATTCACACTACTCAGCTCGTTACGTATCTCTAGGGATACTTTCCTGGTCAATTTCCTTTAAGACCTCTAATACTGAAGCAGCTACATATTGTAACTGTGCCCAAGGTACCCAAGGCTAAGGCAACGACCTTCGCCACTGATTAGCAAGCCACTTCAAAGAAACTATTAAAAAGGTTGTTATATCACTGTTTACGATGTATTGTTCGGTAAAAGCTATAAAATTAGGTACATTTTTTGATCAGTTTCTTTACCTTTGCAATGAAAATGTATCACAGCTGTATAACTAGATTATTTAGAGTCACATATGTGACTGTGAAAAATGTTAAGCCGAAAATTGCTGCATCGGCAGTTTTCGATGTAACGTTTGTTTAAATCCTTGTTTCTTGGGTGATTTATATCATCATTATCATCAGCTCGTACATGTCCACTGCTGAAAAAAGACCTTTCTCAAACGACGCCACGAATAGCGGTCCTGAGCTGCCTCCATCCATCGACTCCCTACGACCACTACAACGTCGTCGTCGGTCCATCGAGCGAGGGTGCGATTTTCTACCAAAGCAAGTCTCTAGACTTCTAAAGGCCCATTTTATTGCAGCGATATTAGAGAATTCTATATAAAGATTTGTTAAGTTTTCTATTGTCTCGTCGTGAAACACCTGTCCTAGAAGGCAAACCCTAAGGGTCAATATAGAAGGGCCACATAAGGAAATAATTACTAAAATAATTTCTTGTCCGTCTTCAGCTTTGACAGTTACGTGACTGAGAGGAAGCCATAAATCTGATCGAAAGACAGCACAAGAAAGGAGTGGTATCTATTAGTAACTATAATACTTCATAGGGTAAATCGGACATGTTGACGCACGTAATGGGACCAGCTACCTACAATAAGCTCCCAAACAAGGTTAGGGACGCACCAAGTTAGAAAATTTCAAACTAAAGCTAAAAAACTGGCTCGTGGAGAAGACATTCTATACCTACGACGAGTTTTTAAATTATGCGTAATCTAGATTAATTGTATTTTAAAACTTCATTATTAGTTATTATATTAGAAATAATGATAATGATTTATAAATTGTGACTTATAATTGGACATATTATTAATAAAATGTTTATCTGGGTATCTATCTTATCTATATTCCAGATAAATTGGATGTATAATGGTTGTTAACAAACCACCCATAGGTATTTAGCCTAATATTGACATGGTTGCCGCGTCTTGTTTATTCGCAATTAATTGGCATTGGTCGATTTGTGATATTTCCTTCAATAGTTTGCATTGCATACAAATTATATCACAAATTTTACGCTAAGTCTCTCATGGAGTTTTAGTTTTTTGTGTCCTGGTTTGTTTGTAAACATTTCACATAGAGTTTCGATGTTGTTATACATAGAATAGACCACGCGCACACAAGTGGTAGGTAAGGTAAGAGAGACGTGGGTGAAAAAGAAACTGACAGTCTACAAATACAAAGCGTTCGTCTTCGGCATTTGTTTTTCTTAACGAACTGCTCAGACCTTCCCGGTATCGCTACTCAGATGCGGTTGCTAAGTCCGAGTAGGTAATACGGTATTATGTCCTTCACTAAAATCACTTGGGGGAATACCGCGACCCGAGAATACCCGAGCGAAAAGGTGGCGAAACTTAACGCCACTGCTCTGGGTAGTTATACTACCAGCGAATTTCGCTCGAGTTTTAAAAGACCTAAAGCTGCAAATACTGTTTTACTCCCTTTCTCGCCGCTCGTATACCATATAGGCATATGCCCTTATGAAAACTTACCGTATGTAAAGGCTTGGTGTGTTTATGGCACACCCCACAAATGGCGTAGATCACCATGGCAACAGCGAATACGGCCGACACAATAAGAATGACCATGGTGACGAGTCGACCAGTGCTGATCTGGTCGAGGGACCGCTCCGTGGTCGCCGCTATTGCTGTTACTGCGACAACTGCGCAGGCCAGTAGCTAGAAGAAATTATATTAGATATATAAATATTTGTATGACATGTAAAACTAATTTTACACTAATTTTGGTCCTGACATCACTAGAGGCTTATGTGTACCTAATATGTTCATGTTATTTTTGTGTTCAGGCAATGTCAGGCAGGGAGATTTCCCATAAACGAGGCAATTTCTAAAATGCATAAAGATGGTTTACAAGATTCTATGCTTTCTATGTAGCATTAACCTAACCTACTCTGTTAGGTTAAGTCTGGTTTAAAAAACGAATTGAAAGCAAAATGTTACTAATAATTTTATTAATACCAAGAATTATTCATATCAACATGCATAATGCATATCTCTGAAATAGCCTACCGTTCTTAGACTAATAGGGAACGGAATTTAGAAGGATCTTTGTAACTACTGATGATGATAATGTCATTCGGCCAGTCTCGACGGAGACGGCCATGTGCAGATATTTACCGTGCACAAGTATGTACACACACAAACACAGGTGCACTCTCTGTTCCCAAACTCGCATGCTATTCTCCGTTGAGACTGGCCGATTCGACTTTTAAGCGCTTTAGGCCATCGTATGGCGGCACGTCTTAATTAATTCTCTTTTACTCGTGTAACTCTGCAGACAGAATGCTTCGGGCTCGCGGATGATGTGCTGAGACAGCTCTTGCTGATGTACTTACAATAGCGACGGCTCCGATGATGATGTAGGTGACCCCACCGCAGCATGACGCCTTGCCCCACTCGTGGAACTCAGCAGGCAGGTGGAGCACGCTGCGGATGTGCTGACCCAGGTCCTCCTGGTGCTGCTCTGATGGCTGCGCATCTTTGGCCTTTTTGTCTGGGGAAATTTATTTTTATGGGTGGCTTTTGTCAAATCTTGTACTTTGTCAGTGGGCAGATATTTCATTGTGATAGGTTTTGGATGATACTGCAAAAAAAGACATGCCATAAAACTGTGGAATGCCCTATTTACAGTTTTTTGGCATGTATGGTAAAGGATAAGCTATAGGACTGAAAGGGGCGGGGAGTTCTCAGTTACAGAGATTATTAAGCGGAGGGAGCGGCTATGGGTTGGGTGGACGTATTTAAAACGTTCCTTGATGTAACTTGGTGTATTTGGGACGAAGAGGATAGCATATAGGAGTGAGAGGTAGTGTCCAATAATACTTCTCCAGCCATATTGTCTAACCAGAACAACAGACACAGAAACTAAATGAAAGGAACTCACCGTCTTTCTTCATCATCATCACGACCCTGGACCTCAGCAATGGCTGCTAACCTCCTTGCCCCTGATTATATACCAGTAACACAATGTGTCTACGCACCAACGCTTCATTGGCGCAGCATAATGCTCTACGGTTGTTTCATTGCTTTTGAGATGCAACGTTACTTTTACAATTAGAATACGTGAGTGATACGTAGGTTGTTATCGATAAAGGTAAGAGTAGACAAGCCACACAAGGTGGGATATTTGTAGTCCACTGCTAGATTTTATCCTCCCCTAGTAAGCGCCATAGCATCCTGTCTTCAGCTTACCGCATCCAGCATCTGCATGGCCGTGACTCCCCATGCCCCCAGCCCCCTGTACCCCCTCCCCGAACCAAAAAATCTGGTATGGGTATCGTTTTTTGACTAACTTGGGGGTGAGGATTTCGAATTCGAAGCGACCAAGGGGAACAACGAAGCGAGCCGCGCTGTGTGATGGTACACCCACATAATATGGGTATCGTTTTCGAACACTCGCATACGTAGATTACGAAAAAGATGACCATTTCCAAATTCAAGATGGCTGACATTTTTTCATCGCAAAATTTTCTCATGGCTATCGGCTATCTGCATTGCCGGAGGGCGGTCTACACTACGGTTGTGGATATTGTAAGGTAGCCATAAAGTCGACCATCCCAAGTTGAGGCATTTTCTTAATCACTAAAGTGATTTATTAACCATGATATTTTGTGTGGTTTTTAGTTTTACAATATTTCGGCCCAGTTTCATGCGCCATGATCACGGAATAATTGAAGGCACTGCGAGTTAATTTTTATGGGCAGACGCCCCAATCTTCCCTCATTTTTTGTCTTTAGCTACGAACGTTACCACTTTAGTGTGATAGTTTTAAAGATTTACTCCTAATAATTTATAACCTATCCTAATCCTAATAATTATTACCTATAAAAACATGACATGTAATTATTATTACGAATAAATGACTATTATGTATGACTAACTAGATTACTTCTACGTACTGTTAATATATGTAGTGTAGGACGCCCTCCGGCCAGGTGGGAAGACGACTTGCGAAGGACTTGGGAAGCCTATGTCCAACAGTGGACTAAGGTTAATGATGATGAGGTTGCTTCTGCGTACTTTTTCGCACGCGTTCTTCAGGAAAAATGTAGGGTATTTGTAATATTACGCCTTATTTATTAAGTATATTTTTTATAAAAATTATGTAAATGTAGCCAAGTCCTCAATCGGCAACAAGCCCTACCCTATCAAAGGACTCAATGTTATCGTAATTAAAAAAAAATGTTATTCGCGGATAAAAACACAGTCTAATATAAAATCAATATACCTACTTCTACTTTTTTCAATAAGTGCTTGAAATAAATCATCACAGGCTAGTCCACCACTGGACAACTAGCTAGGCCTCGTCTAATGAGCATGATAGCGCCCTGTCTTTAGCTTGTAATGCTAGTGCCTCTCAGCAGTCTATCGCGGATCGTCATCTCATCTCGCCACAGGACAAAAGGCTAAAAAAGTTTTTAAATTTCGAAAGTATGTTTCCAAAAATAGCTCAAACTGTAGGCGGATATTATTACTAATATTACTGCTGCCCTATACGGCTATACCTATGGTGATTGACTTATAATTTTGATAGGTGACCAACAAAAGTATTGTTCCGTTTTGATGGAGCTCGAACAGTCTCGCACGCAAGAGTTATAAAAAAAGGCATTTATTTCGTAATTAATAACAATATAGACATCATTAAACTTGTACCTTCTGTATCTACTTCAGTACGTAGTTATAAATGTATTATTTTTATTAATTACGATACTTCCGTTCGATACTGTGTTTTCCGTTGTATTTTTCTTCTAAATTCGAATTTGTCTGTTTAGCAACAATTTGAAATGTGAATCCTTCTTGATTTTAAAAACAAATGAATGGAGATCTACAAAATAGGTAAGTCCAAGGAGTTTATACACGTTAGATTATGAATTTTATGAAACAACTAAAGAGTTTTTATGAGCTTATAGTTGGACTAAGTGGTTGCTAATAGATTCCTTTTCACGAAAGAAGTCCCGCGGCAATTAGTTTACAAAATTTTTATCGCACCATATTCATCAAATTAATTCCATCGCACTGCCTATAGCACTACATCTAGGGGATTTTTTTCGTGAAAAGCACTATAGCTAATATTCAACCTCCTTGGTCCTGAATTATCGCACAGTTACCTACAGGTTGCCTCGTCTGCTAATAAATAAATAGATCCTTTCTTTCTTCTTTCTTTCCGAAAATATGTTCGTAACATTTCTGTCTTCAGCAACCCAAGCATAGGTCAGAGTCATCAGCCCCTGGTTGCCATGGCAACCGTACCACAACACGACGCACAAAGGGCTCCAACAACCCCTGAGTATCAACTCAAGGACTTTGCCTTTTGCGATTCCAATTTGCTATTTTATTTGAGGTTATTTGTTGAATTTATATTGTCTAGGCTTTTAGGGTCATTGTCAAGTCTAGCCTTTTAATGATAAGCTAGGTTTAAATAGAATTATTTAACAGAATTCTATTATATTTGGTCGAGAATGTTCCGAATGCGTTTACGTATATATTATATAAATGCTAAGTATAAATGACGCGACGTTACTAAATGACTAATTAAATAACCGACATCATACAGTTTTCGTTGTTTTTCGGATAAAATACTAATTCTTCGGGAATAAAATGTTTATGGGCCCATTTCTGGATTATTCCAAGTTCGAAAGTGAAATATATATATAATTGACGGATAAATCGACGAACATACCTACATAAAAAACATAGGTACAAAACATAAACCTCTTTTGTTTTCGTCGGTATAAACGAACGGTTCCTTTTGTTCCCAGAATTTTTCCTGTCGCAATAAACTATACAATATACATTAAGGAACTCATCATCATCTTCAGCCTCTAGTAGTCAACTGCTGGACATAGGGCTCCCCTAATGAGCGCATTGCGCCCTGTCTTCAGCTGGCCGCATCCAGCATCTCCCTACAGTCTTTTGCAGGTCGTCATCCCACTTGGCATGGGACGTCCTACTCTACGTTTATGAATCGCGGTCTCCACTCAAGAACACGTTTACTCTAGCGGTTGTTCGGTTCTTCTTAGAGCTATGTCAATAACTTTGGTTCTCTGTCGGGTGTATTCATTTCGAATCCTATCCTTGACTGATGTACCTAAATACTTTTTATGGCGTGTTTTCACTTTCAAATTAAGTATTTTCATGTCTTATCGAACCTAGGTAACAGAACGGTTACTAGGTACCAAAAACACGAGACCTAGGAACATTGAACTTGACTTTCAGAACCTTTCTTCACGACAGGAAACAGCTATTAACAAGCTCTACGTAATTTAGTACTTTAAAAACACTATGTTTTAATGGTCAGGTAAGGTTAGGTATTCTTACCTAGCAACAGAATCTATAAATCCCCAAATTAAAATAATCCTTCTTAATTTCATTATACTTCATCTAGCCCAGACTCTGCTCAGCTTGGGTCTGGATGATGCTGTGTGGATTGTCCAGCATTATTTATTTGTTATTTAATTTGTGATTTTGATTATACGTGTCGTAATGCTTGTTTAGTAGAGCTATTGTCTGTATGAATTTAGTGTACACACCTAGGCTAACGTCCAAGCCTTGCCTGAATGATTAGGCATTTTAAAGCGCTTTAAGTACTTAAAATATGAAAAAAAACTTCGCCTTTTCGATCTCCAGTCATAATTAAAACTGAATCAGTATTGTGATCCTGATCCAGTTCTATCATCATAATAGGCATGCCATAATAGGTCACACTTGGCTTTACCTACCGTTAGCTACCTTACCTACTCGTCTCTATCTATTGGTGGACGCCTGACCAATTCTGGAATACATAATCAACAATAGGTTTGAATCTTAAATAATCGTTTAAATAATCGATTTTTTAAGTATCGGGAATTTTCCTTTTGTAATTTTCCGTCTTGATAACTTTAAGAAAATGCTCTTTTCGATAGACTTACAATACGTCAAATAACCATGGTAACAGATTGACCACGCTAGAGGACTTTAACCTCCATTCTACCTAGGTAACTACCGTCGCATTTCAGTCCAAGTTCAACGTTTCTTAGCCATTTTGTCGATGTTAGGGTTCCTTGCCACATAAACGTGACACGATCCTAATATTAATAATTTGACATTTAATACCAGACCAAAATTGAAAAATATGGAAATTCTTTTCCACCTAGATTTTGACCTAAGATAAAGTAACTAGCTTGTTAAAACAAAAGATATCGGGAGACCAATAACCGATCGACGCCACCTTAACCGATTAATCGAGATCTCTATCGCCTTTCCGACACATAAAATCTGAGGGTCAAAGTAATTTGGGGGTGATTTCAGTGCGTGACTTCAGCCCTTGCACGCGAGTTCACACCATCAAATACTTGGGCTACTAAATACTGTACCAATGACTGCTTGCGGCATTCACATTCATCCTCTGTGACTGGCCAGAAGCTTACGCGGCGCGAAGCTATCCGAACGATAAAAAAAAAACACGTTCAGCGTTTGAATTTTAAATTTTCGAATTCCGTTCTCTTTTGTTTCTTGCAGAATTTGATTTTGATTTCAATTGAGTTTGAAGTTGTTTTTGTGATTTTGTTGTGTTTGTAAAAGTTATTCACCATGGAAGCCTGCGGGATGAACTGCATAAAATTCTTACTGATTATCTTCAATGGATTATTCATGGTAAGCTAATTATTTATAGATATTATTGTAAACAGTTTGTGACTTAGTTTTGAGAGTGGAAAGTGGGACTTGCTCGCTAATAATACGAAAATGTGTCACAATTCCTCGAGTCTATTTCAGTCTGCCATCTGTTTGGGACAGCACGCGGGTCATATAGCTATAGACGTTTACTAGCAGTAGGTAATAAGGCCAGGGCCACGGTGGGACATCCAACCCAACAGATGGAACAAAGCTTATTCTTATAAATATAGATATCAAAATTAATACTTAATTTATTACTTTTGATATCTTCTCAAACTTATGTGTTGCACTATGACAACTAGAGTTTGAGACAACTACTGTTTAGTGTTTAAGATTTAGTCGGAATAAACATTTTTTAATTTTCAAAATTGGATAGTGTTTCAGTGTTCCTAGTTTACATTATCATATTTTTTTAGCTCCGCGCTTTGAACTCTCAACCTTCTTTACAATTTTATTATATTATTCTAAGACTAAAATTTGAAATTATTCTAGACTGGCACTAATTTTAACCGCCTTAAAAAAGGAATAGGTTCTATCTAGCTTTGGCTGAAGCCGTAGACCGAGAGTGGCTTTACTCTATTTTCAGTCTAAAGCTATAGTTACGAGTATGTCTGTATGTTTTAATGTCGTGTAAAACGTCTAAATTACATTATAATAATTGAATCTTAATTTGAATTCATAACTAAAACGCATATTCTAGCAATAAAACATCAACCCACTTTTATTTTCTTTAGCTCTTCAATAATGTATTCAGGCCAGTTCTCTTAAGGGATCTCAAGGCATAAGAACAAAGTACATAAATGGTAAAGACCGCCCGAATATGTCGCTATAGCAGACACGTTGTTTCATTCATCAGACGTTTTGAAGGTTCTGTCTTATTACGTGAAACTAATGGCTATGGATAACAACATTAACAACCTGCTTTGGGGCAGAATGATAATTAAACTAGTTTTTTAAACTCTTTGTTAGTAGCAGTTAACAAATAGGCACTCTTTGATCCTGACAATATTTTCAATTAACTTGCTAAAAATCCCAACAATCCAATTTCTGATAAACTTTACAATGAGAAATAGGCTAACTATGCCTATTTCTGACTAACTTTACAATGAGAAATAGGCTAACTATGCCTATTTCTGACTAACTTTACAAAGAGAAATAGGCTAACTATGCCTATTTCTGACTAACTTTACAAAGAGAAATAGGCTAACTATGCCTATTTCTGACTAACTTTACAATGAGAAATAGGCTAACTATGCCTATTTCTGACAAACTTTACAATGAGAAATAGGCTAACAATGCCTATTTCTGACAAACTTTACAATGAGAAATAGGCTAACTATGCCTATTTCTGACAAACTTTACAATGAGAAATAGGCTAACTATGCCTATTTCTGACAAACTTTACAATGAGAAATAGGCTAACTATGCCTATTTCTGACAAACTTTACAATGAGAAATAGGCTAACTATGCCTATTTTTTATTGAAATGATTGTCATTCTGATGTTGATTTAATCAAAAGGCCAAGCCCATGAAACCTCTAAGAAGCCATTGCATTGGATAAACTATTACTAGTAGTCTAACTAATGCATGATGGACATTAATTTATTTTTAACTTCATTAAAAACAAATAAATAAGACATTTTGTAACACTATCAGTATTGACCCTGGATTTTCTTCTATTCGTTATTTAAAACATTCGATATGATACCCATTGCCATTTTGTTGTCGGTGTTTCGATAGACGTTATAATTCGATACTTTTTTCCGGGTGGCCGCCAGTCTGACAGTCAATGAATTAAATTGAGTAATATAATCCCATTCAATTTCGTCTTCGGTATAAATTGAAAAAGCCACGAATTTTTAAACAGCGTATAAAACCTTTAAACCGAAACTATCATGGTTACTAACCATGGCGCATGTGCCGAAATATTGGAAAATTCAAAAATAAAAACATGGTAAATATCCCGTTTTTAATGACTTGGTTTAGTTAGCGTATACCTCTTGAACTACTCCACGGAAGACCAGCTCTATGGCTATCTATCTGCTCCTGCTGAGTGGAGACTGATTTAGTCAGTTTTTTTGTTAATTCAAGTTTTATTTAGGTTTCGGTCGCGGGTCGATTCCCGCCTCGGGAAAAATATTTGTATGATCTGCAGATATTTGTTCCGGGTGTTCTAGTCGTTTTCTATGTATACCTAATAAAAAAATATACCTATCTATCTAATATAAATATGTATCTAATATGATATAAGTTATCTAGTAGGTACCCATAACACAAGGTCTGCTTAGCTTGGGCCTTGATAATGCCGTGTGAATCATCCAGCATTATTTATTTATTTTAGTTTATTGTAATAAAATGAAACTCTAGTAAGTTAAAAGATTTTTGTTTGGCCAAAACGGAGACTAAGGACATACATATTATTAAAATCAGAATATTATAAATAAGCATAGTTACTTATTCTTCTAAAATAGGAATCTTAGCTTCCTTACTAAGTTTTGTCCTTAGATGGTTATGATTCTAGGTCTAGGTTACATTTAATGTATTTATGGTTAACAGAATATTTTCCTATACAGTCGTAGTTATAACTAGAAATTACTCATCCGTTGAGGAAACCATGACGGAGGCACATTGGATTACTCACTCTTCGCTACTACATCATTTTAATGGCCATAAAATACACCTCATTATTACTAAGAAACCTTCATTATACAACAGGAACTGATTTTAAATTTTAACTTGTTATGAGACCTCCTTAATAACTTAACTCGGGAACGGCCCGCGCGGGCTTGCAATAGTATGCAATTTATAAACTATTTGATACATAGATTTCAACGCGGGAGAAGCTGCGAGGCGCAACTAGTACATTATATAACATAGCTGGTACCAAGCAGCAGATCTACAAAACTCAAAGCACATTGCCCAAATGAGAAGTTAAAGTTAAGCAAGGCGAGGAGACATTTAAAAAAATAAGGCGACTAACTAAATATTTCCCAGTTCAGAGTCTGTTACTAGTAGATTCGATCCTGCTTTAATTTATATAGTTAGCTTTGTATAAAATAGAGTCCTCATAAAGAAAATCGAACCGTGAAGGCCAAACGCGTTTTTGTTAATGAATTGGGTACTCTACTATTACAAAGTAACTTTATTCTGCTGTATGGTTGGTATTTCTGAAAATTATATTATTTTTTGGCTATTAAACACGAATCTTAATGCGTTACTGCTATTGTAATAACAAGTAAATCTAATTAATTACCCAAATCTTTAGTGTAGTTTACTCAACACGTTTTACATTTGAAATTATGATAAAAATACGAATGAGATGTACCTTATTTGCCCGTTGACCCAACTGTGGGCGAGAAATAGTTGATTTAGACCTTGATAAGAATTAACCAAGTCATTTTATCATAATCCACCATCACATCTATTTATTTATTGGTGTTATCAGAACGGCCCTAGGCCTATTATACTAATTACAGAAAGTAACTATAATATATCATCATCAGCCTAAATTAGTTCACTGCTGGACATAGGCCATAATAATATATAATAGTTACTATAATACCTATATAGTAGTTAGATAAGGTAAGAAACCTATTATAAATAGTTATTCAATCAAATAATAATCAAGCCTAATTATGGCCAAGAAAGCGCTGGCGAGACGACCTTAACGCCTTCCTCGGAGATTGCTGGGAGATCGCACGTGACAGCACTGAGTGGAAAGATTTGAGGGAGGTCTTTGCCCAGCAGTGGGACGAAACAGGCTAAATAAAAAAAATAAAAATAGAAATATTATATTATAAGTTCAAATTACTAAAGAGTCAACATAAAATTAAGAATTAAAATATACTCATGTCTGATCTTATTCAAAAAAATTAAATCAAATTCTATAAATCTATGTATATCCAATTTGAGATATCCTTCCTTCAACTACCTTGCTATTGAAATAACTTACCATCATCAATATTTATAATCAAAACACTCCCAAATGACAACATTGTGACAGCCCTGACCCTAGACCATTGCGTACGCGCACCGTAATGTCATAATAGGTTATTTATTCATCCGTGCCCGTAGTAGCGCCTTGCCTACGCTTTATTCGGTGACTCAGCGATATAGCTAGATAATTTAGTAGAATAGATCATCATCATCAGCCTATATTAGTCCACTGCTGGACATAGGCCTCCCACAATGAGCGCCATAGCGCCCTGTCTTCGACTTGACGCATCCAGACCTGCAGTCTTTCGCAGGTCGTCATCCCACCTGGTCGTAGGGCGTCCTCCGAGTAGAATAGATAGATAGAAAAAAATTTATGATAACACACAAAACAGAAAACAATACAGAAATAAATAATAGAATAAAGGAAGTATAAAGGGTGGCTTTGTCGCTTAGAACGATCTCTTCCAGGCAAACTTAGGATGGACTGGACACAACCGAAAAATATAGACGATGGCACTTTAGTTAATACTAGCTGTTTCCCGCGGTTTCACCCGCGTTGAATACAAATTTCCTAATTTTAATATAGCCTATGTTCACCGCGGATAGTGTAGCTTCCCAACAGCGAAAGAATTTTGGAAATCGGTCCTGTAGTTTCGGAGCCTATTGAATACAAACAAACAAACAAACAAAAAATCAAACCTTTCCTCTTTATAATATTAATATAGATAAAAATAAAGAAAACAAATATATATTTCCACTACTTCATCGTCTCAGAACAACGATGATAGTAGTGGTCCTCCTGTAGTCTGAATTTCAAAAATATATCGAACACTTACATCTGAATATGCATGTATTAGTTTTGAGCTCTACTGTTTTTATTATTAACTCAGTCTTTTTCAATATCTCTTGCTATTTTGTGTTTAAGAGTGTATAATACCTCAAACTGCTAATTTTCAACTCCGCCGGATGTCCATATCGTCTAAACTACTGAATATTTAACTTTGAAATTGATATATGGTAAAGTTCAGGACTTAATCTATCGATCATGTGTTTCGAAAACACGATTCCATAAAATTTTCTCGATAGAAAAAAATCGCAAAGTTACCTCTAAATTTTTACTAAAACCTAAATTTCTCAATAAATACAGAAGTTCAGATCTTGACAATAAGCGTGGTAATAGAATAAAGTATAAATAAAAATGTTATATGTTTCGGTTTTTTCAAATAATGTCCTAATTAATAGGTAATAAGCTAAAACTTGATTTTTGAACTTGCGTTGCAATGCCCTGTCCCGCTCTTATGAACGCAAAATCATATGTCTAGCCTTTTCACACAAAGTTGAGGTTGTATGGGCCCTTAATACCTAGTTTAAGGTTCTGTATCTACTAAAGAACATACAATTAAGGAACACTGTAACCCTGTATTCGGAGGAGGGCGTTAATGCACGCGACACAGTTATATAACTACTACGTGTATTATCGTTTTCACACAAGTTATCTATTTCCCATGTATTTATGTTCCAAATAAAGATTATTTTGATTTGATTTTTTGATTTTGAATAGACCAGCTGTTCCGACTCAGAAATTGATGTCATCGATACGGTGTCTAATAGGAACTCAGCATCATTATCAGCATACATATGTATAATAAAACACTCGCTTCTTACTCAAATACTTACGAAAAGGTCTTAAGTTTGTTTGGTAAATCTTCTGAAACTGTACACTGTCAGTAACTTAGTGAGCATTATGCACCCGATTTTACCCATTAGGTGTTTTAGATAGAACTCTTGCTTTGCGCAATTCGCCATTTTCATTTTATCATAGGTACAGTTGGTACGTGGCATGACACCTCAACTTGATAAGTTTTATACTGCAAGCCGTATAAGCTTCTACTAAATCATGATTTTCCGTAAAAGGAATCTAACACCTTTAACATTTTTAGAATTATAATCACGTAGACATAAAAAAAAATTCCACGTCCAATAATAGGCGGCTGCTGTTGAATTTTTATTGGACACGCACATTAGACCCTGATAAATATTTCGTTGGCATGCTATAAATAGATAGGCATGTAAAAATGTTTCTAGGAACCGACATATTATTTTTACACTCAAAAATTTTGAAGACTTCTCGTCTTCAAAAGTTTTACCAACAATATGAATGGTCTTCCATAATATGGAAGCATTCATATTGTTGGTATTAGGATTACATATTAGGATTACATAATTCCTAGAAGGTCAAGAAGAGCTTCAGGTAGGATAGGCATTGTTTTTTTAAATAAACTACTCCAAGTCTTCTCAACATCATCGACATCCATAACGCAATGATTGATAACTTTGTTTTTTAAAGCCGGCCTATGTCCAGCAGTGGACAACTATAGGCTGATGATGATGGATAAAGTGGAAGGGTCAGGAGTCAGACCAGCTGGTCTATTAGATGAAGGTATTCGGTATATTATTATTAAATTGAAATCACACCAAGAGATTATCAGGCTCTAAAATACGAACATAAAATGTTGGTCACACTGTTGCGCTGACAACCAGCCAAGCGTGTAGATGTCCACACACGGTCGATTTTATACATATAGTTCATGACCCGGTCGTCATCAGGTCATCATTTCGATCGGTAAATCGGGAAGTATATATTGTCTCGGGTACTAATGACTACACCTATCCATTTGAAACCATCAATCAACGAAGCGCTAATGTTTGTGCTTTACCTTCTGTCTATGTTTTTTAACCATCATTAGTTTTATCCTACTAGGTAGTTTTTTATCGTTTCTTTCACAGGCAGTTTAACATAGGAAAAAGAACGTTAGGGCCTTTGCGTGAGCTTGTATCTTCAAATTCTACATTACACACCCAAATTAAGTAATGGGGTGCAAACAACCATCCAAAGTAGGTTACGCTATATTATTTTATCCAGCATAAAATAACCTACTTTTTTTTAGTTTGGTTCAAACTCTTCGCGCTAAAGTTTTTTTTTTGTTAAGTTAAGTTTCTGCTCGCGGCTTCGTATGCGCTGTGCATGATGTTTGATTCCAGGCGTAGAGCTACATGTTCAAAATTTTAGCCTGATCCGTACAATAGGTTTAGGCGTGAACAAGTAACAGAACATCTATCCATATATCTATCTATGTATTAAACTGTCTATCTATACTCCGTCCACGCGACATTCTCTGAATCAAAGAATGCAATAATGAAAAATTGATTCTGTTCTATTTCTCTTTTCCTTAAAAACTGATTCGCATATCAGTCAATTCTAAAAATATCAGACTAATCATAGCTTCGATATTTATCAGGCTGATATGTACATATTATGGAATATTCTATCTTCGATTTAGTAAAAAAAAAAAAATCGCGTGGACGCAGTATAAAGTACACTCTTTACAAGAAGTATTTTGTTAATTTCACAGTCGCTTATGACCACCGGCAGTGGCTGAGCACACTTCGTTAGTAAACTAAATAATCCATACAAGATGCATTGAAAAAACAGGCCGTTCTTTGTATCTTTTTACCATCGTTCGTCCACAAGCAGGTCATGGAATTGGGTCGTGCATGAGGACTGGTCGATATGCCGACATGTCATCACTGGAAATACCTTCGTTTCATCGTGGTAAACAAAAATGTAATAAACGTTTCCACGCCGATTAAAATTAGATTCATAGAACTGTTCTATCAACAAACAAGAGAGTACGCCTCATGTACTAGCCTTATAACAAATAAAAAAGTTTTACCCCCGAAAATAGAAAAGGAAGAATATGAACAACTGTCAAACTAAGGTTTAGTCAGTCTTATAAAATAATAAAGATATTTATCTATTACTTATTAAAAATATTCTACTATTCGACGATATGTATGTATATGATAGCCGCACTGCAGAGTGAGACCCTCTAGCACAGGTAGGTATTATATTTAATGAAAAGAGGGTCCTAGATACCACTGAAATGTATTAGAAATAAACTATTTTAATTTGATATGAGTTCAGCGTACGTCGTGCCTAGAGATTTTCTTTAAGAGAAGACGGCATTTGGTTTAACCCCTTCTTTCCCGTGGTTCACCTATTTACCTTGTGCAGTTTTACGCCACAGTCACTTCTTTAATAATTGTGATATAATTCCTAGCAATTCCCAAGAATGCGATGAAAATAGAATCCACAGTGATGTCACGCAACATCATCGCCACTTGATTCAAATGGATACAATTGACCAATTCATTCAAAGTCACGGCTAACGGCAAATTTCTACTAGACCGCAATTAAAAATGTCCTTACACGTTGCAAATGTCGAGGGCAAGAATGCTAGGAACGTTCGCTGGTGGCGCTATAGGATATTACTCAATTATGGCTATTGGTATTGGTAACACTACAGCGGAGGCATGAAAAACGATTAAATAGGCATATACCCCATTGAGTGATATAAATTATATTTCTCAACCGTTTTTCAATTTGTTTGAGGTCGGCCTGCCTTATCATTTTTCTCCATTGCGCACGGGTTATCCTAAAATGATGTCGATCTATGCTTGTATGGGATACAATTTATCGTCTTCACCCTTAAATTTGTCATAGTAACTAACAATAAATGTATTTTTCTGTAAAGCTGAGTTTCATAAAGTAAGACGCGCGGGCCGAAGAGCAAGTAGAAATATTGATTTATTTTTTATTCCATTCGGCCCGCGCGATTGTAAACATTTCGGTCCGAAGTGGAACTAACAAAATGCCAAAAGTTTTTATAAAACCCTGTATTCTCAGCATGTATATCCGGTGATGCAAATTTTCTATAACACCCATGGAGTGACGTCATGGTGACATGGTTACATCCTACCAAGGTGATTCTATTGTGAAACTATGAGCTCAATGCCGATGCATAGCGGCCTACACTGTTTACCGAATAAACATTGGTCAAATTATTATTTTGCATAATCCATCCAAAGTAATAAAGGCTCTTTTCATGTCATGCGGACTTCCGCCCGCATGCGGATCTAGTCCGCGTGCGGGTGTAACACAAAAAATAGAAAATTAGAGAGATATAAATTAGTTTTTTAACGACAAATTATATAATAAAAAATTATATAAAAACATAAAATTATAGGTACACGGACCGGATCCGCACGCGGGCAGAAATCCGCATGACAGAAAAAGAGCCCTAACTGTGATGTGATACAATAATAGGTAGGTAATATACTTCTACAGTCTTGTATACTGTAGAAGTAACAATACTCAATCGACACGAACCGTAATTAGTCAGAACTTGTCATTTGTTTCACAGAGTTCGAACTTCGAATAACATACTAAACAAATGACATGGGTTTGTTCCATAAAGTTTGAACTTCGAATACCAAACAAATTACAAGGCTCTCTAGAAAATATTTTTATTAGGTTCGTTACTTTATTTACCGATCGAACTATAATATTGATAACTAGCGGCCCGCCCCGGCCTCGCCCGGGTGGACATTTGTTTCATAAATATTTTGCCACGAACGTAAAGTATACTTATGTATCTTTATGCATGAAAAAGTCTTAATTTTTTGAGTTAATATGCCTTTGACACTCACAGATAACGTGGCTTTCTATTGGTAAAAGAATTTTCAAAATCGGTTCCCCAGATCCAGAGATTACCCCCTACAACCCCACAAACTTTACCTCCTTATAATATTTAGTAGGTATAGATAATATCAGGTATTCAAAACTAAACAAATAATAAAATATATATAATAAATCTTTTAAAACTATCATGGTTATTATCAAAAAAGTCATTGAAAACGGGATATTTATCATGAATTTTTTAAAGTTTGTGCAGCAAAAGACATAAAATGAGGGTAGATACCGACCTACCCTCATTTTTTGACTGACATTCTAATGTCTGCCAATAAAAACTTATTCGCAGTGCTTCAGTTATTCCTTGATCAAGGCGCATGTAACTGCGTCGAAATATTGGCAAACTCAAAAATCTAATCATGGTAAATATCCCATTTCAATAGTATTGTAAGAGCATGAGAAATCACGCTTAAATTGTATCTAGACCCTCAGGTAAAATACCTGATCTATAGTTTACGAAATTCAGCGAAACAAATGGGTGTACTTGGGTAGAGTAGGTGTTTAGCTATCAACCTTTTAATTCGTAGGAGTTATCCAATTTAACATGCCAACCAATTACGTGGGCATAAATACTTGTTATCGATTTATCAGCCAATCAATCTTTATGTTCACAAAATACCCTACTGATAATTCGAAATACTTTAGGTACAGTTTACGATTGATCGATTACTCTGGTCGATTTATTTCAATTTATACAAATGCAATTTATATAATAAATGTAATTGTTGTATACAATAGCAATTTTCTGATGGAACATCAGCGATTTAAGTGAATTGGTATAAACAATGTGAATTGATGAATGAAATAAATATGAGATATGAAACATTATCTGCCACTGGTGTTCGTATCAACGTTCAATTCCCTGATTCGTAATTCATAATTCATAATTCATTTATTGTTTGTGAATCAGGGTAATGGATAGTCAGATACATGAGACTTATTTTAGATCGCTAGATTCTGCCGCTTAGGCGTACAAACATTTTAATAAACAATTAATATTTTAGCTTATACAATTCGTCATCTTACATTCACTCCGTAAACCTGTTTTTCTCCTACAGATCTTCGGCATCATCATCATAGCAGCAGCATGCGTGGACATGGGCATGTTGAAAGGCTTCGCCGGCATGGAGACGACTGGTCACGAGACGGACGCTGTTCTCATCGCAGTCGGAGTCTTGATCCTCGTCATCGCCGCTTTTGGCTGCTTCGGCGCTTGGAAGGAGAGTCCGAAGCTTCTTTATATTGTGAGTCTGTTTTATACTTCTTTTAAATAATCTGGAAACAGGGACAATAGTGCCAAAATATTAATGTCGTTCTTATCTCAGAAAAGAAATGGATATTATTCTGGGTCAAACTTCACATCGCCTTTCATCTATACTAATATTATAAAGAGGATAGATTTGATATTTTGTTTGTTTGCATTGAATAGGCTCCGAACTATTGGACCGATTTTAAAAATTATTTCACCTTTGGGAAGCTATACTATCCCCGGGTCATATAGGCTATATTTCTAACAAACTATATTAGTTATTTATTATTAATTTATTAATACTATTACTATTATATATTACAACTATATTTTTAACCGGGGAACCGCAAGAAATAGCTAATACTTTATAATTATGGTACATGTTCAAAAACTTTGCAGGAATACGTAAAACTTGTAAAGCTGACTTTACAAGCTGTTCGTTCATATCCAGCAAATGTCTGTACACTGGATCTCACCATTGCTTATGGTTTCTTGTTTTTTACAATAATTAATCTCAACTAATATGTCTATGATATCGACTCATTCTGTTCAGCTGTACCTTTGTTAATAATCCAGCACCTACTGATCAAGCCCTAACTAAACATATTTGTCTTATTTAACTCTGGCCAAATCATTTACCGCCATATCAAGTTCTGTATGCCCAATCAAAGCTGCTAAACAAACCAGTATGTAGTAGGTAGTGGTTCAAACAATGTCTTCATTCCTTTCGCGTTGAAACCCACAGTTTAAGCAAATGCTATGTTCAAATACGCCTTACGTGCGTGCATGTGATTTCCTAATTTTCAACACAACGAACTCTGCTTTTATTCTGTGGCCACTCCTACGCGGATCATGGCATCCCATAAATTTACAAAGAACGCAAGCAATTGGTAATAGGGCAAGCCCTTTGAAGGGCGTTGAACCTATTGTTTTGGTGCATTGTTCTTATTTAAAAACGAACTACCTATTGTCAAAGGTAGATTTAAAAGCTGCATTCGCCTTTACCAACCACTAAGGCAATTCAACTTTTCATATTATATGATTATTAATACTGACCCGTTGACCTAATTAATTCAGTTTCAAAGGGGAAAACTGACCCAGTAGGTTTTTAATTACCTACTAAGGAGTGTTTGTGGATATTTACTTAACCCAAACCCTAGTAGAGTATTGCAGCTCTATTTGATAGGTCAACGACGACCCTTTGGCGTGCCGCGAGCGCGGACCGGGCGCCTACTTAGGTCGAACTGCTGATGCTGCTAATAAATACCTACGTGATCGATGTATCGAACATCAACTTTGCAACAGTTTATCGTGTGACAGTCTAAAAACTAGTCTAAAAGCAATGAAATTTGTGTATCTTTACGGATGTTAATAAAGTTTTGAAATCTAAATCCCTTCAAATAAGCCCACCTTGGGCTAAAACAGGCCTCTACTCAAGTGAGATGGTACCGCCAATCCCTGAAAATTTACAAATAAAACCCCTGCTTCCAGTTTGTCGGCTGCCTCATCCTTATCATTCTCTTGGAGCTATCCGTGGGCATAGCAGCAGCGGCACTCCGCCCTCAAATCGAGGACACCATGAAGAGCCAGCTGCGAGCTTCCTTCATCAAGAACAAGTCAGTCAAGGAAGAGGATTCCACTTACAGGGAGTTCTGGGACAAGATTCAGACCAATGTAAGTAAAGATAGAGCTAATTTTAGGGTACAGCTTAAGGTATTATTAGGGTCAGGTTAGGCAAGGTATTATGACTAAAGGTCAAAAAAGTTAATGTTTCCATAAAACCGTGTAACGACTACTACACTGTTGGTGAGATTTAGGCTTCGTCTACCGACGAGTTCGCGCCGTCGACTTGTGTACCTTAAAGTATGTTGTTCCTCGTGAGAATTACATAAAATTCTAGGTTTAATCCTGAATAACCCTGTGGATTATAATCAAACTCCTTTTAATAGAATCAATTCCAAGAAAAGGTATTTTTTTCGTATATTTTCATAAATCAATAAAAATGCTTACTATAAAAATGTATCACACAGGCTTAACGTACAGCTTACGTACTCTTCTGACACGAAACAAACTCCCTTCAATAAAAATGATTGATTGCGGGGCGGTTCGTCGGTCGTGATCCTTTCCGGTCCCCATGGATTCTAATCTTCTCAGTTAAACAGACACGTTTTGTATTGCGCCAAAGGGCCTAGAAATAATCACGAAAATATTCACAAAACCTTTTACTCCAACGAACACTGTGCTTCCAGCTGGAATGCTGCGGCATCACCGGCCCCGACAACTACAACGCGTACGAGCCCCGCCTCAACCCTTCATTCTCCTGCTGCCCTGACGATGGAACCGACCGCGCCTCTGAGATCAAACGCTCCGACTGCCTCTCCCTCGAGAAGTATTACAAGGATGGCTGTGAGATGAAGGTTCTCAGCACCATTCACAGTGCTGGGCTGACTGTCATCGTTTGCGGGATTCTCTTCTGTTTCTTGGAAGTAAGAACTTTTATGCCCGTAAATTGTAGAGACCGCTCTAGGAGATGATCGTCAAAAATACGCAATGTGTAGCGTCATCTCCTGGAGATCTGTTCATTGTAACATGTAAACTAAGCACTTGTCACAGCTGAAACTAGGTCATTTTAAGACAGAATAAAAAATCAAAGAATCTTCCCATAAAGAACTTTACACACAGCAGCTATAATGTATGTATATATGTACACTACGTATACATCCCGGGATGTATAGCTAAATTATCTTGATGTTTCACTCACACAACAGGTAATGTAACGTATCTTTCCCCTGCACTTTCAATACTTTTTGAACGTTCTTTTCGAATAGAAATATACGGAAATGTATTGAGATGTATTAGAATGTACAAAGATGTATCGAAATAATATAAATGTAGAGGTATATTTTCGGATCGCTCTGTATCTTAAGATAAAATATAAAAAATATACTTATAGCTGCTGTGTGTTGGTCTCCTGATGATTTATATGGAAAGATGTAATGAGATGTATCGTGCTATAATGTAAATTTTTACATTATAGCTGGTGTGTGTGAAATGCTTAAATCAGAGATTAGTAGTGGTTACTTGATACAATTTAACACCATGCTGACTGCCTGTTTGGTTGAAGCCAGACAGAATTTATTTTTCTTTTTACTTTCGTGAAAAGTGGTTTGTAGTTTCGCGTGAGTTACCCCAGTAGTTTCCATGCTGATTAGCCTGGCCAGTCACGCCATAGCTGGATTTATAGTCTTATCGTAGATCAGCTGACCTAGGCACGAGCTAGGTCAGATTTTAACTCAGGGTTTTATTGTGGCTGTGAGGAAATGATACCTACATAAGCTGAAATAAAAACGGTTTAAGTACTTGCTCGATAAAGTTTTTGGGTTGAGTCAAAAATAATTTTAATTATTGGTGAAGATATACATAGGTATTTTTTTTATTTTATATTAAATTTTTTTTATTTCATTATTTTTGTATAGTGATACAAAAATAATGAAATAGGTAGTAAGTACGTCAGATTTACTATAGATACTCAAAAAGGGTTTATACTATCTATAGTCTAAGCAATTAAATTTACACATAAAAACAGAGCACAAAAAGCGTTTGAGCTATGCACAAATTCATAATAATTGCGCTTATAGGAACGGAGACATTGAACAAGACTATACTCCACCCCCATTCTTGAGTAGAGACCATGACTCGGTAAACGTAGTGTAGGACGCCCTCCGACCAGGTATGATGACCACCTGCGATAGACTTCAGGTAGATGCTATACGTAAACCTGAAGACAGAGCGCGGTGGCACTCATTGGGGGAGGCCAATATCCAGCAGTGGACTAACATAGGCTTATTTTGATGATCATAGTCCACCTCCGTGGACAGGCTTCCCCAGAAAAGCAACACATCTATGGTTAAGTAGGGACTTAACCATTTTTTTTCTTTTTTCAGGCTGTCGGCATAGTCTTAGCACTATGGCTAGCACACTCCATAAAAACGTCGGGCAAGAGTCGGGAAACAGCTTAGGCACCTCCAGATGTCTCAGTAAATGCACTACCTAGTTACCGGTCTATTTATTGTAACTAATGCATTTCATTGTTGCGTAACTTAATTTGTTTTAAAGAGTTTAGTCAAATAATTTAGAAAATTCTGTTCTTTATTAGTATTTATAAGTAACTTACGTTTATTTTAAATTTCAAAGTTTATAAATCTATAGTATTTTGGTAACCTAAAATTGCGTTGTTATAACCAATGAATCTTTGTTACCTAGTGATGTATTTAAAAAAATTTAACGAGAAGCAGATAAAAGATAAATTCACCGCAGCAGATGAAAACGTTTTTGAAGCAGACTTTTATTAAGCAATAATAATTAAAGTGGAATCAAAATAGCTTTATAATTATAATTCTCTGTGTGGTTAATATAAGTTCGACGACCGATGTGCCGCGGTGGGCGAAGGTCCGCCTGCGACGCAGGAGGTTGCGGGTACGATTCCCGCCTCGGGACAATTGTGTGTACGATCTGCAGATATTTGTTCCGGGTGTTCTGGTCGTTTTCTGTGTATAATAAAAAATATATATCTATGTAATGTATTGTATTATGTATATCAGTTATCTAGTAACATGGGGCTAGATAATGCTGTGTGAATTGTCCAGCATTATTTATTTATTTATAAGTGACACGTAGCTACTATTAATAAAATAAATTATTATTATAATATCAGTACTGTTAATCGTATTAGAGCAGCTGAACAAAATATGTTAATGCATTTGAAAAAAAATATTGCGTTTAGGTGATTGCACTACTTTTTAAGATACGTAAGAACGTACATCGTAAGTTATTTTCTTCCCCAGAATAGTATGTAATCTGCTGATTATTTTGGCAACCTCTTTGAGCAAAGTCGACCTTTTCGGACTACTCGAAAAGGCGTCAGCAATTTTCATTACTGTCCTGTTTTGCGGCCAGCGAGCGTTCTCGAAAAGACGTCAGCAGTCAACCGACATAAACATTGTTAAAAGGTTGTAAAATCTGAATTAAAAAAAAACTATTACTATATAAAATATTAAGTTTGATTTGAGGTGCAAAATCTTACCTAGATAATATGAACTAGCCGAGAAATAAATTGTTATGTTTGTGTAAAGCACTATACTAGCCTTGGTCCGCAATGTCTTACCTGCTGGCCTCGCTATGATGGCCTCAAGCTAAGCTATGGTCTGGGCCTTCAAGCTTGGTCATTGATCATTGCAGCCCCCGCTGTCCACGCTATAAAGGCCCTTTAGTATCGGCCTTCATTTAGGCTTGTCCTTCAAGGGCTGCAATACTGACCGGGTTGTGATGGCCTGGACTTGCGTTACGCTTCGAATACAACCCATCATCCTTCACCCATTACTGACTTCTTCAGTGATGTACTATTCAATTTGTTAACTTTTATAATATGTTAATTACTTCTTCTGTACAAGTACACTTGTAAAATTATAACTTTGATTTAGTTGACTTGCACTTATATTGTTAAGTCGTTTTAAAACATTCAACTAGTCATTATTATTAACCAAAATACGGTTATTTATTTGTACCCACCTTATTTTAAGAAATAAAATGTCATTCCTTCTAAGAAATTTTAATCTTACGATAAAAAATCTAAATCTCTATTATTAGATATTAAGCTTGATTAAATGTTGTATTAGATTTCATAATAAATTGATCTGTGTTTTAAACGTTGTTTTTAATTATTATATGACAATAAAAAAATTCAGCTTGAATAACATTACAAACACTATGTTGATAACAGCGAAAATCTACTGAGTGTGATGTGATAATTACTAGTCTTATGTACTCGTCCCAATATATAACATAATATTAGGGTGCAAGCTTATAAGTAAAAGCAAAAGTTAAAGCTTAAGTTACCATTCAAAGTTTTAAGACAATTCAAATATAAATCACACTTAAAAATATACTTATAAAATAAAACAAAATAATGCCTTATGAATTTGATAATACTGTAGCAGGCAGTATAGGCGCAGAAACTAAGTAACAACTTTAATTAAATTGAATAAAGTATGTTGGGGTATGATCGGACGTGGTTAAAGACTGTATGACTAAAGCCATATTTTTTATTGTTGCCACCTTTCTATGATGCCATTTAATGGCGCCAGCGTATGTTGTCAGCATTAGAAAATATAGCCTAATTGGGCTACAATTAATGTTATACAATCTTTACCCACGTCCGAACATACCCCAACGCACTTTATTGAAATCTTCTTATAGGTAACATAAATTACAGCAATCACTAATGTCAATATAATTTCAGCAAGCAATTTACTTACCTAAAATGTTTAATAATTGATTACCTTTGAAAAGGGTGTAATATAGGCACTTAACAGTAGGTTATTATTAAAGTTACGTAAGATATTATTATGAATTGTGTTTATTACAATTAAATATATTTTGAAAAAACCGTAGAATACTAGTGATAAGTAGGTACTAACTTACCTATATATGAATATCATGGCTTATACAAACATTTATCAAGTTAACACTTAAATCAAATAAAAGGCAAATAAAATTGAATTCTAATACTTAAATCATCGGAATGGGCCCTCTTTAACGTGTCAAAAATACAAACATACAAAACAGCAACATTATTATAGAAACATAAATAAAATGATGAATTCTAGTGAACTATACTAAAAATATGAGTTATTTCTAAATGAAAGTGCTATTACTACCGCCCATTCCCTCTGACTACTTTATTTTGGTCCCATTTACCGTTTTTTTTTAATGTACAATTTCCTTATCCTAATTTTCTACTTATTTATCACAGCATTTGACGTGAGTTTATCTTACATCTAATTTGAATTATTATTATCAAACAGCATTCGTGTGGGTATTTTAAAAATTACTATAGTTTCACGCGATTCAAGCCAGTAGTGGATAGAAGTTTCCGTTGAAGCCCTGTGGTAGAATTGATTAAAGTAATTAAGTAGGTTGTCAAAGTGAACTTATCTAAAGTTAAGAATTAATTCGTGTCTAGAGAGGTAGAGTGAAAGTTGAATTGAGTTATTTCATATTAGAACATAATCGTGTTCCGTGAAAAATATTTAAAGCTTGTGATCTTTTTATTGGTCACTCCATCTAGTGAGCTCGTTGAAAACAACTTCCTAAGTGTCTAAGATTCAAAGTGAGCTTGCAAATTAGCTTGTAGCTTCCTTCGTTCTCTTTGAATTCTCGTCACCAGCCACACAGCCAAACCAACGCATAGTATCTGAAACCAAATAAATTGATGGTGAACCTAACATTTACACATAGACACAGATTGAAATTACGAAGCAAGATAGGTACTCACTTCCACGCAAGTAAAGATGATCCCAGTAAAAATTAACACCTTTCCCTTCACAGCCTTTTTCTTCCTCAGTACTTCTTCGCAGCCGCGGTTGTAATAAGTCCGCTCGGTGAGACAGGTGGAATGCAACTGACGTCTAGCGCCACCTTCGCGCAGAGGGTGTGCGCGTACGCAACAAGATGGCGGAATTTCACGGTGAAGGATGTCGTAATCGAGAGGGCCGTCAACGCCGCAGCATTTATTCTAATGAGAGAAAAGAAAATAAGAAAAACTTTTAGAAAATCAGTAGGTTAAACCCGAAAATCATGAAGTCGAAATTTTTAACTTACCTCAGACTGTATTTTTTCCCAGTAAGTCTGATGCTTGGACACCTCGAGCTCATCGGTGGAGTTGCGATAGAACGAGGTCCGTAGTTCACTTCCTCCCCCCACCCAGGCACTGATCACTGCCCCCCCTATCCCCAGCACCAGTTCCACGGATATCAGGAAAATGAAGATGCATGAGTGCTGGAATAAATCACTTATTTCAGTTGTTATTCACAATTTTTGCCCCTACTTATAAAAAACTACTGAATCGAGACCTATGAAAATATGTTATCGTCTTCAAGGTCAAAATAAAAGATTTGCCTGTAGAAGGCATCAATAAAAATATTCGAAAAAAAAATTGTAACCGTGTAACCATTTAGAGTTGTAAATAAAATATTATATTGATTTTTTATAGGACCAAAAGTATTAGAAAATAATCAAAAATCTTACCACATAAAGCACTTTCACGTGCTCCCTCAAGGCCCCAATGCAGCCCAGAACAGCAGTCACCACGAGACAAAGGCAAAGCGTCAGGAAAAACCCGAAGACGCCCTTAGATAGGTAGGACTGTTCTTCAGGACGGGCCTTCTTCTCACGCATGCCAGCAATGCAGAATCCCATCAGTATTATTCCAAAAACCTGCAAGTAAAGGTTCATTGTAGAATTCTAGGTTTTACTCAGAGAATGACCTAATGATTTTGATTAGCCCTTGTTTAAAACCTTTTTAAAACCAATTTGTTTATTAGAGAGTTGATAAAGATTGCTAGAGTGTAGGTAGGTGCCTCTTTTGGACATGAAGAGAAGTCATTGAAACATATGATTATCTAATAATAAAGGTACCTACCTACTTAATTAAACAAAATACTGCAGCTAAAAAGAACAACAAATACGTAAAGTAAACAATAGGCTGTCAACCCCACACTACCCAGCCCTATCGAAGAAATCGAAGGCAACTGTGTACCTGTGTAGTGCTCATTAATATTGCATCGGTGCCGTACAGGGCGATCGACAGGGCCCTACATTTTATGGTTATCGATTATATTAATATTTAATTAACAACACAATACTCACAATAACCAGTAAATTCAGCAACGTCACGAAGAACTTCAAGCATCTCACATCACGCGGCTTCATCTTCAGATAATTTTATATTTTTCTGATATTTCTTGGTAAGTTTTAATGAAAATGCGTCCTAACTGTTAGACGGACCCTTCGGAAATGAAGTGGAAGCTTCAGGGAGGTATCGACCACTGCAATTGATGGCTATTAGAGACAGTATGCCATGTTCATAGGTGAGGCGGGTAAATACTGTGAAGAACTGTAAATACGATGAATGGTCATTGCGATTGTATCTTTACAAAAAGTTGATGGGTTTTTGTATGCATAAAAAAAATAAAAAAGCAGGAAAAATAGAAGTAGCTGAAGAACTGTAGCAGTTTAAATGGTGAAGATATTAAATTGTGATTGTGTTACACGTATATACGAGATGACTTGATCTCGAGAACTCGAAGCAAACCATCTTACAGACGGTAAGATCATTATAATCTAGGTGGAAGGAAAACTGTGGATGAGGCCCGTACCACTGCTGGACATAGGCCTCCCCCAATGAGCACCATAGCACCCTGTCTTCAGCTCGCCGCATCCAGCATCTACCTGCAGTCTTTCGCAGGTCGTCATCTCCCTGGTCGGAGGGCGTCGTGGTCTCCACTCAATAACACGTTTGCCCCAGCGGCCGTCGGTTCTTCGCGAGATATGGCCGGCCCACTGCCATTTCAGCTTGCTAATTCTCAGAGCCATGTCGATAACTTTGGTTCTCTGTCGGATGTATTCGTTACGAATCCTATCCTTCAGAGTAACTCCGAGCATAGCTCTTTCCATAGCTCGCTGAGCGACTTTGAAATGGTGGACCAGCCCTATCGTGAGTGTCCACGTCTCAGCTCCGTAGGTCATAACGGGACGCACTGGTTGAAAACTTTCGTTTTCAAGCATTGCGGTGATGAATGAATGTAATTGATAAATCAATGAATGTAATGATGAATATAATTGTTTTAAGTACTAAAGAATAACTCGCTTCGCTCATCCCCTAATCGCACTATATGGAGCGTGAGAGTCCATATGCTAAAGTTCCCAACACTTCGTGACTGTCCCCTCAAGCCTTTGTCTTTGAGAGTTAATAACAAAACGTCGTATTTCGCAGAAATAGGGTTCTATTTTCTTTGCCTTTTCATTAGCTAGTTTGAAAATTATTTGCACCTGCAAGTTTTATAGCCTGCAGCTGCTTGTTCCTGTAAATTTCAGAATCGATATACTATATGGTGGTATAGTGTAAGTAATACAAATTATTTACAAAAAAATACATACAACCCTATCACTGAAGTAGAGAGAATGGAAAGAACCCTTTGTAAAATAGTCTCGTTGTTGGCAGCTTCTTGGTCTGGTCCCTTATGTTACCTAAAATTTGTCGTAACATCCCTTTCAAAATTATGGTGATACAGTTGGTTGTAACAAATACTGATTTTCCAAATACTGATTTCTCAGCATTCTACCGAGCTGGACCTTTGAGTATTATTTATTAGATTATCAACAAGAATAGACCAAAGTCAAAGTCAAAATATTTTATTTTCTTTAGGCTTAAAAAATAAGCACAAGTCGTACTTTATACAAGATTATTTTACTGTTTTAATGTTCACTTAATTTTTTTTGTCCACTAGTGGAAGAAGTGACAAAGAAACCACTAGTATTTTCATATCTCTTATGTGTCTAATACATGGCTTTTTGCCTATGTAAGTCTATATATAAATGATTCGATACATGTCAATATTTAAGTAGCTATGCACAACAACACCGCATTCTGAATCTAAGATTCATCATCTTCATCATCAACTGCCTTTACCAGTTTTCTGCAGCACGTTGGCCTCTGATAAGCAATCAGCTTAAATAAAACGAAAGACAAAATGCATTTTGGTTCGGTCCGTCTCTGCAAAGACCTTTCCCCCAGATTATACCTTGCTATATAGGTAATAATCAATAAATAATGCTGGACAATTTACATAATATTCTGTCTAACCACAAGCTATTCGATCCGTCGAAGAAGCCTTTGTTTTTTGTTATAGGATTACGATGAAAGATAAAATCAAAATAAAAATGTCCTGCCTTTATTTTAAAAATAAACTTATTCTAGTATTTGACTGTATGTTTATAAACATGGACGCTGTTCCTGACGTGTCTGATTACTATAGTAGCTAGGAGCATGTTGCATACCTGAAATACAAGAAATATTTTATTACTATGACTAGCTGCGCCCCGCGGCTTACCCGCGTAGAAATCTATGTGTCAAATGGTTTATAAACCTTCTTCTTGAATCATTATCTACATATTTTAAAAAACCGCATCAAAATCCGTTGCGTAGTTTTAAAGATCTAAGCATACATAGGGACAGATATACAGCGGGAAGCGCTGGTTTTATACTATGTAGTGAAGTCATTAATTTAAGAATGTCATTTTTAAAATAAGTATTGGTAAAGAAGGAAGGAACTTGCCTTACTATATATATAGGCCTCCTCATCGATTTCGATGACGGCGACCATAGGTAATCACGGATTTTTTCAATCATGAGCTCTCATATGGCTCGCTAGACCGAACTTGCATATAAAGTGTATATAAAAAAAATATTTAAAAAATCTATCGATGCTACCCACCTCAATCCAAAAGCTGAACACCGCAGTTCCGAACATAACGTCACTATCGCTTTGGAGAAGTGACAGGATCTCGTCTTCACAGCCGATGCTGAAGTAGGTCTCCGCCCTGAAACAATAACAATGCTTGGGAAGAGTGCGCGTTGATGTCTTTTTAGGGGAAATTAAATACTATTAAATTTAGTATTATAGGTACTATATATATATCATATTTACTACGTAAATGATACTGTGGCCGCAGCTGTCGCAAATGCTGACACAGTACATTAATTACCACCCTTCGTCTATATTATAATAAATGTCAACGATGATTGAAAATAGCAACTTTTTCTATTCCGGCGAAAATAGTAGTGCATTTTCGAGGCGCAGCAGGAGCAAAGATCTGGGAGAGAACAGGACAGATAGCAATTTTATGAATGCAATTGCTAATTTTTCTTATCAGTGAGTATTTTATCTCATAAAAAAATGGTTTATAATAAAAAATAATTACATAATGGTCCACCAGCATTGGTTTACAATTTTAATACAAGTTTGAAACTTACTGAAGACAAATCAAAAACATATTTTTCTGAGCTATCTTGTTCCTGGCGAGATAAGCTATCCGGCAGCAGGAGAGGCTGATGGATCGGTTCATGGCCGCGTAGTCTTCGGGACCGTTGAGGCCGCAACATTGGTACTGGAAGAGAATAAACAACGGAGGTTAGGTTATTCATCCGCATGGACCTCCATGTCCTCTAAATAATCTATATATAAATTAACCCCTATTTCTCCTGGTCACATGAGAACGGCTTTACCGATTTCTGTCATCTTTTTTATTTAAATCTTCGTAGAAGGTCCTTACATATTTCTACACGGATGAAGCCGCGGGACGCAGCTAGGAACTGCTTATTTTCCAAAGACATTTTATTTTCACATAGAATAATCTGGGCCCAAAGTAAGCAGTTTGTGTGGTGGGTTCTGATATGCCTGGACGTCTGATATACGTGATACCATATACGTAGTCATACTGACCTAGATCCATAATAAATGCCTGCAGTTAATACAAACAAAAATTGTCCCTCGTCTAGCTAAATTACATAATTATAAGTTGATGTGATTGTAGTAATATGTAAGAGTATGCATTTGTGATAAAAATATATATATATATATTATGAAAAAAAAACTCTCTCACCAAGCTTTGCAGTTTATCCCAGAGCTGGACATCGGTGTCATTGCTATAGAAGTCGTCCCTGAGCCAGTCCGTCACGCGCCACTGCAGCCCGTAGCGCTCCACAGACACGAAGATGCCAATTATGGCCTCCAGTAGTATGAAGGCGGCGAGGAGCATCACGTACTGGAAGGAGATAAATATGGTTTCTAATTTCATCATAAAAAAGTACATCACTACATAATACATAATAACATGTAGTCAGTATAAAACAAAGTCGCTTCCCGCTGTCTGTCGGTCCCTATGTATGCTTAGATCTTTAAAAATAAGCAACGGGTTTTGATGCGGTTTTTGAATAATTTAGAGTTATTAAAGATAATGCTTATAAACCATTTGACACATGGATTTCAACAACAATTACCCTTTAAACCAAAACATAGAAATGCTGCTTGAAGACAAGACGGACCTTTTCAAGGAGCCCAACTATTCGCATATTGAATCCTACTCCTGAAGATTTCACTAAATTTTAAGTGGAAAAGTTAAATACATACTTAGTATTTAACATTAAATATGAACTATTAAAGTAAAACTAGTATTATTATTGGTAGTATTTAACTTAAGGGTCTTATTCTGTTTTTTTGAACTAATAAATAAATAAATAAATTATCCGCTCTTTAACTCTTGAAGACATCTTGAGTATTTTGGAAGCATTAGCAGCGAAAACTCTTAAAAAAACTTCCAGGAGTACGACTGATACATGAAAAACGTACCTAAATACTTACAAAATAAAGCATCTTCTCACTGTCCCCACACAGCCCATCGCCGCCACCAGCACCATGAAGCAACAGGTGACGATGATGACGATGTCTCCCGAGGCTGACCCACCGGCTTCTTCTCCATACTGAGCCAGGAGAGTCAGGTCTACTGCCGCGCAGCTCAGCGTGCATGCTGCTACGAACTGGAATCACAGTATTCATATTAATACCTCAAGTCTATGTGTAAAGTCCTTATAACCGGTTCGACAGGTTCAGAGTGAGACCAAACCTGCTGAGACTGACTATTGCCCGTGGTCTACCTAGAAAAGCTAGAAAGTATTTTATTTTGTCCACTAGAATCTGCAAATAATGACGCCGTGGTTAAGAAAGACCTAAGAAATATAATATATTGCGCACCAACCCACCGACGCGCCAGGCTGTTTGCAGCAGCTGTAGGCAGCTAGGCAGCCGAGGGTGTTCTGTGAACTTGTCCGCGGATCGGTGTGTTTTATTTTTTGGTAGATAAGTGTATCACCAGAACCTCCTTTTTTTGAAGTCGGTTTAAAATAGTAAGTACCCAAGTCACCGACCAGTGGTATAGTGATACCACTGACTTTACTATGCAGAATTCCACCCCCAAATACCTCAAGTACAGATGCTTTTGTGCATTTCAAGAACATAAGGAAGAGAAAGAAAAAGCTAAACGCAAAGTATTATTAGAACATACAAAACTGAAAAACGGTAATTAAGATAGGAAATACTTACAACAATCAGGAAATTAACATCCCCCATCCGCAGCCCCCTTGCGCAGCTATGGCTTAACTCAAGCCAGTTGAACATCTTCCGATAGATTCACCACCCCAATGTTAATATTATCCTGGCCTAGTTCCTGAAGAACGACACAGAAGTTCCTAAGGATCAAGGATACTAGCAAATTGTTCTTGATCTAACGACACATTCAAAATTCTTATAGATCAGGATTTTTGATTGTTGTCTGTTAGTTTCTGAATCTGACGTCACAGTTTCTAAAGATACTAGCAAAATAGGAATTCTTATAGATCAGGACTTTTGTTTGTTTGTTTATTATTTATTTCTTCAACACTCCGCCTAAACTCAAGTACATTTCGCTTTGAAGGCAAAATCAATTGCTGCCATGGCTATCCATCATATAGCGTTATGGTATAGGAATGAGTATCTATGAATTATGTTGGTATCCATAGGTTAGTTATGGGAAGAGACAGGTGTTCTGTTACTTATTCATTGGTTCTCACGTTCTACATGCGGTATTGATCCGGTATGCTGGCTTTGTATGAACAAAGGCTTTTCAAGAATATGTATCACCTACAGAATTTCTACAGCAAAACTCCCAAGTGAGTTTTAAAAATTATCAAACAATCGTCAAACGTGTTCACAAAATATCACATTATCAAATTCAAATTAAAATGTTTTTATTTCCTTTAGGCTTACAGGGCTGGTTTGGGGATGGTCCACCAGTTCAAAGTCGCTCAGCGAGCTATGGAAAGAGCTATGCGCGGAGTTTCTCTGAAGGATAGGATTCGTAACGAATACATCCGACAGAGAACCAAGGTTATCGACATAGCTCAAAGAATTAACAAGTTGAAGTGGCAGTGGGCCGGCCATATCTCGCGAAGAACCGACGGCCACTGGGGCAAACGTGTTCTTGAGTGGAGACCACGACTCGGTAAACGTAGTGTAGGACGCCCTCCGACCAGATGGGATGACGACCTGCGAAAGACTGCAGGTAGATGCTGGATGCGGCAAGCTGAAGACAGGGCGCTATGGCGCTCATTGGGGGAAGCCTATGTCCAGCAGTGGACTACTATAGGCTGATGATGATGATGATGATGATGAGGCTTACAAAATAAGAACTTATTATTATTACATTTACCATGATCTCGGGCCATAAAGTGACCCGGTCCTTTGGAAGGCTTGCATGGGGCCGAAACCAACAGCACAGAGGCCCTTTGAGAAGTTAATATAAAGGCGATGGCTACACATAGCGGGTATCATCCTCGGATGCACAATATGATACACCCAAAGATGGTATCCGCCAGGTGTAGAGACTATTGCAAAGAAAAATAAAAGAAATAAAACCAGGCTATTGTGATGGATGGATGGACTGGTTATCGGGCTATAGGGGAGATTGCGGACGTCTGCCATAAACAAGTCAATCGTAATGTTAAGAAGAGTGGCAGACGGTGGCTTGCAGAATGCTAATTATTACATTCATTATTATCTAGCCGGACGATAAAAAAACTTGGGACAAGTTTTATAAATAATAATTAAAGCTTTATTTCGAAAAAATAATGGTCCATAGACATAAAATTACACACTTCAAATCACAATAATTGTGTTTGGTTCAAACTCGAAAACTAACAACCTAACAAGGTAAAGGTTTCATGGGTGTCATGGGCTATGAAAGTGTCAAACCGGTTTTTTTAACTTTATAAGGTATTTTGGTAATGGTTATAGAAATGGAAAGCAGTAGCAGAAATAATAGTCCTTGATTAAATAAATACAATAACATTTATTTAGTAAAATCATCAACAATAATCAGATCGACTATTTTTCTATGACGTGACAAAAATAATACTCGTATGTCGTACACCTAAACAAATAATATTATCTAACCTATTTTAATCTATACACAAGCCAAACTCAAAAGTACATATTTTGTAAAAAAAACCTAAAGTTCTATATATATATAATATTATCGCGTTTTTTGTACGCAATTACTTTAAATATTGCTTGCAATGTCGATGTTAAGCAAGTGAGTTGGGCTATTTGTGTCGGGGTTTGTTTATAAACATAGAGATATTCTACATCGAGTTCGGCTAGTGTATAGATACGTCCTTTAAAGTACAGATATACAAATAAGTTCTGCTTAAGAATTAAAAAGATTAAGTACATCAATAAATAGGCACCTAACAAAATAACAATAAGCTAAAAAATTAAAAGTTATTAGGATATTATTTAATTTCTTAGACAATACAAACAATAAGTTACAAGTACTATTTTAACGGCTATTTATCGCGTTTATTTACCTATTTCAAACGTCGGGAAAAAAGGTAAATATACGCGATAAATACCCGTTAAAATAGTACTTATAATGAAGTGTTCTGATCGCGTAAGTTTAAAAATATTTACTTAACAATAAAGTAGAAACGAAGCCGAGAATCATCGGCGTTGATGACATTAGGGAAGGTGCTACGGCGGCGTTGGATGACCACGAATAGGCAGCATCTCTGAAAAAATATCAGAATATGTTATCTGACCTATCGCTCCATGTGTTTCTCATTCCTTATAATCTGAGGCTACATGGTACACTAGTCCTCGGCTTCGCACGCGTTGCTTCTAGAGTCTGTGCAAAAAGAGAAGTCCCGTAGGAATGGAGGGCGCGCGTGTGCCAATGTACTACTTTTGTTGCTTTAATATGTTAGTTCACCGTTTCGCCACGAGACTTCTCTTTTTCCACAGACTCGTGGAAACGTTAAGCATGGCATCAAACATAGAATACCTCCTTTTAATCACATAAATAACTTTAAAACGTGTAAATAATAATCATTTAGTGTAGTGTATTAGGTATATCAGTTATCTAGTAAGTACCCATAACACAAGCTCTGCTTAGCTTGGGGCTATTTATAACTACTTTTATTTTTAATTTTTACTAATTATTATGAATGCGAAAGGTTAGATGGATGGATGTTTGTTAAGTCTGCACGCCAACACTACTGAATGGATCGGGCGGAAATTTTGCTAAGATGTTGCCCTAGAATGTGACAGAGTACCATACTTACATTTGTGTCATATTATGATCTAAAGGTGGATATTGGGCACACAATTATGAAAACTATTTCACTAATACCTACCTACATACAAAGTTACATAATTATGTACACTTTACCTTAAGATTGAAACCCGAGGAATGTAACATTCGGGTCAAACCCCTACGGGTTGAAACAGTATTAAATATAAGAAATCATGTATATTCTTTAAAAATTAATAAAAACAAAAATACAAAAAATCATATATAGAACTACTTTTTATCCCATAGAATAGACGTTCACATGGAATAGAAATAACGTTTTGAAACTATCATGGTTATTAATACAAAAGTCACTTATAACGGGATATTTACCATGAAAACTCAAAAATCAAATCATGGTTCCCGTTATAAGTGACTTTTGTAGAAATAACCTTTTATTTATTTATTGTAATAAGTTGACAAAGCAGTTTACAATCACATTTATGCATTAAATAATAAATGTGATTGTAAATGCTCGCGCCTTTCCATAGAAACAAGGGTGCAAGGCGCGAGCATTTCTAAAATACCTAAGACGACTATTTTTGAATACTTTGAGGAATGCCTAGTAGGCTTAGAACTAACTACTGTAGATCCTCTATGCTAGAACATTACGTAAACTGAAACCTGTGTGAGGAAGAAAGAAGAAAATATAGATTATGTTCCTAACCTCCTTTCTTAATTTTCCTTATCAATAGGTTTCTTTCCGGCCCTAGTGGGGGCACAGAGAGGGTCCTCGAGGCTTGGCCTCATTACCCCGGCGTCAACTCGAGGGGTGGCGACCCCTCGGTCCTTGGGTTTTGTGGGAGTCTTTTTTTTTCCCTTATTCTCCATGTTTTTTTTAGGCAGCATTTTGTTTATAATCTTTTTTTTGTGTTTTTTATTTTAATTTTCCTTCCTCTAACGTTAGATAAAATTGTGGAGGAAATTGGTTAATAACCTCTTGAGGTTTTAGTCTGTCAAAACATTATTTGAATTTTTCAAGCCTATTTTAAGATTTTTTTAATTAAAACACATTTAGAGACTCGTTTCATTTATTCATCGGTAAATTAACTCAGTTGTTTAACTACTTTCGTCTCAAATACTCCGTATCTGCTAGCTACCCATGATGTTACTTAATGTTGCTTAATATGGGGCAATAGACAGCCGCCATAACTGCCTATACTATGTCAATATGGTTACTTAATGAAAGGTAGGAATGTAAATAATAAATCAACAGATATCATGATATTTAAGAATTTTATTTTTACTATGTGGTTTATAAAAATTACTATCCTAGTGTGTAAAGGGTGGACAAAACTCGGAGTAAAACAATTACCTACGTATCAAAGATTTATTTCCATTTTCGGGAAATAAATCTAAGCGTATATTTTGAAAGCAACGTAAAGATCATGAGAATTGTGCAGTCTTTACTTTTAGTTAGATTCAAAAATCATGAGAGTATTAAAGGTAAAATGGTAAACACCTAAGCGACATAACAGTAGTTATACTGCATGAAAAGCAATATAGCTGACAACAGGTTGGCACTCATACCTCCAACACCGCTGCCGCACAACCAAAATTGCATGCAATAGGGTTGGACAAGTGTGCGACAGCCTATGTCAGGCAAGGCTATGTCAGCTGACATTGGCCGATTCGGTGTTTATTCCTTAAATGTATAGCCCGCGTACTTAAATAATGGGATTGAGAATTAATCCATCTCTCATGTTACAGAGTCATCCCGTGACCAGGACAGTGTGTAAACCTTTTGAAACGTCGGGAAATATAGGTAAAGAAACGCGATAAATACCCGTTAACTTAATACTTATAATTCTCTCATGTTATTCCGTTCAGATGGAATTCAAACCGAGTGAAGCAGCATAAGATAGCTTTAATAAGTCACCAGAATTTGATGAAAAATTGATTCCAAGAGCGGCGACACTACGGCCTTAGGCCGCGGTGTGCAGCCACCGCAGACTGCAGCGCCAGTGGTGTCGCGACAGTGCTTGACACTAGAAGCAACCGCGACCGCGGGCAGCTCTGCGATCAACCGCAGCCGCTAGCCGCAATGTCGCCTGGGTTGGAGTCTGCGGCCCATCTCGGACTTGTACCTTTAATGATTTGATTTAAGAGATGACGTCATTCTCCGTCCCATTATTTATACACGTTATAGTTTATAACATCAGGTTGCCTACGCAATGCCGATGACTCCGCAAGCGACCCTGGCGCCAGCGTTGCCGGTGGTCCGGGAGTCTGGGTGGTTGGTCCTGCCGAAGTCGTCTGCCTGGGCGTGCAGCACAACACCCCTGCCGATGATGTTGTTCGGACCTATAAGTAAAAACGTAATTATCATTATTTTGACGACCTCTGTGGCGCGGTTGGCGAAGGTCCGCCTGCGACGGGAGAGGTTGCGGGTTCGATTCCCGCATCGGAACATTTGTGTGTACGATCTCTGAAAACTCAAAAATCAAATCATGGTAATGATAATTTCAAAAGTTTTTTGCTATACATGTCTTTCACGAGAATGAATGAAGAACCATGATATTACGGCTCAAATAAATAATGTAACAAGTAGGTAGATAGTAAACCTATGAGAGCGATCTGCGAGTCAACGAAGTCGATCTGTGCGATGCCGCTCTCGTTGAAGACCACGTTGCCGAGGTCGCCGACATGGCGGACTGTGTCATCTGGGTGACCGTGATGCAGCTGAAACATTTACCAAATAAGACATTAATAGGTGACACAAAAAAGCAAGCTGAAGTGGCAATGGGCCGGCCAAATCTCGCGAAGAACCGACGGCCGCTGGGGCAAACGTGTTCTTGAGTGGAGACCACGACGGTAAACGTAGTGTAGAACTCCCTCCGGCCAGGTGGGATGACGACCTGCGAAAGACTGCAGGTAGATGCTATGGCGCTCATTCGGGGAGGCCTATGTCCAGCAGTGGACTAACACGCGTCCAACACTACGTTCACCTATGTTAAGACATTAATAGATGACACAAATAATTTGGCGTGTTTTAAAAAGGACTTCAAATTCCTAAATAACGATAATGGATTTATACCTTAGTTTAAAAAAAAATAATCGAAATCGGTTCTCGTTATAATGCTTTATTCATCCATTTGTCACGCACAAACTCGCAAATTTAACACTTTTATGCTTTTCTCATGGACCACACGGGAAGCACCAGCTTTCAAATAAAAAGAGAATCATCAAAATCAGTTCACCCAGTCAAAAGTTTCGAGGTGACAAACATAAACAAAAAAATATACAGTCGAATTGAGAATTTCCTCCTGTTTTTTGAAGTTGGTTAAAAAGCTCCCCACCGCTTTTTGTGTGGCGAAAGAATCGACCTCGACATCGACAAGGAAGGGCAGCAGCTTCCTCCTGTTATTTCTACTTGTGGAAACTTTGTAAATAGCCTTCAGTATAAGTACCTATATTTCATTTTATTGTGTCTTTAAATAATGTTCACTTATCAATGTTCTAGCTGTTAGTTTTCCTAAAATGCCAAAAATAATATAAAATTGGTCTGTTTAAATCTTATATATAAAAATATATTGATGTCCGTTAGTCTCGCTAAAACTCGAAAACGGCTGGGCCGATTTAGCTGATTTTGGTTTTGAAATGTTTGTCGTAGTCCAGGGAAGGTTTAAACGGTAAAATTGCGCAGAAATTTCCACGCGGGTGAAGCCGCGGGGCGCAGCTAGTATGTAATAATTATCGTCGTCGATTAATTATATCCTTTCTTATTTTAATAAAAAGACACCATTTGTAACAAAAATGCACGAGAAAGTCACTAAAATTTAGGATTTTTGTACTGGACAATCTGTCTGTCGGGTCTGCAACCCCAATAGGTTACCTTCAAAGGGTTAAAATGTCCGCCAGCGGTCGCACACCCCCCGCTCAGATCCCCCTTCTCATGCACATGGAAGCCGTACTGGCCCGCCGGTAGACCGGAGATGACTCCTTGCACGTGCACCTTGCCGTCAGCGAGCTGCACGAAGTGGATGTCTCCGTCGATGTTCTGGCCCGCCAGCTTCACGCGACCATGCAGCTCTGCAGGCTGGAAGATGGCAGAGAGATTGGAAAGTTAACACTGGCTATCATCATCATCATCATCAAACTATGTTAGTCCACTGCTGGACATAGGCCTCCCCAAATGAGCGCCATAGTGCCCTGTCTTCAGCTTGACGCATCCATCATCTACCTGCAGTCTTTCGCAGGTCGTCATCCCACCTGGTCGGAGGGCGTCCTACACTACGTTTACAGAGTCGTGGACTCCACTCAAGAACACGTTTGCCCCAACGGCCGCAACACTGGCTATGGTGTGGTCAATTTAACAGTTCGATCGTAAGTAGGTACTAGAATTATCTGACAAGTAACTACGGAATTTACCTACCATCGATTTTATACGACATTCGAAAGTAGTCCTTTCAATAAAAGTATAGGTGGGCAAAATTCAAGTAGGTAAGTAGGAAACGTAAACAAAAACTGCCGGTATTGAAGAACCAGTTATTATTTTGCACTGTTTCATGATTCATAATTAATAGGTTTCCTTATACCAAACCAGCTCTTAATAAATATTTTTCAACTTACGCGATCTGAACACATTACTATAGGCTATAATGCAACGGGTATTTATCGCGTTTATTTACCTATTTTTCCCGACGTTTCAACAGGTTTACACACTGTGAGTCGTCCTTGTATCCTTTAGCGAGCCCCTGCATTACAAACTACCATCTATGACATCATCATCACTTGCATCTCAACAAGATTCGTGATCCGATAATCCGACTCACTGCGAACCTACCCTACCCTTATCCGTTCACTGTCCTACCCCTAGTTTTAAAATCTAAGCCCCAACCCTACCCCTGAGGGCTAGAACGATAAGTACTACTACTAACTTGTACATACTGATCTACCCCCGTTGTGTTTCCTAGCTAGCTAATAATAATTATGTTTTGTTTATGTACGAGTATATTCTATGGTATTACTTGCTTACATACGAGCTTGACGCACGAAATGGGACAAAAGCTTATAGCAGAACGCACGAAATGCGACTTGCTAGTACCTACTTACTTGGTTGTTTACTCCAATATGACGACGTACGAAGAGCAACTAATTATTCTTATTTCTTCTTCTTATTTCTTATACCTGTTATGATTTATCTATCTATAACAGTAAGAGGTATTTTTTACATAATATAACTAATAGTGTTCTCAAAGTAACATAGTTTACCGGTAAGCCATTTTGGGACATTCGTATATAAAAAAGTACTTGGTACAACGAATATTAGTAGTTTCAAAAAATACTCACCCCTTTTTGGTATTGGGCGAATGCCACCGACAAAGATACCGCCAGAATAATAACAGACTTCATTTTAGATCCAGAAATACACCTGTAATAAACAAAATCACTCAAGAAAAGTTAATTTCAACCGTATTTGAACAATCTTCCCTATTAAGATACGAAGTGCGCATATCAACCTTTTATGAAACAGTAACAATGTTGTTTGCTTCTTGTTGGTTCACACGGCTATTTATGTTCTTAAATTTAAGTTATTTTAATAATTATTTAGTAATTTTGTAATCGAAATATACACATATTGTTATTTAAATGTTTTTTTAAACGCAGACGACTTACCTTCAGAACGGTTGACAGAGAATGAATGACGCCGAAATACCCACACCACAAATAAAATGATGCAAGCTCATATCCAGCTTAACTAGAACTATATCCTCGACTATATAGATCTCTGATCTCGAACAATTGTAATGGGGAGATTAATTTAGTATTTCGTAGCAGAGGTCTAGGAGACTGGTGGACAACAGGTCTTACCGGCTTTGATTAGCTTGTAAACCAAATGGTTACACGAGTGTGCGTACGCTAGGGTTGCCATTCGTCCAGATACGTCGGGACATGTCACCGTTATTAACAGTGGTGTCCCGACGTCTCACATGCAAAAATAGTCTTTCATTTTCAGGGCTCGCTCCGCTCCTTTTTATAATTTTTTTTGTAAGTACTTACTTTCTTAACTAGTTTGAGAGAAAAGTAACAAAAATGTTGGCGCTGTAACCTAAAAAAAAGGACCCCAAATTGTAATGTCTATTCATTACAAACAAACAAACAAAAAATCAAACCTTTCCTCTTTATAATATTATTATAGATAATAATAAATAAAAAATGGTGGACATCAATTTCACTCTACATTATCCAGCCCCAAAATAGCAAATAGCAAATAGCTTGTAAGTGGATGATATATTCTAATATATAAAATTTTCGTGTCACATTGTTTGTAACAAATTCCGAAGCGGGTATTTTTCTTTGTTACCCTATGTATTTATTATGTTTGACATATAACAATATTCTTAAATATATTTTTTCATAAATGCAAACCTACATTAATTTGACTCGGCACCCAAACCCGACATGAACATTTGTTTTCAAGATCACCATATCCGCGACCTCCAGCATCATAAATAGCGATCGGCTTGAAGTGCATTACAAATACCGACTGTTGACCATTTAATGTAAGATAGACCGTCATTATTGGACTTGAGATAGGTATTTAGGTTCGTACAAAGTAAACAAAAGTCAAGTTCAAGATAAACCTGAGTTTGCTGACAAGATAAAGATAATTTATCTGCGAAATGGTGTAAAATATGATGACAAGTCTGTACATTATAAAGAGGAAAGTCTAGATTTTTTGTTTGTTTGCATTGAATAGGCTCCGAAACGAATGGACCGATTTGAAATGAATTTATTAAAAATAATTAAAATATAAAAAAATCTTACACCATTGGGAAGCTATACTATCCCCGGTGAACATAGGCAATTATTTAAGAAATCTAAAATTCGAATTTAACGCGAGTGAAACCGCGGGAAACAGCTAGTTGGTAATATTTAAGATAATATGCTTGACTATCGGTCAAGTATATAATCTATAAGCCTAGGTAAAATGCATTCAAGCTAGTCTAAATAATATCTTCTAATAATATTAAGAGACATCAGTGTTAGAAGAATTAGTTGTCATAATAATAAAAAAGAAATGTAATAATAAACCGTTGGGTAAGTAAAGTTATTGAGAATTATGCAAACTATATTTACTCGTTTTTTTAGAATCCAGAATATAGTAAATAAAGTAAAAACTAGAATAAAAACTTCAAAAACTCAAAGGTGTAACACATGGTGTGCACATGCTTCGCGAAAATGGCACAGTACAATTTTTAAATAGGTGGGGATTATGGGTATTACCCCCCTGCCCCCCCATGACTTATAAGCTGGCGCTTATTACCGGGCTTATTTATTTAGTCATTTATAACTTTAGTGCACTACAAAGGGTACAAAGGGTGGGCTTAAAATCGAGGTATTTTCTACCTGCCGACCATAAAACACAATATGTTTTACATAGAGGATTGGCGTGGTAACATTACATAAGTTATAGTTTCAGAATACGGGTTTGTGTCCAACATTGGGATAAGGACCTGTATTATATAAATTTTAAAGAGGTCAGATTAACCTTTATAAAACGTAAACTTCTCACTTCACTCGCCGGTAAATATTTCTTTACTAAAGAGCCCTTTATTTTTAGCTTTATTAATATCGCCACAAAAATCTAAAAAAATTCTATGCCTCGCTTCACTCGTAGTATAAGCTACCCAAAAATAACCTAAGTAAGGTAGTTACATATTATTGGAAGTGAGATCATGTGACATCTGGAGTATAACTACTCCTTTCTTGCCCCCTATAAATCCGGCCCTACAAGTAGTGACTTGTGACGTAAGCCTAGTGTCAATTAGGACAGGTTCGAGTCTCTGTATTGCCACACAAGATTAACAACTACACATACATTCTTACATACATACATATTATACATTCTAAGCACCTTGATCTGAAGCATTAAGACAGGTGTGCCTCGGGCCTGGTTTGTCCTTTCTTCTAATTACTAGTCAGGCTTATAGCCGATAGATTACTTAGTGAACTTGACCGACTTCTTTGCACTTATACCCTAGCCAAATCCGATGTAGAATGTTTGTAAACAAGTCGAAACGACACAAATAACTGAGACTCAATTGCTTGAATTTCAATTATTTGTGTCGTTGAGTTTCAGATATTATTGGAGGCTATATTTTTTAAAAACGTATCTCAAGACTACTTGAATTGTAAAATAATTGCGTATGACAAAACTTTAATTTTAAGTTAAGTATGGGCAATTTGTTTACAAACATTCTACATCGAGCTTGGCTAGTGTATAGAATATATATTAATAAAAAATAATACTATTTTTCCTCGTCGCTGTTCTAGCTAAACTATAAAAATTATCCTGGTCATGAAACAAATACCTAAAAAAAATATACTTAGGCAGATAGCTCGTCAAGGAGCCAAGCAACAAAGAAAGCATTAGTATTCATGAGGCATATATTTGGTCGAAATTTATTGTCTAATACCTTCTTATTACCAATCTAAATATGTCTACTCATAGGCGCCAGTAAATACATGGAGATAACATCACAAGTAGGTATACTTCGATTTATAAATTCACTGCTGAACAAGCCTCTTCAAAAACGAGGTTTTCTTATAAATTCAGAAACTACTGGGATAATGAAGTTTCTCTAAGTTCGAGGAATAAGCGCTATATAAACAAAAACCTTACCAATTCTCCTAAATATCACGACCACAACACTGCACTAACAACCTATATAGTTATACCTGAGGACGTAGTATGTTTTAGTTAAAAACACGGCTTCTATAGATGCTGGTCTATAGCTAACTGATCTAGTTATAATAATGGCATATTGAAGTCACGAAATGTCCTTCCTCAGGCTATAAGCTGCCTTAGGCATTAGACAACAGGAAAAAATACGAGTTTATAAATAACTAAATATATATTTATTGGCGCACAAATGAAACATAGTTTAGGTAGTAAGTACCTATATAATGTATTTTCTAACTTTTGATTGTTTGCAACAGCAAAAGTTAGTAAAAGCTCTGCTGTTCGCTAAATTGTTTGATTTTATTAAAATACTTGTTCTAGTTTGTTTCCATTAATTTATTGTAACTGCCTAAAGTTATATATAATAATAAAGTATAAAAAAAAAGTATTGATTTAAATATGGGTTTTACCATATTTTATTGCAAATTTTTGTGCTGTGTGGCAGTGGTTCGGCCCTTATCTACGACAACCTTTAGACAATTAATACTAAAAGAAAAAAATCCTAATTTATATAATTGTTCTATCATTCAACATATACGATATAATTTTTATTTGACCCGACCATGAAGATTTTATTATAATGAGATACTAATGATGTCGAGTCAAGAACCGGAATATTGTTATATGTAACTAGCTTCTGCCCGTGACTTTTCATGCGCCTTTCAGAGGTAGGTATAAAGTTGCCTGGGTACTTCTCCGGGATGCCTACCTGCCAAATTTCACTAAGACCCGTTCAGCCGTCCGTTTAGACGTGTAATGGAAACATGTATTACATTCGCTTTTATAATATTTGGGTAGATTTGACCGACACAGCGTATTTTACAGCTATGGCCTACAATGAATAACAGGCTTGCTATTAGAATCACGAGGATCATAATTTATAAATTGTAGAAAAGTTTAAACAGGTGACATCTACCGAATAAACTCTGAACCAACATCGCCACCTACACTACGGGACTTACAATGCTTGGACTTAGCTGCTAACAAATAATAGGTAGTTACGAACAACTGGACGCAGGCACTGAGGTTCAACAAGGTGCAAGTAGATGGCAGCAGTTGCTATAATGTGGTGTCCGAGCGAGCTCGCGAGGGCTACTGTGCCTATTGATGCGCTCACAGAACACTGTTCTGTGGATGCGCTTACTTGCCTACGACCGCTCTATTGTTCTCGTTGCTAACTGGCTTTTGTAAAATAGTTGTTACTTTTGTACCCTCTTTAAATAATTAAGTTGGCTTATTGCTATAAAACCTTACCTATAATTTATTTATTTAATAAATAAAAAAAAAACTAAAGCTTGCATGTAGTCATTTTAAGATAAAATGCTTTTTTAAATGGTTCAATAACCAAAAGTATGTAATATACGTAATTCTTAACTCCCTAGTATAAAAGTTTGAAAAAGCGCATTGTTTATAAACGATTGTAAATTTAAGTTAATATTATCTAGGGAAAATGTACACTGGATATGTATTACTATTATATTTTGTTATGTTTATAAATAAAGATATTTAAAATTGAATTGAAGTTGCTATAATGGAATTTTGGAGCGACATAGCTCAATCATAGCCGAGCCGAACCTATGCTGTCTAGATTTTTATAATTCGCCGCGAATCGTTACGCCCGATTCACGGGCGTTTATGGTACTAATACATACGCCTTTGTCCACCGCAGAATTACATTACTTATATCCAAGTCCTATCATGCCTTACTTTATTTAGGTATCTCTTGCTGTATCTTTACTAGACATTCGAAATAAAACACAAGGCATTGCACAATTAATATTTTATAATACAAAACAAGTCAATCACAAACTCTGTACAATGATTAAAAGCAAAGCTGGACAAAATGGTAGCACAAACGTTAAACATAAAGTGTCTTCCCGCTTACATCTATTAGTTATCTGAAACTCTATTATAGTAGAATCTACACAATCTCTAATTTTTTCAGTAGATAGTCAGTTCTGTCGCCCCAAAACTGTTCATTATTTTTTCTAGCTATATTTTAGTTCCTTTTTACAGTTTTTTAGTCTTTTTTAAGAGGTTTTGTTAAGAAAGATTGGTCTGTTCTTATAAAGAGGCATTTAAAGAGACTTCTTCAGCCTGGTTCCATGGATGCTTCTTGCTTGGGTTTGGGCGGAGACTGCAAAGGCGGTGCGTTGTCTCCTTCAAATAGATATAGAAATAGATTTATATGATTTATATTCATTTGTGGTTCAAAATATTAAATAATACAAATTAGGAACTGATAAAAAGGCTACCGGCTCAGCATTAAATGCTTCATTGACACGGGTGCCAATGTAGCTCTGGTTTTTAGCGGCGCCAGAGTACTAACCCTCGGGGGTTAGTACTCCGCAGTAGCCTTTTTTTGATAGGTTTTAATGAAAATCTGTCAGAAAATCATCACTTGAGACGGGAAATCCGAGTTGCATTTGAGTATTCGGGGTAAGTGCAGCACTTAGCACAACACAAATCACAAATAACAACAATTAACCAAATAATTAAGTTTAAACAAAAGTGAATAACAACCTTGCAGCTCGGTGAGGGCGCAGCGAACTGCTGAGAGCATCTCAGGAGTTGACTTCCTGCCTCGAGGAGCGTGGGGCCGGTGCGGGCGCGCCATGCGCTCCGTCGTGGCGGTAGACTCTGAAAGATTGACTGATTTACTCTAGATTAAGGAACTATCAACCAGCCACTAGAAACATACCCTCATTATAAGTCTACTGCTGAACATGTCATTTTATGACAATAAAGAAAACTGAATCTGATTGTTGATAGCAGTCGAGTTGGTAAAAAATAGCTTTATGTCTCTAATAACTATCATCATCATCAGCCTATATTAGTTCACTGCTGGACATATAACAACATCCATATCTCTAATAACATCCATGGGCTGAATTGAATGGGTCAATTCTTACAATTTTAGGATAAAAACAAATAGAATTCTTGTTCAAAAACAAGCTAAGCAGAACTTGTGTCATGGGTAACATAGATAAATATTTTTTATCATACAAAGAAAACATCCAGAACACCCTGAACAAATATCTGCAGATCGTACAAACATTTGTTCCAAGGCGGGAATCGAACCCGCAACCTCCTGCGATGCAGGCGGACCTTCGCCCGCCGCACCCCACAGAGGTCGTCGAATATGCTGCTATAGAAAAAAACGTTTACAGGCGTTATAAAATTACCCACTTGAATAAAACTAGTTACCTACGTAAGAACCATTAGCACAGACTAACTATATAGTTACTCGTAGTTAGCTGTAAGCTATGTCATAATCTACATAACTGAGCTCAGGTTCACATTCCAGCCGGTCTTAACCACCGAGATTTATTAGCTACATTATTGAAGATGGTGTATTAACTGTTTGCCCTTTCGTGAGGTGAATATGGTGACTAATTTGACCCTTGAAGATTTCAAGGAATCATGTAGAAATTGCTCTTCGTGCCTATTTCATCACAAAATGACCATTCATTATTTGGTGTTCATTTAGTAGATTTGCCTTACGTGTTTAGGGAGGGAAAAGGTTGGAATGGTCAAGTTGTGGTGAAAAGGACTAGCTTCATCCAATAGACTCACCTAAAATAGAACTTCCAATAGAAGAATACATACGGTTGACTCTAGGCCTGTCCCGGTCAGTGTCGTCGAGTTTCTCGCAACATGTGCAGAAGTAGCAGGGGATCCCAGGGACCCCGCAGCACAGGGCACCCCACAGCCATCGGTTCAGGGTGGCTACCACCCTGGTCCAAGTGCTGGGGCCGTGGGGGTGGTCGTAAACAAAATCCCGGTTCATCACACCTCGAGCTACATGATTTTGACGTTTGGCACTGACATTTTGTCAGTTAGGTTTCATTTTTTATTGGAAGGAGAGTTTTTATTCAAATCGATTAGAACCTTTTTTAAACAAAGTTTGCCAGCAAGCTGACTTTCCTTATAATCGACCTTTTCAATAATAAAAATCAACCAATTTTTTTACGTAACTATGTGGAATAAAGTAAATACAAAGCCAAATATAAAAAGCTAAGTTTTATTAAGGTTGAGGGTGTTTTGTCTCCTCATTTGAGGCGCATTCAATGCAATTGAATGGCGTAAGTATTTAATTATAACATTCAATTAATTTTTTAATAACATTTGGTTATTAAAATATTGCAATGAGAACCTAACGGCACCTACACTCATCATGGAAAACGTTTGTTTATCCTATAATCACTCCAAGGTCTACAATGATCTGTTTCTCACACGATTCCAAATTAATCCTTCACATTGCCTATTAAAATAATCAGCGTGTTTACATATATAAAAGGCAATTAATTAACAGAGTCCAAGTCACGCTCAGCACCCGCTTCCTATATCCTCAGATTCTCACCAACATTATCATTACGTCATGGTCCGCTAACGAAGACGACAGGTAGCTCGCTGGTAAATGCTATCAAGGAAAAACTAACCTAAACCTCCACTCGAATCATTGATACCTAGCCACGAGTAGAGTCAGCACGTCTGCTCCAAAATGAATTTACGGTTTCATATTTTTTGCGGACAGTTCTTATGGCTGGTGTCGGTTCTTAAAGGGAAGACGCTCCAAGGGGAACCGGGGTATGGAAGGAATCTGCTGATCAAGGCTCTACCAGCGATCGAGGATTATCAAAGCAATGTCTACGAGGTGTATATGCAGCCTTATTTCTATGTGAGTGCTTTTTGTTATTTAAGAAATGGAGCATTTTTTGCTGTAGTTTGTTGAACTGAAGTTTTGTGATTGATTTCTTTGTAAACTCTTTGGTTGGAGGTCTGAATTTAGATGAAAAAATTAAGTAAAGCTCTTTTTAAAAGAACTAAGAAACCGTATTTTTTAAAGTAAGTCTGATATAAAATATGTTTATTAAATGTCCAACAATTGAATTATTTCAAAATATTAGTCGCCAAAAGATCAAATCGCTTTTTGCACGATCTTTATCGAAGTCAAGTTCAAGAAAACATATCAGCATCATATTAAATGGTTAATACCATTTACGAGTAGGAAATGAGATTCTTTAGTATTGTATGGTATCCTACGTGTAAAGTGGTGATGGTAATCCTACACTTGGTATTTACAATGCTAATTTTGTTTTTAGGACCTTGGTCAGTCCGTATATCCAATTACCCCTGGCAGCCGCGCTGAAAAACAAATCGACTTGTCCTTTGTAAGTTGAGTTACATGTCATAAACTCATAACCATCAATGGTAATGGATATCACCCATCATGTCACATTCGATTTATTTTTCTAACGATGATACTGAGATTATTATTGGTAAAGAGATTCAGTCACTATGTAGGACCAAATAAACAAAACAATACAATACAAAAATGCTTTATTGTAAACCGTATGCAGATCATTACAAAAAGACATTACACGTGACAAGTACAATGGGCGGCCGTATCGCTTAGAAGCGATCTCTTCCAGGCAACCCACAACACATCATTTTCCACCATTGCTAGTGGGTAGGAAGGTACCATCTATGGCTGTTTCGAATAATTCAACGCATTTTTTGTTTTCTTTTTGTATGTGAGCGCATTAACACCTTGACAGCCGCCGACGCACACGGACATGTAACCAGCTCCTTGCAGCGACGCGCCCTACTTAGCTCGCGTCACTGGCAGTGAACTCGATAACTACGAATTTTTTGTGACATTATTACATTATTAATTAATGGGGATTTCTTGTTTTTGTCAAATAGATCAGTAGTTGTATATAAATTCGAGATGGCCATAACGTATTTATCGTTGTTCGTTTAAAGATGAGTTAAAAAGGCTCACAAAATTCAGCCTACATCATAAGCCCGTTTATATATGTCCACTACTGGACATACCTAGGTCTTCCCAAACGACACCACGAATAACAGATCTAAGCCCCCTCCATCCATCGACTCCCTGCGACCGCTAAAATGTCGGTCCATCGAGTGGGAGGTCTTCCCATTGCATCGCGGTCGTCACTCGAGACCCTTTACTCCCCATTGGGGAGTAAAGGTTCTCGAGCTTGCAGAACCGATAACCGTTGGGGAGTCCCAAACGGTTATCGGTTCTGCCCATGGCCACTTCAGCCTTTCTAGAGCTACATCTTTACTTTGGTTCTTCTGCGGATTTCCGTATTCAGGCCGTAATTCAGCCGTAAACCTCACAAACACCAATAGCCAAAGTCCTTGTCAAATTAGGTACTTGCTACACCTCAAAAAACTCATAAATGACTGAGCAACTTCTTTAATTGTCGTGATATCCTGCGCGCACGTCGCGTGTCAATAATCGCTTGTAATGATCGTGCTGAGATGTGTCAAGGATGTCATGTTAGCATAAGTAGCTGCACATCCCAGTCAAATGCTAGTAAAACTGGTAATGCGCATAGAAATCTACAATTGGATAAGCAAAATTGACAGTTTTCGAGATTACAGCGACTTACCAAACGGGATTACGGTAGATTCGGTTTTTAGTGTCCGATACCAAGTTATAAACCTTATATTTTGCAGTGTATTTGAGAAGGTATTTATTTTCCGAGTAGGTATACCTATGTAGGTATACCTACTTGGAATATATATAATAAGTGGATAACGGGGCTGGTTCACTTCTAGAATTACGTTTAATTAAGTTTAATAATTTATAGTTAATTTTTAAGTGACACTGTTTGTTATCCCTAAGAAAGAACAATAAAAAATAAAATAGACGATACTCGTAAATGATTCTAGTAAAATGATCTAAAACTTATTTAGTTATGCCATATATGGCATAACATTACTAGTTATAAACCTCATTTGGACTATAAATACTTAAATTATAATTTAATGAAATATGATATTTTTTTTACATATAAATATAAATTTATAGATGATCTAAAGATAAACATAATAATAATGATATAAAGATGCAGAATAATAATAATTTTGAATAAAACTACTTACACTATGAAGTAAGATTGCCAATAAAGAATCTGAATCTCAACCTTATATAATTATGATAATTCCTATATTTGGAAACGAGAATATTATATTCGTAGTGTACTTACATATAACTCTCATAGCTAATAATATTTATAATTCAAATATCTCAACAATATAACTAGTCAGCCTTCAAAATGGCAGCCTAGTGTAGGTCGTGTTGTATTATTAACATAACTTAGGTAAATATTTAAATCATGCAGCGCTATCATTACTTAGAATAAATATTCGTTTAAATACTAGGTACCTACCTAAATTAAAGGACTGCCTATCGCACTAATTTCTAATGCTAGCTTAAGTACCTATATAAATTACTAGCGGACCTTCCCGGCTTCGCAAGGTTTTAGTACGGATCCCTAACTTTTTTGAAAATATAATATAGCCTATGTTCACCGGAGATAATGTAGCTTCCTAACGGTGAAATAATTTTTCAAATCGGTCCAGTAGTTTCGGAGCCTATTCATTACAAACAAACAAACAGAAATCAAACCTTTCCTCTTTATAATATTAGATAAATAATTAAGTATAATTAAGAGAACCCTAGTATCTAGATTTATTTATTTATTTAATGTAATCAGAACGACCTTAGGCCAATTATACTAATTATATAGATAAATCTATGTTAGGATTTAACACTTTGAGTGCTGAAATCACACGGTATGTGTTTTCTACAAGTGACTAATATGCGTAAATCCACACTAGCGCAGCGGCTGAGAAAATACAGATCTTTGTGACTCAGCACAGCCGTAATATTTTTCGAACGAAACGCATGTGCGGCGCAACACAACTGCTGTGTAGAGCGGCAGCACGAATTTTTTAGGTTAAAAAAAGATCGCAGTCGTCGAAAAAAATCGCAGTCAAAGTGTTAAGACGTTATTAACGGTAAACTGTATCAATTTGTATTTAGAACGGGATATTTAACATGATTTGATTATTTCGTTTTCCAATAAAGAGATGGGGTAACTCAATAATCAAATCATGTTAGATATAACGTTTTGAATTACTTTTCTGTTAATAACCATGAAGTTTCAAAAAATTTAAACTATAAAATCTTTGTGACAGTAAATAAATATATATATATCTACCTATCTATACATAAACGAATATCATTAATACTTAAATGAATAAATAATGCATGACAGCATCTAGACTAGAAGTAAGCAGAGCTTGTTTATTGGGTACTAGATGCTTGATACAGGTACTTTTTTAATAATAATTACATTACATAGATTGATTTTTTTATACATAGAAAACACCAAGTACAAAAATCTGCATATCGCAGAAACATTTGTTCTGAGGCGGGAATCAAACCCACAACCTTGCGAAACTTCACCCGCCGCGCCACAGAAGTCGTCTTAATTATGCATAGCTACTTACAGGATATAGATTACAAGTTTTTTTGCAAAGCTCCATTTATGTCAATCATCAAAAGATCACGAGTCAGAAAAGGTATACATTTCCTCATATCTTACTCACGAAAACACACAAAAAGTAAACCCAACCAGTTTTTATACACTAACTAGCTGCTAACAAAATAATATTCAGGTTCGTTAAAATAATTTGTGTACTTAAAATACATTGTTAAAAGTTTTTAACAATGACCTTGTCATAACTTGAAAAAATAGGAATGTACCTAAAGATTTTATTAAGGTAGATTAATTATTTCCCGTTGTGTTATTTCGCTCCGAAAAAAGCGTGTTGGGTACACTTATTTACAATCAAATAATATGTCTGAAATATATTTTATAGAAATGTTTCGACGTTCTCCTTTGCTATGATCGACGTAGCTCTTATTCAAAATGGGATCGATTCAATGATCCAGATGCGATCCCTGCTACTATGCTACGAACGACGTTGCCCGTAGCAACATAGGATCCATAAAGATCATTGAAACGCGCTCCTAGCTATGACGCGTCGAGACGCTACGAACGACGTAGCCCGTAGAAAACATACGATCAATACAAAAGTTTCAAACGGCGCTCCTTACTACGATGCTACGAAAGACTGCCCGTAGCAACTACGATCAATACAAAAGATTAAAACGCGCCCCTAGCTACGTAGTCCACAGACGACATACGATCCATACAAAAGATTCAAACGCGCTCTTTACTACAATGCTACGAATGACGTACCCCATACCATCATGCCCATAATAAACAAGAGTCAAACGCGTTACCAGCTCCGACGCTACGACGACGTAGACAACCGCGATATAAAAGGCTCAGACGCGCTTCTAGCTACGACCGACGACGACGCTACAAACAAGTAAAAAATTATTAATGTTATGAATTATATTATGATCGTCCATGTCCATTTTGTTATTAAAAAGTTGTTCAGATGAATAAAACGCGTTTGAAGAAAACTGGTTTGATTAAACAAATTGGATTAACTACATTATTTCTTCATTTTCACATGGTCTGGTTCAGTCATTACATTACTATTTTTTTTTTCTAACATTATTATCATCACCAATTACCTTATTAATGTAGATTCTACTTTATTGGAGAAGGTACAAATATATAACCTGTGAAACTTTAAAAGTTTTGAAACCATCATGGCTACCAACAAAAGGCATTTAAAACGGGATATTATATAATATTGGAAAACTCAAAAATCAATAAATATCCCGTTTCAAATGGCCTTTGAAACTTTATTAATTACCTACCTATCGACTCATAGGATATATGCAATAAAAAAAAATTACCCTTACTAATCGTCCACTTTACAATTAGCAAAAATTGCCTACTAACAAATCACATGGATCAAAATGACTGGTTAGACATAATGTTTCTACATTTATAAATAGGTACCTATTCGTAACCTTCCAAGCCTCAACCTTAGACCCCTGACTGCATGACTATCACATCTACACGATAATAAATATATCTACTCTATCCTACATCCTCCACCTTCCAGGGTCCAAGATCAGTGCCAGGCCTCCAAGCAATCGTCCACCTGATACCTGACGAGGAGTCTGGCGTGTCAGGTGACCTGGTATTCACGCAGATCATCCCCAACGGGCCTGTGACCATCCAGGGCAACATCACAGGACTTGCTCCGGGCTTGCATGGTGTTCATGTACATCAGGCGGGCGCTGTGAAGGATAACTGCAAGGATATTGGACCTCATTTTATAGCTTATTATGTAAGTAGGTTCTATTATGATCTTTAGTGGGAAGGAATGTATTTTGCCTATTAGACCTCATTCAATAGCTGAATGTTGGTTATTGCTGTAGACCAGCGAGCGCTGCGGTAGACTTACAGAACTGCTGATGATTTGAGCTATTACCTACATTTAAATTAAGTAAGACCTTGACTGTGTGGGTGCTTGGAGTTCCTATGTGCATACAAGGCCACAAGTTAAGTGATGTCACATCTTCTTGCAAAGGTTTTGATTTTAACGATCCATCTACATATTTAAACCTAGCAACTACTGCCATCTTGCGATTTAATATTGAACTGAACATGAGAACCAAAAGATCACGCTGCTTGTCAAACTAGTACCTAGAATCACTACTAGATGGCGCTACAAAACCAAACTTTTAACTGGAATCATGTTTTTTATTTCCTTTCCAGGGCCGTCACGGAGGCCCGCGCGACAACATCCGCCATGTCGGAGACCTCGGTAACATCAAGGCGGAGGAAGGGGCGCCAGTCTCCGTGAAGATCGTCGACCATCTCATCTCTCTGACTGGTCCTAGGTCCATTGTAGGCAGATCGTTCGCCGTTACCAAAGCTGAGGACGACTATGGAAGGTCGAGCACGGAAGATAGTGCTCTCACTGGCACGTCGGGCCCGGCTGTTGCTTGTGGCATTATTGGATACTTGAACTAGACTTGGACTTAACTATCTGGAAGGTTATTGAAGTGTTTAGTTTACCCCTATACCTAGGTTATATGTGCTTAGTGTACCACCAGCGGCGAGACAGTGCTCAGAAATACGATTTATTGGTAAAATCAATTTACGTATGAAATTTCGGTACCTGAGCCCTGAGTTAGGTTTGATGATAGTGTGGAGTCGTATCATTTTTGTAGGGAATTTGCGTAGTTCTATATCCGCGCGATAGAGGCGCTGTTCCAAATCCCATAGAAAAATGACATGTCTCGATTCTTTGTCAAAATGATTCTTTAGGTCTGTTTTAAATATTTCCAAAAATGCTCGGCGAGTGATCGACCCCTTACTCATTCAGTCTAATAATAGTACCAACCATCTAGGAAATGGATGGATAATCAAGGCATAGGTGTCTTGTGGAGGTTAGTTTTTTGCCTGATTTACTGTCGATATAGTGAAAATTATATTAATTTTATATAAAAAGCTAATGAAATATGTGATTTTTTGTTTAATTTCAACTACAAGATACGTAAATATTAAAGATTTTATAGGGCATTTTTATATATAATTCATTAGAACTTTGTTTGACCGCAATCTCAGCTGATGGAAAGTCAGTATGTGGCAAAGATAATAACGAAAGTTTAGTAGATTCACTCTTGTCTTGAAGAGACCCAGGTTGTTAATGACCGAAAAAATAGCAGCAGGGAGCGTGTTGCACACCACGTGATATGGTTTGCCACACTTTATAGGAAACTAGAGACTAAAAAAGGCGAGCCCCAACCCATTTTTTAACAACAAATGTTGCCACCGTAGTCCCTAAATAATAATAACTCTGGTTGACCACAATAATGTTGCCACCGTAGTTCCAAAATAATAATAACTCTGGTCCAAATTAGCTTTTGTAAATAAGCAACATAACAATTAGGTAAATAAGTAGGTAAGGTACGGTCCTCTGCACTATGGCCGATGTTTGCGCACATATTTTATCGGTTATCGTATTGGATTTAAAGATAAGCATTACAATAATAGAAGCTACCTACTTAGCAACTCTGTACTTACCCACTTACATATAAATTGGAAAAAAACTGACTCACTGTGTACACACGTGCCAGTTTTTAATTCAAAGATAAATTTAATTTATAAGTACTTAGATAACACAGGCAATTGAAAATGAACAGGTGCAGAATATTTTATGTATGTAAGTGTCAATATATATATAATATAATGGAGCTTAGAACTCAAATGGCAGGACTGTAATGAATAAAATGAGTACTTAATATTTTTGTATAAACTGATTTATTTCATTTGAGTACATATAAAAATCTCCCGAACAAAAGTAAATACAACAACTGTAAGCGTCCAAAACTGGTCTTTCATAAAAAAATCTTTAACAAAAAAATACTCAAACCGTGTGATGTTAAACTTATAGCTAATTGTGCCTAAACCGAAATAATAAATAACATTTTCAATGAGTAGGACGGCGATTAGTCTTTTCCGAAGAAATCTTAACAAAAATCTCGAAATTAACTAAAAACCAATCAACTCAAAAGAGATACTATACTACCGAAATTCCACCATAGAGAATTTGGTTCCATAGACAGTCCTTGTGTTTTATTCTAAGCATAGACAACGTTTGTTTTTATCGTGGAATCCCGGCAGTTTTGAATTTGGAAGTGTTTATTGGAGGCCGATGGAGGCGACAAGGCTCTCTACTTTGGCAATGTAGGCCTTCTGTGCGTCGTCCTTAGAGGTGCCCTTCTTCTTGGTCCACGCCTCGAACTTAGCCTTGCCCTTGAGGTCCAGCATACCGGGCTTGTCTGGAAAGATAGAGAAAATATTTTTTTAAATTTTTTATCATAATGCCATGTGTTGTGTCTAAACGCAGAATGTGTCGCTTCCGCTAAAAATGTTTTTATTTTTATTTTTTTAATATGAACTCGCAACTTTCTTCTTATAAGTATGGCTGTAACATGAAAATAACGCCTTATATCTAAATATTACATAATAACAGTATAAAAAACATAAATAATAGGGTAATTGATTTGAATAGATAAATATATGTAGTTTTCATGGGGCTTAGCTTGGGGCTACCAAGCTAAGCCGAGCTTGTGTTATAGGTACTAGATGACTAATATATGTCCATCATACAATACATTACATAAATAGATATTTTTTTATTATACATAGAAAACGACCAGAACAAATGTCTGCAGATCGTACAAATATTTGTCCCGAGGCGGGAATCGAACCCGCAACCTACAGCGTCGCTGACCGCGCCACAGAGGTCGGCATGAATGGTATAAAGTAAATCAAATGATATGTACTAGACACATAAGTTATGAACATACTAGTGGTTCCTTCTCACTTCTTCCACTGGTGGACAAAAAATTGAAGTGAACATCAAAATAATGTTATTATATAATAATGAATAGTATAAAATATGACCTGTCTAAGTGCTTATTTGTAAGCCTATAAACTTTCATTTCATATTTATTCAATAACATGTAGTTTTAATAGTCAAATATTTGCACGTATATTTTCAGTGTGTAGGTACTAGGTACTCCGTTTCTAGCTAGCCACAGTTCTCAAGAAATCGCGCGTTTGTTTAAAATTCAAGTATGTTTATCCAGCTAGCCCAACAAGACGCGTGTTCCGGTCTCATAACTGTACAAAGATGCTAATGCGTGGAGAGAAATCATGCCAAAATCCTCACAAATTGAGACTAGAGATTGGAATGGAAGATTGCAATGTAGGTAAGTTACACTGGAAAACTTTTACTTTTGCCTCATTGCGTTACCATTCGGCATCAGCATTATAAAAACTATCATGCCATGAAGCAGATAATATTAGTAAAAAATATTAACTGGGTCTATATTTAAAAACTTTGCTACTAAAGATGCGTCCAGATTAAGTAAGCTGTGGTAACGTTCACATTATAAAAAATGACAAGTAACTGTTGCCATGTCGTTTGCTGTGACGTTTTTAATTATTTATACCGATAAATTTACTAAAAATCTGATAGATTTAAAGAGTGCCTAGGATGCTGGCAACGTGTTTTTTTACTTAATCGCACCTTTTCTAAGCATTTTCTTGTATAGTACAATATTTATCTCATACCCGAGGTAATTACTGCCCTACGTCAGTATTGTAATTAGTTTCTATGTTGTTAATTATGATTATGACCAATTCTCTAGCCTCGACCCGAGGACCTAGGTCTACGGGTCGAGGCAAGAGAAGACTAGTGGCTAGCTTCGCTTTGAAAGAAAATGTGTGATAAAGTTCACTGCAATCCACGAACACGCTACGCACGAATAAGAGTTTAATGAGGTCATTCCTGCACGCGTGGCTAGCTCCAATATGGCAACTACTACGCAGCCAACGCTATGCACACGGTTCACGTTATGCACGAGGTACACGCGTGTTCACTGCGGGAAGTGCGACGGGCATAGTGTGTGCTGAAACGTAGACCATGTCAAACACAAGAACCTACGCGGAAAAAATGCGTCGCGTGACCCTCAGTGTTCATTTTTTATGTATAGTATGGGCTGCAGTTGAAACGTACGAACCCACGAAGCTAAAATGCACAAAGAGGCCGTGCACAGCGGTGGGACAGCGGCTTTATGCCTTTATGCCACTATTGTTAACCTAAGGGTATTTATCTCACTCAATGCCATCTTAGGTAAGTGCCTATTTCATGCAACTGGCGACAGCTAAGTAATAATACATTTATAATACATATGATTAAAAAAGTTTTTTTTTTAAACTTACGATGCATAGCTTTATAACTGAAAATACCTTCAACAATCCACAGCTTCTTTATCTGCCGTATAATAGTAAAGGATCATACAGCTAACACAACGAAGTTTCATCATCGTCAGCCAAGTGTAGTCCAAAATATACTGCTGGTCATAAGCCTCCCGTTTGTATTCAAAATTGATCTTGAGCTGATCGCATCTTCGGTAATCAACTAATCAATAACTTTTATTTCTCCTTAATAAATAATTTATAAACAAGTCAAATTAAAAACTCAATTCCTCACATAACTATCTTTAACTTAAATTCAGGGATGCGGTTTTAAAATTTTTGGATAGGATGCATAGAAATATGTAGTTATTTATTTTAAGCTATTAGTAAGTTATAGTTAGTAGCTTGATGATTGGTATTTGTATGTTTTTTATATCAATCGAGAATGTGTTAATAATATTTATTATTTACATTGCCATTACATGTAATGGCAATGTAAATAATAAAAAATAATAATAAATATTATTAAATAAATACATAAATAAACTTTGTACCATCAATAACCTTGTACAAACGTATTCAGAATAAAAACACAGACACTTGTTTGTGTTAAATGACAACTGACGACATCGCTTGCATTTTTTGCGCGTCATCCAACAAAAATCAGCACAATGGATGATTGTATCACTCACGCACCGGATCTGACTGAACCCGCCGGATCAGTGTAATGATCCAGTGGGAGACAATCTGAACAAATAGGCCATGTGCTAAACACGGAAGTCTATGTATCAAACCGGAACCACACTATTGTGGTGTGGTTACAGGTAGCTTGTGACGTGATACGCCTGAAGCTCTGTTTCTCACGCGTCATGACAAGGAACACATTCTGGAAACTCATTCAATGCCTTTCAAACAAAACTATTAAATATGTATCCGATAATTATTTTTAGGACAAATTATGTGTAGGACGCCCTCCGACCAGGTGGGATGACTACCTGCGAAAGACTGCAGGTTTACCGAGTCGTGGTCTCCACTCAAGAACACGTTTGCCCCAGCGGCCGTCGGTTCTTCGCGATATATGGCCGGCCCACTGCCACTTCAGCTTGCTAATTAAGATAATATACGTAATTAAAATATTATGTGTGGGACAAAACTTGCAACTGAATTTTACTGAATTTTGTACTGACCGCTTATTAAGTAAACCTGCCTCACAGAAATAAAATACAAGATTACGCATACATGGCTTCGAGTAGGTAAGGTACCACACGTGAATGGCTAGATCAAAGTTCACTTGTTAACTGCAGGTAATTTACACGAGGTTTATCATACGTCAATAGTGAGTAAGTGTGAAAAACTGAAGACCATGAAGTTCTTAAAATAACAGCCAAATATTATTCCGTAAACATTATCTTAAGGACATATCTTAAGGTTTTTCTCAATGACTTTTAAAGAAAGAGAAGGCCTGGCTTTCCCTGACTGGTTTTAAAGGTGTTTTTTTAACTGTAGGTAAATCCTAAAAGCTAAACCTAAGCATACCGTTCACTTTTATAAATGGGAATATATTAGTTCTGTGCATAGTACATTGCTGTTTTCTAGTTATGTACTAAAACATTTTAGAATTAGACACCCTGGTAATCGATCGATCGTTTTCGGTATCGATCGATCGCCATCAAAGGCCTCTTCCATATACCTAGATAGAGGTCGATTGATAGAGACTTGGATAGAAAGTCCATATCGACATGGACGACCTCTGTGGCGCGGCGGGCGAAGCTCCGCCTGCGACGCAGGAGGTTGCGGGTTCTATTCCTAACACGGGACAAATGTATGTATGGTTTTCAGATATTAAAATTAGTTCTCGTCGTTTATTATATGTACATAATATAAAAAAATATATATATGTATTGTATTATGTATATCAGTCATCTAGTACCCATAACACAAGCTGGTGTTGCGTGGATTGACCAGCATTAATTAATTATATCGACGAGAGACGAGCATATAAGTCAACCCAATCACATAGACACACTATGACGCATACTAACAAATACTAAGAAACTAAGTACCTTACCTACCTATAAAATATTGACTAAGTAAAGTCTACATAGCTGTTATCAGTTTCCAAATCCGTGACAGCCGAATGATTGAGTGTGTTGTTTTAGAGATTAGAACCACCGATTTATTGATAATTTTTTAATTTGATATTATCGATTTGGATTAATTTATAATGGAGCTGTTACCTACCTAGTACATAAAACTACGTGAGTGAAATAGCATTGCTGTAATCTCTTTTAATTCAAGGTTGTCTGGTAGAGATCTCTCTTCAACACAGTAGTGGGTGGGTGCAAACGGGTTAGACCTCTAGGAAGAAAACATTTTCGAGTATTTATGGATCCGTATTTACCGAACCCTTTTTTTACGGATTCGGTACTGGAATACTATCGAGGGTGTGAACTCGCTCCTATAACTAAATACCTCCGAAAAAAGCTCAGCTGTGTGAGTGAGGATAGGAGTAATTCCGCACTAATTTTTCTAATTTTTTTATAATATTTATTCGAATGGTCTTAAATGTTGACCTCAGATGGCCATGACAGCGTTACCGGACTTCCTAATTTTCGTAAAATATTGTTATAACAATGTTGCCATAGCCCACAACGCTAACACCTCATAATCACGTTGAATCATAATTATGATAATAAGACGGACAGTGGTCTTAGTAATAGGGTCCCGTTTTATCCTTTTGGACCTTTAGTCCACTTTCAAAACCAATTTCTATACCTTTTTTTTTGTTTTTTTATAATGCTCGACAATTCACACAGCATCATCTAGCCCCAAGATAAGCAGAGCTGGTGTTTTGGGTACTAGATGACTGATATACATAATACAATACATTACATAGAATACATTAAAATTTGTAGTCTAATATATGTATGTGTAATTAACCTTGTTTGTGTGTTGTGTTAGTGTTTAATAAATAATTTTCTTTCTTTCTTTAAATAGAATACCTTATTCGATAACTGGATATTAAAATGTAATAAAGTGGCTTGTCTTAACTGACATCCAAAATTGAACCCTAAAAAAGGATGATGATGATAATAATGTATATTTACTAAAGTACCACCATCTATTTTGTTCCTTCGTGTCCAGTCCATCCAAAGGTTGCCTGGAAGAGATCGCTCTTAGCGATGGCCTTATCCCTGCCCTTTATACTTCCTTTATTCCTGTATTGTTTTCGGTTTAGTGTGGTATAATAAAGTGTTTTCTATCTATCTATCTATGATAAAACGAAGGCAGTAGGTACTCACTGGCAGGGTCAGCATCGCCGACGGTGGCCTGCTTGAAGAGAGCGTACAGCTCCAGGAGGTCATCGTTGCCGGGAAGAGCCTTCAGGTTCTTCACGTTAGCCGCGGCAGCGTCGAATTGCTGCACAAAAAACAACAAAATAGGTAATGATGGAAAACTCTGCCTACAATGACAGAGTTTTCCATCATTTCGACACAGTATGGAAAACACATTAAAAAATAATTATATTACGTGGGAGAAGCCTCGTGAAATACAGTTGATGCTAGTGCGGGAGTCTATGGATCCATGTAGTTATTGCATATTAACCTGTGTCAAATAAATAGTTTTTACTTTTTGTCATAGTGGCCTCAAAGGGCTTACCTACTTTTTGTACCTTTCTACTAATATTATAAACACGAACGTTTGTGAGGATGTTATGTATATTATAGCTCACATATCAGAATAACACGTAGGCTACAATTAATAAAGATATATTGCACATTATCCAAAATATCTATCATCACGCGGATAAAAACGCGGGGCGCAGCTAGTACTAGATAATTCAGTCATTTACCCAGCAGAAGGATGTATGGTTGCAAAAAAAGACATCTCGAAAAGAACTCTAAAAATAGCTTTGAGTTTGGCCTCTTGACATTATCACCTGAAATGTTTTATTGTGCAAACTTCATCTTTGAAAATTGGCAGTGAACATAGTGACATAAACATCTTTGGAGCATTTTCAAATGTATTTATATATTAACTACCTACCCTAACGGGCACACACACCATGCAATAGAGTACCTTATACTTTAGTTGTGTCTTAACAGTTAATATTAAAATTAGAAAAACTTTAAACAATTTATAAAAACTAAAAACAAGCTAAAACAAAATGTTAAAAACAAATACAAAAAAAAACTAATTAGCTAACCAATTTATTTTCTATGGAAAATCGAATTCCGTTATGTATGATAAAAAATAAAACTCATCTAATTATTTTTTTTTAATATCCTGTACCTAGTAGGTACAGGATATTAATGAGTTTTGAATTTTTTTAAGTGGGTAGGTACTACCTACCCACTTAAAAAAATTAAAAACTTAGCTCCATATACTTAAAACAAACAAACATAACCATACTAATAAAATAACTGTTCATGTTATAAAAAGTGAAATTAAGATCATAAACCGCTGCACTGAGCTTTCTAAAGGAAATTCTTTACTCAGCGAAGTATGTTTTTATGTTGGTAATTAAATTATACATAATACGATTATACATAGGACGACCGATGTGGCGCGGTGGGCGAAGGTCCGCCTGCGACGCAGGAGGTTGCGGGTTCGATTCCCGCCTCGGAACAATTGTGTGTACGATCTGCAGATATTTGTTCCGGGTGTTCTGGTTGTTTTCTATGTATAATAAAAAATATCTATCTATGTAATGTATTGTATTATGTATATCAGTTATCTAGTACCCATAATACAAGCTAAGGTAAGCTCTGCTTACCATGAGGCTAGATAATGCTGTGTGAATTGTCCAGCATTATTTATTTATTTATTTAATATATTTAGGTATAAGTAAATTTAAAGGTAAGTAGTAAGCAAATTACTTAAAACCACATGGATACTAATTTCCGTATGTATAATGAGCTGTGGGGCAGAAGTCACAGGGGTCAAAGACATTTTAAATTACCTACACAATTTTTGAAGGTGACCGAGCTAATAAAATAAAATTTTATATAGATAAAATTTTCCTAATGTATTATGTATGGGTAATGTGTGGATATTAGGTTGTTTGTATGATATGAGTATTGGAGCAAAGAAAATAAATTATGAACCTTAACACAGAAAAACCTGTATTATTATTTCTTGTAAGTAATACAACATATCTATGTAATACAAAAGTTAAATCTGATGTAAAGAAAAATATTTGAATAAATGGTTAAATATTATCAGGAAGGAGGCTCATCCGTAGGTGGTACTAACAAAGTGATGTAGGTACATAATACTTTGTATTACAATTTTCTACCTTATGACAATTTTTACTATGATTTAATAAATTCATAAGATTACCTACATACTTTACTTTCTGGGTGCTAGATATAACATAGAATTGGCACAGTGATTTTGATTCTTACTATGGCTTAGCTAGTCCATTGTTGTAGAAAAAACCTACCAATTGGAATGTAAAATTGTGACATTATGTTCACAAATGATATAAGTAAGTAGAATTAGTACTTACCTATGTATGGCACTATCAAAATATATATATATATAAATCTTTAAGAGGTCAAACTGTTACAGCTAAGCAGTAAGTATTTGAACTATGAGTAAGAAGGTAGGTATTCAGTATCAATTCAAACTTACCGATTGGAGAGACATGGTGAATCAGGAATGTTCCTAAAACAAAACACAAACAGTTAATTAGATTCTTGACAAACACTGGCTTGAAATTAATTGAAACAATTGAAGAAATGTGGCTAACCAAGCTGAATAACTGTATTGACGCATGAATGATAATGACCGACCGGCATGTGGCGACCGCTATTTTACCCCTAAAAATACCCGCTTTCACTGAAATTACATCATTTTTTTTTATGAACAAAAAAGGTTAACCTAAATGGAATGCTTTACACTCAACTTTGTTTTGCTTTGAATAAGAGAGTTAATACAAAAATGTAGAGAAAAACACGTCAGACTTACTGTTTATCGGGTGGAAGCGAGTGGTGGCAGCGGCTGCTTGATAGGAACTGAGTGACGGAGGGAGGGAGTAGTGAACGCGCGACGCAGCGAAATGCTAAACAGGTTATCAGCGTATTGTATGACGCGGCACCTTGCGATTCGCAAGAGCTGAAGAGCGATCAATTCAATGAATCACAGAAGCGGTACGGGATTTGAAACTTCTTTGGCGGCGCCGAAACGAAACTTATGCTCGCCGCGCCGACTTACATAGACATCCGAGAAATTGAGTTTTCTACTAGGATTTTAAAAAATTCAAATAGGTACTAGATATATAGGTATTTTATTTTACGAAAGAAATCGAGTTATTTTTGTTTACTACCTCATAATTATCTTTGCTGAGCACAGTCATAGCACAGTGAGTACCGCCAGCCAGCCAGCCCGTATTTTTGTTTTGATTGAATGAATTGGCTTGGGTTTGACGTTTTCATTTGATGACAGTGGCAGCACAGCACTGGCAGCTCACACGAAATGCGAATGATAGATAAGTTAAAAATGTCAATTTAATGCCGTTTTATCCTGTTGTTTTTTTTAAGGACGCAGTTGAGCGAAATTTGATTAAAAAAGTGTATTTGAGACTACCTGCCTACGAGATACTTTGGTCACAGATATAATACTTCGGTAGCGTTGGTAGGTAGGTAGGTACTTACCTACTTGGTATTTATCAAAGAACGTAGGTTACTATAGTCTTTGGTGACTCGAATGCTAAAGCCTCTACAAAGAGCTTTGCTTAGATCCAAGAGAATCGCATAGTGATCCTAGCGAACAGACGCATACTATTTGAGCAGTGGCCATACTGTGAGCGACGCGCCTTGCCTGTCTAGCTAGGTCCGTTACTAAGGCGTTTGGATCCTTATTTGCAGTAGGTAAGCGATGCCCTTTGTAGAGTGGTATTAGCACAGGGGGCGTCTCCCACGGCTATAATGCCACATGGAGAGAGAGTATCTTAGATATTGTAGATAATATTTTACTGAATGTACGTACCTAAAATTAGTATAGGTACTTTCACGTATAAGTACATAAGCATAGAAAACGCCCAGACCCGGAACAATATACAGATCATAATAATATTCATTATCCCGCTGCAAGACTCGAACCCTGCGAAACTCCTGCGTCGCAGGCGAATCTTCTGGCAAGCAAAGCAATATTTTTTTTTAACTAATAGGACTTAGTAACGTAATGTATGAATGTTTAGTGCTGTGTAAGAAAACGCAATATTTCTTCAATAAGACTTTAACGACGTTGAAGACATAAAAAACAATTTTCCATTGTATTTTTTATTGAAACATACAAACAAAGAAATAATTTAGTTCCTAATCAATCAGTATCATAACGTCTACGCGTATTTGGGGGCGAGCTGAGCTGCCAGATCCACGTACTGCTTCTTGGCGTCCTCCTGGCTGATGCCCTTGCGGCCGCTCCATGCCTTCCACTTGGCGGACTCCACTAAGCCGCTGGGCTGGGCTGTAAAACATTTAAAATTTAAGAAAACTAAATGAATTTAAGAAGGATAAAAATAAATTCACTTCTAATTGATAGGTGCCAAGGTAGGCGAGGTAAACGTAGTGTAGGACACCCTTCGACCGGTGGTATGATGACCTGTGGAAGACTGCAGGGAGATGCTGGCTGCGTCAAGCAATAGACAGGGCGGTATGACGCTCATTAGGGGAGGCCTATGTCCTGCAGTTTACAACAACGCACTAAGAATCTCCTTAGAGGAATAAGCATTTTTTATGTATCCAGTTGAAAACACATAAAAATGCTTTCAAAAACTACTCAAAATATTCACCCAGAAAAACCAAACGTATATAAAAAGATTGTTGAGTTATTTTGTTTCGAATTTTCTACTGTATGTTGAGAATGTTGCCACAACTAGGGTAAGTTGCCTAATTCTACGGTAAGTAATGTGATAGATAGATATAATTTATTATTTGTTACAGTTTACTGCTGATAGCGTTATATCCTAACATAGGTTTATCTCGACACTAATTAATGACTCACCAATGTTGACATCTCCGAAGACAGCCTGTTTGTACAGAGAGTACAGGGCGAGGTTCTCGCTGTCAGCCGGCTTTGTCTTCCAGTTCCTCACGGATGCGGAGACAGTCTTGAATTGCTGGAAAGGAAACGAAAACATCCAATAAATATGAAAAGCATTTTAAACTGTTACAGCTTCTTTCTAGTATTTCTTTAATCCTAGAATGAACAATCTTACAAAATTAAATACATAATTTTCATATTACACATATTTCATATTTATTTATTTCTTAAAACAGTAGATATACATTGTGTGCGGAAACTTAAAATATTATAGAATATAATAATAATGCGTGACATTACACAGCGTCTTCTAAGCCCCCAAGCTAAGCAAGCTTGTGTTATACGTACTAGATAATAATCTTGTCAATTTATTAGCCGATAAACTTAATAGAATACATTACATAGATAGATATTTATCTATTATACTTATAAAATACCCAGAACACCCGGAACAAATATTTTCAGGTCGTACAAACATTTGTCCCGAGGCGGGAATCGAGCCCGCAACCTTCTGCATCGCAGGCGGACCTTCGCTGACCGGTCGCACAAACATTTGTCCCGAGGCGGTAATCGAACCCGAACCTCCTGCGTCGTACGCAAACTTTTCCCGCCGCGCCACATCGGTCAACAATTAAGCTAGGGCACTTATTAAAATTGATTATTGATTATTAAAACTTTAGAGGGTATTTCTTTATGACTCGAGTTACTAATTATTTTATCCTAGTAGGTACCTTATTCTTAATTATATCTAATAAATATCCCTAACTAATTATTAACATCTCATAAATTTCATGTTGTTATTTTTATTAGCTACATAATGATGATTACAGATCCTACCTACATATCTTCAATCCAACGACCTATCCATCCACGGTTGTCTGGTGAATCGCTCTTGCTTGAGCGATAAGACTGCCAAATTGTCACTTTTATTACTAGTTTGTTATATTTTTAATAATGCAATAAAAGTATTGTCTATATAACTATCCATATAATTAATTATTCACAGACTGGTGCAGCTAGATTTTTCTACTGTTATTATTAACTTCGTTGGTGTTAGAATACCCTAGAACTACAAGCTTACCTCTTCGAGAGACATGGCTGTTAATTGGTTGAGTTGAGATCTGTAAAAAAGACAGTAGTTAGGAAATTGACAATAAAAAGAAATTATCAGATAATTGTAAAATAATACTACCCACAATAACGTGTCAACTGGATAATAACTGCTACAACATAATAATGCAAACTTAAAATAGGTAATATGCAAAGATAACATGGTTACTCCTATCTGTCTTAGCACTATCATTATTATACCAGTGTTATGGTCGAAAATATAATCTTCTTCCACTAATTGAATAATAAATTGAAGCGAACAGAAAATCTAAAACACCTTATTTCTTATTTGATAATAATTTAAAGCATAAAATTTTACGTGTCTTAGGGCTTATTTTGCAAGACTAATGAAAGAAAAAAGGAATTTAGAATCTTTCTAATAAATTTCATAATCGTCGTTATTTAATTCCCTACCACGAGCAATGCAGAAAAAAACATTAATAATAAATTAAATTAACTTACCAAAAGACGGAGAAGCGATCGAGATCTAAGTTGATACTGAAAATATATTTTTTCAGTGCCACGTTAAATTCTCAACGGAAAGTATGGACTTTCGGACTCCGCAACAGGGTTGTCACGCAACAAGAATCACACCATACTGATTCTAAGATTGATTATTATTGAATATTTCACATCTTTGTTTGATATCGTAGTACCTAACCTACAAAAGAATACAATCAATGGTATGATGCTAGATAATTAACAGATAAGCATGTGGAATATTTAATAAATGATTCATAGATTTTCAGAAAAACAAATCAACTTTGCTGATTGCATCTCAAGCAGATCTGACGTTGGTATCTTACTGACCTATAGACGTCGCACAGTGTATTGTGTTCGCTCACCTTGTGCATTTTGTAAACAATGGGATATTTTATTTGAATAGTTAAGATGCGTAAGCAAATTGTAATTAAACATACCTACCTACTTATATCGCTTCAAAGCGAGTAGATAAAATACCTACTACATTTAGAATCCCGAAATATGAGCAAGAGCCAAAAGTGGACAGGATAACTTTCAATAGCTATTCCAAAAAAATCCTGCTGTCTATATCGACCATAGACGATTACAAAGTAACCCATCACTTTGCCTCGCCAATGAAACTGGGTTTTCTAAGGTCCCCCTTGAGACAGCCCTAGGTAAACGAGTATGTCATAAATACTCATAAACACCTATCTGCGATAGTTCAATCATAAAAGTGCAAACTCTTATCAAATCCCCTGTAGATAGCGACCTGTCCAAATATTGCCCTTAAGATTACCAAAGACTTACTAGGAGTAGGTTAGGTACCCTTATGTAGGCACTGCACTATATTTAGATAGACCGCGCCGCCGCGCCCCCTATGTGTTATGGGAAGCAAAAGGGATAGAAGCTTTTGCCATGAAGCGAAAGGGATAGAAAAAACGGGAAGCGAAAGACGCCTTTGCCACGCAGAGAGACAGATAATGTGAGCCTTAATAATATTATGATGTTAATTCCATTTTACTTCTTCCAATAACAAAAATAATTGAAGAATAAACACTTTTAGTTCATATTTGATAATAATTTATATTTTGAAATTTGTATTGTTTAAGAGCTTTTTGTCGAAGCCTAAATAAATAAAAGTTAATGATTTATGAATTCATGCAAAACCTACTTCAATACCCACACTTTACACTTATTATCTTGCTAGTGTGTTATCAATCAATCATTAGCACAGCTTAGCGGGCGTAAACCTTTCGTTTATGCTCTCTTAGGGCTAAAGTTTTTTTTTAATTTTTCGCAGAAATCATCGGTCTGTACAAGACATTCGTCCTTTTACATAAACTCAACTCAACTTTTATATCCAGTTACAAAGATTTTGTTGCAGGTAATTTCGTTTAAATTTATTTTTTTAAATGGAATTGAAAGCGCCTTCTTGGTTAGATGTTTTATAAGTAAGTTGTGTTCCTTCTTCCATGATAGAGTACGTAGGTACCTAATTAGGTCAGGTAGGATACCTACTTTGCGTTGCGCGTGGCGTAACGAAGACATGAAAGTCTGTCTGTATTAGCGCGAAATACGTCTTTCGATGATGATGACGATGAGTCCTACCGTAGGTACCTAATTTTTTCCATTGAATTTTTTAATTGTTATATGTAAATTATTGTTGGGAGAGGTAAACATTTTATTGCAACTGCAGCTTTATCCTTATCCACATAAGGTACCTATTCGATAGCAGAAAGTAAGTACCTATGTACATACTTACCTATTTATTTTAGTACTTACCAGGGAGCCTACTCGGAAAACAAAAATTAAAGTAGGTAACTGATTAATTCTCCATCAAAACTTACTCTTGTCACCTCGTTATTCATATCATATCATTTATTGTAATTTCATGCATACAGGTAGTTTCTTAGGTGTAGTCTTAGTGGGTAGGTACACAATGCATAAAAATCCTGTCAGGGCACAACAATTTTTGGGTTCTTTAAATGTTAGCCTAAAATTCTAAACAATCATTATTTATAAAATTAGGAATGTCATATAGGAATTATAGGAATGTCATGATTAGGAAGATAGACTTACTAATTTAATCTGTAGGTATGTCAGCTAGTACACTTTCGGTTTTTTGTTTTAAATTGTCATCGGAGAAAAATTCGTGGATTGAATAATAGCATTTCTGTAGTAGTAAAGTTTTCAAGTGTTTCATAAATATATTATCTTTTGGTTCGCATTTTAGGATTTCAGGTAGTTGTTAGTAAAAAGTTGTTAAAAGTCCGTACTGACACTCCGTAGTATAACGCCATAGTTGAAAGCTGAATACCAATGAGCATAGTAGGCAGTTAGGGCAGTTTGGTAGTTTGTGTTTGATTTTAAAACACTTAGAGCGTATACAAAACGCTATAGTTTGGTTTTAGTAGATTCAATTTGTTTTTTCCAATTGAAATGTGTATCTAGGATTATTCCTAAGAGGCTGAAGTCGCTTCGTTAATAAGTAAATACATAGATACCTACTGTAGGTACCCATGTGATACCTGAGAAAGAGTTTGCACAAAAACCATTTAGAAACTTCGATTTTTGTTGTTACAAGTAGACTTGGGTACCTACCTACCTACTAAAGTAAATACTTAGTTTGGTACTTTCTACAATCGAATACATAGGTACCTGTACCTACCCACATTATCTGCAGATAGTTCCTATCGATGCACTGGCAAATCTAATCGCAAGTTTAAAATAGGTCGCAATTATTTGCAGAAACGTGTGGAAAATTTCCGGCGACGACAGATTGGCGTTGGCACTCCCTATCCCGAAAATCGAAAATGGATAAGTATTAAAAATAGGGCGAGACTGTGTCATTCATTACATTATATTTTACTAGCTGCGCCCCGCGGTTTCACCCGCGTGGTGATAGATATTTTGGATAATATGTATACTATATCTTTATGAATTGTAGCCTATGTGTTATTCTGATGTATAAGCTATATTATTGTAAAGTTTCATTAAAATCCATTTAGTAGTTTTTACAAACTTTCGCGTTTATAATATTAGTAGGATTGTGTAACAGCGAGGCAGCTCCATATCTGTGCACACGCTATACAGGGTGGCACATTTAGAGCGGTCAGTATGGGTGAGTCTGAAACTATAAGACATACGAAGATCTCTTCATAGGAACCATGTCATCGATTTTAGTAAAAATAAAAACTGCATTCATACATTTTAAAAAAACTTATACTCAGCTCGGGAATCGAACCCGGACGTTTTGAAAAATAAAACTAGCACTATTTATATTTAGATATCGATTGTGTAGGTTATAAGCAGTAAATGTTACTGTGAAACATGATGTGTAAAATGAATAAAATGTATTCTTTTTATATCCTTTAGTTTATTTTAGTACCTAAGTTTTCGAAATGACCACCATTTTTTTCAATCCAACATTCAACTCGCTTAGGTGCGTAAAATTGTCTCTATGGTTGTTTATAACTCTTTGCTGATGTCACAACTTGTTACTCGTACAAACATACGAGTGCACGAAGGACGTCGTCAAGTTAGATACTCATTCAACTGCTGGGTTGGCCTACTTCATAATAAGGTTCTCATGCTCAAGATTTATGATGGACGTTTGGACAGATTTAAGTACCTTGCAATCTTAGTAGATCTTTTAGAGGTCCTAGGAGAAATGCCAGCAGAAGTAAAAGAACGAGTTTATTTTCAACAGGACGGAGCACCGGCTCACAATAGTCACATAGCTAGAGAATTTTTCAATGAGAACTTTCCTCAAAAATGGATTGGTACGGACCGCCCTATCAAATGGCCCGCGAGGTCACCCGATTTAACCCCACTAGACTATTTCTTGTGGGGTTACGTTAAGGATGAAGTGTACAAAACAAGCTACGATACTATTGAAGACCTAAAAGCAGCGTTAGAGTCAATTTTAATGCAAATTCACCACCTGAAGATACAAAACGCAATAGTAAGATTGTTACCTAAATGTGTTGAATTTTGTATTGAAAAAAATGGTGGTCATTTCGAAAATTTACTATAATAAATTAAAGGATATGCAAACAAAACAATGCATTTTATTCATTGTGGACATCATGTTTCATAGTAACAATATTTAAATATAAATAGTGTTAGTTTTAATTTTCAAAACGTCCGGGTTCGATTCCCGAGCTGAGTACAGGTTTTTTAAAAATGTATGAATGCAGTTTTTCTTTTTACTAAAATCGATGACATTGTACCTTAGAAGAGATCTTCGTATGTCTTATAGTTTTAGACTTTCCCATACTGACCGCTCTAAATGTGCCACCCTGTATGTTGATGAGTTGTATGAGTAATTATTAAAATAACAGAAAATAAAAATATGTACTTTAGTAATTATGTTTATTATATTTATTTTATTGAATTAAGTTTTTTATATTAATAATAATAATAAATCGTTTATTTAAAAACTAATTTTAACTAGATTTACCAAAAACTAAGTAATCGACTTTATTACTAAGCCATAACGTCCAAGTTTGAGTTGTATCAAAATATGATACATATTTCATTTAACTATTGTACGTATACTACTTTAAAATTTAATAATGGCCGTCATATTTAGTATTTGAGTCATCTCAGGAGTTGTTAGAACCACGTTATTCATTACAAGTAATCCTAAAAATAATATCCACAAACATTATTGAGTAATCGGTTAATTCTTTGAAATAATCAGCGAAATTAAGCTTGATAGATAATAGACAGCGATAGTACCTACCTAGAGTAGGTACGTTTGGTAGGTAGGTAAATACGATAAGATATGTACCAGTTTTTATGTATCGTGTTTATTCTTATCTTATCAAGTTCAAAGTTATCGCAAAGTCATCCAAAAGTTACAGTTATAAAACACATATAGAACGAACCTCTACGCTTCTCAGTAGACAACATTTGGTGACAAACAATCTCTTATGGGTGAAATACAGTCCTGTTTCAATTTTTTTTGTTTTTGTGTATAAACAACACTCCTTGCCTTAACCTGCACACTCGTCCTACAAAAGTCTTGTATAGTTTTAATATTTTCGTTTTTATTAAAGTACTAATTTCGAAATCAAAAATAAATAGAGATTTTTATACAAGTGGGAATTGTTTTTTCAATTAATGTTTAAATAATCTTTGGCGCAGAGAGTCGATAGAGGGAGGCAGCTTAACACTTTGATTGCTGAAATCACACGGTATGTGTTTTCTACAAGTGACTAATATGCGTAAATCCACACTAGCGCAGCGGCTGAGATAATACAGATCTTTGTGACTCAGCACAGCCGTAATATTTTTCGAACGAAACGCATGTGCGGCGCAACACAACCGCTGTGTAGAGCGGCAGCACGAATTTTTTAGGTTAAAAAAAAGATCGCAGTCGTCGAAAAAAAATCGCAGTCAAAGTGTTAAGATCGTTATTTGTGGCGTTGGAAACTTTTGTTCATCGGTGGACGATTGCAGGCTGATTTAATAACGTATCATATTTTACTTTTTATGCATTTTATACAACTCTAGTTATTCCAAGCATTATCCGTCTGTATCTTATCAAAGGGCAGCATCATAGGGTCAGTGGGAGGCATCTGCACCGTAGCGGCCAGCACCGGGCTGCTCCGGCCTTCCTTCAGCAGCAGGATCTTGACTAACGACCGTTCCCCGGCCTGCCCGGTCACCGGACGGAAGAATACGTCGGGGTTTATGTTGTCGTCGAATACTTCCTCGATTTTGGTGGGGAATCTGAGGGTTGCGTTCGGTGCGAGGAGGGGAACCTGGAGTTATAAAACAAGTTAGGTATGGTATGGTAAGTGTACTCCAATTTCCGCACTTAGACTCCGATTGGTCCTTTGTGCGTAGTGTTTTTGCTAGTTTAACCAGCCTTACTCCGTCCAGAAGCGCAGAATACTCCTGGGATCTTCACAGGCTTCGCGGAGTGACCTCGGGTGGTCGAGGTTTTCTAGTCGTTGCGCTGTTACTCCCTAGCATTCAAGTTAGGTTAAAACATGTATTTTAGAAGCTTATGCTTACCTATATTTTAGATACTAAGGGAAGTATATGCTGCTACTAATTATATGCTATAGGAATTATGGGGACGTTGTCTACATCTTTTTTAAGGAAACTGTGGGTGCTTTTCCATCTATGAATAATCTAGACGTCTAGACTATCCAGAAAACATATCTCTAAATAATTATTTAGATTTCTTTCTTCGGTCCATAGGAAAACATACATTAAACCTAGCATACATAAAATATAAAAAGACTAAATTAATTAATAATGGCGGGATGAGCTCGACCTATACAATAAAGAGTGGGTTCTCCTTGCTGAGGACCGAGATGAGTGGAAGAAGGGGATCCCTCCCCTTCTTCCACTCATCTCGGTCCTCAGCCTTTGCTCTGCAGTGGGATACCCCGGGCTAATATAATAATAATAATAAAATAAATTAATAACACGCTTTTTGCCGAGAGCGTGTAGATGACGTAATCAGGGTGTCAGCTGACGTGCAGCGGTGTCCCCTTGCAGGCGGCCAGTGAACCTTCGAAACTTGAAGGTTCACTTGCAGAATATAGGCAGTTGAAGTCAACTTTGTCAACTCAACGCCCATGGATGTTCCGAATTCCGAACATCCAATATAATCATCGTGTTCAAGAGTCCTGCAAGGTCTAATCTAAAGGAAATCAAGCACTTTGATGTTTGATTTGTTATACGGACCAAAACTGTTAGATAAGAGTCACTCAGGTGACTCAAGACTACAAATCCTATGCACTTGGAAGACTACAAATCCTATGACTTGTCCCGAACACTGTCCCCCTTCTAGGACATGCCACATCACATTACAGACTTTATTGCCGGGCTGCTCTACCCGACACCATTTCTAAATAGTACGGCTTTAGATAGATACACAGAAAATACTTTATTATACCACACTAAACAGAAAACAATACAGGAATAAACAATAGAATAAAGGAAGTATAAAGGGCGGCCTTATCGCTGAGAGCGATAAAGCCGCCGATAAATCTCTTCCAGATAACCTTAGGATGGACTGGACATGAAGGAACAAAAGAGACGGTGGTACTTAATAAATATATAGAGAAAAAAAAGCTTTATCAATTTTCTAGCAATATACTTACTTTAATGTAGGGATTGGAGACTTTATAGTGGATGGTGTGAACGTGGAAGAGGATAGCCAGCGCGAGCACGGCCTTGTCCGACGACGTGTTTTGTACGAGCAGCGTGACACGGAACACGGGGCCTAGCCCTTCCACCTGCAAATATTTTATATTTACTCAATACTCAATATTTTATTGCTTCATAATCATCATCATCAGCCTATATCAGTCCACAGCTGGACACCACAGCAGGCTTCCAATGAGCGCCATAGCGCCCTGTCTTCAGCTTGCCGCATCCAGCATCTACCTGCAGTCTTTCGCAGGTCGTCATCCCACCTGGCCGGAGGGCGTCCTACACTACGTTTACCGAGTGTGGTTTTATTGCTTACATGTGTACAAATAGGTCTTAACAGAAGTCCAACATGCGCCCTACAAGGGCATTACAATATAAATTTAAAGATCTCTTTCGTGGGCGAGTCTGGGTGTCAAATAAGTAGTTATTTTTTTTACTTACTTTTACTTTACTTATGGATATGCTATGCGTCTTCGTAGGGATAGCATGGTATTTGGACTCCATGATATTTATTTTAATATTATCTAGGCTTTTGTAAAGGATTAGCGGACAAAATATGAACATTTTGTACCTCTGCGGTAAGTCTAATGGACTCCATGGCGCCCGCGCCCACAGAGTTGTCAGACTTGAGGTGCGCGTCTAGCAACGTCTTCGCGGCGGTCAGGCGGAGGCGGGTCAACTCTTGCTGGAATGCCTCGTGCATGACTGGAAATAAAGAAGATAGATAGATAGATAGATAGATAGATAGATAATTCTTTATTGCACACTAATTATAACATGAGAATGTAAATTAAAAACTTAAAAAAACTAGATACAATTGGCGGTCTTATCGCTCAAGAGCGATCTCTACCAGACAACCATGAAGAAGAAGATATAAGAAGGTGCTTTCAGGGCCTCGCACAGTGTTTCATAGAACGAAAAAAATCCCTATGCTGTTTATAGCATTAATCGATCAACGAATGCATTTTAAATGCAAGATAAGAACACCCACATGTCTTTTTAAAATACTTTTTTTTAAGTAATGAAATGTAGGTGACTTTGACTTCGATATAAATTAAATAAATTCTGTAGACGTAACTGAACATGATATTTTTCTATGATAAATTATATAATCTAACAAAGTATTTTTTCCAGCATTTATTTTTCGAAAATTCTCCTGGATAGCGAGTACCTGATTATTATTTATTCAGATTTTCAATTATTATTTTTTTCTCCCTAAAAACTCAAAAGTGCGACTAGTACAGGTAGATAGATTTTAGGTCTTATTAAACACTGTGCCTGTTTCATAAGACTAGAATTTCGTGTATCAACTCAATCAGTGAACAATGTAATAAGGTCGTAATGAGCCACGGTTTTACTCTGCCCGGTAGAGATGGCACCACTTCCACGCCCACTGCGTGCGATCTGAAATGTCTATAACTTTCTCCCTCACACCATAGCATATTCATATTTATTTTATTGCATCATTGTGTACGTTTGCAGGTCATAGTATCTAGGTAATCTATAAGAAACACAATGGTACCCAAGCAGGGCGTGGCAATAGGTACAGTGAGGCGGGCTTCTAGAAAGTTCTGTTTGTTAGATGCAGCATTCTCTATCTCCTATAGCATTGTCACTCTTACCTATAGCATTCTCCCTCTCTCTCGCCGACTGTTCCACAAACAGCTTTGACTTCTTCGGTATGAGCCATGGTTTCTGTCCGCTCGGCAGAGATGGCGCCACCTCTACGCCCGCTGCGTGCGCGCTGAAGTCTGCAGTCCGTTTGAGAATCTTGAGAGATAGGTTCCCGCTCCCTGTTATTATGATGAACACGTGTTCTTCTTGGCCGAGCTGGCCGAATTTCATTACTGATGCGACATCTGGAACAAAAGGGTTAGGTTTTAGGACCTTAGCCGCAGGGACCTTATCATACAGGGACACAAATACCTACTTCAATAAATAGAATAAGACAATAATTATCTGTAGCTAAGATACAATGAAGTTTGTGATCGTTATAATTACTACTAACAATAAATATTTTTAAACTTACGCGTTCTGAACACATAATTATAAGTATTAATGACGGGTATTTATCGCGTTTATTTACCTATTTTTCCCGACGTTTCAACAGGTTTACACACTGTCGTGGTCACGGGATGACGACAGTGTGTAAACCTGTTGAAACGTCGGGAAAAATAGGTAAATAAACGCGATAAATACCCGTTGCATTAATACTTATTACTACTAACAACATTACCATAAACAAATATAGGAAGGTACTTGCGTCGTCTATGAATTCGGTAAAAGATATGTACGTCTTTTCAAAAATATACAATGTCATCATCATCTCAGTCGAATGATGTTCACTGATGGCCTATGCATAAAGTTTTTCATTTTTATTTATTTACCTTCTGGAACGATCCATTTACTCAACTTAAAAGGCGCCACACACAGAAACCGTCGCCAGGCTAGAAGCGAAGGCGTGCGGGTTATATCATACGAATTTATATGAAAGACTACACATACACCGCCGGGCTTTTAACAACGTTCGCTCTTCTAGCACTTACCTCTAACAAAGATGGCGTCTCTCGGCGCCTTCGCGTCGTACAGATAGACGTGCCCGGACGCCAGCCCCACTGCGATCAGAGTGGTGCCGAGCCGCATCACGGGGACACTCGTCATGGACACGGGACGGTGCTCCAGCATTAGAGACCATTGCTTCTTGCCCTGTACAATAATATTATATAGGAGGCAAATGTTTGGATGCATGGAGCAAGAATTTCGCCTAGTTATAATGCACACGCACCTGTTACAGCAAACATTTTTTAAAAAAAGATAGCGAAGCCGCGGGCCGGAGCGCTATGTGTGAATAATGGTCGGAACATACAGCGCCATCTAGCTGCAAGCTAAAGAAAACACATTAAGGCCTTGTTAAAGCTTCATTCATAGATGGCGTAGTGAAAATGTGTAGCCCAATGATCATAGAAGCCTATGTTTTCATGTAGCCCAAAGAACTAGACAGAGATAAAAGTAGGTAGCGTAAAACATGCATGGTTTGATATGACTTTACGAATCATCCCTTACCTTCTTGCTATAGCAAGCCATGGTGTTATCAGCGCATATGACCAAGACACTACTATCGCTGGTCACCTCGATGGCTATGATGTGATCATCTGTTGTGAAGAGGATGCGTCCTTCAATCCACTCTCTCTTTAGGAGACACACTGATTTCTCTCTGCAACATTTTCATTAAGAAGTTAAATCATCATTATCATTGACCTTCCTAGAGAAGATTTAGGTAATACCTGTGAGTTGGTTGAGTTTACATTTCTTGGTCTAGCTGTGAAGCCCTATACGCGTACACAAACAAGGAGGGGAGAAAAAATAGCAGTAAATATCACAAATTATACGTTCAACGCACAGGTGCATTCTGTACGGGATATTATGCGAAACAAGAGTCCAAATTTATTTATTGTTAATTGACGTGATGTGTCTTGTGTTCACACGGTGTTGAATTTATTAATTGCGTTACTTTTTTTAGTTTGTTATTATTGTCGTAACCAGTTCTCGAGTTTATTCTTGAAGGCGTTTATTGATGTGGCTGATATAATGTCTAAGTTTAGTTAATCAAACCTGAGTTTCTTCTACAGCAAAGCTCATTTAAATTTTTTAGGGCTCACAGCGTGTTCCTGATGTTTTTACAACGATTTAATTCTGCGTGCATTGGTGCCTTAAAGCACAGTGCCAAGTAAGTGCTTGTATCTAAACTGGTAACCTGGTAGCGACCGTAAGTCTGTAGCCGACGGTATACATTCCCGTGGCTATGATCTGGCTGGGCGTTTTCTTTATCGTGCACAGTTTCGCCTACAAAACACATGGAAGATTGCTATGATGAATTTGGGAGGCGTTAATTATGGTAAATAAAAGACGGGGCAAAGTAGCGGCGGCGGTGCGCGCGCGGCCCGTTGCTCACCCTAAACAAGTCCCTCGTAAAGGGATGAAACATAGGTGTTCTTTCAACACAAATAAGGTTCGTAGTTAACCCGCTTACATCCGTAATAAAAACAGGACAAAAGACTATTGTATAGGCCTTTTTGTAGTATGGAACCCTGTTCAGTTACTAGGGGCCAAGCAAAATACTTATTAGCTATCTTCAAATACCCAATAACTTTGTCATATTATTATGAAATATAAACCCCCATGTCATTGCCAACATTAAAACTGGATCTCAATTATAGAATCAATGATGCCAACAATGTCACTTCATCCTTCAGGTATCTGCAGTGCATCCTCATCACCATCAGCCTATACTCATCATATTCCTCCTGTTGTAGTCCACTGCTAGACATAGGCCTCCCCCTAAAGAGCAACATAGCGCCTTGTCTTCAGCTTGCCGCATGCGGCATCAGGCCGCAGAATTATTAATTTTAATTTTATTATTTATGAAACGTGTACCACAGCTCATAAGAACTAAAAATGTCAATTTTGCAGGTCATCATAATGCATATCCTACATGACACAAAACTAATTTCATATAATTTGGCACTAGACTAAATATAGGATGATTTAACCATACCTGAGACATTGGAGTGAATGTATGTGGATCCAAGATGACCACTTCTCCATCCTCCGTGCCTATCACAATGCAGCTCACAGCGTTACGGTCTACAGAGCTCATCTTCAACGCGGCCACACAGGATATCTCTGCTGGATCCTGCAGATATTGTTCATTTATGAATATTATGTTAAACATTAAGCCAAACAAACACTTCTTTGGCCTTTGGCAACCATTACTCATGGCTTACTGCCATGAGGAGGAGCCTTATCTTAATATGTTTGACGACCGATGTGGCGCGGTGGACGAAGGTCCGCCTGCGACGCAGGAGGTTGTGGGTTCGATTCCCGCCTCGGAACAATTGTGTGCACGATCTGCAGATATTTGTTCCGGGTGTTCTGGACGTTTTCTATGTATAATAAAAAAATATCTATCTGTGTATGTAATGTATTGTATTATGTATATCAGTTATCTAGTACCCATAACACAAGCTCTGCTTACCATGAGGCTAGATAATGCTGTGTGATTTGTCCAGCATTATTATATTATATTATTATTATATTATATGTTAAAATGTACTGCCTTATTATTTGTCCGCTTTATTTGCCGCCTTTAGCACTGCTAATATTTTAGATTAAGTTATATATAAGATCGTCATATTGTTGTTATATTTTTTTTAACTACCATAACATGTTTCATGTTTATTCATTGATTCAATAAGATTGTAGATACTTAGATCTCTAGCATTTTTTTACAGTTTCTCTCATGTAGTACTTAGTACTTACTTGCTAGCTGAAGACAGGGCGCTATGACGCTCATTGGGGGAGGCCTATGTCCAGCAGTGGACTACTATAGGCTGATGATGATGATGATGAACCTAACCTACCTAAACTAGTCTGTAACATCCAGGAATATAATACAGAGCAGGGCAGAGGTAGCTTTCTTTCTATTTATTTATTTATTTATAGAATTTTGGAGAAATTTACAGCTAGGTTTACAATTCTCCTAATATAAGTTTAGGTAATAACTCCTATGTGTTTAAAACCAAAATAAAATAAAATAGTTTCGGTGATTACCTCATACATTGAAAATGAAAATGAAAAGTTTTTATTTCTTTAAGCTTACAAATAAGCACTTAGGCACGTCATATTTTATAGTTCACTTCAATTTTTTGTCCACTAGTGGAAGAAGTGACAAGAAACCACTAGTATGTAGATAACTTATGTGTCTAGTACATTTGATTTACTTATCTGTAAGTTGGTAGATTTTGAGTTGGAGCAAAACCCGTTCCAAGCTTTTTTATCTTCTAACTAACTTCCTCCTCCCTCCTTACCTCATTATAATATTTGTAAATATGAATATAAGCATTTAATTGTTTTATGGTAATTTTGTTTAGTATTGTATCTTTCTCTATGTTAATTGTGTGTGTGTGTTATTAGTACCAAATAAACGTTTAATCTATCTATCATTTACCTGTTTTGGCAGTTCCGGTATCTGTTCCAAGTACTCGACCTGCTGTTCTACTGACAGTTTGAGAAAGTGACGGGACTGTATGCTGAGGAGTTGACTCGGTATAGCTCTTAGGTTTGTTGTGATGGCTTCTATGCTGTCTACGTTGTGGTTTGATGGCTCTACGAGCTGGAAAGAAGATAATTCTCTGTTCAGTTACATGTTTTATAAATATTTGAGTATTTTTCTAGATATACTAGTTAACTAGTACTAGTGCTGAAGACAGGGCGCTATGGCGCTCATTGGGAGAAGCCTATGTCCAGCAGTGGACTATTATAGGCTGATGATGATGATGACTAGTACTAGTTGTGTTAGTAATGTTATGTTGACGATTTTGCATGAACTATGTAATTTATAAATTAATGCTAAGTTAGTTTTCATTATTTGTATATAAATTATAATTAGTTAATCACTGTACAACTTTGTATTTAGTCAGTAGGTACTTAAACAATGCTTTATAAGTTTGTACAAATAAATATTGTGCTATCATTATATTAGCCTGGGATTAGCCACAGCAAGATCCACCTGCATAGAGAAGGCTAACACAAAGGGCTTTTAGCCCTTTGTGTTAGCCTTCTCTATCCAGGTGGATCCTTGTTTATGCAAGCAGTTGTGTCAGGGGTAATAATATCAAAATGCTGGACCATTCATACAGCACCAAACCCCAAGCTAAGCAGAACTTTGTGTTTTTGGGTATTGGATAACTGATAGGTAGGAATAGGAAGTAGGTATCTACTTAACACATTAAATTACAATAAAAATAAAAGAACAGTACAAGTAATGTTTAAGTATCAAAACAGTATAAGCCCATACCTGTTTCCAAGCATCCAATTCCGATGCATTCAAATCCATAGTTGGTAAATAGTACTTATAGAACAGCTTCAGATTCCTGAAGAAGTAGAGGCAAGAACTGAATGCCACTACAATGATCGGTGTGCGAGGCAAGGAGGTGTTTGTGTAGACTCCTAGCATGCCTAGAGGCAAGTCCGGGAGCACTATGTCTGATATCTGCATTGCGCCTCTGAATACCTGAAATAATCAATTACTAACTATATAAATCTTAAAGTAGATAAGTGCGTAGCTAACTTTGATGACAAATCTAGAAATGTCGGTTTTTCTCTCTAGATTTCCTTTTTTCAGGAAATAATTCTTTCATATTGAGCGAGATGAAATAGAATCAATTATCAACATTATTACTATATCAGCTTGGAATCAGCCACTACTGGGTGTAGATACTCTTTTGCTTCTTCACCTCCATCACCTATAGGTATAAACCTATCTAAATTAAATCAGTAGGTAGGTAAGGCCAACCTATCAGAAATGTTTGTAATGAAATGTGTACCTAAAGCTTTTTGCATACTGTAGGTATGTAACCGAATAGTGGGGCTAAGCTGCAGTTTATCTCTTACTCCGCTACAGTTTTTTTAACTTTTTGCAGTAGTCAGCCCACAATTGTACGCTATATATTAAGTTTTCTGTTTCAAATAAAGATTTTTGTATCTAGTTCGTAAATTGAATTATACCTTGAGCTCTGGCCCCCGCATTCCTCTCCCAAGATCCCCAACAAGGAGTTTGTACTCGTTATTATCGTGCAGGTCTACCAAAGCTATGTTGGACGGCAGCGTGTTCAGCCCGATATCGCTCGAGCCTACTTCAACGTCTAGCCATCGCGAAACGTTACCCATTTTCATTAATTTATGAAAATTATATTAGAAAAACTGGAAAGTTTTATATCCTTTCCCAAAGAGAATACAATAAATAACTATAATACACACACGTCACACATACGTAAGGAATGATCATTTCTGTTTACGTTTTCCTTTTTTTATTGTGTTGTGGCGGCTCACGCACGCGCCGCGTTGCTAGGGCAACCAACGGCGTTGAAAATGAAATTCATTAAATTGTCATATTCAATGTCAATATTAAATTAACGTCACAGTTTATGACATTGACAGCAATGGAATTTGTAGCTGGGCCGAACTTAAGGGAGTCAACTTTAAACATTATTATAAAACCATATCGAAACGAAATTATAAACTACCTACAGCCAGACCCATACGTTTTACACATCCTAGTGATCTTTGCACTCTAATCTCGAAACAAAAAAAAACAAAAAAATTTTTTACTTGCGTGCCGTACCTTACGTGCCGGGCGGGTGAGAATTACAATTAGAAATAACAATTCATTGAAATGATGGCGTTCATAATGATCTACAAATCCATCAGCGAATTGTCATCAGTCATCAGGTCATCACATCCAGCATGATTGTTATTTAGCCCCCGCAGGGCGACAAGGCGAGACAATAGGAAAGTAACCTCGCTCTACCTCTATAGTGTTGCCTAATCGGCCTTGCCCGTATTATGTTAACTTGGCAGACCTTAGCCTACAGAATATTCAGGGCTCCAAAATCCCATAACCTTTTTAGTTAGGTAGGTACCCCTCCCAGGTACTTGCTTTATATGTGGGTAGGAATCTACCAGGCACCCATCTAGAGTCCTACTTGTTACCTGAACAGGTTTCTACGGATTCTTGCGACAGTCATTTATGCATGGTTTGAGCCTGTGCATTCCATTGAATTGCGATGGTACAGTGATTGTGAACTGCCGTCCTTTGAAATGTAATGTCTATAGGTAAGTAGGTAGGTGACTGCACTTACTTACCCATATACCCAGGTAGGTTAGACGCTAGGAATGATTGCTTCTTGCGAAGTTGCGTTCTAAGAAAATGTTGTAGCTAACCTAAACTGTGGACACTGTGACCCATATTGCCCAAAGTTGCATTTTGTTTAGTCTACAATAATAAGACAAGTATTTTTAACATCCGTAGCCTATCTTGGTAATGAGTATAGGTAGCTATCGGACTGTACGGAGTACGGACAATTTATCTTGGCAGGTCTGAATATATGTATGTAGGCTCTGCAAACTTTTGCGCATGCACGCACACTCGTGAAGAAAACTGTTGTAAGTCATTTTACAGATTTATTCAGGTCCATTTTATTTAATATAATCTCGATGTTCACGCTCGACCGAGAGGGCGACAATGAACTCCGTGCTCTTTATCTCCGCTATTGTTTTATTGCGTTTTTTTACTGTAGGTATGTACCTACTACTAGTTAAAATTATTGTTTTTATGACTGTCCTTGAAGTTCTTCGGGTCAATGCTCAAGATTGCATTGCATCTCTTCTGCTAAAACCCTTTGATATAATTTATTACCAAGCTCTAGTAGCAAAACTCTTTTAGAATAAATGAAATTAGAGAGATAGAGGTTGCTTTCCCACCACTAAATAAATAATTATTAGTAGCCACTGAGATATATGTACCTACGTACGTAGTAGGTTCATTAGGTATATCGATGTGAGTAGCAGGAATTATGGAAGAGTTACCATTCATTGGATTGGGACAAATTATGATTAGTACATTTTGAAGTAACCTAGGTATGTACATGGCTTTATTTCAGTAAAAATAACCTGTACTTTTATGCATTGTCCGTTCTATTCTATTATACATATCTATATTATTTAATTAGTTATTTAAAACTATATTGCACTAATAAGGTACAGGTAGATAAGTAGGTAAGGTGGTATATTGGCAGGAACTTATATTTCTTCCTCAAAATGCATTTGATGAATTCCACCTTGGAATGATATGATCAACAAATTATCGAGCTGCAATAATAATTGATGGCGAATGAAATCGATCCTTGGCCTGGTTAGCAGATCATATCACGGCCCTTCCGGTGACTAGCGTCCACGTCGATAAGTCGTTTGCTGATTTCTAAATTCGAAACCACATTGTACCTACCTAACTGTGCCTAACTGTTGTACCTAAGTGATGGCTATATGTACCTAAGTGATGACTATCTGTACCGAAGTGAAGACTATCTGTTCCTAAGTGATGACTATCTGTACCTAAGTGATGACTATCTGTTCCTAAGTGATGACTATCTGTACCTACCAAAGTGATGACTATCTGTACCTAAGTGATGACTACCTGTTCCTAAGTGATGACTATCTGTACCTAAGTGATGACTATCTGTTCCTAAGTGATGACTATCTGTTCCTAAGTGATAACTATCTGTACCTAAGTGATTACTATCTGTTCCTAAGTGATAACTATCTGTACCTAAGTGATGACTATCTGTTCCTAAGTGATGACTATCTGTACCTAAGTGATGACTATCTGTTCCTAAGTGATGACTATCTGTTCCTAAGTGATAACTATCTGTACCTAAGTGATTACTATCTGTTCCTAAGTGATAACTATCTGTACCTAAGTGATGACTATCTGTTCCTAAGTGATGACTATCTGTACCTACCAAAGTGATGACTATCTGTACCTAAGTGATGACTGATGGATAGTGTAAGAAAGAAATACTTTTATGTATTTCTTGGCTAAACAATCAGTCAACAGTCTGAATAATACATGCATAATGTCCTCCTAACCTTACCGGAATTTTCATTTTTTTTTTTTTTTTTTATTATCACAGTGTAGCCATGTTCGCGGACATTAGTAGGTGCAGAAGCGTGTGCTCAAAAGCAAACACAGGTGCATTCTATATACGACAACGCAACAGGCTAAAGACTCGAAATAGATAGGTAAAGCTTCATAGACATATGTAGATCAGTGTCGCTTTCATTGTTTAAAAAAATTCGCAATGACGCGTCTTGACTCTCCAGAAGATCCACCATTTTAGCCTTAGAACTTACTGCGTTCTGTGCATCTTTGTTACATGGTTTGCCAGAGGACAAGAAGATTGGCGGTTATTGTACCTACTTATGAACAAACAAAGCTCCCTTTCTCTTGTTCATATCATTTCGCACTGCGCCTGCACTGCATCCTGCCTGCTAATTGATTATTTGGTCTGGTAGACTATTATTTTGTAATACTTTGTTTCATATAGGTAAAATAACTTACTAAGACCTACAAATGTACACAATGACGAAATAAAATAAATATGAATCTAAATATTTATTATTATGATATATGTATATAGGGAAAACTAATTTTCTTTAATATTGCGGTTCTTTAATTAGGTAATTTATTAGGTACGGATTATGCGTTATATTATGCTAATTTATTGTAGTGATGAAGTTACCAACCACTAAGGAAGAGTACAATAAACCAAACTGCCTTAATTAATCAATTAATGGTCAAATGCAGGCAATTACCGGTTAATTAAGTGTGGTTTGCGGTTTAGTTTGATAACAAACGTATATAATTAGCCTAGGTATCTGATAACTAACATGTGGTTGCTTCTTGACAGGTAAGTCTAAGTACCTACGAAACAGTTGCAACAGTCTGCAGTTAGCTCAATTGTCTCAATTTGTAAACACCAGATCGACACACAACCGGCAACTTTACTCCAGCCTAATTCGATGTGCTTGTAAACATATGACGGCAAAATAAATCTAAAATTCACAGTGCTTATTTAATTTTATAGAACGAAAGAAAAATCGACAAGAAATGTTAGTTACCTAGGTATATACGGCAACAAAGTTAAATTTGATTTAATTATGTGCTGTATGTTAACAAACATTTCACATTAGCTTTGGCTAGAGTATAGGCAGATATACCAACAATGACCAAACTCTGAACCTAGATTAAAAAGTTGGTCACTAAGTAGAAACGTAGACCCTTAGAATTACTCTAAGCGGAGACCCACATCATTCTGAACTTAGTTTATTTTTGCTGAAATAGAGCCATGTACTTCAAAATATGTAATCATTACTTTTCCCAATCCAAGCCATGTAGTAGGTACTTCAAAATGTAATCATAATTTTTCCCAATCCAAGCCATGTAGTGCTTCAAAATGTAATCATAATTTCACCCAATCCAATGAATGTTGACTCTTCAAGCATCACTTCACCGAGATCAAAGCACTCTGATGGAAACCGGTGGCGCCCGATGGAGCGGCAAATTGCGCGCGCGCCGGATGTCTGTTGCGATCTAGAAGATGCATTACATTCAAATTATAACTCAACTAGCTGCGCCCCGCGGTTTCACCCGCGTCATCATCATCAGCCTATATTAGTCCACCTCTGGATATAGGCCTCCCTCAATGAGGGAGGCCTATATCCAGTCACTTCTCTCTTCACTAGGTCTCTCTCTCCCAATAAGGTTTGCTGGAAGAGAACTCTTTTTAGGGTTAAGTTCGCCTTTGTTTAAATTTTATAGAATAAGTTTTGTGTTATGTTTTTCGTGCAAAAAGTATAAATAAAATAAAATAAAAAATGAGCGCCATAGCGCCCTGTCTTCGGCTTGACGCATCCAGCATCTACCTGCAGTCTCCCACCTGGTCGGAGGGCGTCCTACACTACGTTTACCGAGTCGTGGTCTCCACTCAAGAACCCGTTTGCCCCAGCGGCCGTCGGTTCTTCGCGAGTTATGGCTTATGGCCGGCCCACTGCCACTTTAGCTTGCTAATTCTTAGAGCTACATATGTCGATAACTTTGGTTGTACTCAAGTTATGGCGGCTGTTAATGCTGTTATGCTTCCCAGTGTTTTGCGTAAAAAGTGTGCTGTTCTAGTTTTATAAATAGCTAAGAGGTAAGGAAGTACTTACCTACCTAAGTGTAAATACAAATGACGTTGATCTTTAAACTTAACGGAACACGAGCACCATGGTTCATTGACTTTCCTATCTGAGCTACAATTTAAGCTATATACCTTCTACCTCCCCCTTTCCCTTTTCCCTCCGCAAATCCTGTTATCTCAATTAAAAGCTCTTGACCCTGTTGCAAAAACATTGTACAATATTTTTAGTATAATTATTTAGTTTGATAATGCCCTTATACTGGGTGATTATGTGTTTGTGTTATAATTATGACATATGTACCTTTTGATTTGACGACCGATGTGGCGCGGTGGGCGAAGGTCCGCCTGCGACGCAGGAGGTTGCGGGTTCGATTCCCGCCTCGGAACAATTGTGTGTACGATCTGCAGATATTTGTTCCGGGTGTTCTGGTCGTTTTCTATATATAATAAAAAATATCTATCTATGTAATGTATTGTATTATGTATATCAGTTATCTAGTACCCATAACACAAGCTCTGCTTACCATGGGGCTAGATAATGCTGTGTGAATTGTCCAGCATTATAAAAAAATATATATATATTAATTTATTATTTATTTTACTGTGATAAATTTTTAAGAGGCCTGTCTGTCTGCGTTTTCTTTACAATCCCCTCATCTATGGTGTTTCCTATGTCAAAAGTACCTTTATAATAATTTTAATAAAACAATTAAGAATTTATAAATATTAACAACATCAAATGCATGTTGCTTGCATTTGGTGTGTCGTGTACCTACTACGGTAGAAAAAAACAAAGTGCGTAGCCGGAATCGAACCCAAAACTCCTGAACACAAAATCAATTGTATTTGGTGTACAATAAAGAGTAATAATTGTATTATACTGTCATAGATAAAGCTAAACCAAGTGCTAAGTAAACTATGGCAAGTAGGTAGTAATTGAAGGTTTGTGACGAGCGTTGCATTGCGTTATAATTCGCTTTGTTCACCTAATTCCGCGGCACGTGGGAGTTGTCGTACAATGCTGTCGCACGCTGCGTGCAGTATTTCCAGGTGCTTATGATTAGCAGTCTTGTAAGCATGTGTGGTTATTCTTTCCTACTACGTATATCTAATAAATCAATATTATAATATTATAAAGAGGAAAGGTTTGATTTTTTGTTTGTTTGTAATGAATAGGCTCCGAAACTATTGGACCGATTTGAAAAATTCTTTCACCATTGGGAAGCTATACTATCCCTGGTGAATATAGGCTATATTATGTTTTCAAAAAAAGTTAGGGATCCGCACTAAAAACGTGCAAAGCCGAGAAGGTCCGCTAGTAAAGTTTTAACCGATGCGAGTGACCCGTAGGACCAGCACAGCATGTGAGGCTGCGGCGAGCCCCGTGACATGAGCAATTATGCATTATGGACACTGAAAGTGTTAAGGCGTCTAACTGGCCACTGACAAATTATCCTTGATTTTCTCAATACAAACTCCCCCTAAAAACCAGAACGGAAGAAAATTCGAATTTTAGAATGGGAATTCTGGAATTTAATTTTAAGGGGGATATATTCAACCACGTTGACCTGCTGCCACAGTAGGGTAAGATTGGGGATTCTGCGTCAAGTGATACATGACGCTGAATTTGATACAGAAGACCTAATGCATAAAGCATTAAGGCTTCTGATTCAAATATGCATTGGGGTTGAGGTTTTTGCGTCATATCACTTGATGCAGAATCCCCAATCTTACCCTAATTGCCACATTATTAAGCTGTATCAAAAAAAATATCTACCATTTTCTTAATTTTCCATTCCATTAGGTACTTAAAGGTCAACCAACAGTTATCCAAATAGGTAGATTCGTAGCACCAGTGGATGAACTGGCCATTAACCGTGGGAACAATTATTTTCCGATCGAATTGATTCGTTCAGCGAAAGGAAGAAGTGAATGGCGCTGCTAGAGGCTTCTCTGGAATTGCACCTGTTCGACTCGAGTCAGTTAGTCGACCGAGAGCACTCGGTGAATGGAGGGCTAATAGTCTTTTGAATTACTTTTATGAGGCTGTTCGTTGAGGCTTTCGTTGGGATTATAAAAGCAGAATATAATATTTTGTTTTTGTTCCATATTTGTTTCTTTTAATATTTTTTCCTTGTGTCTTTTTTATTATACGAGTAATATGTGTACTTTTCAAGGGTGGCATGTTCAAACAATTATTGTAGGTAAATACCTACCCTAAATATCCTAATTTCTATCACTCTTCTCGAATTTAATGGCGCATGGCGCGCGTGTTGTCGTCTATGCATTAAAACATTTATCAGACAATTTATTCCTTAAATTTTAAAGATTTTCCTCAAAGAATACATCCATTTCATTTTATATTTATATGATGTGGCCACTCTAGTGTTATATAATGCGAAAGATTGGATGTTTAGATGGATAGATGTTTGTTACTTCTTCTCGCCAAAAATTACTGAACAGATCGGGCGGAAATTTTAAAATAACCTTAAAACGTTTCCATAGAAACAACGCGGGCGAAGCCGCGGGTAGAAACTATAAATAATACGGGATTTATTCTCTTTACCAAAGTCTACTAACACCTTTAAGGTTAATGCATACCTAAAGTATGCGCAGGACATCGCACATTGAGTAACAAAACGTATTTTAGAATCAGCTTTCGATACCTGAGCAGGAGCATACTAAAGCAGAGGTACATGGTGATGGTCGGTCCTACTAACAACAAAACAATGTGCTAAAGACCTCACAACGCGACGCGACGACGACGACGACGACGACGACGACGACGACGACGACGACGACGACGACGACGAAGACGATGTCCAGCAGTGGACTGCTATAGGCTGATGATGATGATTATAACAAAATGGTCTGATCGGAAGAGAAATCGTGTAGCTTATAATTTCAGTCATTCTACACACGTCGTTTACGCAAACTCTAAAATGAAGCTTGAATACTTTATTGCCTTGTTATAATAAAGTACGAACGAGGAAAGCGGCATTGTCCAGCATTTATTTTTTATTTTTATTTAAAAACAGTTAGAATATAACTCATCGATATAGTTACTTAGTTTGCATAATTTTCTTGATTGTTAAACTGAAAATAAACTTATCTACCTTGATTCAGAATAAGATGCGGAAGTTCAGAGTTTTTGATTAATCAGCTACCTACCAAAACGGTAGGATCAGAAAGACATAACTTTTCAGTATCTATATTGTCAGTGTTACAAACTCAGCTGTTGTGTAACTTAACTGTTGTAACAGGTTCAGGTTCAGGTGGGGGTACTCCATTTTCCGCATTTGGACTCCAGTTGGTCTTTTATGCGTAGAGTTTGCTAGCATAGCCTGCCTAGCTCCGTCCAGAAGCGCAGAATCTTCCTGGGGTCTTCACAGGCTTCGCGGAGCGACCTCGGCAAGTTGAGGATTTCTATACGTTGTGCTAGTACTCCCTCGCATTCCAGGATTACGTGGGAGGCTGTTTCGTCGTTGCTGAGGCATCCTCTACAGAGAGGGCTATCCGTCGCTCCGATGGTGAATAAGTGTTTGTTTAGTGGACAGTGTCCTGTTAGTGTTCCCACACTGTTGTAACAAAATCAGTGTTTTGCTCTTCGAGCTAAGCTGAGCTATTAGGTACCTTTTTGACGGGCTACAGCACACACACAATTTTTCTCCTCATCTTTTTAATTGTTTATAGGTACTATTACTTATTGTTAGACGACAAAAACATAAAGTGCTTTAACATTTTCTTAATTAAGTACACGCAAGCTTTTATCTCGCACGCAAATTCACGCAATAAGTTATCAGACGGCTTTCAATTTTATTTCACTAGTAAAGGGTATCGTATGAACATCTCGAATAGTGAAAGCAATAATTGTGTAATACTACTGATATTGGATATTATGAATTTAGCCTCGAGGCAGACCACCCGTCCAGACGTGGTGTACCTACGATCATCATCATCATCAGTCTATAGCAGTCCACTGCTGGACATAGGCCTCCCCTAATGAGCGCCACAGCGCCCTGTCTTTAGCTTGACGCATCCAGCATCTACCTGCAGTCTTTCGCAGGTCGTCATCCCACCTGGCGGAGGGACAGCCTACCTACGATACCTACGATACCAACACATACCAACATAATGGGGTACCTAAGATACCTATCAACAGTCAAATAAAAAAATCTTAGTGCATAATTTACTTTACTACCATCACTACATAGTATAAAACAAAGTCGCTTCCCGCTGTCTGTCAGTCCCTATCTATGTATGCTTAGATCTTTAAAAGTACGCAACGAATATAGATACGGTTTTTTATAGATTCTACGCGGGCGAAGCCGCGGGGCACCGCTAGTTTATTACCTATATGGACCTAATTAAGTTACTTTTTGTAAACTTTATTGTTGCCTGAAATAAAGTTATTATTACAGAAATTAATATTTTCCTGTTCATATAATAAACACGAAGTTTGTTACGATGTATGTAAGTATGTTTGTTGCTCTTTCACGCAAAAACTACTGAATAGATTTTGATGAAACTTCATAATAATATAGCTTACATATCAGAATATATATAGGCTACAATTTATAAATATGTATACATTGTACTTATATCATCCAAAATATCTATCACCACGCAGGTCAAACCGCGGGGCGCGGCTAGTTTATAATAAATCGCTCTCTTTGCATATACTTATTAAAAAAAAAACAAATATTTTTACTTTTTTTTCAGCAAAACTATGCAATGCCTTAAAAACGGTCGTACCAAGTGGTGCCATGGACCAGCTATAAAAATAAACCATGAACCGGTCTCAGCTCCCGTTAGACTGTGACTCAGCCGAGTGTTTCGTAAACACCAGGACAACATTCATTTTTAAAAAGGAGCGCTTTCTGCTGACAGAATCTGAAGATACCGGCCGAGCTTGCAGGGGTTTCTGCATCAGAACAGAACTAGAACTTATACTAGGAATCAGTGTGTGTTATATGAACTGACTAGACCAAAATGATAATGACGTCCTCATAGCGGATACAACACGGCGGCCTGTCTCAACAGGTACTAGCCTTGTGAGCCATTATTCTGCCGTCCTTAAGCTAAAATGCCGTTATCTAACATTTGGCCATACAAAACATATTTTTACATTATTTGAATTATAGTTATTAGATGAAAGATAAGCTATTAGAAAGTACTTCTGAAGTACTATTTTTTGATACCTTCAGGTCGAACAAATTGTTGATGGTTTCAAAACAGCATACATTTTAAATTATTTCCCGCTATTTTGCGCATATCTCGAAATTAGGTTTTGGTAGTTAACGGCATTTTAGCTTAAGGACGGCAGTATTACAGAGTGCACAAACTGATGAGATCCACTAAAAATATGCACCCTAAACTGTAAAAAAGGTTGCTGCGCATAAGTTACTATGCAATGGCACCAATACAATACAATAACTCTTTATTGCACACCAAATACATAAAAGATACACAAGACAGGAAAGGAAAAAACAAATACAAAATATGCTGTACAATGGGCGGCCTTATCGCTAAGAGCGACACCATCTATTTATAATAAAATCCCGCTCTCCATAAGAGAAATGCCTACTGCGATGTTTCAGAGAAAGCTGAAGACTATCTGATAAAAACCGATTATACAAATAATTTATAAACGATAAGAAATTTGACAAATAATTACCCATTTATGTACCTATTTTTTATTATTTAATTGATGGGTTATTTAGTTTGTATTTATTAACATTAACTGATTCTAAGTATTTTTTTCTCATTAATAAAAACTCACAAATGCATGACGCATGCCCATAATGGGCAAATTACATTGTTACGCTTTTTTTATGTACGATCTTTTCCACATGTAATTGCAATAAATATACTTTGACTTTGACAAAGGAACATATATACAAACATGGGCACTCTGTATTCAGTTCCCTCGCTCTCGCAATCCGGTGGTCCGGCAGACGTCGACAAGCGGGGAGAGGTCATGTGCAGACCAAAATACTACCTACTGGAGTAAACGATCTTCTAGCAATGAAATCAACCTACCCCCTACCCTTTTAATGACAGTTTTTTTTCATCGAACTCTCTACCAGGCTACATTCTATGAGCTAAAGACAGGCGCTGGCCCATTTTCCTGTGCCCCGAAATCTACCACTGCTTTATAAGTTTCGCTGCTAACGTTGGTATCAAGTATTTTGTATGACCACAACGTATTTTTATTTTCTCATCTGATCCAGTATAGAGGAGCACCGCAGGGCCAGATATTACTTCAAAGGTCAAGAAAAGGTATAAATAAGTTATGGTTTTTAGTGGCCTGGTACTCTAAGGTCAAGCTACAATACAATACAAAAATACTTTATCGTACACCAGATACAGATCATTACAAAAGACATTACATGCGACAAGTACAATGGGCGGCCTTATCGCTTAGAAGCGATACCTCTTCCAGGCAACCTTTAAGCTATTTCAAGCTATTTCCCCCAAATGTCCCAGATCATCATAGGTTCGTCTTTTAGTGAGATGATGATGACTGCAAACAGTTGGTCTAATCTGGGATAAGAACCCGCTAATCTATGTAAGTAGCATAATCACCTTCATTACGTGAAACTTGCGTAATACACTTTCATTGTTTAGTTTGTAGGTATTCTCCAAAATGAGATAACATGGCTGTCACGAGCTCTGGGCTGGGAACCTTTTGGAACTTTCAAACAGAAGATCTACAGTGTTCGAGCAGCGGCATGGCACAACTATAAATCAAAGAAGATGGCGGCGGCGGCGGCAGCGGCGCGGCGCGGCGGCGGCGGCGCGGCGCGGCGGGGCGGCGGCGGCGGCGGAATAGACGAGTTATTCGTAACGTGTCACGTGAAATGTCATAGATGCGTATAGAATAGACAATAATTATGTAGACTACATTCAATTTTTAAACGATACGGAAGAAAAATAAATTGACAAATCGCGCTATGGACGAACCTAAATAAGCCTAAGACAATGTAATATAAGACATGATACAGGGTGGCTTTTTTTGATGAGGGGTGGTCTTGTGAAAAATTCACTTTGACTGAAAATTCATTTTGACTCCTTCACGACTTTTAGGTATATTTAACTCTCATGGTTTCAGATTTTGCCATCCACTCCCATCTCAAAAAGCCACCATATAGTATATAGGGTATAAAGTTAGAATAGATGTAATAGTGTAATTTTTACCTACTGTGCCAGAGCAACTTCCGGACAACGATAATGAGCCTATTTATAAAAATATGCATCGTAATTCTTACATTTTCCGTATTGTCTTGTAACTTGTCTATTCAATTTGAAGACAGTTTACTTATTATTTAATGTCTTCATTATGCCACTTATAATAACCATTGGTTTTTTTTACTATGAAATATGTATTTGGTTCTTTGAGACACGGAAGAGGTTTTAAAGATTATTTATCGGGTATTTATCGCGTACCTTTTGTTTTATATAACCCTACGTTTCCATCGCGTTACGCGATCGTGGTCACAGGGCGACTGGATGCACTCGGAGTTACAGCCGAGAATTGACGGCAGATCCACGACTACCCTCAATTCGTCTTCAGAATCACTAGATTCTGAAGTGAAAACGAAAACATCCTATCCTACTAATATTATAAACGCGAAAATTTGTATGTTTGTTACACTTTCTCGCAAAAAGTACTGAACAGATCGGGCTGAAATTTGCATACAGGTAGTTCCGGGCACGGAATAAAACATAGCCTACTTTTTATCCCATAAATCAGTTCCCATGGAATATGCATAACTAAATAACTAAATTAAAACGTTTCCATAGAAAGAACGCGTGCGAAGCTGCGATCAAAAACTAGTCTTTAATAAAACTTAGTAGTTTTATTAAGTATGTTTTCATTTTCAATCGTCGTGCATACCAACAATGATTCAATCATCTTCCAAGCAACGTTACTGATAAGCATCTGCAGTCATTAAAAGATCTTGTGATAAGGTCACGTAATATCACTATGCTAGTACCTACGTACGTACACCAGTCGTCTCGAAAACGTGTTTGTAAGACTCTTAAAGTACTCTATCCTTTTCTAACAATGATTATGTTCATCATCATCGGCATCATCAACGTATAGTCCACTGCTGGATATAACTGCCTCCCCTAATGCGCGTCTTCAGCCTGCCGAATCCAGCCTTTCGTCGAGATCTACGTCAAATATTTGAACGTCGTTTTTTTTTTTCGCTTTTGTATGGAGAATGATCCCCACGGAGGTCTTAATAATATTTTTGTCCAGCAGTGGACTAATAAAGGTTGATAAAGATGATGATATAAAAATACATACAGCCGCCATAATCCGCCTAAAATAAAATCTTCTCCTCTTTTGTTTTTAGTCGGTTAAAAATGTGCAGTTTCGTACAACATATACGTATAAAATGTAGAGTCAGCAAGGAAATTGGAAAGTTACACAATGCAAATAGTCATGCCTACAAAATTATTTTACCCATTTGTCTAAACTTTCACTTTTTCACGTTAAATAGTAAGAAATCTCTACCAACAAACATAGATACTAGAGAGTTGCCAGTTTTCTACTGGTTTTATTTCCTGTCTAAGGTGGGATTTGAACCCTTGATGTCGTATCATCACTGCCTTCCTCAAGGGAACCAGTTTTAATTCCTGGTCATTTAACACGACAACCTGATAATGTGGTCAAATATCAAATAGCAAAGTTCTTTATTTCCTATTATACCTTACAGGTGTCAGTTCAAATCCGGTCCATCAAATATGGTTATTCTAGCAAAAATGTAGGTACACAATTTTTACAATAAATATTCTATATTCTTATCACTACATAGTATAAAACATTGTCGCTTCCCACTGTCCGTTTGTCCCTATGTATGCGATCTTTAAAAATACGCAACGGATTCTGATGCGGTTTTTTTAAATAGAGAGAATGATTCAAGAGGAAAGTGTGTAAACAATTTGACACACGCGGGCGCAGCTAGTTAAGAATAAGAGTATTTTATTGTAAAAATTGTGTACATCATACATAAGTAAAGGTCTAAAATCGAATTAAAATAGGTATCAACAATTTAATCAATACCGGACATAAATAATATTTCGAAAATCACAGTAGCTGGCCAGTCAGGAAGTTGGCGGTGATTCACGCCCGTTCTTCGGAAAGCACGTTATCCTGTTGGTCCTTCGCCTGACCTCTCCCAAGTCATGTTAATCTGCCATCCCATAGGATTATGAGAGTGAGGGAATAGAGAGTGCACCTGTGTTTGTGCACACACTTGTGCACTACAACAGTGCACAAGTGTGTGCGCAAACGCGAGACTGGTCTCGCTTTAGAAATTCGGCTTGGACTTAGAAGGACATCATTAGTATATAGTATAAAATATGACTTGTCTAAGTGCTTATTTGTAAGCCTAAGGAAATAAACTTTCATTTCATTTCATTTAATTATGTATTGAAAATTAGCCCAACGCAAACAATTTTCAATGAGATGGCGGGGAACCAAGTTAGTACAAAAAAATAAAAAAAAATAAAAAAAAATATGTAGAACCTTATAGAGATGCTCGAACAAAAAAGAGTTATCGATAAGAAAATCTGAAAAAAAAGTGAAGAAATTTATGTAGACAATGGTAGTGATGTTCCAATAAAAGGGATATCGATAGATACGTAGGTATATTTGAAATGTCAAGTTTGTTTTAAAGCACACATAAAACAATCTAACCCAATGACAGCACGAGGCGATTTGATGATATTTAGCTATAATAAATGTAAACTGCTAAAAAACCTTGTTCGCAAAATCAAATCACAATAAAATATAAGCGGCAAAGATCTATTGGAATCCAAATGATATCTTTATAGCTAGTCATAATTTAAACGCTATATGAAAATTAAAAAAAAATGCTTTTCATTTATTATTAATGAAAATCTTGTAGCAGGTAAAACATAGATAAGGTTGGCGAGAGATAGAGTAAAGTGGGAGGGGAGGTATTTGCCAAAAGGGTCGACCCCTTTTGGCAAATACCTCCTCTAACCCCTCTAACAGAAAATAATAAATTACAATACTAAAATGTTTTATTCTCTTCACACAATGAGAAGAAAATCTATCGACGTTAGATGTCCCAAGTCGTCATCTCTACACACACAGTACACAGCCTGCGATAGAGCCTGTCGCCAGTCAACCGCTGTCGGCGCGCGTGCGCACTAGCGCGCGACATTCTTTATTCGAATTTCAAGCTTATTTTGAAAATTCCTCTCGATATTTAAATTGTATCGATATATAGTAGTGATGTGGTAGTGCAGTGATCCAATCTTCTCTTTATATGGAGCGATAAAGAGATAGATTCGAAATTCGAACTGTTCTGGTGATTGTGAAGGATATATTCGACTTCTAGGTAAGATGAAACCATTTTAATATTAATAATAAATTTTATTCATGATGAAGTAATATGGCCTTCGTCAACGTGTCAATGACATCAGCTAGTGTTATCAGCTTTTTCTGTAAGTTATTTTACGATTTTAACCGACTACAAAAAAGGTTGGGCACTGAGTTATTTATAATCCATCATACCTACATACATATATGTTATTTACATCTTTTCGTCGATTACTTCGTCAATTTATACACCGATTTTGACGATTATTTACTTATTATATAGAAATTGGTTCCAAAAAGGTATCATAATTTGTTATGTTCGTGGGATTACTACTATTTTTACTATTAGTACCGCAAAATAAAAAAACAGTGTACTTTTTAAAGAATTTAAAGTCTGGGTTTTTACAAAACTATGAAATTACTTACGTTGTAGGTACTAAGTTGTTTATCTCTAAGTTAAATAGTAACGGTCATTATGTGGGTAAGGCTTTTAACGGACTGCTCTAATCTTATTAGTACAAGGATATTATGTTGACATAGAAACACTGTACTTACTTACATGTACTGAAGTATTTTAGGGCGCACTAAAGTAATGTTTAAACCATCAGGTAAAACACGGCAATCTTTCAACAATCTATGGAGTTTCAGTGATACCTGTAGGAAAAAAAACTGTAATTTCAGAAGATTTTTTAGAAAAACCGATAGTTCAATTAATATCATAGTGTACCGCTTAAGTTGATTACTTTACCTAGCTTTGTACTTGCAGACTGGCTTGGTCACATTTTGGCCTGCTTGACTCCTAGATGCTAGCTAGGTACACTTAGTTTCTGACACGAAGGAATAACATTGTTTAGTTATGTTAGTAAATGTACTATTCAACGTAAGTATCTTTCTTCTTAACTAGGTAGATACATACATTAGTAATTTCATATCTAATGAAACTTACGGCCAAACAGAATAAGCGCCTAAGTTAAAATATACATTTACTGTAAAACATAAATGAATGAAAAGAAGAAACGTATACTATATTATTTATTCAGCTGAAAGTATAACAAAGACCCACTCAATGTTAATGGGCTTAGCAACAATAATATTGAAAATCAAACTATGAGTCATAGCTTAAATAGTATTTTAACGGTTTTTTTTAAATATTGGAAGAGAATATTTTATGGATGATTTGTCCAACGAGCTAAGACTTATGTAAGGTCCTCTTTAAATGAGTCATAATTTTAATATATCAACAAATATTTGCGGACGGGCCAAAGAACGAGATAATTAAATCAATAGTGTTATCTTATCTAATGCAGTATGACTAATGGCAACACAATCATAGGTTCATATTCATAACGACATTAAATGGATTCTCGCTTCGTTGACAGAATCGTGATTTTTTCTTTAATTTCGTATCTTTAATCGATATTAGTCAATTTTATTTTATTTTTATTGTTTCAACAAAATCAACAGCCCTTAATCTAAATAATTTAAACCTTAATAATCTAACTTACGGCCAATAAGAGATTTATATTATATAAAATAAACTAACAAAATACCAACAGTCTAACATTAACAAATCAAACAAACAAACAAAATACAACTTACAGAGATTATAAAACAGGTACAGTTAATTAGAAAAAAGATTATTTATATGAGAAAAATTAGATACAATTAAAACACATAAAGAAAAAAAGAATTACTAAAACTATTATTTATACAGAGTCCTCCTGCAGAACTTTTAAAACATCTCTTTTAAATCCTACTTTACTGGCATGAAATATGTCATGAAATATGTCAATGAACCAGTCTCCTTTATTACCTAGTAAATGATTAAGAGATGTTATGTTACTGAAACATGATTTTAAAAAGTAGGTACATAACTCCTTCTCTCCTTCTTCTTTGTCGTAGTCTTCATTGCTGAAGGGCGTGCCCGTCCTGGAAAGCTCACGGAGACGCTGATGAACCGCTTCCACACCACTCTGTCTTCGGCCTGTCTCAGGGCTGCAGGCAAAGTGAGTCCCGTTATTGCCCTAATTTGATCAGACCAGCGGGATGGTAACCTTCCTCTTGGTCTTTTCCCCTCTATTTTGCCCATTACCACTAGGTTTTCGAGGTTGTCTATACAGGTAGACTCCTTACTTGATTGGTTAAGACAATTTAAAGAAAATATTTCGTAAATCCAATTTTAAGGTTAAATATGATTGAGGAAACAGTTTACACTCCAAATAAATCGAAACAACTAGACAGCCATTTATCACAATTACGCGGCAACATGCACAAGAATGCAAAATCTGGGTGAAAGATTACATTACATAAGTTCACAGTCAATTACAGCCGGTTTGCAGTGAGAGGTGCAGACGGACACTAGTATAAATATTTTAATTGTTTGGTCGTGGCAAGCCTAGGCACGGAATTTATGTTACGTCATCGCAATAGCTTAAACTATTTTAGTTAATAAAAGTTCTTATATAAATTCATCGATAGGTTTTTTGGTGGGTGAAGTAGGACATCACTATTATTAACCGATTTTGAAAAAAGGTGGAGGTTCTAATTTCGGCTGTATGGTTATAATTTTTTATGTATATTCGTTGATTTCTTTGTTAATTATGGAAAGATTTTGAAAATGCTCAGGGCATTTTAACAATCTTTTAGAATATTCAGTTACCTATCTACCTTCCCACTTGTTATGTTTTCAGACAAATTTATCATATTTTAACTAATCACGCTGTCTGTCTGTCCCTATGCTTTGATCTTTAAAACGACGCAACGGATTTTGATGCGTTTCTAAAAGATTTCAGAGCATGGTTTATAAACTTTTGACACATAGATTTCCACGCGGGGTAAGCCGCGGGGCGCAGCTAGTTTTAAACTATGAGTCATTAATACGATGCTGGGCCCCTTCTTCCCTCGTGTGTTTCCTCAAGGTATTGATTTGTTCATTCATGTCATGGGGTATTTATTTTGTGAAGGTTCCGTCCTTGTGACAGGGGTTTTCCATTTCTTGCTTTTGCCAAATTATTTTTAATTTGTATCATAAAACATTATAGGTAGAAACCTCGTTGCTATAATGTACTTAATATTATCCTGTTATATTTTTATGTCTTCAACCTTGATTGGTTTAGGTATTTGATGGGGATCTTTTGATAGATGTATATTGTCAACAATCTAGAGATATCGACTGGTATCAAAATGGATCAGTTGAGCTACCTGTATATTGTTTGCAACAGACTGCAGTTATCTCAATCGTTTCCATTGGTAAAACAGCTTCGTTGGCGCGGTCCAAGTCTTCACTACTTTCACGAAATTGACTAAAATAAAATACAATTAAAAAAAAAAGGCATCGATATTGATTAGTTAAGCTATCTGTAGCTTTAACATTCTTAAAATATGTTTTATTTACTTTACTTGGAACATTACCTACCACTAGTTGGAACTAAACATGCAAAACAAGATATTACGCTAGAAAAAAGATTCCATTGTTATGAGGAAACCATGGACTGTTATTGCACAATGCAGTTGTTGATGGAAGAGGAAAATTTACATCACTCCATGCCTTTTTGTCATATTTCATTGGCTCTATGAGACGTGATATGGGAGATTAGGATATGGGGACCTACCTAAAGGGAGTAAAATCACATGGGTCACATTCTAAAAGGTTTAAGCGGAGTGGGCAAGATAACAGAAACAAAGCATAGCTAGACCACGCTAGGCTATATTAGTCCCATCAATCGAAAATGCAGACATACATAGCATAGGTAGGTATGTCATCTACATGTGGCTGAAATCATAAATAACGTTTTTGCTGTTTATGAGATTTGGCACAATTGCGTCAATCCGACGCAGAGCTATCTAGCAAGTTTTAAGGTATTTAATTTCTATGGACCGTAAAATAAGCTATATAAGATCTGTAAATTTTCTATCGAAGTCTGGATTAAATATTTTTATCGTATGCCGTCCTATAGCATATATGTACATATATATACACATGAAGTACCTATGATCTGACGAAATTGATATACTTAGATTAAATCGTCCGAAAACAGAACGATACAATTCGAAAATTTCCAACCAGCTACAAGGCCTTCATTTCTTAAATATAAATATAAATAAAAAAAGCCACAAAAAGAAGGTAATCAATACACTTCAATTATTTTATTGATGCGCCTTTTTGTTTGTCTACATTTTCTAATGCGTTCGCGCACGCCTATAATAATATTTCAGTTTGTTATTGCACTATTATTTATTTTTCAATCTCCGTGCGAAGTCTGGTCAGAAGCACATTCTCTTTTCTCCCGATTACGAAATACGATGTATTGATTGATTGCACATACCTTGAATTGATATCTCTACTGTATATAATATTGATACGATCAATAATATTTTATCACCTCTTCTAACTTTCACTGTACCAAAGACCTGAAGGGTCAACCAAATTCAAATTCCCTTTACTTTGTAAAACTAACATTTACCATTTTTTTTAGGGACAAGGGATTAATTTCAACTATAGGGTGTTTAACTCTATAAAAGAAAAACCATACAATATATTATTGAGATAACTAAGGCAAAAAACAGTAGGTAAATGTTAGTTTTAGTTCACATTTTCAAATTCAATTTAAACTTTTCAATTCTGTTTTTAACACCATAAAATAGAAGGCGCCATGTTGTTACGTCATACAGCGAGTAGAACTGAAAAGTATCAACTGTCTTCAGCAACATTTGCGCATTTGTTTAGGTAGGTACCTACCTACACAGGCACATAGCCGACTGACGTCATGACCATAGAGCAATTTAGCCTTTTACGTCACGGGCTGTAAGAGTTTATGACGAGTTTCCTCCCGCGAACACTCAGGTGGTGGAATTATCTCCCCGCTGAGGTTTTTCCCCAGGACTATTAATATGGGTTTTTCACCATGGGTCCCCTAAGACATTAAAAGCAAGGAGCGTGTATAAAATAAAAATACAAAAAATAAAAATGCTGGACACGGTGGTGGTTCACGGCTGGACATAGGCATCCTCCAAAGAGCGCCATAGCGCCCTGTCTTCAGTTTGACGCATCTAGCATCGTCCATGATAGGCTGCGGTAACCTCTTCCCATCAGGCTGGCTGCATCCATTTTTGCTACCTTCGTGGTATAAAAAAAACGTCCAGCGTTTTCATCAAATTACACGTGAAACCTGACAATGTTTAAATGCATATTTATGATACTTATCGATCGAATAAAATATATTTGTTCTTGCTTTTTAGCACTCTAGAATCGAGTTGAGACTTTTTTCTAAATTGGCTGTAACACCCTATCGTTGACAATGGAGTGACATTTTACGCCAATACTGACTGACTATTACTTATTGATAGGTTACATAACCTATGGTTACCTGTCTGTGGTCACACCCCGGTGTGACCCCATGGAATCTCACGGACAGGTCTTGTCAGCTGACGTTAACGCTGACCCACAAAACAGTTAGTTTTACAATCTCTCTGTGATTCACTCCGAACAACACAGCACACGGAACTAGCAGTATATTAGCAGTTTAATCTCGGGTTAATAAGGTACAAATTGCTGTTGTGGTTTGGTCCATTCATGAGTGAAATCAATGAATCATTGGTGCAACAACGCTTGGAGTTGTAACCAGAGGCTCTGACCAAAGGTGAGTTAGTGATCTTCTATTTCAACAATTGTAATGTGTCATTGAAGGTTACGATCTAGATTTGCTTTTAGGTCTCAGAAGTAGAAATTTCGACGAAATCTGTTCCACAGCCGGCGAAGGTCCGCATGCGACACGGGAGGTTTCGGTTTCGATTCCCGCCCCGGGATAATTATATGTTTGTAGGATCCGCAGCTCCGGTTGTTCTGTGTGTTTTCTATGTACCCTATCATAAACAATATATATCTATGTCATAACAATTTTATCTAGTAGCTATAACACAAGCTCTGCTTTCTTTGAAGTAATAATTTGGGACAAGATGACGTTGTGTGGATTGTTCGTTTATCAAAATCAAAATCATTTATTTGCAGTCAACGGGTTATAAGTTGGTATGCTTATTATAAAACGTCCCATGCGAAGACTCATCAGCTGAAACAGCTTTGGCGTGCAAAATTATATAATGTTAATTGCAAATATGTATACTGATTAGAAAATTAATAATTTTATCTAGTATTATGTTTTTTATAACAAGCCAAAACTTAAGTAGAGCAATGCCAACGAACGCCTCATTTTCCCATTATGCGGTTAGCTGAAGAGGAAAAAATTTCGCTGTTTTTCGAAACGATGAGCTAAATAACTAATAACACCTCGTTATGCACCCATATTCCCACCATAATAACAGCCCATAAGACATGCCACAATGAGTGAAAGCTGCATAAGAACAATGTGACTTTATGACGTCAATCGGCGTATTTAGCGCAGAAGGGAGCAATGTGTTGGGACTTGGGAGTCATTGGCCCTCTGTATGTTATGGTTTATGTGCGTTGCCGCTTGCCGCAGATTATATCTGTGCACCTCGCGCCATACATTTTGTATGGCGTGAGGTGCACAGATATTGTGACCGAGTTGTACGTGGTAATTGGCAAAGTCATTGCATGGCTAAGTTTACAAAGATTGTGGTAATCAGATGGAGTGACAATAAACTAGAATTTAAAATGTTAGTCAACGCGGTTGAGTCTTTATTACATATCGTAAGATAGCGGTAGAAGATCAAAGATGCTACTCAAAGCTTTATTTATGTGGTGGTTGATATAACGTCCCAAACACACTAACTGAAACTTATCCACCCATTCCATTCCACGGAACGTAGGGTACTGGGATGTTTGATTGATTCCATAATTTCATAACACAAGCTCTGCTTAGCTTTAGGCGAGAAGAAGCTATGTGAATTGTTTAGCATTTTTTTTTTTTTTGGTTTTTCACCCGCGAGGCATGGGTCATATTTTTCGAGTGTTGCTATGAGGTGGGTGGGCACTTATTGTGTTTTATTTAGATAAATAAAATAAAATAAGTGCCCGCCCACCAGTTTAACTTAACTACTTTTTTTAACTTATTTTTTCCTCCAAGCATGAAAACGCCTATAGCGATTTTGATAAATGAGGTATCTCATTACAACTTTCTGGTCTGCGACACCGTTGCTCATAACTCTTCGCCACCTCATTCTCTCATTTGGCAAATAAATTTGATAAAATGTAAGTAAATGGCTTCTTATTTTGCTTAGGGAAAGTGGTCAATCAGACCTTAGGCTAGCATTTGCCTGTCTTTGAAAATATGTGTTCCATTCGTGAACATTTCTTTATTTAGTTTGAGTGGAGACCACTCGGTAAACGTAGTGTAGGACACCCTCCGACCAGGTGGGATGACGACCTGCGAAAGACCGCAGCAAGCTGAAGACAGGGCGCTATGGCACTCATGGGGGAGGCCTATGTCCAGCAGAGCTATAGGCTGATGATGATGTTATTTATATACATATATGTATATTTACTTTTTTACTCAATCTACGCTTCCCCGCAGGTGAATAGACAGACAGGAATGATAAAATATATTCTGCCGTTGAACCGGATGCAACATCCGTGAAAGCGGGCACACAATCACAGATGAAATGTCTTATAAACAACACTTACCCATTTGAAGAGCATTGACGACAATAGCTTATTCTGCAGGTAAGCAAAAACGTATTGACATCCATACAATCTAGCGGAAACGCTTAAAGCAGTAAAGACGTAATTTAATTGCAAGTTAAACAATAGAAGTATCATTGTGAGGAACACAAGCGATACAAAGTTGATGATTCTTCCTGAGTCGCAAAACATTGATTGACGTGTGCATTGGTTGTTATATATTGACCCCATAAAGACGGAGAGCGATGTTATGCTTATAAAATACGCGAAAACGATCTCTGCAGATCAGTTTAGATAAATAATAAATTAATAATGCTGGACGGACAATTCACACAGCATCATCTAGTCTCAAGTTAAGCAGAGCTTGTGTTATACGTGCTAGATGACTGATATACCTACTTAATACAATACATTATAGGTACATATTTTTATTGTACATAGTTAACGACCAGAACACCAGGAACAAATATCTTCAGATCGTACACACAATTGTCCCGAGGCGGGAATCGAATCCACACATCCTCCTGCGTAGTGTATTGTATTAAGTATATCAGTCATCACTAGATAATGCTTTGTTAATAGTCCAGAATTATCTATTTATTAAGAAGGAAGCTGCGCCCTTTCCTCTAGTACAAGAGTACTAGAAGAAAGGGCTCAGCTCCAAATCAGCCCGTGGATGTTGTGAGAGCCGACTAAGAAGTCTGATTTGGCTGATTTGGAGGAGTCTATTCTTACGCCGCGTCCGCCCGCCACATACTATGAGACCTTCGACAAGATGTCGATGTATGAGACAGTCGGTTTCTTAGACCTAGATCGACTCTCGTCGATAGTTTTCTTCCGTGTGTTACAACAAAGCTACTTCCCTGTGCTGTAATACCTCGGTAATTAGCACGTTATGCTATGGTTTTCTTGTGTGATCGATTGATTTCTCTTATCTTTGAGTGGCGTGCGAGTTAAAATCTAGATTTTTTGCGTTTGTATTACGGTTGCCAAAGGCATTTTGCAATCAGTTTCCTTCACAGTTATATACCCATTTACGTACTGTTTTAGGTTCATCGTGAAGGCATTTTGGTGGTTCAAGTTGTTCTTTCTGGTTATGGTCCAGAGCTTGAACCCCACTTTAGGTCTCTTTGACACATTTGCTTAAAAATTACATCAAAATCTAATAAAACCCAATAGTTGTTACGATTCGCGCGCCGACATCATTTGTATGCATTTATCTGGTTTCATTTGTGGTCAGTTTGCTGAACACTGCCAAATATCTAAGATCACCACTAATTTTCAAGCTCACTCCGCTCGCGTAATAGGTGCTATAAATGTAATAATTACGTTTATAGCTTCTGGCTATGGTCCGGGATTTCAACCCTGCTGTAAGTCACTTTACGAAATTAGTAAAAAAAACTGTTTACATTCGTAACCTACATTGTTTCAATACAAATAATATGTACCAATTATCCTGTGTTGTCAGGTACTTGCATACCAATCAAGGTTATTACTTTATCAACATGATGTAAAGCGTATAATAATGGGAATTCTTTTCTGAATTTAAGCCTCAAAAAATAACGCTATTTGGGAGCTAAAAGCTAGACAATGCCACAGATAATATACAATGCTAAATACGGACTGATTTTGTTTGCATGGAACCGGCCTGACCAGTTTTGGAGACGACAGATTTGGCCTCTTAGCGCCGTGGTTATCCGCTTAGTTAGATGTATGTCTATCTAATGATTATGAGTTCACGTTATTACATAATATATCAAATTATAATTACGCTACTAAAATAGTACGTAAAATAAGTTTAGAGCATACTCTAAAGAAGATATCTACCTAATACGAGGTTATTTTACTCTATGTATTTATTTTAGGAAAACAATCAGCACACTAAAATGGGTAATACGATAGATATTTTCAGGCCATTTACAAGTATCCACTGATATTTACATTACATACATATAGTACTGTCAAAGCCGCTTTGGCAGATATTGGCTTGCAAAGTTGCTTATTTTGCACACACATCTTCACAAACCTTCGGAACTGGCCCGTCCAAATCAATAGGACCAGAACGTGGAAAACAACTTGTTTGTACTACTAATGATGCTGTTGAATCTTGATGATCATTATACGTATAGAGAACGTTCAATTCAACCGTGCAAAAGTAAAGGGGACGTTGTTGTAATGCTTGGGACGTGCTTCAATGTAAGATTTGATATCCTTCTCAGCAATTACCGTTCTAAGTTTATAGACTAAAGGTATTCTGTACACGTGAGTCACTCTGAAATGTTATCTACAAAGTTTAAGTAATTTTTTTTAAATAATTAAGAAAAACAGAAGAAATGCCTTGAAATAAGTATAAAAACAAATTAGTGATCACTAACCCAAAATGTTAAATAAACTTGGTATACCCTACATAATCGGTGCTTGGAGTAGGTATCTACGGTTGAAGCTTTTTGCGGAAGATGTTGCGAGATTTTCTCTAGTCGGTAGCTCGGTAAACAGGGCACTAGGCAGTTAGGCTTGGTAGAGTCGTAGGTGAATAACCGTCGCCAGAGCAAATGTTTGTACAATAATTCGGGGCCTGCCAAGCATATCTTCCTTCAGCTGAAAGAAAAGAACTAAACATTATCTATTTCTTATTGTCTATTTAAATAGGTATTAAATTTTTTTTTTCTTGTAGAAAAAGGGTCAAATAGTCGGTCCTCATGGAATTTAACAAAGAAATTCCAACTTTAAATTGTAAACCACCATAAAGGAGAAAGCTCACGCACAAGTAAAGGTAAATTTTCACCAAACTAATGATGCGAGCAATCGAGTTCAAAGAGCCTAATGTTACTGAACTACTTTCTAAAATTATCGAAATTAAACAGAAACGTAAAATTTTAATCAATTTTAACCAATTGCGTAATGTACTTAAAGTTGCTCCCATCTTCCGAAGACCGGAAATAACTGGATCATTTATAGATTTAAATTTAAATGAAGGTAATTAAAAGGTGGTAGGTATACGAACAGGTTGGTCGGCACATGCCATTGCATAATATTGTAAGCGTTGACATCGATGGATTTAATTACAATTTAGTGACTGAAATTGAAAGTAAATTTATTACTGTGAATGTGCAAAGAGAAAGATGATTTCATAAGATAAGACAAAAGAACACAAATAATAAACACGATGTCTTTGAAGCATCTTGTGCAATGTTTTGTTTTATTTTGAATAAGTGAATTGAATTTGTAAGAGAATTTCTGAACAGTTCAAGATTTTCTTCCGTACCTATATAATAATTATAAACGAAAGTAAAGGTACGTTGGTTAGTAATTTGATTCTTCGGTGGTGTTTTTCGAAACGTATATCTAACTCAAGTGCTCGTAAAATAAACTCAGAATTTGGAATCTCACAAGATTATTCGATGCCATTATTTGCGAGGGGTATTATTCACTTTGCTCGCAAATAATGGCAAATATACAATGGCTTTGAAGGCAAATATGTAATAGGTAAAGTAACTATTTCAATATGTTGTAATGAGCCTTGATTCTGATTATCAATGTCCTCGCTGGCACATGTTTGTTGATCATCTTTCTGAATACATCAAAGCGTTGATCGTAGTCGGACTTAACTGCGGTCGCCGCACTGGTTTTCCTTGTGCGTACCGGCCGTTCCTCCAGTTGATTGCAAAACTGCAGCATCACTGGACATTACCTGGTTTATAGCGGAGCATTTCACTTGGACGTGTCGGACTACTCTCCCATCGGATTATGAGTGACGGAATAGTGAGTGCACCTGTGTTAAGCACATACATAATTGTGCACTATCATTTGTCCTGCAGACATGGCTAAACCCCGTTGAAAGTGGCTGCCGCGCTGCATGCCGCCGTGGCCAAAAACTTGGCAAGGACGGCATCATAGCACATATTATACATATTTGTGCACTATCATTTGTCCTGCAGACATGGCTAAACCCCGTTGAAAGTGGCTGCCGCGCTGCATGCCGCCGTGGCCAAAAACTTGTCAAGGAGGGCATCATAGCACATATTATACATATTTGTGCTAGCGATCTAAACTGCGTTGAAACTAGCCATCAATTCTGCTAGAAGGACATCACATCACTTGTAAAATTATAAATGAAATGAAAAATATATATTTATTCTGATAGAGCAAAAAACTTAATTATCTAACTATAGTAAACAAATACAGCACACGACTTAAAAAGACTTAAAGTATATAATTGATAATATGCATTATATATATATTATATATATATATTTTATTATATCTAAATAAATTTAGTGTAGATCAAGCCGTGTGTGATGGTCAGTGCCGGGTTCCTGCGCATTTCATTATTAGTATTAAAGTTTCATGGCCCAAGACTCTTGGGCCAAAATGCACCTGGTCCATGTGCTGCGCAGCGAATGCGTGCGATATATTAAACGATGCAATAATATGTCATAAAATATAACTGCCTGTGTCATAACAGCCTGTCTGCTTGACTGAAGTTCATTACTTTCACGCCCTTCCTTTTGTCTCGGAAATGCAAACCTCTTTATATGTTCTTAGTAGGTATTCCACTTTTACGTTTTCCTTTTTACATCATGGCATGTTTACATCACAGCCCTTTTTCGAAAGCACCAACGCACGTAATCAGGTAGTGATAACAACCAGATTATATGCACTTTTTGCACCAGAAATGGCGATCACCTACATTTCATGACATCACTTCCTACCTGCTGGAAACTGGAAAGGCTAAGCGGTTGTAGAATCATATGCCTGGACGCTAACTACACCGATATGTAGTAATAGTAGAAGTATGACAACAAGCTTTTCAAGAGTTTGGACCTTATTAGCCGCGCACATAGGGAAAGACCAGTTTTCTTACTCCTGGGACTCTACTACGCGCTGCATTATGTTAAAAGTTTAAATCCCTACGACTTATGTTTTTCTGTATTTTTGTGTGTTTTCCTTTTTTGTAACTATGTATAACATTGTGTGTGTGGCTATCAATAAATTCTTTTATTATTTTAGTAGTCTTCACAACCTTCACTCTCATCAGATTTTATTGCCACCTGGGGACAAATGTTTGTACAGAATTGTACTGATACTTTCAAACTCACAGTCAAAAGAAGTTAACTTTCAATCAAAAAAAGCCGTTTTCCATTTTACCAATCATTTCGGAACTAAAATGCCGCAGACAAAGAAAATGCTAAGGATTAAACAGATAAACACATAGGTACATAAAGCCGAACATAGACCGCAGTATCTTTCAAAGTCAGTTAAAAACAACCTAATTTACACTGGCCGATAAAAAGATGCGTCAATGGCTTAGGGGTTAACAATTGCTCTGAGTTTTAATATTGATCAAAGTGTGAAAAATGTCCTCAACCCAGTAAGGTAGAGTGGACCTGCCAGTCAGTCTATAAAAGGTCGTATTATGTCGTCTGCCGGTTCCACCTGGCGAGGGGAAAGTGGGGGTGAACGGACAGCTGCACCTGTGCTCTGGCATTTTTGAGATTTCTTACAGGTTTGCGAGCTTACTTTGTTTTATGTATTTATTACATCTATTCTAACAGGTAATAGGCCTAATAATAGAGTAATCAACATAATAACATAAAGGAATAACATTGTTTGTAGTTAAATTAGTAAATATGTAATATAAATTAGTATGATCCCTCCATAACTTCCCATTGACCAATGCTGTTGAATTATTATCAATCTTATAGAAAAACGTTTTTCCTTCCTGTTTTTAACTTGAAATAGATATTATTACAAGCGACAAATAGAAGATACCTATCAAAGAAACCTTACACGTTTCCGGCACCCTCCTTCGGTAGGTTTCTCTAAATACGTAAGTAGTAATTTATACTTTGTAGTAGGTACTATACTATGTCAGTACATAGGTTTATTATATTACAAAGCCAGAGGTATCTACTAATACATTATATATTTTTGATATGGCAATGGACCTTGCGATAGATTCCTTGAAATTTGAAACGTTGTTGTGCATTGTATGTTTGACTGAGCATTATTTGTATGCACTTGTGATTTTTACAAGTCAATTCAAACATTGCATTGTTTGAATGCCTAATCTCCTTCATTCTAAGATCGTGTTTGACACACTTATGAAGGCTTTGTTCGGGTCAATATCACTGTGTGAAGTCATGTTGGCATTGCATGTTCTCTTGTTCATTTATACGCCGGTCATCTTTATTAATTTAGTTTCGGCTCTTTGGCTTCACCTTGGCAGTAATTGATTTTCTATTAATTGCTCATCGTAAACGAATACCAAAACTGGTTTTCTTCAATATTTGTGTTGTCAACTTCTCTGAACTGTCCAGGGATCGTCCAATAATTGGATGAATCATTTACCTGTTATCCTACGAACAAGAATGCCGTTTTTCACTCGTAAAAAATACAAAACTCTAGGCATAGTATTCTTTTTACCACTCCCTCAAAATGGTGACTTTACTGCTAAAGAACACTGAGCAAACCCAGGTTTTGCTCATATAATGGAATAAAGAATATTATTCAACTTGTAGAAAAAAGTAATTATCGTACATACCACCAAACTATGGAATGATAAACTTGGCTTATGAAAATCATTCTTCTAGGCGGACAGCGCCATCTTTAAATAATCTCTCAAAGAACAGGTATGGACTTTATATTATGGGAGTTGCACCTCAGTGAGATCTACTAATTTTAGCTTAGGTATCGAAAGGAAGGAGGTAAGGCGGTGTTCAACCTTATTAGAAATTCATTCGTTCGCGGTTTGAAAGAGGTTTGTAGCATTCTAACCCTCCATGGTTGGTGACCAAAATGAGTTAGTTTATAAAATTTGACCTTTTTTTATAAATTACGAAATAATAATATGTAGATACATGTAGGTACCTAGTACATCTCGTTAGTCGAGGAGAAAAGTTTTATGTTTAACTCGCATCGTTAACTCGAGATCAAGTGCTTTTTGGTTCAAAAAAGTTTTGTCCTGTTGTTGAACAAATTACTATTATTATTATTATCATCGTGTTTCCGTTGTCTGTGTATGCGAACGCATATTTTCTGCTCATATTACACACATGTTTGTCAAACTGCATCACAAATAAAACTTGATTGAATCATCAGGAATTTTAACATCTCTGAATGTTCTGTAAAACATTGTACAGTTTTTTCACAATAATGTTATGAACTCAAGAAATGAAAAATATACTTTACGTCTTATTTGCATAATGTTCTGTATCTGGTGTGCAATAAAGTATTTTTGTATTGTATTGTATTTTATTGTATTTGCGTTTTTCTATGGATCCACTGGTCTGAAATAAATAATTTATTATTATTATAATATTTGTATCCTCATCTTGATTTGGGACTAGTTTCTGGGCATTCAACTTCTCAGTGTCACGTCTTCATGCATCTCTAGGCATTGCATGCCACACGTGAGTGAGTTACATTAATCGCGTGAGTTTCAATCGATTCTCCCGTCGTCGTGTCACAGGTAAATGGAGCTGTCAAATAGTTGAGCATGAAGCAACTGGCTGACCCACATTCCTCCGTAATTGGATGTTATGGAGGTAGTATGGCAGACTGTTACAGGCCGGTACCGACGACGTACAAATATTCATTGTTTCACGTTGTGCCGATTCATTGTTGTTATCAAGGTTACTAGATTCTTGTATGATGTCTCTCCTCGTTTTTTTGAACTTATGTTCACGTATTTTTTTTTTATCCCAGTAATTAGCTATTCTGGTCATCCAATTGACACTTTGTTTAATAACTAGCTGCGCTCCGCGTGGTGATAGATATTTTGGATATTATACGATATATTTTTTTGAATTTAGCCTGTGTTATTCTGAAATGTAAGCTACTATATTATTGTGAATTTTCAACAAAATCCATTCAGTAGTTTTTGCGTAAAAGAGCAACAAACATACATATATACATACATCCTCACAAACTTTCGCGTTTATAATATTAGTAGGATATGTTCTAATCAAAAACCACAAGCGCTGGACAGGGGAAAATGGTGATTTCTCGTATCGGTGGCCTCCGATGACCGAGACACACTACGGGACTCGGGTCGCTGAGCCATAGGTAGCAAGGTGAGTTCTTATAGTAAACCATAATCTTGAATGACCTTATGTTTTACTGTTTTTGTGAGAAGTAATTAGGGCAATAGACCCTAATTACTTTTCAATAAAACCGATAGCAAAGGGTTACTTACTATTTACCCCGCGCCCCGCGCCGCCCACAAAGGTTGTTAGCTTCTGTGGAAAGTTGAAGCCTGATCCTTAAGTATACAGCGTCCACTGTTCTTGAAACCCTTTCCGCCTTTTACTTACACTACTGGATTGTCAACTTCATTTGCATCGAACTTTTCCTAGACGCGATCCTGTTGGAAGAGTAATATTTAGTATTCTTTGCAACGAGTTTGTAGATAGGTGGGTAAGTTTCATGTCCCCTTGGGAGTGTAGTAACTTTTGTTTGTTTTTTTTATTTCCACCGTAGGTACACATGTTACACTTGATGTCGTTAAGTTCTATAAATTTTAAAAGTTATATTACTATTTTATTATGTAGATGTTAGTGTGTGCTATGCACACTAACTTTTGACATAGGAAACCGTATGGTGTTTCCTATTGATAAGAAAATTAATAAAATGCAATGCATAATATTTAAATCTTTCTGAATATAATGTGACATATGAAGTTCAGATTGAAAACTCTACCAACTCTTCATGAAATTATTGTTCTTCATGTAAATTTTTCTCCGTGTTTAGTCTCCTATCATTCTGTTAGTTGTCCGAAAAAAATACAGCAGGTATTAAGTTGTTTAACACCAACTCAATTAATTATTAAATAGCCAAATCTCAGTCAGATGAAACTATTTATGCCAGCGCACGTCAACTGTTGAGACCTGAAAATTCTTATCGTTGGTCATGGTCTCTAGGCCTAAGTTATTCCAAAGGTATGCGTCCGCTTCGCCTAATTACTTGAACCACGGTCAGAGCCCTGCATCTGTCTCCGTCCTACACCATTGGCCAGCCAGCCCAGACCATAGAGAATGAACTGAACGAACTAAACTAACTGGCTTTACTTACTTTATAGTTTATTTAGTACGGACCACGCTACCGAGCAAACCGCACGCGAGTTTTTACTTTTACCTCCCGCAGAGAAGCGTCTGAAAAAGTCCTAATAATAACAGTATTATTCATGGGATCACAGTTATAGCTAAACCAGAGCCAGTGATGTGTAGTGTTGTGAATATCGGATTGTTTCATTGAAACAGGTATGTTCTTTGTTTTGTTTTAAGTCTGGGAAATCCGTTTTGTTTGAATGTGGTTTAAACATAATAACATACTGTGTCACGTTTTTGCTAAAGAGCTTGTTTAAGTAGGTATACAAGTAGGTACCAAGTATTCATTTAATGGGTTTAGGTGAGACTGTTAAGGACACAATGCTCCTTAATGACATTTTTAATTTACCTTATACCTAATTACCTACATAGAGGTATATTATTAATTTTGCTAGATTTTGTTTTGTTGAAACAATTGTCATTTTTTGTAACATAATTAGTTTGTTATAAAAAACTGAAAACGTACTTGACTACCTTAGTTTTAAACAGTTTTTTTAACTTTTGCGGGATAAATATTAAGAATATTTAATTATTTCCGAGGGGTTAATTATTAAGAGACCTTCTCGAATCATCCTCTGTAAAACAGTAAAAGAATCACCCAAATCAGTCAATAAATGACGGAGAAATCGACAAACATACATAAAATAAATACAGCCGAAAATAGATCCTCCTCCTTTTTCGGAGTCGGTTAAAAATATATCATTATTACCAAGTGCAAAATAATTGTTTAGTGATTACGATTAGGTACCTACATACCAATTGAATGAATGCAATACTACTAATAGGTCTATAACAACTTAATAATTCTGATTATTTCTGATAACGCGACATGGCCGGTCGTGTTAGTGTGAGTCGTCAACTTAATAACACTATTGTTATCAAATTGTCCTTTATTTTGACGTAAGTAATTTATTTACGTAAATCACGTCTTTTATCCCAAGAGAATCCAAACCAAACCCACGAGAGCATTTTATAATTATAATTTATTAATTAAACAAATAAGAACTAGTAGGTATTTATAATTGAAACACTTAAGCTACAGTAGATTGTTTGCAATAGTCTGCAGTTAGCTCAATTATTTCAAATAAGTTAAATGAAACAACTCAATTGAGCTAATGCAGACTATTGGAAACTATCTACAGGTAGCTCAACTGATCCAATACATAATGTTTTATTTCCTAGATGTGTACAAATAGCTCTTAAAATAATATAACAAAAGCCCAACATGCACCCTGCAAGGGTATTGCAATATAAATTTAAAGTTATATGCTAGATATTTATATAGAAGAGACCTCCTTAAGTCCTTAAAGGTACATATAACCAAACCATATCAATAACGACTGGTACCATCGTCTTGACTCAGTACATGTGGTCTTGAGGACGCTTCAGACTTGAAACGTCCCCAAGACGCTGGCATTGCCCGCCTTATGTTTCTTCCTAAGAATTTTCATATTTTTCCCTGTAACCGCCGCCGCCGCCTGCACACATTTGTAGGCTAATACAATACAATACAAATACGCTTTATTGCACATCAAACACAGAAAAAAAACAGTAAAGAACAAACAAATAAAGATACAGATGCACAATGGGCGGCCTTATCGCTAAGAGCGATTTCTTCCTTTGGATGGACACGTATGTATAGTCTATCCATCCAGAATGTAGAATGTTTGTAAACAGAGCCACTGACAGTTCAATCAGCTGATGTAGGGGTAAAAAACATTTTTTTATTTAGGTTAGCTCTTGCTTGTGACTTCGTTTGCGTATTCTTCGTTGCTATAGCTTAGTATAGGTACCTATAGACGCTGATGTTCCTCTGGCCGGTATGCGCGCTTTGTTCGCGTGACTTGTATTCGCCTCGCTGCGGTCGTGATCAGCATACCTTCCATCATCCGTTTTTACTTCGCTTTTATTGACAGGGCATATTTCACTGTTTCTTTACGCATTTTTAATGTATAGGTTTGTGTTGAAACTGCATATTTTCTATTCGTTTGTCAATATTTCTTTTTCTCGTATAATTTATTTAATATTTACCGAACCAAGTTTTATTATTTGGCAATTTTATGGCTCCTTCCTATCTAGCAACCTTCCCATCTCGTAGCAATTTAAAACAACTTAAGTAAAGTTTCAAGTTTCATAGATTTTGTTGCGTTTGGATACCTTTTCAATAAATAGTTGCTTTAATTCTGACAACAGCCGCGTAGAAAGAAAGTTATCTTTAAAATCACGGAACCATCTAGGCATAGAACACATACACACATACGTACATATAGTAAACAAAGTCGCTTCCCGCTGTCTTTCTGTCCCTATGTATCAGATCTTTAAAACTACGCAACAGATTTTGATGTGGTTTTTTTAAATATAATAGATAGAGTTTTCACCCGTGCAAACCCGGGTGGGTCGCTAGTATGTTTATAAATCAGTGTAACAATCATAAAACGTCGCGTAAGATCAAGCTCTTAATTTGAAATTTGAATTGCTTTTTATTGAATCTATCTATCTAACCAGCCGGTAAACACCCACTGCTGAGTACAGGCTTCTTCCTTATCTCGCCACCCCTGGCGGTCTTGTGCCAGTCGGATTTGTATTGAATAGTCTTCCTTCTACATTACGACTAACGAAACAAATGAATTATAATAAATCCATGCGCAAACGCAACATAATTAAGGTCGCGAAGAGTCACGCACGGGCGGCTGCAATGTTACCCTCATGTTACTGTCGAGGTGAAGTAACAAGTCTGTAACAGCCGCCCGCGCAATACTTTGATTCCGATCTTCTTACTACACAACTGTATCTACTGGCTCAAGTACTTAATAAATAATTATGGCTATGTTATTAGCGATTGTTGTGGTTTCATCAGATATGGCCAGCCATGTGTCTTCCGAAGGTTTTGATTGCGTAGTTTGGTGGAGTATATCGGTTAAGCTTCTCCTTTCTCTACTATTTCTATTCCATTGCCTTTTGAGGTAAATAAAATAAATAAAAAAGGATTTTATTCCATATCACAAAGTCAAATCGAGTAGGTTAGGTAGATGCACATCATAATTTTAGGAGTAAATAGAGAATTATGTCAGATGTCTTGTGTGGTATGTCTTCTTGATATGGACCGCCTTCTGCGATGTATGCCTTTTGAGCTACCCATCCAAAATAAACTTCAATAACATTAAACCACTATATCCCTGTCTTACTCCTCGATCAAACAAATTTCGCTTACCAATCGTGGGTTCCTAGTTATGTTAAGCTTCATTCTCAGATCCAAAGAATGCATCAGTATGTTCCTAACGGCTACTTTGCCTCTTTAGGGCACCTGCGTGGGACGCGTGGTCGTTGACTTTTCCCAGACCTTTGGCATTAGCTCCGCATTGCATCAAGGCTACAGGCGTCTGGAAAGTACTTATAATCAACACATGTAATTCCCTTATTGATTTAGTTTTTTTGTGTTTGTCTGATTCCCTAACAATTCATTTCCTCCACCTGATCAGCATACATGCCCAAGGTAAACATGGTTCACGCAAACAAGAGGGGTTTTACTATTATCACTACGTTTGGCAGATTGGAGATCGCAATAGAGGTGTTAAAACTACACACAAGAATACTTCTGCCCTTTCCCTGGTAGATTCCCTAGTCCACTACTAGTACTTTACCTTACTTTTATTTCATTTCAATAAGTATTGCACATGTTAGTATTCTAATAGCTTGTTTACCCAATAGGTATTAAGGTGACAACATGAACATAAAAGTTTATACGGCGATCAAAGGTATATATTAGAATGGCAACGCCGACGATGACTTTAGAATCGCCACGCTTGAACATTTTATTGCGAAAAGTGGATGTTAGGACTTTGTTTTGATGGACAACACATTACGGATATGTAGTTACAGCTGATAAAAGCATCAGCAAAATAATAATCTTCAGAATCTATGGACAAAAGTTTCGAATTCAAGTTTCAATGTTATGACAGGTCAAAATGGAGAATATCCACAATGTCGTCAATGTCGGAGTCCCCTTTACACTCCAAATTTTGGGGTGTAAAGGGGACTCCGACATCTTGTATCCAAAGCCAACCTAACCTACACAGCCTGCTAAATAACAAACTAGGAGCTGGTGAAAATATCAAACAATGTTCATAATTTGAACTCATTTATTTTACAATTACTTTACATTACTTGACACCGGCAGAAAAGTGTCCAACCAGACATAATAATCATCATGACGATTTCGTTAGTGAGTTGTCCCCTATGGCCAAAATAACAAATGGTATTAACCGATACCTATCAGATTCCCTTCCCAGGGTCTACCTTCAGATTTCCGTTTGACACGCTACCTACCATTGTTTCACCAACAAAGCCATATTGTGCACGTCCGGACTATCTGACCTTGGCATCCCCTTAGCCATTCTAATTACTCGTATCTTTCCTTTGAAAATCATCAGCAGAGTGATAAAGCTTTCTACCTGCTTATTGACAAGCACAATGCCCACTTAGCCATCTATTGTCCTAATTCTTGGATAATAAGCTAATAGTTGGAATTGAAGTTATTGTTTAAGTTCTGTCGCTTATTATAGAACAAAATTTTATGGCTAAAATTCAATTTGCGTCAGTGATCGTCACGTACGATACTAGCGGGCTTAACATTATCATTTACTGAGATCATCGTAATGAGCTGATACTAGAACATTTAGTATTAGGTACCTACCTAGTACCTACAGACCGGTATAATGCTCGTGAAGAATAATTTATCTGGTATGTAGATACTTATTTGAATCGTATGGGTTTTCTATTGTTCTCATCTTTACACTTTGCCTTTTCTATTTTAATATAAGTGTATTAAGTTATCATAACATCGTTTTTTGTTTATAAATTGTATCTTTTGTTTACTCTTTTATTAATCTCAGTTTATCAATATCGTCATCATTCTAAGGCTTCCTTCTTCTTGTAATGGTTTCTTAGTTTATAAACTTGAACAGTCCTTTTATTAATATCTGAGAATGTATCTGATTGTTTAACACAGATCACATAATATATAATAAATACCTGTATATTCACATCTCCTTGGAAAGTACCAACGTCAATCTATAATGCAGGAACATCAATGTTATTGAAACTTCCCGCTATTGTGTTCGGTTCATGTGTATTAGTAATGGTGCCTCTGGTACCTGGTTTGGCCTCCACGCAGCCCTTACTGGTAAAACAATAGTCGTTGTTTGTTCAACTGCAAGTGTACTTGCCAAATGGGTGGAGACCAGACTAGAACATCGTGAGTGTAGTGTTGTGGGTACTTGTACTTAAGTAGGCAGTGATACTAAAACTTTAGAAAACTATGGTTATTAACACAAAATTCATGTATTATGGGATATTTACCATGATTCTATTTTTGAGTTGCTGTACCGAAATATAGGAAAACGTAATAATCTAATCATTGTAACTATTATAAACATAAATGACTTTAGTGTTCCTAAAAATTATGAAGCTTTCCTAGCCATTGTGGTGTTTTGGGTGTATAGGTAAAATATTTTTTTTTTACTTTCTCGAAGTTTTAGAAGTACAGTACAGATACAGATAGTATCGAATCGATACTATCTGTAAACAAAGTAATGATCTACCGCAAGCGTTTAACGATTGGATTTGGATATTATGAATATAGGCTTATCTTATTTGTAAATTGTTTATTAAATGTCTGTAACGTCTACATAAAGATTAGTGTTCATCGATAAAGTCGTAATTATAGATTTCAATTTCCGTAAAACATTTTTCATTGGAAAGTGAAAGCAAGTCTTTATTACCCTCTATTTACATACTTAACGTCTGCAAGCCCTTCAAGTTTCTCTTTGTTGCTACGGATATAACGATTTGTCTCATTTAAATAAACAAATAACTCTAATATTGCGTTAGATGTAATAGGTAATCTGTCTATTTACTTTGACCAGTAAATATTATATTATAAATTTTCATGGAACCTTTAGTTACCTCTTAGGTAGGTACTTACTTGTAATCTTATTGGAATAAAATAAATAAATAATGCTGGACAATTCACACAGCATTATCTAGCCCCATGGTAAGCAAAGCTTGTGTTTTGGGTACTAGATAACTGATATACATAATACAATACATTACATAGATAGATATTTTTTATTATACATAGAAAACGACCAGAACACCCGGAACAAATATCTGCAGATCGTACACACAATTGTTCCGAGGCGGGAATCGAACCCGCAACCTCCTGCGTCGCAGGCGGACCTTCGCCTACCGCGCCACATCGGTCGTCAAATTGAAAAGTTTTTGGCAGTCTTCCATAAAAACTGTTACCTACATACCGCCAAATTAATATTCTGTAAGTTGTATTACATTGACTAACATACATTTCAGCCACAGCATACATACCTAGAATACGCACGCTTATATAAAATTATGTCTTTAGAAAGAAGAAGAAGGACTCGGACTCATTAACATGGAAAAATCTTGACAGGCAAACGACGAAGTGATCTAAACCTATAAAAGGGTTATTTATTTCCTGATGAGGTCCGGATAGAACTCTTAAAACAGTTACCTAACTGTGTAACTGTGTTTAAACGTTTCAACACTGTTAGGGCCTACTCTACTCGGAAATGCTACAAATCGTGAAACATTTCTACATTTTCTACCATCAATACAGGCCAGTACTCTGACGATAAAAAACTTAACAATGAAGAGTCAGATCCAATTCGTGCCAAACCTCACAAAAACCGCAGAACGGTAGAAGATTCCTCACATCTCCGTGTTTACGATTCATCGAGCGCTACCTCCGGTAACCACTTACAGTTATACTGGACTGGCCAATCAGAACACTCTCTTCACACCATCTCAAGTCAATACCGTCTTTGTGCAAATATGGGTTTCTGTGCTGAGTACAGTTTGATGCGAAAACTTCAAATTAGCTTCACTTTCATAGATCTTGTGTGGCATCTAGAAGGATTATATGTCGTAACCTTGACTCTAAGCATGATGAGAATGTTAATGCTTCAACCAAAAAGAAATAGACGGGACCCAGAGTACTTTAAAATGTGTCTAAGGTACTTTACATAAAAAACTACGCCCAGATTTACAATACTATTTATTTTAAGCATAAAATGAAAAGCAAGATTTCATAAAAAAAGTAATTTTCCTGATTGTAGTTCGTAGGTACAGTTTGTCCAAAATATTGTTAACAAGAATGTCCTTTGTTTAGCATATGGGTTTCTAGCACAGAGACCCATAGGTAAGTATGTTAAAGTTAGTTCAGTTTACTTGAAATTTCCAATTAGCTACACTTTCATGCTTTTGTTCTTGAAATAAAGAATTTTGGGTTAGATTTTGTGACACAGATAAGAGCCGTATTATCTCCGTTTAAACGTGTTTAGTCATTGGAAACTTTTGGCAGTGACCGGAGAACGAAGATGCATAATGCATAGCTAATCTTCGATCGTGAAACTATTCGAATGTTGTCAATGACCTTGCCGATGTTGAATTAGCATCAGTCATGCAGTAATCTCCAATTTCAATTCCGATTTCCCAAATTATTAGACAACTTTTGCGCAACTTTTACGTATAATCATACACATTATGATTATACGTAAACGTTGTAGAGAAATCAAGTAATATTATACAGATCGCAAGCAGATAAATTAATACATGAGGGCAGAAGGTGAAATCATAGCATCCTGCCCAGAAAACCTCATCCGGTCGCACACACGCACACAGGTACTCCTAATTGCACATTTTCTATAGCAAATAACAAGGAATTAGATAATGCAGACTATATGGTGTTCGTTGATTTCCATCACGTATTTAGCGACTTTCTAGAGGCACGCGCCGCGGGAACACTGTAATGACCATGCAGACGCACGCGCCACCGCCGTTGTGCAATCATCACCGATTAATTCGACTCATCGAGCTGATTTTATACCATTATGATTATATCCACATTCTCTCACATGAAAATATCGGATTTTCCGGTCTAAAAATTACCAATAAAATCCGTTCGCGATCGATATTAACCTGCATTGGTATCAGCATCGTTATGGGCTCTACCTATTCATGAATTCATATGATTAACGATCCAAATTCCTACTCACCTTGCAGTAGAATAAGACCCAAGATTACGAAACTATTTCAATATCACCATCGTCGCTCTAGCCTGGTGTTACCCACTGCTGCCTCCTTTCGTTTCTGCCAGCCTTCTCTGGACTGCGTTACGCTTCTCGCAGCCAATCAATCCATATTTCTTATTTTGTAATCAGCCCTAGGCGATAGTTGCATCGCCCACCATTAAAAAGCCTCTTAAAGCCCATAGTATTAGCCAACTCAAAGGTGTCTCAACAGTAACGTCTATATTCTCAATCGGTTCTCCGTGCTTACCGAACTGGGGCGCGCATTGTCTTGCCAATTCGGCAGGTGTGCAGAGTTTCCTAATGCTGATGCGTGCTGGTGCTCAATATTGGGGGTGCCGAATTGTGAATAACCCGGTTGTTGAGGCTTTGTTTCCTCATTGTATGCAGTGCAGATAACGTAATAAGTATGAGCAGTTTTGACAGTGTGTTAAGCCAAACTTTGCTCATTTATGATCTCATTAAGGTAAACGAAAACACTGCACGGTAGCGGTTAAAACCAAAACAGATTGTTTTTAAATACGGTGATTTACATTATGCCAGAAATATACTAACCGCTTCATTTAAAAATACAGGAAAGTTCACTCATTAATTATTAACATTGTGAGGATATTATTAGCTAAATGTACAGTGGATGGTAAAAAGGGAAATTTCGTATGGTAAATTCCACTGAAAATAACTGACATAATGTAACTACATATGTGTAAAACTGGTAAATAAGTTTTTATATGATAATTAACCATAAAACTGATACTTTCAAGAAGTCGTCGGTGCGAAGGCTTTTTCATGAGAGGTTATACAAGCATAGCTCTTCATAAAACGTTTCTACTTATTTTTATTTCTTCTCTCCTAGTTAATACTTATGCTATATTAGGAACTATATATTTATTGTTTTAGCTGTTTTTCTTTATAAAATAATATGTATTTTAGGTATATATATAAAATGTCATAAGCATAGTTACTACTTATATTTGTATGTAATGTTAGCACGCCAACCCTTTTATTTAAAACATGTGTTTCCTGGTTGACAGGTAGAAAATGCCTCGGCATTAAGCCCACCCTTTGTACCTTTAATAGTGCAATAAAGTTTAAATAAATATAACTACGGAATCCTAAACTGTGCGTGGCCCGAAACGCGCTTGGCCGGATTTATTTATCTTTGTAAATATGTAAATGCCTAATAAGCCGTAATAGGTACTTTCCTCTCACCCAAGCAAGCATATTTGAACTGTAGAAAACCCAAGCAAAACTAAACCAATACCATTGCCATACCATTGCTTGTAACTTTCTCCTTACAAGGAATGTAGAGTCTTACACTTGGATAAGGCGATTGTGGGTACAAATGTCTAATCCTAAATCACGTAGGCTGCGGTGAAAGCCTCTCACGACCCGGCACATCGTCCTCGTCTCTGATAGGGCTATATGGCTTTTAATTAAACGTAGCTATAGAGGACAAGATCGTCCCTTTTGCAGTCGCTTGCGTGGAAATCTATGTGTGAAATAGTTTATAAACCTTCCTCTTGAATCGCTCTATCTTTTCAAAAAAACCGCATCAAGAACTAGGTATACACATATATTTATAGGACACCGTTGTTGGTTGCTACGAGAGTAGAGTTCAGAGTTCAAAAAAGTTTTTATTAAAAGACAGACTTCGCGTTCCGGCCAGGTCGCTCCTTCGTGTTTTTGTCGTTATAAATAAACTCACTAACGCGTTTGAATCAGTACCTTACCTACGTATTATATTCTATGTATATTCAGTACCTAACTACAAATAAATACTTCAATGACTACGAGACGTTTGTGAAAACAGATTCATATTCAGCAATTTGTAGATAGATAGATTGACAAAAAGCAAACAAACAAGATATAAAAAAAAACAAAATTGCGGTCTTATCTTTATATCAATATAGTAGAGCACTCATAATTAATTATTGATATAATTACGATGAAACTCCTTACAAATTTAAACAGGGAAAAAATATAATATGAGGCGATGATGTTACAAAATTTCTGCCTCCATTTATCCTGGGAAACCCATGTTACCGATGTAATGACGTCATGGGCACAACGTCACAGATACGAACCTGCGCTTGGAGCTCCAAGCCAGATGAAGTCACGCCTATAACGAAGCAGATAATCGAAGTCGCTAGAAATTGAACGTGCTGTAGATAAGAATTGATAGTTTGCCTTTACAGTCTCAAATGTTTTATTGTCATTGAAATATGGCTCTGCAGACTGCGTGCATAGGGCTGCAATAATTAAGCAATTAAAGTGCTGTTATATACTGTTTGCTGCATACTATGCTGCAAAAATAAATCTAAAATCTATATAATTGAGGTAAGTAAAGATGGTACTTAGGTACCAATTTCACAAACACACTTGTGTTTGTAAAGTAGAAATACTCTGAACGAAAAATCTAAAATATATCTCGGTGCAATGTAGCCAGCGTCTTGGAAAACCTTTCAATTGGCATTGATATGGATCAGTTGAGCTACGTCTAGATTTTTTTGCAATAGTCTACAGTTAACTCAATTATTAATTAGTAAATACTATTTCTAATTTGTTTGTATTCTAATTGAAATTCTTTGTAATAAAGATTGGTTTCTTACATTATCCTATAAAATAAAGGCTACGTTTTATTCAGGCACGACAGAAACCGCTGTTAGACTTTGCTAGTATATAGTAGGTATATTATTTATTCATTCAGAATAGACCTCTATTATACCTTATTTATTAAGCCCTTATTGCAGTGTGCTGCTTAACAGGCGAGAGACAGAATGGAAAGCAGACAATCAAACAATTATAAACTGTCAAACAGATGGGCCGCTCAACACATGTCTTTATTACTGTTAGCTTACTCGTATAAATACGTATATACAGTTCAGCAGGATATATCATAAATCATAATACATACTAATTAATGAATTATCAACATAAACGTTGAAATTGGTTTGAAAATAAAGAAATGCAGAAGGACGTTTATTTTCCATAGAATTATTCAAACAATGACGAAGTATGTCGTTGTTGTTCGTCTTTGACTTCTATTTTATAACAATAAGCAGTTATTTGTTCATTTCCCTCATAACATTATTTCAAGTAAACAACAAGCTTTCTAATGTCTCAGATTGCCGATAAATTAACCCTATAAACTCCTTGTTACTGCAAACAGAGTTTTAACGTGTAAACGTGAGAGCCTGTTGGCGGACAATAAACCTATCAGCCAAATTGCAGAAACATTAGTCATTACCTACGGTTTATTACCCAATGGCAAACATTATCATCCACTTTCACCGTCAGTCTATTGTGCTCTACATTCAAACCAGGTCTATCGCCTTCAATCATACAATTTCATGACATAATCATATCGATTGCAGGTAATTGTTCAGGTTCAAATGACCAATGATTATTCTGACTCCCAATAATTTAAACAAGTGTTATGATTTAATGACTTGCGGACGTGTTCTTGTTTATTACTTCCTGGCTTGTGCTAACAGTTTTTTTTCTTGTTCCAGATGGCATAGCGAAGTGGATCCGGATATCCAGCACAAATGCTATTGAACCTAATGGAAGGCGAAGTAACCAACACAGGCCTCATCACCTCGATCAAGCACTTCAACATCGATGGCAAGCAGCACGGCACCATAAAGAAACTGCTGAAGAATTTCATCCACCCAGAAACAGACATGGCGATCAAACAGAACCAAAGCGATAAATGTGTGTACACCGTCCCCAAACTTCCTTTACAAACCATAACAGCGAGGACGAAATCCATGAACGAAGCTAAATTAGCATTTCTGAACTCGACGTTCAGTCCTTCTCGGGCTGATAAGAAAGAAGAACCAACAATACACTACGCCCAACTAGCCGTCACGACTGAGAACGATGACCCCAGGAGCACAGGTGGAGGGAGAGACAAAAGAGAATACGCAATCCCAATAAAAGTAAAGAATACAGCTAAGCCTAATGTTTCGTTAAATATAAACATAAGAAATAGATTCGAACAACCACAGCAACAAAGGAAAGTAAGCTTCAAAACAAAAACAGCTTCAGCTAACTATAGACGACCTCCAATAGCTAGTAAAACCATGACTGTAACCAGTACTAACGTATCAGAACTGACCAAAAAATTCAACAATCTGCAAAGTGAATCTCAAGGAGTTCCAATGTCACCTAAACTTGTAAAAACTCTTGAAAATCTAACCAATGCCTCTCGATGCTCTCCTAGCAATAGCTCCACACCATCTTCCACGCTTAGTTCAAGTCCCAACATCAAAATAGTCTTCCGACAGCGAAGAGGCTCCAAAAAACGTTACAATAAAACAAGATGTTCAAGTATGGACTCAATTGACAAAATTGCTGTAAAAGATAACTCAACTTCAACTAAAATCCACGTGATACGATCAAAGTCTGATGGTACGAAAATACCTAAATCATCAAAGAAAAGACTAAGATACAATTATTCAAGTGAGCAACAAAGTGGATCGGACTCTGTTGACGGAAGTCCCTGCAAAACGAAAAATGCTGAATCTAAAGAACCAAATAAACCTCCAGAGACTGTTAAAGTAAAGAATGTCATACAAAAATTTGAATGTGAAATAAGTGCTCAGACTAATTCGAATAATACTTTGAAGAGACAGCCTGATCGAACGAAAAGTACAATACCTTTAAAAGAAAAACCAAAAGTACCTGAAAAGAAATCATCATTAGTGTTAACGAAAAATATTGTTGTCAAAGACGGAGTTCCAAAATTCAGGTCTATTAAAACACTGATTACTGAGTCTGTTTCAAATCAAATTACTATAAATACACCAACAGTAGTTACATCTAAGAAGAGAGAACAAATTTATGATAAGAAGAAATTTAAGACTAATTACATACACTCAGATAAAATGGCATTAAAGGCAGTTGAAATAATACCTGAAGAAATAAATGAGAATAATTCTTATGTTCTCAATGAACATAATCATGAAAGTTCTGAATCAACATGCACTGAAGCAAAAGAAGCTACTATCAGTACAGAAGTGAACTCTCCTTTAGCCCCAAACGAGTCATTCCTATGGCGCAGAAAAAGCTCAACTCAAATATATGCAGACCCTGATAAAATACCTACGGAGACTCCAAACATCTTTATTAACACCCCTATGGACCAGTTAGAAACTACAGATTATAATTTAGGATTATCCGATTTTTCAAAAGAAACAACAAACAAAAAAGCATATGAAACAAACGAAGTACAATGTGAAGAATCTCTACCAAATATCCAAAAATCAGATAATGACTTTGAAAGTAATCTAGTTGAAGCTTACAATGTAGAGGTACTTGTTGGTTTCACAACTAAGCCCATAGAACCCGAACAAGAAATAGAAGATGACTATGAACCCCTTGACATGAAAGATGACAATCATGTTGTAATCATTCCAGTCAAATCCGCAGAAGGTCCAAAAATCAACTGTCCACTGCCAGAAATACCAAAGCAGATATCTGAAGTAACGGACCCTGAATCACCAATAGATGAAAAAGAAAATATCTATCAGTGCTTAATAGAAATGCGCTCGCATCCTGAAGGAGATGAAAGTAGTCTTCATAACTACGAGGTGTGCGAGACGAGTATGGATGAAAGGACAAGAGGAGATGGCGATAGTGATGATGGCTATGAATACTGCAAATCTCCTATCAAACCTTACTGCCACACATCGAGCGCTGGCATCCAAATCGCAGAGGATTATAAACCAAACTCAAAAAACTCTAAAAGCTATATCATCACAAAGTCCGTCAGCGGTGCTTCAACAGTCAGCTACGAAAAGATTGGATCAGAAAGGATTTACGAGAAGATTCCGAATCAATCTCCAAAATCCAAAGACAGCAGTCCAACATATAGCAGTCGGCACTCTATGATATCTGACTACACTGGATACAACGATAACGAGAACATTTACGACACCATCAAGCACGCTGATGGCGCGTCACTATCTCACTGCTACGAGAGCATACCAAATAGTCCGAACGTTGTCAAACTCCGGAAAAATTTGAAGAAGAATTTGAACACAAACGTGAACAAGAGACTGTCTTTCGACACGGTATCCAATATTAGTCAGTCGACGATGTCGTCAGAGCAGAAGACCAACAGTATCTATGGTCAGCGGTCGGTAATCAGCTACAACGGGCAGGAGATGACGTTTCAGGTACCTAGCAGTGAGACCAGTGTTAGTGACAGGAGTGACCGCAGCGACGATTGGGTGGATGTGTCTGATGACGAGAAGGGCGATCAACAGAAGATTATAATGTGAGTTATTCCGATAATTTTAATGAAAAGTTACAAACAAGTTTTAGAAAGTTTAACGTTACGTTATTTAATACTTAAGTTTAGATTTGTACCGACATAAGTACTACGAACATAGCTCAAAACAATGTAGAGTACTAATATACGTAGAATCTGATAAACTCTCCATTATTTTGTCGTAACTAAAAGCAACATTTTGTGCATTTCGAACTGAAAGCAGGTCGCCCCGTTATCATGACCCAATGAAGTGGTGATCAGTGCAATAACTGTTTCTAAAGAGAAAAGCAAACATTGTTATCAAACACGATAAACTATTTACCGGCATTCGCTGAAAATTCCCCCCATATAGAAAAAAGTTGGTGAAAACGCAATACGCTCTACATTTTGATTTTAGTTTTTATATAAATAGGACTTAAATTATAAACCTGTAGATTAGACTAGTATTCAGAAGGTTGGTTTTATAAGTACCTATAAAATGGAGTTATTAAATTGCAGTGTCCGAGAGAGAAGCAGAGGAAGAAAGAGTCCGATCAGCTGGTCGCAGAAAGTCCGGCATCAATTTCAGAAGACTCCAAAAAAGAACGATAACAAAGGTAAGTGCATATTTTTTACGATAATAATCCCCATAACGCAATAGGCACCATGTCAGCATGTCAGCCATTCTTCAAAATTTGTTTACCGAAGGCAGCGCCATCTATTGGTCGCCTGCCGTATTTGAATCGATTGTTAGGTCGTTACGTACTTTGCTTGAGTCCCACTAGGTGCCGCTAGTAAACTCTCACTCGAACGGCTCGAACGACCAAGACTTGTCTTGTTGTAGAAAACAGACGGTTTTCACATAATTATAAAAACAAAATAAAACTTAGCTCATTAGATGCGTTGTTAAAAATAGATCTCAATAATAAAAATGCTAAAAACGATTTGCTTGTTAACCGCAGCCTTGTGAATTCATTTGCGCAAGCGCACGATTTACAGTTTCGCAAACATACGCGACAGGCGTCCTACACTCGCATTCCATTTCAAACAGATTTTCGATAAACCACTTTATGGAATTTAATAAAGATTGTAACTGTAACAATACCAAATATTGTGCATTGGCCACTTAGGTATTTCATGTTTGTGTTCCATTTCAACCCATCTTTAACCTCATTACAGTTAATCCCAACAAGCGTTTACTAAATAGTAGAAATTGCAATGAAATAAGCAGTACCTATCACAGCTCTTTTACAATTGATTTAAAACAGATGAATAATAAAATTAGTACTGACAATAATTTACGATTCTTTATTTTGACTAACAAAATGATTAGCACTATGTATCTATAGAATGCCATAGGCACAGATAATATAATACATACTGTAGCCATAGGTATCTAAGCTTTGTAAGTTCAAGAACCTCGGCGCTCGCGCAAGCTTTTGTGGGTGTTTGTTAAATTGTTGCCGGATTCCAAGCCCTAATATAGCGTGTCTGAACAACTCTGTTTCTTTGATTTATGTTAGGTTTCTTATGTTATGTCAGGTGATAAGTTCCAGTGCCTACCTCCTTTTCATTAATCTCGTGCTAGCAAAGATGGCAGAATTCTATTTGACTCTTTGATTTTTCTAAGTTTTCAAACTCCACCAAAACGTTAAGTAGTATAATTTATTGAATTTAAAAAAGCCAATACTGCTACATAATTATGGGCAAATACATTTGATATCATTCGCTTAGCATAATAAAGTGTTCTGATTTAAGAGCCTTTATTCCTAAAATGCGCAGAAACAGTACTTTTCAAACCCGTTTATATCATGAACCACTTATCTTATAGTATATGTTATTTACTAATAATTTTAGGAAATTTTAGTGTCCAACGAGTTTGACTATAAAATATTTCGATTAATATAGTATGTACGCGTTCTATCAAGATAACTTGTGAGAGGTTTTCATAATTTCCCTTTCAGCATCAGTTTCGAAGCTCAAAATAATAGAAAATACTGACATATCTAATTAAGAAAAAAATATAACCTACTGATGAGATCCTTGGCTAAAAACTTACTTAGAAAGATGTTTGGTTTTGGTATCCTACTATGAGAAATTAAAATTCAAAAAATGTGAAATATTACGAATATTTCACATTTTTAAATGATGGTTTTACCGATATACCTTATTTAATTTAATATAATAATAGCCTACCAATAAAGTGAAGCATCTTTTTTAAAATCATACATTTAAAATTTTTATGATTTTGTTGCTATTATTTTTCTATAAATATTTTAAAACTACTATAAAACGCTGCGCGAAAATCAGTCCGCCGCGAGGCTTTCTAGAGTGTGGTCACGTCGCTCATTAAATATTTATAGAAAAATAATAGCAACAAAATCATAAAAATTTTAAATGTATGATTTTAAAAAAGATGCTTCACTTTATTGGTAGGCTATTATTATATTAAATTAAATAAGGTATATCGGTAAAAACATCATTTAAAAATGTGAAATATTCGTAATATTTCACATTTTTTGAATTTTAATTTCTCATAGTAGGATACCAAAACCAAACATCTTTCTAAGTAAGTTTTTAGCCAAGGATCTCATCAGTAGGTTATATTTTTTTCTTAATTAGATATGTCAGTATTTTCTATTATTTTGAGCTTCGAAACTGATGCTGAAAGGGAAATTATGAAAACCTCTCACAAGTTATCTTGATAGAACGCGTACATACTATATTAATCGAAATATTTTATAGTCAAACTCGTTGGACACTAAAATTTCCTAAAATTATTAGTAAATAACATATACTATAAGATAAGTGGTTCATGATATAAACGGGTTTGAAAAGTACTGTTTCTGCGCATTTTAGGAATAAAGGCTCTTAAGCAGTTCCGTTTATAAAATTAAAGATAATTTCTCAACAATATTTACATTTACAACTGAATATTTAAACGCTCCAGTCAAGCTCCACGTCACAACTCTACGTTTTTACCTGTGAATATATGTATTTTAAGACTTTCTAGCCTTTGAATAGTAAATAAGCTAATCTATTATTAGTGTTTCTACAAATACCAGCAGCTATCGATCCAGTTTGCCTCGCAACGCCGCTAGCCATGGCTGCCATCGACCCGATAGCGTGACCTACATTGATAACTGCTGTAATGGATAGACACATAATAAATGACTGAACCAGGTTTGATTGTAAAAATAGAAAAGGGTTTTTTCACCTACTAGTTTGATAATAGGTTTTTTATTAGAATTTTTAAAATGACCGCGCTACGAATGTACTTAATTTCTTCATAATTTTTATAAATCTAGAGATTGCCAACATCTTTCTTCGTTTATCACAAATCTTTTCAATGCATTCATCTCAACTACCTACCTACCTAAACTTCATTATACTTAATTATATATTTCTTAACAAAGGCGGGCGGTATTACAATAACAAATCAGATTGTAATTGTGCAAAGCCACTGAAGTAGACTTCCTTATTGAGTGCGCGTACGCACACAGGCAGCTGACATCTGAACAGTCGCAAATCGAAATGGCCCATTGTAATAACTCTTTGCACTTTATGTATAAGATAGAAAGATAAATGTTTTCGTCGGTAAAAGGACTGACTCTCAAATATAAATAATATTGTAACCGTAGGTACCGTTACCCATGTACATACAGTATTATTACTCGAAAAACAAAAGAATCCTCAGAACAATCGGCTGTAAGTATTTTCTCGGTTCCATCTTCTAGGAGCCAAGTTATAAAAATAGAGAAAATATTATTTAAATATTCCTTTGCTACGATTCCCAGCACACATGATTACATGATTTCCTACTCATAGCAGGAAGGACGGACATGCTCCATTTGCTTTATTTACATGAACTATGTGAAACGGTTCTTTCATTTCTACCACGGAAAGAATATCATCTTCCTGCTTAATCGAATGACTTGCATACTTAGCTCTCTCATCATTCTGGCCTCTTAATAAAATAAATGGAATATCATATCATATCTCCATCAACATTACTGTCGGTAAAAGCTAACATAATCATGGGGTCACAAGGTCTCAAAACTAGCTTGATTACTCTAGAATTACGTACGCAATACCATGTAATATGTAATCTTACCATTACGGCCCGAGTTCGGTCGACGATCGATAGTATCTAGACATCATCGTGACGTCTCCTTTAGGTATGTACTATGGGATTTGGTACAGGGCCTCTATTTTGCGGATAGGTAACTACGCAAATTCTATGCAAAAATTACACATCTCGATACTATCGTCAATCGGACTCAACCCTCTGGTATTCTCCCTAGTATTTTGGAAATATACCACATGCCCAGCTATGGCAGTACCCAATAATAATATTATAGCAATTAAGGCGCTACAACGTGAGACTAATATCCAGCAGTGGCCTGGTAGAGGCTGTTCATGTGTGTGCGATTGTAGAAATCTCACGCAGCTTCAAAATACATGAGCTTACAAGGTTAAAGTGCGTCTGAGATCCAGAGAAGATAACATTGAAGTCGATGTGTCAGGTTAACCATGGTTTAACCTCTAGATCGCATCTGTTATTGGAGTCTCTTCCGATTCCGGATCCCATAAAAAATAATATTTTTGTAAGAGATGGAAACCATTTATCATCTATTCCTTTTCCATCAGATTCGTCTAGGAATGGCGCTCTTGTAGGTTTATAGAATACTGGCTATTGCGCACGGGTTTCGGGATAAAAGAAGTGGACATGTGTCCGTTCCCGGGATACCGTATAACTCCTGCTACATCCATTCAGCCGTGTAAACGTGAAAAGGTACCAGACACACAGACAGAACAACTTTCGCTAGAATTGATTGCATTATTTTATCTTCAACGAATATCTTGCCAAACAGAGAACACAGTTTCTCAGTAGGGTCTGAAATTATAAATAATAATCCTACCTCTTTCTGATTTAACTCAGGAGGTTTATGGCTTTGTGTTGATAAAATATGATTGTAGTAAACGACAAACAGGTATGTACTAAAAGACAATGATCTCCGTCGCTGGCACGCCGCGCCGCACACTATTTGAAATGCGAGACTCTCACGAGACGTTTACATCTAACTCACCCTTGACCTTAAAAATAAACATATGATTATGAGCATTACACATTACCAATTCAATAATAAAATAAGTACCTACTTACCTATTTACTATGGCTAGTATAAAACATAGAATGAGAAAAATATGATACTAAAATGATATATTACCCTTATTGACTTAAATTTAATTACCTACTTATGCTAGTTTAATTTTTATCGTTGTCTGAAATAAATATTATATTCTTATATATTCATGTCATGATTTACACATAATGAGAAGACTTCGCTTTGAAGATATTTTGTAAATTATCGCAGTCCTTCATACCCAAAAACATGCCTAAACTAATAAGTATGTTTTGAGAAAAACTAAAACTTTCTCAGAGTTTCTGTCACCAATTTTAATAAACCGACCGATCAACTCGACAAAGTCGGCAAAAACTAAGTCTCGCATGGCATTCGAGTGGAAAACGTAGAACGACATGCGATCTCTGATCCGATACTATTTATAAACTTATATTTTACTAGCTGCGCCCCACGGCTTCGCCCGCGTGTAAATCTATGTGTTAAATGGTTTACAAACCTTTCTTTCGAATCACTCTATCTATTTAAAAAAACCGCATTTAATCCGTTGCGTACACAGATATCAGAAACAAAGGTTGCGTAGTTTTAAAGATCTAAGCATACATAGGGACAGACAGCGGGAAGCGACTTTGTTTTATACTATGAGGTGATAGTGATGTCCGCTATCTAGAGACACATTTATCGTTAATAGACTTTCAATTGACCACAATCTCACCTGAAATGTGGCGACGATGTATCACGCAGGTCTAATGACACCTAGGTATTCACTCTTTGGCCGGAAACACAGCAGCAGGCAGGGAGTTCCAAACCTTATCGGTAACGAATGATAGAGGTAGAGGAAAACCATTTAGTATGAGTGGAAGGAATGGAACAAGGTAGGTAAGGTTGGTAATGCGTCGCACGGGAAGTGAGTCTGCTTCTCTTTCTTTCGTTCTGGAGTGGAAAAGAGATGGAGGAATCAAGTCATGAAGTTCCTATGAGCATAATGGGCTTAAATTTGTGTAACGTTCAAAACAATAACATGTGGGTTTGGAAATGAGATTTGCTAAGAACCTTCTAATATTAGGAACGCCGAAAATATTTGTAAATAATAGTTCTAAAACACTTTTGGGTAAATAAACGTAGTTATGAGAAAATGTTGACGATAACAATAGATTACGTTAGGGAACTTACACCAAAACATGTATGGATGTGGTCATCGTGTTTTTGGTTGTGCAAATCATACCTACTAGGTAATTTGGTATTACATGCAATGGCGTTCTTGTGGAGTGCGGTCCGTCGTGCATTTTTGCGAAACACTGAAACAGTATTGGCGATCTCTTGGGCAAAATTACCAGAAACTAGTGAAAATGTATGCGGTACACTAAAATCGAACGTGGGATTGATTATGTGCTTGCCTGTCCCAGGTGGCCCCGGTACGTTATGTCATATGGCTCGTGAACAACTTTGCCCTAGTTTATGCACAATTAACAAGTATTTACCGCTGTTTTTGATCTGTCTGACGGAATAGCATTGTCTATAGATCCTGCGGTTTCGTTATCCGAACATTGCTGATTTATGGTCTCATTGATAGCGTATCGTGAATTCTCGCAAGTCCTGCTGGCTGGACCAGTTTTAGACGAGTTAGCTTGAAGTTAATTGGCTTACTAGTACCTGATTTAATATTTTATATGGCTAATGTCTCAGACAATTTTCAATTGATTTAAAGAATATATTCAAAACAAAAAGGGTCTAGCATACGGAGACTACACTACATATGCACAATTGTACATCACCCGCTATACATTTTGAAGGTTTTTCCAACAATCAAAAAGAACAGTGGCATTGACTTCTCAAGATAATAATCCATTGCAATAACAGCGAAATTAACTATAAAGGGTTACCAAAATGGCAATTCAAGTACTCCTACGCTTTTGCTACAGTTGTCTTGTCATGTATCCGCGGTAAGGCGTGGGAGAGGGACAGAGGGGCTGCGGCGAGTCCGCGAGTGAGCCCTGCGCAAGCGGCCGTGCGCCCGCCTCTAGCCGCCAGTGAAAGTCTCTCGCGCATTGTGTATACTTCGTAAAACGTTCTATTACACCGGTATTGATATCCACTGAAGCATCAGTGTGTGTTGTTATGAAATTCTGATTGGATGTTTCAATGATTTTTCTGTTATGTTTGTCTGTGTTGTTGTGAAATACAGTGTCATTTCATCGGCCTGATGTAACGTCTATTACGAATACCTACTAACTCAATGATCATATCGAGATTTAGTCAGAAAGCTATTTAGTTATAACTGCTATCAAGTCAAATCTAGATGTAGTCTTAAAGCTTCTAACCCCTCAAAAGTTATTATACTCTTAGTGACTTAAATCATTTAATGTTTTTTTAATCTGTATTTGCTTTCTAGTTTCGTTTATTCCAACTGCACGTTATCTGCGGTCATGCTTCGATTGTCTCAGACTCACTTTGTTAACTATTCTTGTTACTTTTATTCATTTATTCAAGTCGTGTTGACCGCCTTGAGTAGCTCTATTACAGATCCTTTCATTTCATACTTCGTTGTTCAATTCGACCATTTCTGTTTCAATGTCAGATCGATCATTTTCTTCGTCCGCTTACAATTCATCATTATGTTTGCATCATTCCACTGTGAGGTTCTGAGCGTGGCATAACATATAATTTAACTGTTTGGTAACAGCCTAAACCGGCTTCGTGTCGGATAACTTTATGGCTAATTTTCACTTTTTTGCTTTCACGAGATTTGCTTTTCATTTTAAACCGACATATTCGTCTCCGTGTATGTTCTTATGTCTAGTTTGTGAGTGTCAAAGCTATATTTTTGTTTCATACATAACACCTAAGAATAATAGGTACGCCTTATACAAAAACTAGACAGAATACCATTATGAACAGCCTCAGGTTAATATTCTCAAGTGTATGATCATCTGTAAAAAACAATAATATATCTCCAGTGTTGGTCTGTCTGCTCCACCCACGAACAACTTGAGGCGGAACTCTGACCGAGAGCTTTGGAATTCGTGTCTCCATTAAGGCTGTATTTGGTTAATCGACATTCATCGCATTCTCTGCTCTATCAAGATCTTATTTTCGTTTTGCATTACAATTAGTTTCCAACTGCAACACTAGACTAATGCCTAGTCTATAAACTGGTTTTATCTTGAGATTGTTGTTCTATCAGAATCTATGTATTTCCATAACAAGTTCATACATTTTCAATTTCGAAAAGTATTTTTCTTAAAATCATTTAATAATATTGTATAAATATGTATTTAATGGGAATGTTTAGTGCCTACTTTAGTACAATCTGTTGATTTTTCTGCATCACTAGATAAAACAAAGAAGCCATTGTCAATGTTTTCTGCGTATCTCCAGATCTTTAGAAAGCCACTGTCTCGGTAAAACAGTGCATTATGCTACTCTATGCTATTATTATGTCAAGATTTGTAATGACATTGTATGAGCTATGCTTTTGCAATTAAGTCTTTACATTCATGATCATTAAACTGCAAATTAGACCTAGTTTTTATTGCCCAAACTTTAAATGGAGTTTAGAGTAATTTGCAGTTGCTCTCGTAGATACCTAATTGATTACACAGCTGCTCTCTGCTAACAGATTATGCGCTAACCTTCATTGTTTCGCAATTCTCTGCTCTGATTGCAACGCCATATTCAAACGCACCTGATTGTTTTGCAACTGCACCATAACCGCTATACTGTAAAAGCCCACTTGAACACATAGATCCACTTCAAAAGCTATTTAGCTAATGTACTTGCCAGACACGTTTTGTGATCTCGGTAATCCATCCCGAATTTCACTTATTGCAAACCAATATTGGCGATAAGTTAAAAATAAACGAAAATTCGACCATGAGCAGAATCCAATGTCAACTGATTGTTACAAATGATTCGGTGGTTTATAATATCACGGCATTTAGCATTGAAGTGGTGTAAAAAACGAACCGAACGTGATGGAACAAACTGGTATACTTCGCAGTACCAGTCGACCCTGAGACGCCCGGCGACGCAGCTGCCGGCTTCTCGCTTTACTTTTTTCTTATTGACCGCACAGCTGGGCCGATGAAAACACAATTCAAATTTTAAATTAATTCTCAACATTAAACGGAAATATTTTGTAATTGTATGCGTTTCAGTGGGAAAATAAATGTTAATAACAGTGGAAAAGTGCAAATGGATGTGTTCCCTAGTTCTTTGTTCTCAAACGTGACACTTATGGCTTGTTGGGAAGTGAATAAGTGATGAAGTGAAACAAGTGATGATGAAACATGATCTCGGAGCTGCCTCCGAACGGTGGTGTGGGGCCGCCGCCGGCGCCGCCGAGGCCACGGACTTTCCGCAGAAATGTTGGCGATCAAGGTGTTTAGATTCATCAGGCATTCTCGTAAATTCTGCACATTTAGATCTATCGAACCGGTTCTCTAGCATATACCATATACATGACTGTATATTCATGACTTACATATTTAACGTTAAATGTCACCGCTTCGATGATCTAAGCTTGTGGAATCAGAATAAACTGAAATGCCTTGAAGTTTGTAACACCTTGATCGGTTATTGTTGTAGTTTCCGTAACATCGTCGAGCATTGTGTATCTCGAGACGAACGTAAAGGTGCCGTACTATAGCCGCAACGATGAGGTGTCCAAGGGCCCGCATAAGAGCGTCGACAGCGTCAGGTTCGTCGAAGTGCTGGAGCAGCAGTGCTGGCTCAGCATCCGCACCGTCCTCCGCGACACGGACATCGAGACCCAGGACATCGCAGCCTTCATTGGTAAATTCCACTTCACGCATGCAAACTCAGTCACGTATTAGGAAATATTGATTTCCTAGTTTCCCAAATCGTGTTTCTTGTTACTTTGTTTCCTCGTGTGCAAAAATTAACGATAAAATTCGTTCTGCTCGTTCAATGATTTCAATAGCAGGAAAATAATATGCAATTATATTTTTCAAACCTTTTTCGAACATCAGGTTATAAAAATTCTACTTTATACTATACACAGCTATTGTAGATCCTTTCAGGTATGTTATCTACGGAATACCTGAAATAAAATAAGTAAAATTGCAATAACAAGGCACTTGATATGAGGCCGTGATTCACAGCCCACATCATGATCCATTGCTTTGCTCGCTTTCTCAAACGAGTCGGGTTCATCGATCCAAGTAGTTTATCTCGATATGAAAATAAGTTATACATGCAATGGTTTATTTATACAAATGTTAAGTTAGGTAAGTAAATGTTTTGATGAGATTTGAGATGTAATAAACGATTCTGCTGCGATATGAAAATAATGTAGTTGTCATTGAAAAATTACGAATTCAATTGATTGTGTCATGATTGATGCCTTCTTTTGGGTTATACATTTTTAAAGCTTGCTCGATCATCTTTTGTTTTTCGTCTACTGGAGATGGATTCTAACGTCAGCGTGATTAATCGTAAGAGAAAATAAAAGGCAATCGCGCCAACCATTAAGAATTACATGGTACACTTAAAAATTTAGTTCACCGCAAAGTCATTAACATTATAATTAACTATTGGTTTAAAATTATGTCCGGTTTTAATTGCCTAAACATGTTTTTGGTGAGGTCCATCGGATCAATGCCTCGAGTTAGTAATGTCTTTCTTTTTAATTTGTTGTAATAACGGTAATAACTGGCTCGCAGTCCATATTTAATGTTCCTAGATACCTACATAACAGCCTGAAAGAGGGTCAAGATTCTAATAACTAAGGCTGTTTTAAATCAACAAGGTAACAAACATATAGGTATTCTGTAGGCGTGTTAACATAGTATTTTATGGGTTTTCTTTTCTAAAATAGGTACCATAAAAATATAATAAAATAGGTACCATAAAAATATATAATAAAATAAAAAACTAGAAATAAGAGCAGATGGTAAGTAACATCGAAAAGATTGTAAAGACGTAACGACGTTTGTGACTCCTTCGCGTTCAAACGGCTGAATGGATTTGGGTGAAAATTTGTAGGTACTGTGTCAACCATCCCCTTGCTTGACCTACTGTTCTTGCTACGATGCGAGTTATTTCAACTACAATCAATCCACGCGAACTCTGTACTTTTCCGGGATCATAGCATATGTTTAAATCCTGAATATAGTAGGTACCTTTTATCTATAGCATTGTAGCAAGAACAGTAGGTCAAGCATCCCCTTGCTTGACCTACTAAATTGTCTATTTTACGTCATTTTGTCATTGAATGCGTAAATCTTTAAAAATTGAATAATCCCCGTGTTTGGCTTACTGAAATATGACTGATAGATGTATTAATATATTAGTTATTTATTAGTTATTCTACCTTTATAGATAAAACCGGTATATACCGGTTCAAACCTTTCTTCGGTGAAAACAAAGTAGGCGTAAGGAAAACCCCGATCTCGCTATAGTCATGTCCACCTTTGTGCTTGCGTCAACAATCGAAGTATGACAAACGATGGGTAACTTGAGGACAAAGACCTTGACGATTTCATGCTGGTTATGAAAGTATAGTTACCAAAATGGACTAGAGGGAGAAAATCATGTTTATAACAAGTACCTTTAAATGCTTGCCGGTACATTACCTTTGATAAATGTCCAAAATTCACCGTCAATTTCACTGTTTACCGAAAAACTGAATAAGTCTGAAGTAGTCTAGTTTAGCTACGCGTTTATTCATCCCGTGCCATTTGACATCATGACAACCTCTGAGATGCAGCGAGTGAAGGCAGCCTGAGATGCAAGAGATTGCGGATTCGATTCCTGCCAAATGTACATCTGCTGATGTCTGTTCCGGGTATTTCTATGTATAATAAAAATATCTAGCTATGTAACGTATCGTATCAAGTATATCATTTATCTAGCACCCATAACACAAGCACTGCTTAACTTGCGGCTAGATGATGCTATGTGAATTGTCCAGATTTTTTTCCCTTGTGCCCCAGTTAGCAACCTAAACCTCCCAATTTACCTATAAAAACCTAGTAAGGCTAATTATTACTTAGTTTTGAAGTTGTTTTGTTATAAAAGGTTCTATTTCTAGTTGACGACCGATGTGGCACGGTGGGCGAAGGTCCGCCTGCGACTCAGGAGGTTGCGGGTTCGATTCCCGCCTCGGAACAATTGTGTGTACGATCTGCAGATATTTGTTCCGGGTGTTCTGGTCGTTTTCTATGTATAACAAAAAATATATATCTATGTAATGTATTGTATTATGTATATCAGTTATCTAGTACCCATAACACAACCTCTGCTTACCATGGGACTAGATAATGCTGTGTGAATTGTCCAGCATTATTTATTTATTTATTTATATTTATTTGATTGAAGTGTGCAAAAAGTGTGTTAAAGTAGGTACCTACCTACTTTAACACACTTTTTGCACACTTTGCAGAATTTTGTACCTACTAGACAGACAAAAAATATATACCTACTTAGGTATATATTTTTTGTCTGTCTAGTACAAAATTCTCACCAAACATATATTAGTACTATGTATATAGTTATTCAGTGCCAAACATTTGATGAGGTTACTAGTGAACCTGTCAACTGTCCACTGACGGTTGACGAGTGGTTGCGACGGTTGCGACAGTTGGTAATTCCATCGGTGAATGACGTGTAGGTTGCATTACAGGTGACCACGATTTGTTAACCGTCAACATGACCTTGACTCTTACCATTTTCGTACAGTTCTGGCCGGTGACGCTATTTAACTAGAGCCATTAGGAAATACTTCGATGCTTATTCATATTACCTACCTAAAGTTTATGTATTTGAATGAAACAAATATAAAATTGCTTTGATAAAATTTTATATATTTACTTACTGTAAATGTAACTAACTAGTATACAAAATATTCAAAATCGAAGATCTAGTAGAGGTATAGTTTTTTGCCCACGTTGTTCAAGGTTATTTCTATACCATGGGGACTGATTTTTATTTCAGGCCTAAAGCTACCTTTATGCATATTTTAATTTTTTTTTTGTTAGTAGTTTTGGCGTGAAGAGTTAACAAACATTGAAACTGGCCTTTTTCTTTAATTTTAATATTTAAGCTCGGTGCTGCTCTGTGCCACCCCTATCCCTTTTCGAAAATATGCTCTCCTCGGCGCATTACACGTACTGTTTAAAAAACACGTTTTCTTTGCCTTCAGAATGTGACAGCAGCGACTCGGGCCACCTGTACGAGTCACTGGAGCCCCGCGCGCCGCCGCTCATCCCGCACCACGATGACTCCGACTCCTTCGACAGCGACACTGATGATGACTGTGGGAAGGTAAGCTTTCAATGAAAGATTAAGGTTTTTAATGAAAATCTGTCAGAAAATCGTCACTTGAGACGTGCTTAAATCTGACATGCGTTTGAGTATTCAAGTACTCAAGAGACACAAAAGAGTCCGCCAAAAGACATTTCCCTGCATGCAGTGGCGTAACTATACCGTTCGAGGCCCGTGGCGATTCGTCGAATGCACTACCCTGTAGTTACGCTACTGCCTGCATGTCGACCTACAGGGTCACTAGCTACGCTACATATTAATAGCAGTTCGCGTAGGTCGGCTTCCACTTACAGAATCCAGCAAAGTCTAGGGTGTCTGGGTTCTTCGGTTTCTTTGTTTATATGTTACTCGTGACAGACGAGCAATATTTGTTGTACAAATAATTAATTGTTTCTTCATCTTTCCAGTCCATATACGCTGCGATGCCGCCGACTTTGCCCGCGTCGCGGCTTCCTACGCCACCTACCAGCGGACAATACACGCTTACCAAAATAGCCAGCGCAGCGCAAAAGAAAATGAAAGAAATCAAGAGAAATCTCACTAAAAGATATTCTGGTAAGCTGCTTAATAAAAATCGTAAACAATAAATTCGCAAAAACCATTCCAATACCGAGTATCGAAGCTGCCAGATAAAAAAAAAATCATAAAGAAAATGCTCTGCAAAACTAGATAACAGATGATCTGTTATCTAGTTATTCCTAACTAGAGCACAATATCAGTCAGTTTTACTTATTGCGTACGAAACATAATATCAGAAACAATGCAAGACAACACGCACAACATACGGAAGTAAAGTTTATGCACCTTCAGTTCCTCAGTCAGTTTCACCGACAACGTTATGTAAGAACAGTCCGTATAACTATTATAACTATATATAACTATTTGCCTTTTTTTCAGTCGCAATGGACGGAAACCCTTTCAAATCACCACCTCAAAACGGGATATACGACACAGTGAAAAGCAAAAAATCCCCGACATACGCCAACTACAAAATACCAGAAACACATCACCTATACACCAATATCCACTTTGCTGACAACAATAAGACTGAAAACGCTAAAGAACTCAAAAGTTCAGAAAAGAGGTTGAGTAATGGAGATGCACCTCCTTTGCCGGACAAACTTGTGTTGCCAGAGAAGGTGGACAAACCAGTGACGCCTACAAGTGAAGGGAAAAAGGATAGTGGAACTCTTTCGAGAAAGGCCTACTTGTCGTTCAAGAGTCGGTTCCGGAGGGCCACGTCTATAGCAGTAGACATCAATGACGTGCCTAGTGCGCTGAAGATCACAAACTCGACTTTCTACCTGACTGATTCTATGGATGGCGACAGCGGATTTAGTAATTGGTGAGTTACTTTCAATAAGAATTTAATATTTTATTTTAAAACAAGAGTATTTAATTTAAAAATTACTTTAAGCACAGATCATTTATAAGCTTCGGCTTCGATTTATTTATTATACTTTTTTAACAAAGAAAATGATAGTTTAGGAATAGTAACTAGTAGCCAGCCTAGGGGACGCTTCCGATCGGATGATTGATGGATTATTTGAGCTAGGTACCTCTTGAATGTTTGACCTACTAGTTCTCATTTGACTTTAATCTTGTAATATAGATATATACTCGTATATAATAGATTTTAAAACCCTTATTATTTGATAGCGTATAAAATAATGGCCATTTTGAAAAACGTGATCAGTAGACGTAGGTTAGATCGTAATAAAAAATGTCGCGCAGGGAATAACCCAATGTTCATACAAAAGACATCAACGCACTCACTTTTTGTAAAATAAATTTTATATGAGTATTTTTTGTTGTTAAGTTTAGAAAAAGGTTTTACTAGCTTTTTCTCACGACTTAATTATATTATATGTACGTGCCGACCATATTGTAGTAACTAACTCATTAGTCGGGTCCTGGACTTTTAAACCCTTAATAAGTTTTATTTTTTAGTTTTTAAACAAATTATTTTCCAGCTTTCATTCTTTATAGGTAGATTTGTAGAGGTATTTTCTAATTGAACCTGATAGGTAGGTACGTTTATTCCTAATACTGTCTTATCCTATATCCTATATAGCTACCATATTGTTTGTGTCCAGCAGCGACAACGCAGTGGGCAGCTCGGAGACACTGACCTCCCGACGTCGCGAAGGTACCCGCCTGCGCTCCACCTGGGCCGAGTCCTCTCCCTGCCTCGCCCTGGAGCGCCCCTCGGTGCCCCCGCCGCCGCCCCCCGCACCCCTCACGCATGTGCCACCAATCACCCCGTCACGCAACGGGGCCCACTTGCCTGGCGCGCACCTGTCGGCAAGCGCTATGCAACTGTCCCCTAAACTATCACCGAACGGGGCTTTGTCACCAAACATCGTGAACCTGTCTCCCAACGGGGCGCACTTGTCACCAACCGGTGCACTGTCACCGGCCTCACAGTACGGGATGACGGGGGCTCCTGTACCGACTCGGGCTTCGCCCCCGTTGGGGCGGGTGACCGACCTTAGCGCTGTCAATGAAGGTACGGACGTCAACTGATTTTGTTTGCTTGTAGACATGCCCTTGATTTATTTTAATGTTGACCTAATTATGCTATTTAACGCTCTTGATAGTTTGGTAGAAGTTTAACAAGGCAATGCCGCTCGCTAGTTAATAGAAATTGATGCAGCTAAAAATGATCGACATACCTACGGATATAACTTTTAACTTTAATATATTATCGAATTTGAAAAATACTATTCTAGATTATGTTACGTTGTTAGTGATGAGTATATTCCTCTTGAATACAATGCGATGTGTGATGATTTAGTAAATATGGTTGCAACTTTATATAACGCAGGATTTTATCAAATAGAAGTCGTATACGTAATTGTCTATTCTTATTTGAAGTTTCAGTTGACGTCTGTCGCGTGGAGTTAGATAATGGTTCATTAAAACAGTGCTAATTTAGCAATACTTACAGAATAAAACCTCTTTTTTCGACTTGATAGACGCAGACAGCGCTAAACAGAGGTCAGTACCTCCACTTGGCTTCAATAACTAAAAACGTAAAAGCTCTTTACATTCAAACATTAGTACAATAGGTTTTTGACAAAAACTTATATAATTCGATTGTATCGAAAAAATTCAAAATTCCTTAACGTTTAAGTACCTATGCAATGTTTTGTACCTACAATGTTTTGTAAGTTTTGCGCGACAAATACTGATCCCTCGGAAATAAAATACATAAATAAAGTAAAATAATACATACGTTCAGGTACATACCTCCTCGTTTTTTTTTAAGTCTGTTGAAAAATAGGTAGTAACGTGATATAGCTGGTTACCATTTAGATTAAAACAACTCTAGTATTTTTTGTTCATTCGCTAATTATCAAAAAACTGCCAAGCGTAAAACAATGTTCAGATTGAGAGAGTCCATAGTGCCCATACGATCACCACCTATGTACAATAACATAACTGGTGGAGTTTTACACACAATTACATTACACACATTACATTTACGACACATTTAAATTTATTCGCAATTAATTAATTCGTTTATTTATTAATAACTCAAAACAGGCCTTATTGCCAAAATTGTAATAGAACTGCATTTTCCTGTTACTTATTTGTATTTCTCTTAAATCTAGACCTAAAGGACCTTTTCAAACGCCTGCAATATAAGCTCTGTTATAGGTATCTTAGGTACCTAAATGTTGTTTTTTGAGCAAAACTTAGTTATTGAGCCAAGTGAAGGGCGCATGATTGTAGAATGTTTCTTGTGAATGTCGTATGTTTGTATGGCTTTGTTTGTTAGTCATCACGTTTTGTTTTAACATTGCTGTGGATTCTGTTGATATCACTTATAGTAATAGTAGTGGTTATGGTAAAGAAGTGTGCTCGTTCACAAGAATAACTCTGATGTCGTACATATTTATATATATATATATATACAGATATATTTATACATTGACTGAGCCTAAATTACTCACCAAATCATATTTCATTAATTCAGCATTTTCGCCATGTGTTAATTATGACAAACGCATTGCAATAATGCCATAGCTATCTACCGCAAGGTATTTACTCTAGAATTGTACCTATATTGCCACGTAGATAAATTTAAAATATATACATAAATGAGTAGTGCAGTTTAAATAATTAAATGGTATGACAAATTAAATGACAGATCTTAATATAATAATAATTACGTTAATAGCCAATCTCTTAATAATTATGAGTAATATTTAACGTAATTATTAATACAATTTATTTGGTAAATATAGGTAAAAAACGATTAATAACCGTTATGTGTTCAAATCGCGGCCCTACGTTTAGCAGTAGACTGTTACAGGTTGATATTATATTATTATTATTGATACTCACAATCAACAATCGACAGTACCATATTTCTTACAATACCCCATATTATATAACAATTGTTTATTCACAAAAACAAATAAACAAATTCCAGTAGAACTCTTCTAATTCTCCTAGTCGTACTTCAGTTCTGTTACTAACCTGATTGTAGACTATTCAGTGGTGTTGTTCATTCGCGCGCAACTTTAGGCTGGTTGTAGTATACACGCAGTTCCATGATGACTGGATGAGGTAACTCGACCTCGACAATTGCACACAGTAGGTACAGGCTCAGTCACTACGGAGATTGGATAAGCGATGCACGTCTAAGGTTTATATTATACAAACGTTTTTGACTTCTGTGACTGTTATGTGTTGTTTTTTAAATGATGGGGCGTGAGTTGTCTTCTTTCTACTAACATAGAAACAGCTTTTTATGTTTTTAAGATTTTTTGTTGCACGTTTTAATTGGCTTGTTTGTAGCGTTTTAACAAAGGCCTTTATTATAAAGTTTAAAAGGCCCGCCTACGTTTGATGATCTAATTGCATTTAGTTTTGTTCACTTTTTGTAGTGTTTTGCTAATCCTCCTATCCTTGACCCACGCCCACAATGTCCCAAATTATTGGTATCCTCTGTGGATTTCCTAGACGTCTAATATAATAAACGTGTATATTTGCATAAAACATTATCACTATGCTTCACGGCCATTTGGTCATAAGTAATGATTTTGAAAAAGTCCAATATTTATTCACGATTCCAATTGCATCAGGGGGGTCTTCAACCAGTAAGGTGTATCAGGCTATGTCCTTTAATTGTCATAAATTACAATGACCCTAATCTGTTGGCAATACAAACAAGCTCAGAAATAAATTTTATTTTGATGAAATTCTTAAGTTGTAAATTCTCGGGGACTCCAATGATCTCTATGCCATTTCTGCCTCGTTCCTCATTATATGCAAATTTACCAAGAACACCTGTATTTTTCCAAGCATCATATTAAACTTACAGATACCTACAAGTGAACAGTCGCTTTATTATCTGCACGATAGGTCATTATACAATAACTAGATGCACCTACTCCTACCTCTAGTATCTACGAAGTGGTTATAACTCGTAGTAAACTTGAACAATGTTTCCTGCATCATTAACTTTATCATTACCGTCTCAGATATGACGAGACGCTGCACTTGGATGCATCTGCTTATATTTAGCTATTATTACATCATTCATGGCACCGTCTGGTAACTTTACATCATCAGGCGTATTGTGTGTGTCCTCATTAGTGTTAGTTTTTAAATTGTTACTTTCAGTAGCGTCAGAATCACAACTCAAAAGCAAGACCACGGCTACAAGTTACTAGTATTTTGTTTTCAGCTGTGTAAAATCCAATTCTATAGCCAATCACTGTAGTCCGTGCCAGATCAGAGCGAAAACTTGCCATTTTACTGTCTCCTGATAGCTTCGGATTTAATTGTTTTGATTTGAATCAATCTGCACAACTATGGCCGTTTTCGCTCTGCGTTTGGAAGGGAGCACCAATAACAACCATGCCATGTTGATCGTCCACATTTGTGTTCCCAACTTGGGAATAACACAAATTAGGACGATCAACATCGTCAGGATCCCAACTTGTTAGATGTTGGGATTTCCAACATCTCACGAGAGATACACCTATTGGAACTTATGGATGTTTTGTCCATCCTCATCTGCGCTAACCTCCTTTATCTCGTGCAGAACTGAAACGGCTGCTGCCGACCCTGTCGCGCAAGGAGAAGGCGCCCAGGGCTAGGACCTCGTGGTACGCGGAGTGCAGCTCCGACATCGTGCCGCAGTCGCAGCAATCCAACGCCTCTTGGTAAGTCTAGTCATTGTCCATGCTTAGAAAATTGGTTTTTAATTACAAAAAAGTGCAACTGAAAACTTATTAGTAATTAATTACCTAAATGTTTAGGAAAATCTTCAGTCTAGTTTGATCAGTTTAACAAAAGTTTGATGAGAGTTTTAAAAAAAAATGAGACTGACCTGAAATAATAAGTATTTTTTGGCGTATGCCTACTTAAAAAATATATGCCTTGTGCATTTCTACTCGAATAAATATTAGCTATATAACAGCCATATAAAACTTGCGAGACTTTTGGTTGGGTTTGACTTGACACATGGATGGTGACGAGGCACCCTTACTGAAGCTATTTCTGGGCTGCTTATAATTTTTCAATGAAGTAAGTACTGTGGTATTTGGTACTAGGTGTACTAGGTATTGTGTATATGTACGGTCTTTACTGGGGTACCCAGTGCATTTCAACACACGCATTTAGTGTCGCCTCCAGATGAAAGCTGCGTGTCATGCAACGCTTGCAATTCCGGTCCACTTGTCAAGCAGAACCGCTTGCACAAAGTTCACCACAGGTCAATGGCTGATTTACACTTCGTTGGCCTAATGCCCTTTTGATCATTGCAAATGAGAAAAGGTTACAGCAGCTATTAGATCCTTCACAGTAAAAACTGGAGTCTTTAGAATCAGTTTTAAAATGTTCCTTCTAGAAAAGCTCTACCATAACAGGCGTACTCGGCAAGAGCGCTATTTTGTAAAAGTCTTTAAAAATATTAAAAAATACTTGCCCTGTAGGAATCAAGAATTCCTAATACAGATGAGAGGTGGTTCAATGCTTATCCATTAAATAGACAATTTTATACAAAATGCTACGACGAGGTCAAAAAGGGAAAAGCTGAGCCTGCCCTATTAACCTTTAATTTTTGTCTGCAAAATATTCCTGCATCTATCTGGTAAACTTTCGTCTATGGTTCTTCATGATCCATTTGATAAAGCAATGGTAAGAAACAGCAAACAGTATTCTCCTCGGAAATAAAATCCGGGTTTATAACTTAGGTAAGATAGGTATAGAATAAACTGAGGTTCCTATTCACCTTGTAAACTTGTATCAATGTTACGGTAAAACCTGTACTTGACGCATTTCCTTTAGTACAAAATTAATTTTATATATATCTTTGCAAAACCTAACTATATCTATAACTTTGTTCTTTTATTAGTCGGAAAGGAGGTAGTGACAACTTACACCCAGTTCCTTGCCTTTTGCACCGGTTTAGTGAAATCCTTGCGGAAAAACCATAGAATGGTAATTCACTTCTTATTAAGTGAATTATCTTCCATAATGGCATGTTGCAGCGTTGGATCGCGAGGTGGAAGGAGAAAAGGGAGGCCTTTGCCCAGCAGTGGGACAATAATGGCTTAAAATAAAATAAATTAATAATAATAAATTAAGAGAACACATTAAATGAGTCAGCTATTGAACGACCACAACCTATGTATCTATCTATACTTAACCTACGAACCCTTTTCTCATGTAAGCGACTTATTATACATATAATTTGTCTTTTTGAGAATAAATGAATATTAAACTTAAACCGCAATCCTTGATTTCAGAAACGTTACTTTAGTTTTAACATCCGTACACTCATCCGTCTTTCTACTTCATTAACCTATTTTGATTCCATTTATTCATTTTCCTTTAGAAATAAAATATATTTCGAACTCATACTAGCAAATTAAATGTATGTCAGACCACAGTGTTCCAACAGCGCTTTACCTTACCTCTTTCAGAGAAATGTAGAGTCACATGATTTTGCAACCATATATTGGTCTCGGGTGTTCTAGGTATATCACTACATAGTATAAAACAATGTTGCTTCCCGCTGTCAGTCTGTCCCTATTTATGCTAAGGATCTTTAAAACTACGCAACGGATTTTGATGCGGTTTTTTAATAGATAGAGTAAGACGAAGGTTTATAAACCATTTGGCATAAACATAGGTACATAGATTTTCAAGCGTACGAAGCCAAGGAGCGCAGGTAGTTATAAATAAATGATTTGTATTTGTTTATGCTAGTTTATTTAGTAGAATGACAAGCAAAAGTAGGTACCTAGATAAAATCCTTGTCAGACTTCCCCAAACAGTCCTGACACTGCTGATTCCCGCGCTATCAGCAATTCGTCGGGTCGGTTAGTCAGGCTGCGCGCGCGCATGACGTCGCCAGCGCAGCGGTGACTCACGCCCGTGAGCAAAGCCAGTTTCCCTACCGCACCGTTAAGGACCCGAGGTGTGAGAGATGAGCGTATAGCGATTACTGTGAAGGTCTTGGACTTAATTGAATAAGTACTTAAGATTAGCCCTATTTCTTATACTTAAACCTTGGTTTTCTTCTAAGTATTGATATAAATAGGGAAAAGACAAACACTGTCTCGATGACGAGGCATTTGGTGGTTCTAAAGACGCTTTTCATTCGGATAACGAGGACCGAGAATTCACTGTTTTCTTGCATGTTTGATAATTTTGTATTGAAGTTTGATTTAATAGTGCCTTTTCATACGTCCCGGTTTCCGGATACCCGGCAGCGAAGTGTACGATGGCTTTCACACGACGTAACTTGCATACAATTCGCTGCAGAGTAGGCACCATTACCAGGTGTGTAAAGGCTCTAATAGTTTTTTTCGAATCGAAGGTATTAGCCTCAATGTATTGTTTTTTTGTTTACCTGTTAGGCCAATTTTTCCTTAGGTAGGTAAATAGGTAGTTAAAATTTGGTACCTCCACATCGATCTTCGTTTATCTCACTGCCGAAGCAACAACCCAATCACAAAACTTAATTAAAGCCATAAATCTAAAGCGCCTTTAAAGTCTTTGATCATAAAGCACTGATAAATTTACACTCTCATTAGATACCTCTCAGCTGCAATAAAACTGGTTCCACATGGCCCTAATACTTCTCCACTCGCTGGCACCCATCAATTGGGTCACACGTCAACTTTGAATTCCGAATTCCGCCATTGTGTACGCGGCCTCACGAGGAAAAGACCGTTGGCGCGAGTTTGTATTAAAACCTCTGTTGATATTTATTTATTAAACAGAGTTCTTATCAGTCACATTGTTTTGATTTTTGCGATATTGTTATCGATTTGCGATCAATTGTGAAGTGAAAGATAATTTATCTGGACTCTCGTACACACGTTGACTTTAGTTATTTATTTACCACAGTATTTCTTCATGTTGTTTAATTATCCAGTAAATAGTGCGAAAAGATATAATTGACAGTTTCTATGTATGGATTACCGTGGGAAACTATTGGTTCTATTGTGAGAGAACGGTTATCGTTTCGAAGTGCTGGGAATCGCAGGTAGTTTTGTTTTCTTAGTGATTTTTTACCATTGTTGAGATGTCTTTTCTTACCTTTTTATGTATTTATTTCTAGTAGATATAAGTTGTTCTATAGAACACATCTAAAGAAGTTTTTATAGTTTAACTAGATAGCATGAAATTTTCAATTAAAATTACGCAGAATTTGACATGTTTTTATAGTCCGTTTCAATACGATAACAATTCGGTAAAACGACGATGCGTGTCGATTTTGTTTTTAATTTTCATGACCACTTTACCCAATTTCACCGTAATTGCTTGTTCTAAGTACATAAATATGTATATGATATTTTACGCGTTCCCACTGTGCCGTAACCGTAAATTATCGTTGGACGATTATCGTCTCTAGCTGTTCCCATTAATACAACTGTTTCTCGTCTTTTTTTTTTGTTGATAAACTATCGTAACTCGTCGTTCCTATTGGATCGTGACGACATTTTACGGTTTACAGCAGTCGCATTGTCGCACATCACAACAACACAATATTTGTCGCGTAGTTTTTTACGACTGTCCTGCAGGCTGTTTCCATAATAACGACAATCTATCGTCACAAGGAAAAAAATCGTTAAACGTGTCGTCTTTCCTTATAATGTGAACGCCTAAAATATTAATGTATATTTAAATATACAAGCCATCATGCTTTAAACCGACACCGTGGCGGCAGAGAGTCTTGCGACTTAAGATAACATCAACGCGCACTTTATAACCAAAGCTCTACCTTCCAGGTACGCAGAAGCAGGTCTCTACCAAGCAGGCAACGTGTCCACATCGTCCGGAGCGTCGTCCGGCTCGCACCCGGCGTCGCCTCTCCCGCACTCGCTGTTCACGCACGAGCCTCTCTACCAGTTCTACAACGCAGCTAAAGTAGAGGTAAGGGAGTCTCCATAGCTCTACCGTCAGCCAGAAGCAGATCTCTACCAAGCAGGCAACGTGTCCACATCGTCCGGAACGTCGCCCGGCTCGCATCTGGCGTCGTCTCTCCCGCACTCGCTGTTTACGCACGAGCCTCTCTACCAGTTCTACAACGCATCTAAAGTAAAGATGAGGAAGTCTCCATAGCTCTACCGTCATCCAGCAGTACCAAGTGTCCACAATATTATTTTTCGGAAAGTCATGATGTGAAAAATCATGGCTTTTCAAGTTTTTTCTAGAACGAACAGTTGACTCTACATTTATGTCAAAAAGGAACTAAACCCTATTTGAGAGAATTGTAGAGTCAACAGGAAATATGACGTTTTTCCAGAACGTTCAGTCGGACTCGGACTATAGTAGTTTGGCGTTTAGAAGTAACAAAAACACATCCATCCTTCACATTTATTCCTATCATTAGTGCGATTACCTTGGCTTTCAGATAGTCTCAGGTTAAGATAATGATTATTACATCATAGCAAGAGATAAAAACTTTCTTTCGTTTTTGTTCTGAACGTTTGACTTATATCTTCCTACTTCAGGGTATATTGTCAAAGCGTTCCGTTTTCATCGTGCCCGTGTTTACGGATCCTTCGCTACTGTAATCGATTGTAAAACTGCCTACACCATCTCGTAAAAAACGGATCAAGTAAAATGAATGCTGTGAATGTGCCCTTAGTCTACATCTTACGTAAAATCCCCTGTTTATCAATCTTCGTAGAACAGATACCTACCTATTGTTCTTTTGTAGAAGGATTATGATTTATAAACTATAATAGTTATCGTCATTGGCATGACTAAAATACCAACTAAACAGAATGATGTTTGAATGTGTGGTTTATTTTAGTAGGTAAATAACTATAAGTAAATAAACATGGGTTAGAGGAAGCAGACAATTTAATCTGAACCAGTTAGAACAAATGCAGCGTTAATTTGGTGCTAATTGGGTGTAATTGAACCCACGGCCTTCAAATAACCTAGGTAGCTTGTTGGTGTATTGGTCTGGTAATGACCTAATGTTGACGTGATTTTTGAGATCAATGGACATTCAAGGAAAAATCTGAGGTGGGATCTTCTTAACGGCAAGGAATATCATATGTATAGAAATACTAACCAACGAGATACTGATGACGAGTCCGCCTGCGACACGAGAGGATGTGGGTTCGATTCCCGCCTCGGTACAAATATCATTTTCTATGTATATAAAAAAATCTACCTATGTAATGTATTGTATGATGTATGTATATCAGCCACCTAGTACCCATAACATAAGCTCTGCTTATTTTGGGGCTAGATGATGCTGTGTGGATTGTCCAGCATTATTTATTTATTGAATGTATTTATTTATTTGTTTCAGTCCGTATGCCGCGAGACCGGCGACTCTGACTCGGACGCGTACGACCCGAGCGCCGGCGCCGGCGCACCCGCCCCGCGCCCCCCGCCGCCCGCGCGACCCTCCGCCATGGCACTAGTAGCGCCGCGCGGCCCCGCCCGCACGCTCTGGTGCGAGGTGCCTGAGGTCGTTGAGTCTGCTGTACTTAGTGAGTATCAACCCCCATAGAATACTACAGACTGGGCCCACTCTGTGGTTAAGAGATAGGCAATAGATATGCGACGCTAACGCGTACGAGACAGACCACTCGCCCAATTTCTGATATCGATATTGACTAAGATGATCTTTGGTCCAATATTATTTAAGCGGGACACCATACGAGAGACGGTCTTTTATACATATACATAATAACTGATCCAACTAAACTTCACTCTCCCTTTTTCCCAGGTTCGCTAGCACCAGCCCAGAAGCGCCTACAAGAGGCTAAGTTCGAGCTGCTGACATCTGAAGCCTCATACTTAAACTCGCTGAATGTTCTGGAAGCTCACTTCATCGCCCACCCCGCCTTCAGAGAATCCCATATACTTCCTAGGGCGGACTGGGAAACTCTCTTCTCTACTATTTTACCAGGTAAACTTTGAAATCTAACATTTCTATCTATTAAGCTCTACTTTATTTATTTATTGTAATAAGTTTACAAAGCAGTTTACAATCACATGTATGCATTAAATATTAGAGTTACAGTAGTGAACCAGATTGTAGACCTAGATGTAAACACAACAAGTTTAGAAAAGTGTTGCAAACATAGCCAAAACAATTTCCATATAATTAAATGTTATTATTAAAGTTAAAGTTTTAGTTAAAGTTTCTATTATTTATACCTAAACAATACATAGTGTATTATTTAGGTATATATAATAGAAAATACACTACTACAGTATGTATTATATTATCTGTGCTACTGCTGAGCTATGAAGACTATTGTGCAGGTATAAAGTACAAACCTTAGCTATACGTTGCACATAGTTTGATTTGGTTTACCTGTATAAGATCGTACACTTTCATCGCACTTTCATCACACTTTCATCACACATCGTACACTTTCCATTATAGACTCTCCTAAATTATTATCGCATGTCTCTGTTAATACCAGATTTAGAAGTAGTCACAGCAATTTATTTGCGTTACTCACTTATAAAAATAATATCAGTCTCTCTTTATATACTTAAGAGGCCTCCGGAGGGACGAATTCTTCATACAAATTTAATACATAAATGATTTCCAATTCAAGCATATTTCCAGTATAATAATGTATTATTTGTATTTGAATAGTATTTATCTAGGTTCCTAAATAGTTTTTTTTTTCAAAATACGTACCTAAAATTAAATGAAAGCGATTCGCATTTTGCACATTTTTATACGAAAATGGACAAGTTTTCTTGCTATTTGTTTCGTATTAAAAACAACAATATCTTACGGTTTATTTATTAAAGAACATAGCTTATATTGTCTAGTTACAGAATAACAATACTTTTTGAAGAATACAAAAAATTTTCTGTCATAAATTTTGGTATTACGGAACAAACCAAATTTTGAACGGCTAATATTGCTATAGCGTGCGATGGGGCGCGGCGCAAGGGTTAAACAGGGACAGCGATATTCAGAGCGATTTTTGCTAGCGAGGGTCGCCGGACCCTTAACCCACTCTCGAGAATGTGTCGCCAGTATAATGAGAAGATGAACAAAAAGCAATTATTATGTTCGTAAAGTCGATCTCGTGGAAGCACTGTACTTATTTATTATTTACGCTTTTTTATTATAGTTGTTTGAGCTGTTCTAAGAGATTTGTGGCTGTTACCAACGACCAATCAACCTGCTATTCACCCATTGTTAAACTAAACTACTTAACTTGGTCTCATCTGCTCTCGTGTTGATGATTAGTTTTACACAGTTCTACTTCATAACGAAGCTTATTGTTGGTATCTGTTTAATAGGTACTCTAATAATCTTTCGCAGGCAGTTATTTATTATTTACTAGCTACCGACGCCCCGCGGCTTCACCCTCGTGAAAATCTATGTGTCAAATGGTTTATAAATCTTCCTCTGGAATCACTCGATCTATTAAAAAACAACATCAAAATCCGTTGCGTAGTTGTAAAGATCTAGACATACATAGATACAGACAGACAGCGGGAAGCGACTTTGTTTTATATGTTAATAGTTTTACCAATTAAAAACGTGTCCTCAGTGCGGAAATGCTCGCAACTCCTAATGAACGAGCTGGAGAAGTGCTGGCAGGAGAACATCCTGTTGCAAGGGATCTGCGACATCGTCAGGCAGCATGCGGAGCAGCACTTCCACGTGTACGTGAAGTACTGCGAGAACCAGGCGCTCATGGTCAAAGCGCTGCAGCGGCTGAGGGAGCGGCCCACCTTCGCTAATGCACTGAAGAGGTAAGGAAGGATCATATATTCACTTGATTTAATAACGTGTACGTGAAGTAGGTACTGCGAGAACCTGGTGCTGATGGTCAAAGCGCTGCAGCGCTCAAAACCGTTATGTAAATGGCACAGCTCGTGATAGAAACAAAATATATCTTAGACTAGTTTATTCCTTGCAGGTATACCTTAAATAATGATCTACACAGACTATACTACACAGGTTAACCTGTAATAAATATAATAATTTTATTAAACTCATCATCATTTAATTTCCAGGATGGAAAGCCACCCCGCCTGCCAGTCTCTCTCCCTCCACTCGTTCCTGATGCTGCCGATGCAGCGCGTCACCCGCCTGCCGCTGCTGCTGGACGCAGTGCTGCGCCACCTGCCGACGCACGACGACGAGCACCAACCGTGCATGCACGCGCTGGCAACACTCAACAACGTACGTATCTAACTTGCTAGAGATACACCTAGAGTATTTAGTACCCAGAATTTGTTGTGTGGAATGTTATATGGAAAAAAAATACTTACGATTGAGTCTTTCGATCGGTACGGTATAAAATTACGGGTATTTTTTTTTTTTGGCAGGTTCGATTCTGACATGCAATTCAAACAGTTCAAATTGTTTTAAAATATGTACAGTTTTCTTTCAGCAATTTTTTTATCGTCTTTAATTATTTAAGATACTTTCCCTCTATGTGGCATAGCCGTGGGACGTATAATAAAAATGTAAAACAATAAAAAGTAGGACTAATAAAAATTACAATCCAATAGCTAAATTCAACTTTGTATTCTTCTCTTAGCATTGTTTCATTATATGAAGTGTGGTTAGTTCTAGAGTGCTAGAACCTCTGGATGCAGACAAGGAATAAGAGTAGTCCAGGTATTGAGCCTTGTTGGAGACAATCAGTTTTGTTGTACGACTTTAGTTTTTTTTTTACTTTTTTTTTATTTATTTTTTTTGACGTCATATTCATCGACATAGATCGACTCTCAGTTACTGCTGAAATAAGACTAACTGCCAAATCAATAAAGTCGTTACAAGCCGCTATTGTTGCACAGTTGACAAAACCATAACTAAATCTGAAATTGTGTATACCAGAACTAGAGGTATTAATGTTTACTAATTCCTTTTCCAGTTTGTGTCGCAATGCAATGAAGGTGCAAGAAACACAGAACGAATAGAAGAAATGTTCCGATTGTCGCAGAGCATCGAGTTCCCGTCCCACATTCGCAATCCACCCAACCTCGGGCCGGCTTGTGGAAGACGAGATCGCAGGTAGTCTCCTTTATTAATATGCCTTTTAAGTTACTTAGGTGATTGAGAGGAGATATTTAAAGTCAACTTTTACAAATTATATACAGTTTTATGATGTATCCTAAAAATTATATTTTATTGGAGTGTTTACAAAGAGGTACTGTGACTACGATCGATGTACATATACGTTACTTTTAGTTGGTAACGAATTTTACTTTTACTACAGTTCAGAAATTTCTCACATAAACAAAACTTTGCTTTCTATAAAAATACTATGTAAAAATCAATTATTTTGTGAGTTAAATAAAATAATAATAACAATGTTGAATTAAAACAGACATAACAAGCTTACACCGCCCTCTTTGTGCTGATTTTTAATTCTGCGAGATATCTTAGCTATATTTCATTTAAATTTGTAACCTACTAACAGATTGCTCAAAAGTAGAAGTACTAATCAGAAGTATGTAATGTATGGTTATGTATAAGGTACATGAATATAGACAATTAAATAATGTGAATTTTGACAAATTACTAGAAATTAAAGAAACCCTCCATCCCCAGGCCTATCCGCTGGCTGGTGCGGTCCGGGGACATGACGCAGCTGATCTGGAAGACGGACGAGATGAAGCTCACCTTCGGGAAGAAGTTCCACAAGCTGCCGCTCTACTTGTTCCTCTTTAACGACATGCTCGTGATTACTAAGAAGAAGAGGTAAGATATACAATTACGAGCACATCCACGAGAAATATTCCCTACGTCTCACGAAAACGCAACGCAACGTCTCACGAAAGTCGGGGCGGCTTATTCGCTACCGCGCGGCGGCTTTAATAATAGCAAGGATTCTAGTAGGCTACTATTTTGATACCGGTGGGTGATATTGATATAGAAAACAGTTAAAGAATAAACAGCTTTATAAACATTCACTAAAAACTAAACAGAATAAAATGATAATTGTGTATGTGAAATAAATAACTTACCAAGTTAGGTACCATATCCCTATCTTTAGATAATTCTTAGCCTAAGTATCTCGAGTATTCATTGGTCGACATTTCAGCTGTTGAATTATAAGTAAATGTTATGTCTCATTGCAGTGATGAACTACACGTAGCCGTGGACCACTGCCCCCGCTCGCTGCTAGAAGTGAGCTCGAGCGAGGGCGGCGCGGCCAACGCCAAGCATGCGTTACTGCTGACTCTGCTGGAAAACCATGATGGCAGGACGGTGGAGATGGTTAGTTGTGAAACTTGAGCTCTTTTTGAGTCATACTAGGTGGCACCAGAATATCTATAAATCAGCAGTGGATGACGTCTGAATGTGAATGTACCTAATAAATAATATAATGCTGGACAATCAGTGGACCATCCCTACAGCATCATCGAGCCCTAAGCTAAGCAGAGCTTGTGTTATGGGTACTTTATACATTATATTACATAGATATATATTTTTTATTATATAAAATACCCAGAACATCGGGTATTACAAATATTTATGTCAAGGCGGTAATCGAACCCCCAACCTCCTGTGTCGCAGGCGGACCTTCACTTCACCACAGTAACGTTGTAGCGTTCTCTTGCGTGCTATCTTGAAATTGGTACTGCTAGGACTCCTTCAGCTAAGTGCGCCAACAAAATGTTAAAAGCTGCCTGCTGATTGTCATCACACTCTTGAAAGACATAATTTTGGTGACCTTTGTGGGATGTACATTATATTGACTGGTATATGTGGTAGTCTTTATCTAGTAGGTAACTATAAAACTTTGTTGGGTACGCTGCTTTATATTTCTCTTGCTTGGAGTTAGGCAAGGAATAGGGATAGGTATGTCTCTCAAAAGTAAGGTTTAACCATTATTTAATCTTCTCAGCTGATGTCATGCCCGAGTGAAACCGACGCGTCCCGCTGGGGCGAAGCGCTAGCAGCGAGCGGCGCCAACAATGCAGAGGGCGAGGCTGTGTACGCCGGCTGGGACTGTCCGCAAGTGTGTGCGCTGTACGCGTACTCACCAGCACAGCCCGACGAACTGACGTTAGCAGAAGGGGACGTCGTTAATGTCACTAGGAAGACTAGCGAAGGTACGTACAGAGGAGGTAGAGAGTCTAATCCTTCGTGGATTATAGTTTGGAGCATTTCTTATGCTTCGTAGAACGAATCACGTGAATGTTTGTTCCAAGATCGGGAGAAATTCGCATTTGAGTGTTTCGTTCATTTATTTTTATCGATCGTTGATCATTTAGTTTAGTTGAATCAAATGGTTCCATTTGCAGTTAAAAGCAGGGTCAGCAGTCATGAGTTGATTTTTTCCGTGGTCCTCCAAAAACTGTTGATGATGTTTTCAGCGTAGATTTCAACTTAGGGACTTCAATTTATTCGTTCATACAGGTGTTTATTTTCTACCATTTCGTGCGCTCTTTCGTGGCTTGCATACCTAAGCTTATATCGGACTTTGCGCATGTCAAAATGTCACCGACGTGCGATAGTGAATAACCCTGAACGGGCCACCTCGTCCCGCTCCTTATCGAGCTCACGACGCTCGGTTTCAAAGGTGTCCAAAAAGTACTAAATAAATATCTACTAATAAACTAGCTGTGCCCCGCGGCTTCGACCAAACGAAACGGCAACGGGATAAAACATATAACCTATGTCCGACGTCCGTCTCCTGGATCTAAGCTACCAACCCACAATTTTCAGCCAAATCGGTTCAGCCGTTCTTGAGTTATAAATAGTGTAACTAACACTACTTTCTATATAGATATAAAACAAATTTAACCCCCTCAGGTTGGTTCTACGGCGAGCGCACGCGCGACGGCGAAGCAGGCTGGTTCCCCGGAGCGTACACCGCAGAGATCGCCTCGGCGCATGTCCGGGCGAGGAACCTGCGGCAGCGATACCGCCTGCTGGCGCTCTCGGGGACTTACTTCGGACAGAAGAAGAGGCACTGACGTCACGATGGAGTTGAAAGTAGTGGCGGTTGGTTGGCAGCATTCGTAGAGTTATTGTGGATTGAGGTAGAACAATGTGAGAGAGAGAACTCGCAACACACGACAACTTTTTGCTTGCGCAGGCACTGACTATGGACATAGTATAATTGCTATGGGCGTGAGTGTGACTGTCTCGCTTGATGGAGTAAGAAGAGGGGTTTGCAGATTTTGATACTGGGAGATTTATTGTCGACTTAGAATATTGTGAAAGTGAGAGAAGTCGCAACCTGTACCAGCGATAGGTGATAGGTACCAACAGTTGGCAGCACTGGCGGAACACAAACGCTACGCTTGATAGAGTTGGCAGCATTGACGGGAAATTTATTGTGTACATAATGTTAGTGAGAAAGAGCCAAGGTGATTAATGCATTCACTGCCCAGTTCGGCTTTGGGACTTGGAACTTACTGAGCGATGCTCGACACATGTTGTGCATCATTTTATTAAGCCCCTACAGGACACTTTTACGTGAAGTATATAAAATTTAACGAATAATATAGGGCCATTGAGCTGTTAACCGCAATAAGTAAATAATCATTTAATTCAACATTAACCTACATATTACATTTTTCATCCACCATTTGGTTTGAAAATTAATTAGATACACTGCGTCGCTGCATCCTCGAGATTTTTTTAATGTTTACTTATAAGGTGGTAGGTGCATGCGTGATTGTGCTGATAATCGCTATGTACATCACCTTAATTTAAATACATATACACAAGTGCACTTAAAATACAAAGTAAAGATGAAATTAGAAGACTTTATGATGAAATTGTAAGTTTAGATCTGAATTCTATCGCGTTTTAACGAATGACCAAGTTTTGACTACGAAAAATTTAGCATTAAGCTGGTAGTTATATAATATATGTATAAGTAGTTAGGTTAAATGTTACAATTGTTATTCGCACCAAATTGTACATTGTAAAGGTGCTTTAACTTTAGTATTGACTTTATGCCTAGATTATGTACTATTATTGTTTATCAAGATGTAATCTCAGAGAAACTTTGTTTAGTTGGATTGTACAGTTACGTATGAGATTTCCATTGATGTGTATAGTTTATTTAGTTATAATTTTATATTTTATTAGGTTTCGCTCGGCCGCTATAAAGCGCCTAGTCATATTATGCGGCCGGGTATTTAAAATATGCTCTTTTGGAAATAATCACAATTTTTCACATTCCGATTTCAGTTAATCACACGTTAAACCACATATGAAGGAATAATGTATTGTACTTAAATTATTATGTATATAGATGTGTTTAGTTTAATGGTCTTTAGTTATTTATAGTTTGATTATTTCAAATATAAACTTGTATTAATTAAAATGTATTTTCATTCTATCCTCCACCATTATTTATTACTTTTAAGGTCATAAATAAAAGATGATATTTAAGTACACTCATTTTATTAATTATTTATTACAATAGTAAATCATTTGCTTAAAACCTACAATTAAACTTTTTAAACAATGCAACATTGTACTCCAATAGCAAATAAAATGTATAAAAATGCAAATATTATCAAAAATACCTTAAAAATTTCATAATTCAGATCTCTAATTAAAATAATCTCGATTATTATATTTAAGTTTGTAACACAAAGGGTCGTTCACCATCCTCACTAAAATTAAAATTCTAGAAAAGCTATTCGGTACATAATATTTATAGTCAAATCGTAAATAAAGAAACGATAAAATTACTTAAACACCTACGTTAAGAGTTCCTTATCGCTGCTGGAAGATTGATTTACCGGTCAATAGATTTATTTGTAGAGAGTTATATTGAACATAATGTCATTAACGAGGCACGACAAAAACAGATGAACAACACGCATAACAAGGAATCTTAATAAGCAGACTAGGAAGAGTTTGTGGAAATATTAAGAAATTAACAAATCTTACTTTCTCCTGACTATTTTTAATTTGTGCTAAGTTCAGGAATGCATGCTATTTGGGAATGTTTGTAAGAAAGGTTTGTTTTAGTTTTTCAGTCACTTTTCTTTCGGAATAGTATGCTTAGTTTTTTTTTTATAAATGTGTACAAAATATATACTAAAATAAATTTAAATATGTATCATAAATTAGTGTTACACATTTTAAATTGATACTTGGCAATTTTTACATTTACAAAAATACTCTAAAGAGATATTAGCTAAATTATGCACCAATTATATTATGCGTCAGTTACAGAAAAATAGTTAAACATGTTAAAGAAAGATCTCTGAAAATTAAGTAGTCAAGGTAGGCCCTTATTTTAATAGAAACTGGTCAAATTCTAGTTTTAGAGGAATTTTCCTTTGTGTCGAACAGTTTCCTTACGAAGAAGACCTGTAGAGAGCCCGTGGCTGCCACTGCCAAGATCTGGATTAGTGACCACCTGGAAAAAAGGATCATAATTATAATACTCTATCGATCTAGAAATAGAGATTATTTTGTCAATGAAGACATTGACAAAATAATCTCTTGAATGAAAACTGATAATACTAACAGACAACAGGAAGATAACAACGAAATACTAAACATCAAGGAAGCAGATACAGTGTTTATACATAACATACAACAATATTTTTATTTATATACCCTTTTATAAACATGGTGCCTCAATCCATGTGTACTAAGCCGAATGGGAAAAAATAACAAATTTTCCCAAACACCCGTATTTTACGATACGAAAAAAGGCTCAATCGTAAGGATATTTTTTCTTTCTGATTATTTGTAATCGCTTTATCTATTTTTAAAAAAATCGCATCAAAATCCGTTGCGTAGTTTTAAACATTTAAGCATATGTATAGACAGACAGCAGGAAGCGACTTTGTTTTATACTATGTAGTGATGATAAGTACCTACTTTAGAAATACTATGATTTGATAAAATAATGTCATTAATAAATCAAATAAATAGTAAAACATAATTGGGTTGGGGCTATGCAACATGTAATTAGATGTCGCTAGTAAAAGTACATACCTTAAAACATAGGTGTTGTTGTCTTGCAGCAGATTGTAGTCTCTGGACTCCCGAGCACGGGAGTGGTACTGGTACTGCAAGATGTCATTGATGTTCCTCTCCACAAATTGGATGGACGTCTGGAAAGGAAATAACGGTGGTTATTATTTACATGTCATACTAAACTAAAGTTCAAGTTCTTTATTTGGTAACAAAAATAGGTTACATGTTATAACAAAAATTAATTAATATTTTACACCTAAAATACAATTTTTTAAATATGTTTATTAAAATAATCAAATACCTCATAAAATTCATTCAAAACAAAATAAAATAAATTGACAATATAAAATTGTAATTATAATATTAACTTAGTTATGCATACCCTGTTCTAACTACTTGGCTTAAATTAAGTTAATCAAGTCATAATATACATTGGTATTATGTCTATGTTATGTCTTTGTTTTTTGTAGGCTTTTTAAGTGTTTTTATCTAGTATTTCTTTTACTACATATTTTTTTAATGTCATTGCGTATGCTTGTTCGTGGCGTCACCTGTACCGGGCTCTAACGGAAGACCAGCGCTGGCTAAGTCTCTCACGGAGCTTAGCCAGCATTATGCTGAGTTAGAGCCTTTTTGTAACAACTTCTACATGTACCTATTTCTATAAGTGTGTTATGTGTTAATTTTAGTTGTTATGAATAAATGTCTTTCTATTCTATTCTACTTGTTACGGTCAAGTCAACATATCTCATTACGCATTCTATCATGGAGGAAAAGTCACCCTTCCCGAAAAGGGGATATATGTCTTGAACTGGTTGATGATGTCATCCAAAATTTTAAATGAAAAAATGCTTTTAAAAAAGGATGTAGACTCGAGTTTTACGACCGCTAACCTTCGCTATTGTAAACATGCTTTTTGTGCAAGAGAAGTGAAAAATATATCCTAACAATATCGCTTTAATTTTGTAATACCTTTGTATACAAAAAAATATCTATAATTCTAGAACCAATTTTAGGTATTAGATACACTAAAATTATCATAAAGCTCAGCCTTTAACATTACCAGTCCACTGTTAGACAGGCCTTCCAATAAATACTTTATTGGCTCTTATCATTACCTAAAATGATGATATCATCTTGATAGTCTATATAACGTAGTCCAAAATAAAAAACAATAAGCCTTGACATCTTCTTAATGGTCATACATTGACCATTTAAGTAGGTTAAATACAGTTAATTTTGAATATGTTACTTCTCTGTTCCATACAAATGTCTTTCAGTCGTCAGAAAATTCATTATTTGCTATAAATAGTGAAGTATTAGTATTACTGGTGAAGCTACATGTAATTTCAAGCAGAATGTTTGTAAAGTTTATAAACTCACAGTAAAATTAGAAATGTTCATATCCAGTTCTTCAACCTCCTTGGCATATTTCTCCCACATGTCATATCGTATGACAGACAGGTACAGATTCACCAGCTTGCCAGCAAATCTGGAGAACTGGTTGTCGATGCAGACTGCATAGTAGCCTCCAGTAGACGTCTGGTCAGCATACTCCGCACTTTGTTTCCACTCATATGGCTGGACTATCTGTCCGTTGGGGTGGCGAACGGCAAACCCACACATCCCATCGCCTCCTTTTAAAACCTTAAATTCAAAACTATATTAGCTAAGTATAAATAATGCAAAATAAAACTTTTGGTTTTTTTATGGAATCATTACATTACAATAAAATCCGAAATAAATTATTTCAATCATGCACTCTCATTGGCGAAATTGATTAGGCTTGACAAAGTATCGATAAGCCGATTTATAGTGCTGCTCAAAAAAGTACTTGTGCGAAATTATGAAAAAATAGGTACCTACTGTTTCAGGGTTTCTTAATCAGACTCATTTTAGCTAGAAATGAATAAAACCAATCAATATTGAATTTTATGTAGATAATAAATTTGATTTCTGTTAGATAAAAAGGAAAAATAAAAGAAATTACCTGATAACTGGCATAGAAAGTTGCTCCCGGCTGAACATATTGGTAGTAACAGTCTTCTTTGCCTGCATCTATGTGGACTTTGTAGTCCATGGTGACTGCAGGGAGGTTCTCATACCATGGTGCCGGCGGCGTAGTGGAGATAACATCGCCAACGATAGATAAAATCGTAAATAAAGTTATCAAGGTAAACAAATGCCACGTCCGTCGAGCCATTTTTCACAAATTGAAATGAAAATTAACGAATGAATGAATGATAAAAAATTACAGACAGCTGACTTTTAATGACGTGTTCCGATGGAGTGACATTGACATTAGAGAATAAATCGAAGTTGATTAGTTGACATATACTAATGTTATTATAATAATAATAAAATAACCTCAAAAACCTAACGTAAACAAAGAAAATGTATGTTATTTTTATGCAATTTGCAAATAAATTGCTCCGTAGACTGCTAACTCTAGCGATAGAATGAAAGCTCGATACCTAACCTTTATTTCTTACATCGGAACAACGTTCAGGTACGAAAGTTAAATAAAAAAAACTATAGGAAAAGGAACTTCATTCTACTAAACATATTTTTCTTAAGTTTTAGTGGTTTGTTTCGTTTTGTTTTTATCTTTAATTTCACAGACGTTCAGAAAAAATATGGACTAGAACTGGTCGGAACTACCCTGACCCTGAAAGTGTGCAGGGGTTAATGGAACTGGCTCTTTTGAAATTGCGGCCTCTCAACTATCCTCACATAACACTGTCGAGCCGGTAAGTACGTCTTCCTATTAAAAAATATAATAGGTACCTACTCTACTACTGTCAAACTGACTTTTTTATCAGGAATATACCTACATATATAAAT